>CM055515.1:15516945-16879898 GCA_029298725.1 Gnatocerus cornutus
AAATCGGGATATTAGTGGCGTCACAGATGCCACTCGATATTTATAGGCATTTTTAAGCCTCACTTGAGCATTTGCCTTTTATAACTCACTGTTCGCAGCAAGGGCGTCTTTCCGCGGTTATTGAATCAGCGACGAGAAGCCCCATATTAAATATTTCAATCCCCGTCTCAAGTGCTCACTTGAATAGTTTTTCATATCCGCATCGACGATTACGTTTGACTTTGTTTGCGAATTCGTAAATATTTTCATATTCAAGGGTCAAAATCGTTTGTTTTTATTGTTACAAGAGAAAAGGGGAGAAACGAACTGATTTTCCAAACAGATGCCGACAAACGAAAACTTTTACACGTTTTTTTGGTAACTGGTAAATTATAAACGAGATTTAAACGATAATTACTTAATTGCACATCGTTGCTCTGAATTGTCGGATTAAATTAAACGATTTCAATAACGAGTTCGCAAATTGATCGATTAACTTTTTTTAGGTACAAACTAAAAGGGTTGCAAAATTGAACTGTGCTGGAATTTTCTCAAGAAAAAGAAGGTTTTAATTGATGGTCGGGAAGCTTGAAAATCCGCAGCCATTTGGTTATTAATTAGTCGCCCCCAATTTGTATGTTCATAAAATAAACGCAAGTTAAACCAAAGAAGAAAAATACGAATTTGGCCGTTTAGAAATGAAAAAACATGAGTGGAAAAGTTGTAAACCGCGCCCAGTCTGCACAAATATAAAAGGTTTTTATTGTGGTATAAATATGTATGTAAACTGAATTTTCAAAATACAACACATATTACTTTAAGAAGTAATTTAGATAAGTATACACTAAATTAAAAAAATGAGCAACTTAAGTAAATTGAAATAATTAATTTGTCCAAATTCGGAGCTATTTTACGTTTACGTCAGTTTTTGAAATTCATGAAGGAAGGAATAAAAAAGACTTAAATCGTCGACTTATTTTTGGACGAAATTAGTAACACAATTGACGCAAAATAAAAATTATGAATCATATTATCGCCCAATTAATTTAATTAGCCATAATTAGCCCCAGAAATTCCAAGTAAACAAACTGTCTCAAATGGTGAACACGCCGGTTCCGTTTTCCTTAGCTCAAAAAGATTTTTGCTAATTAATATTCCCGTATAATTAACCAATTTCGCCATGAAATACACAAATTAATACAAGCTTCAGGTTTACGCCTAAATCAATATTTTAGCATTGGTAAAAACCCAAACTCTAATTGAAAACCCTAGAGGCAATTTAAAGGGTGGAGAACGACTTTTGACTACATTTCAACATTGCAAAAACATGGGAATTCCGGGATTAATCCAATTAGAGAAACTTTAGGTAGAAGGAACGGCGTGAACTTAATTACTGGTCATTTCCACATGTAACACCCTTTTTACACGTAACCGGAGAATATGGCACCATTATAGATGGTATCTGACTCAAGTAATGTGTTAAGAAAGTTTCCCATTCGTTGTTTTGTCTGCGTTCAGATTAATTACTTTATTTTGTCAAAATAAATCAAAACAAAACGGTTAATTAAGAAAATCCGGCCAAACCCTTTCACATAAATTTCCACGATGACATTCTGCGGCGAGACGTAATTAATTGCATGTTATAGAATTTTTAATAAAACATAACAAAGGCGTCTTCGTGGTGAAAGCCCTCGACAAAAAATGTTTCAAACGGACGTATTTCCGAAAGTAGGATGAGACAGCTGAGTCCAATTTATTCACCGAATTTTCATGCAGAATCCAGAAAATCCGAAGCGGAGAGAAAATACATTAATTATAAACTTTAGCGTACAGAAGTACAAAGGGCTCCAAGAGTTGGTGAAATTCTATTTAAATTTATGACACCATAGATGGACAAAATAGGAAACAAACGTACTAACGCGTTTTTTTCCATGGGATTTCATTAAACCTGGCGTGATTGAGAGAGCATCTAGGATGAATTTACGCTTTCTTGAACACACTTTAGAGCTTACCGGAAAATAAATAAACAAGGGATTAATAAGGAACACTAAATCAAAATAACCGATGTTAATGCTTTACAAAGCGTTTACAATTTAAACAGAATGAGGATACTGGAAAATTTATTTTCATGTCGGCTAAATTAAATACAACGGAGGTCTTTAAGAGGATTGAGCGTTTGCCTCTTGGCAGATGTAAATTTATTTAGACTTTTTATTATTAACGTTTAATAACGAAGACGTTGTGTTATTTACAACGGCAATTTTACTACATGCTACGGTACTCTAAGCTTGAATGAATTACAACAGCATCATTAATAATGTTTTAGGATACAAGTCTCGGGAGACTTACGAGGCTCAAAACAGGTACTTAAAAATGCTAACATGGTTTATAAGCATTAGAGGCTAAAAACTTAAACCCCACATTTCTCATTCCGGAATTTTCTGGGCTTTCTAATTATTTTAATTTTATTAACATTGCCGACAAGGAATAATCTTTCATAACCCGCTAATCTATTCAAACAAATCTGTTATTTTTAATTCGACGAGTTTTAATTAAACAAACTTTGAAACATGTTTGTTGTTTTGTCTAGTTCGCAATTACTTCAACATCGAGATAAAAAATATCACATGCTTTTCAATTAAAAATATTCTTTTGTGTTGATTTTTGCACACGAATGAAATATTTCAGTCGGACGTGACTTGATCTGTTCGGTAACTTCGTTGTTGATTTCTGATATTCTAACACAGATTTCTCCTTTGTTTCCATTGTTGTTGAGTTTATTTCCCGAACTTTTCCTTTATCTCTTCGTCTGAATGCTTATCTAATCTCCCGTTTCCACATCTCCCATTTCCTTGCCACCATTCATCAAAATAGTTAATATTTCACATCAAATCTTCCCTTAATCACAAAATTGCTTAAAGTTGGTATCCATTAAAACGCACTTGTCGTCACGATCGTCGAATCCGTTTAATATTAAATTACCGACATCCACGTCTTCGTCGTCAGCCACAAAAACGACGTCATCTAAATGTAATCATGTTGTGCAAATCATTTCCCTATTTACCTCGTACGTAGGGTAATGGTGGTTTCGTCAAGACACGAAAATATCACGAAGCGTGAATTTTCAAAAGGCCATAAATCTCAAATCAGCCGAGCTTTCGCACGCTTAATGCTTTAATTAAATTGGCTCTAATCTGTAGCGTAACACGGAAACATTTTCATTAAGCCGAGCACGAGTGTATCATAAGGGATGAAGAGATTTCGTGTCAAAATCGGGAGAGATGTCGCAGTTTTTACCTTATTTTTGACCTGGGGGATGCGAAACTGTCGTTTTATCTTGAGTTGGGAAGCAAGAACAATTGGATTAATAGAATTTTCGGGATGGTGTGATGAGAACAAAACGCTATAGAGCATAATACCCGTGTTCAGATTAAACGGGTTTTTGCAGACGTCAACGGGGCAAAAACCGTAACTAATTTATATTTTGGGGAAACACTCAATGTTCTGTGACAGGAAGGGAGGGGGATAAAGCGACATTTTTCGGAAGGGAAATGTGTGTGACGGAAACATGTGTTGGAATATTTGGGAAAAAAAAGATCTGACGGCACATTTTAGGGTTGGGTTGCAATTTCTTTTGCATCTTTTATAGGGCAGCAAAATTAGGAGCAATTTTAAAATCTAAGGGTCTTAAACCTTTGCAACTCCAACAAACTAAAAAAAGTTTAGGATCTTATAATATATTTGAGGTAGAAAATTTCGCGCGCCAAATCCCAGAAGGAAACAAGTATTTATTGCTCCTTGTGTTCTCACTTCAATAAAATTTCACTTCAAGTTTTACAAAAGAACATTCGAAACAAAGATCAAACGCACCAAAATAAGCCAAGTTTGAATTTCGTGGCAACAAACTCATCAATTGGCAAAACCTTCTCGTTATGACTTCCGTTATTGTTAACGTAAATACTACACTTTTCCAACTTAACCTTTTGGATCTCCCTTAAAACCTAAACAAACGTTCAAATATTTGCCCCTCGAAAGAATCGCCATTATTTTCTTTCAAGAACAACGCGAAACAACTTGTCGGACCAGACCTCGGTATAAACATAAACTTAAAACAACATTTCGCTGACATTACGGCTTCAAACTCGCAAAGCTCCACTCTACGTTCGCTCGTAACAATAAAGAACTTAACACCCTCGGAAGCGCCGGAACAAAGAAAAGAACGTGACCATAAGACCGGAAACAGATGACCTCATCGGACACTCGACACCGAACATACCTCTTTGAAAAGTTTTCACTACAACTCGATAGACCGGAAAATTACAGGCGGCTGCGTGTGAAAAACTACCATTTTGGACGGTTCGGATGTTTTATTACATGGTTGGGATTGGCCGCTGTTCGGGGAGGGAAAGATAGATCCCAGAACACCTCTGCAGCAGTCGAATGAAATTTATTATGCGAAAAGTGGCCTAAGAGAAAACTAAATTAAACCACTACTGAGGTTCTTTAGTAGTTCTTTTGTCACGAGCTTTGAGATTGCATAATCACCGGAAATTAATGTACTGTGATAAACACTTCTAAAATATCTCAAAAGTTGAACAATTTTAATTATTTATCGTTGTTTCAAAAGTTACAATTAGAAGCACCGAACCGCTTTATTAGAGTGGGTATGAGTGGATGCAAAGTTCCAGAGATTAAAATCGTCTTAAACGCTTACTTGAAGTTGGAAGCACTTGTAGTTTATATATTTAAAAGAAACATTGCGATGCAACGAATTAACTGCAACACTTCCGGAAAAGAGGAAATCTCATGAAAATGGAAATAAACTCTAAACACCGGAGCCATTAAAAGTCCGGCTTTAGTTGTGCAGTTATAAAGTGTACATCTTCACCCCGGCGCCTCCACCATTTTTAAATAAGTACCACTGTCTTGAAATTTCTTCCGGATCTTGCGGTAAATGTGGTCATAGACAAGCCCTCAGCGCAAACAAACAATTCTTTCGTTTCTAACCTCCGTCCATCTTTTTTGAGCTTAAATCAGGCTCTTGCTCACCGACCAATGGCGTTCGATAACGTAAGTGTTTTGTTTGACACGCACACAGTGACAATTCAGCGACCGTAATAAAAACCAAGAGCTATCGACTCTGAGTGGCCCTTTTTTACGGCACATCCCGTGTTCGTTCAAGGTTGAACGACGCTGGCACAGAGAAGTTTCCTTGACTTTATTTCTATAAAGCTAAATGCCCCGTTTTATTATGGAAGTTGCCCAACTCTGTTAATTTTCGCGAGTATAATGTCGGAACAGATAAACAAAACAAATATGTCTACCTAGTAAACGCCATGTTATAGGACGGTTTATGTAAATTGTCTTTGTGGCATAACGGCGGCCCTTTATCAAATGGAAATAGGATGGGATATAATGAGCGCGCGATCGAATTTGTCAGATTTTATGAAGTAGTCACCACCGCTCATGCAATTTCCTCCCGTGTGTTTACAATGTTAAGAATTTTCTTATTATTTCTCCAACTCTATCGTCCTTGTTAGCATTCCCCGCATAACTCTGCAATATTTTAATCCGCAACGACGACCTCTCCGATTTATTTGATTACGGTTCTTAACCTCCCTCGTAAATTTTTTCACTTTATTGTTTACTATTTTGTTTTTATTAGTTTCGTTCTTTTCGCTAGGTTAGACCTTTTGACACTCAATGACACTTGACCTTTGTTGGCTCGTTCACGGGTTCTAAAATCTTTATCGACACTTGCTAGGAAAAATAGTTGACCGAGAGCACAACAGAGCGCGTCTTTGCGCTCCCCCCACCACCACCACACCATATAAAATCCGCAGTTCGCGGCAGCTGCGTTAGTTCGTCTCCGAGCGTGGAAAAATAAACTTCGCCGGATTCGAGCCCCCTTTTCCAATTCCTCGTAATTCCTCCTTCTGCGGTTACCTGAACCAATTTTCCCTGGCCGTGTTGACGTTGACTAAAGCAATTACGTCGGTCGTAATCGTGTTAGACCGAATGATTGTAAGCCCCACCGAAATTACGTTGTAAATTATTAAAATCGTCAAAGTAAGGCAAACAATTTCAATTACCAACTCAAATAAAAGTCTTCAAAACAGATTTCAAACACGAATAAGTTTTCGTGAAATTTCCAAAGTTGGAGGAACGATTACCAAAATTAATTCCAAAGCAACATTCAAGAATCGGATCGATCGATAATCAGGACGAATGGCAAGACAAACATTTGGATCGGTGACGTCATTACAGCGAGTGGAATTTATGGGTTTAACGTTGCGTAATTAGTCGCAAATGTTGGGAAATTCATGCATGCAACGATGTTTCTTGAAGAAACGGACAATTAGACTTAAATCATCAAGTTTTATCGTGCAAGTCTTTCATGAGAAATTAATTATGGGGCAACGCCGTAAAGGCAATTAAGTGTAATTAAAAACTGCCAAGATCATAAAACTAAGAATTTGCATTTTAGTAAATTCGCTCCGCCTTGGGCGCATTTCCCCTACCACTACTATACACGTGTATTACCTTCCCAGCATAAATCATCCACCTTTGACACATCATTCTTATCTGTGTTTAATGTTTCCTTCTAAAGAAGCTAATTGCCGAGGCGATATTCCCTGGATGGCATCTTTACACAAAGAGAAATAAAATAAATCATGTTTTTCCAGAGAGACGCTTCAGTTACGATTCTTAAGATTTAAAAGTGTAGTGCTTTTAACTCGTTCCGGATACTTTAAGACAAACGAAGATAATGTCGAGTCTGATGTCAGATGTTTACTTATAAATAAGAAGTTGGAGAGTCGCATTTCCGTCGTGCACTTTAAATTGTTGTTTTTCCCAGAAAACAAGGCCGAATTAATATTGTGTAATTTATTCAGACGAGCTTAAAAAGTCGCAACAAACTTCATACCACGTCGATAATTCCTCTCGCTTCAAATTGAATTTTCTCTCCATTCCCGGAAAGTGCATTGCTGCAGTTCGTCGACAAATATTAATGAGTTCTCGACATACATCTACTTCTACGTTTACGCTCGTAACAAAATAGACATATTTACATCTCAGTTACTTCTCCATTGCGACGCCCTCCTCACTTCGTGGTTTAAACAGTGAACTTAACATCTAAATTGCTCTTAAGGTGATGACGCGTTTTGCATATCACACATGCTCTGTCTGAGCTGTCTTCTCAGTAACACGGAACGTAAATATACGACATTATCATGGCGCGCGGATGAATTGTGGAGCGCGAAGTCTCGCAAAAAACGTAAATGAAGATGACGAACTTTTATTCAAATAGCAGAACGGAAATTCCGAGGAACGAACGGATTTTCTTTTATTTACGAAATATGGTGGATGCGCCAGGCCAATAAGTCAAAACACTGATTTCATGTCATAAACGTTTTCTAACTTTTCAAAACTGCAATAACTGCAACTGGCGGTGCAAAGAAGGCGCTCGAAACTCAAAAGTAGCACATAGTAACATATCAGTACAGTTATTACGTTTTATATAACGTCTTCACATTGCATCTTCAATGCATTTTATAAGCTGATCATAAAACGCCAAACTTTTGTCATTTCCCTCCATTTTCTGTTGCACCGCCGTCTTCTTCATTGGCAATGCCTGTGCGCTGTCGTAAATTTATTACCGCTTTTCATCTCGGAAATCTAGTGGAGGAGTCCTCAAGATCTATTTAATTTATCCTCGACGCTCGACAAAAATTCGACCGGTTTTCCGGGCGCTTGGAACTTCTCAAAAACACCCTCATACTTCGTCGCTATACCTTCACATTACCGTAAAGCCGAGCTCTAACCAAGATATAAGACTTCACTTCTTATAATTAAGAACATGCGGCATGTCGTTATATTCTGAATAGCGGTAATAATATTTTCGGTTCGCTCAAACATAATGAAGTGTAGGGGAAATGCAGCTTGTTATTTTGATTGCGCGCAGTTGGCATCCGTGCAGTACGAGACTTCTTGAAATGCGGATTGTTCCATAAAACTAGCTCTCCTCGACGAAGTTTTAAATTTCGGATAACAAAAAATTTCGACATTTATTGTGTTATAATTCTCGTCTCTTCATAAGACCGGCCCTGAGGTCTTCTTTTATTTCATCAGGTAAACCTTGTGCCCTAGAAGCACCGCTCAGAGTCCGGATATCCTCCAAACTTTGAAGTGTCTTCAATAAATTTATGTGGGTTGAGACTAAAAGTTAAAGACTTTTATAACGTGACACTTAAACGTAAGAAAATAAAACAGTTTGAAGGGCCGTGTGGGACCGAACTCTAGATAAAGGGTTTGACAAATGTTCTAAGAAAGCGAAACTCACCAAAGAAGAGAAATGAGTTAGTCCATCAAGATTCCGTAATCAAGACGCTCAGATCTCTATTGATTTACCTCGGACGATTTTTCAAAGAGGCGGAAATGCGAATCGAAATCATAACGAAAAAAGAAAGTGCCGGGCTAATCGAATTCGGTGATGATTCGTTAGAAAATTGCGAGCGTGCACTGACGATCATCCAAAATAAATAAATTCAAGAAAGACAATAAATTAATAAAAACTTCTCTTAATATAAGAAAAAATAGTGTATCACCTGGAATATTATCTATTTCCTGTCAATCATTAGCAGCTCCCACCTTGCTGAAGCCCCCGACTTTGGAATTGCCCCTATTGCCTGACCACACTGAACGTAACAAACTAATTTCGGACCTCATTACATAGTTCCAAACTCGATTTGTGAACTGGGAATCGCGGTTACATTTGTTTGCTGAGTTCAGATAGATTTTTACTAATTGACACTTTGAAATTAACAAATAATTTCGTATCGTTTCTGTATTTCTAAAGCTGCCTCACAAATCATGAAAATTTGGCCGCAATTGAAAATTATCTTTCGCCCGACGTAAATTTTATTGTCTGACATCCGTTGGAAAAACACATAAAAAATTGTTCTTGCTTTCTTTTAAGAGATTAAGAATATAAAAGTCATCTTCAAAGTACACGTCTGCTTGAAATTTATGTGGTAAAAGAGTAGTTTTGCGCTTTTATGAATCATCTGCTTCAGTGCTTCTTTGATGCGCGTTTTTAATCTTATTTGATTCACGAGGACTTTAGATTTCTGTTCTTAGCAAGTTATTCAAAGAAGAATTGAGAGAAAAGTGTCGGAAATGTCAATAAAAGACGAGATTTGATGGGTATAAACTCGCCGTGTTTGACACTTTCAAATGATGAATTTTTAGTTTCGTGTATCTCTGTACCAATTAGGACCTCTGGCGGAAACATTGATATGCAAATGGTCGAAAATCGCAAATATATGCAACAACATAAAAGATGGAAATAGGCATTGAATGTCGCCAGATTCGGGATGCAAATGCATAAACCCGGACAATAGCTGTATCGAATGCCATTCGAGTTGTATGAAAGAAAAATTGGTTTCTATTGTGTGGATTTTTTGTGAGATTTTCATTCGTATCGCCTCTTATAGACTTGTTCGATTCCAAAGTAAAAAACATAATTGATAGCGCGCCAACTGGCTAATGATACAATAGAAGGAGGTTGCGGCCCACCTTTTCTCCAGGTACCTTAATGACACGTGAAATTAAAATCGGTGATATTGAGCTGCATTTCTTAAACGTCCTGTGGCGTCTAATTTATGTACTTTCAAAAATTCCCGACAGAACCAAGACAAAGCCTTCCCTTTACAAGCCTGTCTCGTTTTCATATAAAATTAACAAGCGCCTGGTTGAATTTTTAATAAGTAATTTGAAGAGAGGTACCGCACCGACTGGGTCTCGACTAGGGGCAATTTCATTAATGCAGTAGAGGAAGTTTCTAACAGCTCATCGACGTAAGAACAAGCAATAATGTTATCACCTCTGTTCAAACTCTTCCGTTAAGCACCTCGATGGTGGTAATACGAGCTTATTTATTCCCACAGAAAAAATTAATTAGGTTAAAGTGCAGCATGTTTATTTTAATGATGATATCGTCGCGCAATTAAATCTTCCGGCATAAAGTGCAAGTCATTATAATAGATGATGAGGGTTGGTTTACCATGTCCGTTTTGAAACTTCAAACTGAAAGATTCATCACTTTATTATTCACTGTGGCTAGTGGCGTGGCGGAATTTATGAACAGCGGCAAGAAATGTCAGGCACAAAATAAATAATTGATAAGTTTATTAATAATTTTCGGCTTTGTTTTTGTTTGTGGCTGATGCAGTTTAATAATAATCAAGCAAAAACCGAAATTCGCTAATGTCGTCGTAGCATGTCGCTGCACAACCCCAAAACATTATGCAAATACTCGAACGTCGCAGACGAAATTTCTGTTCGAAAACCAAGCATAAATAAACCCAAATTAACAAAACCAGCATCTGTTGGATTTTTATCAGAAATATTTCGAAAATTTCGACGCTTTAACACGAGTAAATGAACAAATTCGCTTGAACTCAGAACAGAAAGGGATTTATCGTGGCATAAAACGCGAGAAAACATGCCCTAAATAAAAAAGTAATTTAATTTTCATCGATTATGCAATAAAATCGGGGAATTCGCGTTCCGAGAATTCGCTTATTTCTGTGAAAAGCGGTGAGTTTTACCTAAAGTGATTTGTTTACAGAGGAATAAAAGTACGCTTTAACATAAAATCGACGCAAGCTAATGAAGTGATAACTCGCTATATAACCAGCTCAGGAAATAGGAAATTATTCTCCCAAGTGGTTACAACCCCGGAGATTACAACTTGTTTACTTCCCAATACTATCTGACATATTTTCAACGCTTATCGTGTGTGGAAAGCTCTTAATTGGCTTTTCTGAGCTTAGCTTATTAAAATTGTCGCGACGACGCTTTTACTTCATTTAGAATGTTCTTGAGTTTGGAACACCGATCCCTGTCTCTTTAATTTTACATGCGATACGGGTCTTGTCGTGCATTAATGACCTGTTTTTTACAATACTTTGAGACTCGCGAAGTTTGTATAATTTAATTTAAATAAGTGAAATTATAATGTTTTACTAGTTAAAATGCATGCGTTGTGGCGGCATCGGCAATGCAAATGTTCTGCAGTTAGTTGATAGGAACTTAAATAGGTTTAGAGGATTATTGAATCAGGCTGCAAAGATAGTAGGAAATTGATGCAATTTTATAAATGCGACGCTACAACAATTGGAATTGCAACTATTTAAAAAGTGCTAACAAAATTCAACCAAAAAAATTGTTTTTGGAATATTATAATTTCTCCCTCCTAGTCCCGATTTTTTAGCTTTGCCATTCTTCAAGTTGAGAAGTTTGAAGTTGTATTATTTAAATATTAATAAACTTTACGACGTCTTGAATCCTCCGAGCTTTAAAACATTTCATTTTCTATGATTTTTAAATTCTTGGGCGTCTTCTCAATATTTCATGTTCAGTTCTCAGGTCCTTAATTCAAGAGTCTCCATGTTTTTGTACTTTTTTTAATTGTTTTCAGGCTGTTCTAAGACATCAAAATAGTGAAAATCGACCCAGTTCGCCAACAATAGAGCAAATTTAAGTGGAAACGCTGAAAAGAATTGTAAAATCGCCAACCTGCAACTTTTTGCTCCCGCGCCTCTAATATCATGCAAATTTATAAATCTAATGTAAATTTAACCAACAGATGTAAAAAACCAGCGGATTTGTCGATTTATTTCTGTCACTCGTTGCGCAGTTTCTCCAGCGTTTATTTAAGTTGATTGAGCATCACGAGTTTGTCTAAACGTTTTACATTTAAGATCCATAAAGGTTTAATATAATAATGTAAAGCAATCACTGTAATGGATTTTTTTAATTCTTCCTTTTTACGGAGTACATTTAAAAAATTAGACGCTCGGAAAGATGGTTGAAGTATTAGAAAACAAACCCGATTTGTTAGAAAGTACACAAAGTAATTCAGTTACTGCCTCTAAATAATAAAAAAGTAAACACTCCCGTTGTAAATAAGAAACCTCGGTGGCTTTTCTTCGTATTTTCCTTCATTGTTAAGTAAATAATCGTGAATTTCTCTTGTTGAAGCCGTCGCAATTTTGAAAGTATTCCATCCCAGACTGTTCGATCCAGAAAAACACCGCCATGCATACAAATCTGGCTCTAAATCACAAGTTTTACGAGAGCTGTTTACGTTTTTGCAACGCATTAACCACAAAACTAGGTTTACGTACTCTTTATTGGTCTGGACATCAAAAAGTATTTTTTTTTCGAAAAACATAGATCGTGGTTTCGAAAACAGAAAGTTGGAGGTAATTATCTGGAGACAATGTCTTCTTTTTGCTGTTATGCTCCGGAGAACATAAACGGTGATAGAAAGGGCACAATAGAAGCAAATTGCTAGCAAGTGGACAATGTGCTAGCTGACGTTCAATCCGAGCTTTTGTTCGACCAAAGGAGATTACATCAAGTTGCATTAGAGACTTCAAGTGGGCTTATTATTATAGAGAGGTGGAAAAACGACCCGGAAAAGCTCAGATATGAGTTAAACGGTACTTCTATCTCGGGTAATTACCAGTTTAATAGAAAAGAAAACTTAAATTTCTCGGTTCCCGTGAAACTCAGTTAATTTAAAATATTGCACATCCGCGAAGTCGTTATCGATTTTATGGAGTTATTTGATAATAAGAACATTATTTTGTTCTCATCGAAAACCGGGCACGATCCAAGAAGTGGCTGAAGCTGAAACGGGCCTAATGGCCTAAAAATGTTCATGAGTTTCTCTCGGATAATCGAGCTTCAGTGATCGGTTCGTTTTCTCTTCCTCCCTTTTAAAACCATCCGACGATTAAAAAAAAAGTAGACTAATTGTTCACTACTCTTAACGAACTAGATTCGATTACTTAATTGCACTAGATTTCAATGCAAATTTGGGAGTTTTTTGGTGGAGGGGCCGCGTCGGAATTGAAAATTCAGCTTTAATCTTTGCCTACGCACACCAAAGTATGACATTTCGTTTCCGCTAATCGAAACTTTAGGCGTGGCTGAGACTGAAAGATTTACTCGACGAATTTCTGATTTAAATTTCAGTGGGCGGTTGCGCTACATCAAGATCAAGATTTTAGATTAAGTGTATTGCGGTTGGTTCGAAAGCCACTTTATAAGTTTTTCTATTTGCAGTGGGAGCCGTAACCGCTCTGTTGCCGACAATCCTTGTAATTGGATCAGTTTACTGAAACGATAAATCGACATTGCTTCTTTTCGTTATTACTTCGTGTAATTAGGAAGATTAAATTTACTACTCGTTAACTCCGCCTTCAAATTAAGCCCCACCTTCTCTACAAACACCGCCTATATCTTATCTTATCAAAAAGGTGATTGACTTAAAATATTGATACTCGTCTGTGTTCATTTCATCTCGATTCGTTCAACGATGTCATTGTTTTAAATGAGGGTTGCCACAATCATAGGCACGTTTCGCTGGTAACGCCACCTACCATTACAACAAATGAACCGTTTTATACGCAGCTGTGTTTGTGGTGTATATGAATGTGGCCTAAATGGCAAACACGATTCGTGCCGAGATACAAATTGATAAACAGTGATTTTATCTTTTCTCAGAGCTTTTCTCTCTTAGGAAAGGTGAATATGAAAATTTCGGTGCCGAGAAAGCATTGAAAATGTGTGGCGTGTAGTGCGTTTACCAATTTCAGATTAAATTCATTCCTCCTTGGCTATTAAATAAAAATTACTAATTGTGCAAAATTGGTGGATGCGCCGGGTAAAAAAAATCCTTTATTCAATATTTGCAATAGAATTAAAAAATAAAATCTGAAATTAAAATTAAAATTATTACCTTCGACGATTCCACCAATCACTAATAATAATTATAATTTCATGAATCAAACCCCCTTTGATCATTGGAAATGAACATAAAAATAATTAAATATCTGCTGGAATTTTGCCAATTACTTTGTAGCAATGACCCCACTTTCAACTAAAATATACAAACATCGAATCCAGTTCATTTAGGAGAGAATACATTACCCGTCGTTTTCCACGCTCCATATTTTCCCAATTTACCACACCCACCAAATTATATAAAAATATTTGTTTCTCGCAAATAAATGAAATTGTACCCCACTTCGCTTCACCCAAATTTCAATTTCATCCCCTTACGGACTTAATCGAATAAAATTCATGTTTGATTTACCACCCACAAGTGCACATTCCCATTTCCATGCCACAGTTTTAATTTTTCTTGGTATTCCAAGACACCTCCAAGCTTGCTGAAATAAATCAACCTGGATTTCTGAATGCAACAAAAATTTATGTTGTTTCATAAATAATGAACTGAACTCTCGAAAATCCCATTCAGAAAGAGTTTCACTTTTATTTATTCGGTTGGCTGGTCTACAAACAATAAATTCTAGTACTAGCGCGTTTTGATGACTATAAATTTTACATGGTCTGACCTGGCTCGTGTTCCATCAAAAACGACGCTCTCGTATAAAAAGAAATTTTAATTAGTTGCTGAAATATTGTTCGAAAATTAATTTACAACTCGTTTCTTTTTTGATAAGTTTTAATGGAGCTTACAGTCGTAAATTACCGTTGGAAATGAATGTGATGTCTTCAGCAGAAATTTCCACGAGAAGAAAAATATGTGGAAACTGTTACGATTTCTAAACCTAATAGCAGTAAATAAGAGAAAATCGTGTTAATTAAATTTTCGGAGATTTACTGAGGTACGCGATGCGGAGTAATAAATAACCGAATTTTTGTGGTGGAGACAACGAAGAAATGTTGCGTTTAATTGAGAAATTGCGAATTTTTGCATGACTGTCCCCGTCAAATATCCATAAATCCCACTTCACCACAGTTTCCAAGTCAGGTTAAGCTGTTGATCCAGCTGGATGCTTATCATGCTATCAGAACGGAAGGAGATGGAACATATGTAGTTTCCGCACACATATTTATACGAAACTTGCGAATAAATCATTCTGAACGTAAACACGTTGTGTATTTATACCGTAGAGAATGCCGCTATTTAAACTTTCACATGTCGAACTGGAAAAGTGGAGAATTTCTTTGTACCCTAATTCGGAATCACCCCCATAAAATAAACTTGTCGTAAAACAAATACTCGTGCCTCAATTGTGTCGTAATTTTTTATTGTTACGACAATGATCTCCAATTCGATTCAATTACTCGTGTAAACAATTTGTGCGTTGGTTTATGTTTTTATTGATTAATTAGAATTTAGTTCCAAATCTGACTCTGGCACAGATTGTATTTACAAACCTTGTGAGCGTCTCCGTTAACATGATCCTATTATGAACAGAAACACATCTCTGAGTAATTATAGTCATGTTACGTAACACAATACTCAAATTAGCATACTCTTATCTTCTCCACTCGCATTGTAGATACACACAGCCATAAAACAGACGAGTTGAATGTATCTTATCGGGGAGGGTGATGTGTAGTGGGGGATGACCAGTCAAGCGAAATATTTAGAGCCTCGAGGTACTCTGCCAGGATCGTGTAATGTTATCTTCGGGCCAAGTTCGAACTAATACGATCAAACACGTCTGAAGTGAATTTATCAAACAGATTTCGAGAGGAAATGAAAATTGCTGCAATTTTATGGTGATATCACAATATTTCAGCGTGCTAGAGGAAGAGCAGTTTTCATATTTTTGGTTGATTGGTCTCAGCAATGAGAGGAAGTTGCAACAGAACGGAAGTGCCAACAGGGAGGAACGGCGATTTTAGTTTTATTAAACTACTCCGATGGCGGTAAATAAATCGTCCTTTTTCTCTTTTTCGAGAACTTCATGGAGATGAGGTCATCAAAACCAAAAATAAAACCAGTTTCTGTGTGCTCTTTCTTCAGAATTTTACAAGTTTTATACAAACTTGACCCACTGCTCCGATTTTCCTACGTAATCTCTTTAACTTCAGCACTGCTGCAACTTTGTCTTCTTCGGTCCTCTTACTTTGTTCCGTTGTGTTCGAAAATCCCAAATGCTTTAAATTTAAATCTTCCTAATTTTTTTTCATTTTTGACTAGTTGAAAATATTGAATCCGCCCCTGCTGTGTTTGCCTTCCCAATATTTTATCCCTTTCTCTCCACGTGACATAAAATTCTCCACGAACTTTCTTTAATTCTCCTTCCCACAATCGATCATAGTTGGAAAGACACATTTCGCATGCCCCTTGTGCATATCTATAATTTGTGCAGTCGGTCCGGAGACCGTCTGAAGGAATAAGGTGATCCCAAAGGACGCATCAGCCTTTTAGATTTACTCTCAGCCTCATTTCATGTTTCCTTTCATGTAGTCTGTGGGAGTGAGCACAGTCCGTTGGGGGCAACAGGGGTTTGCATACGTAAAAAACAACCCTTAAATTTTTCTCAAACAGAGGATTTTTTATTTATCTAGCGTCAGTAACACCAAGCGACATTCCACTGTGTATTGGGCTTCTCTTTCTCTTTTAAATGGAGATTGAAAATTGGGTTTATTCAATCCCGGAAAATTGACGAGCCGCTTCGAAATTTATATCATTTAATATGCGTTTCAGTCGTTGTATATTCAGTCATATTTATTTTAAATGCATAAATTTCCGGCAATGTTCGAACCAGAATTTTATGATTTATCGTTGGCAATATCGACGCATAAAAATTAAATTTACTTGTTACGAGGCGGATAATTTTTGACGATCTCGTAGATTTATTATATTATCTATCCCCTATACATCGCTCACTAAAAAATGGAAATTAAAACACGTCCAACAGCATTTTCTCGTGAATTATTGTGATTATCAACTCGCACTACCACAACCTGAATTAATTTAACCAAAAGTGCATTGCTTTAGGCAAAATAGAAAGCATAAATACTACCTCGATAATGCTACCCAGAGACCGGAAGAATAAACCTTAGAATGAATAGGGTAAATGAAAGGAAATTCCATAATAGAAACGAACAAGAAATCAAGCCAACCGTTAAGCTTTGTGTTGTGAAATGATGAAGTATCGAAAAAGACAAAAACGCCATTGCCTGAATGGATACAGACATTGGCTGTATGTTATAGTATTGACTTTCGCAAAAGTCTAAAACATGCCACGACAGAGCTCTGTTGTTGTTCGAGCGATTACAGGTAAACTTCAAGTCAGTTAGAAAGAACTCTGGAAAATCTGTCAGATAGAAAATAGAGTTCTTTCAATTGTTGTAAAAAAAAAATAACAAATCTGTGACTGTTAAATTTCAAACGGTAAGGTTGGAAAATAAAAAGTCTTCTTCAGCGCATCCACCATTTTTAACACGTCCGATAAAACCAATAAAATTTTACTACATCTTATAGATAACGTTCAACAGGTAAAGTAGATATCCTAAATACTTCAGCGCGTATGAAAATGATCCCTGCATCAAAGACCTCTTTCATACACGTTTAGTTTGCTCGAAAACTCAAACTTTTTCTTCATTTCCAACTTTCCTTGATTTATATCTCGGTAACGCCACTACGAAAAGCAACGACAAAGCGCAGCGTTTAGAGGCGGGAAACGATGATGGTGCCCTGTGCGAGCCATAATTCATAGCCTGTAGATAGAACACAAGGTGAAGATAATCGTTAAATGAAAGTGCGTCCACATTTATTACACCCACACGCACTGCCCTCTGTTTATGACATTAAAACATAAATATATAGCTCCATTTCCGATCGAGGCTTTGTCTATAGTTTACGAGCGAGTTTCCGATTTTATTGTCGTCTATTTTCGCGAAATAAGTGGAACTTGATTGATTTATATCGTAAAGTTTAATGGCAATATTTTATTTGACTGGTACTTTTTTATTCGAGAAAGGAGTATTAGTTTTATAGGGGTTAATATGTAATCATGGAGTTGGAAAATCGATAGCGAAACTCCTTTATTATAAATTAGAAGTTATTAAAACTGAGAAGCACGCTAAAAATTTTTACGTCGGAATGATATATCGCCATTTTATTTCAACAGGATAAGCGCATTAGAGTATCATTCGTAGGTTTTAATTTCGTTCGAATATTCAATTTTCAGAGGGGAAAGAACTGCTTCTGTCAAATTGACGGCGTAAGTGGGCTTAGTTATGGATGTGTTTTAAATTGCAGTCCTACCTGCAGGATCAACGGATTACTCCCGTAGTTCGAATAATGTACCCTGAAAAGTCCCGTTGTAAAACAAAACTTCTCCCTCCAGCTTCCCATTTTCTTATTAAAATATCGAACACGCTGCCCAATCCCGCTTATTAATTACAAGCTCGCCATAATCCCATATCGCGCAGATTTGCTCGCCGCTACAAGGATTATTGTGTAAGAAATCACTGAAATTATCGTTGGCATAAACAGATTATGCAAAGTCCGGGAAATGCACACTGCAAATCCTGTTACAGGAACTAACTCGTATGAGTGATAAAACGTTATGTCAAAGCTATAATAATCCTTTTGAAAGGGTTCTCGTTTTAATCAGGGTTTTAATCAGAGTAATTGAGACGAGGTATTTTATGGAAAGCTCCACGAACGCGATACTTTAATTAAACTCTATATTTTAATAGACACTGATTTTGTTTATTGAAAGCGCAGTACCCTGATCAAAGCGAATTTCTTATTGTAGTCGGAGTAATGAAAAAATCGTGAAAGGAAAGAAACAGCAATTCGTTCCCCCACGCTCTTCTCATCCTGGAAGAAAATTATTCCACCGTCGCGACCCTAAACTTAACCCTTAGACGATGTCACACTCTTATTACACGGGCAGTCCATCATTTGATAAGATTGCGGTACAGTGTTAATCTACGACAAACTCGCCACATTATAAACACAAGTACGCGCTAACCACATTCACCACGAGCAAAAGGATCAAGAGATTAAATTAGAGAGTGCCGAGTTTTCTTAAAAGCTGTTCCTTTCACAATTCCTTTTTATTAAAATCATTTGAAGCATTGTTTACCTTAATACCAGCAAATTACTCCGAGACAGAATATGCAAACAGGAAGAATAACTTCGGATTTTTCGATCGAGCTATTGTTCCATAATTTTCTCATCTGAATGCGAGTATAAAAGGTAATTTTTTTGACCTGTTTGTTTCTCTCGTTTTTAAAATATGCGCCGGATCGATGGCGTAAGCTTGGGGTATAAAATTTTAATAACGTTCGCTTATTAATTCAATTTCGTTTAAAAGCACTCTTTTCGAACGAGATAATCTTTTTTGAAGGTGCAGAAACATGAACACGCGTTTCCTTCGGGAACTCATGATCCTTGCGTTAATTCTCCAATTGAACATCAGAGGATATCTCTACTTTCAATCAGAGGGATAGGGGCACTAAGTGCTCACAAAGTTTTCTTGAAATTTACAGCTTTCGTGCCCGCATTCTTGAAAAAACTCGATTGAATAATAATTAGTCAGATCCGCTGCAGTCGTAGACAATTTGAGCGGAAAATAAAAACGGCTTTGTTTGCACAGAAAACAGAAGTTTTAAAGAATCCGACTTCTGCGAGTACGAACAGATGTTATTGTTGCGAGCTGAAAAAATAACCTTCTATTTGTGAAAACAGAACAAACGAGGGGCGCTCTGAAAATGATTTCCTACAGAAAGAGGTTGTAGTGCCGGTTGTAGACCTGTGACTTATCCCACGCAGACTTTGTGCGCGGGAATATTCAAGTGCCAAAGTTTCAAATTAATACCTGCTCATTTCCACCTCGAATCAAATCAGTATGACCCCTAACTCAAAGTGCTAATTTAAACTTTGTCTGCGGTTTTGCGATTTTCCGTTCCAAAGGGTTTTGTGCAGCCACGATAGGTTATAGCGAACAAACTCCAGTGTTAATTGGATGAAAGATCGTGCAGTTTTCCACTGTCTGATTCGCTTTTCCGGATTCCAATAGAGGCTTATAACTGGCTTTTTCTGACGTAAAATACGACCAAAGTTTCAAGGACACTGACGACAACGAAATTATATCGACCGAAACAAAGGTATGGCAAAAACAATGATTGGATTGGCTGTGGAAGAACTGCACTAAGAAGATCCTGGTAACTATCTAATCTTCCGAGTGAATAAAACTAAATTAAAACAGCGCGCGATAAGTGTTAGCTGAAGATTAGAAGGGATAATCGTACAAGTTCTCCTGGAAGATGATTAATTAAAGTAAACTTAGTGTAAGATATGGGTACCCCGTACACCAAAACCACCTAATAGACATAATGTGAGGTCAATGAAATCGATGAACTGTCGTACGATCAGACGATGCAATTCAGCAATAGGAAATGCAACGTCCTGATTTGAGGGGGTTCATCGGCTCCTTGACCAGTGGAACTTTGGAAGGGAGTGAGTGGGTCGATGGTTGGTGTTGAAGGTGGTTGTTGGTGTCGGGGGTGCCCAGAAGGCTGCGGGCCAGATCGGCACAAGAATACCCCTCAATAATGTAAGTAGGCTAAGAGTAGAATAAACTAGTAAACGAAACTAAGCGTCTGAATATATACCCCACTCCCTGATCTTACATGGTGGAGGCGCCCTGTTACAATCCCGTAACATTGATTCAGAATGAGTAAAACCGCTAAAAAATTTCAAGTAACATTAAAAAAAAATTAAATTTGAAGGGAGAAGTATATTGCAAGACGTTTAGATAAATTTAGGTAACAAACTCCAAAAGTTCCTTTACCCCACACCCTCACATTTAACTAGCATTTAGTTTGCGGCAATAAGTACGTTGAAGGTCGAATAAAATGGAAAAGTCAGCGCTGAAGGATGACAAATATGAATTTGTTCAAAATGATGAATTTGCATGTCTAAACGGGCTCACTATCGTGTTGTGTAACGAAAATTCAGCACAGGAAAGTCTAGAAGTCATAGTTGAAGTTAGGAAACCCGTGAAATTTTTTTTAAAGAAACGACAGCTCAGCTTGTTCGTACGAGCGCCGTTGAATTTGCAATTAGCGTAGAAGGACAACGACCGTTAAAATGCAGACTAGACAAAATTTCTTGTGCCGAACATTATAGAAAAGAGCAGCAGGTAGAGGAAATGGAAAAACACAACATCATCGAATTACCGGACTTAGAATGGAAATCGCCGATCGGATGGGCCAAAAAGAAACATTTTTCGCCATCAAAAACTGCCAACTAAGAAAACATAGATTAGGCATAAGTAGTTTAATAGTTATAGGTTAGGCCAACAATAGTTCAATAAGAAAACATCATCCACAATTAAACCCCCTAGTTATCAATTTCAAAATTAATAATTTTGTTTTGCAGATATAAGCAATTTTTGTTTTTATTAATTTAAATAATCCGATAACGATAATTTACGAAACCAGTGTCCCTAGAGTGTATAAGGCGGACTTCGCTGGGAGAAACCACAGTCAGATAAGGACGAGCGAACAGCATCCCTAAATAGATGGTTAGAAAACGAAGAAAGAAATATGAAGTCCAGCTGCAAACTTTTGAGATCACCGCAAAATCAAAGCCCACGTTGTGACAAGTTCGGGAGTCTGCAGATGCATTTGTTCGAGGTTAGAGGTATATTACTGGCATCGCAATTGTTTAGTCCTGAGATGATGAAGAGAAAAGTATCAAATTCTGGTGACAGAATGACATCCGCCTGCGAGAGCGGAATGTGATGGGACCACATGGACGCATGGGGCCCTGTTAATGATAACTGCATTCAAATTTTTTTTAAGTTTGTGTTTCAGAAATATGTTGATTATGATTAAGGAGTAGTGACAATGCTGTCCAAGGAGACGCAAGGGTTACACCCGCAAGATTTGTTGAAAAAAAAAATGTGTTGAAGAAGTGAAGAAAGCAACTCAAGAAAGAATTCAAGAAACGGAAAAGTGGACGAACTCCAGATGGAGACAGAACTAATCATGAGTGCGGCAGCTGGAAGCAGGATGAGCCTAAACAGGGACAGCGATGGAAAAATTGTTACGACTAAACAAGAACCATAAGTTAAGTATTTGAAAAAAAGAGGGGGTAAGAAACAAAAAAAAAAAAAAAGAGAAGAAGGGGGGAGATGTTTTCAACATTAAAATAAGTTTGGTGCGTAAGCGAAGTCTACTTAAGTTTCAAATCAATGCAAACACTTCGCTTACGCACGCATTGCCTCATGACACTTAATACTGCAAACCTTGTCATCTTGTAGACACACGGGAACCACAATCGACCAGAGCACTACGTCTGCACAAACCAACCATGGCGCCGACAAAACCAGCCCTTTTCAGACCTTTGGCACGGAACGACTACCGAGATCCGACCAAAAAAAAAAAAGAGAGGACCCAAAAAGTTGTCAAAACAGCATGATCCGGGATAGTGACAAAGGGAGCCCAAGAAGGCCCTACGGTCACGTCCGCCAGTTAAGGTCCCAGGTGGAAGCCATCAACGGACTTCCAGGGTCAGTTTTACAAATGAAAGGCCAACCAACTCACAAAGCAGCTGATGCGGCATCAGGAAAACGCCAACGCCAGCAAAACAAGGCAAGGCCAGGAGGAAGTGTCACACGAGACAGGACGTAATATGGACTAACATAGGCATGGTCAGGATTCCAAACGTAAACAGCAATGAGTCGTCCGGCGGAGGAACGGGAAGGGCAGAACTGTACAATGAAAAAAAAAAAGAAGAAAGGAGGCGATCGCAACCCATGGAAAGGCAGTCGGCGGGCTCGAGAAGAAGATTCTGTGTAGTGTGTCAGATCTTTGTGAAAGTGTCGTGAGAACAATATAGATTAAAGGTTAGGTTAGCGTTGTAGAAATTGGACAATTGTAGTCAGGCTAGGGTTTTGTTAGAAATTAAGCTTCATTTTTTATTTTTGGTGAATGTATACCAAACTGTAAGGGGTGTGTCGTCTGGAAGCCGACTTTGTAACGGGGGGGATGTAAGATATGGGTACCCCGTACACCAAAACCACCTAATAGACATAATGTGAGGTCAATGAAATCGATGAACTGTCGTACGATCAGACGATGCAATTCAGCAATAGGAAATGCAACGTCCTGATTTGAGGGGGTTCATCGGCTCCTTGACCAGTGGAACTTTGGAAGGGAGTGAGTGGGTCGATGGTTGGTGTTGAAGGTGGTTGTTGGTGTCGGGGGTGCCCAGAAGGCTGCGGGCCAGATCGGCACAAGAATACCCCTCAATAATGTAAGTAGGCTAAGAGTAGAATAAACTAGTAAACGAAACTAAGCGTCTGAATATATACCCCACTCCCTGATCTTACATTAGTATAGAATGGATCACCACTATTTTCCTAATTTCACGGTGCTACCGCCGAAAGTTAAAAAACCGCCCCCGATCGCTCTCATTAATCTTTTCCAGCGACACCTGCACCAGCGATTTAGAAGAATAGTCAGAGCTTCACCTTTTTGATCTCTAATGCATACACATTGAAAAAGAAAAATTCCGAGATGCATCGTCGATTTGTCACGCGATAAATTCAAGCGATTGGTGATAAATCGTCGCACTTTGTTAACGTTTATGACGTTTTTGTTATCAATAGGAAATAACGAAGTTAAATATGGGGCAGGCGGGTTGGTCCCGGTTTTCTTTTTGTGTTGTGTGGGACATAAATAATAGAAGCCGCGGAAAGTTTATCAGGTCGGGTCGGAGTTGTAAGCGTTTAAGCAAAACGACGGTTTTTATCGCTTAACGGTTTGGTGTTTATAGTTTACAAGAAATTTATTTGTTGGCGGGTTAATGGAAAAGAGAGGAAAGAGTCTGGGAGATTAAGGTAAAGTTCTCATTCCGTTACATTTTGTGTCAGTTTTAACCGTCCATTGATCCGGCCACAAATTCCTATTCGCATGTGGAAAACCACCCCCAAAGCCGTCGTGTCAATTTCATCGTTACCATAAATTATAACAGGAATATCTGAACGTGACAAATTCGCCAAACTAGAACATGCTTTGTTGTTGAATATTTTAATACGACATCAATCAATGAAATGCTGTTTGTTTGAACTGATCAAAGTAAACCAAACATAGCCGCAATGAAAAAAGTAGTTAAGGTGTCAAAAATCTCATTATGGAGAGCACAAAAACTGTGTAAACAAGCAAAGTAAACATAGCAAAGTCGGTTGACTATTATTGGGAGCCAAAACAAACAGTTTCAATTTCAGAGCGTCCAATTTTTCTCTTTTCAGAGCAGCAACGCATGAAATTGGCTTTGACGAAAATTTATAAATACAGTCGTTTCGTTTTATACGTGCATAAAAAGGCGAAAAGAGAATCCCGATGAAATATCGCCGACGGGTTATCTTTATTGTCACTTTGAGACCGCATTTGCGCTTTTTTCCGCCGCTTAATAAGGAGTTTAGTGAGTTTAAATCCGGATAATTATTAGGACCTGGCGTGTCATATTTTATTTCCTGTGGTGATTCGCTTCAGTGAGCTTTGATTAAATTGTAGTCTTTAAGAGGGGGAATTATAAGGAGGAGGAAGCTTCAACTCTACAAGGATAATCTGTTATGCTCTGTTTGTCTTAGCAAGTTTCTAACAAACTAATTGTTTAATTATAGAGGTTACAACATCAAGATCTAGTCAAGTAGCAAAATTTATAGACTGACTGCAATAATCGAGCTCTATGCACACATTAGTTTATTGAGGAGTTGCGAGAACTGATCTTACCAATGGAGATGTTTAATTAAAATTAAATGATGAAAATCCTAGACCTACAACAATTTTTCAAAGTAATATTCTCATAACTGCAAGTAGCGTTCTATGTACTCTTGAAAATTAATTGAAATTGAGTCGTTTTTTATTAATAAAAACCTACTTTATTACCCAAAAACTCGTTTAATTTACCCCCATCTTTCTTAGTTTCAGAGCTTTTAGTTCCGAAACTGAAAGTCTACAGAAGTTTCTCAAGTCTCATTAAGAGTTGAAAAACTAGATCTAAATAAATTAGTGAATAATTTAATAAGATTTCTAAAAGGAGGAAACGCCGGGAAAAGTCAGTTTTCTCAAGCAATTATCTAAAAAAAAGCCAGCATAAGGCTATAAATTTTCCAATCGTCCATTTTTTCCATTCCAACCGCGTCACGTAATTTGATAAAATCATAAAATACATCAGCCGATCGATTTTTTCTTTATTTATGGTAAGGCATCCAAGCGAACGTACACTAAATTAGAACGCGAGTGGATTTTATTTATTTTTCCCGGCTTTTCCCTTACTTATTTCGCTTGCATTGCCAGTATTCGTCGTTGTTGTGATATGCATAACAATTTTTTATGTCGTATTCCTCTCGCTTTTCAAATCAACGCAACAGAAGCACAATTGATTAAGGTAGTATGGTCGACGGAACCGTTTTCCTAGGATTTTACTGCCCATTGTAAAACCGCTTTTGAGGATTATTTCGCGATTGGAGAAAAAACTGGAAACATAGATGACACCGACTTGTCTATGTCTAAGGTGAAGGCGAAATATGAGAAATCCTTCACTAAAAATCGTAATTTTAGTAATTTTAGTGCTACAGCTATGAAATTTGGGGAAATTACTAGTTTTTGATCAAATATTAACTCTGTCAAATTTCAACATTGTAGATTAAAAGACACAAATTTTAAAAATTATTTTTAAGGCGAAGCAGAAACATGAGAAATCCTTTCAAAAATTCGTAATTTTGGTAATTTTAGTGCTACAGCTATCAAACTTGGGGAAATTACTGGTTTTTAATCGAATAATAATAACTCTGTCAAATTGCAACATTGTTTCATTCATTAGTTCATTATCCTCGGTTATGTTAGGACAATAGCGCCACTGATTATTTTTTGTTCGCTCAAGAAAAAGGTAGTTATATTATATAAGCAATTAGGAAATTACATATTAATCTCATTATTGGAATCAGTTGTGTTTCGACTTTTGATAAAGACGGTCGTTTTGGTGATTTGTGCTACTGAGTGCTGCTCTGAGAAAATATCTTGCAAGGTAAAGTACTACCCTATATTATTTTCAAGAGTTTTCAATTCAGCGATACGTTAGGCGCGTTTGATTGTCTATTTTTTCAGTTCGTTGGTGTTGACAAAAGCAGTTTAATATACAGAGTGTTTATGCTTAGTAATAATCGGAATTTAAACATTTAAACTATTTTGTTCTTACAAATGTTTATCTAAGATCTGTGTTTGACTGTTAAATACAATGAACAAAATTAGAAGGTTGCTCAAAGAATTTTGGAAATTTTTCATTCAGACGAAAACATTTCTTTAAATTAGCCACCCAATATTAATTTTGCGATTTAAATTTTATTTGAAAGCACATATGGAACTCAACTTTATAATCGTGTTCTGTACTAGAAATTCTGTTTTCTTTGCTTGGATCTTTCGTAAAAATTTCCATAGTTGTCTCACGCCACCGTGCTGAAATTCACTTAGGTCTCATGTATTCATTTCATCCTTCAATTACGTAATTAGTTGAAGGTCAGACAAGTTGAGCAGTACGGCACCACCGACAAACAATTCATTTTTTTGGCAAAAAAATAGTTAGATAGCAATACTGATAACTTCCCTCTTATTGTGCTCAATTTCAAGTCCAATTATATGAAAAAAAGCCACACTAATAAACCTTTGTTGAAATATGCCTTGATTGATTGTCTGTCTGGAGGAAATATGACAAATTCGCTAAAAATCCTGATGTGACCCAGATGTCTTATTGCATACTTAACAAGGAACCAAAATCAGCGTCTCAGCGAAAACCAAATGATTAAATTTTGCGGCATAGTGAAATCAGTGCTTCATTATTTATTATTTAGGCGTGTTCGGACTTTCGTTTTAAAAATTCGAAATTTGGTTTAATCTGCTATTATTACATCTGAATATTGCAAGGCAGTCTAAATACAAGTTTTTAATGTAAGAGAACAGTTTTGACAAAATTTGCATTGCATTTTTCGGTAAATTTCTAATTGATTGGTTTTAATCTTGCCGAAATGGTATTTTCCGCAAGTTCTTAAAATGAAATATCTTTTGAAAATGCAAAAACCTGATTATTTTTTGTTCGCTCAAGAAAAAGGTAGTTAGCAATTAGGAAATTACATAATAGTCTCATTATTAGAATCAGTTGTGTTTCGACTTTTGATAAAAACGGTCGTTCCGTGCTGCTCTGAGAAAATATCTTGCAAGGTAAAGTACTACCAAGGTAATGTTAGTACGTACTAGAGTTATGAAATGGGGGGAAATGACTAATTTTTAATCAAATATTAACTCTGCCAAATTGCAAAATTGTAAATCAAAAGACGTAAATAGAAATTTTTATTTTTAATTCCCAAATGCTTCACTAAAATTGATAACTCTCGTAATTTTAGTGAAATTTGAAAAAGTTACTACTTTTAAGTCGTGTTTTATCTCCAAAACTCGATTGTTTAAATTAG
The DNA here is from genome assembly GCA_029298725.1 of Gnatocerus cornutus. NCBI lineage: Eukaryota > Metazoa > Arthropoda > Insecta > Coleoptera > Tenebrionidae > Gnatocerus > Gnatocerus cornutus. Next base: position 15,544,260 of record CM055515.1, read on the forward strand.
AATGTAAATCAATTTTGTGGACCTATGACAGATTTAAATATACGGTTTTCTCCATCGTTTATCTAGTAGCGATAAAACCATAGAGCAAACCATAAAAAATGAGAATAAAACCTAAAATGACGGATTGTTGCTACTCTTTCATTATTAGATTGAAAATTTTAAAACTATGTAAAGTTGCAAAATCTGTTTTGTCTACCAATCGTATATTTGGATTTATTTTGGAAGTCGACCTTCTGAAAAATCGTTGTCATTCATTACCTTCGGTTATGGCAATAGCGCCACCTGATTAGGTACTTTTTGTTCGCTCAAGAAAAAAGCAAAAGTTTTTGTTATAAGCAATTAGGAAATTAATCTCCTTATTGAAAACAGTTGTGTTTCGACTTTTGATAAAGACGGTCGTTTTAGAGATGTGTGCTACAGAGTGCTGTTCTGAGGAAATATTTTGTAAGGTAAAGTACTAACATTCATTTATAAACATTTTCGAGAGTTTTCAATTCAGAGAAACGTTAGGCGCGTTTGATTGTCTATTTTTTCAGTTCGTTGGTGTTGACAAAAGCAGTTTAATATACAGAGTGTTTATGCTTAGTAATAATCGGAATTTAAACATTTTAAACTATTTTGTTCTTACAAATGTTTATCTAAGATCTGTGTTTGACTGTTAAATACATTGAACAAACTTAGAAGGTTGCTCAAAGACTTTTGGAAATTTTTCATTTAGACGAAAACATTTCTTTAAATTAGCGACCCAATATTAATTTTGCGATTTAAATTTTATTTGAAAGCACATATGAAACTCAACTTTATAATCGTGTTCTGTACTAGAAATTCTGTTTTCTTCGCTTGCATCTTTCGTAAAAATTTCCATAGTCGTCTCACGCCACCGTGCGTGGAATTCACTTAGGTCTCATGTATTCATTTGATCCTTTAATTCCGTAATTAGTTGAAGGTCAGACGAGTTGAGCAGTACCGCACCACCGACAAACAATTCGTTTTTTTGGCAAAAAAATAGTTAGATAGCAATACTGATAACTATCCTCTTATTGTGCTCAATTTCAAGTCCAATTATATGAAAAAAGCCACACTGATAAACCTTTGATGAAATATGCCTTGATTGATTTTCTTTCTGGAGGAAATATGACAAATTCGCTAAAAATTTTGATGTGACCCAGATGTCTTATTGCATACTTAACAAGGAATCAAAATCAGCGTCTCAGCGAAAATCAAATGATTAAATTTTGCGGCATAGTGAAATCAGTACTTCATTATTTATTATTTAGGCGTGTTCGGACTTTCGTTTTAAAAATTCGAAATTTGGTTTAAATTTAATTTGGTTAAATACAAGTTTTTAATGTAAAGGAACAGTTTTGAAAAAAAAATGCATTGCATTTTTCGGTAAATTTCTAATTGATTGGTTTTAATCTTGCCGAAATGGTATTTTCCGCAAGTTCTTGAAATGAAATATCTTTTGAAAATGCAAAAACCTGATTATTTTTTGTTCGCTCAAGAAAAAGGTAGTTACAATTAGGAAATTACATAATAATCTCATTATTAGAATCAGTTGTGTTTCGACTTTTGATAAAGACGGTCGTTTCGTGCTGCTCTGAGAAAATATCCTGCAAGGTAAAGTACTACCAAGGTAATGTTAGTGCTAGAGTTATGAAATGGGGAAAAATGACTAGTTTTTAATCAAATATTAACTCTGCCAAATTGCAAAATTGTAAATCAAAAGACATAAATAGAAATTTTTATTTTTAATGCCCAAATGCTTCACTAGAATTGATAACTCTCGTAATTTTAGTGAAGTTTGAGAAAGTTACTACTTTTAAGTCGTGTTTTACCTCCAAAACTCGATTATTTAAATTAGAATGTAAATCAATTTTGTGGACCTATGACAGATTTAAATATGCGGTTTTCTCTATCGTTTATCTAGCACTATTGTTGCTACTCTTTCATTATTAGATTGAAAATTTTAAAACTATGTAAAGTTGCAAAATTTGTTTTGTCTACCAATCGTATATTTGGATTTATTTTGGAACTCGACCTCCAGAAAAATCGGTTATGGCAATAGCGCCACCTGATTAGGTACTTTTTGTTCGCTCAAGAAAAAAGTTAAAGTTTTTGTTATAAGCAATTAGGAAATGAATCTCATTATTGAAGACAGTTGTGTTTTGACTTTTGATAAAGACGTCTGTTTCAGAGATGTGTGCTACAGAGTGCCGTTCTGATAAAATATTTTGTAGGGTAAAGTACTAACCTATATTCATTTGATTGTTTGATTGTTCATTTTTTCAGTATGTTAGCGTTAACGCAAGCAGTTTAACATACAGAGTGTTTATGTTTAGCAATAATCGGATTTTAAAGGAAGTTAGATACATATTGCAAGGCAGGCTAGATACAACAAGTTTTTAATGTAAGGGAACTGTTTTAACCAAAATTGCGTCGGTAAATTTCCGATTGATTAGTTTTAATATTGGCGAAACGGTATTTTCCGCGAGTCTTGGAATGAAATGTTTTTTGAAAACGCGAGGCGAAATAGTAACGAAATTTCATAGCAATTTGATAGATTTCCTATCAGGAGATATATTTTTGACCGTATGGCATTTTTCTGTACGTTTTAGTCTTGTTTTTTAATGCAGATTACGTAATTGATGGAACTGCATTGTTCCTAATTAGTAAAAGGTCAGTGCAATCACAAATAAATTGGGAGGTTTTTTTTTTAAGAAAAAAAGAGTTAAATCATTGTTATCTAATAACGTCCGTAAAGCCATTATTTATTTAGTTGTACTCCGAGTTTTGAGTAAGAAAGACGTGCTACAGTGACTCGAAATTTATTTTAGTGTAGTTTAGTGATTGCCAGAGTTTAATGGTAGGACTTGCATTGCTACGATGGTTTAAATGCAGGCGTGTACTATTTTTCCATACATATTTGACTTTTTTACTTATTCGTATTTATTTGTTACAGATATCATCCTAACTTCGGAATTTTCACTCGAAATCTTGGAACATCTTGAAAAATGTAAGACGAAGGATTAAGGTAGGACAGTTTAGTTGCATCTTTCTAGTTCACTGTTCTTGTTGCATTTTTGCATCATTTCTTCATTTACCAATTTTATCTTTTTTATACTTTTTCTTAGTCTCATGTCTATTGAAATGAAATTCCTCCTTTCTATGACGTTTTGCTCTTTTACCACATGAACTTCTATTTCCTCTCTTTCTTAATACTGGAAAACTCTGTCCAATTATTTTATATCAACACGACCATGAACTTCTATTTCCTCTCTTTCTTAATACAGGAAAACTCTGTCCAATTCTTTTATACCAACACAACAATGAACTTCTATTTCCTCTCTTTTTAATACTGGAAAATTCTGTCCAGTTCTTTTATACCAACAGAACCAAGGGGAAACAAGTAGGTAGACAAAATTGGGGAATTAGATATACACACATTTTGCGTGAGTTTATGGAAACATCCATGTATGTTCTGTATTCTGCACATAATTTAACATCACTACACTTGCTGCCACCTACCCTGTACACTTAAACATACCAACACTAGAAAGGGGACCCACGTTCATCCACGTAGGCACACACATTTAGGAAATTAGGTACCTTTTGCGTGCGTCTATGGAAACATCCATGCATGTTCTGTAGCCGACACATTAGTTTGTCAAGTTACGGCATTTACAGAGTCTTCTAAAGGTGTTCAGTTTGTGTGAGCTAATGATGCGACGGTGTCAATCCGATACCGACCAGCAGACGTCGGGTACGAATGACTTCATTTGCAGCTCTAAACTCTCAGAGCGCATTTAGTTGAAGCTGTATCTGCATATCTCCACGATTTGACTTTAGGGGGGTGGATGAACCTTAAGGCGGGGGGATTTAGCTAGAAAGCCGAAGTAGAATGCCGGTCGCATCACATGCTAACCTAGAAACAGGGCCAATGTTAGTCATTCAATACCCCAGGCTCGGATTGTGTTATACCATAATGGTTGTAACGGAACTATTGAGGTATTTTGCTTTCATTTCTCCAACACTGGTTGGACAGTATTCATTTGGCACCACCGAAAAACTGGCCTCGACTGGACAATTGGTAGCCGACAGACCTTAGTATGTGGGCGCGCGATGAACGAACATCATGTTGAGGGGGACGAGGACACTATAAGGACGGGAGTTTAGCTAGCTGTCGTTTGAAAGCACAACTGCCCTTCGAATCAAAATTTACCATAGCGTTCAGAATAGGATTAGAATCATTTTATGTAATTTATTTTTCAAGACGGTTAGCTAGGAGTTGGTTCGAAAGTAAATGTCCGGTTAGTTTTGCTAGAAGGGTGGACACACTTTACGGGACACCTTGGTCAAGATGCTCACTCACGGGATAAACTTTTGTTTCGTTAAACATGGTGGACTTCCGGGAGCCGAGTTCATTTTGGTTCCACCAAGATCCCCTACGGTGTCTGTGTTCGCGAAAGGGGTGTATTTTGAGACCAAAAATGGGGGGAGAGTCACCCGAATTTCATTCATTTTCTCTTGCCACTTTACACTTTTCAACTCCAACTTGTGCCCTATTTGTTTAATTTTCCATGAGTCACTCTGCCCAACCACCCATTCATTCCCCATCTGAACACTGTCATTTTATCTGTTTCAATGTTCTCTTTTTTTTCTTAATAAAAAATGAGGAGAGAGTCACCCGAATTCCATTCATTTTTTCTTGCCACTTTAAACTTTTCAACTCCAACTTGTGTCCTATTTGGTCACTTTGCCCAACCACCCATTCATTCCCCATCTGAACACTATTTTTATTAAATTTTCCTTCATTCCACCATTTTACGACGCTCCTAATTTTGTCATTTTATCTATTTTAATGTTCTCTTTTTTTTTCTTATTAAAAAATGGGGGAGAGTCACTCGAATTTCATTCATTTTCTCTTTTCAACTTCGTGATTACTTGAGTCCCATTTTTATTGAGTTTTCCTCCATTCCACCATTTTACGACGTCCCTAATTTTGTCATTTTATCTGTTCCAATTTTCTAATTTTTTCTTATTACTCCTCCTATTCTTATTCCACCATTGATTTCGAGTGTCGAAACTTTTAGTGCGCGAGATAGTTCAGTTCAGTTTCAGTAGTGTCTTAAAAATAAAATAAAATTAAAATCGTCCTTAAAAACAAAGTGAGTGAGTGGTTCCTGGTTCCTAGAGGAGAATGCAGAGGTACGAGCTTGGCGACACAGCACGTGGTCAGGATTAAAGGGTAAGTTATTTCATCCCTCCAAATATGTACAAATACTCATATTTATTTCTTTAATTCTAGCTACCATCGTAGAAGCCATAAAGGTAGGATGTGGGATTGTTGGGCATTTTCCGAAACTGTTCATCGTCGTTCGCCACTGTAAAATTTCCTCTCTTGTACATCTTCGTAAATTCGGTCCCGCGATCGCGAGTGTTCAAATTCAGAGTCGAGTTTCGCAAAACAGTGCCGAAGTACTTTTAGTGCGCGAGATAATCAAATGAAAGTCATGTGAGTGGTTTCTGTTCCTCGAGGGGGATGCAGTGGTTGGAGCGCGACGATACTGCTTAGGAATCAGGATTAAAGGTAGGTCCGTGTACGAAGACGATGGCGACGTTGGATCTCACAAGGAAGGATTTTTTCCTTCTGGGTGACGGGATTTGAACGACGATGGACCTCGCGATGGGAGTTGTTCGCGGAGTGTCAGTGCATTCGTTTTTTGACAAGTGGTAGTGGTAGTGACACTGTGTAAGTTAATATGCAGGTAAGACAAAACTATGTTTACCTAAATGAACATAATTTCACCTCTCTACAACTCTTCGTAAATTCGGAACTTCCGCGAGTATAAAAGTTAAAAGTCGAGTTCTGAGAAAAAGTGCCGAAGCTCTTTTTAGTGCGCGAGCTACTTTAGTGTCTTAAAGCTAAAATTAAAACCGTTTTTGAAACAAAGTGAGTGAGTGCTTCCTATGTCCTAGAGGGGGATGCAGTGGTAGGAGCCTGCCGACACAGCTTCTGGATCAGGACTAAAGGGTAAGTTAATAAAATTCGTAATTTTTGTAATTTTAGTGCTGCAGCTATGAAATTTGGGGAAATTGCTAGTTTTCAATCGTTTATTAACTCTGCCAAATTGCAGCATTGTAGATCAAAGGACACAAATTTTAGAAATTTTTATTTTCAAGGCAAGCCGAAATATAAGAAATCCTCCCTTAAAACTCGCAATTTTGGTAATTTTAGTGCTACAGCTATGAAATTCCATCGTCAATTTGAAAATGCGAGTAAAATGATTAATAAAACATTTCTATTGCAGTAGGTCCGTGTATGAAGATGACGGCGACGTTGGATCTCACAAGGTAGGATTTTCTTCTTTTTGGTATTGGTTTTTGGTATTGGTATTGGGATGTGTAAGTGAACCCGTTTTTTGCGCAGTGGTAGTGTTAGTGTGTCAGTGTGTTAGTGTGTGTTAACATGCAGGTAAGAGATCAACAGTCGCCTAAATGTAAGACACAATATCTGTATCTGCCCAAATTTAACACAGCCAATATAAATTTCATAATTGTCACTAATTGATTCTATACAAATTTTGAAAACACCTTCGTGATTTGCAAGCTTTTATTTTATTTATTTAATAAATAAATTAAAAGCTTTTAAATTACGAAGGTGTGTATATAGGTATATATATATATATATATATATTATGGCTATTATTATTATTATTATACATATTTATCATTAAATTATTATTAATTTTATCTTTCATCAAGCTTTTTCTTTAGCTCCAAAAATTAGGGTTGACTGCAGATGTCAGATTTTGCATTTAAGCGACTCCTATAAGTAACTGTTTTTTTCACTTCTTGAAAACGAAATTGTTAGGTAAAAGACAACTATGTCCAGGTAAGTACACAATTTTATATTATTTTATCACATAAATAAACACTTTTTTTTAGGTTTAACTCCGCCTGCAGCGTCCTGGGGTCTGTTTCATAAAACTAACTCTGATAATTTACAATTAGAAGTTGATTAGTGTTTGAACTAAAGACACCTTAGTAATTTATCATAGTAAGTTTTTATGGTACAAACCCCCTGGGGTACATTCCGTATCACTAAGGACGCTGTTGCCGGTCCCAAGCCCGGAAAAAGGAGGAGGGTTTTTCGGCTATTTTAGGAAGGAACCTGCCCACTGTAAAACCGCTTTTGAGGATTATTTCGCAGTTGGAGAAAAAACTGGAAACATAGATGACACCGACTTGTCTATGATTATGGAAGCCAGTTTTGTCATGGAGGAATGAAGATGTTCAAGGTGAAGACGAAATATGAAAAATCCTTCACAAAAATTCGTAATATTAGTAATTTAAGTGCTTCAGTTATGAAATTTTTGGAAATTACTAGTTTTTAGTCAAATATTAACTCTGCCAAATTGCAAAATTGTAAATCAAAAGACATAATAGACATTTTTATTATTAATGCCCAAATACTTCACTAAAATTAATGACTCTCGTAATTTTAGTGAAATTTGAGGCAGTTACTACTTTTAAGTTGTGTTTTACCTCCAAAACTCGATTTTTTAAATTAGAATGTAAATCAATTTCATGGACCTATGACAGATAGAAATATGCGGTTTTCTCTATTGTTTTTCTAGTACTATTGTTCCTACTCTTTCATTATTTGATTGAAAATTTTCAAACTATGTAAAGTTGCAAAATCTGTTTTGTCTACCTGAGGTAGCCTGCGGTTATGGGAATAGCGCCACCTGATTACGTACTTTTTGTTCGCTCAAGAAAAAAGTAAAAGTGTTATAAGCAATTAGGAAATTACATATTAAAAGTTTCTTGGAATGATGGAGAATATTGCGAAACGTGCCAGTTACTATAGTAAACAGTAAAGAGAGAATCAGATGACATAAAACGCTACCCAATTACTTCTGAACAAATTGTATTGTAAACTTAGTGTTTGTGTCTCAGTTGGTCATCCTGTTCGTAATAGAGTTAAAGAGACGTTAATTCAACCCTGCGACAAGGAGAGGGTTGAAGAGAATTCAGTTTATAGGGGTAATGATTTCTGGAAGGGTTTATTGAGAATATTATAGCGGGGTAATGCGTTATGGTAACACTAATCACTTAATTGGGGGATTTAGATGAGAGATTATTGCGTTTTATTCCTTGTTCTGATAAGAAATTACCCACAAAAAATCCGATAATAACACAAAATTAAGTAACACTGTAACGGTTACACAGTCCTAAGTAAGCACCCCCAATTTTTAAGTTCCATCATCCTCTAGAGTGTCACAAAATTCGTCGGTTCATAAAAAAACCACTTTGGTCGTGTAGTGATTTCTCTCGACTTCAATTTCAGCGAAAGCCGTCGCGACGCTGATAAAATGCGTACTCTAGACATTCTAAAATTCGAATTTTTCTTCAATTCTTACATTATACAGTCGGTACGAATAACTTCAAAGAAAAATCAACTCGTTATTTTAGGTGACGCTGTGATTGCAGCGTCGTGTCGCTGAAATTACTGACACCTTTCAAAAGACTGTGATGAAAGGAATTAAACATCAAACAGGATTTTTAAAAAGGTTTTTATGGACTCGATTTGGAAGTGTGATCTTACCTTGGAGGGCAGCAGGGCATTTTAGAAGAGGACGAGCGCCATCGAATATCTGCAACAAAATTTTGTTATTAACATTAGAAATTAGAGCTCCTTTTTCATCCCTTTTTTTGATAGAAACTCGAACATCTATCTAATAATAAGACCGTTTTGGAAATCCAATTTTTCACTGTAGAACTATAAATTATTTTGATAACGTTGTAAAAGAGATTAAATATTGACACGACGAGATTAATGTAGCAGTTCTGTTGATTTTTTAAAATTTATCATAACTCGAAGGCAAATGCAAAAAATCCAATTTACGAAGAACAAACCCTTGAGAATAAAAGCGATAGGAGAACATGTCGGCAATCAAACATAATCGTAGCTCCGATCTAAATTATCAAACTTTTTACATTTAATGTTTGACTTGCTTCGTTGGTCCGTAAAACCCAACCTATGCAAATTTGTTCTCATCAAATTGATACGTGATAGATTATCTCTTGGATTCGCATAAGCCATTAGAAGCTTTAATAAGGGTATATCTTGGAAACTATTTGAATACAGATGAGGTTGCTCTGTCCGACTATTCCAATACACCCCGCAAAGCACAATTTATTCAAATGCAAACCTGAATAAAAATAAATCCTTCTTTTATCCGCCGTGTCATCGCCTTTATATAAATATGAATAGGTAAAGCGATCATTTTATCTAAACGCATTATCGCTAGAAAGTCGTGCTTTTTACAGTTTTAAGATGCGATCCGAATGGAAGATTGATGTCGAAATACCACGCAGTATCGAGGGCGTTAGTCTCCAGGGGTATTAAAATGTCTCATGTGTGTTGCAGCAAATTGCGATTTGAACTCGTATTTTTATCACTCCAAAGCTTTCACTTTGCTACAAGTCAAGATTTCATCATAATAATTAACTAAGCTGTGAAACGTAGTTTGATCTGTAGAGCTTTGATCATTAGAGTGTGACTGCTCGTTGTCCTGCAGACCAACATGGACTGGTCCTGCGATACACGAAGAGTAAGTTCCGCTTTTGATGCTGTGAGTCTGAAGTGGAGAACGGAAAACGAAGCCTGCCATACAAACGGATATAATTACATTTTACGTAATCTATAGTACAATTACGGATCAAAAGTTAAAAAGCAATCAAAAGCTCAAACTCATTTATATTTATAGGCGCAGAGATAAAAAGGGCGGAATTGGGAAAAAAGGTCAAAACGGAAAACTACGAATTAAATGAATTGGAAGAAAGTTAAAAAATCTAAATATTTCAGACATTTATCAAACTTTGAAATTCTAAAATTTTTCAGGTGCCATGTTCATTCAGTTCTTTGCACTCACAAGTTCAGACATAATTTATCCATCAGATTCTCAATTCCATTTTGAAAAATATTTTTATATCAAAACTTTTAGACTTTTCATATTCTTCACATATTTCAAATCGTCTCTGTTATATTCTTTAAAATCTGCTTCGTAATTCTGCACTGTTGGAGTGCTTTTTATTGTTTTTATTCTCTGAATCGATTAAAGTTATCGAAATCTTGGGATTCATTAAATTCAATTTTTAAATAAAACAAATTGAATACTATGTTGTCTTTTACCTCGCAGAAATAAAAAAAAATTGAAAATTTTTAGAAATAGGAAAATCAGGGAAATCTTTCGAGATGATTTGAGTAAAGCCTAGAGAATCATGAAGAAGCACAACGTTCAATTTGAAGCTGTCAGTTTTCTAAAATTTCAATAAACGTCAGTTCGCTTAATTAAAGAATCAAATTTTTGCATTTTACCTCCAGCCAAATAAGTTAATAAAAACCACGAAAGTAGCTTTACAACCTTTCCGAGTTTATTAACAATGTAATATACGTTTCTCCTGAAAATATTCTGAAGCAAAATGCAGTTACGAAGAGCCAGAAAATTGCTTCAGCATGTCTACATTCAACAACGGTTGACACAGATAGTTAATGCTTTATACATAAAGTACACGGTTTGGATATCTTCGTAGTTTCTCAAGAAGACAGACTCAGACGACAGTTATTATAGCATAGTCATTCCTTTGTGTTACCGGAAGCTTCCGGTTAATGGTATTTAAAAATTTGAATAGAGCGACTTCTAGAAAAATGTTGCATTTTATTAATATTTTGCTCGGATTTGTTTAGGGGCGAATAAATCGATGAAAGTGTAATCAATTACGTCAGTTGTATACGTTGGCAAGCGATCACATTTCTGTGGACACTTACAAACCGTTGATCATTTGATCGCTTACTCAGTCGGCGGTTATTTCATATTTACACTTTAAAACCTCCACGTATGTCGCCTCACCCCATCCGTCCAATTTCCATGACAAATGGAAGTTATCAGCATCATAACCCATAATTTCCACGAAATCTATGTAAAAACGTCGTCAATTTCCTTTTTCCATACCAGGCATTTGACAAGTCGTTCAAAATCCATCCAATTTTGTTATAAATACCATTCCGCCGGATTAATAATAGCGAAAGCATATCCGAGTGTCGTTTAAATGATTGATCGTCGTGGACATATTCCAGTTATTGTGCAGTGGCCATTTTATTATATTTCATTAATCTTGATCATGCTTCGGACAAAGGTGCCACCTTTCCGGACGATATCATTCTTGTGATTTTTATGAAGAATTGCGTGGTTATCTGGTCCAAGTGAAGGGCTCTTTAACGCGGCCATTACACCGTTTCAATTTCCTTCCGACCTTTTGCGGGAAAAAGAACCCGAGATCGTTAACGTCCTCGATTGTATACACTAACAGAGTTTATCGAATTCATAGAGGGTGTACGTACACAGGATTGTAATTAAATTTGTGGGGTGTTGGGAGATAGGTATGATAGCAGCGGACAATTCTAAATAGGGCGGTTAACCCTTCGAGGCGGGCGAAATCTATTGTTTCAACACAGAACTCACTCTATGATAGGAATGCTTTTGAGACGGAAATAGATCCTTCCGAGTCTCATAACTGTTCAATTCGTACCAAAATTACCATGAAATGAAGACAAGAGTTTTTTGAAATGCGTCGCGTTTATATCGACAGTTAAAATCTTGCAACCTCCTCACAAAACACGTTGTTTCATCATGTAAATCCGGCCATCTGCAATTTTCCGCAACAAGCATTTCTGCAAAGAAGAACACGCAAACCGGTCTCGATATCAGCTTGTTATTTTTAGCATCCGGATGTGGAAACCTCCTTGTTTGTGCATCGAAGGACGAAACCCGATCAATATGGATTCCGAAACACACATTCATGGTCACACACTCGTCTTTTTTGTGTCGTTGGCACCCTTGTCTTCGTCTCAAGAAATTAATACTTGGGATTAGGGAACATGTAAGCCGCAACGACGTCCTCGAATAGATAAGCAATGCCGGGTCACGATAAACCCGAGATAGATCGATTGGAATTAAGCAGACTATGCAAATGAACATGCACGCTGGATTAGGGTGTAATCAGTAACGGTACGTGACCATGATGCGACGGAGTTCCGGCTCAAAAGGACCAGTTTTTATACTGACTGTTGTTTGCTACATAAATCGTGCATGACAGGGTGGCACCACCTGCAACGAGGTTGTTGCTCCTATAATACAATCAATTCAACTCCGGCCTTTATCATGTCCTTATTAGAGCGAATTAGGGGTTTGTGGTAATTTACCCCCTATAATATTTACATTATTGTCCTTACAGGAAAAGGCTTTTTAGACAATGACACCCCCATTTCATGTATAATGAGTGATCTCGACCGTGCTTCTGCGTAACAGATTTTAATGATGGTATCAGAGGATCCAGAAGGTTATCTCGACTGGAACATATTCAATTTCTAGTTGCTATTACGTAATTTGTTTCATAAATATGGAATACCCGGCTGTATATTTACCTTAATTAAGGTGTGCTCAGCTTCGTGGAATTTGTAGGAAACCGTCATGTGTCTTGATGAAAGGGGTGGAGTGCATATTGCAAGGGAGGTAATTGAGATAGTAGATCTAATCAAGGCACATGCAGTTAGGATCAGAACGAATTAAAATTAGATCAGAAAAATCCAAGCAGCAATCAAAATTTGATTCATATTCTTATCCTAGCGCATACACCATTTATAGGTGTCCTAATATTCAAAACATCAGCGACTCTGTCATCTAAAAGCAATGTAGCGCAATAAAAACTTTAGAACATCCCTTCAAAGTAATCGGAAATCGATTCTTGAATGTAATAAATTGGTCGTTATCTCAATGGAGGTTTCCAAGCTAAAGGACGTGGCTAGCGCTCTTGTTTGGAAAACTCCAAAAACAGATAAATCTGGAAAGTTGAGACGGTATGAAAAATTGACAGAAATGTGTAATCACCGAGAGATTTAAACTCTGAGTACACAAATATAGACTTGGAATCGAATAATGATCTGATTTAAGTGTGTTTTTAAGGCAAATAATGGCTACTCACAGTGACTAAAGAGATGGTTGTTTTCTATCGACAAGGGTATTAAATGATAAAATAGCTGCATTACCAGCTTTTACAAAAGAGGAAGTTTTTTTCTTTGGCAATTTTCTGTACCCGCTGTGCCGAGCAAAGAAAACGATTTAAAATCTAGTAATTTTTTTCTGTTACAATTCGTTGACTTCATTTTCTGTACTCATCTGCTGTTTCCTCTTCACTTAGTGCAAACAGTGAAAAGTATTTTTTTGCCTTCTTCTAACAATTAAAATGTTGGAAGATTATGCTTTAAATGGCACTAAGTCATTTTAAAGATTTGAATAATCGAATTCGTGTCTATATTTTCCTTAGGTAGAAAAGCCAGGATGGCGCCAGTAAACGACAAAATTTCTTTCTAAGCCCCGTCCTGGCGTTCCAGAATCTGAATTTAAGTCTGAACATTGACGTCCCGTAAAATCTTGCAAGCTCCCGAGTTTCTTAAAGTTGTGACATGTGTATAAAGTTGAAGTTTTAGCATACTTGTGTAGTTTGTTACTTAACGTCAGATATCATTAGCTTAAAAGAGAAGTGTAGTTTCGTAACCTTTGAGGCAATTTTCGCCTTTATATCCAAATTATCCTCATCGGGTGTCTCCGTGTTAATTAATTTACAATAATTTAAATGGATCACCTCGTCTAGCCTCGGGCATAATAGGAAACAAATTAGAGGCAATATCGAATCGTGACAACATACTAGTTAAGCCACATTGGAAACGAAATTGCCATCCGCACTCATTACTTCGGCAAGTAAGTTTCAAACTCGAATGCTCCTTAAATTACCGATCCATTCTCTCTCAATTATAAGGCGTAATTTCCAACTTAGATTAGAGACGCAGTCACTAGTTCCATCTCTAATGTCGTCATCAATACAAACGGATGCTAATTATGCCCATTATATTGCTGCCTTTGTTTATGCATACGCAAACCAGTTCCATGAATATCTAATGTTTGCCAGAATTTAAATCAACCCTGGAACGTTCTTATTGTATTATTTAACACGACGCTTTAGGGTGCCTAGCCCCATCGACTTTGATTTACACAAACCAGTTTTCTGCGATTAAAAATGGTGGAGGCGCCGGTTTAACATTTACTTTCCCCGTCTTTATTATTCTTCCCCAAATTAAGCGGTCTAAATTTAAATTTAGAATAACGACCTATTATTATCAGGTCGCTAAACCGTAACCGTCGTCGTTCGGGTCGTCTCCTCTCCTAAATTACAGTCAGTGGCGATTTTATGCAAAAATGTCCTAATTGAAAACACCAATGCGAGTTTTCGCGGTGAATTAAGCAAAATTCGAGAATATGTATTCACTCCAGCGAACGAAATCCCTGATGCTGAGGGAGACACACAACATGTGTAGATCTTATCAGAACAAATTTATTGGCAAGTCGCCGTAAAGTAACATCTTGCTTCTGTACCTTTGCAAACATTTCTGACCCTTTTTGCTGGCAGAAAAGGAACATGAAGGAGACGGCAAAAACGGGGAGTAATCATGAAATTGATTATTGAGAGGATCGAGTTACTGACTGAAAACTACTAGACTGGAAATAAACAGCATAATTGCGTATTGTTGTTCAAAACTAATTAGTCACTTATTAAAATTCACTTTTATTCAACACGACTCGTTGACACAAATCTAATTGCAGAGAGAGGATAATTGCAGCTGTAAACAGAATTATATTCCAGCGCATCTACCATTTTTGGGATAATTGATCTTTAAGCAATTCTAGCATTAACTGCAGTGGTAACAGAACGCCGAGCGTGCACTCAATAATGTATACGACGAAACAATAAACAGTTTGAATTCAATTTTATCTATCTGTAAATCTAAATTTTATCTTGCACTGACAGCTTTATATAGATTTTATATCCCGGCGCATCCACCATTTTATTCCATTTTTTTAACGTCTGAAAAACAAGGATGGTACATAATATTGAATACTGTCAAATGAAGGATATTACTGGATGTTATGATCCATAAAAAGATTAAAAAGATTGGCATAGTCTGTTAATTAGAAAGCAAAACAAACAATTTAATGACAAATTTATCGATAGATTTAGATTTCATTTTAGTTTCATATTGGAATAAATGCACATCAGCTACAAAACTACGTTTGATGCAACAATCTCTCATTTCTATAATGCTCGTGCAAATACAAATCTCTGGAAATGACTGTTGCATGAAAATTTCATCATCCAAACAAACCGAATTAAACAGATTGGTTAAAATTATATGTTATAAAACAACTAAAATACATTAATGACGCATTGGCACCATATTTTTTAGTTCAGTAACCAAAGTAATTTGAGCTAAAATACTAGAATCGTGTTCTAAATAATTAAAATTTTCACTTTTTCCAGAAATTGAACCTTTGACTCCACTGTCCGTTTCTCTTAGCATTCGGCCAAACAGAACTCCCCAAACTTTAATAAATATGATTACCTGGATCCAGACAGGCTCCGATTCCCACCATCCCACTTTAGAATTTATTAGCCCCGATTTATACCCAATACATGCTAAAACTATTAATCCTTGGGAATTCCCTAACGGATTAATAACACATGTTGTAACACAAATTAATAGAGTGCTATCGCAAATTATCCGCGCACTTAACATATGCTTCTGAAACAAACGGTGAAACCTGCCAGCGCACAATATACTTTACAGATTACATTAGTAACAATTACATTTACATAAATCTAACTATTCGACATTTGCCAGATCAGAGCGTAATTAAACCGAAAATTCAATTGCAACATGGCTGTAGCAATAGTAACGCTGCTTGTCTTTGATCATAAATGAGTTAACACTACCATAAATTCCAAGAAAATTAAACTCGAGTCTAGAGTTGTTCCGGAAACTTCGTGTCGTGTTGTTTATGAAAATTGTGTTGTTCGACAAGAATTATCCTGAATTTTTCTGAAAACTTTGTGGAAAAACGAAGCAAAAGGTCTGGAATCCGGTAAACTTCATACTTTACATCGAGCTGGAGTCGAAGTGTTTTTGCGCCGATGAAAAACTTACCTTGTCTGGATTATTTCGGTTGGAAAGCAGGTCATCGAAGAATTTTGTCGCGAGATTTGAAATAATGATGGACGGTTTTTGTAATAGTAACAACGTACGTTAAACTGTGACCTAGTTTCTTTTTACCCCTCATTTTCGCCTTTGTTTTTCTCCCTTTCGTCGCACCACCGCCAATTACCAACTTCGACATGTTTATACAACTTATAATCTGAACTCCCCAGAGAACTCCACTCGCTTTCCAACTCCACACGTGAGTATTTACCTAATTTTCTTGATTATGTTGCATGTCCGTTTCGCAAAGAACATTAAAACAGTGTCCTTTATTAACCATGCCCAGAATACTTTACAAGGGTTTGTACGTCCGCCACACTCCAAACCACAAATAAAATCACAAGTTTACACAATCAGCCCGCTTTATTAACTTTGCGAAAGCCCTTTAGTGTAGTATGAACTAAATCAAAGTTTCACCGATAGTGTAAACTATAATTTCTTGCTAGTTGCTGGCAATTATAAAGTTCGATTGAATGTTATGAAGACTGTGTCTGTTTCATTTGGAGTTCTATTAAGACGAATCGGGGTAATGAACAAAAAACGGTTAAAATAGCGAACATGAAATGGGGGCGAAATGAGGATGGAACGGTTGGCAATTGCGGAAATTCACGAGGAGTTTGCAACATATAAAACAGCCAGGCGAATGGGTAAATAAACCGAAATGAGGCCAGGAATGGGCAGTGGTCAGAGGGAAACGTGGAAAGTGTTAAATTGTTTTTCTTATTTACTCAGATGCAAAGGAAACAACATGAGAATTTAGTACTCTAATCCCGTTTTGGTTGAAAAATATGAAAAAAACTACTGAAAATAACCCCAGAACAGCACTTACCCGACGCATTTCACAACCACATTTTAACAACATTTTAAAATTATAAAATTAATTGGCGCATCCACCATTTATAGATTTTTTTAATTAATCGTGACCAAACGAAAACCACAAATTGTTGTTTGTTTGGCCAAAACAATTTTTATGAAATTCAATAGATATTAAAATTTCACAATTCCATAGTAAAATATGGAAAAACTATTTTATATTTTACACAATGATTTCAACCACATACAAACACAATCTCATAATTAAAAATAAATATATTTATAAAATTTCAGCTGTTATTTTAGTGTTTCCTAACCACATAATACAAAGCAAATTTGTTTTTATTTAAAAACATCTTTTATGTGGCACATTAATGGTGCAAATTATCTGAAAAAACAATTTATTTTAATTTAAATTATGTTCACGTAATGTTTACTATTATTGTAGCTTTAATGACTAGTAATTCATAAATTGTAACTCTTCTAGTAAATATTTGGAAAAATCCAGAAATTAAATCGAGATAACAATAATCAATTCTGACTCCGTGCAAATCGAATCAAGTTTTTCTCTCAGTGAAATTACATGTGTTCAAATTCAGCAACCCGCAACTGATTATTTAATGAAACCGTCAAAATCAAACAAAATTAATTCAGTTGAACTGTTTTTCGTTTAAATCAACGTGTTTTGCCTAATTTCGCCTGACCATATTTTTATTCCATAATTGTTGCGAGTATGATCAATGGATAATAAATTTCCCCAATGACTCGATAAAGTCTTAAAGCCAGAGGAAACTCCCTAGGAATTTCCGAAACTTGCTGAAGGTCTTGAAACTGATTATGAAAGGGTCAATAGTTCATCAAGGATACTAAAAGAACCCAAAGTTTGAAATATGAGTATTCATAAAGAGCTCGTAAAAATGTTACGACGTGTATGCGGAAAATTAAAACTAGTTATGATACAGGTGCTTTTCTTTTATAGGCAATACTGAGTGATTGCACCAACAGGTTTCCTCGGCGTCCTTAATTAAACTTAAGTTTGATTTCGCCTCTAGCTCTAAAACAAACGATTATTTCCAAGCCCGGTTTAATTATATTTCAACCTTACAAACATACTAATTACATTTCGTACCTAATTCCGTTGCGGTTGCAAAACGCAGGAAAGCTTGTGAACTTGGCTTTAGTTGCTTTTAATTAGTGTGCAAGCAACAAAAAGGATCCAATAATTTTTACGAAACACCTCGCACGTGTCTATTACTACCAAGAGACACCGATAACCTTTAGAAGCCATAATGACGTTAACAACCTCCTCTTTATCGATTTAACAGTTAATATAAAGATAAGGTTGCATGCAGGTGAAGATTAATTTACCTGTGTCGTGCTCTTAATTTTGCAAGTTATCGTCAAGCAAACATTTGTTGTTTGTAACGTCTGTACTAAATTGAACACTATTTTACGAGTCATTCCGTCGCATTAAATTCTTAAATTTCAAACGATAAAACTTCTTTACGGTTAATCGTAAAATACATGCATCTTACGAGCTTTACAGCTTTGCACTGTCCTTATGAACGTACGATATAAATCCGGGGGCATTAAGACCGTCGTATTTTCCAGAAATGCCCGAAACGGCAGAAAAATGAAAAGTGTAAACGAGAATTTAAACGGAAATTAAGAATCAATGAAATCACATAAATTAGACTTTTTATTGGTCTACTCTTCCAATCTCTCTCGTGCTAAATTTTTTCCCTATGGCTGTCCCCAAATTAGCTTGAAACTTTCCCCCAAATTCTCACCAACTTATTAACACAGAGTGAGTTTGAACATCGATTATTAGACAAACTCCACACCCTCGAAGCACTTTATAAATATTAATGTTCTGGATCCTAAGTAATTTCACCTAACCTTGAAATCGTGTAAAATCGTGTTTGTACTACCAGTAATGCATGACATAAAACGCCCGGTCATGTTTACACATCTGTAATGTCCCCAGTTTGCAAAGCCACTGCTCTGTTTAGTTAACCTATTCTGTCGCTACCAAGAACAACAATGTCTAGCTATGTTGGCATGGTAACTATCCCGACTGCGCTAGAGATTCTTAGAGAACGTATTGAAAAGTGGCAGGGATTAGTCAAACAGTTAGAACAAGAAGTTTAAGTAATGTAGGTCTGACACGCGACTTTAATTTAGTTCTGTTTTTGAGTCTTTTGAGGGCTCCCAGGGGATGTTTCCGCTAATCAAGCAAGCGAGTTTCATTTGAGAAAGGTTTGTCTTTGACAGGTGTTGTTAGATGAAGGAAATGTGGCGGAAAATTTGGGCCTGCGTGTCGTGGTAATTTAAATTGATTTTGACACAATTGGGTTAGTGTTAAGCTAAGTAATTAAAAACATTAACTGCGACAAAATAACTGCAATTTTGACACCAAGAGCTAATTAAAATTTAATTTTGGAATTGATTGGTAATTTATTCAATATAGTTCAGAAAAATTTGGAATTCCATCTAAAAATACAAAACTACTCAAAAAACTATAAAAATTACCCTTTTTTAAACACCCCATGTGTGAGCCACGTTCCATCATCATTTGGTTTGCGAGTTCCTTTATAATACATCGGCCGCCGAATAGCCATGCAAAATAAATAAATTTATGATCGACATTACATCGTGATTTATGACGCGGACACAACATGACACTCCATTTTTCAAAATTTCCCTCATAACTTCTTGCATGACCAGTTTAAAGCAAAGCGGTTTACTCCTTGAAACTTTTTCACAATTTTCGTAATGTATTTGTAAGTCGGTAACCCGAAGCAAAATAAATTTCAAAGAAGTACGTGTGTTAAACGAAACAGCAATCTATTTTCCATTACAAATTGAATTTAAACATTGTATACAAAGCTGAGGCCGCCTCGTAACATTTTATCAGAGTTTGTAATATCGTGTGTGAGCATCTGTTTTGGAAACCCTAATCTCTAGAAAAAATGAGTGATGGGAATATACTTCTCAAGAGTTTCAGCGATTTTTGCGAGTCTGTGTTGTTAATTTTCCTGTGTTTTATGTAAATCAAGGGAATTATGCTTCATTTTACTAATAAAGCATCGTGTCATTCGCTGACGTTGAGTTCGTGCCTGTAAATAAAATTAATGCATGTTCTGAATGACAGAACATAAATTGACTCCACGTGTAAACTACGTCGAAATATTTCCTTGATTTTGAGGAAAGACATAATTCCATATTCCCATTTCATATTATGTGGATTTTTATGCCGCGATATAATACGTAATAATGTTTATTCGATTTTTTTATTACTACGTAAAACGGAAATGAAAAGCTAGACCCTTTTGGCTATTGTTGAAATTTCATGAATTTCATAATTCACAAGAAATTCTCGTAATACGCCGTAATATGAAATTCTTTATCCTTTTATGCAAAAAGTCCAATGCTAATAAAAAGTAAATTAAGCACATTATTCCATGCACAGATGCTTCTACAAAAATCAATTTTTGGAATTATTCCGTGTGCATTTAATTATTCCGACTGGTAAAAACTGGACCGATAAAACTTCCCCAAAAGCCAAGAAAACATTGCTTTACTCTCTTTTTAATGCCACTTTGTATTACAACAAATGTACGAATGCTTATCTGATATTATTTTTCTAGAGCTTTGCGCGGAAATGTGGTATTTTTCACAGTTGTAAAATTGGCAACAGAAGTTTGTCACAACGAAAATCGAGATAAATAGATGCGGTTATAGATAGTGTTGTTTTCAATGGACGCTATTGATGAACAAAAAGTTCGATTTTACAAATGTTTGCGGTTAATTTTGGTACACCTGCACGAATTAATTAAATTAGGGACAAGAACATACCAATAACGTTAATTAATTAGTTCAATATATTTGGTTTACAGCGCTAACATATTTTTGATTTATTGACTTTCACAATAATATGGTGTTATTAAATTCCTGGCAATCGAGAATTTTAACATTTAAACGTAAATATGTATGTATATAGAAATGGCACAATATTATTGGTTCTACTAGAAATCTACAATAAAATATACGCATGATCGAGTTACAAAGAACTTGTGAGTTTCGTACCGATCGAACAACAAAACTTTATTTATTAGCAGTAGTTTATTTCAAGAAAGTTTAATTAACATTTTTTACTCATATCTTACCAATTCTAAGAAGTGCGATTTTGATTATAAACATAGTTTGCATGTTTGATTAGTACCCTAAACTAATTAAACTTAAAATTAAATTTAGAATTTTAAGGTTGCTAGCACAAGCAGCCGCCAAAGGATGATCATAATAATTGATGAAATAATAAATTTACATAATTTATTTTAACATTGAAATATGAAAAAGTGCTGAACGTGTTTGGTTTCAACTTTTCTTTCTTAGAAAATGACAAATTTTCTGTTTTCTTTATATTTTTAAATTACTCTGGTCCATCGAATGACTTATTAGGGCTTCGGGTGCTTTAGATATTTTTCATAAATTCCTCAGATGCCCCAGATCATTTAAATGCTTAAAATTTGCTTTGTCATTCTCAAGTATTTCTCAGGATTATTCAGTTTAAATTCGTTAGATTCGTTGAAATTTTATATTTTTTAGATGTTTTAGCAGCATAAAACTACACCAAAAAGAGTACAATTGAACTAATGCAATGACTAAATTGAAAAGATAAAATTTAGCCTGAAAAACGGTGAAAACATGTTATTGATTACTTTTACTCTTTGCTCCCTTTATGAAAACGTTTCATAATTTGAACAAAAGTGGATTTACAATTTGAACACATTTAAAATTAATGCAAAACTAATAAAGCGACGTTTAATCAAATTTAATTTAAAATCCGATATACCTAGTTCAGTCAAAATTCTTTTCATTTGACTTTTTTAAAAACAGCCAAAGAATTCCTTTGATTTAAACTCTAGCATTGCTTCGACAATTACTCCAAGCGGTCACTATCAAAGTATGTTTAAAATTGAATTTGTTACATAACCACAACCACTCAATTTATTTACAACATGCCAGGAACGTACTAACCACCCTTAACTTGTTTTAGTCTCTAATTTAAGTTTACACAATATTCCAAACTGCAACTCGATCAATAACTAATTAAATTACAAGTTCCGTGCGCCGTGTTCACTTTTTTAAACGATTTTCTCTATTTAATGCATAAAACAGTCCTTATTCTATAATAATCAAAAACCGAAAACTTGCTCGAACTACGTGACGAACATCTCCGAGCAGATTGCAGGAATATCGGTCAGGAAAACACAGAGTGCCGTGTCTCGTACAAATGAACATCGCACAGACAATTACGAGCGCGTCTTCTATTTCTGTCTTTGTTCATCTACAAGGGTTCGTATTTGCGTAGCCAGATGTCCTATTTCAACAGCGAAAACAACAATTGACAGAGCAAACAAAGACCCGTCTGTCGGTTGCGTCACTGAAATATTAAAACTTTCGGCTGTTTGATGTTGGGTAGAAAATCGCCAAAAAACAAAAGATTGACGAGGCTACGCGATGATGACGCCTAAAAGTTATAATTATTTCGAAATGTTAGTGCAAAACAAATTTTTTAAATAAATATTTCTAGCAAAAGAATCAAATTCAAAAGTGGTAATTTTTCTGCGAATTTTATTACCCGTTGTCGTCTCTTAACTGATGATCATCACATCACCGATTGCGATTGCTCCCTGCTGCTAACTTAATTTTGCCTAACCTGCCGTCAAAGGTCGCCCAGCGTACGGCTGACTTCCGGAAAAGGTCACATCAATCACTCACCATGCACCGAATTCGTTGAAATTTTGATAAAGATGAGTCGAAACGGTCAACAATGACTACAAATTGAATCGTCGAACCGGAAAAAAAACTCTTCAATTTTTAACTTGGGGAAACAGCTCTATTATTAGTCACGATGGCAGAATCAGTCAATGAGTTAAACCAACAAAATAAATCGATTTGATTTCTGCTGTGAAATAATTAAAAACTGTTAAACGCGTCGGGGGAAAAAGCGTCAGCTTGCCCCGACTTCGCGTAATGAAAATCGAAGTTTTCCTGCGTCTGGAGCAATTAATGAAAAGTTAAAAACGAAGCGTTATTAGTGTCTGGACGTCGTGAGGTAATTAAAATTAACAATGCGAAAGGTAATTTAGCTACTGAGTGAACCTGTGCCGGCGAGGACAGAATTTCCCAACATAACTCTTCGATTTTTCTTTGTGGAAACAAGTCGGCCTCAATATATGGACTACAGCACGTTATAAAAATCCACCTGCGGCTTCTAAATAAATAGAGTGTTCTCCTTAAATCGCCCCACGAATTTCGACAGTATATTTATTGGCCCGGCAATTACCCGCCACACTCATTTACCATTATGCGTAACAGTGCGAGGGTAAGTCGCGTGAAATTAACCATACTTGTGGCCTTGTTACCGGAAAGTGTGTAAATGGGAAGAGTTAACAAGAATCGTTATTAATTGAAGTCGTTGGCAGTTCGCAAAGTCTCTATAATATATAAACGTCGAGTCGCTTTATAAGGATAACGATTATTTCGGGTCTTTGCGGAGTTTGGCGCCGGTTGCGAAGAGATTAAGGCGAGAGGTCTTAACGGTGGGGTTAATACCAAAACAAACATTGAAGTAATTGGGGTAAAGTTCATTTTTGTAACATTACGAATTTTTACCTCCTACAAGAGATAAATCGATATCAGAAAATTGCAAGTGGAGATTTCTTCATCGTGTTCAACATTAAAGAATTCTTATTTCCGATCTAACATTGCTCTATATAATACGTCTGTAGTCTCCCGAGAATCTTCCAAGCGAAATTGCAAAAGCTGCATTCATCTCTTATGTCTTAAGAGTATTTGTGGAGGTTCTTAATAGAGAAGCTTATTGATCCTGCTTTCCTATTGGAACAATGTTGGCACTACTGTAATGACGACTTGGGATTAGACGGCGCAATATGAATCACGAATGCGATAAAAAGAATTTCTAACGAGGTTTAAGGACACTGTCGTTTTTCTTGCTTTTTTGTTGCTAAGCATTTGTCAGATTCGAAAATTCAGTCATTACCTTTTTAGTTTTGTGTTTTTTTTATTTTTGAAGCTTTTATCTCGGAAACTACGAGAAATAGATAAGTAATAAATTGATAAATACATATCGCTAAAAATTTGCGCTTACATTTATTTCGAAATTCAAAAATTTTATTTTTCGATAAAAAAAGTTTCGTTTCAAATCTATTTTAGTTGATATACAGGTGTCCCAAAACTCATAACCCATACAGCCAAGAGGGGTGCCATTAGCAATACAGAGAGTAAATTTCAAAACAAAAATAGGGTAAAACACATGCTACATGTTACAACTTTTTTTTTTAATTTATGACCATTGTTGTAGAGAATTTATTATGTGATCTTTTAAACTACATTTTGGCAATACTAAAGTTTTCAAAAAAAAATTATTTTGCTAGATTTTTTCAAGAACAGCCTGTATACATATTTAAAATTAAAAAAAGGTTTGGCCGTCAAATACAGAATTAAATTCTCTTTCAAAAGAGATATCACATGACTTCTTTATATTTAACATTTTTAGTAAATAGTGCCTTCAGCGACACCTATACTGTTTTAATTGTTATATTTATCTTATAATGTAGTATAAATGTTACGATTTTTACCAAATTATACTTTATATATACAGGGTCCGGCAACACTTGTGTCCACCCCCAAAATCGTCTTTAATTTTAAAGATAAAATTTTGAAAATTTGCATACGCTCACAGTTGACAAAGCTCTAGAAGCTGACGCAAAAATTTGTTTTTTATCACTGATAGTTTTGGCGTCGCGACGCCTTAAAAATGTAATTTTTAGTTAATTGTGAGAGTTTGTGATATCAACCCCTAATTTAATTGTTTTTCAATATAAATGTGTAGAAAATATGTCAACTGTTATTTTAGATTCAATGCAAATTGTCTTCAAAATTGGAGAAAAAAATGCGGTTTTATCAAGTTAGTTTCCAATTTCATTACGTCAAAATTGGGAACTACGTTTACACCCATCTGTCAACAACTTGTGTCACAAATGACATCTATCCTTTGGCTCGCTTTAGATTGTAACAAAAGTCTTAATTGGTGAAATTGTCACTTTGTCGATGTAAATTAACGATTTCTGGTGTCCATAAAGTGCAACATGCCCGTGTTAATCAAAATTAACCTTTATAAGATAGAATGAAGTGACTTGTGAAATTTTGGTGTAAACGTAGTTTGCCACTGCGCTGTCAGAATTTTGAAAACTAACTTGATAAAACAGCGTTTTTTTCGCAAATTTTAAACACAATTTGCATTAGATTTAAAATAAAAACTCAAATATTTGTATCATAGTTATGTTGAAAAAAAAAATTAAATCGCGAATATTTCCGCAAAAACTCAAAAATCGCTAAAAATTATAATTCTTAGGCGTCGCGACGCCAAACAAACTGTGATAAAAAACAAATTTTTGCGTCAGCTTCTAGAGCTTTGTCAACTATAAGCGTATGCAAATTTTCAAAATTGTAACTTTAAAATTAAAGACGATTTTGGGGGTGGACACAAGTGTTGCCGGACCCTGTATATACCTAATATATATTTAATTTATTTTAAAAAATCTAAAAGTTAGCAAAAAGATACCTACGGTATAAAATGCCTTTTTGTGTTTTTTCATAGAAAAAAATCTGTACGTGCTGGACTTATTCTATGTTGATATTCAAATTCAGGGCATTTGAATTAATAGAAATTCATCAAAATTAGTCGTGGAGGCAATTTTTTTTGCATTTTGATCCCTAGTGTAATTGAATGAATTTACTACCTTAAATACAAAATCATTAATTAATTGTACCAAAATACAAAATTTTCAAAATTGTAAAAACATGTATTTAAATAGGTACAACCAAAATTAAAAAAAAGTCCAAAGTCTGTGACGTGACCCAGCGCCTCCACCATTTTTACCATTCAAACAAAGAATACTAAATATTTTTTTTAATTTTAAGAGGAAAAGTGTGAATGATTCTATTCTAATTAGATAATAAAATGTCTGTGATTTCATTGAAAACAACCATCCAAACTTCCTAATACCGATTTTGTTATTATTGATCTCCATTCTATTGAACTGAATGTTTTTGTTATTTCGTTCTCATACAATCAAAACAAACTACATTATTCGGTTGAAACCTCCTCAAAAAACCTCCCAAACAATCAAGTTAATCAATGTTACAATGATCCCATTGAAACTTCCACAGACAATAAAAGCTCCATATAACTGTTCATTCTTCAGGTAATAAACCTCTGACGATTGTAACATTATTATTGACCCCACGACACTCGCACTTTCCCAAATTGTGTTATTTAGCTCCGATACAGTAAAGTTTTCTTGAAGGCCCGTCGTAAAATAAGAAATTTACTGTGCACGTCCTACTTATTTACCTTGTAAATCTTGTATATAAATTTTTAAGTCGTGCAGTAGTTTAGTACAGCGTTCCAAGTTCGAAATTAAGTTGAGTGGCTATTAAGAGCACTGAAACTAGTAGCTAGTTCTCAACTTCATGGATTATTCACAACGTCATAGGTGGTTAATAGATGGTTAGGGCAAACAGCCGATTGGGAGTTGAATTCGGGAGTTGAGAGTTAAAAGTTGTTTTTTCCCATTCTACTAATTTCTCTCGTTTTAATTAATGTTGGAAGCAAATCAACTCGTCTTCTGTCTGCTCCTGTTTCTGCTTCCATACATCTTCTAGATAAACGCAAACCCTAATAACGGAAAATGGTCCGAAATCGGCCGCGTTCCGATGGAATCCATCACACGTCACAACCAACAGATCGTGGTTCTCGGTAGCTCAGTGTAATGCCGCTACTCAATCATACTCTATGTACCAGACTAGAATTTATATCAGTGAGGTGAGCTGTTAACGTTACAGATGACCGAGCCAAGATTCGAGCTTTTAAGGAAATGAATCGGTTTTTATACGATTTGTCATAAAATACGAGCACAACGGAGATAAATTGATGAGTTTATTGAATCGCTTATTCGCAAAACAAGAATCAGTGTCATTTGATTGAAGATGCTCAAAGCGCACACGCTTTATATTTCAGATTATAATGAACTCCCAGAACATGAACAAGATTGTTTAGTAATTTTAATTATTCAAAATCGGCATTTATTAAATTCCGTCAGTTTGCTTTTCACTCTTCAAATAAAGATTAATCGTTTACAAAGTTAAAATTGCCCCTGACTGCTTGTCAAAGTTTTATTATTAGCCGAGCAAAATTATTAATTTTGAACGAATTTCGAAGGGTTAGTGTGGTTAAAAGTTCGATTAAGATGCGGCGAATACTTGGAATAGTTAAACAGAGATTTGCAAAAAAAACAAAAAATATTACCAATTTTATCTCTTATTGTTGAATTCAATTTTTGATCTCGTTCGGTTTACCTAAAACAAAAAAAAAACATGAAACGTGACTTCACAAGTTTGTCTATCATTAAAACACTTTTTATGACGCTTTTAAAATTAATTCTGAAAGATTCAATAAATGATTAAAAAAGTCAATTAAGAATAAAAAAGTCTGAAGAATCTAAGAATTCAATCTGAAGAATCAGAGAGGCCCTAAAAATTTTAATCTAAACAAAAAGCTAAAAGACATGGTCCGTGACGTGGCAGTTTGTCGGCGCTACTGGCGGCAAAAAAAGTTTTATCTGCCGCCTTTAGTACATAGTGATGTATGTAGTTTCAAAATATTTTAGTTTGTAGTAACTGTGTTAATTAAAGCTAACAAGTAAAAAAGCCCGCGACAAATGTTGTCTAGCCCCAAACAAACCGCTTTATCTCTCCCAGCTCTCATAAATCAGGAGTAGCATCGTTTTTCTTCCACCCCTAAAAAGTAAATAATTTTCTAGAGAATTACATTCAATTTAAGCCATTTGAATGTCTCGATCTTTGCATTAGATCTGCGCGAGCGCTAAAAACCTTCCAAGATCCTTTAATTGAAATTCACAATACGTACGAGAAAATCCATTAGGATTCAATTGATACAGTCTCTACCTAATCGATGACAAAGAAGTTTCAATACGTCGTTCCTAATTGACGTTGATAGATAGGAAGTAAAGCTTCTCCGCGGAATTCGTATTAATTATACCGACCAGCTTTAATTGGTGTACAGCAGGAGCCGACAGGAAGGAAATCGCAGGATTCTGTGTTCCTGTTGAGCCTTACGTCCTGCTCGCTCTTCTTACAGCATTAATATTAAAGGAAGAACTCTGGCAGTAAATATTACACGCATTGCTAGTCGCGTTACTGTGTTATACTCGACATTCCCTTGCTTAACACGTCTCAAGCTGGTTAATAATTTAGAATGTACCTTCATACGTTTACGTTTTAAGTTTATGCGGGCTGTAAACACGCGCGCATTTCCATGACCATCTATTACGAAAGACGAACTCTCTGTATACCGACAGAGTAATGAATTATGGAGGCAGAGCCCAATTTACTTCACACTGCCACAGAATTTGCAAGAGACATGAGGAAGCTTAAATTTGACAGTCAACCCAGCAACATACAGGGTGCGTCATAAGTCGTGGCTAAACTCAACACTGCGGGAAGTTCAGTTATATTAATCTAATCAGATGGCTTTTTGTTTAAAAGGATTTCTGAACAGCGTCACTTGATGTTTTAACACCTTGTTATATGTTTTTTATTCATCTCTAAAAATGGCCTTTTTAAATACAGACTTTTAGGATTTTACGAGCTTATCTAAAGCAATGCTGAAAAATATTTCATTTGCTAATTACTGAGAGCACCACAGAAAAATAGAAAAGCACATTTTTATAAATGCATGGGAGCTTCAACAATTTCAGTATTTATACGCGGAGTTGCTCGTAATATAGACAGTAATTTGAACGGAGGTGCTTTGTACAAACAAACTGCAGCCCTATAATTTATGTTGTAGGCCCTTTGTAAAATACATACGTGGATTTTCCCTAATAATGCGTTGCTTTCCAATAACCTCTAATTTCAAATTAAAATAGGAGCAATGGTATCTATTGCTCGATTCCCATTAATAGAATAAATAAACAATACACTAATGGGCACTCTGCTTTCCTGTTTTTTTACTTTTTGGCTAATAATTTTGTTTGCATTTTTTCCAACTTTCATTCGGTTTTTTACTTTGGTTTCTTTACTAAATACTCGCTCTTCTAAAAAGTCATCGTCTCATATTGTCTTTGTTATATTTATCTTGAACTTCGTTATCTGGAGTGACGCGTAGTCTAATTCTAATCCTTGCTTTCTCATTCTGTCCTATGGAAAATTTTCCTAGCCTTTTTTTTTACTCGGGACTCCTGGTTATCCCTTGTTTTGTTACGATTTTCCAACCTTTTCCTTTTTTGCCTGTTTAAGCTCAAACTATCAAAGAGCCGCTTTACTGCCAAAAATTCTTAGACTCCAAGGTCCCTTTCGTCCAATTATAAGGAATATTAAACTTTTTAATTCCCACAATTCGCTGCGAATATTTGAGAAATGTTCATATTCCGGAATTTTTCATAAAAGTGGTCGCATGACCGACGGAAATCTAACTTTTTAAACGTCGCTTTTATAATAAAATCTTCCAAGCAAATCATAACCATATCAAAACTTTACTACCTGCCCTTGTACTTCCTCCCTATAAAAACCCTCATCCAGATTCATAGTAAAGTAGTTAGCAGTAATTAAACTTTAAGATCGCTGTAGGGGCTAAGAGCTAAGCTCCCAAAAGTCGCAACAAGGGTTGATGTGTACTTAACGTGTGCCTGTGACACTTTCTGGGGGGTTGTTTTCTCGGATCGACTCGGATTTTCTACGAGAGCACTAAATAACGGATTAGCCGCGAGTAGCGCGTCTAATACCATCGCAATAGAAAATTTGGCGTTTGTTAAAATTTCCAAGTTTCCCTTTCGCAACAGGGTTAGATTGGAATCGGCGGAAATTAAGGGACCCTCAGGGTGTCCAGTTGTAGTAAATAATTTGTCGAGTTACAAACTCGTGACGACGCACTCGGAAACTGTTTAAAAAGAGGCTGCATGCATTTTAGAAAACGCGACAAAAAGCCGATTTATTTATTATAAAACGTTACGACAATAGCCAATTATGCAGACAATGCATGCTTGCCAACAAAGAAATTCTATTATCCCTGAATATTTTCAGGTTTTCTTATGTCAAATATTTATGTATTGGCTCACCTGAAAGAAGAGAAGAAGTTTGGGAAAACTTCCAAATATTTGAAATCTCTCAAAGTTCGCAACGTTCAAGTATGTCTGAGGAATTTTCTAATTGTAAATTATGCAAATTCCATTAAGTAAATTCATTTTAATACGGCGCTGCGCTAAAGTTGGTAACAATTTATTTCGTTTTAATCCGAGTAGGTAATAGTTTGAATGCAAATTCGTCTTGAGATGACACTGCGACCGAAAAAGTCAAAACTAATTTAACTATTGCAGTCTCATCGTTGTTAATCCCGTTACAGTTTTTCCAAGATCCGTAATCTTATTTCCCTTTTTTCGACTTTATAATTTCAATTTAATTTCCTGAAAGTTTTCAGGCATCTTTCGAACTTAATTAAATTGTGACGGCGTTATTTGTATATTCACAGTTGGGAAATCTTCTCTGTTCTTCAACTCAGAATATTTTTTTAAATAAACTTCTGGTAATGCGGTTAATATGCCAGAAAACTTTTTTTTAGACAGATTGTGTAAAATTTTCACGCTCGCTGCTACAATATAAATGCTAAAAGTTTAAAGATGCGTCGCATGCGTCGTAACTAAAAATTGGAGTTAAGAGGAGTCAAAGGGTGAAATGAAATTTGCATGAAGGGGTTAAAATTGTTTTCGAGCCTTGTTGAGAATATACGACAGGAGCATAATTATGTACATGAAAGTCACATTCAAAGCTGAACTAAACTTGGAGGATGAATAAAATGTGACAAAGTAACGTTCTCGCAGGAATTCAAATTTACTGAGGACTGGAAATTAATTTTCAATAATTGAAATGTCGCGCGGCGTCGGCCGCTTTTATTGTTTTGTCAAAGTTTTTTATGAATTTTAATAATAAAGCAGAAAG
This sequence comes from Gnatocerus cornutus, assembly GCA_029298725.1. Taxonomy (NCBI): domain Eukaryota; kingdom Metazoa; phylum Arthropoda; class Insecta; order Coleoptera; family Tenebrionidae; genus Gnatocerus; species Gnatocerus cornutus. The sequence goes on from CM055515.1 coordinate 15,575,335, forward strand.
ATAAATTAGGATCTATCAGATCAAAAGGAAAAAACATGAAAAACAGAAACTGGACGGAAAATTAGTTAAAAACCCTGAAATGCAATAGGATTTCAAAAAAAGTTAAAAGAATACTTCAATTATAAATATTATGCAATTGGGTTTAATCCAACCCAACTTTGCTTTTTTTGCGAACATTTCTTAAAAAACTCCAATTTTTTTCCTGCGCCTCCAGCAACCTATTTTCAGCTAAAACATATTAAATTTCCCTCAAAGATATTTAAAATTGAGAAAAGCAAAACGAGTACAAAAGAAACAAGTAAAAATCGACAACAAATTAAAAATACACAACTTCCTATATTAAATATTATCATCCGCATTTTGCTTCTTGATTTCAATTTTCCCTGGAATTTTGTTCATAATAATCTTTAATTTACGAAGCTCTGCTCTTACCACAAATAAAATACCAAATTTTACTCTTGACCCTCTTCATGACAACAACGGAACGGAACTTTATCCCACGTCAAGTTCATGTCGTAAGGCTTTTCCTGTCGTCATCTAAATTCTATTTTCTAAAAGAAACTTGGTTTTTCTGTTTCCTGGGTTTTTTAAGCCGTTTTAATTTAATTACAACTTGTAAAGTCATATTTCCTCGTTTGAGTCAATTCCCGCAGAAACTCTTGATGGATTAGTTTCATTAATGAAAGAGTTCCAGCTGTTACTGCAACGGTAACTATACAAAGAAGCGATGATTTTATGTTCCGATGAGGACTTCTTAATAAGTAGGGTTTTGGAGTAATTAGCTTGTGAATTAGACTATGGTCTGTTAATTAAGGCGTGAGGAAGAAAACAATAAATTCTGCGCATCCACCAATTTTGAAGTTGGCCTCCAGCCGAATAATGATTACACATTGTACGTGTCAGAATCAGTCGAGATTTTTCAGCGTCACGTTTCATGCCCAATCCCTCGAAATATCCCCATAAATATCAAAGACCACCCCCGTTATTTATTATTTACCAGTACGAAATGTGCGTAGCACAGTGATAACAATAAAATATTTATGACACATCTCGGCGTAACGCCCTGACCTTTACCACATCAACGATGCTATTTTATACCTCATTTTTCACGTCTCTTATTAAAGTCGTGAAATCAGCAACGTCGTGCTAATCCATCCGAATGTCCAAGTTTCCTAAGGAAAACACGATCGTAATAAATGCAAATTGCCCCAAGATATTTTTAATTAATATCCAGATTAAAAGCGGCCTCTTTTTCTTCGTGATAACAAAGGGAAGTGACGGCGTCTCGTCATTTAACGGACTTTTAAAGAGGGATTAAAATAATATGAAATGATCCTTCGCGACTAATTCCACCGTCGGTATTATCTATGATTGATTTCGAGTTAAGGTACGTTCATTTTAACGAGAAGTCCAACTTTCTCGGAATATATCGCTGCGGTTTAGAACTTTTCTCGTAAATTGATGCAGTCTTGAGCACGTTTTTTCTTTTTATCGCGCATAACTAAAAACTAATTGGTTCGGAAGAACAAAAAAGGATTAAAAGTAAGTTAACCAGAATATAAGGCACGGCATCGTTTTGGAATTATGTACAGCGGGTTTCTATTTAATTTATTTATCGCGTGAAGATCAGGTGTATGGTTACAGTTAAATTCTCAAGTTATATTTAAACGGCTTTAGCAGCAATTGTGGAAATTACCTGTCTCACATCGAATAACTTTGAGCTTAAGCTTCGGCAAATAGTGGGAAATTATACACTTAGAATTGTTGGACAAATTGAAAGTGGGGCAAAGCCGCAAATTTAAAGTTATTAATTCTAAGATTATATGAAAACTGAAAATTTTATGAGATTTTCGGAAAACTAAACCCGGCGCCTCCACCAATTTTGTATTTTGGTTTCAAGTTCTTATAAATTAACGATACGTTATGAGAATAAAACTAAGAATATAATAGCTTTAAAATAAAAAACAATGGCACTAAAATTAATTTTAAATTTCTGAATCCTCATTATCAGACTTCGGACAAAATATTCGGTTATCGCTAAATTCACCCTCACTCTTTCTCACTATTGTCTTGCTCCGCCTAGATCGCCCTATCATAATTAGCTATTGATAAGGTGGGGGTTCGATCGCGCTCTGATGTGCCCAGGACCGAATTAGGCTAAATATTTTGTCCGAAGTCTACTCATTATTTCATGAAAATATGTTTTTCAGAGTTAATAATAAATTTGCTCGTTAAAAGCAGTGAAACAAACGACGAATAATCATGATTGAGTAATTGATTCAACTTGTTTCAAATATTTGTCAAATAAAAACTAGTGTATTCATAACAAGTATCTAATTAAAATTAATCCAATTTCAGCTTTTTGATTAATTAATTAATTAAATTACAACGAAATGCGAGTGCATAAAACTAGTTACTAATTAAAAAGTACCTATCACTCTTCTATTTTCGACAACTTTTAGTTAGGCGTCATGAAAAGTAAATTCCCTGAATAATTAACACTATATTAGTTCAAAGTTATGCAAACCTGGCGCTCATCTCTTTTCGTCCCTTGCGCCATCCTCCCAGCTCTAATAAATTCCTCTTCAAGAACGCCTTTTTCCAATTTAAGCGAAATTTTGAGAAGGTGCTGACAAAAGCAAAGGTAATATCAATTTATAAAAGTAACCGACTCTGTTGTCTCAAATTACACTCTAATTTGAGAAGCGAACGTTTTCGTCGACTCAATTATCGATTACCTTCAATGGGATCGGGTGTAAGCAAAACTCGAATAATTAATGAGTCTTTTCGATCAACGAGATCGTTTGTACAAAAACCGACTTTTTCTAGCCCCGAAAGAATTCCTCCTACAAATAAAACCTCGATAACTCAAAAGTTTACCGTTAAAACAACGTCGGTTTAACTCTTTAAACTTCGCTAATGAAGTTTTATAGAATCTTCTTCCTCATATTTAAAGAAGGTGCGTTGTTCTGGAAGCACGAAGGGTTAAGTGGCGAGGGTAAATATTAGACGTAACCTTTAATAATTTACTCGGGTTTAAGGTGGATTTTCGGGAAAATAAGCGAGCGTAATAACGAAATTCTTTCTGTTGTCTCATCACAGTTAATTTGTCACATAATTGATTTAATTTATTTCTTGGTGGAACGGTTGTCGGATCTGGAGAGACACAAATGTAATATCGGATAAATAAATTGTTGGAGAAAATCCAATCTCACGTTGCCATCACAAGATGAAAATAAGAAGTGACATGTTGGGTATTGGACGTGAATATCATAACGTTGTTTGAGGAATACTTGAGTAAACTGGTGGAAATTCTGCTCTAGTTTCTAAGAGAGTTCCGAAAAGAACTTAAAATTAAATCAAAATACCTCTCTCTTTGTTTTTATTAAATACGGAATTTAGGCCTAAAAATCCGGTGATTTTTTAATGGCTGTGAACGTGGTGAACGAACAGCAAAACCCATTTTATTATTTCATCAGTTTCCGGGATAAAAATGTGTCTAGATCGCCTAAATCTTCGCATTTCCACCTCTCCGAAACTAATATCGAACATGCAACGTCTGTCTGAAATAGGCGTTGCTGATTTACATGCCACGCAGCTCTGGAATGTTTATAACTATTTATGAGAATGCTATTGAGAACACCTCGCTTTTGCCACCCGACACGAAGAAACCGACAGGAATTTGATTGTTTCATATCGATGCTATAAAACTCACCGAAACGTGAGAGGGTTCCTTTTGCCTAGACGCCTATCAGAATTTTCAATAAAAACCACAAAAATACAACCAAAAATTCATGCACTTAAGCGTACAAATATTTTAATTAAAAGTTTGCTCTAACAAACGTCAAGTGCTTTAGCAAACACAAACACGCTGAGTTTGGCCTAATTGAAAATTGAAGTTTGGAACTTTCAGTTATTAGTATCGTATTAAAACGCTGTCTACCTTATCCTCATTAGCCGAAGCGCTAGTTCGATTATGAGTTAGCAAACGCATTACAAACACATGTTGCAGAGAAGTCTTCGAAATTTCCATTGAAAAATCGCTTCTTTCGGATTTCGGGCGAGTCTAAAGGGAAAGTTAATGGGAATTCGATTTAGACGAAAAAACGGTTATAAATATGAAAAATAAAGCAGGTGCTGTTGTAATTGGCTTAATTTGGCATTAAATGGTCGCGCAATTTGGATATATCTCGGTTTAATGAATTCGGGAACAAAGAGGTAATGGAATATGCCGATCTGTTGTATTTGCGGTTAAGCCCAAATACAATTATACGTTACATTGTAAGAGAAGTAAGTTTGATTGTTGACTGTACTTCAAATTCGGTGTTGCATCGGCTAACTTAACAGTATCATTTACATGTTCCACAGCACAGAATTTAAAACAGGCGTTCACCAAAATATCGATACTTCTCTCTGGACGTAATTTAATTAAAACCTTTTGCGAAAAACGCACACAGAACATCGAAGGATTAATATGAAACCTTTCGAATACTAAATAACTTTTCGAACAAAAAATTAGCCTCGCTCCTTTTGTAAAGCCGATTTGTGAATTGACCAAATTCGGTTTTTGCATTATATTGAAAGCTGTGAATTTTATTGATTTGACGCTTTACTTTCATTGTGTTTGTTGCGGATTTAAACAATTGTGTGCTCAATCAAACAAATAAAAATGGCGATTAAATCAAGAGCTATTGAAATAAAATAAATATTTCGGTCGGAAATCTATTAATAGATTTAACGGTTTTCATGAAAACCAAATTAATGGACATCAAAAATCAGTGTGAATATGCTTGTTGGAATTGCAGACAATGTGTTCAAGCACCGTATCTGTCTTATTCTAAAGTTGTAATTTATACACTTCCATACTACATATATCAGTCCTTCGTCTTGGGAGAATGTGGCGCAATAAATTGTGGAGAAATCAGACGTAGACCGGCAGGGTGACGGATAATTAGTTCAAGAATCTAATTAGGGGGTTTAGAAAGAAAGGAAGTACAAAGGCGAAGGGTTATTAGCTTTGACGCGTGAAATGTCAGTACAGGAAAAATTGTAGTGATATTTTCAATAGTAATACCATGAGTAGGTGAATATTCGTGATAATTTAGACGATTTATTAGCTAAACGAAATTTATGTTGCTATGAAAATACCACGAGTTGCGTAGCAACGAGTGGTATTTTCTAAGAGCAACATAAATTGAGTTTGCTAATAAAAGTCTAAATTATCACAGAATATTCATCCTACGAATTGTATTTTGCACGACTATTCCATGCATACAGTAGTAATGATAATAATAATTTCGTCAGCGGAATTATTAGCAAAACGACTCATTTTTAAACGTCAAAAAATTAATTTGCTTATGTAACCATGGTTGACAACACCAGCACCGTGCTAAGGCTTGCCGCGATAATACCATGGTAGATCTCAAATCTGATTGGATGTTAACTTATTAGCATGGAATAGTCAGAGGAAGAATAATTTTAGATTATCTTAGAAACGCTGAAAAACTCCATACTTCTGAAAATGTTACTTCCTTGGATACGCTGTTTATTTGTTTTCTTTTCATGTAAATTACTTTTTCAAATAACTTTTAATGGAAGATTGTAAAAATAGGTCGCTAATTTCTAGGCTAATGTGAATCAATACTATTCCCATAAAAAAGCAGAATATTTCTGAAACATTAAAGTTTTCGTACAACTAAAATATTTTATTTAAAGTGCCCCTCAAATTTTATGTAGACTTCAAAAATGTAATAAAACATGATCCTCTTAAAATGAAAAAGTTAACCTCTATTTCCGGTATAACCGGAATCCCAAAAGCTTATATTTAGATTCAGTTTTTCTTTTATTACAAACGGCGGTTTGGATTTGCGATTTCAAAGAAAATACTCAAAATTTTCAATAAATCAAATTTTTATTTTAAAATATTAAAATTGCATAGAACTTTGTAAAGAAACTAATAATTGAACAACAGTAACAACAATAAAAACAAGTAAACTGTAATAAAAGTACTAATAATAATATTCGAAATTGTAGTATTCTTAACTGCAACGCTGAATTTAATGAATTACATTGCATGAAGTTAGTCATACGTAAACATTAATTTAAAATTAAATTGCACCCTCCGCGTTTGTTTCCTGAGTCTTTGAACAAGTAGCCTTTGTACGTTAATAAAAAATTTAAATTTGCTCCGCAATTAAAGCGTGAAATTATAAAAGTGTCGTTTTTTTCTTTCAGACAATAATTTTGTCCCTGTAGGGTAGCAAGAGCGTCAACGTCTTCTCACCCTTCGAATACAAAACCAGATAATTACTAATGTAATAATTAATCAAACTATTAACGTCGTGAAAGCACTTCTCATTATCCTTTTCCGTTCCTAACGCCACAAAACCGTCATCCCTCCTTCTGATATTCAAATGAAAAATTTTATTATCCTGCACCACCGACAGCGTTCCTAAATTACAATTCTTCGACGGTCTTATGATGAAAGTTCCACACTGTTTATTTTTCAAGAGTTCTTCAGCTGTCTCCCTCCCCACTTCTTTGTAAAACTCTTCCTTTGCGTCTGAAATTTAGCGCTGTCTGAATCGAGTACTTTTTCAGGTGTAACATACCGCAGTCGCTGAAATCGTCGTTCTTTCTTCTACTGCAGCAACACAAAGTGCACATTTTGTAAAACAGATCCAACAGTTCGCTGGATAATCTATAAGTTAAATTCGTTAAAACACCGCAAAACACTTTAAAACACCAACACATTTGTTTGTGGACGTTCATTGTTCATTTTCTATGCCAGAATGCGGTTTATTGTACAGTTGCACTGGCGTGACATGTGGGATGAGCTTTTTTATTGGGTTGAAGGGAACACACGTTAGTAGGAACATTTATTTTGTTGCCGATGTGACATTTGATATAGAGAGGGTTTTTTAGGTCGCGTTCACACGATGCGACAAGTTTTGTTTAATTAAAATGCACCATGTGCGTTCGCTTCTCGGGAGGATGCTGCTTTTTCTATCCCGCACCTCTCGACGATGTAAATATCTTGAATTATGATTTTAAATCCTTGGCAAAAAATCTCCCATGCGCGTTTCACACTTCCGCAACCTCTCGACTGGTTTTTCATTAGGAAAATTCTCCGACAAAAAATCTCCCGTTTCAGCTAAACAAACTCTCCAACAACATTAAGCTGTTTTTCGTCGTGAACGGATCCGTAAAAATTGTCCAACGGACCAGAAATGGTGGGCTAGACACACTACAAGCTTAAATGTTTAACCCTCAGGAAAAGGTTGAACACTTGAAGTCCTTCGAACGCGGAATATCAATAATGTCAACGATTTGTCCTGAGAAGATCGCTTTTATGGACCCAAATATCCCTCGTTGCGGAAATAATAAACGGATCTATGAATGGTAAGTTTAGCACTTCCTTGAGCGAGAAAAAAAAACGGATGATAATTCCTGCTGAAAAGCTCGAACCATTTAATGGAAGACGCAGTTTTCCAAATCTGGCAATAAAAGCAATATAAGAAAATAAACGTTCCCATAACGCAACGGAAATGAAATTGACAAGACCGTGAACGTGACGACAATTCCAAGTTTTTAAACAATCCGGCAAATTTTCAAATGGGAAAAACTAATTTTCAGAGCACTCATCCCTGATGGAGTTTTAAATAAAACGAGAATACAAAAGAAAACGAAACTTCTGATCCATATCAAATACAAAGCGAGCTCTGCAGCACCTGGTAAATACGTTTAGAAGATTTTAATGTTATTGAAAACTAGACGTGTTTATTTCAAGGATCTAGATCTTAATTAAAGTTGTAAATCCATTAGCGGGATCATGAAGGTTGTTTCTAAGCTTATATTTTCTTTTGTTGTTCCGTTCATTAATGTCCTAGAATACGTGAATGTAACTACAACTTGTAGAGTTTTTAATTAAAGTAGTTTTGTTTGGGCATATAAAATTACAAAAATAATTATTTATTATCATACGAGTTCTAAAAATTAGACATGTCTTGCCGCAAATGGAGCGCAAACTTCCCTTCGTCCCTTTTTGCGAGCTCATTTTCCAGGTGGCGCCATGTTAATCATTGTAATAATTATTCATGTAATGTCGTCTATTTCCAAGTTAACACGTTAATTTAACCCTCACGACTTAAAAATTTATAAAAAGCACAACGACGCGTTGATTAAACGGAATGCATAAAACGGACTACGATTTTTGTGGAGCCCACCATTCTTGTTTATTTTAATCACATTCGCTCGATTTTTCCGGAACTGACACCTTGCTCCGCCAAAGTTAAAAAATTATCATTTCATACTCCACTTTCCTTTCCATTTTGGGAAGTTTGACGATTTGATTACAAAGCGTTAATCTCGCTCCAAACTTTTTCGCTACTTTATCGCTAATCTCCCAATATCAGGGCTTTCTTTTATTCATGGAGGTGTAGGTGTGGCAAAAACAACGCTATTACCGAAATAACTGTTTCTAAATTGCTTTTAAAGGTGGAGCCAATCGATAAAAGTTAGCTAGAAAATTTGCAAAATACAAATGAGACAATAAATAAACTATTTTTTTTTCTAGTTTTTTGGGCTTGTTATCATGACTTGTATTTCACCGGAGTAATCAAATGAAAATAAAGGCCATCGAGAAAATAACTGTTATTATTTAATGCACGCGATAATACTTTGTAAGGAAATTTTGTTGTATCATTAAGTAGGTTAAAAATAGAAAATTGGAATAATTTGAGCAAGTTGGAACCAGCAATTGAGAGTTTGCAAAGTTTTAAGTGTGGGGAAGCAAGCAAGAGTTTCGTGCATAAGAAGCAAATGAAATAACTAAAAGAATTATTGTATAAGAACGAAACACTATTTTCTCAACATGAAAATAATGGTATATTATGAAACGCGTTTCATAATGAACATTTTGCCGCACGCACGTTTTTAGGACACGACGAGCGCAGCGAGTAGTAAGTGCGGCAAAATGCATTATGAACAAGTATCATACGCTATTTTTTCTATTTCGCCTTATTTTAAACGAAAAAACTTGATTTCGAAATCTAGGGAATTTTAGGGTAGTTGGCATTTGCAAAATGTTCAGGAAAAAATTAGAAGTAGCCAAATTCAATTTCAGTCAGTTTGACAGGTGTGACGTTTTGAGGTTACCGGAGCCCAAGGGAGCCAAGAGAGCGAAGATGTTGATCATGATCATGATGGTTCTCTTGCAACCAAAGAGTTTTTCTCCGATGAATTATTAAGTCAAGTATTTATCAAGGTTATTCAAAACCAAAATCTAAATTGTCAACGTTGACGGCAGGTTGACGGTTTGTCTGCTGCAAACCTAAGAAAAATATAAGTTCCTGGAAATATTGGCACGGGATTGGTTCATTACGATACCGAAATACGCTCAAACGCGTATCGAAATATCTTCATTATGAACGCGAAATAAAAAAATATTTTTTTTTGTTTCGAAATTATTTTAAATTCAATAAACACCTGTTCTTCATGAAACCCTAAGAATTTTTTAAAATTTAAATTTTCCAATTTTCAAATTTCAATTTTCAAATTTTTTCGAATCTTTCCAAATGTTTGTAGATCCTACAGATCCTTCTTCAAGGGCTTACAATTCTTTAAATACATACAAATAATTTTAATTTTTTTTAGATTTCAAAGCACCTTAGGATAGTTTATATTCTACTTATTCTACAACTCATTTTACTGAATTAACACTGAACTTTTTAGATCAAATCTTTATAGTTGTCCTTACAAGCTTGACGTGTTTTAAAATAATTAAAAATTAAAAATTTAAAATATTCGTATTCATTTAAATTTATACAAACCTAAATGTCACCCGAGGTCCGGACTTTGTTTCGTCATTTCCAAACTCATTAAATTATAACAAAACATGAAATATTAAGTTTTTTCACACATGGACTCGATTTTTTATAAACAAAATTCATCCGATTAATTGGAAATGTTTTGAAATTTAAATCTGAAGTTGATTGTAACCTAAATCTCAAGTTTCTTTGCTCTTTTTTTCCACAAGTTTCTTACAGTTTTTTTGTTTTCTCCTCCTATCAAGTTCTTATGTTAATGATCCCTATCTGCATCCGCTCCTTACATTCTGCAGACTTGCTCTCCAAAATATGTGATCAATTTGATTCTCCGTGTTCCCATCTTGGGATTTCCACGTTACTTTGTGAATATATTTGTGTCTGAACAATGTTCCCCCTAACTTCACCTGTCTTTCCTTCGCAAATTCGATGAGTTTAAAGCCGTTTCAATTTGTGTCTTTATGTCTGTGGTAATTACCAACAGTCGGCTTAAATCTTCGTTTTTATTCAATTTTTGGGTTGAAAATTTGCTTCTAGTTTATGATTAAGTCTAGATCTAGTTGAGCTAAATTTTAATTAAAGCCACAACTATTTTGAAACTCATGAATAGCATGTCTAAAATAGTGGTAAAAACGACTTTAGTTGACCAAACTATTCAACGACCAACACGACTTAAATATCAGTCATGCAATCTCCATTAATGATCAGACCTATTTATAATTTAATTTAACAAAAAAAGTTCCACATTGGCGGTACTCGCCCAGCTTTCGTCAATGAAAGTGTTTTTTCAGGTTTCGTGTCTTTCCCTCAATTTCAGCCTTAATTGCAGAGCAAATTTAAATTTTTAATTAAAGGTAGAAAGATTGCAAGAGAAATTCTAAATTTTTTTTCGTGTCTTATCTTTCTACTCCCCGATATTAATTAGTAACTAACGATGTCCAGAATAATATTAACGAATGTGCATGAAGTGAGAACCTTTTCTACGTTCACCGTTAATTATGTAAAAATTTTCTGGAAGCAGTTTTGAACGCTTGAAAAATACCTCGTTTAATCCAATTCTTTGAAGTTATTTTTCCTTGCTCCAAAATGAGCACTCATAATTCAAACTAGCGCAGGCTTGCAATAAATTAAACGAAATTTAGTCGAGTTTCAAGATAAACCCAACTAGGTACACTTCGATCGTGGTGCATATCTGCGATCTTTTATTTTTATTGCAGAACTCGAAGAGATATCAATAACAAAACCTTTGATCCAATTTCGTTATAATTAACGACTTGTAGCGTCGACAGTCTTTTAATTGTGTGCCCGTAAAATTTTATTAAAAAATGCGTTGTTTGTCAACAAGCGAAAAAAATCGAACTGAGTCGATCAGGGGGAGACTTAGAACTTGACCAATGAATCACTGACATTACAACTTTCAGGCCTCCCCCATTTAGTCCTTAACTGTCTTAATACCATTACTCTTGATGAACACCCTTGAAGCGGTTGCGTCACGATTTACGACAGAAGCAGTAAATTATTGATAAACGGAAGCGGGAAATTTGAATGCAATACATATGCTTTCAAGTGTAGTCTTAATTTCATTAGCAACATTTTAGCTGCAATTTTCCAGTGATTAACGCTCCACAACATAGCCGCTCCAAAACAACAAAATTAACGCTCAAAAACTCTGCTTAACTCGTTAAATATTTACCTAATTAAGTAATTCACTGTTACGTTAATATTAAAAGCGCCCCATCTCCAACTACTCGTTATTTTTTAATAATGAACCAACTTACTAAAGTTGGATTAATTATCCAGATGTTCCGCAACACACAAAGACGACTATAACTAAACTAACTAGATCTCCATTTTACTTTGATAAGATCCATAGGTCTGTATTCGTTTTACAGCCTACAACTGATTCTGTCGAACTTTCGTCGTAAACCTCCAAGTAATTTACTTGGCGTACACGGGAATTTTCTTGGAATTTACATTTCTCATTTATAATGGAAGTTGGAATAGTGCAAGCTCGCGAGTGTAATGAAGAAGTTGGGGTTTTTCGAAAGAAAGGCAAACGGGCTCCAGGGACGCCTTCTTGTAAAAGAGGAAGTTGTAGATTATCATAGTTAAGACGATGTTTTGACGAAGATGCAACGAATTCATCAGTTTGGTGGATGCGCTAGGCTAGAAATTACTTTTACTATTTACAAAGTTTTAACGTGACTCACTTATTTACAAGTTTAATACTCATTCAAAATTAAACGAAGTCGTACAATTTTTATATTGCCAAGTTTCAATTTTAAACGGGTTTAAACAACATTTCGGTAACATTACTTGCTGAAGCCCACGACTACAGTGATGAAAGTAAATCTAATTTAGTAGTTTACCTAATATTCATTACAGTGAAGAGGATTCCATCGTAGGAAAGCCAAACAATAGACATGTTTGGTAAACTTTAGTAGGTAGTCGTGTAGCTCCGAATGACAACATTTACAAATTGCTTTGTAAACTAAAATTGTAATGAGACTTTATTTTGTTAATTGATCCAAAGAGGAAGTTAGTAGAAAGGTATTTTCTTTTGGATGTTTAGAAATTTAGAAAGATACGATTCAGGAACTGTGCTCAAAATAATTCTAAAAAAAAATCAAAGTTATAAAAAGTTCTTCAAAAATTTAAAAAATCCTAAATAATCTAAAAATAACATTGTACCTACATCTACTTTTCTAACAGATTTTTTTTAGATTCGTACTTAATTTAAAGGAAGCCTAAAAACGAACAGTATTATGAATATATGTATTTAAGAAGAGGTTCAAATAGTCTCAAAAATCTTCATTAGTTCTCGATTATCCCAGAAAAGTTTAAAGAATTCCAAGAAATTAAAGTCACCCTCAAAAAATGAGATAAAATCTCATACAACTCTTGGGGAAGATCCCAAAAGTCCCAGAGGAACCTAGAGAATGAGTTCTATAATCTCAATAAGTCCATACAATCCAAAATAACCTTAAAGAATCGAAGAAACAACTCAAATAAATACCAAGAGTACGAGAGAATCCTAAAAAAATCCAAAAAATTGTAAAGAGAACAAAACAATTTTATAAAATCAGAAAAAATACAAGAAAGTGCTTAAACATTTAAATGACCTGAAACATTGACTCCTATTTATTAATTAGTAATTAATTTTAATTCATACTAGACGCACACCAATGTTAATTGTGTTCGAATACTATTATGCACACGGGAAATATAATTAATTAAAATAGAATGGCCGCTTATTAGTTTGCAGTTTGTGACAAAACATCAAATAATAAGATTAAGCCTAAATTAACTATAAGCTGTAATAACCGGAACATTTATCCATATAACTATAATAAAATGACCTCATTTGTTACAGATGGTGGATGCGCTAGTTTAGAGCACACACAATTTTGTTGTTTATCTGGGTTCAACGCTTTTATTTTGATATTAAAATTCTATTAAATGTGAGGTGTAAAAATTCCTCTTAACAATAATTCGAATGTTTTAGTGGCCTCTTCCGCTTATTGCTTTGAAAATACGAGAACACTCAACGAAATGTAGTGTGATGGAACGACTAGAATATGTATGGCACTTATAATTACTAGAAGTTGGCAACTTCGTAAAGTTGGATGTTGATTATAATCCCGACTTTTGTGCAAAGACTTAATAATTGTGTTTACAAAAAATTTCAAGCTGCTCTAAACCAGATCTGTGTGGTTTTACATTGGGTCAAACAGCAACTTCGGAAATTCCCCGTAATTGAATAAATCTCAAGAAAAACTTCCTTAACTCCCTCGTTCGAAACTTTACAATCAAGACCGACCGATGTACGATTTCCCACCATCTCCCAGTACCCCCAACTCACCTGAAGTCTACTTCAACGAATCGCTCTTTGCCAGCACTTCTTACACCAACACATAAATAATCCCACAAACCACATAAACAACAAGTTTCCCGCTAAATCCACCAAAACTTCTTCTTAAATCTCAAGGTCACAGCCGGTCACGTGTCGGTCACGTGTACACATCGGCCGTAATTAGTGCGCTTTGGTGCTTCGATTGGCGATCGTGTGCATGCTGCTATCCAAACCCGGAGTCGACGGTCCCGAAGCAAGTTCCGGACTTGACTGCGGCTCCGGGTTGTCGAAAGCTTGGCAGGAACCGCCCGCTTGCGCAACGCCATCGATTTTGCTGGACCAAACCTGGCCTACTGGATGTATTATACATGACCCACTCGAAGCTGCGAGGACGCATCATCTCCGAGGTGGAAGTTGCGAAATTAGGGGAGAAATAATGAACCTGCAGTTTTTAATGACTGGGAATCTGGGAAAAAAGCCGAAACTTGATGGAGAAAAGCAATTTTGTTATTGGGGGAAACGGAGAGTGGCCCATTAAAAAATAGACTTTGTTGTTTCTGTGAGTTTTAATTAATAAGGCTCAAACACGATCATGTAACGGCTTTCATTATTTTTGATTAACGTGATTACAGAACACTCGTCAATTTTCATTACCGCATAAAGAGAAATGTCAGAGTGTCAACGGGGTTACAATTGTGTAAAAACATACACTTTCCTCTTTTAGAAAGCTTAATTTTGTTCAAATTGATCAAATGAGTATAATGGTGGATGCGCCGACTTTACCACCATCAAAATTAAGTGCATTGATTTACACTTTGAACTGTGCCAATTTTCGAGCACAAGTCAAATATAGCCGGACCCTAATTCATGGCTATTTTCTCTCAGATTTGCTAAATTAGCTCAAATTCCATCCGTTGCTCGTTCCAGATTTGTGTAAATTCCACACCTTTGTTGTTTCTCCCGCTTTTAATTATAACATCCCCAAGGGTCGATCACGTTCCCCATTTCATTATTTTTCATTAACTTTGATCTTGTAGCTATTTTAGCTGATTTTCGAGGCAACGCAGCCGTTCATTCGAAACCGCTAAAGATTGATGAGCCTCGATATCTTCGTGGGGTAATAACACATAGGCGTCCGCCCATAACATGTCCATAAACCTCCATCACGTCTTCGCTGTTTCGTAAAATAAAACAGTAGTAACATTTCTTATTGTATGTGACCAGTAAATTCCAGTGGAAAGATCTCTTTCTAGTTAGGGAACGACCCTCGTTAAGCTTTAAAGAGTGTCGTTTTGGAGACGAGACCTTTTACCTCCGACAGTTTATGCATATATGAAGATTCTTGATCTGCTAATGCATTTCCAGGGTCGTGTTCTTTCGGTTGTGCATTTTTTAGTAAAAAGGTTGGTCTATTTATAGGCCACCTGTATCAATATTTCATGGCGGTGAAAGGATCGACTTTGATTATTACGCTTAGCTGAGTCAGTCTAAAATGTCGAAGAAATAAAAACGTATTTTTAATTAAAAATTTTAGGGGTGCTGTCACGAATTTTTCTCTTCAAAATTAAGAAATAGTTCCCTCCATTCCTTCGATAGCACGTTGTACTACACGCTATAAAATTTTATCGCAGTCCACCAATATTTTCTATGTGTGACCCGTTGTCGGAGTTCTGACGCGACACCTTTTTTATCATGTCGAAAACCGTTCAGATCCTTGATAACCTATACAAGTGAAACGTGCTGGAGCAAACTAGTCAACTCTACTCCAAGACTCCTTCTCAAGTTTCGTGTCTCTCACCAAACTCCCCATTCCGTAAAATGGACGAGCACAAACTCCATCCTATCTTAATATAGTGTCGCTGCCTTTACGCTCCAAGGAAATGGCATGTCGATTTCATACCTGGAAAATTTTATGACACTAAGGATGAGGCAGTTGTAAACAAAAGTGGCTCTTGGATTCTGGAAAGGAGACGCAAGATAAACGGTTATTTCGTTGATTTGATCAAAGATTCGGTGCGTGCTGTGGGATTTGAGGAGAGACGAATTGAAAAGCAAAATATGAAGACATCACGCTGTTCGTCTATTTTAAACCAATTTTTGGCACAAGCTGCACTATATAATATAGTTAAAAACATTTTACAAAGCGTGGGAATTGGACCGTTTTCACCAAAAACCGTTCCTACTGTTTTATTTTCCTCGGAGAAATGCTAATTCTAATTGTTTTCCCGGTGTTGTTTAGTCCTCAACGGTATGTTAAAGAGGCCGAACATGTTATGTAAAACAATTTATCCCCTGTTAACAACCACCCCTAAAAATCTACATCTTATCTGATTTAATATCGGCTTTAACTTCGTACGCAGGAAGAACATAAAAAACATGAACACCGAGAAATATACACAAGTTGGTAAAGTTGTTGGCATTTGCTGATTTATGTTCACAGATTTTGCTGAGTTTGGACGGCATAAATCATTGCGAATATTAAAAGTTAAGCTGATTTCACATTCGATAAAAACGTGCACGTAAAGGATAAAGACAAATTAGAAAAAAATGTTACAGTAATATAGCAAACTATTGTTACGTTATTTAGACCTATTGTTGTGTTATTTGGCTTTGAGGGAGCCACATACTTCCATAATTAAGGTTGGGATTAAAATTGGAACAATTTGGAAGTTGTTTTCACCTTCTGTAACGTAATTTCGGAATTAATCTAAATAGAATAGCTCCTGTTTATTGGCCAGAACTAATTATTTGCTTCTCTGAATCTGATAATTGACGAAGTATTAGGAATTTGGGCCTAAGCATGCAGAGAGAAACGGAGATAATTATCTCTATTAAAGTATATTAAATTAGGTAAGTTTCGCTTTACAAAGATGGAGATAATTAAATAATTAAAATAATTAAAGAGCGCAATTAATGATGAGGAACAAATTTTTGTTTTAAAAGACGCTACAAATCAAGTCGGTTCTTTTTTAATTACTATGATTCATTCAAAACATACTTTAATTGTAATTTTACTGGAAATTAAGAGTATTTGAACTCCAAAAATCAATTTTTCCATTAATCATCACACGTCCCATGACCCAAAAACGAGTAAAATGTAAAAAAAATCTTATTCAATTCGTAGTAAAACCATAATTAATTCTAATTAATGAATTAATACTTTCTAAAGTAAAAAATTTAAAATTTAAAAAGGTGAATTTTCAGTGCAACGTCTAGTTTCCTGAAAACCTCAAGCGCAACTGTCAATCAGACAATCAAACCTAACCTCAATCTCTCCTCTCTTGCTGTTTTTGGCGTTCCAAATTCTTCTTTCGGCCTCTTTCACGCAAAAAATGGTAAAAGAATCGACCAGAGAAGGAAACGTAAAAAAGAAACGCAAAAGTGCGGCCACCGGCGACAGCGAAACTGATATAGACATCTACAAGGTAAAAACGTAAACATAAACAAACCCCATTACCGATTTTTTTACAGAAATCGGTGGAATTTGAGGAAAAAGAGGCTCTGAGTCGCCCCAATGATGCAGACGCTCAAATTTATTTCAATACCTGTAAAGAAATCCGGAAATTGTTTGTCGAAATCAGCGAACTGAAGATGAAGAACAATGGCGATGTAAAAACGTTTTGTTTGGATGTAGGGGCTGTATTAATGTATTTTTTTAGTCTCGAGCTAAAATTATGGAAAAAACAACAGAAGTCTGTCTACATTTGGTATTACTAAAAAAACTGAATCGCATGGAAAAAGTCAGATTAGTATTCCCAAAGGAGCAACTGGCGGCTGAAAAACAAAAAGTCGACAGTATTAACTTGCAGTACCAAAACTTGCAATATGAGGCGAACCATCTAATGTCGGAATACCGGAAGTGCTTCCAATTCAAGTCTAAGGATGAACACATTGAGTTGGTCCCAGTTGACGAGTTCCTCCTTGAGGCGCCTGAAAACCTCACGAAGAAGTTCTTTGAAGTGAGCCCCGTTTTTCCTTGACTTAACTAAACCATTAGTTTCAGTTTGACGAAAGTGACGAGATGGTAAAACACGAACTACGCTTGGCGCGGCTAGAATGGGAACTTCAACAACGCATCCACCTAGCCGACATGTGTAAGAAACTCGAAGAAGAAAAGAAGAAACTTGAAGCGGATATCACCGAGCGGAAGAATAAGTTAGACAAACTAGGACCGCTCTTGTCTTCAGTCATGGAAGCCACTAAACCCGTTCAAGAGCACTTGGGGCTGTTCATTGATAAAACACAAGCTGAGCACAAATTAGCGTCTTTGTTACCAAACTCTTTGTACCTTTTTTACGCTAATATCGACGCCTACAAACAGGTAAACGACAACAGCATGACCGTGGAAATTGTAGGAGACGCCGACGAAGCCACCCAATGGAAAGAACAAGAAATTAATGACGTCGTGGTTGAAGAAGACGAGCCATCTGATGCGGAAGCAGAAGCAGAAACGCAAGAACTGGAAGAGATCGTGGAGACTAAAAAGCGGCGACATCGCAAGTCGGTACAAGTGGATCCTTTAGAAGAGAAGAAAAAGAAACTTCTGCAGGTGCACCCGTTGGCAATCACCGCGACTGTAACCACAAAAGACGGGCCTTCAATCAAAATCAAACTGAGCTACTACGTGAAGTTGGAAATCGTGACGGTGTCAGCAACGGTTAACATTCCAAACAATATCACAGGAAATGCAGCCCGGGAAGTCCTGTCTAACGAAAACGTCCTGGTGGAGCTCGTCGAAGGTGATTTCGGTCTCGAAAGTCCAAATCCTTGCACTTCCTACCAACTCAAACGCGTGGGATTAGGCTCCTTCCGAAGTCTAGTCCCGGATTTAGGCTACGTCTACGAATGGGCCCAAAAAGTCTGCGGTATTGATTTTCTCAACAAACAGACAAACAAATTCGTATCTAAACAAACAGCGGATCAAATGAGTCAGACGAACGTGGAGCTGGTCATGAAGACGCTGAAGAAAAGGTTGAAGTCGCGATATGCTCTGGCTAAACAACTGGAGGATTTAGGTCGGTATTTGAGGAGTTTTAGCGTTGTTTAAAGGTTTGTTTCAGAGAGGAATGTTATTCCAAGTATTCCGGCGACGGTTGATATTCCTAGGACGACTATTTCGTCGTTGACAAAGTGGACCACTTCTACTTATCAGGCTTTTTGTCAGGCGAAATCGACGGAGGCGTTGGTGGAAACGGAGATTATTTCGCCGAACGACATCTTTTATTTGGCCACCATTACACGAGATTCCGGTAAGTGAGAAGAACCAGTAGTCATTTGTTACTATCAGTTTATTGGATTAAAACGCTAGAAGTCGATTTTATAAGAATTTTTTGGTCTTTGTTAAGGTTTATCTTAAAAGCGTCTGAGTTCATAAATATTGAATGCAAACACATATGCATGCAAAATTAAGCGAATAAACTGAAAATGGCACAACGTAAGACAATCTATTGTACTATAAATGCATTTGTGGCCGATTTATACCAAATTTGTTCCATAAATTGATCTTACCGTAATGCAGGCCCCGGCGCCACCGGAATCAGTAGAACTGGTAGAAATGAACGACATGACAAAAAAGCAGTTCATTTATGTTTTGACCACACCAAATCGTTTTTGAACACTAATAAAACACCAAAAACAATGCAAAGCACTCACTTTTAAACACAGCAGAAAATCACGCGATAACTACGATTCCTGCCTTATCGATTTTACCGGCGCCAAATTCAAAATTCCCCGTTTCGGTTTCAGCTAATTTACAAGCCTTTGTGGTGATTAAAAACGACTATCCAACGGCTCCGCCAATATTTTCGTTGTGTTTGAATTACAAAGGGAGCCGGAATTCACAAAATGACGATAATGTTCGGGTAAGAATTTTTTAAGTTATTTTTTCTCGTGTTATTATATTTTGAATCAGGACATGGAGCGCTCAGTTAATGTGGACTGGAACCAAGAATTTTCACACGCAAGTTGGCTACTTTCAGCCCAAGTCACTTCACTGTGTGTTTATTTAGATATCTACTTAGAAACAGAAGATCCGTTGAAGTTTCAGCAGAACACCATGTATATAAAATCGGCCTGGTGCGTATTTAGAAATTGTTGAGTTTTCTTCACTAAATTGTTGTTTTTTTAGTGCTCGCAATAGAAGGAAACCCTTTAAATTCAGGAATATTGGAGTGGGTGTGTACACGCAATAAAAAACGTTCGTTTCTTGTGTAAATTTTAATTATAAAGTTCGTCTATTTGAGAATAAAGCTACTTTTGAAGATCAGGAAATCGAAGATCTGTCTTTTTTAAATTCTCCTCGATCCATTGATCCGCCTCTTGCTTTAATTCACCAACGAAGTAATCGCTCCATCCTCCACTTCTTCCTTTCCGAACAAAACCTTCTTCGTCACTTCGAATAATCCCGAGGTCTTTCAACAAGTGCATATTCACAGACTTGTTATTTCGAAAATTATCAATCTTCAAGTGCTCCAAAAGGTTGTCATACTCTCCAGAAGAATACTTCACATCCAGGAAGTCAGACAACCTGAGGACGCACTTCTTTAAATCTTGGATCATATCTTCATAGAACATAAAAAGGAGGTTCTCTTGATGTCGACGATTCCAACCTTCTTTAATATGGGACCAGTAAGGAGTCCACGGTTCTGGGAAAAAGCTCAGTGGAGGCTAGTAGTGTCTGAATACTTACGAAGTCCGTTTTTGAAGTAGTACCAATATTTGGGGAAGTCTCTCAAGTACCCCTGAGTCCGAAAAAGTCTGTTTAAGTGGTAGAAAGACACTGCGACGTCTTTGGGGTTGCGAGCGACGTACACAACCTGAAAGTGGTACAAATAGAAAAGAAATTCAGAACGAGTTTCTCCGTACTTTACAGCCGACTTTCAACAAATTCGGCGGCAACAAAGGAAACGGCAAATGAGTCTTAATAAACCTGCGCTCGGTGGTTTTACTCAAAGTCTTCCAAACAGGAAAAGTAATCTCTTCAATCAAATCGCACCTTTTGGTACAATCTCCGTTCTCTTTTAAAAACTCTTTTTTTACCTCTGGGTGCACAAATGAACTGAACCTGGAACCAAATTATGCAAACTTGTCTAATTTTGCTTACAAAACATCAACTTTACTCCAAGAACGGAAACCTTGCATCGAGCGAAATCTGGGCCGCAGTTTCGTAATCTAAATTATTTGCAAGCAGCCAGAGGAGTTCTTGCGTCCATGTCGTACCTGTAATAGATATTCAGAACGTGTTATTTTTTATTGCTAAACTACCGGAGCGTGGAAAAGTGACAATCCAGACGTCGGAAGGTCTGGGTTGGAAATTATAGTAGATTTCCGCGTTTTTTTTATAGCCACTGGGGAAGAACCATTTTTCGGGGCCGACGTGGACGAAACCTGTTCTTTCTCCTAAAAAAACATTCAATTATGACCTGATTTGGGGTTTTACGCAACCTTTTAAAAGTTTTTTGTTAAAACTCACCAATAAAATCATGTAGTAACTCTTCGTTGGTTTCATTGTCCACTTCTTTGATCTCGAAAGGAAACTTCAGCCACTCCACATCATTGTTGTTGTCGAATATATCTTTAACTATTTCTTCACGTTCCATTGCGATCGAAATTTGCAATGCTACTGTATTTCCTAAGAGCTGCGTTTCCCTCTCTATGATTCAGTTAATTGCAATTTATTGTTCGTTGGATATTTTAATTAAGTGAAAGTGTAGGTACTTGTAAAGACGATGACTCGATAGGTACGAAAAGAAGAATTAGAATGAGCGGGAGAACGAAGTTGCGACTTTAAAAGAAACTTAATTACGCAAAAAATTGAATTAATTGGTTGTAATTTTTTGTGCGACAACCCGTTATTATAACAATTATGTAATAATTCGGAAGGTGCAAAAACAAAAAAATGCCACAAACCGATACACTTAAATATACTTATCAATTGGCACGTATAGACATACACTTAATATTTTAAATACTGCTAGGCGCCTATTGTTTCATTGTGTGGGCATGCGACTAGCAGAAAAAGACGGAGCAGATAAATGCAAGTGAAAGTCAGAAAAATCAATTTCTTTGTATGAAATTTAAGGGGAATTGGGACAACTTTCTTCGTTGCGACGTTTTTACTGTTTACTTAAGACATTCTATTGTTAATAAGTCATTAGCGAAAAGCTTTTCCGATAATTCGTCTCAACATCAATCTTATTACAAATGCGTCGGTTTTCGAAATAGTAAAACACAAAAATAAAAGGAAAAAGAAACTTTATTTAGCACCATAAATTTACAGTAAGGAACTTCATTGTTTTATGACGTGAAATATTTATTTCTGAAAGTAATTTCGTAAAAATGTGGCATTTTACCGCCCTAGTGCTGGAAAGCAAAAACAATTTTCCTATCGAAATGGATATTGTAGCACTGAAAACGAATGCGAAAATAGCGAAAATAGCTCTGTTACAAGAACAAATTAGGAAAAATAATATAAAAACCTCGTTCATAAGGCCATTTAGGCACTCATCCATTACAAAACCGCAAAGCCGCTCGTTTTATAAACTTGGATTCGTGCTTAAGAATTTGCCTTATATACACTATTTTGATCATGACCTAATTTCAACGCAGTCGTGTTCTGCGAATACAATCAAATTATCCACCTGAACAATATTCACAACAAAAAATTGTAAAATAGTGAAAAAGTCGATAATGAGAACCACAGAACATTCGTGGAATCGCCAAAATCTCGTGATGCTTCAAATTAAATTATCAGGAGGAAATTATTAAATGAAAACACGAAAACAACAATTATTATAATTACTGCGACCTCTGTTTGGTATTTTTTTTCCAAATAAAAAAACATTTGGATCGAAAAAAAACATTTGAAAGTAGAAGTATTACATTAATACTTTTTTTTTGGACTATATAATATATCCAAGAATGAATAAGAAATGCAATAAACTGTTTGTAAAAGATCAATGGTAAAGCCAACTAATAGCTTTATGACTTTGCAAATTCGCACTAATAAACGATCTTTCAACATTAAGAGGACATAAACTGAAGAAGTTTGCTCAGAATTACATGAAAATAATTATTTCTGAGGCCGAACACTTTTGTCTCAGACTAGAACGCACAGGAGAATTATACGTTTGATTTGTCTGAATACACAATATTATCTTAAGGCAAATACAAGTTGTACAAGAAATCACTCAGAGTAGTACCTGGAAAGTGAGATTTATCTGCGCATACAATGAACAGATAAGAACTGAAATGGTACATTCAAATATCAAGAAATAACGACTATGGGTAGTTTTTCCTAGAATGTAGACAGTTTTGATTTGTCTGGATATACAACATTATCTGAAGAAACATCCAAGTTAACATTAAACAAAAATGCAGTGGAGTCATACTTAATTACAACTCATCAACACAGCAACTCCACTGACTTAACATCTCCAAATACAACATTATCAAAAAGTTCAACCAGAAAGTCACAGAAGACAGAATTGACTTTTTTGAAATTACATAATATTTGTCTACGAATGTAGTAATATTTGCGTGAATACATGTGACTTCCTGCCTGAATTACACTTCAGTTACCACTTTCAAGCACATATATCAACAGAATCCAATAAATTGTGTAATGACTTGGCAGAAAACTTCAGCAAGCACATCATCCTGCTTCTTCATGTTCATCTCTTTTTTCAAACAGTGGACTTCAGCACCTCCTTTACAATCATATCTACAATTAAGAAAGTCAATTAGCTAATTAAACAAAAACTTTTTACGACATACCCATCATGGAAAAGTTCGACGTTTTTTCATTGGTCATATTTGAACAAAACTGGCACCACAACAAAACCTTTTTCTTTCATTGTTGTGGAGAGTGAAGAAATGCCCCAACACCCATAATTGTAATCACAAAAAACGAGAAAAATTAGTAAAAATTAAACCACTTTTCATCATTTCGGCAACTTTGACATGATGGCATTTGACAGATGGCAGACAACACAAGTTGACTAGTCAAGAAAAAACTCCAAAAATCCCTATTTTGACCTTCCACTTTCAGATAGTTGCATTAAATTAAAAGACAATAATTATAACTCTTCCGTACATTTCTTACCCTTAAGATTTCCCACGAGCTAAACATTTTTGCCATTATCTCAATATTTAAATCATAAATTTAGCAGTTGTATTTATTACCAACCTCGAAAACAAAAACCCCCAAATATTTTTGAACTTCTTTATTACAGAAATAAATTAAACAAAATTTTCACACCACCTTACGTTTCAAACCTCCTATTGTTACTCCGCTTCTTCTTTTTCATCCTCTTCGACACAATCACAGAGATAATAATCGCGATGACAGCCCCTAGTAACGCCAACCCGATATACATGCTAATATGCTCCATGGGATGATTGGGGCCGTCTAAATTCTCTTCGACATGTTCGTGTTTTGGGGGTAACGGCGGTTCTGTATCCTCCTTGACTTCATTCACATCCGTACTGGTTTCTGCTGGTAGCAACTCTTTAGCTTCGACTTTGATTTTAACAGGCCCTTTAGTTGTTTTGGGCTTCACTGTCGTTGTTACGGGGACTTGATCCAACGGAGCAGTATCTAGGTAGTTCTCCAAAGGCGCGAAAAAGTCCAAAAGAGAGGACGCTGAGAGATCGTAAATTGAGTAGTAATTGACGATTGAAGAGGGCCAATCCGTGGAAGAGCGCTCATGCAACATTCCTCTGTAAAACGCATTTTTAAAAAGTTCCAAAATTAGGAGTGACTTACAAGAAGTTGTTATCCTGGCGTATCGAATCAACAATGCTGTCATTCGCTGATGGGTTCTTGTAGTATTCTAGGAACTGGAACTGGAGGATCGTCCCCAAAAACTTACTAGAACGATTTCATTACAACTTGCAGTAGTTCTAATTCAAGTACGCACCTTAAATATGGTTTATTTGATGTAAAGTAAGAGTCCCCCAGGAAGTCCGTTTCATTTCCAAGGATCCTTTTTACTCCTTGATACTCCTTTCTAATAAGAACTTTAGAAATAAGAAAAAACAATAAAATTTTTACCTCCGTTCCCACCAACTCTCTTCATATTTATCAAAACCGTGCTCCAATAAATGCAGCCTCCACTTATCCGCCGCTAGATAAAAAGGCAATCTGGGCAACGCTCTGAGCGCGATCAACAAAAGCTGCGTCATTTCATTGGAGTCCCCTTCGGAAAAGTGGCCCCAAATTCCAACATCATGCAAATTTTGCATTGCTAATACTGAGCCCATGCCTTTGATAGCTTCATCAATGACCGAATACCGTAAATTCGAACGAGCTAAATTTAAATAGTCGACACCTCGTAAAGCAACGTCCATCGAGACTTCAAAGGCGTCGAGATATGAGCCCCAGGAAACCTTATCGCAAGCAAAAAGCCTAATTTGAATAATAAAGGAACTTCAATGAGAGCATCAACTCACTCCGAATGTTCCCCCACGCAAAAACTAACGAGGTGGTTTTCACAAAACGACATGTTGAAGCGACTGTTGGTCCAAAATTTAGCCCCCAAAGGTCCCAACGACAAGTTCTTGGTCATTTGTTCGGCGAGCACATAAATATCTTTGATTTTCTACAACTTGCAATTGAAAAAAAATTGGGGAGTTGTCTCAACTTACGGTTTTATTGAGAAAGACTTCAGCATCGTGGTAAATCTGGGGATGGGGCAAAACAATTCCCGCAATAGAGCTCCAATCGTTTCCAAAGTGAGAACCTTAAACTAACGATCAGACAGACAAAAACCTTCTTGGTTCAGTACCTAGTAAGTAAACTGGAATTTCAGTCTCCTCTTCTGTGATGTTATGGAATTTGAAGAGTCTCTTCTTCACGAAAGCGTGTAGTTTAAAATACAGAGGCTTGATTTGCTCCCACATCATCTCAGCGAACTCGTAAGAGTCTTCTTTGTCCACCATCATCTCCCAGTACGCTTTCGCGTGGTCTTTCCCTAGAAGTAACAGTGAGAAGTGAAGAGAAATTGGAGAACGTACCATTTTGCTGGGCTGCTAAAGTGACGAGATTCAAAACATTGGGAAACTGTTGCCTCCTCCACGACACCAAAGTCTGCCAGGCAGCCCAACCTTTCTTTAACAGAGTCAGATTCTTAGAACTTTCCAGAATATCTTCATACCCTAAGAAAAATCACTAATTTGGTGTGCCGACTTTTATTCCAACTTACCCCTCTTAATGAACTGGCAGTCGCGACTGTTATTTTTACAATGAACTGTGGATGTGTGCATCAACTGATCGTTATTAACATCGAAAGACACTAACTAAAAAGAAACGAAACTATAGCATCATACACGGAGGTGCTAGCCACTTTTTCACCTACAGTACTCCAGTCTTTTTCTCTCAGTAACTCGTCTCCGGGGGTTACAAGAAGCGTCCAATTCTTCAGGAGCTCTTGAGGAACATCATTTTCTAACTGCCGCAAATTCTCGGAGAGGAGTTTTAGGAGGTCGGCGTGAGTTTCCCTCACTTTAAGCTACCAAAGAAAAGAAATTACAAGAAGAATTGTGATGTGGTGGCGTTACCTTGTCGTCGAAAGTGTTCGAGATTAGCGACGATTTAACCACTTGAGCTACATTTTCGCAGTCGTCCTGTAATTCTAAGTTTGCGATTTCCAGTTCCGCTTTGACTTTTTCGGAGTTTTCGTATTCTTGAGCTTGAGAAGTTAGACAGAGAGAGAGGAGAAGAATTGCTTCTAGGAACTTGAGAGTGATGGTCATTTTGGGCTGGAAAAACGAGAACTATAAAGTTTGAGCGGTAATTAAGAGGATTCGATCAAATTTAGTCAAGGATCCTTTCTCTTATTCATTTAAAAAACGTGGGAAATTGGAATTCAATAAGCGTTTAAAACCTGCGGTTCTTATCTAATCAGATCAACATTATAAAGTTCCGTAAGATTTCGAAGGTCTAAGGTTGAGATTTAATACTTTACAAATAAGTTAAATGATTCAAATTTTCACAAATTGTACGAAAAAAACATTTCCATAGAGAAATGATTCAAATTCGCGCTTCAATTTTGACCCTCATTATCAATCCAACGTAATATTTACTCTCTGAGATTGACTGACACTTTTGATGTCCACAAAAACAGGTTCAAGGTGACCGACAGAAAACAATTACGACTATAAAACCCAGCTGAAACGGCCAAATTTTAGCTAGTCATTCTTATTATACTCACTAAATTCATAAAAACATTTTTAAAAGACACTAGAAGAAATTACACGTGGTCACCATGCTTCACAAAACAATTCTGAGTTCTCGTAATTAAAAATTGATGATTCACAACTGCATATTTCATGAACTTCAGCACGATGACAATTGTGGTGAAGGCGGGCGTTTTTATTTAGTGATAACGTTTCGATACTTCTAATTGACTCGGCTACAACAAACTGTTGATTTTGTTAGAGGAGACGCAGAGCAAGGAATTAGCACTTGAATTTATCTTAATACTGATAATTTGGTGCGGTGGAAGGTAAGCAACCTCATTGTACATCTAAGATGCAGTCAAGGATGAAGGTAAACGAAAGTTACGCAAGTGACAAACATGCGATATTAAAAATGTGAAAAATCGATAGTAAAAGAGGAAAAGAATGAGGTGATGAGATAACGAGTTTAATAACACTGTTATCTAATTTCGCTGGTGTTTTCTCGTTTATTTAGCAAAGAAGGAATTGCTCAAAATTTGATTAAAAAAACTGAAATTACAAACATTCTGAGATTACTAATACATAATATGATTAATTTACACTTTGATCCTTTGACTCATTTCCCTATAAATTAAAGTACAAATTCTAATCCCAAAAATCTCAGATAACGGTTATCTTACATGACGTACCTTAATCTAATCAGTCTTTTCGTTTGAAATCCTCGGAATCGTAGAAAAAGGAGAACTGCACATATCTATTGAACCGTAAAACTCTGAAATGAAGCACACAAAATTCTGGTTTAAGTACATATTGATGGCTATTTACAAGTAATTAAAAAGACAGTACCTTGAACTAATCCATGTTTACACAAAAAAAATATTGGGGAAATAAAAACTGTGCCGCACACTTCTTAGGTTAGAATAAACAATCAATCGTCAAAGTTACGATGGTGTATAAAGTCACTATAAATTGGTATGTTGGTTTTGACACTTCCGTGACTATTAAAAGATTTCCCGTATTAGTATTAAAAATTAGGGTTTATTTTAATTGAAAAAACAACTTTGAGCGGATTTAGCTTTCATCTAATGTATTTTGTAACAAATAACATTTAAGCAACGCCCAAGTGTAGATTGAGAACAGATGTGTATAATTGGTTGCCTAAATTTTAGAAAATTTAAATTTTTGGATCAAAATTCGAAACTTTAAATTATTTTCAAATATTTTAAGACACGTTTTTGTGCCTTTTAAATTTTTTGCCTTTAACTTTTTTACAGTAATTAAACTGACTAATTTGGCTAATCAGTATGCAATTAACTTTCTTATGTTTTCAATAAAAAAGTAATTATTGCAGTACAACTGACCCATGCACGCTATCAAAGTGGAAGTTTCTATTTTCATTCCGACCTTACCACTATCTGATAACCGCTTGCAGAATGATTCTGAATAGAGGACGAATTATAAAACAAGCCTGAAGCCAACCCTGGCGTCTCATGACTAAAATTTTCAGTGTAGTCTGTTTTTGTAAGCGATAATAAAATTACAGTTACACAGAAAGGTTACTTATGTCACTGGTTTTTACAATTACAGTGGTTTTCACTTAAGTTATCACATTATCACTAAATTACCTCGCTCACTAAATGTTAAAAATTCTGTCCACTTGTGAAATTCTGTCCGAAAACCTGATTAATTATCCAAAAGTGTGGTCTGGTTAGACCAAATCCCGTCACTTTTATTTCTTATCACAAAACCAAAATCACAGGAAAACGCCTCATTAAAATAATAAATGTTTTCCTTCGCTTGTTTCATAATAATACAACTGCTTGGAGCGGTTCTTGTACTAGATTTTTATTTTAATTTATTAACCGCGTTAATTTGAAATAAAAAAAGACAGTCGCACTATACCTCCTGTTTAAGGCAAGTTCACATTAGTCGTTCTTCAAACTTCGACGAAGCCGGTGAACAAAAGTGAAAAGGCGCCAATCTTAAAATAAGTGACCTTAAAAGAAAGAAAGCTTGACCCTGCCCTACACAACAAAAGCGCGCCCACCTATTTTACAATAATTTATTTAGGTCAGGGCCGTACTTATTGCGATTATGATTTTTTACCTTGATCTTAGTAAATGTTAGGTGTGCTGTAAGTTGCAATTAGTTCGAGGTGCACAATTAGAAGTGTTTTCGGCGCGAGTGCTTCGAGAAGATGAATGAAAGTGATTTGCAATTGGCTAAGGCCATGGTGGCCAATGAGAAGATGTGCTCGCAGAATGGTACACCAGGGAGTAGTCCGACTCCACTAAAAAAAACGGTGGTCGGGAAAGCGATGGAAAAACTCAACACTTTTCGGTGAGTTGATAAAAAAATTGAAAATTCTGACTTGCTTTACTTACAAATGAGGAGAGATACAGACCCACGAGCCCGGGTAGCTCAGTCGGTAGAGCATTGGACTTTTAATCCAAGGGTCCAGGGTTCAAGTCCCTGCTCGGGCGGCCTTATTTTTTTCTTATTTTTACCTATCAAGAAATTATTAATTTTTTAGTAATTAATTTCGTCACTTCTTTTGCAACTAAAATCGTTATTGTGGCGCCTGAAACTATTTTGCATGTTATAATCGTTATCACTGGTAAATGACCGAAAGCGCTATAAATATGCCATAAAACTAGAGTTATATCAATTAATTTGTTTAAATGATAAAAATTTGCATTTTTATTATAATGTAATGTGTGATTGAATTACAAAGTTGATGGTCGTAAAAATCAACCTTCGATAGCTCAGTTGGTAGAGCGGTGGACTGTAGCGGTCGTGATCATAGACATCCATAGGTCGCTGGTTCAAATCCGGCTCGAAGGAATCTTTTTTTTTTTTGATTAAAATTGAAATAAATCTTTTATGTTTAATCAAAACAAATTGTTATATTATTTATGGTGATGTAAATTATCCCTGTCATTATTTATTAGTTCCTTGATCTCAACCTATTTATTTTTAATAAAAATTAAAATACAATTAAAATTTTTGTGTTTACCTTAACTTGTGGCAACATTGTTTTACCCCCAGAACCCGTTTTTTATTAAAATCCTTTATTTATAATTTTGCTTTGATTCCGGGCGTCTGTTCAAAAGCTCTCGTTTCGAAGTCGCTATGTATGGCACTGCTAGTGTAGTGGTATCATGCAAGATTCCCATTCTTGCGACCCGGGTTCGATTCCCGGGCAGTGCATCCGTTTTTTTTTTTTAAATTTGCGTTACGTAATGGTTGAATTTTTTTTTAATTGGCACACGCTCATGGTACAGGTCTACCAACATTCTTCATAACTTTGTGGCCGCTTATTTTCTCAGTCCGGTATTGATTTTGAACAAATCTATTTTATTTTCCCCTCCTATCCTTTATATTAATCAAGTTTTAATGAGAAATTCAAGATGAAACAATAAATAAGACTAGCAATTAATTTTAACGATAATTTGTAATTTGTCAATTATTTAATGATGGAAAGTCGAAAATAAATATCTCTGTTATTGCGCATAAATGTTAATAATAATGAAATGAAGTATTTAAAATGGACAATTTAGGCAAAATATGTACTTAAATTTGCATTCAATTATTCTCGATAAATACAGTCAAAGGTCGAAAATTAAATTTTATTTCTTATGTCACCTTGTTTAAATTTTGTAATTGTAAAAGGGTACAATAAGAGAACAAAAATTATTCTTGATGGGGTCATCTACAGGATGGACAATAAAACACGTCAGCGTTTTGCCTTATCACTATCATTATTTGTAGTAACCATCTGTCATGTTATGTCATCGTAACAATAAATTGGTTCTTCACCTCATGTTGTGTCAAGCACAATTATCTGCGTTAACACTAAAGAGAAATTTCCATATTTGTATACAATGCGCGCCTCCAAATATGGCTTTCGTCATTGAGTGATATTTTTGATCAGAAATTTTAAATGAGGAACGTGCTGATCTTATAGCTGATGCTATCATGTGATCAAATAAATTTCTTTTTGCTGGTATATTTGGGAAAAAAATTCATGTCGTTACTAACACCATCGCAGAAGTTTTCATGTTTGAAAACCAAATATTTGAGAGATTTGATAGTTTTCAAGCAAGAAACCGACAAACAAAATGTGGCTTGCCTAAACTGAGAATTTAATGAATAAAACACACCATAGAATTTATCATTTTATAAATTTTTGTTCAAAAACTGACCATCTTTAAAATTGCCAGAAATAAATGCGTTTTGATCAGATCCCTACTTTCTTAAAAAAAGTTGTATAGAATCGGGAGTGGTCACAGGCAAGCCCGGCCCTGCATCGATGTTCATCGACCGGTTTCAAACGAATACTTTCATTTAACCCACGCCGGTTGTGGTTTGTGATAAACATAAATGATAACGAGCAAAATAAAATAATAATTTATTGATTACTGTCGTGACAACTTTTAGAAAATTGGGTTTAGGTTAGGCCACTTTGTAACCACTAATGTATTGAGTGTTGCATAACTCTTTCTTAAAGACAGAAAAAAAAAGTTGTTCCGGTACCGGGAATCGAACCCGAGCCTCCTGGGTGAGAGCCAGGTATCCTAGCCACTAGACCATACCGGATTTGTGATTCGGTATTTCACAACGTTGTTTTTCTACTACAATTTCGCAAACCTCGTTTTCCTTTATGTGCAAGTTGCATTGAATCGCAATTTTGCTTACTTATGATAATCACCCTTAAAAAATTGGTTTTTATCTTGGGCAAAAGTTTTCGATTCCTTCTGTATTAGGCAAACATGAAACTGAAACATAAATGGAATGTCACATTTCACTCACCTTCTCTGATTCTCGGACATTGGGCGTATTTTCGAGCTTCGGAGTAGCAGGATAGCAGGAATGCAAAATGCACAAGGATTGGTAACAAATGGGCTGAAATTAGGGTGTTGTACTAAATAACAGGAGACGAAAGCAAGTGCGATGGTGGTGTAATGGTCAGCATAGTTGCCTTCCAAGCAGTTGATCCGGGTTCGATTCCCGGCCATCGCAGCTTTTTTTTGCCTTCAAACTCAAAAACCACAGACAGCTGTCAAAAAAACAGAAACAGGATGCGTCATTCTTTTTTTTTCAGCCAATTTGACCCCAATGTAATAAAAATATTTATTTGCTTGAATGATTTCAGTCAAGGTTCGGTCTCCACGTTATAAATTTAGCATGTGGTTACATCATTTGAGCGCTTAATTATCGATAATAAAACGCAGTAAATAAACATTTTGCAGTTTTGCACTTTCGTGTTCCTGCTGTCACTTGTCAATTATCCGTCACCTGTCACCTGTCAAACCCCCAAAATGACGTGTCCGTGGAAACGCTCAAGCCCTTGATAGTTTCTCATTCTTTGTGTTTATGTGTGAGGTGTCCTTTTTTTGTCACATCCTCTCCTCCTTGATCCGCCCCTGTTATCCAATCCGTCAAAATGTCATTGTGTCGTTCCTAACCTAAATCCAACCAAAATAAATCTTGTCCTGCGCTATGATGGCATCTTTGTGGGCTGGTTCGGACGTGGATTTGTCAATTTTGCACCAGTGCAGGAGAGCTGAAAGGTTAGAATTCAGATTGGCCTGTTTGCATAAACAGAAAATCACTGATTTGGTGTGCGAAGGGGAAATTCACAAAGTCAGGCAACGTAGAAGACGGTCAGGCACTTGGCCGTAAGTTAATTTATGTTTAATAGGTTATGGGAAAAATGGGGCTAAAACAGTCATAATGTAGATAGTAAGTTTAAAACCATTTATGCAAGAATTTCGAGCAATCCGGTATGGTCTAGTGGCTAGCATACCTGGCTTTCACCCAGGAGGCTCGGGTTCGATTCCCGGTACCGGAACTTTTTTTTTCAACTTTTTACGTTTACAAAAACCCACACATTCCATTAAACAATTATTTAGGACCCCGCGATATAAATCTGCGGTTACCATCTATTTCTAGATTCGTTAAACAGAGACTAGACTCATTTTTAGAGTGGCCACGATACGATGCATAACAGAGTTTCGCGATGTGTGAGCATGTTAGATACAAAAAAGTCCATCAAGTTGTGTTTTTTTTTAGTTATATATTTTTATTTATTGTTGGGTTTCCAGGAGGACGAGGTCTTTGAACGCTCCATCACCCATACAACAATTTGGGCCATGTGGTCGCATCATGAAAACTTCCGCCATGGTCATGTAAGTACTAATTATTTTTTAGAGTATATTTAGAGACACGCTATGCGAAAAAAATTTCTTTTGCGTATTTTTCTGTATTTTAAGGAGGCTCTAAATTTATTTACACGTTGGTAATTCTGCTATGTCATTTGTCAATGTTTGACTTTTCTTAGCCTTTAACTATCAAGTCTGACAGAAATACCAACACATTTCTTCAAATTAAAGAATGTGTAAAATGTTATAATTAGCTGTCCTTGATTCCATCGTTGCTTACCGATATGTAAATAAAAAAATTACCTCTAGACATCGCATAACAATTATTTTTAATTAATTAATTGTGATTACAAATTGCCATCGGGCGTCCTTACTAACTTTACGTTTATTCTCAACATATACCATATTTACTGCGTCGTTAATGTAAATTAACTTCCAAGACCTATTTTCCGACTAACAAAAACGATAAACCCCAAACAACATCATAAACCAGAAGTCAATATTCTGATTACATAACTCTTTACGTCATCTTAAGGAAGAGAAATTACTGTCAATAGTGCACGTGCATCTCAGTTAAAGTCCAATTTGACTAAGATTATCTCCGATTCGAGGTCGTTCCAAGTCATCGAAAAAGAATGCTCAGTTTTATTCTTTTTAATTGTTTTATTTTCATAAAAAAATATTGTCAAGTTTAATACGATAATCAAAGATCCAAGACCCTGAGTTCAATGAAAATCGAAGAATTTTACGCATTGTGATTTCATACCACGCACCAGGATCTCGTAAGGTTCTTGTCGGAAGAGTAGTCAAACATTACAAAACTTGCTAATTGACAGTTTATTAAGAGAATAAACAAAATGACTTGCTGTTTGCCAAATTTTTTACACTTAATTGTAGATTCAACAGCTGGAACGACCTACCGCACAGTTTTTTACTGTTTACATAAAGCATGAACATTGGAACTTCAAATTTGCCGCCTTAGAAGCATTTGTCCAATGAAATGCGTTGAGTTTTT
This sequence comes from Gnatocerus cornutus, assembly GCA_029298725.1. Classification (NCBI taxonomy): domain Eukaryota; kingdom Metazoa; phylum Arthropoda; class Insecta; order Coleoptera; family Tenebrionidae; genus Gnatocerus; species Gnatocerus cornutus. The sequence continues at coordinate 15,609,370 of CM055515.1, forward strand.
AATGAACCATTCGGAACAGGAGAATTAACCAATTAAATTCATTGAACTTTTTGACATTCAGGCATACCAACACAAAGTGTAAATCTAGTACACTATAAAGTAACAATAACACAATACATTGTCCATGAAAATGACTACAATGCTTCTAATTGCAGTCGATGAATTCATATTAATTCACGTGACGTGCGGCTTTTTAATTTAAAATTACGATAACCCTGATTAGGTTAAAAAGGCTAATATTTATTTTAAACGACTCATTTGATTACATTTGTTAATTTTACAAGTTTGCTGGAAACAATGACTAAGACAGTGTTGTTAATTTCTTTAGAATACACAAAACAGACGTTGCGGGTGATTCAGACTAAGTATTGGCAGTTAGACTAAAATAGCTAAAGAATGCAGTTTGGTGCAGATTTGTTATTGCGTTATTGCTGGCAGTGACCTTTTTTTATTATCTTTTAATTAAAGACTTTGGAATTTTAAATGTGTTGGTAGCCCTGAGAGTTGATTGACAGTCTTACCAACATTTAAAATTGTTAGAAGCCCACTGTGTTGGATTACTCCAAATATTATTCCATTGTCTAATCCGGGGAAGATAAGTTTGTTGTTCAAACACCTTAAATTGAAGGCCACTCGGAAATTAAACCAAACAGATGTTAATTGTGTTTATATTGGGTTTTTTAAGTATCGAACCAAAAAATCGTACAATTAGCCGTCGATGTTTTTCTTTAGCAGCGGATTTTCCCACGGAATTTACCAAACAAAGAACGGAAGCCCCTTGTGACTTCATAACAATACCGCCCGTTTGTTCTAGAAAACCCACGATTTGTGTTTAGTCATTATCATTGTCGAAAAATCGAAAATCCTCTTAGTATCGCAGATAGTGTCATTTTCATTATAATCCCTGCAAATCATGTCCCCCTCTACTTTTCCGCAGGATCGTACCGGCAAATTTTCCTCATTCTCCACGCAACGTTCTATAAATTTCGATCGCCTTAATTCGACCCTGTAGTGTTTAATTTTTTATCGATACCGCCGGAGGTCACTCGACAGCCGACTCGTGCCTCGTGCGTGCGAACATCACTCAAATTTTATTTCTATATCTGTGCGGTCGCGTAGTACTTAAGTACCTACTTTTTAAAAAGAAATGTCACCGTCGCTGTGCGATAAGTGCCATTTCGGTCACTTCTAGTCCTTTATTCTCTCATTCGTATTATTAGACTGTGATATTTTTGCGTTGGTTTCGAAAATGGTGGCGAACGGTACTGTGATCTGCGGCCCTTTTGGCGACGACAACGAAATCAACAATAATTGCGCCATGAAGAAGTACCAATACAGGTTTGATTTTTTTTTTTGGTTTTCATGTAAATGAGGAGGTTTTAATCGGTAATCGGTGAATTGATTATTTCGTAGCCTTGAAAATGGGTTTGTTTCCAGGACCATTCAAGATCCGGCCAGTCAGAGGTTGACTTGGTACAAACCACCGCTGACTGTCTTGGTCATCAAGAAAGTCAGAGATGCGTCGGTGCATTTGCCTTTCGTGCAGCTGGTCCAGTGGCTTATCGAGGTATTTATTTGGAATTTCGCTTTGTTTTTTCGATAAATTTGCACGATATCGTCACGTTGGAGATAATTATTTGCGTTAATTTGTATGGAAAACAAACAGGAAAATATTGGATTGCTTATCGGCGAAGGGAAGCCGCAGTGTCAACAACAAAAAAACATAAAAAGTCCGTGTTTGCGTAGCTCCAACGTTCATTTGCTTAAGATAAAAACGCAATAAAGAGGATTTTCTCTAAGTGGGGCAAGAACAATAATGTTGTTTTCTTCTAGGAGAAGCGGATGCTGGTGTTCGTGGAGGCCGCCGTCCTCGACGAGCCGCTCCTCGACGGGTACAACGCCTTCACCACAATCAAAGACAAACTCATGACTTTCCGCGACGGCAAAGACGATCTCACCGACAAAATCGACTTTATCATTTGTTTAGGCGGTGACGGTACTCTTTTGTACGCGAGTCATCTTTTCCAACAGTCCGTGCCTCCCGTGATGGCGTTCCATCTCGGTTCGTTGGGTTTTTTGACTCCTTTCCAATTCGACAACTTCCAGGAGCAAGTGAATAATGTTCTGGAAGGTAACGCCGCTTTGACTCTTCGCAGTCGTCTTCGATGCATCGTGATGCGGAAAGGGGATGATGAGAAGATTTCGACCAAGCAACCAACGAATCTGTTGGTTTTGAACGAGGTGGTTGTCGATAGGGGACCATCGCCGTATCTGTCGAATATTGATTTGTTTTTGGACGGGAAGCATATTACTTCGGTTCAAGGAGATGGGTTGATTGTTAGTACACCGACGGGGAGTACGGCCTATGCGGTGGCGGCGGGGGCGTCAATGATCCACCCCAGCGTCCCGGCGATTATGGTCACTCCGATTTGCCCCCATTCGCTGAGTTTTCGCCCCATTGTGGTCCCAGCCGGGGTGGAATTAAAGGTAAGAAATAGAACAGTATTGTCAATATTTAATTTTGAGGTCAATTGATTTCCGTATCGTCTTGAAATAAACAGTACTTTCATTCAGATATCGGTTTCGCCCGATAGTCGCAATTCCGCCTGGGTGTCTTTTGACGGCCGGAACCGCCAAGAACTGTTACACGGTGACAGGTAGGTCCCCAGTTCGGCCTACCATCACCACCGTTCCAGCAACACTTACCACAATTCTTTACCCGTTTTTTGCAGATAACGCCCAACACGGAAGCTCGGAATTCAGCCTACGTCTGCTTCGACGGTAGACATCACCAAGAGTTAAAACCTGGTGATAGGTGTGTTTCTAAGTTGCATTAACGGTGGTGGTGGCGCTTTTGCTGAATTTTACCTCGCAGTATTCTCACACCTTCTTTGTAGTTTAAGGGTAACAACTTCGGTTTATCCAGTCCCGAGTATCTGTTCCCAAGATCAGATCTCCGACTGGTTCGACTCTCTGGCCGAGTGTCTTCATTGGAACGTCCGGAAACGACAGAAGCATCTTGATGAATTGACCGATTTGACGCATTCTAGTTCGAATGATACTTTGGATTCGTTGGAACAAGCTGAGTTAATAGAGAAAGATAGCTAGGAGGTGTTTTTTTCGATGAGCAATATTGTTGAGGTGAATTGGATTTGGGGGACTTGTTTGATTGCACAGATTTGCTTTTCTGGTTCCCCATTGTCTCTCTTTTGATGAAAACGTGATAAATTTATTAGTTTGTATTTTTGTATTTTTAAAGCTCAGGTTAGGGTACTTAGTACTTAGTTTTTCAAATTTTCTATTGTTACCGATCATGTTTTATGTACATATAGAGTGCACATCGAATAGGACCAATTGAGCGTGCCAATCTTATTTATTTCGTATTTATAGCACGTTTGAGAAAAATTTTAAAAAAATATTGTTGGGATATTAAAAGACGAGTTGCATTTTTTAAAATCGTTTCATTTCAAAACTCCAAAAGAATGCTAATCAGATAAAAACAAGAAATACTAAAAGTGCGTTGATTCTTGAATTATTCTCAAAAGTACCAAAGATTCTCGAGGATTCCTGAGGAGCAAAAGCAGTCCTCAAAAACTCTGAACAAAGCTAAAGAATCAATAACAATTTACGAATACGAAATAGTTGGTCTTCGATTTGTGTGTTTTTTGTAATGCACGAAGAATCGAATGAACACCCTTGCACGGATAATCGAGGCTCTACTGTACTGGGGAGTCCCAAGAATTTCCTAGAATCTAAATAGATTAAAAGAAAGAAAAATGACAATATGCAACCAGTTATACACACCAATTTTTTTATAAATTTGAACCTCAGCAGCAAGATCTGATTTTTTTGAGTCCATTAATTTTTAGAGTTTCAATTTGAACTGTTTTCAGTTTATTTTATTAGTTTCATTATTTCAGGCTGCAAGTTGTGGTGTATTATTGGTTGCCTATGCCCCACGCATTTCTACAAGTTTCTTCACCTTCCACTGATTAAAAAATCTTGTTCCCCTTAATTACTACTTGTAAAAAGTTTAATTACAAGCAGAAAAGACAAATTAAAAGTTTGTCACCAAGCCACCCCCAAACCTTGTCAACCATTGTCACCAACGACACATCAAAAATTTTAGCTTCAAAGCTCTTTCAAAATTCCCTTTATTTCTCCAATGCCGAACCCCCACGCTACCAAAGTCCTCCAATACAAAGAATGCTTCAAGAAAGAAGCCGAGGAACTCCTACTCAAAGGCTTTCCGTCCACGATTGTCAAACTAAACTCTTTAATAGCAACCCCTAAATTCCAAAAAAGAGACTTTAGAGACATGCAGGCCCCCTCCGGCTCAAATTTAGATAAAGGCGATGCTTTACCTCCGTGCAAAAAACGGAAAATCTCTTCCACGTTCCTCCAGACCAACAAATTGTTGGTTGGTCTAATCGACGCAGTGAAACCTCATATGATCAAACTCGTCGAAGACGCCAAAAACATGAAAATGTGGATCTCCTACATGATTCCTAAGGTCGAAATGGGTAATAACTTCGGTGTGCAGATCCAAGAGGAGTCTTTGATGCTCGTCCATGCTGTAGAAACTTGCGCTGCGTTATTTTATGAAAGAATTTCGAGTTATTTTAGCTTGAGGGGGAAAATTGTGAAGAATATCATCAGATATCCGGATGTTGAGGATTACAAGAGAGCTCTGCAAGAACTGGATGAAAAAGAGTACGTTTTCTTCTGTCTAGTTCTGTCCGACATTAGGAATCACTACTGTTCCTTGCACGACGTGTTCTTGAAGAATTTGGACAAGTTAAAGGCGCCTCGGCCGCAATCACCTTTAGAGTCTCTGTATTAAATAAAACACGAAAAAACTGTAAAATTTGTGTATTAAATTAACAAAAACTAAACTAAAACGGTTTCTGAACACTATTCAAATGCGAGTCCGAGCGGTTAAACCGCCCGATTGTCCCATATCTATCAACAGTTGCCTCACACTTTACTTCAAAATATTTACAAATTTCTCGAACGGCACTGTAGCCATTGATGTTGGTCAAATCGTGCATCGAACGTGCACGTTTCGTCCCTACAGCAGTCTTACAAGAAACATCTTCAGTACTTCGAACTTTCCTGCCAAATTTACATAACGACTCAAAGAGAATAAGTTTCTCTTTAACTGGGACGTAACTCTCGGAGTCTTGACACTTCTTAAATAAGTTTTCGATGGTTCGTTCTTCGTTGGTGATTTCGTTGTTGTTGCAAGCGGAGCATGGAGAATCTACTGGTTCTATGTAATTGGAGTTGCAGTCTTTATTGGTGGATTTTTGCCCCCAGTAGTTGGCGAGGGTGAAAATGTCGAGGTACTTCACATCGTCGAGAGGAGTCTGGCGGATTAGCTCGATGGCGATGGTTTTCACCCAGGCCTCGAAAGAACGGTCATTAGCAGTCTGGAAAAATAGGAAATTAGACGCTGATTTGTTTCGTCCTAATTGTTGTTTATGTTGCCTCAATAAAAAAGATATAAAATTTGGCCCACAAAAAAGTTATTGACAGCGTGTTATCTCTATTAAGGTTAATATTCAATAACTTTCTGTTTTTATTTCAAATTCTTCTCTTCTGCAAAATTGTTTTTTACAAGTTCTAACTTTGAAAATTAGAGTTAAGTGGTGGTGTTTGTCACTCTTGCAATATGTTATTATTTTAGGACCTGCAATCATGTTGCGAAGGCCGCTCCAAGTTTAGACGGTCATTAATTTTTTTCATTCTTTGGTTTAAAGTAAATAAAATTATTTTGTCGTCAAGAATTATTAAAGTTAGAGTTTTTACTGTGACTAAAAGGGTAATAAAATAAGTTCTAAAAACGTGAGCGTGGAGTCGTTGCGATGATGATTGATGTTAATTCAATTACGAAAGAGATTTTCTCCAATTTTTTGGCTCTAAATAATTAATCTTGAGTACGCGAACCTTTGGTTTATGCTAATCAAAATTCGTGCTAATTTTCCATTCCAAAAAACACGTACAAAATAATCTTAAATTATAAAACGCAGAAATAGCCCCGACTCTGAACACTCCCCAACAGAATCCATCATGATTTGGGAGAAATTTGTTTTACTGCTGGTGGCACTGCTGTTACCATCAACATCCGCCAACGGTAATCTCGAATTAATACATTTCAGGGAGTTACAGACAGTTTTAGGTGACTCTGATAATCCTCTGGTTTCAATACCGTTTTCAACTCAAGTCGCCCCTTTGGTAGCACCACTTTTCGTCTCGTTCTTGAAAAGACTGGGCCCCCCAGGATTGGTTCTATTGGCCGCTCTGAATCCACCACTGGAATCTCCACGACTTCTTCTCTTCAAAGATGTTCTTAGAAGAATAGTCCAAAGCATAGATCCAATTTTGCCTCAGATCATAAACTTGTTCGCTCTTCCCTTCGAAGGATTGCCGAAACTGCTTCAGACCGCACCTCTAGGACAAGCAGTGGCTGCCGTTGCAACCTTAGCCGGACCTCTAACGCCTCTTTTTCTGCGCTATCTGGCACAAGGCTCGATTGTTAAGTATTTGTCAGGAAAGAACTTGTCAATCCCCACATTGCTTGTAAGTCTGTTAATTCTTTTGACGTTTAAACAAGCTCTACCACTACCGGTAGCCGGAATATTGCAATTCTTTAGAACCGTGTTGCAACTTATAGCTGTGTTACCATTATGGGTGCCTTTGACGACGTCTCTCATGGAACTACCACCAATTGCGGCTTTGATTACACCGACTATAAGTGTCATGAAAAATGTTTTTTCACCGACTAACTTCATTCCAAGAGGTTTGAAAGCACCGATCATTGCTAGAGTGTTGGTTTTGTTGACGCGTTTGCCAGTCATTTTCGGTCAATTGGTGTTTCCACTTTTACCGGCTGGAATAATGAAGTTACTTCGTGAGCTACAGAAAAGACCATTGTCGCCTCTACTACCGTTACTGCTACCACTTCTTCCGACAATTTTGACGCCCGTGCTATCACTCCTTGGACCGCTGTCAATCCTTCTGCTTCCCAGGTTGCTACCAAGTCTACCAGGTCTCCTCAATTCTCCATTACGTGGTATAGCCCCATTACTATCACTAGCCCTTCCTTCTCTTAATTCCCAAAGCCTCTTGTATGTGTTACAACCATTAGAACCTGTTTTCTTCTTTTTGTTACTGATTCCACTCCTACTTCCTTTGTTAGGACCCTTGGCACCAATCTTAGGTCCGGTACTACCATTACTAATCCCGTATTTGCCTTTGATTTTGGCGCTTCCCATAAATTTAGTTCCAATTTTGCTTCCATTTTTATTACTTCCTGTTCTAGGTCCCTTGGCACCGGTGGTAGGTCCACTCTTACCAGTCCTAGGAAGGTTTGTTTCATTTATCTTGCCATTGTTAAAACCGTTCATGAATCCACTTTTATTATCCCCTTTGTTGGAGCAGTTGATCAACATAATAAACCAGTTTCTAGGACCGTGGCAACCATTCTTTGGTCCGATAATTCGAGTAGCGGCGCCATTGCTCCCTTTGATTTTAGCTCTCCCGGGACCATTACTCCCTGTTTTGCTTCCTGTGCTTTTAGCTCCGATTTTAGGTCAAGCAGCACCAACTTTAGGTCCACTGATCGGAATGGTTCTTTCATTCATTCTGCCGTTTGTGAAACCTGCATTGCTTCCTCTTTTACTTCTTGTGATATTTGGTCGATTGATACCCAGTTTACCCCCATTGATACAACCGTTCCTCCCTGCTCTGACTCTAAGAGTGCCTTCATTGGTGACAGTGATACTTCCATTACTGCCTTTGATTACTTCTCTTCCAAAACCGCTCATACCGATTGTTGTTCCTATGTTACTCTCTCCGGTGTTAGGTCCTTTGACACCAATCATAGGTCCGTTATTAGGAGTTATCCTTTCATTTATACCATCTCTTATGAAACCTTTTATCTATCCAGTTCTACTCTTCCGAGTCCTCCGCCGATTAGACTCTTTAAAACCACTGTTACCAATTCTGGCTCCAATTTTACCAAGAATAGCCCCAGTTCTGCCTTTGATTTTGACTCTTCCAACACCACTGTTAATGGCTTTGCTTCCAGTACTGTTACTTCCGGTACTTGGCTCGCTAATGCCGGTAATGGGATCGCTACTTCCGTTATTAGTCCCTCTTTTACCATTCCTTGTGCTACTTCCAGGACCATTGGTACCTCTTCTGCTTCCAGCATTGTTACGCCCGCTTTTAGGTCCACTAGCACCAGTTCTAGGCCCACTTCTACCACTAATTGGAGTGTTTGTTTCGTTGACTTTACCACTTTTGAAACCTGCTCTGCTTCCGGTTGTGTTCATCTCTGGACAAATCCGGTTAATGACTGTTGTACTCCCATTGCTAAGACCGTTGCTCCCGATTTTGGGGCCCAGGGTGATGTTGTTGTTGCCACTTCTCCCCCTCATTGCGGCTCTTCCAACCCCAATTTTACTAATTTTACTTCCGGTGTTCCTAACTCCGATAATAGGTCCCCAAGCATTGGCTCTTGGTCCGTTACTACCAATACTGGCAATCGCTCGTTCTTTTACGGAGCGGCTTCAAGGACCTCTAGCACCACTTTTTGGAAGAGTTCGTTCTTTTCTTCCACAAATTGCAAAACTTGGACTTCCACTTTTACAAAATCCTCTATTAAACCCATTGAGGCCCATAACCCCATTAGCAGGACGATCACCAGCAATCCAGCCAATGTTAAATCTGTTAAAAGGTGGTCCCTTAGCACCGGCGCTTGGAGCACTAGGCCCATTTATTCAGAACATTGGAAGATCTGCTCTCCCGCTTTTACGAAATCCTGGAGTGAATTTCCCAGGACCCTTACCGTCAATGCAACCACTGCTAAATCTGCTGAAAGGAGGTCCGTTAGCACCGCTATTCGGTATACTTGGTCCCATTTTCCAACAATTTGGACGATTTTTGCTTCCATTTTTACGAAATCCCGGACTGAATCCATTGAGACCCCAAGCCCCATTCTTAGGACCGCTGCTAAGTCTGCTAAGACCAGGTCCATCGGGAGCGGGTCCATTAGCACCGCTACTAGGTTTACTTGGCCCATTCTTCCAGCAAATTGGAAGATTTGTGCAAAATCCAGGACTGAACCCACTAGCTCGATTGTCAGGACCTCTGCTAAATCTGCTAAGACCGGGGTTGAGTGGATTGGGTCCCTTCTCTCCAGCAATTCGAAATTTACTGGGGCCACTTTTGAGAAATCCATCGCTAAGGTCCTTAGGACCATTATTACCGTTTCTACTTCCAATTCTACCCTTGATTGCGTCTATTCCGCCACAATTGCTACCAATTGTGCTCCCAGTGCTACTTCTTCCTATACTAATCTTTTTAATACCAGTCATTATTCCACTTATAGCACCAATTTTGCCGATACTACTACCATTGATGCCATTAATTTTGACGATTCCAACACCACTACTTCCTATTTTGCTTCCATTGGTGGTACTTCCGCTGCTAGGTCCTCTAGCACCAGTTGTCGGTCCAACTCTACCAATTCTAGGAGTATTCCTTTCTTTCATCCTGCCTGTTGTAAAACCTGTTTTGCTACCACTTTTACTAATTCCCTTGTTAGGACCAGTCATGCTTCCTCAAATAGTGCGGTTACTACCAGCACTAGTATCCCTGTTACCTTTAATTCTATCTCTTCCACCACCAGTACTCCGCTTGGCACTTCCTATATTTCTACTTCCTATACTAGGACCCTTGGCACCAGTCGTTGGATCAATGCTAGGACAACTCTTTGCAGTCCTTCGCCCACTTTTATTACCTCTATTGTTGCCTCTGTTGCTAATTCCTCTGATACTAGGGCCTCTAACACCAGTACTATTAACATTGTTACCGTTCCTGAGCCCAATCTTAGCACTTTTGTGGGCTCTTTTGGGGCCTATAATGCAGCGTCTGCGGCTGTAATTGGCAGTTCCTTTCCTATCAAATTTACGAAATTTGCACTGTTGTAATTTAAACTATGTGACTGTAGTAGAGGATTGTTAAGAAATATTTATTGTAAAAATAAAGTGCAAGAAAATATTTTTTTTGTTTTATTGGATCTCCGTAGTTTTGATTGGCTTCACCTCGGAGGTTAATATTCCGAACGCGGCCACTAATATGCTTCTTTTGCTCTCGTTACATTTTTTACTGTATACCTATACTAAGAATTTGAATACTTCTAGAATCAATTCCAATTCGTGAAATTGTTTGTTTAGTTATGAATTATTATTATTCCTATGGCTAGAACAAAAAGAAAAAACAGTTTTTTGATCAGTAATATCAAAATTCCAGTAATTTCAAGATGAAATAATTCGCAGAAGAACACCACTTTGGTTATCTTTCTTAAGTTCAAAGCGACCGCTTTCGCTAGTAAAATTAGAGGATTAAGACAAGCAGATTAGGACGGATCAAGAGTTCTGTGAACTTTCCCACTTGCTTTTCGAAGAACTAAGACTTTACCACTTTTAGAAAGAAAAGTGGAGTTCTTGGAACCACAAAATCACAAGCAGTAAAACTCGATTTCATGGTGAAAAATCGTGCTTATTTCCCCATTCCAAAATCACGTACTAAATTATCAAAAAACGAACGAAACTGCTGTACTTTGAGAAAACTCAGTCAGTGTCATGACCCCAGAATGGGCTTCCTTCAATTTCTCTTACTACCAGTTGTGCTGTTGTCACCAAACTTCGCAGAAGGTAAATCTTTTGCTGTTTTTTTAAATGTTGATTTAAACTTTCAGGTCAAGACAATCCCCTGATTCAACCTCCAGCACCAAATGAATTAGCACTGTTGATACCAATTCTTCTGATGTTGTCCGTAACAACAATGCCTGTGCTTCTATTTCTACCGTTTTTTCTCAAGTTCTTTTCGCCTTTGAACTTCTTTCGGTTTTTGAAACGAGCTCCGTTAATAATGTTGCGAGCTTTGAGACGTTTCTAATAAATCCACTCTGAAATTACAGTTTTTCCAAAGAGTCTTTAGACGTGGTAATTTGTACATAAGAAATTTGAAAAACTTTTTCTGCGTTTTTACGATAAAAATTCTTTTTGTGGATTTCATAAAAATAATTTCAAAATTATTTCCTCTTTGCAAGACGCGATTTAATGTTGAGAACATTATTGTGCGATGGGAATTTTCTTTGAGTAGCACACTTTCTTAGGAAATAGAAAAGTTAAGTACCAGATTAACGACTAACAATAAACTGATGTTTGATGAGTCTGACAGATTGTAAATTATGATAATTCGTTCTCACGATCGGCTATAGAGTTTGAAATCTCCAGTTCTTTTACAATGCGACTGTTAGATATGACCACATTTGGCTCGATTTTGTCGACTGATAATAGTCATCCGGACAGTCACAAATTCCTTTATTACCTGAGCAACTGGTAAAAGTGTTATCAGTTGTAATCGCGACGACAAATATTTTACACATGCCATTTCAAACGGATTATCTCATCTGATAACACGTCATTCCATGTCGCAACTTCGCATTGTATTTTTCATTCCAAAAATGCGCCCGTTACAAATTATCATTATTTCCTTTTCAGCGTTGCGATATTTCCCTTATTTCACCTTCCCACAGCCAATTTACCCGATTTTAGTCTAGTAATGAGGAAAGTATGCGTTGTGCAAGTAATCAATGGCCTTGCACACCAGAATGCAAGAAATGTCGTAGGACGCTACTTCTTGCATAACAATTAGACTCTTACTTGGATTGTCAAAACCACGTTCTGTCCTCTTCGTAGCGAAAGACTGTTCGGCAACGCTCCTGCTTGAAGACTCAGATGTCTTAGAGGAAGACGTAGAGCTGTTGGAGCACCTTCACCGTTGCATCCAGAAATCTGCAGTTGTCCATTGCGGATGGTTGCCCTGCGTGGCCACCATTTCTTGTCGGTGGCAGCCCGAACCAGAAGGTCGCCTAGCGAATAAACAAAAGTTTAGATGTGGGTAGGACCGGAATGAAGACAAATTACGTCATGAGGAGAGAGAGCCAGATTTCGTTCCAATTAACACACACAGGAAATTAAATAATGAATTTATTAGTTATTAGCGATAAATGCAAGTGGAACGGATTCGCCGGGTGAACTTTCCATTTCCATTTCTCGAAGTTTCATACAGTTTTCTTTTTGATTTTAACACGCAGAAAAACCGAAAACCTGTCTCAATTATTGCGTTGGCTGCGTGCCTAAAATGGAGGGTATCGAGGTCGAGTTAATACCTCTTCAACTAATTTTGCAAAAAATCGTAATTACATCTCAATCTCGCCCAATTTGCAATTATAATCAGTTCATCGGTAATGGTAAAATAATGAGAATGTTGCAACGAAGGAAGAACACGTGTTGAACACCCTGAAGACGCAACAGGCATAATAATTCACGTCGGAAATGTCCACAATGTTTGGGATTAAATGTCCCGAACACCTGTTAAGTGTTACGACACGACGAAGAAGAAAAACAAGAAGCAAGGTCAATGTCGAGTGATCTTGTCCTTTATTTTAATGGGCTCATTTGCACATTTCGTGATTTGTTGAACAACAATGTCACTTTTGCTTTTGTTTGGAGTGGCAGAGGAGAGGAAACGGAACAGGTTGGAATGTTCGCAGTTTTAAATATGACTGATCAAAAGTGAAGTGCGTAACGAAGTTGAGTGCATTATCTCTGGCTACACTCAACTTTGATCAGATAACACGCAATGACGGGCTCGCATGCAATTATTGAAAATTTCAAATGAGCGTCATTAATCAGAAGCAGTGATAAGAAGTAAAAAGTCATGCTCATAGAGCTTCCTTTCCTGGATGTTTATTGTGAATCAGTCGCATCAAGTGACTCAGATTTGACCATTTTTTACCCACATCTGGCCCAGTCTGTACCATGTGCATCGCGTCGTAAATTTCCTCGTCTCAAAAGGTCACTTCTTGACAATAATCCCTTCGTCCTTTGAGAAGACCGCTCGTAACAATAGTCAGTGATGAGCACTCATATCGTTTCGTTAACATAACTACGCCATGACTCACTAAAAAGACTGTTTACAGTCCTCAAACGCCGGAATTTCGAATATTAAGCACCAATTTTGGATTCAGCATCCTTGATTTAGTCATTTCGAAAGCCATTAAAATTCTGAAAGCTCCTACATGATAATAGCGTGATTAGCATTTCCGTGTGGGCACTTTCAAATTTCTGGAAAAATCTACTTTGTTGATGCCGGAGTTACATTTTTATCGTCTTTAGGGCGCCAGGCAGATCTAAATTTAGTTTGTCCAGGCGATAACGAATGCATAAATTACCATAAATGATAGGGTTAGAGAAAATTTGCAAACAGAGCAACTTCCAATGTAAACATCTGATATGCAATTAGAATTTTAAATAGTGTAGTTATCACGTTTATTGCCAATTATTAATTAATTGTTTTATAATAGTGTTGTTAACAAGAGTGACAGATAAAATAAGTACTAGATCAAGTGCTAGTAGCAAAACTGACGTGTAAAATCCCCGTGATTTTGCAAGGACAAAGTTATGTAACTTGATATGATTTATCACTTTTATATTAGTCTTTTTTACGTTTGTTTTATTGTCCAAACAATGAGCTTTAATTCTCACGCCACGAAACTCGAGCGCGAAGCAAAAGTTTTGTAAACAAGTTCTTGCAATTGTTATTATCATTAAATAAAGAGAATGACTAGTCAATGAAATAATTTGTACTTTTTTAAAATTGTTTTAGCGCTGTCTTTGATGAGTAGTGAAAGTCGGATAATAATGAGGTATTGGTTGGAAGAGAGCTTCAAGGAAACGAGTGGGAAATTTATAATTCCTAATCTATTATCTTGAGTTTTTGTATACTTAATGGCTATGTTAGAGTGAAGAGTTGGGCCAAATTTTGTAGTTATAAACCTCGAGGTTTCAATATTATGACATTTTTATAGAGGGCACAAGGTTTTTCGTATCTACTAAATTCGAGGATCAATTTGTAATCTGTTGCCTTGAAGTATAGCACATTTATAAGACACATTCCACGCAGAAATTGTGCCAAAGTTTGTAGTCATAAACGCCGAAAGTCCAAAATAGCTTGCAGAAACGTCAATTTGTGAGGCATTGTGTAGAAATTTGACACACTTATATATTATTTGCTGCTCCTAAAATGAAGCGCTATAAAGTCTCTAAGTTTTCATTCATAGTTTGGACTTCTGGCATACCTAATAAGTACGTTTTTATCTCTCAGTGTGCCAAATTTTGTAGTCATAAACCTAAAAATTCCAAAATTATGATATTTATAGCGTAAACAGGAGATTTTTCGTTTCTACTAAAATCAAGATCTGCAAAAAAGTCAATTTGTGATCAGTTGTATTAAAATTTGGCACACTAATAAAAAAGATTAAAGCAGAAATTGTGCCAAATTTTATAATTATGAATCTACAAATGCCAAGTTTATGGCATAAACACTTGGAGGACTAAAATAATAATTAAATCTTGGCGCCTTTACTAAATAAAAAAATTACCAAATTTCAAATTAACAAACACCCCAAAAACCAAACTTCTGGCACACGAAGTGGCATTCTGGCCACGAATTTATTAAATTTATAAATTTATGACACACAATATGATTAATTCAAGGCCCCCCAAATTCCCATTCAATGATTTCGCCTGATCCTATCATTTTCGGACAATAAAACTCACTTGCTCACAATTTGCGCTCTAAAAAGCAGATGTTGAAAGTGACATTACGCAAAAACGCGGAGGAATACCATTGAATATGCATAGAACTATAAATAAAATTCTTGTTTCTCCACGCAACAACAACATGCGTATCGCCAAGTCTCCCCGGCGCCGCCGTTATGCACCCCTTGGTCACCAAACAATACATTTTTTGCGGGTGGTGTCGCTACCACTTCCTGGGCCCCATTCACATCTCATTCCAATAGACGAGTCGAACGAAAATTCCCTGACAAACTTTCGATCATTGTTGGCGAGGTAATTGCTGTAATTGTTGGCACGATTGTACCGTTTTTTGCAGTGGTCATTACCATGTGGAAAACTTGTTGAAAGCGAAACAATCGGATTTATATAGAAATCATAGTGATGGTCGTAAATCAGGTCGCTGGCGCTGAACCGAAAAGTGGCCCAAAAAACGAACGATGGAGGTTTAACGGTAACCTTCATGTATTAACATTGAAAGTTATTATTATTAGTTCTTTGTGTAGCTTACGTAAGTGAGAGAGAGTGTATCAATATAAATGTCGAAGGGTTTTCTTGGCCGCGCCGTCTCGTCGTGGGCTTATCTTCTTACCAGTTCTTAGAAGGTACCATTATGGACAATAATGTGGCTAAGGTCACGTACACTTAAAATATTTGGAAATATCGAAAACAAACATTAGTCTACAAACACCGCAAAGTTAATACAAGCGACACTTTGATCTTCTGACCCGATTGCATGACCCCATCAAAGTGCATTGCCAACAATTTAAATGCATTGTTCCTGTTCGAGGGAAGGTTAATGGTAGCGACTTGAAAAAGGCAATGATACGCTTTTATTAACGTTATAAAATAATCTGTTGTTTTCTATTTAAATAAACCGAGATAAACGCAGCTAAAGATCACCGGAAACCGTTCAAAGTCGGTTGCAATTCGATTTTTCAATATCAACAATAACAATCCTTTGATCATCACCAAGGAAAAAAAACGACGTTCGTCGTTGGATTAAATTCCTCGCTCCAGATGTGGTAAAAAGCAAACAGTGGCGGCACTAAAAAGCTTTATTATTAACAAAGTTTGTTTTCTTATCGACAATGAATGTTCTATTGTAAACATTGAGTTAATTTGATGGTAATTATCTTTGTCATTGCCGCGCTGTGGTTAGATGGGCGTGGTAAATAGAACGGTATAATTACCATCAAAATGGTGTGAAGCACAATCGATGATCATCGATTGAGATTTATTAGTAAAACTGTAAATTACACTCGTTACATAAACGGGTCAAACCATTTCCGACAATTAGTTTACATGCGAGCAGGTTTTCCTGTTCGCTTCTTTTAACTTTTACTTTGTTTTATTTCTTAAAATTAAAGTTTCCGCATGCTGCTTCGAATCCTTGAGTCCCATTCAAATTGCTCAATAATAATTATTCGCCATAATCGGCACGACTGCATCGCATTTTTTTCGCTGTGGCATTGAACACCACCTTTTCACTTACTCTAAAGATGCGGATCTCCATAGAATTCCCATGTCTTCAATGGTAAAAACTTGAAGATTCCTCACGGGTTCTCATTATACAACACCATGAATTATTGATGTAACGATTATGAGTACGTGTGTGTAGTAGTGTAAGAGCCATTAAAAAATTAAAGTACAAGCCGCACCTAAAGTATTTAACAATAAGGTTCGTTTATTGCGACACGAAAATTTCCCAATCGAAGTCGGCTAGGGATGAGCAGTCACGTGAGTCTCACACGCTGACATTTCGAGGTTAAGAAAATGGCGCGTTGTAATAAATTACATGTTTTCAGGATATTAGTGGAAAGCGCGGATAAAATGTCATTTAAATATCGGTTTATTGTTGGAACTTTCTCACGATTTGCTTATCTGAAGAAGCCATCAGCGTTAATTGACGGTTTTGTTACTCTTCCAAATTATGAAACCGCTGAGGCTAATTGTGAGAAGATTGTTAGCGCGTCAATGAAAAAACTAATCAATAATCGATGATTATACAGGAAAGTTGCCATTTATAAAAAAATTAAGCTTAAAAGATCAGATTAGCAATTGTAATTAAATTACTACTGATATTATTAAATTATTGTTATTTTAAAGCGGCGATTTTTTTTATCACATTGAAACCACTTGTTGTTTTAACATGTTCATCTTCAAGAGTCCATCAGTGTTAATTGCTAGTTATGTTACTCATCCAAATTATGAAATGCGGAGGCTAATTGCAGGAAGATCATTAGCACGTCAATGTAAAACTAATAAATTACTTGTTATTAAACAGGACAACTAGGAAAACAGGATAGCTCAAAATATTATGAAACATTTTTTTTTATTTGTCGGAGAAGTTAAACCTCCAAAATTTATTGTTTTAGAATTAAAACTGCAAAAGTTACAAAATGGTAGTAATTGTTGGTTTGTTCTAAAATTTTGTAATTTGACACAGTCATCGAACAAGTCAAAAGTAGTAAAACCTCTAAATTTTATTGTTTTAAAATTAAAACAGCAGAAGTTACGGAATTGTATAGAAAACTGTAGACATTTTTGGTGCGCCTAATAATAAAATTTTCTAAAAATTGTATTTCTTGTTCTTAAATTTTGTAATTCGGCACACTTAATGAACAAGTTAGAAGTAGCAAAGCATCTAAATTTTATAGTTTTGGGATCAAAACTGTGGCAGTGACGTAATTACATAGAAAATTTTTGAGGCGTCTAAAAAAAAATTGTAAAAATTGTGTTTCTTGTTCTAATTTGACAAAGTTATTGGACAAGTCAAAAGTATTTAAATAATTTTATTATTTTCCGATCAAGCAAACATTTATAGGATTCAATATCAGTGGCGTGGGCGAGAGGCGGGACAGAAGCAACTTCGCCCATAATAATTTATAAGAACTTACACTCCCAAAATTCGTTATAATTACGGGTCCTAAAAAATTAATAAATAATTTATGGCGAAATTGTATGGATATTAGTCACGTCTATTGTGTTTCAATTTATTGTGAAGTGCAAGCAAATAAGGAATATGAACCTTACGCTCTTAAAATTAACGGCCCAATTATTTCGAATGTAACTGTGATTTATTTTACGGCGGGTTTTCATCACTATCAGAAATATTAAACACAACGAAATCCCCACATTGTTAAGATATCTTTGAAATCCCATGATCAGTTGCATTTTATAATGAGATTCGCAGCTGTGTTTTAATCTGAGTCATGCATTTTTTCTGTTTTAATTAAGAAATAATTAAGCAACAATCAAGCGTTTAGATTTGCTACAACGAGGTGTCCGAAAATGACTGAACAATTTTAAAAGTTAATTAAATAGACGCATCCCAAATTTCCATTAATAGATAAGAATTTTTCTACGTCCTAACATTCCAAGATTGGCAACTTCAAATATTTGCCAAAGATAATGCGTTCATGTACACCCGACCATCTGTTTTGGTCGTCAATAATTTAATGTCATAAACACCAATTTCACCAAGTCAATTTTAACGACCTGATTACTCATAGTGCAAATTCTGATTTCGATGGACCTTCTGATAAAACGTATCAGTTTCGGTAAAAGAATTAAAAATAGGATCGCTGATAATGTTAAAGCTCGTTTTACCTCGAGATAAGGCATGAAAAAATTTGATCTAGAAGATTACGCAGTGTCGAAAATTAGCCTTCAAACTTCAACTAAGCGGGAATAATTGATTTATATTAGTTTAATTAAGTATTTGATTTTTGTTACATCACACAGGTAGTTTGATAAATGGAAAAGGTTTCGTAAGGTGCCATTAGGAGAATAATTTGCATGCAGTTTACACTAATTGATTGATATTTACATTATTAAGTTGTAATAGAAACGTCAAATTATATTAAACTGTCTTTCTTTTGTATGGTGAAGGAAGTGTCTGATTCGAAAAATCACTTAATTATACTCGTTTACAGGAAATTTGTGCGAAAGTGGCGTTTCTAATCTAAAGTTCAGTGTTGATTTCAAATCTGTATCAAGTATAGTAGACAGAAATTTTTTATTCGACGAGCCAAGAATATGTAATTTTGAATAAAAATTTTGACTATGAATAGTCTAGAATCGTCCTAGAAGCGGCATCTTAAAGTCACTTCAGCCATTCTAAATATTAGGTCTAGAAATCTAGGATTGGAAATTTTCTAAAGATCAAAAAACAATGTATTAAAACACAATGAAAATAAATCCACTGTTAAGTGGAAAATACTTTTCCTAAATGAGTAAAGAAACATTTTCCTAAAAGAAAATCTCTTATTAAAGAAAGGGTTACAATTAAGAGGAAAACATTCAAAACAAAGCAGGTACAGTTGGCTTAGGTTGCAAATATTTACCCAACAGCACAAATTTTAAAATTTTTATCGTGTAATACGTTTTTGTTGCTAATATTCCAATGGCAATTTAATTTGTTACCAGTCATTTCTGATACTCATTTGCGACAAGAAAATCATCTTTTGAAAGTCTAGGAAGTGAAACGTGACAATTAGTGTAGTTGGTTTTATTTTGCTAGTTGGCATCACTGCATAAATGTCAATTGTGTCAAATCGTGTGCCTTTATAAAAGCTAATAACCTTCGAAAATAATAAAGATAAACTGATTAAGTAAATTACAGTAAAAATTTACAGAAGCAAAAAATTCTGACATTTCAATCTTCAATGTGGTGCTACCAATCTATTTTCCAACCGATAAAATTTTCCTAAATGAATGCTTGACGTTTTAAATTCAAACCAAAACTCAACATAAATGTCAGTAACTATCAATTGTCGGCGCAAATTGCTTGAAAAATGCTTCAAAATTAAAATCCTCGCATTTTCCATCTTAGTAAAACAATTTTTAATAAATTTGACGTTAGAAAAATGCAAAAATGCGGTCACAGTATAAGACACAAATTTGAAACTGCAATATTTCCAAATTCAATCAGATCTGAAGTGAAAGTCGCATTCAAAAAATTTGGCGAAAAATTAACAGCAAATCAACTGTCTCTTTTAAAGGCCAGCAACTTTTTTCTATGAACAATTTAATGAAATTAAAAAAAAAGTTTATTGTATTATGTCAAATGAATTTTTTTGCTAACCTGATTTAGTTTAGGGTGAAATTACCAAACTTGACTTGCCAATTCGTTTATTGAGCATCAATCTTCGTCAAATTAATATTTAACAGAAACCAATTTAAATTTTTCGCCCTGAAATTCAAAACCGTTCAATTTAAAATGTAAAATTAAATTTCTTAATAATAATAGTTAATTACAAAGTAGTACAAAAGGAAAATGTGGCATAGAGGAGAGAAAAGACCCGCGGAACTGCTAGAAAGTAAGAGAAAATGAATGAAAATCTCCATTAATTTATATCACTACCGAAATGAATCACAATAAACATCCAGGAAATAACGCGGTGCTTAAAGTGCAAGATTAATTCGAGCTCATTGCAGTCATTACACGAATCCGATTTAATGTCTCCAATAAAAACGAACGAAACTTTCCTGTTCGCCCATCAGAGCATCGAAAATTTTTCTTTTTTTATCTAATTCTTCGAAAAATTTCATGAACCGCCACGTACTTTTATGATAAGAAAACCAGTCAATTCAGTGATACTGATAATGCACCTATTTTAGTTCCTGTCAACATTACAAAATATTTGAACAACTCTGTATGTAAATGAATGCTATTTCGTGGTAATTGAGTCAGTGGCGTATCAGCCTCAATTCAATTAAAGATGAATACCAGACATAATTCAGTCCATCATGAACAGAGAGGGATTTGTTTTTATTTACCCTCTTTAAGAGCGCCACTTAATTGCGTTGACGCAAGCTTCAATTAATTTTTTAGTCCAAAGCGTCTCGTTAAAAATGCTCACGACTGTAACTCGAAGACTTTTTTTCCAAATTAACCCCAATTTCCTTTGTGTTTTTACCCCGAACAACCGTTGGCCTGCATTTAATCTCGTCTTAACCAAATCACACGCTTTGTCACCCCTCACCCTGTTTATTACCTGCCAATTTGGGCCTGAAGTCGATCAAATTGTTGCTAGCATAATTCTTCTTCACTTCCGAGATGACTCTTGGGGGTGTATTAAAGTTATTGAAAGGGGTGGCTACCAGCATCTTATTGTTTTCCACTGTCACTAGTGACACCACACGGTTTTCTTGCCATTTTTGTGGGAGAAACTTGAATGGAACTTTCACGATTTGTACTAGCGCGCGCGATCACGAGGACTAAACAGCTGCCTGTCGACGATGTCCCCAGGCACTCTGATTATGAGTGGGACATCGAGCCGTTGGGCTGGGGTACCCCCTCTCTGCAGATAAGGGACTGCTTATTGTCTGGAGACGATTTACGGCGTTTCTTGAAATAGGTGATGTGACGGGGCTAGACTACCTGTCATTTAGACACGGCGAAGAAAAAAAAAAGGACGCGATATGAATATGAAACCGTCTGAGTACTTACGTTTTCGATTAAAAATTTGAAATGTAGTGGCAGGTCTGTCTGAAGGGCTTGAAGGGTACCAACTTCGAAAAAATGCAAGGCCGCCTAGGCGCCGTTTTGGTTCTTCTGTCCCAAGCCTCCGCCACTGCAAAGAACTGAATTTTTTCCGAATGAATTATTGTGTGTGTCGTTGTAATTTCGTGTATTATGACTATGAGGGTCGAGGCTTTAATTACAGTTGTAAAGTTAGAAGAGACGTGGAGTGTGCGGATAATCGACTTATTTTGGGAGAATTTGTTGAATATTTGATGTAAATGAACTCGGGACGATTCATGGTGTAATCGCGGGGGCTTTGAACGGTAATGACATTTTTTTAACATCTATGACAAAGATTAGAAGGAAGGTAGTAATTTAGTGACAATACATAAAAAATGCGGTAGTGGAAAACCGTTTTTTTTACAGTGGTGAAGTTAGAAGTGGTAATTATTTTTTTTGGGGGACGCATCGAAGATAAAGAATTCCAAATTATTATTTTTGAGAAATTAGACAGAATATTTGGTGTTCGTTTAATATGCGTGAAGCGAGTTGAAAACGACAAGCTGCGGTGTCCGAGTGGTTAAGGAGATGGACTTGAAATCCATTGGGTTCTGCCCGCACAGGTTCGAATCCTGTCCGCAGCGTCCCTTTTTTGCAGTGCTACCAACACCCAATTATTTTCAGAGCTGTTGAACACAATTTCTTCAATCATTACTATTATTAGTGCCAATAAACAATACACCACTGACCCCAATGTTGTAAATTATACTTTTTAGAGAGTAATTATAACATTTAAAACTAACAATTCTTTGCCTGAGGTCATCGACTTGACATTTAATTTTGAAGAGTGTTTCATTCTACCATAACATATAAATAAACAAGTGAAATTGTGTACATGTTCTTGTTTTTTGTTGTAATCCAGTGGAATTTATTGGAGCGTTAATGTGAGCTCAGTGCATCTAAACATTTTTTTTTTCTATCAATATTAAGGCCCCATAGAAAATCAGAAGGTCGAGTGGGAAAATTTATGTTCGGGATAATTACAGTGATACCAAAAATGGAGTAAGTTTATCTCGAATCCTTGATTTATTGTTATTTATGATGGTGTTTGTAAATATGCGAAATGTTTGAACTTCTTTCCATAATTGCGATGTTATAAATTGCAAAAGTTGCTCTGCTGCAGGGTTTTTTATTTTTTTTTTATTTTTGAGTCTCAACATGCTAATATTTCCATTAAACTCCGTAACTTGGACAGTTTTAAAGTTAGAGCAATCAAATTTTGCAGATTTACTACTGTAGAGATGCTTTTTGAGTGTATTGAAACACATAAATTTAGAACAAAAAGTAAGAATTTTAGAATTTTTTATTTATTGAATAAATTTAATATGCAAGATTTTCGATTAAATCTTGTAAATCCGACAGATTTAACATTAGAGGTATGAAATTTAATGGTTGTATTAGCTAAGAGGCGTTGATTTAGTGTTTTAAATTGCAGAATTTTGGAACAAGAATTGAGAATTTAGAATTCTTTACTGGTAGAACTAACTGAAAATTATTTTTTTTATTAAGTTCTGTAACTTCGACACTTTTAAAGTTAGAGCTCTCGAATTTGGTAATTTTACTACTATAGAGGCGTTTATTGTGTGTATTGAATTACATAATTTCAAAACAAAAAGTAAAAATTTTAGAATTTTTATTTATGGAATGACTTGAAATTTCAAAATTTTCTATTCCATTCTGTAACTCCAGTAGTTTTAACAATAGAGCAATGAAATTTGGTGGTCGTATTTGTATCGAGGCATTTATTAAGTGTGTTAAAATGCAGAATTTTAGAAAATATGGTAAAAAATTTTATTTATTTTATTATTAATTTTTAGGACAAACTTAAAATTCATAATTTTCTATTAAATTCTGTAATTTTGGCGGTTTTAAAGTTAGAGCAATTAAATTATATAATTTTAAAACAAGAAGTACAAACTTTAGAATTTTTTCTTTGTACGAGTCATTGCAAAATCAAAATTTTCTATTAAATTTCGCAACTTTACAGTTTAAAGAGCAATTACATTTGTTAGATTTATTGTGTAGAGGCGTTTATTGTGGGTATTGAATTTCATAATTTTAGAACAAAAAGTAAAAATCCTAGAATTTTTTATTTATAAATAGAATAAATTATGTAACTCCAACGGATTTAACGTTAAAGCAATGAAATTTGGTAGTTGTATTAGTTTAGAGACGTTTAAGTGTGTTACAGAATTTTCAACAAGAACTAAGAACTTCAGAAAATAAAATGAGTTATATAACCAACAATACATCAACAGAACAATGGTCACGAAAATTTCCGTTTTAACACGCTCGGCTAGTTAGCTGTTTAATTAGAATAATTATTGCGCTGTCATAAAATGTAATTAAATTTACTACAACATCATCAATAGAAACTTATAATGTCACCTTCTAAAAAATAAATTACCTGCGTGTTGAAAATTTAATTAGCTCCTATTCTTATTTAGGTAAATTCCGCCATAAAATACCTAGAAAGCCGCTTAGACTGTCCACTCTCTCCAACATTTATTTTTATCCCTTTTACGACCAGAATATAAATACTCAAGACGTCATTTCGACCCTGTGACGTCACGACTGCAGGGGTAGAACGTCACGTGATCGTGCCACCCCCGGTATTGAATTTGTCCTGTGGGAATCTTCGACGCTGAACACATTCACATTTTGTAACCTTTACGATTCATTTTTATTTATCGCAAATGCGGCTATGTAGGTCATATTGTCATTTTTTGGGGACAGTGTGACCCGGATTTAGGACATTTCCTGTTTGTAACAAAAAAAAAATGGTTTGCCTAACATGCGATAACATCGTTTAGCTCGAGATGATCAATTGTGGTCAAAATTTCATTGGAATTTTACTTCGTCTATAACTCCTTTTGTTGCATTTGCTCGGTTTAATTTGCGGAAATGGCGGTGGCAGCGATGGCATGACAACGGGAAACAAGAGAATGGTGGCGGTGCATACAATACCTTTTGTTCCGAGATCTGCGAGATTTTTTTCAGGGAGGTTAATTGAGGTAATTCGATGGATGGAGGCGGGGGTGCGAGGCTTGGGGTGTTTTATCATGCGATGTTGGCCAACGACCTTTCGGGGATGGAGTTGTGTCTGTGTTTGTTACCTAGATATTAAAATCGATGAGTGCATTAAAGATATCAAAGGAGAGTTATTTTTAGCTTCGCCAATGTGGGGAAAAATTGATGGAGCCAGCAGAAGTTTGTACAAATCAAAAACGTGCGAATTCAACTCTGCAAGACATAAATGTCAGAGAAGACGGATTTAGACGAAGGTCGTGAAAATGACGCAATAAAAGTGGAAGTGTGGACTTCGACTTCGGCTTTTATGTGTTGGAAAACAAAATCGGCGTTTCAGGGAAAGAAAAACAAGTTTTCTAAACAAATATTTTTCTGAGTTTTAACGGGATTGTCCTTTCACCATTTTCTTTAAAATGATCTTTATACACCAGTTAACTTAAACTTTCCAAACTATAAAGATTATAACTAAGCGATAATTTCGAAAGCTGCAACGATTTTATCCTCCCTAGACTAACTTTACTTTGGCGCTGGTCCAAGCTGAGGACAGCAGAATTCACAGGCGGCATTTTTCACTGTTTCATACGAAATTAGCTGAATAAAAACAACGCAGATTTGTTGCCTTTTTAGTACCCAGAAAGAAAAGAGTTAAAATTATCACCATGAAACAAAGCTTAAGTGGATTCGATTCAGTTCATTTCCACTCTGAAACTTTTATAAATTCAATCAAATACTAATGCAACCAATCTTCCGTTCTGAACTTTCATTTTCTCCATTTGCTAATTTCCGAGGAGAATAATATTGAATTTTAATTTGAAAAGCTTGTATTCGTGATGAGATTAAGCGAGGGGTTTGTTTCATTTCCATTTTACTTAATCGCATTTTTGTTGTATTCTTAATACCATCAAATTAGGAAGTTTTCAACGCATGACTGCAGCTTTATATTTGGCCAAAAAATGGTGGAGGCGCCATATTTACAATTTACATTTACAAATCCAAAAATAATGAAAAAAGACAATTCAAAAAACATTTTTTTAAAATGGTGAATGCGCCCAATCAGTCCACCTGAGAACCGAGAAATTTTGCCAAATCCATAGAAATTTGAGTGCTCTCCTCTCGCCTCTCCAATCTCCCATTTCATCTCGTCCTCGCACCCCCAAAATAATTATTAAATCGCGATATCGATTTAGCAGACATTCAAATTTCCAGAAGCCTAATTAACCAATCTTCTTCTTTATCACTCTAATTGCCCCTTCCCCCAATCGTGAATCTCAAGAAAAAACAAACTGTGCAAGCAAAATTGAAAATATCGCACACGTAACCCGCGCATGCCTCCAACGCCGAGTGTTGCCTATCGAACGAAAAGCTGCAGTGTACGGTGAGCGTCGCGACGTCCGCGTCGTCGCTACTTTCTCGCGGACGGTGGGCGTACCGTGGCAATGTGCACGACAATACAATCATCCGTCTCACACGCACCCTACATCCGAGATATTTCTGTCGCCCTCTTGGCGCCCGTTCTGTGCCAAATTTAAGCCCTTTTGTCCCACACTCTCTTTTCTACGCGACTTTTTTTACAGGTAATATTTACGAGGGAGTGCGTTATTATGAAAAAAGATCGTTTATAGTCATTATGGTGGTGTCTGGGGGCGGTCACGCGATTTTTAGTCATGGAGGGGTTTCTTTTCAAACGGTTCGATGGTATTGATATGTTTGTTGAAAAGTGACACGGGGGTTTCGTGCTTGGGAAGATTAAATAACAGGAGACAGGTGGATTCCGGGTGAAAAAGTCTCCAGTAGATCTGGAGGAGCAGAAAAATTATCATTCAAGTTTCGCAACAAACTTCAACAGTGTTCGACTCAACTTTGAACAACATGAATTGTTCCTTTTATTTATAACTACTTGGAAAAACTTGTTTTCAAACTTCGGCGTCCATTTAGGACTCTTACTCGGTGTTAACACAATTAATATTCATGTCAATACGTCGATAGAATGTAAAAAACACAATTCCGTGCTAGTTTTTGCGTGTGGGTCCACATCCACTCCTTGCGTGTTAAATCTGAAGGCTGCATTTTTACTGCAAGCTTAGAGACGTGGACGTCTGAATAATGTTGTTTTTTACCTGATATGGGCGAACACATCGTAAAAGGCGTCGCGACGCTTTTAACTCCGTTTCGCTCACCTGTAAGATGTCACAAATTTCTTTGTAAAAACGGTCCAATCTCCGGGGAAATTAGGGAATAAAAGCGATACTTGTCGGAGAATTGGATGAAGCTGTCAAGAAAAAATGTTTTAATAATGTAGTTGAGTGATTTATGGTGGAAACTGTTTTCTTTGCAGTTAACTAAGCAAAATGCCTCAAGGTCCGATGTCAAGCCCTCTGATGAAGCCCTTCGTGGTCTTAGCCCTCCCCGGCATGTACCTCTTCTACAAATACAACCAGTACAAGCGTCGCCGAAAGGAAAACGCCAAACGCCGCTTGACGGAACGCGAACTCCAACACCTCAACAACAAAATCGTAAGTCTTTATGTCTCCCGAGAACGGGAATTTATAGTGTCTAAGTTAACACCACGTCCGACCTTAATTTTTCATCGGCTCTACCTTACCAGTTACTCATTCAGTAAATGGTCGGATTGGAGGAGGAGACTTTATTTATGGACAGAGTGAGACATTTTTTAGCGGATGATTCCCAGTTTGTCGGCTTTTTCTTGCTCCATTTCTCTCACCACGAAAGCAGGGGGAGCACATTTGTCTTTGTGGTGAACAAACTCGCGCGCCATTTCTTCACGCGCTTTCAATTCCAGACAGGTTTCTTCGAAAAGAGTGAGTTGGCTTCGGGGGAGCTTTTGGAGGCCGAAGTTGTGCATTACGCCAGTTTTTCCGATTTGTACTGGGCAGACCAAGTGGCCGCATGTCCCCACAAGGTTGGTTCTAACAAAAGCAAAGATGTTGGAATGGATGTCCCCATTCAACCCTTGCGCTATTTCCGTTATCATCCTGTTGATCCCGACAGCGTGACACACCGAATTCTGAAGAGTCTCTTTCTTGAACTCTTCAAGTAACTGACAAGTATCCCGTGGTGGGACTCCCACAGGACAAGCTTGTGTAAAGAGAGGAATGGCGCAATCTAAATCCGGCCCTCCGACGATGGGCACGTGGACAATCTGCGGGTCTAAGCCTTGGTAGTGTCCAACTAAAGAGTTTGCTTTTAATTGAGCCACCCCCACTGATCCCATCAGTCTTCCAGGGTGGTACCAGTCAGTTTGTCGAAACACCTCCGCAACAATAGGCAATGTTACGGAAATGGGGCACACCGCGACAATCATTAGAGCCTTCGGTGCGTATTTTGCACAAATCTCTGCAAGTTTTACCACTCGAGCCCCTTCAGCCATCACTGTCTTAGTTAGACTCATCTTCGTAGTGTTCAGACCTGCCATAACTATAATATCAGCCCCCTAAAAAAAAAGTTTGAAAAAAGTAACTCCTATTTTCTTAGTACATCTTACTTTGATGGAGTTGCTCACGCTGTCGACATCATAATAACACTTTGTGGTAACTCTGGTGTCGAAGTGGCTGAGATCCAACGCCACAGCTTCAATTCTGGCAGTTCCTTGGAGGTGGAGGTGAGAAACCGTCGGATTTTGTTTGAGTAAAAGGGTCAGGGCGTGACCTAGAGGGGTGTCCGTGCCGAGAATACATACTTGGACGTGCCTGTGGTAAAAGTTTGAAGAAAAACGGCGGGGAATTTGAAAGAAGTGCCGAAACGTTGTCATTGTCGAATTTTGACAGATGAGGTTTCATTACGTGCGAATTTATGAGTTCGAGCACGCAATTCTCAAGGATTAAGTGGGAAGAGTTTTGTCAACAATGCGAATTAATTTGAGCACGATTTTCTTACACTGATATCTTGTTTCCAATCTAGAAATCAATATTAGTTCATTGCAGACAATCGTCGTTTCCTTCACATCCTATCAATTTCCTAAATGGACAGCTTTCATTATCACACCTTGATTTGTTCTATTATGTGTTGTTTAGATTGTTTCTTGTAATTGGGGGCTTTCTACTGAAACCAGGCCTTGTGTACCAACCAAAGTTCACCCAGAGACAAAATCACAAATTTATTATACCCCCAGTTGGTTTTATTAATTATTTCAGTAATTATTCAAACATGAAAACGGAAATTTCGTTGCTTACATTAGTTCCAATATTTACTTAGTCCCGCAGGTTAATAAACGCCTACGTAATTTGCGGCTTTTAAGGGTCCGGCTATTACAATGAATATTTTATTTTTAAATGGCTTCTAAATTTCCATTAGTCTCTTATTTGGTCATTTCTCATTTTTGTCGTTTGTGAGATTCCAACATAAATCTATGTTAATGCAGAACACAACAAGCTGTTAATATTAATTATTCAACTCCTGTTTTCTTTTATGCGTTGTCCCTGGGTGGCCATCAAACGCATGTCTTGAAATAGAACGTCGTATCTTACAATTTACTAAGAAAATTCCAGTTTTGTCCTCTTTTCAAATTACCGGAAAACTGGGAAAATAAACACTTCTAGAAATATCGACCATCAAATTATTATAAAGACATAACCCGGCGCATCCACCATTTTTCACCACGCTGTCGGATTATTTCATTTCACGTTAGTGTTACCTTCGGAATTTGCAAACTTTTTCCGTTGTCACAAATAATTTCCGGGTAAATGTAACAAGTTCTAAGGATATTTTATTATCCACTTCACCTTTCTTTGAACTTTTTTCCGTGCAGTTTTGTCAAATGGGGTCACAACTAACGTTTTTAAAAGCAGTTAAATGCGATAGACTTGCGTGTCTATGCTCTTAAATGCGACAACAGAAAACATGCCGGAAATTGGGAATTTGGATAGATTCTCGGGACATAGTTTCATTCTTTTTTGTATTTTCAGCTTCCTTGTCCACTTCCTGGTGTTTAATTTTTTTTTTATTTTTTAGAAATTTTAATTAATGAGCCCTTAATTTTTTTTTTAAATTCTCTAGATTTTGATTTGCTATGTTTCCTATTGTCAAGATATTGCGCATTTTTAATCTTCTTTGAAAACGTAGTTTTACAATTCTTATGTAATTTTTATCGTTGCAAAGCAAGAAATCTAAAAAGTTTTGTAAAATTTGGACTTTTGTTAAAATGAATTGAAAATGAACCTTTGAGAGACCATTTTTCGTGCTCCTCGGTCAAAAGAGGTCAAGCTGTGACATTTTAAACACGATAAACTACTCTCCAACTCGAATTTACAAAAACTTGATCGCGTGCATATTCGTATGCAAATTTAATTAGAATTAACATTTCACCCCCACCATTCGACTCTTCCATTTTCAGTGTCAAGTATTGTAAAAGCGTCATCGATTCTTGCAACAATAGTCGAATTTTAATAACGACCTTGATTATTGTAAAAGACGATTTGCATGAAAAATGAGAATTTGGTTGAAGCAGCTAAATTAGATTTAAAAAGGTTTTCCGCTTTCGCGGCGCGGATAAAAGATTTTTTTATAACGTTGTCTGTAAATGAGTTCGAATTTTTTAATAAAATGTTAAAGCAGTGCACGAGTTTTTTAGCACGAAAATCTGTGATTTACTTAGCGAGCAATAATCGCAGTGGCGTCTTTCACAACACCGGCACGCGACGCCTCATCCATTACAACACCATTTCGCTTCCTGCATGAAATAACCACATTCCAAAAAATCGTCCAAGGTTAATCAACACGTTTAATAAATTACTCAACAATAACAAAAACACTTAAACTAATCAGTCGTTTGTTGATACGCAGTCTTCGCAAACGGCGTCTTAAAATCCGTCAGTAGATAAAACTGCCCATGGGCTTTCCTGCAACAACACCCAACTAAACCAAACAACTACAAATATCCCATTACTTGTGATTCCCATAACCCATGACACCATCTTTTGTAAAGTTGCACTTCTTGTTGGGTCCTCGCCAACTCCGGCATTTTGTAGCCGGAAACGCGTCCGGATTTTCGACAGATTCGGCATAGAGTCTCCAGGCTCTTACGTGACTGCAGGCAACTAGAAAATAGAAATATTAGGGTTGGTTTTGGGGGTGGTTGGAGGTGGTACAGATTTGGTCCACGAGACGAAGTTGGACTAGATAACTAGGCTGGCATCCGGGCTGGAGGGCACGACCTCCATTGGGGTAGAAATCCGCGTGACCCACTGGAATCGGAAGACCGAGGACGCCAGCGTCGGTGTGGATCACGTCGATGTAGTCGGCGTCGGTTTGAGTTAACCGGCGGGAAGCGTCTGAAAGTGAATTTGAATTTTTACGAGTTTTAAATTGTTGCTAAAAATAAGTACAAATTGTTTTTTAATGAAGATTCTTAGAGGGTTTTAACAGTTGTCGTGACAATTTTCGAATGGTCTTATAATTACTGACAATTTAGAGAAATTACAGTTTATTATGAATGAGCAACGTTCGCTTTCGTTTTGAACGGAAGCGCGTCCTGTAAGGTTGTGCAAAAATGTGTGGTGGAGGCGCCGGGAATCAGTGCTAATTATGCAAATTTACCTCTAAGCGAATATTCCGGAAATGCAGGATCCAGGGCAGTAATCCTCGGTATTCTCAACCCCCTCCTTAGTTGCTTCCCCGCAAATCCCGCAATATGCGAGCCCAGACTAAACCCAATCAGATGGACATTTCCAATTGGAATTTCTCCACTGTCGTGGAAGACCTCCAGAAACTTCCGCAACTTCTCTGCTACTACTTTGACATTTCTAACAGCGGGGAGGTACCAAGGGAACGTGGACAACTCCGACCAGTCCAACAGAATAACGTTAAAATTATCCTTCCGTTTCAAATACGCTGCAACGAATTTTCTTGGAAAATTTCCAGAGTGGTTTTCACGTACCTTGGGTTATTTCCAGTCCGCTTTGACCAGGGGATGGTTCGGAGAAACCATGTATGTAAATGATGGTGGGTGCTTTGGGGTTGAGACCCAATCGCCGCGCCACCCCTGCCACGTGTGGTTCAATAATTGCACCCTTATCAGCCGTGGCCTTGGTGTAAAGCACGAAACGAGCGTCCACTCCGGATTTCACCGGACAACAGTTCGGACAAAAGCCTCTGGGGGCCAAGCTCACTTTCATCTCGTTTTCACCTGAAATTGCCAACGATTTTATCCAGTTAGTTGCTGTCAAAGGATTTTCAATTATTACAGCTGTGGAGAGGAAATGGACACCGAAGTCTGCTAGGCGCGAGTGATAAGTTTTGAATCCGCAGCAGGGAAAACTCCTATTTTTCGCCCCAAATCAGATAACGATTATGATGACAACACTAATTAAATTTCGCCGTAAATAGAGTAGTTGCTTTCCACCTGTTGAGCGATTTTACATTCTTGTCTTAGTTAAGTTCGTGGAAAACTCGCTTCGAGAGCCGTCATGTGAAAAATCAAGAAACATGAAGAGTAAAGGTGCCAGAATAATATTGTAAATTAAAATATCGACCGAGTTTCCCAGTTCCTGACATTTGTTCAGGATGAGGGCTGGCCAATGCCGTTTCGGAAGGTCAGAGGTGGGCTTGAAAAAGGTCACGTGACGGGAATGGGTATGGCATAGAAATGTATCGATTGAAAGGAAAATTACGGAGTTTTGCACAAAACAGGCTGAGATTGATCGCACTGGAGAACATGGTATTAAGTTCTTAGAGCGCTTAAGACGGTCAAAAGAGAAAAAAGGTAAAAGAAGAACACAAAGAAAAAACCCAGTAAATGAACAACGTTGCAGTACAACTTAATTGCAAACGTTTCTGCAGTTTAATTGGTTTTAAAATATGTAAATTGTTGCATAATTGCTGTTTCCTTCGTCTTTGCTTTGAAGAACATAGGTACTATTGAAATTTGTACAATTCTAAACGCTCTATTTGGCAATAAGCATTTCGACAATTTGCGTAATTTTTGTGAGGTAATAATTAAAGGTCTTCTAATCAAGAACTTCAGGGTTGCGATTTCTTAATGTCGAAAGAAACAACTTTAAATTTAAAATTCTCTAAATTGAAAATTGAGGATTTTTTTAATTTTGTAGACTGTTCAAAGGAAGTTGTTGGATCAAATCTTGGTGTTGACAGAAATGATTAAAATTACAATTTATTTATTATATTATTCTCAAACACCAAATTTCGTCAAAAAAAAATGCTGACGCGCGTTTCGATAGCAAGTTTTAACAGTTTCAATCATTGCTATGATGGTATCATTGCTATCGAAACACGCGTCAGCATGTTTTTGACAAAATTTGTAAATTGTATTTTTGTAATTCGTAGATTGTTCCAATAGAAACTAAAAGAATTTAAGAACATTTGACAGTGTTCAAGAAAAGTTGGGAAAGTCTACAAGAAGGTACGAGAATCTAAGAGAATCGAAGAGGATTGAAACAAGTGTGGGAGAATCTGAAGAATCTACGCAAATTTAACATAATCTACAAAAATTTAAGAACATTTGAGGAAGTCGAAGAGAATCTAAGAGAATCTTAGAAGGTCTGAGAGAATCTACAAGAATATAACTAAAAAAACTTGGAGATTTTAAGATTATTTGAAAACGTCTAAAAAACTTGAGATAATCTAAAAGAATGTAGGGAAATCTACGAGAATCGAAGAAAATTGAAACAAATCTAGAAGGATCTTAAAGTACTTGCAAAAATTTAACATAATTTACAAAATCTACAAAAATTTAAGGGTGTTTGAGGAAATTTAGGAAAATTTGAGGAAGTTTAAAAAACCGGGAAGATTCTAAAGGAAAGTACTAGAATCTAAGAAAATCAAAAAGAATTAAAACAAGTCTAAAGAAATCTATAAAAAAAAATTAAAAATTGATAGAATCTTCGTCTAAGTCTAATAATCTGGGAGATTTTAAAAGAATATTTGAAAATCTAAGAGAATTAAAGGGAATTGACAATTATCTGGAAAAATCTACAAACATTTAAAAGAGTTTGAGAGCATTTTAGAGAATCTAAAAGAATATGAAAATCTAAGAAATTTGAAGGAAATTGAAACAAACCTGAGAGAATCTGAAAGAACCTACGAAAATTTAACGAAATTTACGAGAATCTACGAAAATTTAAAGACGTCTGAGAGCGTTTATGAAAGTCTAAGAGAACCTGAGGGAATCTAAAAGAATTTAAGAGTTTTGGTGAATTGAAAATGATTTGAAAAAGTTCAAAAAACTCTAAAAGAAGAGAATTAAAGGAAGCTTGAGGGAATTTAAGTCTTTAAGTACGTCTAAGAGAATCTAAAAGAGTTAATGTTAATTTTAAAATAAAAACTAATTTATCTAATAAAACTCATCTCAACAATTTCTTAGGTTTAGAGAACGCCTAAAAACGTTTTCAAATATTTAAAAAATGAATGTAAAATATTACCTAATCTTATCATATTGGTATGACAGGTGGCCTCATTAACAATATAGGGCATCGGCGGCGCTGAAGGGTTGAAGGGTATCATAAGCACATTAAGCGCAACCCCCACAAACTGAGCGAAAACGTTCATCCTGTTCAACCAACAAAAACTCAACAATCACATATCACACCAAGAGCCATCGACCACCACATTGCCGTCCACTCGACGTTTCCGCGGAACTGAGTCTCCATCATCATTTTATTATGTTTTGTTGACGCTTTTGCCATGAAATTTAGAAAGCAATAGCCATTTCGGTTCTTCAGTCCACAATATCCGTAGCGCAATGGAAGGGTTAGATAATAACATAACATTGGCCGGTTGTTCTATGTCAATGTTAAATTGCATAATTTCTTATTGTTTCGGTGGTTTTCTTGCGGATTCATCGTGACCTTTACCAAGGCTTTGCAAAGAGGTCCTGGGGGAGATATTTCTTGGACCAGTACATGGTCACGTCACGATTTTTTACTTCAAAGGCCGTATCTAATTAGACCACTTTATCAAAGGTAACAATAATTAATATAAACGGGTGTTAAGTGTGCAGATAACAGGTGAAAGGCCTGATGCTTCGTAACAATTGACATTATAATTAGCTTCCGATCACGTACGCTGTCATAAACTGTTTCCTTTCTACCGAATCAGCAATCTCACTCATTGTTGCCCGGGTCAACATAAATTCAGTGCAAATTTGTTAAACGCAGGTTATTTACCTTGAAACAGAAATAATTACTTTTACAGCTCGCAGATAATGTTATTGAATTATGCAAAAGGTCGAGCATTGAGTTCATCCGTTGTTGCAAATGAAATAGAGGTTGTAGGAAAATTTTCTGGTGATCATAATCTCTAAAATACCGGCAAAAATAAAATACCACTTGAAGTGTTATTACAGTGAAGAGCCCTTCGCCACAGTTCCGTAAATTCAAACAAAAATTGCACTTCAGTTTATGATGAAAGTCGTGGGAAAGTACTGCCGCCCATTTATTTGAAACAATAAAACTTTAATTGCGATAGCAAACAATTATTTCAGGTTCGATGATGAACAACAACACATTACACAACCAAAAAGAGAAGATGACACACCCTTTAAGTGTATTTCGTAGAAACAAAATTTCACTGACAGTGATTGATGAAATAATTAAAAAGGATCGAAATTACAATACAATAAGTGCGTCCTTGCAGAGGACAAACTTTCAATTATTTCGGACTGCAAGAGCGACAATAAAACCAACTTTGTTGGGATCAAATAGTATTCGGTTTAGTCGAAATTGTAATGAAACACGAACAAAACATATCGGTCATATGTTATAAATCCATTAACGAGCGAATTTCCCACGAGGACCAATGTAACTTGCTTTAATTTACATTTTTGATGGGCTTTGGGGAGCAAATAAAAATATTGACAAATGGGCTACCGTGACGACATTCACACAATTTGAATAGTCAAAACTAACGAGAATGTTGCTTGTCTGTAGTTCAAATAGAAATAGTTTTTTGATCGAAAGGAAATTATATCATTTATTTATATCTACATCAATCGATCATATAAATTACTAACTGTCGTAAAAGTTATTCGATTTGCTCGTGAACTAGGTCTTGAGGCACCCTGGAATGGGCCATCACAGGATTTTTATCGCTAGGTTGGCTGCACTTACGGCGGAAATGATGTTTGCGGAGGAGACAAGGCGGAATATTTAGGGTTTTTCGGGAAATGTCGCAGTTCTGCGGTAGCTCCTTCGGTTTAGAATTTACGCATTAATTGGTGGATTTTTTGTAAGCGCTAAATTTAAAATGCAGCTCAGTGATTGGTCCTTTTTTACTGCAACAATGTATGCAACCAAGAATACAGCTCTCTGTTTAATTATTTTCCCAAGAAAAGACTCTAGCTTCCTCCTTCAAGCTAATATTTCACGAAAGCCCGCCCCTGCACTTCCAGAGTAACACGAATTGATTTATAATCTACCTCCTCCCTCCGAAACGAAGTAAAGTGTCAGCAACCGATTTATTTCTCTGACACTCTGAAATAAAAATAATTCCGCAACTTCATGCTCATTATATTGTTTCAGGATAAGTTGCTGAACAAATTGGAGGAGAGCGAACCCGAATTGGCGTCTTGCCAAGAAGAAGAGGTCCTTTCTTACTTCTTTAAGTCATTAAAAACAATAATAAGACTTCTTGTAGTGCGTTATATGCATCAATGCGAAAGCCACAATGCAAACAGCCCCCTGCGGTCACCAGGTTGTCTGCAGAAAGTGCTTCGTGAAGACTATTCAAATAGCGGTGTCCCAGAGGCTGCTTCCGTTGAGATGTGTGATCTGCAGGGCGAAAATACTTAGATTAAAAGTGAGTTAAACACAGTTACTCTTAATTTTTATTGTTTTTCTTTTTTAGACAGGACCTATTCTGCCTTCCTCAGCCAGTGGCTACTCAGTGAATTCCCGATCGTCGTCTGTTCCCCAATCGGATAGTTTATACAGCGTGAGCAGTGGTGGCTCGTCTGTATCTTCCACTTCTTGTTCTTCCGAAGGTAGCAGGAAGTCTTCTTCATGTTGTGGTGGTCGTTGCATGGGAGCCTATCCCAGACAACCAGTCACGGGGGCTATAAGAAGATCGCAGCAACACGCGATGAAGATGAGATTGCAGGAGTACTGCCATCCTGAAAAAGGAAATATTAACAGACTCCCCCCAATCCGAGAACTACCCGGACAGAGTCCTAGTCACAATACCCCGCCTGCTTCCACTAGAATAAGGTTGGTATCACTTCCAAATATTTTTTTTTAAAGTTTGTTTTTAGATGTGCCCAGAAGATTGTAACCCAGCTCGAGGCGGTACCACTTCTGGGCAAAAGTCGGAACAAATACGAGAAATTGTCTCAAGACGACTTCGACGAAGAAGCGTCGAAAGACAGAAAGTGGTGGACTAATAGAACAAAGAACGAAGAGAAGATAGATAACAAGAAAAACGAACTGACTGAAAAACATATGGAGATGAAAGAAAAACAAAAACTTGAAGACAAAAAAAGTTCAATAAAAGACGCAAGGCTATAAATCTAAAGCAAATAAAATTTCAAATCTATTTTTTTCAAGAGGGCTCATAACGAGATAATTAGTCAATTAGATTAGTCAATTCGCGCTATTTAATCCATCAAAATCGGAGTACAAAAAATCTCGGTGGTAGACATCATGTTAGGTGGTAAAATTGATGTTGTAGCCCTCTTAGCCTTCTAACATCCCTCTTCTTGTTATTAAATAACCCTAGAATCTTGAATAATGCTATCATATATTTAAAAATGCTTGTGAAGGCCAATTTTA
The DNA here is from genome assembly GCA_029298725.1 of Gnatocerus cornutus. Lineage (NCBI taxonomy): Eukaryota > Metazoa > Arthropoda > Insecta > Coleoptera > Tenebrionidae > Gnatocerus > Gnatocerus cornutus. The sequence continues at coordinate 15,646,383 of CM055515.1, forward strand.
ATAATGAAAATATGTATATCAGCCCGATCCATATTATACAATCATTCTGTATATCAACAAAGCATCTACTAGAATAGACATACATATCCAACGCGCAAAAATCAAAATATTTTAAACAAACGGTTCATTAAATCGGTACAAACACATCGTAGTTTTTTGTTTTTATACAGATTGAGAAGTATTTTCAAATGTTGGCAATAATATTGACATACATATTAGAAATATTGTATTAGTGCTGGTTACGGCCCTGTAACATATAGAACTTTAATTTTGTAAGAGTAGACGTGTTGTATTGAATTGTTGTGTTTAGGATTATACGAAAATAAAGTTGAAAGTTAGTAGACGCTCTTTACGTGATTTTGGCCTGGCGCATCCACCATTTCATTGATTTGTCTTTTCGCATCAAAATTGCAAATCAGGCAACCCAAAATACACAACCAACTGGGAAGTAAATTTTGTAGCCAACGTAAAACACATTAATTCTCTTTTGCAAAAGGTGTAAGTTACACTTTCTCTAAAAATAAACCACGGCGTGCTGCACTGGAGTGTAAAAACCTTTATTCTAATAGCATCGATTTGGTAAAATACGTATTAAAGTTTTCTGGATGACCACCTCATAAACGCGTCTCCGGATTGCACCTCCGGTACCGTTCCAACCAGGCTCTTCCAGCTTCGGTTTTTCCTAATTCCGGCTTGCACTGAAAGCCTCCGTTAAAATTAATCATTGAAAAGTCGTCGCAATCTGTCACTCCATCGTTATTACAATCCTAAAAGTGCAGAATTAAACAGGAAAGCCACTTTTTCCACTCTTACTCTTCCATATTTTACAATGTAGTTCGCAACGATTCGTCTAGCACAGTGATAGGAAATGGCACAGTCTTCGTACGCTAAAAGAGAACATAATCAGATTGTGGTTTTCCCGAGGACGTCAACGAATTATAATTAATAAATGGATGTGGCAAAGATGAACGGAAGCCGCTATAAATGGATTTGTTTACATTCTCTCAGTTTTTGATGAAATAACTGACATTTGCTCAAGGATGAAGAAATGCAAATAATGTGACTCAATTACTTGTTTACCGATGATTAGCTCTTAAGACACACGTGTCTCCATTTTTATTTCATTACTACGCAGACTTAAGGAACAAAATTACGAACGTAAATTAATGGGAATTTCTAATTGAGTTCCGTGTTATACTTTTCAACCTCAAGGTAAGTTCTGTCGCTGCGTTAATTACACCTATAATTAAGAGAAACAAGCAGTTTTGACAAAATTTTCCAATGACATCAACTCAAAGAAAACCTATCTGAGAGGGTCACCACAGTTCAAGTTCAAATACCAACCTCTAGATCTATCCACGTCGTCGTCTGGTAAAATCACCTGCCCTGCATCAACCCAATAAATCCTGCTAATTTTGAAAGGACCACAGTACCCTTCATCGCACCCGACTGTTAAATTGCACTTGGATGACGCGTAGCACAAGCAGCGGACGCAGTCAGAACTTAAATTAACAACGTAGGGAACATCTAAAAATGAAGAAGTAGTGTTAAGTGGAGGTACGAAGACTTACCTGCTGTTAGGACTTGATGGAAGAAGAACGAAACTAGCAAGATGCTCAACGCCATGTTTTCTCTGTTGCGATTAAATCATTGTTGTTGATAATTGCCGGAGATTCCGAGCGTTGTTTCAATGTTCAACCGGAGAAGTTTCAGGATTTCTGTACTAAAAACTTGTTTGTTTTTTGTGGAACTTGTTTGAGCGAGGGAAAAGTCGTGGTAATAAATAATTGGCGAAGAGAAGGTCACGGTGAAATTAAAAGATGATGAAGAAGAAGACGCTTATCGAAATCCTGTAATTGGTTTCTTTATCTTCCATACAAACTAATTTAGGAGCTCGTTAAAAATCATTTTGACTTCCCATAATATGAGATAATCACAGTTGGTGTTTAATTAAATTGATAAAATCTGTTTCCAAGAACTGTATTTCCAAAACTGAGCTCTTCTAGTTATTGGTCAAGATCACATTACGTCATTGATGACGTAGAAAGGCCAAACAACACTTCCAGAAACCGATCCAGGATCTAAGTCCGGTTGAGTCACTTTGGAAATTTGACAACGTGGGTAGTCGACAACAATGAAAAACAACAAATTCCAGTCTCCCGTGGACTCTTCTAAAAATAGCCCCAATGTCGAAGAGTCTTTGGTTGACCATATAAGTAAATTTTACAAAACAGTTATCAATGAAATAATTAAATAGTTACGTAGGTAGTAATAAAAAAATAATAACACTAGAATATTTTCCGTCAGACACATTACCATAAATCGCCTCCGAGTCCGAAGACTAGAAAAAATACCTGTGATAACAGTTGCGTGAGGTCAAGGCAAAGTATTTACCACTACCAAACCTTTCACTGACCAATCATATCAATGTTGCAAGCAAAAGTCGAGAAACTCTCTGCAAAGATACATATGCTCGAAAGTTGCGGTAAAATCTTCAGTGGTTCACTCAAAGTGGTCAAGCAAAGAACGATGGCAAGAACTCTGTTAGTGCTAGCTCTCTGCATCTTAGGTAAACGCAACTTTTTACTCTTGTTTTTTTTACTGTTTTTTTTAGCTGTGGTTGCCGACCACGAAAACCTCCCCGTTAACCAGCAATGTCTTGGTTGCATCTGTGAGGCAATTTCTTCATGTGATACCAGCAACTCCTGCGCTGGAGATGTTTGTGGTCCCTTTAGAATAACATGGGCTTATTGGGCCGATTCTGGAAAGCCCACGGTTAATAGCGAGTCGCCTGAAGCAGCAGGGGCTTATGGAAATTGTGCGAGGGACACCTACTGTTCGGCTCTGGCTGTACAAGGATACATGAACAAGTTCCAACAGGTAAAAACAGGAGATGTTTAAAGGGGTTGTTTTAGTTGATTTTACAGGACTGCAACGGGGATGGTATAATCGACTGTGATGATTTCGCTATTATCCACAAGTTGGGAGGATATGGATGCAAAGGTGGTGTGATTACTGGGGTGTACGCCCAGAGGTACCAACAGTGTAAAGCTATAGTTGGTGTAAATTAATTAAGTTAAGCTGTGAATTTTAATTTTGTACTGAGTAGTAGAATCAATAAATATTAATGTAATTTCTGTTGTTTTTTTTTTGTGAATCGCCGGTAATTAAGACGTAAACAAGTAAACAGGTAAGTCTTCACTTCTTTTAGCAGCATAAACCAAACATTGACCCTCAATTTTATATTCTTGTAGGCACAGGTTGAGGACAACGTGTCTTGAATCAATAAATATATTCCAGACCGTCCGTTTTTGGTCTGAAGACACGTTGATGATCTCATCTATTGTTATAAAAATCTGAGAATAGTAGTGACGGATTCTTACTTACATCTTTCTGTTTTTATTATTATTAATTACAGTTTTCACTTATTTAAATTTGATGTTTAGTTGTCAAGGATTTAGTTTTGATGACATCTTGAGGTCACCTTTGGAGATGTGTCGGAGGATATAATGATCGCTTTTGTAATAAATATCAAAACTCACCTTGAAAATATTAAGATGTATGAATATTATAAGCGACGCTATAAATTATAATAATTACGACAGAATAAGGGGCAGTGGAAAAACCAACCGTAATCCAATGGAGGTTGTTAATTTTGGCAATAAAAACGCTCAAACAAGGGAAACAATAGGTTTTATTAAAATTAAAAAAACAAAATACATTTCTACAAAATTTAAAACTAACAACTTGTAAATAACACTGCAAAATGGCAAACAGGAGTTAAATACACAATGCGCACCTAGTTTTTGAAACTAAATCGTGAAATTAATTTCAGTATAAGTTATAAAATATTAATAAAAAAACACCTCATTACAATTCGAGAATCTTTTGTAAGCAGAGCACGTGAAGACAGTGTAAAAGATTAGATTTTCATTGAAAAATATACTTATTACACATCAAAAAACTGGTATTAAATACAGTTTGTACAATCAACGAATCAGCAAAGTTTTACAGCGATTGTTGTGATGAGTTTTTGAGGATAAATAAAATAGGAACTCGGTTTCTTGTGCAAGGGTATTGATATAAGTGCATAAAAAATCATCACAGCAATAATAGTACTTTATTATTCTAAATATAATTTTGTATACATGTAGAACTAACAATAAATGTAGACTGTTTAGACGAAATTATAAAATTGTAAACAATTATCTACATATACCAGCTATGTAGTGATTGTTTACAAAACCGAATAGAAATGCTAGAGCACGTTAAATTTCACTGGTTCGATAAAAAAAACGGCAGCATCGTTTTCCCTTAAGTCCCTTCAAGTTCCTAATAAATAAACTGAATCGTCTTTCGGACGAATAACAATTTTATAACCAACAAAAGAATCAGATTTTAACAACTGTAATAAACGGCTGCTGAGATTTCAACTTTCAGCGTCTTAACCGCCGAGTCCACTGAAAAATTACAAACGAGAAAAAGATCCTCTTTTTCAGTCAAAACCGTATTTACAATACAACAGCCATTTATTATCTATTCCATTTCTTTAAATACTGAAATAATTTCGTGTCCTTATTTACAACAATTAACAATTTTTCATGTGACTTGATAAAAAAAATTTATTGGTTCACCCTAAGCTTAGTTTTATTCTATTCTGTGTCGTATTGCGCTTGTTCGTGACGTGATCTTTTCACTTCCGGTTCTTGCAGACTGTCTTGGTTGTCGCCCGGACTTGAAGGGCTGCCCATACTTTGCTCCTCCACGTGTCTCTTTAGATCTAAGCCCACTGTGCCGTAGTTGTTGCCACTGAAAAGAAAGATTATAAGTCCCGATAACAACAAATTTAGAATAGGCTGACCCGTAAAACGTCTTTGATTGCGAAACTTGATAAAACTTTGTTTGTTTACCAAGTGTACTTGTTTTCTTGGTGCATTTATTACAATGTGTTTAGATAACATCCATCTAGTTCTGAAATGTCGCTATTATAAACTTTAGAATGCCGGTATTTACCTTGCAATGTTTATTTACCACAACCTGACGTAAAATTATGTTATCTCGAATGTTAATAATGTATTAACAGTAAACATATAAGTTATAGAACAAGTGTTTGTTATTTAAAATACTGTTTTTGTTTCGTAGAACAAAGTAAAAACAAAAACTACACAGCACTGTCTAACTTTAGAGTCTTAAGTAAAAAATCTTAATTTAAATTTGAATTTAGCTCTTACTAGCTGCCAATATAACATAGCAAAAATTCCCAAGTAGCAAAAACTTTCACCCCTTTTGTTTTTGTTTTACACTAATAAGTAATTTCTAAGGCGCTCATTTTGTCCACTGATGAATTAGTAATTCATTAGTCGCCACAATCGAATTTTTAAGCTTTCTATTAGAAATAAGATTTAATTCTTTTGGGGTAATTTTCGTATAACCAGAAAAAATTAAGTTGGCATCAATGAGAGAAATTGAATTTTGTGAAAAGTGCCTGTTTAAAAAAGTGTTTAAGAAAGTAGAAAAATGGTCAAATTCACTGTGAAATTGTTAATTTCTTAATTAGGTGAGTGCTCATCAAGTTATTTAATTAAATTTAAGCTACTAGGTTAAGCCGCGCATGATCAAATCGCGATTTGAAAAATTATAGGTTATGTCGCACCGCGTCCATATTTTTTTTTGTAGATTTTCTATTTATAATGTGAGCTGTTTGGCTTGAAGCTTTAAAAATACACTTATTTAACGTTTGTTCATAATAGCTGATAAATTGCGTCCAAACGATTATCGTAATTTTGAAATTAATCTAAAAAAGTTGTGCGTTTGTTAACGTAAGATCAATGGAGGAGTCACTGTATTATTTTCGTTGGTGGCTATGACTATCATTTCAGCGTTTGTTTGATTGGCCCATTTACCAACAATTTTTGATTTAAATTCCACATATTTATGCAATATTTCCCCTCTTCCCGCACGACCGGAAGAAAAAGTCAACTCGTAATATTTATGTATTTTTCATGTCCATCGGCAATTTTTTGTCATAATTGAATAGTTTTTTTTTTCCGAATCAAATGAAAACAATTTTTTCCAACGTGAAACAAGATATTTTGCATAATCGCAAAAAAAGAAACAAAGTTTACCTATATGGCGAATAATTAGCAGTTTGAACAATAACAGGTTGAGGTGAAAAAGTAGCCGGGGACATCGATCTCTCTTCTACAACATTGGATGCCATAATATGGTACTTCTCTGAAAACCACACGTTATTAATACTCTTTAACATCAATCATTTCCTCTTTACCTTCTCTATGTTCTTGCCCGTTGGCGTTCGCCCCTTGGTCCCCTACGTCATTTCTATGCGGTAACAACAATCGCGCTTTCGTCGCCCCCACAAGCGCCGACATTTGTTGGTGTCCAATCATACTCCCGGAACCCGCATACGCCACTGTCGGATTTCCGGGACTCCCAGGAGCAGATTGACTCACTTCTAACATATGTTCAGGAGTTGGGGAACCCTCCCGTGATAAACATTCAGGAGTCATCAGACCAGACATACTGATATGACTCGGGGAGGCGGGGGCACTGCGGGAACTCAAACCGAAGGGGGCACGGAAACATGGCACACCACGTTGTCTTCGTCGACGGAAGGCTTGTTCTATCAACTTAGATTCTGATTGGGGGTCGATGCGCCAGAAACTGCCTTTACCGGGCTCTTCTTGGCTGCGGGGGACCTGAAAAGGGGACAAGTGTTAAGCCAGCATGAAATAGCTTTTTCAACTTTTACAAAATTATATAAATTGATTGCTTGGCTAGCTTCTCGGCCACTAATTAAAAAAGTCTGAACCTTCAATTCGTTTAATTAATTTTTGGAGTTTGTTCAACTCCGGTAGACGTCTTGTCCAAGTCAATTGCGGATTACCTTTATGAAATATCTGTTGAGGCTGAGATTATGCCTGATTGAGTTTTGCCATCCTTTATCTGCCGTCCTGTAATATGGATAGTGCTTCGTGATGTAACTGTAAATCCCAGATAAAGTAAGTTGTTTATCTGTAGCACTGGCTATCGCTTGGACAATTAGCTGCGCGTAAGAATATGGCGGTTTTGAATCGTCTTTATTGCTACTGCTTGCCCCATATCCATCGTTGATTACAACTGGAGGTACCTGGAAGGAAAAAATGGGTCAACAGAGTCAGAAGAGTCTTTGAAATAACCATTTGGTAGTCCTGATGTTATATGAATTAACAAGCTTCGGAGTTTACCTTCTGAAGTTAAACTCAAAAATGGGCTTTTTCAGCAAATTACCGAATTTCCGTTTGAGGTAGGATGTCTATAATGGTCAGGACTATGATTCTGAACGTGGTGGCTGCCGCCCCCATCATCCCTCCTAGCGACTTGAGCAGCATACGCCGCCACCATCTGTAGATCTGCCGAGATGCTCCGTCTCCCATGCCCCCCTGTAAAAACGTGTAAAAACCACCCTGACATAAAGTTGGTAACACTACCTCTAGGACTAGCCGGACAACTGTTGGCTGCACTGATTGTACCTGTCGGTGAAGGGAACGGACTTACATAGACGTCACTAGCGTCTGGTATGTTTATTTTAAGAGGTCCCATACCACCGGGAGTGTTACCACCCCCCGATCTGTCTCTCATCCGAATCGGGGACACTTCTCGGATTTTAGGGGGTGGCTCGCTGTTTTCATCCACCAGAGATTGAAAGGAGAGACGGATATTTGTACTGGGGAATCGGAGTTGGCACCTGAAAAAGGAAATTTTGAATTTCCCGCTGAGACTACAAGATTGGAAGGTTTAAATAGGCCCCAACCGGAGGATGGTTATTTGAATACTCCCTCAATTCATGAATGGTCGTATTATTCAATGGAAATGTGACTCTTTCATACTTGTAGCATCACATTCTGGCTACACTACTTTTAATGAGAATGTGCATTATGTATGAGAGTTGAAGAACCTTATTTTTCGCTTAGAAACAGAATGAATAAAAAATCGCAGTCAAGGTGAAGTGCGAGATGGCGATAACGGTTTTTTATCGTTAGACTTTTTGAAAAGTGGGTACACCACAGTACATATACAAAAATAACCTTACAGATAACGAAATAATCTAAGACGACTAAATATAAAACGACTTATTTATTTACGCGATGAGTTGTAAATATCGAGTGGAAGATAAAAAGGCACTTAATTACTGCGAAAATCAGACATGGTCAAAATTCAGATTGGACGACCTCGGCGATTTCGAGACAAAGTCATCGTAACAAAGATAAAGTGGGTTTTCGTGTAAGTACAGCGTAAATTACTAATTTTAAATGGCGATTACTCTTATCAACGCTCATATAGATTGCAACTTTAATCAAAATGGTACTTAAGTCACTTTAACATGTTTGATTGCAGAAACGCCAAGTCAAAGTTAATTTTATCAGAAAGTGAAAATTATTGATTGGATATTCGATGCAGAAATTAATCGCCGGTTATCACACGGAGCAATCATGAACTTCGACATAACGAAGTGATATTTGTAATTTCGAATAGTCAAATAGTTTTTAGCTAGCCGGGAAAATCGTCATTTTAGCAACTTTTTTCGATCAAAAACGTTTTGAAATCTGTTACTAAACCAAACGTTAATTGGTATTTATTAATAATATGACAGTTCTGAAATGTTAAACGAAAAAAAAAATCATATTTAATAAATTATTGAGGCTAAATCAGCAAAAAAGATCTAATTGATCTTTAGTTTGATTATGTTATAATCAGCTATACGCTGCTCTACATAAATTTAGTTGATATTGTACTAAACAACCCTTTAAATTACCGGTATTAAGCAAAGCTTGAATTTTTAATAGTCGTTCAATAAATTGAATACTTTTGCGCACTCGTATCTCCAGTTAACCGATAATGAGATGTTCACATTCATGCCAATTATTCCATGTGACAGCATCGCTACGAGGTACATCCTAAAATTTTATCAGTACGTGCCAAAACAAACTAGAAAACTGAGTACATACAAACTATTGCATCACTCATGGAATTTTTTGTCATGAAAACCTTGTTTTGTACCTCCCCACCAAAATTCATTGATTAATTCAAAAACCCCTTGACTACATCTAGCAGACTGCGACGGTTACTGTCCGATTACGTCATCATCGGAATAACCACGTCGTGGATAAATCATTGCAAAACGTGGCTATAATAATTGGGACGATGTAAAAGATAACGTTATATTTATTTAACGCGCCGCTGGCTTGTTTATCATACGTCAAAAACAATGATGCAATGCACACAAACGTGAAGAAATCGAGCGTGCTGTGATTTTAAGACCATGCAAACTGTCAAAGATATAAATCGTTCTTGTAGGATCGATCTACATCCGTCAATGTTTATTATTAATTTATCGACTGTCGTGTTTAGTTTTATTAGGAAGCGTGCACATAGGTCCAAGGTCGTATCGCAGTGTGCTGTGATAAAGGTCGATTCGTACGACGCCGTTCCATAGTGAACTTGATCGAAACGTAAACAATCAAATCACTAGGGCGATCTGTCAAAAGTGTTTGTTTGACCATCATTTTACTGGGGGAAAAAATAAATTCGCGGATTGATATACGAGGATCGTAAATTCACGTAATTCTTTTATAGCGGCGTTTTACAGCAAACCTGCTTATCTGTCAATACCTGGTCATTACAAAAACAATGGTTTTTATGTAATGACATCCGTTGCAAATTGTTGCAAGTTGGCTGGTGTCGTATTAAAAATGTTACGCATTTTTCGGGATTTTCACGAGAACAAGACTTGTCATTATGTCTATATTTATTCTCAGCTAAACTCCTTTTTATTGTACACTTGTCCACGGTAATTAAGTTTATTTTAGAAACTTTGGATTTAGATACACTAAAACCTCCTGCTGTGTCATTGTACGCACCATTTAAATTTCACTGTATCAAACAGTGGCACGTATTTGTGAAATAGTGTAGATAGTAAACAAAGTGTTTATGTTTCCATGTTGTTAAACGACATGAATGTACAAACCGCAGTAAATGATATAATCAATGGTTGGTTTATACGAGGGGTGTTATCAAAGCTGTGGATTTTAAATGGGAAATTTCTGAAGTGCCTCAAATTAGAAGCTCTGTCTTAAGTGTACGATACTTTACAAGTGCACATGTTTGTTTCAAGGTCATCTAAACAAAGATCAATAAAAAGTCAAGATAAGAGAGTTTTTGAGGATCAAAATTATGTGTGATTGCTTTAGTTTTACGAATATGGATGTAAGTTTTATGGATGTAAGTTTACGATAAATACTCAGCCTTGACTTTTCAGATCAAAGATAATTATTTAGACTCAGTGCGTGGCAGAGGGTATTGTATTCGTACCACCTCGTATATGTTACGGTCTAATTAGGCATCTTCTACAAAATTGTCACAACTACAAGATTTCCTTTGTCCCTAGATTAAAACACGCTCACAAAATAGTATTGCCCAAATTTTCACAATGAAAAACCTATCAAATAGTGGGTTATTTTTCGAAATTCTTAATGTCTTCCTTTTAGTGAAATCTGATTGATGTTAGAACAGCTTGAATTGATTTAACAAATAATCCTAGCGACAGAGTTAATTGATATTGATGATGTTTATATACTTGTTAACCGTTGCATTTGGAGACGACTTGAATAAGAGAAACAGGCTTATAGTGGGTCATCTCAGATTGACACTAAAATCCCCGACAACGTAAATAAATAAAATTCTTAGATATTAGGAAATATACAGGGGTGGGTGGTCATTTAAAGATGTTATAATTTTACAGTTTTTTTCCTGCCTAAATACGCGCGGTATTTTTTTGTGAAGGCTACCATCTGATTTTTATTTATCTAACGATAATATCCAAAATAACATGTTTATATTTGACCTTTTTGTGAGAAACAAAAACCAATCAGATAAATTGTTTTGAAAAGAATACCTGAATAGTTGGTAAAGTTTGGACTAGCGTTTTGACAAGTAGAGATTGCAGTTTTTCCATGTCGGTATTAACAAACAATTTTCACATTCTTGTGAAAACGAGTTGCGAATTTACATAAACTTTGAATCAACAAACAAAATAAAATGTCAAGTGTCAGTAAAAATATAGCATCGTGATCGAAGACAAGTGGACGCTTCGGGTACGGATGTAGAAATTGTAACGTAAATTAGAATTAATGTCAATTGGTGGAAATAATTAATCAAGTTTAAATTATTTTAATTAGCATTAAATTTGAATTAATTTGTGCATCTGTCAAATTCAAGGTCGAAATTGAATTTCGCGCGTTAAAAAATGACGGCATGAGTTGGAAATGTAGGTTGTAATCGCAAGATAAACAATAATAAATGCAACATGTAAGGAGGCCGTGAGCGGAAATAGCTTCGTTTGTTTCGTTGGATGTAAACATGGTCGAAGGAAGCGAAAACCACGTGCTCACAGCCACGAAAAAGAATGTTGCACAGTGTGTTTTGCTCCCAACACATCAATACTGGTTTATTTTCTATTTACACTGCGTTGGTGCGAAAATGCGCTTAATGTCGCGTGGAATTACGGAGGTTTTTAGCGCGTCGTCGGTCGTCGTGACGTCACCAGCTCAATAAATACTTCACATGGTTGGTATGTCGGCCTGTGTTTATTTGGGGTTACTATCGATTTTCGATTGTTTGTCTTACGTCTTGGGCAGGTGTATGGCCGGGGCGCCCTTGCGCTGGAAGACGCCGTCGATGAAGACGCCGTTTTTCCCATTGCAAAGCATGTAAAAAAATGGATGATCGAAGAAGACCTCCAGGTGCCGCCTCGAGATGAAGCTGGAATGACCCATGTTCACGTCAACATCACCACGTGAGCTGTTGCGGCCGATGATGATGCGATTTTGTCGGACGAAGTACTCGATGTCGCGGCCCTCGATTCGGGCGATGGCGTCACCTTTGTCTTCGGGGCTCCACTGTACCTTGGAAGGGCTCGTTGGAGCCGATTTCAAGGACAGAAGGGTCCACGCGTCGCTCTCCGACGTCTGCGAGAAGGCGGACATTGCGGCACTCACGCACGGCACACTGCGATCCAGACGCACGCACTGTTTAGATCCTCAAACGAGATCCAGAGGAGTCAAGACGAAGAGAACTTGAAGATAAAGCGTGTTGAGCGGAACGTGTTGTGTTGTTCTGGTGAATGATTTCATAACAGCTCGATCGGTACGAGACCACGGTGTTGGTAAACACGTGAGGTTGCCAGATGCATGACGGAAAGACCGTGGCGACACCTCGCGAAAAGCAATATACCATTGATGGATAAATGCAGGGAGGGGGTAAAAAAACACGACATCTATTGGTCGCGTCTTGAAACATCAACTGGAAACTAATTCGATCACAGTATAATCCACTATACGATTTTGGGTTCCTCAAAAGAGGGCGGAGAATGTAATGCAAAAGAAATATGAAACAAATCAAGTCTTAAGATAATGAACAAGATAGAAAATTTAAAGATAAAAAAAATATATTGATGATTGGACCACATTTTGAAGGTTGAGCAGTTGACATCGTCAATTTTCATTTCTTTGAAAAAAAAACCGTCATACTGTACTCATGCATAAATTTCTCTTTGATCAGTTTGATGGTGATTAAGTATCTGATATCTGATCTCGGCTTTTGTTTCTAAGAGCATTAATATTATGTATCTAATATTATCAAGAACATGAGATGAAATTACGTGGGTAGAATATTATTAAATTCAGTTGGTAACATGCTGAAGAGTCTCAGACGGGTCGTTAAACTGAATCCATATTTTAATAGGAACTTTTAAAATCTCATATTTCTAAATGTACTCATTATAAAATGGAATTTTCCCATTGTTTTTTTGATGGAGAAAAATAAACATTTGATAACATAGAAGTTTCGTCCAATGAGAAGTTAGTGAGACTAAAAAGGGTCTTGTTCGTCTATTTTTTCCTCGGCGTTTGACACAGCCCTTATACCATAATTTGCTATTTTATAAATACCATGAGATTAAAAAAATGGTGCCTGTTATTGGCAGCACTGTTATTCATCGAACCCTTTATATGCAGTTAGTTAATGCTCAAATTAAATTATGAACAACTCTCTTAGGTAATATGCAGTGCTGTCAACAAGTTTTCCATTTTAAATTCTGTTTGAACCGTTTCCACATTTCGAACGAAATTGAAATTAAATTAATAGTCCCGCTTCTATATTTTTTAAAAAACAACATCCATTGTTGGCTTGTTTGTAATAGACTGTTTATCCATTCTACTTTATTGTCCTTAAAGTTTCCAATGTTTTGGAAACATCCTGTAAAGCGTTTCAGTGCGGCGCCTCAAGCGACAATTATTCTGCATCTGAGCACTTTCATGTTCCATTTAAATTTCCCTTCCGGAAATGTGCTTTGATGTTCATCTTCAGTCTGAACTTCAGTTCTAACTCTTCACCCGAAAAAACCAAGACTTTCCATTTTTCCGACATATTAAATTGACGAAATAAGTCAACAGAAAAAACTTTCATAATTAAAAACTTTTAGGAGCGCCCTGTCGTTGTTTTAACAAAGACAGGAGTACTCCGAACAACAGAAATCTTAATCTAAGCCCTCGCGAACTTTATTCCCCATACGCTCCATTTCAATATTCATACGTCAACTTTGGAAGTGACTTGTAACATTTTGGAGAATTTTTAAACAACAACCAAACTTCGCCTCGTCTTTCTTATTATCTTCACAAATATATTCTCTTAAAGTTTACATTACGACCTCAGACCTCAGCTTTCATCGATTTTTCTCAAATCAAACAATACAAGGAAAATCCGCTAGTCACTTGTCATAAACCAAACATGTCGTTAAGCCATTTTCACACAAAGCAGGCTCCGCCCACACTAATTAGTCACGTGCGTCCAGCGCCCTCTGAGGATTTTAAGTGGTATGGAGCAAGAAAACTGACAAGGATTTATTCCTAAGCTACGCTTGTCCATTGACGCTGTTACTATGGAAACCAGGTGGATTCCGCCGATTTGTTGATGACGCATTTCGAGTTATGGATTGGTTATGATTAGGCCTTTATAGCCCCATTGTAGCGGTAATGCAAAATGAAGGGCCACTTGGCATAATTATCGGGGATTAATTCGGTGACAAGGTCAGGAGGTGGGGGCGGTAGGGAGTGGAATTGTTCCCTTTTTCTCTACTATCAAAGAGGTACTCGGTAATTTCCACATTTTACTCGTTTCTAAACTTTTTCTCTTTAGTAGCTGCTTTTTTTTTATACATTTTTAACGTCTGTTATTGGTCTATGACAGGATAAATATTTGCAGCGTTCATTAATTAACTCTCCCTGAAAAACATGGAAAATAAACAATTCTCGAAAATCCCGTTTGTTTGTTCATCGAAATAGTTTTGTATTTCGACGTTGAATTATCAAAATTTACACTAACGATAAACAAGCGAAAATTTTTCTTTCAATTATATTTAGAATCGGAACGGAGTAACCCCAAGGCGTCACTTTCCGCCACCGTAATTCGTAATAAAATCGTTTGATCAAATAAACTTCCTTTCTTATTATCAAACTAACGACCATAACGTGCGTACAAAATTGCAACGTTTCGTTTAGATACTAATAAAGTAAACGCCAAAGATTATTTTTACACTGATTGACGTACTGAGTTTACAAAGTGACTGTTGGGATAATATAAATCAACACGGTCGATATATAAATATTTGCGAATGGATCTCTGGGATCTCTTGTTACATTTCGGCTAATCTCTGGGAATTGTATTTCGGTGCGCAAAATTGGAAGCGAAATCGCGGTTTAAAATCAATTTATAGTCCGGGATCTCGTAAGCTGTGAAATTTCTGTACGGGGTTAAGTCACGCAATTCTACCAACATATGATCAAATGTAAAGCCAACTGTTTAACCCAAGTTACATTATTTAGTAGCTTGCAGGGTAAACTAACAAAAAAACAGTTTTGAATAGACTTGTAAACTTCTAAATAATTAAACAACATTGCGTTTACAACTTTATCGCGAAATTTACAGCTGGCCAGATTATCTCAATCCCAGTCTGTTCCTGAAGTGTAGCCATGTGTATGAATAAACCTTAAATTCCCTGACAGATTCTCGACGGGAGAATAACATGACCAGTAGCAGGATTAGGAAGCTTTGAGTTGGAGGTCCTGTTAAATTTCTAATACGAATTTACCGCTGTTGCAACTCAGATAGAGCTTTTATTACAAGTTGACGTCGTAAACAAACAGGAAACCAACATAGAGATTAATTTTAGAATGCACATTATGTTCATTTCAGGAGTAATTTATTTCACACCTGAAATAATTCAGGTAATGGATTTTACACGAATTTCAACGGACAGATGAACGAGACGACCTCTAAATCTTATACTTTTTATAGCCGTTGAGTATTAATTAATTAAAGTGTTATTTTAATTAAGTAGCTTTAAGTTGACTTACGACGTGGCAAATCAAAATTGCGTTATACTGAACTGAAATAATTGTTTCACTTTTGAACCGAACGGGTGCTCCATTTTTCTTTTCTTTGCATTAATAACATCTAGAGCGATTTTCTGCCTCCTCAATCCGATGAAAGGTTTGACCTCGATTTTTGTAATCGATCATTAGACTGTCTCAAATGCATTTAAAGTTCGTTCACACCACACCATTTCACGTAAATTTCATTCTTTGCTTCATATTTTTTCAACGGTCACGCTTTGCAGCTTAAATTTCCATTCCACAAAGTAGCACAAGGTACTCAAAAAACCACACGATCGCCATAATAAGAAAATTTATTAAAAACTAGTTAACAAAATATAAAAACTTATTTTAATATTCAACAATAGGTTTCAGCTCGTAGGCAATTCCAGACTTTTGGTCTACAATCAGCCCTAGTTTCTGATCAAATACCAAGTCTTCTCCGTTTAGTTTCTTGTGTTCTCTTTTCCCTCTTTCGTAGTCTCTTTCACTTTTGTAATTCCCTCCATGTCTTCCGGTCAAACCGCTTAAAACCAAAGACCGCGCATTGTCGTTAATGAATTCAACATCTTTTTCGGGGGTTGGTTGGCGTTTTCCTCTGTTAGCAGCCAAGTAAGTGGGCTTCTGCTGGGTTTCATCATAAGCGACGTACTCTTCCTTTTGTTGACTTTCTTCGCCGCCACCGTCGTGATGACCGGCGTGGTTGTAGTCCCAGTAGTGTTCGCCGTACCCTCCGTGTTTGTCGCCCCATCTTACCTAGAAACGAGATAAAATCAAAAAGAAGTAAACGAAAATTGCGGGGAAATGACGATTACTTTGGTTTTGAACTCGCCAGCATGGGGGTGGGCTTTCTCGTGGCGTTCGATAAAGTGGTGTTCGTTGCCTCGTTTGTGGCCGTGTTCGTAGTGGTCTTTAGCGGGGACGTGGGCATATCTGTTAGTGAAGAAAAAGAAAGTTAGAGGGAATGAAAGAAATGCAACACATGCAAAGAATTATAAAATTAGTCGATTTGGATTTTATTCGAAGAAGAAAACAGTTGTTGACAGGGAAAGTGTAAGGCCGAAGTTTTTGTTAGAATCCTGGAAACGAAAGTCACGAAAAGCGAAAGAGAATTAGTTTTGGCTCGGAAAAGTGTGAAATCCCTCGCAAGCGATCCTGCGAAAGGATAAACGCCTTCCCAATAAACACACATTCAAATTGATCGTACACACATAAAAGGAAAAATCCGGGAAACCCTCAGTAAAAGAATGAAGCCACAAAGAACAGAAAATATATTTTTAACACCTTTCCTTGATGTGAACGGTCGTGAAAATTGATTTTTTCGAATCTCTGTTCCCAATCCTCCGGTGTTTCGCACACATGGCCAAATTCAATTTCATCAGGGGAGTGCTGTGCCATGTATATATCCCTGACACACAAAAAGCAGATGTAATTTTGGCAAATTTAAAGGATCAAATGGTGTCATCCGCAGAAGACTTGTGACTTTAATTTTGTCAATACAGGATAACTCACTGGAAGTATTTGCTGCCGGAATGAACAGCCGCAGGACCGAATCCTCCCGATTCAGCGACTTGATGGTCGTCCTTTTGGAGGGTGATGCTTCCAACTTGACGTTTGTCCTTTACATCCGCTCCACAAACGTAAGAGGCGGCGCACAGCAACGCTAACGCTGAAAACTGAACACCACATGAGAAGCGGAATTTTAAAAACACAAGAATTACGGTGTACCTTTAGACACATTGTGAAACTCTCGTTGTTGATGTGAGACTGTCTCTGTTGTGCAAATTTCCACCTTTATATACTTGAATGATCCGAAACGAAACTGTCTTTTCGATATAGTTCCAGCAAGTTCTCTGGCACCGCGGTTTTGCGTCGAGTTTCTTGCTCTAAAATTCCAATTACACTGAAAAAACTCCAACGGTCCGTTAGGTTTATAAATGAATTTCTTAAACACTGTCGTTCTCTGCACCGTTCGTTCTGCTTTGTGCCCCAACACCACAAAAGATGACATAAATCTTCCTTTCAGGTCACCAGATGACACCACTATTCACCTCCATCACAGCATTTTTCAGAAAGTTATGAAAAGCGAAACGATTACGTAGGAAATTGTTTGGTAATTATTGAAAGTTTACTTTCACAGAAAAAAATCGTTTTGTTTCAAAAATCCATTTGCGGCTAAACCGGATGTTGGGTCATACTTTTTATGAGTTCCTCCGACTTTGGTTTCTTGCTAATATCCAACGTTTTCTTATTTCGCTTTTATTTTCAGTTCGTGCTAGATATGAATCTGGAGGATCTCCACGTATTTACATTACACACTTCTGTTAGGAAATTAAGAAAAAATTAAATTAGAAATGCGTGAAATTCAAATTTCTCACTGCACACAAAACCAGTGACGCTAAAAGACAATGGTGGAAAAAATGATTGGTAATCAATTGAACATGAATAATTTCTCATTTCCGGAGTCGCGAGCAAATATTTTTTGAGCATTTCGCAATGTTCCGGGCGAGCAGGAATTTCAAGTTTCGCGCAATTTTCACTACTAAAATCACATTATTTGAGATAAATATTTTCACCTCCAGATTTCGCATCGTTGCATAATGTATAATTCAGATTGAAACCAGTTCATTTCAATTAGCAACTAATTTCCAAGTCCTTTGGAATCCTTTTCGGGTCTGCTGACCAAATCGGATCCTTCTGTTTCCACCTCGATTTGAATTTCACTTTTTAAAGCTTAAAATTCCAACAAACTCTGCATTTCAATTTTGCCAGTTCTTGTTGACTCTTAAACGTTGCATTCATTTTGTTCTTTTTAACATTAAACAGACCAGTTCTTCATAACGCGAACGTCAATACTCGACTCGTAGATTTTCATCAACCGAAAGCTGGAGCCGTTGCTTCATTAATTGATTCGATATTTACTTGAGTAATGAACATTTGCATGAGTTCCTGAAAACGTTACTCTTCAGCAAGTTTTCAGTCCGCTTAATTTCATTACGTTCCGCGCAATCAAATCGAATTTTCCTAAAATTGTACAGATTAATGTTGCAAAGATAAATTTTCAGGAGATGAAATCGATTGTGAGATGGTTTTTGGATTTCATTTTCATGATTGCACGCTGATATTGTTGCGGTTCTACATAATTATCTTGTGTTCCTGGAAGTGGAAATTACAGCGGTTCCACTGCTGCTGGCTGAATTTTCAGGTAATCTGAAATTCCAATAGATGTAGGAAGTCTTTGAAGTGAATATTTTCACGGTAATATGTCTAATGGATGGGAAAACTACCTATAGATGACATGGAAATCAATTTTATACTTAGTCTATTATGCTTTGAACGAAAGCTCGGGAGTTTTCCGGAGAGCGGTCTCAACAAGAAGCTCAAAAAATGAGGCGCTTCGGTTTTCTGACAAATGAGAAAATTTTGGTAATTTGTTGGATAATTTAGTGTCGAAAGCATATTTTTATTTCTTTCCATGTATCATTTTTTTCTTGCTCAACTTGTCTTCCTCCAGACTTTCTGAGAGAATCTTGTATTTTGTAAAAAACGGGCTGTTTTTTTAAGTTTAGAAACAAATTTTATTATTCATTTAAGTAATTTTCTTGCCCCGCAATCCAGGTCCGCAGTGTCAAAAGTAAAAAGGTGATTAGCGAAAAAAAGCGTAACGACCGCGTGTGCAAAACGTTCTAAGTCCCGCAGCATCCAGCATCCAGTAGGCGTGATTCAGTCGACGTTCGAGTGGCGTTTGGGCAGGGCGTCGCGACGCTGCAACCAAACTTTACGTCTTTTCGAGTTGCCGCGACTTTTAATAAGTTTGCATTGTTGTTTTTCAAACGTCGAAACGCGTCTTGACTGCCAAAAAGGTAAGAAATCATTAGTTTGGTTAGTAACTTTTTGGTTATTATGAGGAATGTGCGACGCCGACTATTAATTTCAGACTTTTTGTCGTGTGTGGATTACGGCAGTTTTATGGAAATGTAAAAATAAATTTAATGATTCCTAATTCGATCCATAAAATTCGAGTGGTTGTTTTTGTGCCCGTTTCGGTTTGCAGTGGAAATTTAGGACTTTTAGGAATTTGAAACGAGCTTTAAAGTTGACTGAAAAAACAGAAAAGAATGTTTGAGGGTTTTGGGGGGAAATTTACGGCCCGGGAAAATATTTTTATGGAGATAATTTGCGTCGCGTTCATTTTACATTTCGATAATTAGATTCCATTCTGTGGTACTCGAGGGAGGTTTTATATTGGCATAGCCGCAAGTTCTTTTGAATTTTTATTGTAACTTTATTCATGAAACATGGTTTCTGCGTTTTCGATGCACTGCAGACGACCCGGACTGATATAAATAATGGCATAATGCATCATTTCAGAAATATGAGCCATAAAAGACAACTGTTAAAGCTTGAAGCTTGCAGTGTGTTATTCATAACTTGTCTGAACAGTGCATGTTTTATTTACACCAGAGATAATTTGCTCGATTTATTGAAAAGGAAACCGTAGGTTGGGAATTTGTTAAATTCAATTTCCTCTCCGCTTTATTTAAATCTTCAAATATTTAGACTTGGAGTTATTTATTTCCGAACTTAAAATTAGAAGAACAGACCTTACCTTCTTCGACTAATTTTCAACGAAACTTGAAATTCACCTATCGACACCTCTATATTTTTCCAGATCTATTTCCATAAGTCCAAAAATAAGTTCTAATCTACCAAATATCTCGAGTATTTCCTGAGGACTGTGCAGAGCGTTTCGAGAAAATCAAATCATTGTAACGACGACGTTGCTGAAAACTTGCCCTTAAAGTGCTCCTTAAGTGGTTTAGAAAGCTGCAAATTAAATATCCGTTTGTGAAAGTCAAATTTGTCGAATCTGGGGTAATCGAATTGTTTAGGTCTATTCAGAGAGTCCTTTGGACCCTACCATAGATAATCGTTATAATGCATCTGTTGGAGGATGCTTTGTGCTTAGCAAATCAGATAACATTATTTATTACATCGAAATTATTTTTATGTCTGCAGTTGGCAGAGAAATGTGGAACTTCCTAACTTATTATTATCTTGGCTAGAAAAGGCTGTAAAAGAAATTAGAAGCAGTCGCAGAAAATGAGGTAATTTGATCGTCGTTCAGCGTTTTTGCAATTGAGAAGACAGTTAGGTATTAAAAGATTATCATAAGGATTTCAGAGTCGAATCCAAGCTTTTACTGCTTTACTAGTTTGTTTAGAAAGCGCTTTATTAAAATTAAAAAAAATCAGATTTGACTAAAAGCCGAATAATTACCTTCTGAACCAATTCCGAATTTCTTTGACGCTTGAAGAAAGCTTTCCACCACTCGCGAATTTCACATTTTGAAAGAAATTATTGTCGCTGAAAGAAAAATATAAATAAACATGGACCCCAATTCTAAGCTCGCAATTTCATGTTCAAAGCACAAAGCTACAAAAACTTATTATAACTTATGTTATACTTTGAGAGGGAACATGGAGTTATATTAAATCGTAGCTAAAGAGTAAAAAATCTTTTTTAGTCAGTATTAATAAAATGTGAAAATGTATCGCGACGCTAGAAAAGCGGAGATGCAATTCGGAGAAGAGCATACTTGGGAATCAATTTGAACAAAAATGCAAATGATGCCGGAAGGATGTGGAAATTTATTATGGAACTTGTGAGATAAGAAGAAATTGTGAGCGAGTTTTTAATGCAGCGGGTGTTCCAGGAACATTTATGGATTGATGGATTGTTTTTATTGTAACTTGAGGTCCTGCGTCGGTATTCTTTGCTTCAGTTTATTAAATTCTTTGCCATTTAGACGTGAGGTTTTAATTTTGCTTCAAGTGGCGATAGATGCGAATAAAAAACGGGAAAATGCGTCCAAATCGAGACTATTTGAAGCCGTAAAAGCATTACATAACATGCTCAACAGTTTGTTGTGTTAGATTTGGCTCATTTCAAACATAATAAATTAAGCTTGCCTAGCTTTGTTTACAAATAACTCTAATATATCGTCTTGTTTTGGCTTCAGAATTTTTGCACATTTGAGGAATTTAAAAATTTAAAATGCGTCTATAACTAAATTTGCAGGCCACGAGTTGTTATTTCCTTCCGAATGACACGAGTTTATTTCAGTGATGAACTTTGTCGTTTTCAGAATTTACGGACTCTTTGGCGTTTAAGATCGACTCTTTTACTACAAATGTGTACTTAGACGTCATTTCTTTTAGAGTGGCAGATAATTTACGATTTTCAAGGAAGTGAATTGAGATGGTTCTGAACGAGATGAAGAAATTAGTAAAAAAGGTCGCACAAAACGAAGAGAAAAATTCTCTTTGACTCCTTCAAAATATTTTTAATCATCTCAACAAAAATAGAGCCATTTCATTTTATAGCGGTCAGCTAAAGGTACAATGGTGGAGGCGCCGTAAATCGAAATTATGACCGGTGTAAAAAACCACAGGTTTATTGATACTCCAAGAACAAAGCGATCGTTAGAATTTTTTGGAATAAATTTGTCTTTTCTCATTCTTCGTTAACAAAAATTGTGCTCCTTTATAAGGCGCCATCTAGTTTGTAGTGTCATCATTAACTCATCGAACTTTAACATCTCATAAACAATACACATTCTGAAATTTTTCCGTATTAAAAACCGATAAAAGCTCGCATCTTTCATACCCCATAAACCACAAATACGTCGGCAAGTTAGCAAACTGAGCAATAAAAAAATATAAATATTTTACGATATTTGCGGTTATAAATTCAAAGAGGGCACGATACGTGGCTCGATCCAGATGGCGTGTCTGCAGAATCATCGTTTTGTCGCAGTGTGTACCAAAATTGAAACAAATAGTCGATTAAAAATCGTTTATGCTCGTTTTACGAGGTGATAAACCAAACCACCAATAAATAAATCTTGAGAAAGTTCAGTGATTATTAGGGTAGAGTGGAATGAGAGTGCGCGACTGTATGATACTTAAAACGGAAAATTGGGTTTGATTTGCAGGGAGACTTCGGGGAAATTACATTACCGAAATTATTCATGGGCGTACGTCAACAGGGGCGGCATCGATTGGGAGATGGAATATCATTTGGATTGTCCTAAGTGGATTGGAAGTGCGGTTAATTTGAGAGACAACAACGTGCATTAGTCAATGAGTGACTGACGGGCCGGAAATGAGTGGGTGGTAAAATGACGAATGCCTTTTTAAAGAAAATTAAGGAAAGGATTTAGAAACCTGAGAGCGTTCAAAGTGTAACGACTCGTACTAATTAAATTTGAAGTCCAATTGAGAGAGTGTTATAAAATTAAATTATAAACTCGAAAGATATTTTACTTCAAAGCACTAAATTGGAGATTCTTAAGACAAAATAACGAAATACATTGTTGTAATAATGAGCAGGCTTAATTTCATAATTACGCAACGAATTTTCCGAATTCCGTCTAAAAGATTCCTTAATGTAAATCTCAAATGAAGCAGTCTGAAATTAATATAAAGCGGAAACACGGGCTTAATTAAAGATCCGACTGAAAACATTTTTCATTTTTAATAATGCAGCGTCAGGATTAGTGTTTCAATGTGTTATTAATACACGACTGAAAAACAGTCAATTTCCGAAATTTCATTGCTGTAGCACTAAAATTACCAAAATTACGAGTTTTGGTGAAGGATGTCGGAAATTTTTGCTTTGGCTTAAAAACAAAAAATTGTAATATTTGTCTCTGTCGCTCTACAATTTTGCAATTTAGTGGAGTTAACATCCGGGCCAAAAATAGTAACTTCCTCAAATTTTATTGTTGTACTACCTACTAAAATTATTTAAATTACGAATTTCAGTAAAGAATGTTGGAAATTTTTGCTTCGTCTTCAAAATAAAAATTTCTAAAATTTGCTTGCAATTTGGCAAAGTTTAAAGTTCGTTTTTAATTAGATCAGAACCAATTGGTATTTTTAGGGTGATCCCTTTTCTCTGCATAATGTATTTTCAAAGTTTCAGCAGTCTAAATTCGGGTTCCGACGAAAATTGCTTTCAGGAGACGATAAATTAAAATTTCACTTGCTCCATTCCAGCTTTGGAATACAAATATTTCGGCAATAATAAAAGCGACTTTTGTTTCCCGAAAAGATAAAATCGGGGTGATAATCAGGTCTTTTAAACGCATTACCTGGTAGAATGGGGGCATTTTTATGCAAACTTGGCATATTTATGTTAACGCATCGCAAAGTTCAGTGACACGGCATTTTTTTGCACTCGCAACCAACAAAGAATGTGATAATACCACGGAATACGACTTGAATAAAAATGCCGTCTTAGCAAGTGTGTTGGTAGCTCTGTCTGCCA
This sequence comes from Gnatocerus cornutus, assembly GCA_029298725.1. Taxonomy (NCBI): domain Eukaryota; kingdom Metazoa; phylum Arthropoda; class Insecta; order Coleoptera; family Tenebrionidae; genus Gnatocerus; species Gnatocerus cornutus. The sequence goes on from CM055515.1 coordinate 15,670,202, forward strand.
AATAACAGAGCTGCCACCATCAAGAAAAAACGTGTGGCCTCTTCTATTATTCCACCGTTCGCCTTGAAATTACAGAATAAATAAACCGTAAACTTTGAAGTCCGAAGAAGTAAAAACGTGTTTATTTTTTCTATCATTGCCGCAATTAGTGGTGTTTGATTATTATTAATAAATGTCTCAAATGATCAGAGGTTTGCATTTATCTAAACATTTTCAAGGATGTTATAGCGTCAGTCAAACCGACACCACCGAAATGAGAGACATCTGTTAGCTGAGGTTTCATTAGGAGCGTTGTTGGCACCAATTTGTTTCTTCATTTTTCGGCTTTTACGACTGTATAAAATTGAATCCGACACTACAATAAAACTGACAAACGTAAAAGAAACAAACCGTTAAAAGATGATTACTTTATAAAAAGAGAAACAATTCTTTCCGATTAATTCGCTAATTTGTCGGCTCTGATTATATTTTCTTCCTTTTTTGTTGTTGTTGGCAGCTCGAGCCAACCAAAAATGAACAATTGAGATACTTTAGCGAGTGAAAGTGAAACAAAAGGAGCAGACCTAAAAATAATAAGTTTGAAAACCTATGAATTTACAACCTGATAAATCAGTAAAACCATAAACCCATAAATTTAATGTGAAATAACATAGATCTAAGAATTTAAAGATTTATTAACTGGGCTGCTTAATATTTAAAATCTTGTTACGTCAGTTGTTGAAATGATTATGGGTTTATCCCTGACTTTGGTGCACCCCTATTTAAACCGCCCCTTCCCAAATATTAGAACCGATTATGTCAAATGAGTCCGATGAAACCGCTGACGTCGCGACGTCACGCTTGGCCCAGATGGCGCGTTCTCTGATAAGATTTGCTAGTAATACAGTAATGGAAGGATCGAATGATTAAATTTATACAAGCGATGTACGTTTTATTGTCGTAGCCCTTTCTATTTCGAACATTTATTGTATTAGTCGGTTCTTGTTTTCGAAACGCAACAAGTGAACTAATTCGATATAGCTTGAGGCTATCCAAGCACCCACTGCTTGTTAACGATCAGAAAAGGCCTGATTGGATCTTTGCTGGGAAGATGGACGAAACTTTCAATAACATCAACGCAGATGATCGATTTTGAGACAATTGATTGTATACAAAAAGACGTGTTGAGGGTTTTGTTCCGGAAATTACTTTCAATGAAAGAATAAATTATGGAAGTTAGAATCGGGCTTTGTTGTCATTTATTCTCAGATGGGAATCTCGTTATCAGTAATTAAATTCCGTCATAAATTTCTTGCTGGGAGTAATTTTCCTTAGACAATAACACAAGTCCTTAGTTCAGGAATGGGAACTGGACCCACACTATTGACAGTGTTGGCATCATTCAGGATCTCATTATCCATGAAATTGCTGCTTTCAGACCGCAAATACCCGATTTATGGTCAATTGAAGACTTGGGTCAATATTTACTGCAGTGTCGTAGCCTCGATCATTTAATATATTTAAGCGATTTTTTATAATCCAACAAAGTTTATACTAAAATTTAATTATGGTGGAGGCGCCATTTTGAGGTTTTGGTACTGCATGACGTCAAAACTAGTCGGTACAGTGTTAATCAATAGCTGCAGTAGTTTATTTCATATTTAGATTTCCTTTGTTCGGTTAAATGACGGCAGCCTCCACCAGCTCGGCGGGAGTGCTTTCCACTGTCCCACATTTTGGCAACAAATTGATGAAACGCTTGACGTGTTAATCGCCAGTTGGTTGCAAGTTAGTTGCATTGAAGTCTAGTTGTATGGAAACGAGAAATTGTTCAACACCCGCAGGGCTAAAAAATGGTGGAGGCGCCACAAAAAAGTTCCCAGTGGGAAAGGTTATGGCTATTTTACTTCGGATTTAATATAAAATTCTTTGTTCACTTCTAGCCGACAAAAACAGTTTAATAGTCATTTTCACTTAACGTTTCATCCATTTTGCAAATTACAACATGACACGGCAAAATGGCTCAAATTTATCATCCGTGAGCAAGAAAAACATATGACCTACATTAAACAAAAATTTAAATTAGTCCTCTTCTTTTTACTTGGTGCTCGCAACATCGTTTCTTTTATTAACATATTTTGGTACTAAAAATACACTTTTTAAATTATTAATATCGCGCTCCAGTTTAAATTGAAATTTTTATTAATGTTAGAGAAATATCGACAGTGAATGTAAACATTTTTGGTTGTTATTATTACTGACGTGAATCATCAGCTCCAAATAATTCCACGAATATTTTTTTACTTTTTCTTTAATTACAAGCTCATTTCACTCTTGATAACTTCGCAGACAAGCTATATTTTATTTTTATAAGCCATAATGAGTGTTTATTGTGCTAAAAAGGCGGTTATGTTCCATTTACACATTTTAATGATATTTTTATGGCATCACAGAAGATTTAACTCGTAATTTACGGCATGAAAGGAGTTAGGTGTCCAAAAAACGTTATTATTTCGGCCAGACGATCAAATTGTTCTGTTATCCTCCATAATCCCGTCTAGTGTTCCTTATCTGCAAGTGGCAACACCGCTTAGTAATAGCATCTTCAGGTTCCGTTCCATCTTATTCCCATTTGAACATACATAAATCAATTATTAGCCGTCGAGAGCTTTATGCAAAATCCAATCTGTGCATCCGGTTCGAAATTGAGGAATTGTTTTCTCGAGATTCACAACAGGAAATGGCAGGAAACAGGACGCTTTTAAGTAGGAAGATTGTTAAAAGTTTGATATAAATACATACCAAGTCGGTATTTATTTTATGTGAAAGTAGCGTATAATCCAAGCCCTCCATCATTTCCCTCGGATATAAACATCATTTTCAGTAAACATGTTTCCATTTGCTCATCCAAAAAATCAACATGAAAACGAACAACAAATTCTACCTGTTGTTTTCTATTCATTTTCAGATCCCGCATATTTCTAGTTAATTAAGCCAGGAGTTAGGCGTTAAAAAATAGCTTCGCCGTTTTACATAAACTCTTTTTTGAAGTCTTTTTCATGTCATTGAAATATTTAAATTCGAAGCCATCGTTCGTGTCAATAACAGCAGAGAATTTCCTATAAACAGACTCTCTCAAACTCTCAAAAACAAATAATAAGGAGAAATAAAAGGGTACGCTTGCTGGGAGACCGCGGACAAATATCAAGCTGAATAAACAAGAAAATACACTTTGTTTTATTGGATTTGTCACGTGCCCACCGACAGAAAGTTCATATTTTTAATGCAAGGGTGGAGAGACGTTCAGGGAGGAGTGTTGTTTGGTTTCGTGAATTAAAAAATAATTTGAGGAAAAATACGGGGATGATTGTTTTTTCCAGCTGGAAACAAAACAGTTTTTGGGGGTAGTGGTTGTTTTTATACTTATGTTTTTCAATTTTCGGTATTTGTTTAAGTTTATGAAGAATTTATGTAATACTCATAACCAATGTAACCGATGAAATGTATGAATCTTAGAAATCTGAGAATTTTCCTCCGGAAAACTCTTAAAAATCTGATATTCATAGCTGCGCTGCAGTTATTTAAGAGCTTGTGGTACTGAAAACACATTTTATGGGTCCTTGGTGGCCGTGAAAGAAATCTTTTAAATTGGTATAATATGAAAGAGGTAGTTTTCGTCCTGAAATATTGTAAAAGCAGACTCTTGTTTATTCTAAAAATATGCATAAATAGTTAAGACTACTCAAAATGTAACTTTTTATTCATATGCATATCGTTGTACCTCCACTCCTCTGATTCTTTCCGACATTGCAAATTCATGCTCTCGTATTTACTTTTCATTTCCACCACTTGAAAGCTCGTAAAAGCGCAAAAATGCTTGATTTTTGTTGACGTATTCCCCACAACTTCTTCCAACTCATCACTATAATGAGATTTGCGTGAAACCTTCAAGTTCAAGCCGAATTTCGATACCCGACTCCTTCAGAAGATAAATCAATAAAGAAAATTTCATCATCATAAACAAAATAGAAACGTAAATATTTGAAGTGGACCAGTATCGATCCGACAGTGAATTAGAACCCAGCTGATGTTGGCGATAATGTATAGCATCAAAACTATGCAGTGGCTAAGCAAACTACTTATGCAAGAAAGTGTCAGCGTAAACTCGAGATAATGGCAGTTGAGAGAATTTTTATTACTTAAATTACAAGTTGTAGTTTCTAACGTTAATGTCCTCGTAGAAATTCGTTATTTCCATTCTTTCGAGTGCTTCTTTTAGCATGTTTTGGATTAGTTGTTTTTCGGGTCGCAGACAGCTGTTAAAACGTTTTCTGCTGAGTTTGTAGACTTCACAGATTTCTATTGCGGAGACGTGAGCGGTCCTTTTTTGGTTCTGTATAAGTAAGCTGATTTCACCGAAGTAGGCTCCATCGCTTAAATGACAAACCTATGCATCCGCTATTAAATTAAATTGGGGATTTGGGGAGGTTTTTACTTCTTTGCCTGATGCGGTGAAAACTCCCACTGTACCTGAAGATATAAAGTACATTTGCTCTCCGACGGTTCCATGTTTAATGATAAGATCTCCAGGGAGGAAAATCTCCAACTGGAGATGCGATATCATCTTCAGCAGGGTTGAGTTGGGGAGATTTTTGAAGATTTTCACGTTTTCGATGAAGTTCTGAAGAAAATTTACGTTGATTTCTTGCCGGACACGCTCTGGAATTTAATCAATAGTTTACATCGTTCAAATTACATTTTTATTATTAAAATAGGTTTGCAAAAATGGTTTCAGGTTTTTACGCACCTGAAATTAGGGTTTTGATCGTTCTTTCCTGAAAATACGAATTCTGATACTTATATTGATAAAACCGAATCAACCTTTTCCGTAGTGCCATCGGTATTTGAAGGCTCGCTAAGAAAGCATTCACTTCTTGCATGAACTGATGGAACCTAGTTTCTAACGACCAACGGTTCGTAAATCTTCCTATCAACTTTACTAAAAAATGACATTATTTGTGTTAGCACTATTTTTCGTGGTACCCGTGACATAAAAAGTCAGCGCTTTTCCTCCCAAGTAGCAGAAATCAGCAAAAAGTTGTTCTTCCCAAGCTAGATGCTGTAACGAATCTTGCTTGATACCTATAACCTTTATCATTCTGTCAAGGCTGCAGAAACATGTCAAGACTTACAGAGTATGTAAGCCGAAGCTTTGTAAAAAGAAACCACGTACTGTTCTGTTATTGTTGCGTTGAAAAGGTGGCGGTTGTACAACCAAGAATTGTTGTAATAATGATTTGTTACGTACTGGCGGAAATTGGGTAAGAAGAATGTAACACAGGCGACCCAGTGGATGATTATATACGCCACAATTAGCAATATCCAAATCCTGACGATTACTTTATTCATATTGTAGAACTGGAAGGTCAAGATTAGTGGTATTGTCAGTAGGGTTCTTTTTGTACTTTTGCAGTTCTTAAGGCATAACGGTAGCTTGTACGAATTCGTACCAATTTTAAGAGACTTAACATTCCGACGCAATGTGTTACTAAATTTTTTTCTTTAGAAAAGAAATAAGCGTCTGGAAAACTCGATAAGAAGTCGGGGAAAAAGTAACTAGTCAAGTATTTCCTACAAAATTACTCTCACTAATTGGTCACTTTTCCACCTGAGCAAACCTCGCGATTTTTTTTGGCACCATCACAACTTGCCCTCGTTGCGCATCCACGTAGCTCATTCTAAACCTCAGAATTATGTCACAGAGACATAAAATGCTTAAACATAAGTTGACGCCTCGCAAAAGCGAAGTCGCTCTTCTTGCAAAAGCGACTTGCATCGGGAAAAAAATCAGACAAGATAAAAAGACGATTGTCATCACCATTTCGTAGTAGACGCTGTAACTTGAATGACACGTCTCTTCTTATTTAGTGAAGACTTACCTGAACATACTAAAACAATGAATGATTGTGGATCCTGACATTACTTGTTCATACTGCTTTTGCTTAATGTTATTGAGAGTTTGGTAGAATTTGAAGCTTCGAGGGTTTCTTTCTGATACTACGATTGATACTTTCAGGTGGTAGTTTAGACGGGCTAAGAGGCTTCCTGTCTTCGCGAACGAAACTTGTGACATTTTCTGACATGTTGACAGATTGACATTAAATCAAGTCTGAATAAGGAATTTGTTCATTACTGGAATCCTGGTGACACAACAAAACATGAATTTATCAATATTCACAATAAATTCGGTCATGTTGACTTGCGGCATATTTCATGCATTATTCAATATTCGTTGCATTAATTCTGACAAAGACATACTTTCATGAGCTTCATGCATCAATTTGCGAAAAATGTTTGGTTTTGCTGTGGGATTGAAAATGCTCGTGTCTGTATTTATGGGAAATTTAAAGAATTAGAAGTAGAGTTAGATTCTCTTGTAAAATTTTGCCTCTTTAGTTATTAATTCATAAAATTTGTAATTCCAATCAGGCCCCAGCTCGAGTAATTGTGTGTCTAATAATAAATTTAACAATCCATAAATAACCAATAAAAGTAAAAAATAAATGGGAAATTTTTAACTGCCATTACTTGACTTAATTTGTCACATTAGCTCGTAATCATTAGTTTAATCATGTCAAAAGTTAAAACTGAGCTTGATTTTAAATGAAAGCTGCCTGTTCAAGTGAACTCCTCCACTGTCTGCGTTCGTTTCAACCTAAATTAGAAATTTCGTCGGTGCATGGGAGCTTAACTCGCTCGAATTGAATTATCGTACAATTCGTGTCACTTGTCCAGATGCAAGGATAATTACACAAAAGCTTTCAACGGTTTCATTCGTAAAAAGGCGAGCTTTGAAGCAAGACGTGCTTCTATGTAAAATCTTGATAAATCGACGATCATAAAACCAAACAGAGATTTCCGGTGACAAATCCACACAACGTTTGCAAATCGTTTTTTATATTTGTAAGGAATTTCTTTGAAAGCTGACTATCATAACATGCACTGCACGTACAAACTTCTGACAGTCGTATATCAAAGTATCAGACATTTTTACGGAAAAATAGCTCTCGAGCACCTCATTTTCGGTCAAATTTGCAAAATGGGGCGTTAGTTGCACGCGAGATTTATCACGGGAGTGTCTTCGAAACTCGTAAAGCGATGACTGAAAAAGTGTGGTTTTGACGGTGGTTTATTAGAGCGAGCTTTATCGACGGCGTGGATAAATATTGGGGTTATTTTTGGGGTTTTTGGTCTGACAGTTTTACTTAAACTTAAAAAGTACCTGAAGTAACATTAAAGTATTGTGATTTTTGTTGGATTACAATTTTTTTTTATTATCCAAAATTGAAATTGGCAAATGCATTGGCTTGTGTTTTATTTAAGTTTCCTTGAAGGGAAAATCTCCGTGTACGGAAAAAGAAAATGGATGTTTTACATCAAACGAAAGCTCTTAGTATGTCGGCTATGAATATGTAATTGAATTTACCCGACCACTGAGGTGTAGAGAGTAACGAGATTCCTAGCAAGTTTTTCTAAAAGACAGTAATTTGTATAAACAATATGGTAGATAGCAAACTAAATTAATTTTGCAGGAATTCAGTTTTGCTGTTTATAACAACGATCTCAGCGTTTGGCAAATGGTCAGTAATAAAAGTTCCACTAACCATATGAGGGCGTTTTACGGGTGATATGATAGTGTGCAAGTGGGAACACTGCTCCACTAAATTGCCAACTCGAGGACTGTCTAATCCTGCACACAAAGGCGAAAGAGGTTTATTACAACTATGTGACTCCCTGGCAATTGCCATTTCAAATATTTTCTAATGAGAGATAATTTTCTTGATTAGATTGACATTGCTTCGTTAAGAACGTAAGAGTTCTATTTTTAGCGTTAATATTAATAAAGTTTTCCTCACTACTGAAATCTCTAATCCTGCGCAAATATTTTCCAAACGAATGAACATTGTCCTTAAAAGATATTATTACCATACAAATCGAATTAAGCACGCCTCTAACCGATTAGCTGTGCTCCAACTATACATATTCATAACCTTCTTGTCTTTACGCTTCACGACTTAATCCCACTTACGTCGCCAGATGATCCTTCTTGAAATTATAAATTTATCACTTCGTACAACTAGTAAGAAGTACATTTGTCTGCGGCGGTAACATCTTGTTGATTATTAGTCTATGTCACGACGGTGGGATTATTGCAACCCCCAAGTTGACCGTAGTGGATGTCCCAATATAGCAAGATCTACCCGCCACCCCTAACTTCCGCCAACCTTATAAAACAAAAAGATTTCCCGAGAGGAGCGGCGGTGCAGGTGAATATGCTTCCTTGTTGGCGGAGGAGGTGCAATGTCATCAATAATTTTGTTTTCAAACAACGGAAAGCTAGATGGAAAATGGAACTTTCTTTAAAGGAAAAACAAGAAGTTGCCCCGGCGCATCCACCATAAAAATTGTTTTTGCAGGTTTTCAAATTCTGTAATTAAATTTGTTAATTTTAGTCTCTACATTAACAGTTTTTTAGGGCTTTACAAAAAAGCTCTTTTTGTGAAACGTACGTTTTTTAAGCTCCACACACGACAAAAACGTTTTTGTTTTTGTGGATTTGTAATTAATTATTCTTTGTACTAATTGGAAAATTTACATGTTTGTAATAACAAAATGCTGAAATTACGAGATAATTATATTTCACCTTTGATCTTTCGTGCATACATTGCAGACTCGTGGAATCAAAATTATCATTAATTTAGTTAATTTAAGGATCACAAGCTTATTCAGAGATACCGAAAAAGTGTAATTGAACTTAATTAGGACCAACTTAGCCCCTGATATTAAAACTTTGGTAAAGTTCAATACTTTTTGATTTGAACTTCGAAAGATAATCCTCCAGCTCTATCGGTAATTAAATCTACAAAGTTTAATAATATTTCGTAAACATTTGTTGTGCGTAACCCTTGTGGCAAATTTCAATTTTTGTTTCCAACTTCTGAAAGTTTCATAGAAAACTCTGAGCTTTCAGCCTCATTAAATTGGGATTTCTACGGCGATCCGTTCCAAAGTGACACTTTCAGATTTATGAAAAATTGACTAAGAAACGGAGAAAAGAATTTAAATGGCTTTCACCAAATTAAATTAATCGTAATGAATGGCGCACGAACCTCTTTAATTTCTCTTTTTTCAAACATCTCGACACTCATCCTATAAATTGAAGTCTTCAACTCGCTGAAAAACTCAAAATGGCTCGTTCCTGCAGGATTACAGCAGGATGTGAGTTAATTAAAAGATAAAAGTGGGAGAACTAACCGTGGACGAGGGAAAATCGTGTATTAAAATGCGATGACGTTAGGGGTTGGGTTTCAATCCACATTCATCCATCTTCTTCATTTTTTTCTTCTTTAATCAAACTTGACTTAATAATTCACCCTGGCTTTCTGTATAGAGGATTAATCAATCGCTTTGAAGTTTGTATTGTGTAAAGGTGGCTATACTGGTGGTGAAACGAAAAAAAAAACGTTGGCAAAGCTTCCGGAAACTTCCTAATTTCATAATGGAGGTGGAGGCGGTCGTGGTTACGCTTTAAGAACTTGGAGAAAAAACATAAATTGTGAATCGGAAAAGAGAGACTTTTAATTCGAAATTACGCAATTTGGAGTTTTTAAACGTTTCGGAGAGATTTGTGTCTTAAATTTGGCGGCGCTCTGCCGCTGACAGGTGGAAAATTATTTTATTCCCTATTCGTTTGAAATTAATCTTGAAAAGAGGCTCTCATTTACCTGCAAAATAAAAATAATTCATGGAACGAACATTCGACTTTTAATTTCTTTTGTTCTTTTCTTTTTATTTACTGAATTTTCTCATTTTTTTCTCGTTGTTTCTGCTGAAAGTAAAAGTTTTAAGAATTACCAAATTGCAAATGGAGGATTAAAAGTAAGAAGAGGAACTAAATTTATGGTTAGACAAAGTGTAAACAACTTGCTGCAGTTCGTCGGAGATCCAATAGATTGGTCGAAACTCTGTGGCTTCTCTAATCAAGAAAATTTGATTGGATTGCAAAGAAGTCTAAAGGGAAAAGTCAAGAAAATTGTTTCAACACTCTTGAACAAGGTGATTACAGTTTGAGAAAATTCTTGTGTGGAAAACTAAAATATTAAATACCCAAATGAATTATTTCATGTCATCAAAAATGGTGGAAATTCACATACTGCAGTCTAGTTTTTAAGGTTCTAATTTAAACGATCTTAATATATTCAAATCTCCAAGTTTTGTTTTTTTTAAATGTAGATTTTCAGAATTAAGGGCTTAAGTTTGCAGTCTTTACGTACCTAAATCGTTGACACAAATAATCAAATTTAACACTTCAGAAATCCGGAAATTGAGAAAGAGAAAGTTGAAGAAACTGAAAACTGAAACTCAACTTTATAAACTCTGAATCTTGAATTTCAGGTTTACAGTTTAAAGTGACTTTTGAATTGTCTGTTGTTAAGTCATATTTTGTTATCTCCCTAGGAATCGAAGGATAAACTCATGCAGCGCCAATGCACTGTTGTCCCATTAAATTATTTCAGGTAATGTTGGCATGTCTGTGCGAATGCCCCCATTCAGAAGTCAGCCACCGCCGTCTGTATCCCAAGTTGAATTCTGTGTAAACGTACGCTGAAAATTAAGTCCTGAATATTTCAGAGGTTGAACCTGAAACAAATTCAACCCTCAGCGTTGTCATACCAATTCTCCACTTTCAATTAAACGTGGCATTCTGTTTTTATTTTCAGAATGAAGCTTTTCCTGTAAGGATGCTTTGGTGTTATGGATGGCGAAAACCGTATCATTTTGAACGTTGGCGGGATTCGCTATGAAACCTATAAGGCAACCCTGAAAAAAATTCCGGCGACTAGACTCAGCAGACTTACTGAAGCTTTGGCCAATTACGATCCCATCTTGAACGAGTACTTTTTCGACAGACATCCTGGAGTTTTCGCGCAAATCCTCAACTATTACCGGTGAGTTGTGGTGGTAGAAATTAATAAGCTGAAATTACATGAATCATGTCGGATTTAGCGGGGTTTCGTGTAATTAATTACGTTATTGCGCTAGCGACGGACAGGAAAGCGTACGTTGTTTAATTATTATGTAATTTCCTCAAAATTATTTTATCGGGGTGATGGATGACGGGGGTAAATAGCCGTGTTGCGGAAAATATACGGGTTTCGACGGAGGTGGTTCGAGCGACTTTATATTGATATTTGTGGTGCTGTTATTAAATCTGTTCCAATCAACTGCAGTTAAAATTAATAAGAACGAATTTCGTTGAAGAATACTAGAAACAGATGGCAGCTTATCAAAACTCACTCGAGCACTCCGTCCATAATTTAAACCCTTTTTATTTCTCACCCACTTTTTGCCGCATTGTCATAAATTTCTGTTTTCGTTTTTAATCCGCAGAACTGGCAAGCTGCATTATCCGACGAATGTGTGCGGACCTTTGTTCGAGGAGGAGTTGGAGTTCTGGGGATTGGATTCGAACCAGGTGGAGCCTTGCTGTTGGAGCACATACAGCGTCCACAGAGACACCCAGGTGAGACATAAATAATTTTCTGGATTGGTTTTGGATTTGCATCGTTAGCCAGATGAGCCCTCGAGAGAGTGGTAAAGTCTACTATGTGTTCTACAATTGGAGCGATGTTTGATTTTGTTCTCAGAGAGAAAAGTACGAGTTAGGGTTTAATCGATAAGGGAACGCGAGCAGGTATTTACAAATTAAACGGTGTAGGATAATTGATCATTAGTTAAATATTAATGTGGGTTTTGCATTTCTAGGTTGCTTGCGTTTAAAATGTGTTTGCTTGGGAGTTTAGTGGGGGAATGAAGTTTTTGTTGGGTAAAGGACGCTTAAGACCAATTTGTGTGCTAAGGATCGGAGTTGCTAAACAAAAAGGACTTTCAAATGGAATGTCTTTCATGCCTAAACAACTGGTTTTAAAGTAGACAATTAATTAGCGGGGGGGAAATTAAATAAAGATGAAAGAATATTAGCCAAATTTTAATTAACTAAACCAAACAAGTTATTTTGTATACAATTATCTTGTGTGTTGACTACTGCATTCATACATAAAAATAAAACTAAATTATTTGGGAATTTAAAATTTACAAAATGAAATGTTAAACCTCTAATGGGTAGTACATTTAATTATGTACCGCGTAGTTTACACGGGTCTGACCTAACGATTATTTGAGCTTCATTTTCGTTTGTTCTCGCGTAAATTTACGGGAAAAATTCAACATTCACACTGGTAAAATGTTGTTTGTGATATAACTCAGTTCATGTTAAATGTCATAATTTTAGTAATTTTTAATTTGGGCGCGAACTTTAAAGGTGATATGATAAGTAGGGGCAGCTATCTCTATTATTTTTATTATTATTCTAAAACAGATACGAGCTAAAATGTGATTGATTTCCAAAAATAACGATTGTTGCAATGAGTAAATCTCAAATTTTTTTGTTTAATTTTAACGATACGATGGTATCTTTGAGAACTTCTTGGAGAACTAATTTTTTTGAAAATAATTTTAGAGTGGCAAAAGTCGTAAACTGCTCAAATTTTATGGGGCTATCGTTAAAAAAAATTTACCAAAGTTTTATTAGTATTTCCGAAAATTTTATTTATAATTATTATTTATAATTACAAGGTTTCAGTACAAAAGAGAATTTTAGAATTCATTTAAAGGTCCTCCCAATCTTCATAACAAAATGGAGTGTCTGATTGAAGTGGGATTGAAACCTAAAAAAGAATCTATTTATTGGCCCGCTTTATCTATATCGCGGTAGTTTTTATAACAAAAAATGCAACCGAACAACTAACTCAATCGTAACATTTTATTCATTGGCTAGACATCCAAAACTGTTTGGAAACATTTTAAGCTAATTTGGTCATCGACTAAGAAGAATAAATTTATTGGATGTTGATAAGAGAAAACGCATAAAATGAAAGAAGTCGAGCTCTGTTTTAATAATTGGGTAAGCTATTGGATTGGCAGTGTAGACTGTAGTTTATTATTGTTTAATTAAAAAAACTTGTATAATTTGTATTAGGTAATTTGCTTTTTAATGGCAACAAACAATCTGTTGAAACCAATTTTCCAGCAAATTTTTGACCAAACAAAATGCAGAGAGCGGAATAATGTACCGAGATTCGCGTTGACACGATGCATATTTCAAAGCAATAATTAATACATATTCCGTTCCTGCATTGTGATGTTATCGATTAATGAAACAGCAGCATTAAAATAAAAAATACATTAACACGTAAAATAATGTGTTGTTAAAATCTCTTTTAGTTTCATTATGAACGTACCACGATGCAATCTCAAGAAGTTATTTTAAGTCTGTAATTACTTTCATATTTTATTGAATATTTACCTCATGAAAGCTTCAACTACATTTGTAGCTCGTAAAATAAATGTAAGTCTTATTTGAAATATAGCGATGTAAAACATGAATATTTCTGCCCGTTTGGTTCCATTACAAGCTCATTGGTTTTTATCGCGATTTTGTCGGCCTGAATAACAAATGATGAGTGGGGATCAGTTGAATACATTCTAGATAAACATGAAATATTAATCGAAGTTTTAAGCTGCCCTACAAACTTTGTATTTAATTCAGACAAGCCAGGACTGGACGTAAAAAGCAGTTTTACTGCCGATAATACATTAGTTGAAATGGGAATTCTCATCGCTGCAATGCAGTAGTTTGGAAAGGTATTACAGCTAGGTAAAGATTTTAGTTGAATTATTTGTGGAACTGCAAGAAAGCGTCTAGGGACTAAACTAAGGTACCTGTCATTATCAAATATTCTGATTAATATGTTGTACGAGCCACATCCATCAACGTCGCGTTAACAGAAGTTTTATTGCAAAATAGAGCTGGATTTGCTAATAACGGCCGACTTTCTGGTGTGTAAACACGGTAATTCCAGTGTTCCATCAGAGCGCAGTTGGTCAAACTGTCTAACACCTGACTTCAGTGATTTATGCATATATTAATAGAGATTTTATCGCTTTCAGGTGCATTCAGTTTGTAAATAAACCATAAATCCATCTAATATGATTTCAGGAGCTTTTGAATAAATGAAAACTGAAATGACTTTCATTATTTATACGCCGCATCTGGTTCTTACTTCTCCAGGAACCAATTAATAAAATTATTTCTTAAGGGATAACTTTTCCCGTTACGATTTTAGTTTGGTTGTAATGCAGGCTGCTTAATGTGATTACTTGGAAGATTAAAACTGGAAATACACAAGAGACCTTTCAATTTTAATGGCATGAAAAATGATACGGTTGTATTTCCTTACTTCAAATAACCGTGTAAGGTATGGAGCGCGGGTAATTAAGGTTCCGGGGCAATTGTGGGCGGACGCCCAGATTTGACCTTTTCATCTTGTGTTTGTGAATTTCATACGAAACAAAAAAGTATCCGTGTGCAAGCTGATGAAAATTAGAAATTCTCTCTCTGAAACTATCCAAATATAGCTCCGACTTTTTCGGGAAAGTTTTAATTGTTTCTCCTTTAGTTTATGAAAAGAGAACCTCAGCTAAACACACCCACGGTTATATGATCTGGAACTAATTTCATTATGTTTGTCGATTTCAGGCAACCCTCGCCATTTTAGACAAACTTGATATAGACACGGAACGACCGAGCGATGAAGAAGTTGCTCGGATGTTTGGGTATGAAGAAGCGTATTTTTCGGGGACGTTAACTACGTGGCAAAAGCTTAAACCGAAGATTTGGGCTCTTTTTGACGAACCCTATTCCTCCTCGGCGGCAAAGGTACCGCCGACCAACGTACAACATCGAAATGTGATTGGTTTTTGTATTAACAATACTTACTTTTCTCTCGAGTAGTTAGAAGTAGTTTGAGGAGTTTGCAGAGTTTCCACCGAAAATGCACCGCTGGCGCCGCTTAACTTGGACTAACATAAATTGTGCTATAAAGGAAAAGGAAGTTAAAGAAAAAGCGATTTTTTTTTCGCTTAAAAGCATAATTTCTTCTTTAATTTCCTTATTGATCAAAGTCTTGATGGAAAACGCGCGGAATTGGCTCCGCCCCTCGTAACACAGTACGTGTTGTGGTCGACATTTCCGTTGTTATCTTTATTTTCCACTTCCAAAAGCCGATCAAATTTCGCGCTTTAATAAATCCCACGAAGTTGTCAGGAGCTGTATGGGAAACTATACATTGTGGTTTAATAACGAACCTCTCGCCGAACGGAAGGCCGTAATTACGCGGCGTCCTATATTTAATTCAGAAACGCGAAGAAGTGCAGAAGACATAAAGTCTGTTTGTCTCATCAAGTGTCACAGTCAATTTGATTCCACGCTAGTTTGCCGTTTTAATTAGATTTATTATCGCGGGGGCATTTTGGTGGAACAGCCTGTAGAGTGTCGATGCTGTATCTTCTGCTAGTTTTTGTAGTTAGAGTATTTTTCCCATGCGTTATCACGTCCACACACTCCCTAAATCCGTCAAAATTGCGTTTTTTGGATAAACCCTTGCAAAAAAAAGTTTCCAATCCGAAAAGGCCGCAGATTGCGGGTTTCCCAATAAACAACCGTTATAACACCCTTTATGAATTGCAGATCATTCCAATTATAGCTGAAATTGAAAAGAATAGCTTCATTCCGCTTCGTCAGCCCAAACAAATCGAGTCGGGATGAATATAAATGATGCTGGTGCAGTGACCTGTTGAAAAAACAGCTTCATTAACTCTGGCTGTCTTTTAATAATTCAACACTGGATAAACATTAATAAAATCTGCATGAGCGCTTAGGAAATTACCATTAGCAGCTTTTGGTGATGGATGGATTGTTACAGATAGTCGCAGGGGCGTCAGTCTTCTTCATTTGTGCTTCAGTTTTGTCGTTTTGTTTGAAAACTCATCGAGGACTAAGAGTTGAATGCGACATACTTAAGAAGAATGTCACGGAGGATGAGAACTGCACAGATCCACATCCGTATTTTCTTACAGTTGAACATATCTGTAACGCGTGGTTCACCTTCGAATTTGCAGTGAGGTTGATTGTAAGTATTAACAATTTTATTTTCCATGACGAACAAAGGCATTTCCACATTTATGGTTATAATTTGATTTGTCGTTCAACATTGAATTCATTTCACAATGTATAAAAGTTCAATTAATTGAATGAAAAATGGTACGTTTGTTTTATTAATCAACACAGAGTGGGCGAGCCTCCGGAGATTCATTTCATTTCCACTACAATTACTTATTTTGCAATCAAATCTCGAAAATTTTCCAATCTAAGGGGCTCTGCGAAACGATTAACTTATGCAAATTTTAAATTAAATTTGTTTAGCATTATATTTCCAGCCTCTTATTTTAAATAGCGGACAGAAAAATCTTCTGATGCCGTTTGTGCACAAATTTTTCCTCGTATTTAAGTTCAAAATTTGTATGTAAAAAATTTGAAATTAAATTTTACCAATGTACTTACTATTCATTTAAAGTGTTTTTTGCTTCGCAAATGCTGGAACGCACGAATAATCGATTTCGTGCACATTTTCTTAAATTTTTGTTTCTGGCAAACGTGCAGTTTTACAGTCTTTTAACAATCCCACAAACCACAGTCTGAAGTCGACTAATGAGATCGTAAAATTTTAATGTACACAAAAATAGTACAATTGGGAGAAACTGCATTGGCTTAGCTACATGTGCGCTTCGAAAATGACCTAGATTGTATACTTTACGCATTAAAATGTTGTGTTTAGTAACGCCACGACCCGGCGCATCCACCATTTTTCAATCTCAGAAATCAATTAGTTTTAGTTGAAGGTACAACACCTCGCTTGCTAATCTTTCCATTTCCACTTTCCATTTCATTATATCGCAATAAATCAGTCTTCATTGCGGCCCTAATTTAATTAAACACCTGTGAAATTTAACTTTTGATTTCCGGCGCTTCAGCCACATCAAACAATAGTTTAAAATTCGGCATGGAAATTATCTCTCTCTCTACCGTTTGCGTAAATTTCTTCTCCAGCATTCACGTCATGACAATTTTAACTTCGTACTTTACCTTATCTAAATTTGTACGTTTGCGACAAACGCACGTCATGTTCAAAGATATTTTACGTAATTACATTTAGAATTGGGTATTTCAGTGGTTTGATTAATTACTTGGTGTTTGGTCGTCTTTCACTAAATGTAGACCGAATTTAAATTAATTAACACAACTGTGCACTACCTGGAACAATGATCCTGGTCGTTTGAATGAATTACTGGTGATTTTAAAACACACAGCGACAGTCACTGTTTGACTTTGCTTGCTAAAGACGCATCTGGTTTGGAAGCACAGATAAGACGTAATTTTGTCATGTAAAAGTTTATTGTTGCAGTTTGAAAGGGCGTGTTTATGACAGTTTAAGTTTGTCGCAACCAAGATGTAACAATAAAGAGATTATTGACTGCCTCCGGAGAACACAATTTCAAGAATTTTCATTTTATTGATCCAGTTGTATGCCCGGAGGATATTCAGGATAATGTAATGTGAAGGGAGAATAACAATGTATTTGTAACGTAATACTGTGATTAGGAGTTAATGTGATACTTTTGAGGAGTTTTTGTCGTAGACAGGTTGTGGTTACTTTGTCGTTGTTTTTGCTTGTTCTACCCTAAGATACTACATCAATGTGTCGACAGAAAAAGGAAAATCTGAAAAGTTGTTGGGAAGTTTTACACTACTTTACTAATCCCTCAAGAATTCTTATATTTAGAGAACAGGTTTTACGAAAAATCTGTTACTTTGGTCTGGATTTTCTAATCCAGGAACAATTAAGATAAAATCTTGAAGTGATCCTAAAATATTACGATGCTGCAGAGATCAGACAAGCGAAGAGAATTTGAAAAATTTACGACTTGTCATATTTATTGATTTATGTATAGAGGGTCATAAATAATAAAATAATTGACAGATGACAATTCCCAATTGACAGTGCCCTGTCTTTTTGTTTTTAACAATTTTGGATCATACAAACACGCAAAAATTATAAATTTAATAATGACCGAATTGGTTTTATTATATTTAAAAGTGAATCGTAATTTAAAGGTTTGCAAAAGTTGAAACCAACCCACTTTTATATTGGCGGTAAAATGGTGGATGCGCCGGTGCTATTCCTTCCAATAAAAAGTCTCGAATCACAACAAAAGTCCCCTCTTTTATGACTTTCACACTTTACAAATTTTATTAGTATTCATTTAAACGGAAAGTTTGAAATTTTGCGAAGTAGGCGCGAACGTTTCGCTTTTATCAACACATAAACTGCACGCTTTGCATTCGCAAGAACATTTCCGATGTTTTTTGATAATTTTCTTTCTTTTCCATGTGAAAGATTTATTCAGCGACTATTTAATAATGTTACATATCGTTCATCATCTGTTCCGTCGCGAACTTTCCTGGTTTAATTTTCGTTGCTTAATTAACAATTCAAGCATTTATTTTCATAGCATGAGCAGCTAAAGCCGCAAAATTTATATTTATTACGAAGTAGGAAATTACCATTAGCGTTGTTATTAATGAAGTCTAGATTACTGTGATGTTTGAAATCGTTGATTTCAACTGAATAGAAAATGTCTCGTAAATAAGAGATGCCGTTAGAACGAATCGACCATAAATTGTAAACTGGTGAAAAGAAGTTTAATGTTGTGTATATGCGATAAAATCGTTCTGGAAATATTTGCGTTTGAGGTGGCACGGTATTCTGTGTTTTACAATTAAAGCACTAACAGTTTTATAATGGTATTTGCCAACAATTACCACGCTGCGAAACTTTACTGAATTATCTATCTAAATGGTGTTTGTTGGGAAAATCAACACTCTCGATGTTTTACTTTAGAGCTTGCGGTTTTAGAACTGTAGTTTTAGAAAATACCATTTTCTCATTACAATAAACGGTTTTTTGTTGCAGGTTGCTCCAAATGTGTACGAATTCGTCAAGTCACCTGTGAATATTATAGACTTCGCTGCGACGCTGAGCTTTTACATCGACATGATTTTGATCTTTGAAAAAAAGTCTCAGCTGTTAGATTTCTTCAGTATTATTAGGATTTTGAGGCTGTTCAAGCTCACGAGACATTCTCCTGGTCTGAAAATTCTGATTCACACGTTCAAAGCTTCGGCCAAGGAGTTGGGGTTGTTGGTGTTTTTTCTCGTTTTGGGGATTGTTGTGTTTGCAAGTCTTATATTTTACGCCGAGAAGCTGGAGGTAAGAAACTTCAACTTTTGTAATGAAATATAGTTCTCCCGTTCCTAAATGAAACTGAAGGGAAATAAATAAGAACGTCTAGAATAATATTCTAGTTTTACGAACTGGGGGACAGAAATTTCGTTTCTTCTTGTTTCTTGATATTTCACTATAAATTAATCTGTAATTGCTTCCAAAGAATTTCAATCTCCTCTCAAGGATTAGTTTCTTGTCCTCGCGGCAATAATTAACACAGTCGATAAATTAACGGATATGTATTATTAAAGTGGTCGTATATTTTCTTGCATCCGGAAACCTGTCTGAAAGCGTACTTCCGGTAAAGTTTACAATTTGACTAGAATTACGACATGAGGTAATTAACAACGTGACATACTTTTCTTCGGTTTTTGGTTACTTCCCCAGACGCTTACTTAACTGGGTTTGAAACTAAAATGTTAAACTTAAGGAAATTCTGGGTTCTTTTACTAATTCATGGAAATTTGTTAAGTTTGAGGCAGCACGGGAAGAAGTGGTATCCACTATCTTAACTTTGCGC
This sequence comes from Gnatocerus cornutus, assembly GCA_029298725.1. Lineage (NCBI taxonomy): Eukaryota > Metazoa > Arthropoda > Insecta > Coleoptera > Tenebrionidae > Gnatocerus > Gnatocerus cornutus. The sequence goes on from CM055515.1 coordinate 15,690,005, forward strand.
CAAAAAGAATATTTTATAGACGTATCTTACAGTCTGCATTTTTTTTATTTTCTTTCTATCAAGTGTAGTCTTCAGCAATGATGTGTTCTAACTCAAATTTTAATAGCATAGGGTTACATTTTATTTATTCTTTCTTTATTATCTCGATTTTATTAGCTAATTCCAGCATTTTATCCCTCGTATCTTTCCCACATTTTTCTCGCTTGCCCCACTTTAATAATGGCTTTAGTTTTTTCATCTCTCGATCTAATGACTCAATAATTTCTTGTTTTTCACTCGCGTTTCTGTCCTTTGGTGATCCTTTCAGCTTGTTTTATAATTTTTTTGGCTAAAGTTGCAATTTCGCAGGCGCAAAGGCGAAAAACAAACCCAAAATTGTTTAGTTGAGTTAACGTCTTATTTGAACGATCCAAAAGTGCAACGCGATTCCAAACATTTACCGTCTTCACGCTCCGCCGAAATCCCGCCGACAAAATACATATTTACTCATATCGTATCGGATTTTCCCATTTAAGCAAAGTATACAGCTGAATAGCACTATTCTGCCTTTCCGTGTCCTATTAATAACGACTAAAGTTCGTCTTGTTAACCAAATTCCGACTTATTATAAGCGGAATTAACTAGCAGCGCTCTCCTCGTAATCCTCCGGTGCTCCTCTTTTCCTTCTATGCCTAATACCTATTCCCTTTATCGTTGGAAATACATTAAAGTGATTTTAAAACGAGGCACACATTTCTCTTCAGTTGACATACTTTGTGTTATTTTTAAAAATGATAAGAAGCTTGGTTTTTACAAAAAGATTATTTCTGAAGCGCTTCTCGCACCTTTTGTCATAAAATATCGACGGGAACTTTTACCTCGTCTTTTATTTCAGTACAATCCGAAGAACAATTTCAAGAGTATACCGGAAGGTCTGTGGTGGGCTATCGTCACCATGACTACAGTGGGCTATGGAGATATGGCCCCCCGAACCTACGCGGGGATGTTTGTGGGGGCTTTGTGTGCTCTCGCGGGAGTCTTGACGATTGCACTTCCTGTTCCGGTGATCGTTTCCAATTTTTCCATGTTCTATTCCCATACTCAGGTAGGGTAGACCTTTATAATAAGTTTTAACCACAGAACTGTCCCTGCTATTGACGTTTATGCGAAGGAAAAAACGGGTCGTGGGATGATAATCGAATGACAATTAAGTGACGTCTGGAAAATAGACTTTTTCACGTGACTTGGGTGGAACTAAATCTAATTTTTTTTAGAAATTGAAGCGGTTAATATTCATTGCTTGTTGGCGACATGGAGGGGGGTGATTGAGATCGTTTCAATTTAGCCCACTTTTTCGTTTTTGTAATGTAGTTCGTGCTTTATAATAAAAAGTGGATGTCCATAAATAGATTTTGGCACTTGTTGCAGCACAATCGTGTCGACTGCGCCAAAAACCTAATGGCTCACATATAATGCATTCACGATCTTTTTAGACCGCGGCAAGCCATGGAAATCTAGTAACTTGGTTGGTAGTCAACCTTTCTGAGCTAAAGTTTCCTGAAAATGATTGACATTTGTTCTGTCGATTGGAGTTGTCACCTTTTTTTGGTTATGAATTGAGTCTGAAACCTTTCCTCTGTTGCCAGTTTGAACCGAACATTCAGAACTTGATAATTTTATTGAATTTTTATCTAAAATTTTGAAATTATTTTTCAACAAATAATATTAATCATAATGGAAGACATTACTGCTGGTATATTCCAATGGCAAAAAGTTTACCATTCTCAAGAAGCTCTTCTGCCAGGTCTTGATTCTAGTCATAAAACCTTAAAAAAGTTTATTTGATCGAATTAGCATTTGACCCAGGGTTTTATGTTATGGAAACACACTAAACACACTAAAAGCAAACTTTGGCGAATTTCGTTAACTAAAAAGTGCAGCAATTTAGAATTTAAATTGTTTTTGTTTACATAAAGTGTCGTGATCGTTCACTTCTCTGTGTTTGTAACTCATTGACTTAATAATTTTGAAAAGTGTTGTTTTCTCGGCATAAAATTCTAATTGTTGCCGCTTATCAGCCAAAACTTTTCATCTTTGGTGTCCAGAACATTGGAAACGGTTGCACGCCGCACCTAAAAATATTTTGAAAACAAACGTCTATGGGACTTTGTACCTTACAAAGAATTTATTTGTAACACCTCAGATCGTTTGTTCCAGTCTTAAATCAAGCCGATCTTTTTGAAACTGCAAATAGCACATTTTTTGTTCGAAAACGAAATCACTTTAGGCATTTCATTGCAATATTTTGAAGATAATGCCTTTAAACTGTTACTTTCACGATTAAAAGGAAACACACGATTTTTCCGGTGTCAGAAAAGTGGCAAACTTGCATGCATAAAAGACACATGTCAGATGTGACAGTAAAAAAACTACCTCTGTCAGTCATTGTAGCCAACAAAAAGAAAAAAAAACATGGCCTACTCTGGTCTAAAAAGATCGTGAATGCATTATACGAACGTTACTTTACAATCGCCGACACCTTTCAGATTCAAATTGAAATTGTTTAAACTGTCATCCGCAGTCTGAAATAGAACAAACGGTAAAATTACCAATCACTCGTTCGTCTACAACATGAAACAATCCGTTTGATGTCGCAGATTCGCATTAATCAAGCCGTAGGTACCCGCCACTAAAAGTGTAAATAAAATCGCAATAAAATCTCCCGAATAAACAAGCCCTTCAATCTAATTGTGAAATCTGGTTCGCTGCATTAGTCAATAATTTCCGCCATAACAGGCTTTCAAATTTGGTATCTAATTACATTAATTACTGTTTATTTGCAATGCAAACTCTGCATTATCGACTTTCCTGCAGGCTCGTTCCAAACTCCCGAAAAAGCGGCGGCGAGTTCTCCCAGTGGAACAGCCTCGTCGTAAAAAGGTAGAGAACGCCACAAACCGAAGAATGAACGCCATCAAACATCATCATCCTGGTGTTTTCAAAGACGCTTTTGGCGGCGCTAAAATAGGTAACTGTCTGGTAGTGGCGCCCTCTCTTTTCCTGTAGTATATTTTCCACCTTTAGGTTCCACATTGATCGTTGTGCGTACTAACCGTGTCAATTTCTGTTTTTTCATTATAGGAAATGTTAATGGTGTGAATGTAATAGGTTTAGCCCTGCAAGGGCCGTCCGTTCCCAGTATTGCCGTACTGCACCACAATGGACCATATACTTTACCAGGTGAGGGGGCCGCAGATAGATGGCGCTTGTTGTGTCGGTGTTTCCCTCAATACGTTGTTTTCCTTCAAGTAATAGTGTTTTGGTTTTAGCAGAGGGCGAGCCTGCTACATCTCTTCCTTCAATGCTCCCTCTGCAACCCCGTCCCGCCACCACCGGCAGCATGGATGTCCTCCCTCTCCAACCTCGTTACCTTCCTATTTTTGATAGAGAATCCCGTTCTGAACCACGAGATCTCCCCAAACCCGATTGTACTCCTCTTAAAACCACTGAAACTGAGATTGGCTTGGCGAGTGTCCCCGCCATGGCCATTGGGAGCTCCACTGAAGTCTTGGTTAGCATCGTGGAAAACCAAGCGGGCTTCCGAAGAAACTCTTTCATGTTTAATAACAACCAAAAGTCTCCAGATTGTGAAGTGGGCAAATCACCAAGCACTGAAATTACCAACTCTTCAGTGCAGTCCACGCCGTTGGAAGGAAAGTGTTTGGAAACGTTGGATGGAAATGATAAAGACAGAACATAATTTTTTCTTTCTCTTTGTCGAGTGTTAGTTGTTTCAGTGGAGGTAGAGGAGGAGGCAGGAGGTCGCGGTGGTGGCAAGGGGAAGAGATCATTGTAATGCAAAATGAAAGCGCATTTAAAAAATGGTCGATTTCTACCGTGACCGACCGTGAAGCTATGATTAAAAGTTTACAATTTTTTACACGTGTACAGCTTCAAAGCTTTCATCTTGTCTTATTTATCACATAACTAATGTTCTGCGTGATAAAAATAACTCTTAAGCAATTTTAGACATGTTCTCATTGTGGTTTTTATCAAATGTGTTAAAAAAGAGCGTTGAAAATATTAATGTGAATTTTGATGAGATTGATGAGTAATGTTTTTTTGCTCTATTCAGAGGTGACGGTTCGTTTGTTTTTCCGATCGTTTTTTACAAATCAAATTCCGCGTCTTCATTTTAGTGTGGAGAGCGTAAAAATGCTAAATATGGCTGGCATTTGATGGTTATTCGCTCAATTTTTTATTTGGAATTTTTTACAATAGTTTAGAAAAGTCTAAATTTGCGATTAATTGTAAGATCGTAACGCTTTACTATTCTTGGCAACTGTGATAAATTTAGAACAAAAAAAAAACAATTTTAGAATTTTTTCTCGGAACTCGATTTTTTAATGATCTAGAAAACTCCATAACTTTGACAGTTTAAATTGTAAGCCAACAAATTTTTGAGGCTTTACTGTTTCTGTCACTTCTACCTGTACGAATTGACAACATTGAAGACCAAGAAAAAAAAATTTTAGAATTTACAGAATTTAAATATTTTAATTTTACACTGAGGGCACGAATTTTACAAAGAAATTAATATACGGTAGGCGAAGAAAGCAGGAAAAGTAAAATTAGCATTGAATTGATTTGTTATCTTTCAAGATGATCTTGATCTTTGCCCGGTTCGATTTAGAAATGGTTTGGACTTCCAATTCTTTAAATTCTTTTACCATCAATTTCATTGTTGCAATTGATCTACGTGTTACGTGAACAAATGTTTTATCGAATTTCTGTCTTATACAAATCTGTAGAGGCCATCGCTGCATATCTACGTAGTTTTAAGTTAAAAATATTTCCAAATCAATATCTATCGGAATTTGTGGCTTTTTGGAAATTCTCGTATTTCCTCTCGCGTTTTTACTTCAATCAATTCATCTTGTTTCTCGCCTCCTCCTCTCAATCTGTCTGTCCATTTCGACCCCTTTCGCGCACACCCCCGCAACCGATTGTTTCTTTAAACTCGGCACTCGATTGGACATGATAGATTGTCCGCATCAACCAAATTTGGATATTTTCGGGCCCAAATCTTTGTTAAATGTCTCAATGTGTTTCTGTTGATGAGGTTCCATAGATGAGAAAGATGGTTGATGGTTCCGGTTCCTGGAACCATTAGGTAGTTTATAACATGATGCTCATTGTAACGATTAGTAGGTATATTTTTATAATAACCTTTTTCATTGTTGATATTATAATTAATAAAATGCTTTATCAGTCCACTTAATCATTTCGAGCCGACTCTTTCACAATTCGAAACAATCCGATAATGAACAAATGGTCCGATAAGATAACACTTCTTGTATTGACACACCAATCATTCGTGATTTGTCGACAAAATGAGTGACCAACAAAAAAGTGTCGTGGAAACTGAGAGGGACAATGACCACCAAACGGTTTCGCGACAGGAGTCGTTGCCAAATGATGACTTCTGGACAGTCCGCGAACTTCTTTGGGCAATGCTCATCATCCTTATCGCCATCATCGTCCTTTTGATTGTCGGATACTTGATTACTTTCCACATGCAGCAGACGAAACCAAGAGCTGGATAGCGGAATGTGTTGTGCCATTATTCATGACGTCACGGGTCACCGGAAGACGCTAACGTTAAGGGTGAATTGAATTTTCTCGGCGATTCTGACACGGAAACGGATGAGGGATAAAAACTGATAAAGGGGTGATATCGTAGACTTGAGTGTCCTTTGTGGTGAAAACCAATAGTTAAGTAAGATTGTAACAAATGGTGCTGTCAAACTAGTTTTTAGATTTTAGTCTTAATGAATTAAACAACAAATGTACTTTTCTGTGTTTTCGTGTTCAGAACAATTTTCGCAGTGTCAACCGTGGCGTCGTACCTAAAAAAATTGATTGATGTTGTGGCAACGTGTGGCGTTTTCTGTACAAATTAATGCAGAACGAGACAATGGGGGTGTGAGTGGGTGAAGAAAAGTTAAAAATTTAAATTAATTTGTTTCTGTAAGTTTATCAATAAAACTATTTCCACTCTGCTATTTATATTTCCATAGGAAATAAATACGCAAGTAAAGATCGAGAAAAGCGTAACCTTGTCCACTCTGCAGTTGCAGTTTACAACTTCTATCTTTAGAAATCCAATAATCGTAAAAACAATCGATATCCAAAGGTCGAATCTACATAATAAATAATCATAATTAACCGAAATATTTCCTAATCAATCCTTTTAAAATTTTAAATAAATTATACAAAACAGATCACGCACTTGTCTTATCGATCCCACTTAATTTTACATGGGTTTATTTTTACCACATTTTATTCCGCTCACCTACTTTACATAAATAAATAACTTTTCTTGGCCAAGTCAGGCAAAACTTGGTTCCCTTGATGATGCTTATTTGATTAAAATTCATTTTTCCGTCGCGTAACTCCAACAATAAATACGAAAGTGTTATGAAAGTTAAATATGAAATCCGGGTCAATTTTCCGAGCGCATGCGTATGTGAAGCTACATGAATTAATGGACTTCCTGAAGGTGCATAAGTAGCGGGGTTGAATGCGTCTATGTGGAAAAATGTAGGGGAAGTAGATAACACGCTGTAATAACTAGCCAAACAATTTTCTACTTTTTTGTTCAGAAAAATGTTCGTCTTGGTGAAAACAAACGATCTCTTTTTACAAGTGAAAAGTGACCGCTCGTTTTTCAAAGAAACGAATTTTCGTCTGAGGTTAAAGTCTGATTATCATCGGAGTTTTCACACGATCGTAATTGTGGTCATTCTTCAAAATCACGACTAATCGCCGGTAATAACGATCAATTTGATGGAGATATGGGAATTGAAATGAACATAATTAACCGACCTATAGTACAACTAATTGAACAACGGCAATGAAAATCGATACACTTGGGTAAATATTTATACTCTGGGTAATGAATATACATGTTTGAAGTTTTCAGAGCTTTGATCAGTGAGTGATTCACGCTAATTAAGGGAACATATTTTCCTTGAGACAATATTTAGTATTGGAAGTGGTTTCCAAACTGTAAGCAGAAGGAACAATGATTGGGGACTGCCGGTATTTCATTCAGGTTCACTTGGCAGTTTTCTCACTTAACAAATTCTTAGAGCCTCAGTTTTAGTTTTAAACTTTTTTTTAAATATTTCTAGCCCTTCAGTTTCTCTTATTTTCATCTCGACTTTAAATAAATAAATATTTCGACCTATTGACTGATTATCTCATTTTTATCTTCCATAATTTGGGTTTTTCAATTAATTTTCTTTAATTTATTATTTAGTGTTGAAAAATACAAATTTTTGGAATTCTTGTTTTTTTTAAGTATTGGATATCACTGTAAATACGTTTTCAGCTTCTTGGCTGCCACATTTTAATGTTCATTGTAAATTTCTAATTCAATTAAGAGCCATCACAAGCTCATGACTTTGGCACGCGCATCCACCATATTTCACATTTCCGTAAAAGCTCGTTTATTTTCAAAAGCATACAAACTATTCAGGATCAGTTTGTAAAACGTTTGACTGTATTCTCTCACTTTTTATTTAGCATGTTTTTAGTGGTAGGAACCGACGAGCTTAACTATAAATCGTCTATAAAATGAAAAAAGATGTAAAAACGTGTCTAGTTTGTCTTCTTTAAAGAGCTTTTCTACGAAATAAAAAATTCCCAACTCGAAACTTCCCAAAGCGATTTATTCAATTTTTCCTTTCACCCGAAATTGCCGAAGAGGCAAAGTTTTGTCCCCTTACAATATTTACTGACTTTAAATTCGAAACTTTTTATACCTACTTGAAATCACTCAAATTGATCCTCAGCTTCAATCCCCAATAAACCGAAGTGTTGATTGCAAATTTGATAATCAAATTTTTCGAATTATCGAAACGGACTTTGTAACCTTATTGATTACCTCAATATTTGTATACCAGTTATATCGGACATCAAAGTAAATGTGAGTCAGCGGCATTCGTTTCACGCAACCTGAAAAGGGGTGGCGTCTGCATGCGTCAAAATTGCCCCCCCTCAGTATGGTTCTCCTGAAAGCGGCGCCGCCACCGTTTCAGTGTGTTTCAGGCCGGCGAGAAGACTTCATGCACCCGACATTCCTTAAAAAAAACACCGAAATTTTCGACGCGCTCAAAAACTCGAAAATTTTCAATCGAAACTGTTACATAATTTCCACTCTGTGCGAACTTGTCTGTGTTGTGCTAGAAAAAAGATGTTCAGCGGTGATAACCTGAAAATCGCGTTTTGTTTCAGGAAAATAATCGATAAGTCAGTTTATTAAGTTTGTAGCGAACAGTAACGACAAAGGATCATAAATATAAAAGTGACGTGAAGTTTCTCAAACTGAAACTTTCATTAATGCCTGAAATGTCGTTGGAATGTCAACTGTGAAAAAATGCACTACCACCACTGACAGGTCGGAGAAGCACAACACGAAGAAACGAAAGGTAAGAAAATTCCCAAAATCGTTTTAATTCCATGAGAAATGGCCCCTCAAGATAATCCATGATTACGCCGAAACAAATAAAAATAAATGATACAGGGTGCGCTCTACACCCTTCTTTTCATTTTTATTTATAGTGGCAGCACTGATTAAACCGCCTCTCGGTGCAAAAAATTGAAAAGTTGATGAATGGTAGCCATTTTTGGTTATTGACAGGTGCGAAAAGTTCCAAAATGGCGATTAAATGACTGCTGTTTTTTTGTCCAATTTTGGGATTCCTCGAGAGAGAAAGTTGTTCGTGCGACGACATTAAACAATCTCTTCAATCATTCTGTTTTTCAAATTTTCTCATTTATAAAGATATCGATCTCTTTGAGTTTACGGCCACTAACACGTTGAAGAGGATCTAAGTTTTATATTCAGGTTGGTCAATTTACGACTTCTTCGTCGGAGGAAAACAACCATATTGTCTTTTCTTTATGTATCTGGATCAATATAACCTTTGTTATAGCAGGAGCGGCTAAAATTAAGAAACAGTAGCTTCTTCAGCTTTACGAGTAATTACGGTTGTAAAAATACAATTTTTCGTTTTCAAAATTTAATTTATGGTATGAAGTTGGCTCTGATTGAACAAGACAATAAACGTGGCCAAGGAAGAAATTCTTTAGCAGCCTGAAATAATTGACATAGTCTACAAAATTTTCGCTAAAGAAGTTTCCAAAGTCCAAATTAAGTCACAAAGAAAACTTTCAAAAGGATGCTGCGTTGATAAGTCTGTTTCTACGGTTTCATTAACATCCCCAAAGGTAGATTTAATTCAGAAACTCCAACTTTAATAACAAGAATTTGTAAGTTCTTAGGAAAAATATAATAACTAGCCCTTTTGGGAATTGTTGGTTTGCAGTTGTTGGGGATGCGGGAAGTTTCGACATTGCCCCATTTTCGCAGCTTATTAGTAATTTAGAACTGTTTATTTTTTAACTACCGGGGGATGAACGAAACAAGTGTTTAGTTAGTCCTTCAATATCAATACAGGTTGGTAGCCTTGTTCTCAATTTTTGTTTAGTGCTACAAACTTTGTTTTTTACTTTAAGAACTTAATTATCGTTTTTTATTGATTACAAATAATTACATTTCTCGTCTCACCCGGAAGTAAATCCAGAACCCGGAACTTTTAAACTTTACAAGCCATATCTTAATGAGTATGAATAAAGCATGTTGAGCAAAATTGATCCGACAAAGTGATACGAAAGTATTGAGCCAAATTCCGGTTAAATTTTCTCCGTTTTGTTGCATCTCTTAATATGACTACAATTCCACTCAACCTTTTGTTTTCTCCAATAAAAAAGGTAATTTCAAACAGTAAAAGCAGCCATGTTCTGCACAAGACAAACGAGGAAGCTTATATCCATGGAACCTATTTCTCGGCATCTCCCTGCACTATTATTTACATCGTAAGCATCAATGTAAAAGAGTAAATAGACGGAACAAAATTCATACCGCGTTCACCGCTCCAAACCTTCATTTTAGTTTTAATATACGAAGGATATGAAGTAAAGAATTTAAGCTTCGTGCCTTGTATAACTTGTGGACACCCTCGTCCATTTATTGGACGAGGTGTAACATTTTCTGGCATTCCAGCTTTTGTTCAGAGGGACGTTATAAATTTTCCTCGTTAAACTACAGCTGTGTATGATTAGTTGTATAAGTTCACAAAAGATCCATTGGAGCAACAAGATGGATTTTTTTTCATCGTGTCGTATTTTACCAATTCAGCAGTTTTTTGGGTACGGGCAATTAGATAAAGCGCTTCGTTGCTAATGGGTCCATATTTCACAAGTCACGTGATCTTGTAAAAATATTCACGACCACGTTCGGTATAAAAAACGCCAAGTAACAAAATTTGCCTTATTTTATGCTTTAATGTTATTACGAATTCACATAACTCCGGCGGAGGAAAATTGATATGGAAGGAAATGTAAATGTTTTCGTATTTTCCAGGCAAATATCCATCGGCTGGGTTTTGGGAGGATAAAGATAGTGACTCTTATTTCGGGCGGATGTAATAACTCGGTTTTGTTTGACGGAAATGCAAGGAAATGCAGAGGAAATATGAGGTTGTGGGGTGACTTTACGTAAATATTTCAGTGACAACTTTTGCAATATTGGCACCACTTTGCCACCTGGTGGATGAAATTTTTTTGACCTACAACCCTGAAAAATTGGGATGTTATTTCATCGCGTTGTTCTGCCCTGTTTAATCTCTCACTAATGGATGTTATGCCAAAGGGAATAAAACAACAAGACCCTCCAAAATATCTTGCAAAGAACCGCGTTTTAAAATTTACAAAATATTTTATTCTCGTCCATGTTAAGCTCCGGGTATTGTGACCACCCCGACTTTTCCGTTGCTAATTTCCGGTGAGTCTCCCTCAATTTTTTCCCGGAAATAAAATACAAATGGTTACAAAACCACAATTAACTACCCTAACTTAACCAGCCCCATCAAATATTAAGCCGAAATCTGAAAGTCCCTAGAAAATCCCGCGAAAATCCCTCATTCAAGATTAACGATAAGAGTGCAAAGTAGCTAAAATCAGCCTCAAACGAACTCATTAAATCAAATTATTTAAAATTCGGTCGTTTTTCCGCCAAGGAAGCAGAAAATTCGCTCAATTAATATTAATTCTACGTTGAAACATATTTTCTTATTTCAAGCCGTCTAGTTCGTCCTTTGAGACGTTTTAAATATGCTTTTACCGTCGAAAAATATTCTTTCGATTTTGTTGCGAAATTTAATAATATAGAGAAGAACACAAGAATCGATGCTGCTTCAACGAAATTATGATGTACATGTGCAGGAACGTAATGTGTTTTTTTCTACGGTACGAACGTCTGCACGAGATCCTGGCACAGGATAATAAACTTTAACTAGGGCGAGATACGCCGCAAATGCACAGATGGCGCAGAAACGAAATAAACGACGGGAAAGTGCGACAAGAACGCTTTTAAAAAGAATCGATTCAGATAGGTGAACTTCAATGACCTTTGGTAATTTGCAGAGCCTTTTTACTGGGTGGGATGATCTTTCAGCATCAAAGACTCGTTCATTTTTGTGGAAAGGTGAAATCATCAGGTGATTTGTGCCTCTTTTTCCTCCATTCAACGAGCAGCAGAAAGCCTAACTGTAAACTGAAAACGATTGAAACTTAAAAGTTCCACTCGTTTCAAACTTCGCGCTCCGCGAAGTTCCATCGCGCGACATTCGAATTCTTTCCGTTCCTCCGCAATGCCCCATTTCCAGCCTCGAGAGTGTGTTTCCGTCGTTTTAGTGCAGTTTTATCATGTCGGGAGTGAATTTTAACGCATTTTCGGTGCCCACAGTGTTGTCCATTATTTCGCGTTTAAAACCACACAAACGTCCTAAAGTGGCAAAATTTCGTTTGTGCGGATTCTTGTTCCAATCTCAAGCCCGACTGGTAAATTTTGTAGTAAAATTGGAATTTGGGACTTCCATGAATTATTGTCACTATTCTTTTTTTTTCCAATGCTGGCACAGAGCCCCCATTTATCATACAAACCAAATATGATTTGATCGGGGTCTTTTCCTAAAAATTTATCATATTGTATTACTTGAATAGCGCGTATTTTATTCCATATCAATACAAAATGGCTTGGTTTATCATCACCCAGATCACGTCCGGATTGTTTCCAAAGTTTGCCTTGAAATATGTTACATGTGTCTTTTTTTCTCTTGAAACTAGAGTTTGATTACTCCTTTTGTTTGTAAAGTAAATTTTGCAACGTTCCTATTGTTGGGGAAAATTGCAAAACTTGGATTTTATCGAGTTTGCCGAATTTATTCATTAGGCAGAATAATTAAAGTTGTATTGTTTGTTTCTTTTAATGAAGTAAGGAGTAAATATGATACAGGAATTTAGCTCGGTTCTGGAAGGTTTCCCAGTTCAGAAAATTATATGAGCGTTAACAGAAATGGAAATGTAAATTCCTGCTTATTAATAAGCGAATGTTTCTCTGAAGGACAAAATGAATAAAATGAAGGAGAACGCTTTCATAGCGTTCCGCAATTTTATTAATTATCTTAACTAAATTGCTTTTTACACATCGCAACTAGAATAAAACCCACTTTATTCCACGCCATGTTATTCCAAGCAATGAATCTTTCACTTAAAATTTATAATACAGAAAGTATTGGTTTTATCCCAGCGCATCCGCCATTTTTGCCCAACAAAGCAAAATCGCCAAATCGAACACGGAAAACATAGAGAAACAGCTAAAGAAGGAAATTCTCTCAAGCTGAAGAGGTTAATGTAAACAGGAGCGAAGCAAGCAGATAAAAAGTCCACAACTCCATCACCAAATAATCAAATTTATCGACGAGTAATCAGCATCTTTCTTACAAACTTTAATGCTTCTTCGAGAAGTTGGAGTTTATCGTGAGGGTGGATCGCCAAATGGCTTATTCGATACATCTTATGTGTGGGGTGAAGCACCCTGCTTCCTCTAAAGAGATGCCGCTTAAACAAACCGCTGAGATGAACGGAAAAGACCGCAGACTAACACCCTTGTGCTCAAGACGACAAGCGAAGGGTGGCGACCAGAATGGCTTTGTGGGACTAAATAAATACATTTTTTAAAAGTTATCAAATGTTTTCCACGATAAAGAGGTTGTTTTAGGTTCGTGTTACACACTGTTACATAAAAGAACGATGAGAGGGCAAAATTCGGGAATTTTTGGGGTTTTCAGTTACAACAAATTTATTTTAGCGCGCTTTTTCCTATAGCCAAAAGTTATTTTCATTAGGTGACTCGTAGATTGGCAGCCATGTAATTTTATTACAACTGACACCATATAACGACGACTTTTCGGTTGGCAATCCTGTCACTTTCACTACCGACTTATGACAAATTATTTAGTTATTTAGGCGGCTGTAATTTTTTAACGTTAACTTTGAAAAATCGAAGTTTCAGATCTACCAACTAAGGAAAAAATGCAAAACCGCTTATTGTCGATTCTTGCTATTTTAATATGTTGTGATGCATAAAGCGGTTTTATTTTCTCATAAACGTGTTTTTAGTGACTGTAAAAAGAAAAAATGTTTTAGTAAAAAATTTATGAACGAGTTACCGCTGTAGAAATCATAGTAACTACACAAAATTTTGTTGAAATAGTTCCTTTTGTTGCTTTCATAATTCAATTCCGGTACAATGGAGAATTAGAACTATTTTACACAGAGTTTGGAGTTTTAGTAATCTGGAAGTGACAAAGTAAACGTCGCGACGCTTTAAATGTCTGTGATTTTATTTTCTCTATAAATTTAAGCACAGAGAGTTAATTCCTGTAGAGATAAAAACGCGTTCGTGTTGACAGTTCTGAGATGTCAAACTCGATAGTCAGTGCTACCAATCTATTTCAAATTCCAAAGTGTGCTTCGCCGCCGTCGTTATTCGATTATATGGTACATTAGTTTTATAACTAATGAAGTCCAGAGCCAGGAATGATTTTTTGATTTGTGGGCTTAGAACAAATCCTTCTAGCCTAGATTAAAAAATATGATGAACCGTCCTTTCGGTCATTTCCGGCGCAACAAATGGTTCGTAAATACTTGCAGGAATTTAGGGCACAAAGCAAAAAGTTGGAAACAAGCCTTTAACTCCGATTCACTAAAACGGGAATGCTTTATTAATGCGAAAAATCCCCTTTTATATAGCACAGAACATCATTGTCCCTTTCTGTAGCTTTTGTATTAAAAGTTTTGACACCGATGGCATTTTGTTGGCCTTTTATTAAACTCTAACGAAATTCTAAATCATTTTTAATCGAAGTTGTATTTTCTTTGTCGGAAAGAAAGGCACGACGTTTATCGTGGCGCTTCGAGCGGTATTAATTAAAATCACCTTTAGAGACACCTTGTCGAGTAAATATTTACACACTAAATAAAAGCTCGAAAAGAGCAAATTGATGACGGTAAATTAATTTCTTAAATGGGGATTTTACGATGAAAGATCTCTAGTTTTACACGGAAAACGTCAGAAATATCCAATTGGTATTAAATTTATCAACTGATACAGAAAACGTCAGAAAATGTTAGTTAATGGTGGATATAGCGCGCAGAGTTTGAATTATTGATGTTCAATTACAGACGTGACATACAGATTTTAAATGAGATTTTTTCGGTTTAGTTTACTGATTTTATTTCGCAACTAAACTTATTTGAATTGAACACGTCATTGAAAATCATTATTTTTGACCAGACCTGAATATTTTTCTACCAGTTGCACGCCATCCTCGTCAAACTTCACATTTTATGTGAACTACCTTGTTCGAGATATGTTACTAAATATGAAATATGTGCACAATGGTTATAAATTACAGTCGTATAACATTGATTTACGATTTCATCTAGAATTGCAATGCTCCAAATAAAACCATACATTGCTCAATGCTGAAAAATTAATTTCAATAATTACGTATTAATTTAACCCCACTCGTTTATTTTCAAAATCAAACCAAACACGAGATAAAATTCCGCTCTGGTAGCATAAACATTCGATGCTACAAGTGTTGTTTTTATTCCAAATGCCATCGGTTTAAAATTACAGGTTTATTTATCAAGCAATCGAAATATCGCAACTTCTTTGTGAGTTTTTATCGCGATTGTAAAATGAAAAGTTGATTGTCAAACTGTTTTCTTTTATTTCGTCCCACGACTTTTATCCGTCAAAGGAGAATGTTTTATTGAGTTTCAAGTTCTTTTTAACCGAGAATGTGAATCAAACAGGGTCTAAAGTTTACGGAATACTTCTGCTAGCTAATTTCACTTCTGAATTTGATATTTCCAAATTTTGGAGCAAAACGAGCTTGACGCTGGGGACCAGAAGGCAATTTTGCTTTAGGAATGACCGTCCACCTTTGAAATTAGTGGTTTTATCACCTCGTGGAAGATCCCGCGCGTAACGAGAAAATTCCATCTCTGAAATGAGTTAACACAAGCTCTTATCGCGATGAGAGTCGTAAATAACGTTCACATCCATAAAAGAAAAATCAAAAGCAACATGTAGCGTTTTCCAAATCAATCATTCTTCACATGAAAATCTTCTTAATTAAACCAACTTTCAAAAAGCAGAATTACGGCAATAATTTTTATTCTTATTTTCTAATTTTATATTCATTTGAACCATGGCAGTTTACAATCCATTAAAAACTTTATATTTTATGCAATTAAACTTTGCATCCTGAATTCGAGATTAAAAATCCGTATTAAATACCCGACGCATCCACCATTTCTGTTTTAATTTACATGAAAGATATAATGGATTTTTGTGGTTTGCACATTTAGGGTCGAGTTGGTAGCTCTGTTTGACACTTCTAAACGTGAATTTTGTGCAAACCTGTCAATATCTACCTGATTTTGGATTTTTTGCCCGTTATTGATTGATTTTGTAAGTACAAAATTAAAGGAATCCAAGCAATAATCTCATACTAATTAATCATATAAGGCAATTTTTCACCGCGTCATCCATAACTTTTCAATTTAAGCTCTGATACCGCTTATAAATTCGCAAATGTCGATAAAGAATTCCGCAATTACAACATAAATTTTACCGAATGTTTGCGTGAGCATAAACAATACCAACAACTCGTCGAATTATTAATTTATATCATTATAAAGCGAAGAGATAAATAGGAGAGAAATGCAAAAAAGCCAGACTTTGCGTTTCTAGAATAGATTGTTATTACAAATTACAGGTGTTCGTCAACATTGGACGTTTTATGTAATTACAAGCTGTCATTTAAAAACCAGAGCAGTGTTTGCTGATGATTTGACCTGGCACCTCCACCATTTTTAGTGTTTATACGACGGCAATTTTTAGAGCTTGGCGGTGCACAAAGTAAATAATGGAAAAATCGAAGTTTTTTAAACTCTACTTTTCGTTTTTGTAGTGGCAAAATTGAAATTACAAAATATCCCGCTGCTCCCAGGCCATCAAATCGCGAAAATTACCAGGTCAGGACTAGGAGTTACTCGTACACCACTGTAATTAATTAATCATCCGCTCAGAGCGCCAAGCTATGGCACATAAACTTTCTTGTGATCTTAAATAAACAGAATTAATATGCGGTTTTCTTTAATTTTCATCTAATTAACTTGCAATTGTGTGAAATGCGCAATGAACAATGTGAAGCTACAAACAATTTGTCCAATTAATTACTGTTTAATTAATTGATTAATTAATTAGGAATTTATAATTCAGTACAGACAACAAACATGTGCAAGGTAATACCGTCTCCAAATTTCATTAGTTTTGCGTTAAACTTACCTGAATTACGAAATTTGATTAAAATTTTTTTAAATATTTGGCTTCCTTAAAATAACATTTTTAAAAATTCAATTTTTTAATTTTGTAGACAACATACACATCCAAGTTAATACCTTTTTCGAATTTTATTGTTTTTGCGAATTGTGATAGAAAATTTTGAAAATATTTGGTTTGCACTCAAGATAAAATTTCTAAAAATGCTATTTTTTTAAAAACATTTTTTTATTTAGTAGAAACATAAACATGTTTAAAGTAATACCGTTTCCAAATTTTATTGTTTTTGCGTTAAAAATACCTGAATTACGAAATTTGATAGAAAATTTAATTAATTTTTTAATTATTATGCTGGCGCCGGTGCAGTTGTTTCGGAAATTCTAATTCAGATTATTACAATTATTGCAATTTTGACTTTTATTGCAGGGTTAATCCAAAATTAAAATTTCAGTCTATATAATTTATAAACATTAATTAATTTGATGCAATTTTGGTACCTAGAAAGGAACAGTTTTAATAATAGAAATGGTGGATGCGCCGCGTCAAATTATTCTCTCACGCCAATTAATTTTTTGATTCTCCGTAACACGTTTTCATCAATTCAAAAACGATGTTGCAAAGACCAGCTGAATACATTTCTTCAAACTTTTCTCTCCATTACCGTTCGTCGGAAATCCTACACCTTTTTCCGCTTTTTCCTTCATAACTATTAACAGCCTTAATGGAAAACTAAATGAGAAAATTCTCAGCAAATGCCCACGCCATCCTGCAAAGAAATCATTGTAATTCGCACCAAAATAATATCAGATTTAATTTTTCCCATTCTCCACAATATCGCATTAACAATAATAGCAAAGTGCGAATTGAGATCAAAGGGAATGTAACAAAACATATTCAATTCGGGGCATAAAATGTCGCGTTTGTCGTAAAAACCAGCAACTTACAGTAAGTACAGTAGGGCATAAAAGCTTTATCAAAGTCATAACTGCACAGTTTTGCACTGCATTTCCTAATAACATTTAGGTTGGAAAAATCGATGAAAAGAAATGATTGAAGTTCTGAGTGTTAATTGCTCCAAGGAAAAATGCTTTGTCAAAGAAATTCGTAATGAATTGATGCTCGTCATGTCACTTTATTTCAGGATATCAAATGAAAGATCAGGTCAGAGGGAGATAATGAGGAATGACGTAATACAATTTGAGATAGCCGAGACACAAAAGCAACAAACGCGATTAGTGTTTGTGGTAGTTTAGACAATTGTGTTTGGGGTTTTTCTTTGCGGTAATCGAGTTCCTGAAGAAAGCTTTTATATAAAAACGATTAAAAATCCAAAAATCTCTTTTATCTACACGGTTATGTAAAAAACTTCGAAAAGCGCCATCTCAACTGTTTGTTGTTTACCTCAGCTAAAAAAACAAGATTAATTTTTAAGTTTGGCGTCTACAACGTTCGCCCCCGATAAAACTTTTTTTATTTCACGAATGATACATAAGTGACGCTACATTTACTTTGTCGGAAAAACAGCCTGTTGAAAGTTATAAAGGAAAAGTTGGACGAGGACAGAAAGGCGTTCTTTCATGCATATTCATGCTGAATTGTTTGTTTATGAAAATGCATACGGAGTTCGGTTTAGGACGTGGAATTAGTTTGGAGCAGAGGCGGAATTAAAGACTTGTAAAGGACTTTTCACGCCTAATTCAATTGGTCGTGTCGGATGAGTAATTGCAAAGCTTTGCACAACAATGCTGTAACGAGACATGAAAAAATGCACATAATGATTAAGTAAATGTATTCGACTAGTTTGCGTTTTAATTGGTTCATTTTTATTCATTAAGCCACCCTCGTCGAATTTTAACGAATCTATTAATTATTTTTAACGAGACAAATTGGCGGAGATAATTCAGCTCTAAATAGGAATTAATTATATACTAGTGCTTTATTTTCCATAAAAATTTCAAAGTCACCAAATATTATAATCCCGTTTGTATATTTTTCGTTTTGTTATCTTGCGAGATTCCAGCCAACCGAAATAAACAAATAAAACTGCATCGCTTATCTGTGGTGAAAGCGCGAAACTGATCAATTTTTGGTGGATGCGCTGGGTTAGTTATAGACACTTTAATAAACACCGAAGAAAAATCTTCTTTGTAGCGGCCGTAACACGTCTTGCAAAATAAAATAAAGCACATGTCGGAATCAGCCTTAAGGTCCATAAAGCAGCCAGAAGAACGTTATACTTTATTCATGCGGCAAAATAAAAATTTTACAGCTAGCTGTACAAAACCGAAATGGAATTCTTTAGAGGAGTAATCAGGACAGTGGGCGAGAAGAAAAGAAGGAAACCGACAGCAATTATCGTATCTCTGAAGAAGGGCACTATACAGATAACTGCCATCCAGTTTAAACACTACACATCCAACTAACGCTTAATTGCCAACGCCGAGACTCACTTTCCACCATAATTGAATTTTTTATGGCGTGAGGCTCCACAGCAATCAATTTTAAATTTTCTATCGAAAGAGTAGAAAAATAAGATGGGATAAAATTGGTAATCGATGGCAGTTGAGTTCATTTCAAACAACTTTACGGTTCTTGTGTTTCATATTTTTTTGTCGGCGTAAAATGGTGGAGGCGCCGGGAAAAGATAATATACTCGGACGTTTCAATGATAACTTATTAAATTTAAATTAACATCCGCCTAATTTTGCACAATTTTAATTAATTACTCGACACTTAATTTTGCAATTTTTAATTTAGCTTCTTTTGAGTTACGGATTTTTATCAACTTGCCCACACGCAAAGGTAAGATTTAACACAATTAATTTTAAATTAGTGAGTTGATTAATGAAACTTGGGTCTTCATATTGTTTGAATTTAATTGTAACTTCGCCGTTTTCTGGGAGAGAAATTAGCTAGTCAAAAACTGGGATAATTAATCAATTTTGTAGCTTGATCCAGGATTACAATTTTCCAAACAGGTTGGGATCTATGCATCAAAGACTCTTTCCTTTTTTGGTGTAATGTGTTTTTGCAATCAACATTTCTCGTTAATTTTCCAGCTTCGCTCGGAAACTTCCTTTGGCCCATTGCTTAAACACAATAAGAAAGTTAGTAACAGCTCGAAAAACTTGATATTGAACGTAAAATTTCGTGTCTGTTTTGAGCTAAATGAAGCTGGGCTTTCGGCATTAAAAAGGTCCGAGTGACTATGTAAATCCCTTAAGACCAAGCTTATGCTTTATGATCCAAAACGTACGTGAAATTGCGTTTATGATATACTTTAGTCCGTACGATATAAAGTTTTTTACTTCAGAGGCAGTTTTATTAGCGGAGGGGTCTGTCACTGTAAGCACAACATCGTTCCTTTCCAGGCGAATCTCACAAATCAGTATTTTGTACTGAGCAAAAGTCAACGACTCAATTTTTCCCAATATCGTCATCGATTCAGCGGCTTTCAAAAGGTCATTCTCTTTTCGCAATTTCGCAAAGTCTAATATAGTCGTGACAATCGGCACCGCCCCTTTTGCGACGTACCACACTGAAGGCATATTGATTTTGTTGCGCCTTCTTGCAGGCGATGACGAGGTAACCAGACTCGAGCTTTATTATTTTCATTAAAGAAAAACATGTTTCGAAGAGAAATGCTTTGTTCTTTTCTGTAGAATAACAAGGAGGACGCAGGTGGACGGTGAAAGATTCCAGAATTGCTAGAATATATTGTTGTGTCGACGTAATGGGTGCAAGTGACATCTTGCGAGCTTGCTGGCGGTAAAACGGAGTTTTTAATGCAACGAGAGATGGACGAGCCACTTGGACTATAAATTTTCAACGAGCAAACTGAATTTCAAGACTTGTTACTTCAGATTAGATATGAACGATTGGTAGCTCTGTTTCTACTAACAAGCAGTACCAATAAACTTCTCGTCTTAGAACTCCTTAGAAACTGTCTTTTGATTGATGGCAAGTTTTAATAAGTAGCTAACTGCAAATTACGTTATTAATTTTAACAATGAAACATTCTGATAAGGGTGATAAGCCATCAAATTAAATTCCATCATGTAACAAAGATTGATTTATCCACTCCTATTGTGGCAATATTCTACAGACAACGTTAATAGAGCACAATTTCAGATAAGTGCAACAAAACTGTTGTTATTATTATTACCAACCTAACGCCGAATAATTCTCCCTTTGTTTACGTGTTTTTGTCGCAAATATTTTTGTAACGAAATGAACCGAAATTTCAACGGAATTTACATAATTGAAGGCAGAATTCATCATCGCAACTTTGCACAAATGAACCCTTCGAATTTCGTTCAGATCTGACATGTTTACAATGCATTAAACATTTATTTCGCGGTGGTAATTTTGAATAATTCACAAACCGATAGAGCGGATTATGAAAATATTTACTGAACGCACAATGTAACATATGTGTCAACTGGTAAATTACAAAGAATTCAGAAAGCTTTGTAACCGCCGAGTGCTCAATTATCGCTAATTACTAATTAAAGGATGAGAAAGAAACTCTTAATTAAGGGGAATTAGACCTTTTATTTACTCGCGAATGAACGGCTCAACACCAGGAAAAAGTTTGTTGAGATTGCAAAAAATTAATTATATTTTGTTGCGTTTGCTAAAATTAGCACTTGAATGGGAAGCACTTAATTGGGTTCAATACGTGGCAGAAGACACCCACAATTCTGGAAACTTCAACGGCTTCACGTATCTCAAACGAAGTTTCCAAAGCTCCAGAATCAAACGCGACTGAGATTGCCGCAAATTTGTTGCATTCGTGAAAAATAAACACGGAGATTTATATGTTATGGATCAATGGACAAAATATCTTAAAAAGCAGACGGGAAAACGTTTAACGTTTGCCGAAGCGCCGTATTTTAGTTTTATCGCTAAAAACAATACACAAAACGAATGAATATTTAAACTGGATAAAAACCGACCCAAGTGCCGCATCGTATTCATAAGTTATTTGTTGCAACGGCATCAAACTGAAAAATATGTAGTTTAGGATTATGCGGAGTTTTTAAGAAGACAATAAGTTTGAGACAGTTTAATCAAGCTTTTATTTAGAATTCCGAGAAATTTTGTTAAAAACCTATTAGTACAGAAAATTTTTCGTATTTAGTTCTCTATTAAAGCTTGAAAGTTTAATTGCTTCCGTTACCTGCGCTGCAAACTTTAATATGAAACCGGCAATTTGGTAAAAAAATTAAACATTGAATTGGTTGAAATCCGCCATGAACGAAAATTGGGAAATGTTCATATTCGTACTCGCCCCCAGCAAAACTGACCCTTTCCCTAAAAATCCTCGCATTGATTCCGTCACGGCCCTGGAAAATGTAATTTTTAAAGTAAACCCAAAGCCAGGGCTCACCATTACAAATCTGGATAATTCCATTCTGGAATAGAGGATATATTGGTGCTTTCATACGCGACTTTTGTGCTTTTTGAGAGCGGATTACTTCAGAATAAAATAAAACTCACATCTTCCCCCGCAATTTTCGTGTCGAACACAATTGGTTATATCTAATTGTTTGGTTAACAAAAGGACATGATTATGAAAATCGACTTTTCGTGCTTTCAGCTCTTATCAAATAATTAGAAATATTTGTGCTGGACTCGCCTTTGTCTTAGAAACTGAGTTATCTCTCTGAAAGGATTTAATTCGGAAAATTTAGGCGAATCGAGGACTTGTCCAGAAGTGCTTGAGTGCACTTGAAGAGAAATAATCGAATCGTATGTGCAGACGTTATTGGATTACGTTTGAGCAACTCTTGAGTCTAACCCTTTACATGTGAGATGCAGAACCGTATTAGAATGGTGGAGGCGTCATCTCATTTTTCTCGTGTTAATTAAGAGCGCTTCTAAATTCCCAATTTCCTCATAATCCGTTCGGTCCTCTCGGTCAATAATAAACGCACTGTTAATTTGCCCGATCTCGTTATCATGCAAGTCATGTCATCCCATCTAATATTGCATCGCCTTTAAACTTTAAACATGGACCGCCTCTTAATCCAAGCCTCGGATTTGAATTCTCATTACGTCGAACTGCATGAGACGGGCGGGAATTTGCTCGTCCTCCTACCTCATTTCCGGTCACAGACACCTTGTGAATGACCGATTTCCGTTCGGTTAAAGGTGATAATCGACCTCTGTTTCGAACTGGTTCCTTACGAAACAAGATGGACGAAATCCAACACCACAATGGCGGAATCCAATTATCAACTTGCTAAACAAATTTCGGAACGGATAGATGAGTTTTGAAGGATGATTTATAGAGAGGAAAATACGGAAATGCAATTATATTTGTCGCATATGAAGTTCATCAATCTTTCATTTTGAATGTTTACCCAATAACGGTTGAGGATAATGGATGCAAACAAAGCTTGTTGACAGGGGGAAGCTAAGAGTTTGGCTTTTTCGGGCCATGTTAACAGATTTGGATTTTAATGCGTGTGGGCTAAACGACGTATCATTGCGACACATTATGACACTAGACATTTTGGAAATTAATTGTGCTCAAGAAGGGGAAAAATTTGCTACTTTTTGCTAGTTCCCAAAATTGCACTTCTTTTAGAAAGTACCTAAGAAAAAATCTGCAGAATCTAAAAGTCTGAAGCTTCAGTTTGTTGTCTAAACTTAATTTTTCCTGCAGATTTTTTTGGAAGCGTCAAATTTGAAATGCTTGTTCAGCACGGAATGTTAAATAACAACCGTAGTAGCATCAGCAATAGGTAAACTTGTGTCTTTGCTGCAAATCCTGCTAATTTTTTAAATTGCTCCTTTGTAAATCGGTAAACTATCTGCAGGAAAAACGAGGTATAGTGTGATTGCTTTCCGTTTTTTTCGATGCGTAGTGCTTTTGGGATCACCTCATCAATTTTCCATATTTAATTTTTCGCTGAAAATGACATTGATGCTGACACTGACTGCTACAATAATGCAGCTCCCTTGTCCGTTTTTTATCGAAGCGCAATTATTTGATTAAACGTGCAGGAACCCGACATTAATTTACGATGTTGAGCAACGAAGATGATGCAGTGCCCTCTCCTCAAGACTATCTTTAATCAAGCAGGGTAGCAAGTGCGTTTCAAGCGCCATTGACTGCATTCAACTTAAACTATATGTTACTTTAATGGTTTCTCACCATACTGATACAATAGCAACATGTTCGAAGTTGAGGTTAATAAATTACCACCGTTTCTGTTCGGTGCGGCTCTTAACGAAATGAAGTTTTGTCGAGTTATTATTGAAATTTATTAAGATGTGTTATAATGGATTAGATTGGGTTCGTTTTTGTTGGGATTCTTGAGACGTTGCTAACCATCCGTCATTCTGTTGAACCTCTTGTGGCTTTCATGGAATAAGTGACGGCTTTAGCGCTAATCTTATTTCCTTGGGTAAGAAGGTAGTCTTTAAAAGCGAGAGACAGTGTCACAGGAGCTGTCGATAACGATATATCAGGTTAGGCTGACGTCTTGTAAGTCAAGAGTCCAGAAACCACTTGCATTGTTTATCTTCTATTTAACATTCCAAGTTTTTAATCCTATTAAAGTCGGTTATAACGGAAGTTAAGGTCTTCGTCATGTAAATTCGGTCGTAATAAACAAACAGATTTGAATTTAGAGTCGAGTAAATCTCCGTAATTACCGACAAGATAACCGTCAGACCGTAAAATTTTTATGAAGGCTCATCCGTCCTTGTGCAAGAAAATGGATCTCTTTTATAGAAAGTTATCATCAAGTTGATTCTCTCTATTATAATTTAACAACGCCGTTACTTTCACATTTAACACTTGCAGCTCAAACCGCGAACTTCGGTCATAAAGGCCTCATTAACATTAATTGCGAATTGCGACGTTTGTGACTGGGGAATATGAAGGGGAAGAAAAGTGAGAGTATTAGACAAACAAGCGATCAATTAAATACCGTACCTGGTGGTAACGGGACCATTCACCACTAAACCTAAATAAAATAAGGGATGATATCAACTCGACACAGGGAAGGGTCTTACGTAATCACTACCATGTTTTAAAATTAATACCATTGAGCAAAACACGAAATTCGTGTGTATTGACATCTCTAACGTAATTTCTGCAGATATTCCCAGCTGCTCTAAAATTGAGACAATTTGGAATCTAATAAAATTTTAATGTAAAATAAACATCCACCGTCTGGATGTAATAAAATTAGGAGAGGGTTTCGTCTCATACATATAACTTGTACTTGCATTAATAGTTAACTAACTTGATATAGTTTCCAGATTAATTTCGGAAATTTCAAATTTGCATCAAACGACGTAACTTGTGATGACACTTTAAAACGAAACAACCCTAAAATGTCAGCTCCGAACTTATCTTCATTTGGAATCGTTGCCGCAATAAAATCCAGAACTTGCTTTTACTGACAATAATAAAATAATAAGTGTTGTCAGCTTCAAGCGTTAACTTCACAGCTAATCTTCACCCTAAACTAATTAGGATAAAATCATCTCCAACAACGTGACAAATATGTCAGTGCATCGTAAAATCAATCGTAACATTTAATTACAACAAATTGTAGTTTTTTTCAAGAGGAAATTGATTAAAACCGGGGAAAATCAAAACATTTTTTATACATATTTACATTCGAAAATGCCTTTTTCATAATTGCTCTTCCCGGATCGTTAATTTGTCAGTTGCAGTAGGCCGGATTTTATTAAGAGGATTCCGGTGAGGAATGACAAATAGTTTTATTTTTTTGCAGATGAAGCGCGTTTTTGAATTTATTGGAGCAGTTACTCACATGTTCTCAAAAAATTTTGCTCGGGCTAGAAGCTCAGGTAAATAACGGCGTGTCTACATGAAGACAAATTTACGGCTGAAATTACCATAAAGGATGCGGGGAACAAGTTGTGATAATTGCAGAGAATTTTCTAACTTCCTGCAGGAGTATCGATTCTGAGAAATTTTCAGAAAACTGATTTTATTTTGTAACTAAGCTATTAAAGTTTTTTTTTGTTCTATGCGGTTTTTCTTATCAATATTCAATAAATTGATTCTTATTAGTCGGGAATTTAATTTTTACAGTTTTAGACGTCTAGCCAATGAATAAAATGTTACAATCGAGTTTTTTGTTTGACTGCGTTTTTTGTTATAAAAATTACTGCGATAAAGGTAATGCGAGCCAATTAATACATTCTTTTTAAGTTTTAATTCAATTCTCCATTTTGTTATAAAGAAAGAGTGGACCTATATTTCTAAAATTTTCTTTTGCCCTAAAACTTTAATTGAGCACAATTAAAAAAATAATATTACAAACTAAAATGTTTTTAAAATTTATTTAAAACAATATTTTTTTGATATTATTTGTGCTATAAAAGTTTGAAGAATGTGTGAATTTAGTGGTCTGGGTTTATTGCAATTTTGTTGTACCTCAAATACGTTTTTTTGAGGACACGACTTTCAGTTCTTATTTCAAATATGTGTACGATAAATTGCTTGTGCTCTGTACTTTGTGTTGTAATTTAAGGGTCAATTTAGGTTTAATAATTGTGGTAATTTAGCCCTGTCTAGTTTTAATCGAAATAACATAAAACTAACAATAACTCAGTAAACCTGTTGAACCTTGCCAGAGCAAAATCCGATTGTGAGCTATGTTAATCCTTAGAGGTCCTAGTTGCTCGTATGTTTTTGTCCTGTTTGTTCGATACAAATCTCTGTCCCTGGACCTCCTCAGGGAAAAGCCTTTAAAAATTCGCCACTTTGAAGTCTGTTAATTAAATTCCGAAACTTTTGATAAACTCGCGCGATTAACGCAAAAACGCCAACATGTAAATGTAGACGAGATTAAATTCGGTCTCGAAAAGCTCATTTTAAATTTTAATCTGGAGGTGTTTTCGACTTTAAGAGATCAGAGTTTTATTAGCTTTTATTGGGGCAATCTTCATTACCGTGGAGAGGAAATTAACAATTCGATGAACAGATATATGTGTAGTAGGGTGAGCTTACGACACAATTAGCAATTCTGGAGCCGCTAGCGTAACGAAATCCGGTTAATCCTTTACTTTCCGGTCTTCCAAGCTTCGTTTCCGACGCAAAACCATCTTAAAATTGGACAATTCGGACCTTCATATTTTATGAAGAGCTCTCTCGCTTCTGGATTTGTCTTGAGTTGAGAACAACGATTAGAATATAAATTGAAAAATGGTGGAAGCGTTAAAACGAAGATTGATTTTCGATCATTTCAATTATTTTTATGGAAATAAATGACATGTTTCGGGTTTACCACTAAGTAATTCACACAGGCTTTCTCTTTTAAAACATTATTACTAAATCAATAATCTCAATAACACTTCCTACATAAAATAATATTTAAATAAAATAATCAAACTAGTTCATGGTCAGGCTATCTCACTATTTCATCAAACTAATCGATTTTTTTTAAAACTTGCCAGTTTTATGTTACAGTGCATGCCAGTTTTAGCGGCACGAAATCATTTAGAAAATGTTGCCATAAATTTGCATGTTTTAGTCAAAATTAGTTGGACAGATAAAACCGTAAAAACTACTTCTGCAAGCAACCGCAAAGAGAACTATGACTGTGACGCATTGAACAACGCTGGGTGCAAAAAGATAATAGTTGAGAATCGTATCAATCACTGTCTGGGGAATACAAACGATTTTCGGGGAAATGGCGATGTCGCGGTGGTGAAATATTTCACGAAAGTATAACAGTTTTTATTGCAGCTGTGACGACTTTTGTAATTTTCACCATGAGAGGGTCCCTTTTTTGTATTTTAGACCCGGCGCATCCACCAATTTTGCCAGTAAGAACTGCATGTCGGCTCTGATATTATCGATTTTTAAAACCGTCACGTCAGCATATAAATAAACTGTCAGGGAGTTTTTTGTTACGAAAGTAAACAAATTAAACAGGAACTAATTATCTGTTTTCGTCGAATGTAATCCTCGCACAAACTGTGCGTTTGAATTTAATTCGTTCGAACCAACAAATAAAATAACACTATAAAAACTACGCGAAATCACTTTATAGCATTCAAAGCACTTGGTTTGCGGTTTGGTGAAACCAATTTTTTTTATTTTGCGTAACTAGATTCCTTTGACGGGGTTATAGCTTTCACAGTCCGTTAAAAATACACAGGGTTCAACAAGGGAATAAAATCAGGATTGGAGACTGCTAGTTTACATTCGCAGTTCACCCCTCAAATGTGATTTCCCTTCGGAACAACGTCCTGTGGAATTGTAATAAAAGTATTGGGTGAAAATATTTCCATTATTAGCTATTTCTGTGACCTCCAGAGTTAGATTAACCCTCGCAACCATCGATTTCGTACAATATCACCCCATAAACGTAATAGATGTCGTTAAAAGTCCACGTTGAATGCTTCAAGCACTTTGAATAGGAGAATGTAGATTTGACGGGTTTCGACAATGGCTACCCTAAAGGGCATCATGCTTTGTTGTGTACATTCGCCTAGGGATGCTTAAAAGTGCGATAGAGCAACAGTTTGCTATTCTGGGAGATGAAAAATGACCCAAATTGCAACACGAGTTTTCTTCCCATGGGAATATATATCGCGTGATTGACAACAAAAGGTAATTGAATTATGATTTCTGTACCTCTAGAGTTCAAGCACGCTCGCTCAAATTGTTTTCGACTTCAGCTTTATTAAGATTCTTCAAAGTTAATTAAATTGAGCTCAAAAAGAAATCAAGAAAAAGGTGACACATGTTTGTAAAGTTAAAATTACTTTCACGGAAAGAACTGAGAGAATTTGCAACGTAGATGTAAACAACGCGCTTCTGAAAGAGTTAGATGCGATAAAATATACAGAGTGTTTTTTTACTACGGTTGCTCGTCTTGTAGAATGACATCAAACACATTTTTAGCGTAGTTCACCTTTGACCTATTTTCTGCTGACAAGTATATTCACCCCATTTTACAAGCAGTGGAGGCTAAAAAGCCATTTATCTCCCACTTGAGGCGCTATTGCTTTTTGAGTAGTTTAAACTACGATTTGTTCGCTGCAAGTTTAAATTTAGTTGGGGTACTTCACCCTTGATCCACCTGTAACAATTTCCTTCAGTTTTTCATTCTTTTTAGTAGTTTTTTCAATTTTTCGATTTCTATAAATACAAATTTTTGGGCACAAAATTTTTTAGATTGCTTAAAATTGGACTGAATTCTTAAATTTTAAAAAATATGCAAATAGAAAATCGTGAATCTAATCTTATACGGAAAAGGCTGTAAAGAAGATATTGGCAATTTAAGTTCGCACAGCCATTTGAATTAAATCTGCGTTTTTAAACGGCCATTTCCCGTTGTTCGATTCTGCCATTTTCAGGTGCCGTGCCGAAATCGCCTTAAAAATTTATCCTGCGCGTGCACCGCGAATGTTACACTTAAACTGTACAAGGATTGCTTTCGTCCTTGTTTGCAACACCATCAATAAAACAGACGAAGCGCAAAACCTGGCTCTACTAAATTGCCTTGAGGATTAATGCCTCTTTGTCCTTTAAAAATTCATAAACCACCACTAAACTGGTTACTATTTTAGACAACCCGACGAAACACCACAGATTCAGAAATTTTATATGTGTAACTACCATAAATCTCTTTTAATATCCTGAACGTGGGCGTTTAATTTTAATTAAAAAGTGCTGAGTTTTATTTAAACGTAGTTCAACGTCCGCGTGTCATAAAGAATCAATTTTTTTAGAAAAAAATATGAGGGTTTAGGGTAAGTACTAGACACGGAGGAAATTTTTATTTTACGGCGAGATTCGTCAGTACAGTGACGATAAATCTCGCATAAAGTGCTTTAGAGGGCGGAATTGGTGCTGAAATATGAATACATTGGGATTGCACTAAAAGTTCGGGGTCAGGAATGAAAAAGAAAAAGACCATTTATCGTACTTTGAACAAAACTTATTATGTCATTTTTTTCCAGAAACTACCTGCAGAGCTAAGAAACGCCGTTCTTCAACAATGCACTCTTTCGTCTTTGGGTGAGTTTATTTGACATAAAAACCGCAAAAAGAACGCGCCCCTTTCAAATCATTTGCAAGCTTCGGTTTCCCCAAATTAATAAAACCGGGACTCTGAAACAAATCCGGTAAAAAATGTAATTGAATTTTCATTAGATTACGTTTCAAAGAATCCCAGGCTGAAAAATTGTTTGCGTTTCGATTTTAACATCTTCGATCGTCCTTTTCATTTCTTAAGTTATGCAGGCTTCACTGTGACGATCAAATTAAGCAAAGAGAAAATGTTGGATGCGCCGGGTCGAGTGAGTTTTGTAGGTGAATTCTAGTTGACCTGTGGGTGTGATTTTACCCTCTCTTTCCTATTAATCAACTTTAAATCGGTATTCATGGCATAAAGCCATGTCCGGGTTTCTGCTTACTCGTAACTGTCTCCATTCAAACCCTTCATCCAACAGGACTTCAAGGAAACCTCGGGAAACAATCGAAAAAAACGACGCATCGTTTCATATCGATTTCAAGGGGAAAAGTCCAGTCGATCCGGTCATAACAACAATGATAACATCCAAAAGAGGAAGCAGAAAAATGGAGCGACCTTCATAAAGGATCGGATTTCTGAGTTATAATGGCAAGATTTGAAAGTATACATCTACGGTTTCAATTAAAATAAATAGGATGTTTTTTGACCAAAATGCAATAATTTTGTTGTTATAATAGCTTCAAACCCGGCGCATTCACCATGAGGTGGCGACACTAAAACTCGTCCACTTCCGGTTGATCGAAATTTTATTCAAAATGTTGATACAAAGGATGAATAATGTCGGTTTGTTCTGGTGCCTACAGGACCAGTTCGTCTGTTTACGCAAGGAAATCTATAGATTTCCAAACGGATATCTTACCGACTTACATAAACAGAATCGGTGAGCAGGCAATCTCCAAGATAAACACTTCAGTCTTGAATACAATGCGTTTATCTAAATACACAATTTCGTACACATTGGATCACTTGACGAGGTTATAGTGGATGCTATTTTATACTCGATATCGTTTAAGAGTCCCACTTGGCCCTCTCAAGTGAAAGTTTGACTAAAAAACCAAGGAACAAACTGAAAAACGTCAATATAGAAGGCGAATATTTTTTAACGTGTCGTGGCCACATCTGCTGCTCATACTTGGCAATTTTAATACTAAAATTCAAAACACTCAAGGGTTCATTTATATTCATTCGGAAATGTCTATCGGGGAAATTGTTAAATAATGAACGAAAATATGATTAATGGACCGAAAAAAAGAGGGAGAAATATGTGTTTGTTGACTTTAATTTGCCATCTTTTAATTACTCATCTTCAATTAGCATTTCTACTCTGTTTCTTGTCACGTAGTTATTTGTTTCACTACAATAGAAAATGTTTTTTTTCCAGGCGTATTAAAGTTATTTATTTTAAAACGTCATACATGGGATTTAGGTAAATTTAATCAGTTGGGAAATAGATTGGTAGCACCGCATTCACATCAAACAATTGAAGATGAATTTAAATATAAATGTTAGATTTTTGTGCTTGTGTAAATTTTCGCTGGAACTCAGTTCACTTTTATTATTTTCAAAGGTTATTGGCATCGACACGGCACACACATTTACGCAATTGACATTTATGCAGTAGTGCCAACTAGTGAAATAAAACTAACTATTCTAAATGTTACGTTTGACTGTCCAAACTTTCAAAAGATGATTGAGTGTCACAAAGACCATGTAGAATGATGGAGGCGCACAAAATTATTTCCAGGATTTGAGTGATGTTTAAAAGTAGTACGATTGTTGTCACGTTGCTAACATAACATAAAACCGCATTTTCGGAAAGAACTCGTTAAAACATCTCCCCCGTCGTTCTATTTTGAAACTCTTTCAATAAAGAGAATCCAGAACTAGGCACTTCCTAACTTCAACATCAAACAAACAATCTACCTTTTCTCGTTTCCTGTGAAATTTTATTTGGCAAGTAACCGCCATCGCGATCTTTATTCACAAAGACAAGACCCTTATTGATGGAACGAGGGCGCCCGATTAATCGTCCATTTTGTATAATTTGCTGCTATATCCATAAATCGCGCGAACATCTGCATTGCCGTGTAATTCCCGTCCAGCCTATTAAAATTCCCGAGGATTTCCGAATGGCACCCTAGAGACTGTTAAACAATCAAAAGGCTACAACTTTTGCTATTTCGATTTCCAAGCGCTGAAATTGAACGGAAGCGGGAACAATGGGGGCGGCGGTGCAAGGAATTAATTGTAGTTCGAAAAGAAATTACCAATTAAACTACAATTACGAAGCAGAAGTTTTCGTGGTCAATGCACCCTTCTTCGCTTTCTTTACATAACCCGAAAACTCATAATTCTCCTTCGATTACTTCCGAAGGTCCGCAAGTTGCAATGTAACAGCTTAGTAGCTTTCAGCGATCCAGCCTTTGGGGAGTAATAAGTCTGAAAATTTTCACTGCAACTTTCCAAAGCTGCCATTCTTGGTGTGATCAGTGCGATTTATAGCTTACTAAATACGCCATAATTTCGATGAAAAGTGTCGTAACGTGAAAGGTTGCTAATAAAACTTTAAAATTTTCATTATGGTATCGCGTGCGCCAGAAATATCACACAAAAATCGAAGTTGTACATCCGTTTCTTGCATACATGCTATAAATCAGCAAAAACCAAACATAAATTCCCCAACATAAAGTATATATCGATTATGCCAACAGCTTTTTCCTCTCAAGATAAAAAACCTTGCACCACCATAAATTATGATGATGGAAATGCTTCTTAGGGATTCTCGAGATATAATTATTAACGACAATTAATCACGGGGGAAATTAAAGCGAAACATTTATCATAAAAACAAACTTGTACAGAAATCGGACTATTGCGGTTGGGACAGTAGTTTTGAGGGAAAAGTTGGGAGAAGGCACCTGTCAGAAGTTGTCAGAATACGCTTTGTGTTGCAAATGCGGTGGAATTTGGCTGGACTTTGCATGGCATGAAAGGGAAGTAATTGCTGGAAATTAAATCTTTTGTTTCCTCGGATCTTTACACAAAGATTCTTTATTATCGGGCAAACACCACCAAAAGAAGTCAACACTGGAGGAACCTGTTTTTTAGATCTAGATGCAATATAAAATTCAATTCTTCCAGTTTTTCACTTTTATTACATTCTTTAAATTGCTTGGATTAGATTTTTCAGGCTTAGATGCTTCTAATTACTCATGTTTCTTCAATTTGTTTAATTCTTTTAGATTTGTTTGTTTGTGTTCTTACTCGGATTATTTCCATTATATTTTTTTAAGCCTCTCACCTTACATTTTACCAGATATTTTTAATTCTTTTTGCTTCTTTAATTAACTCAGACTTTTAAAATTATCTTAGTAAAACGCAACGCGCGGGAGATCTAATCTATTTGAAAATTTTAAGAACAAATCTAAGATAAAATTCTAAATATAAACAAAGGAAAAAATTAAGAAATGGAGATAGAAAAATGTCATTACTAACCTGGCCGAAAAGGACGGGAATGTGAGAAAAAAGGGTTGCAAATAATGAAGACGCATGGAAGTGATAAATTCCAAAGCAGAAAAAGTAAGACAACAGAAACGGGGAAGAGGACAAACACCGAATTCAAAACACTAGAAAAATAATATTTGTAGTGGAAAAAACATCAACAACATGGTTGAAGAACTTAGAAACAAAAAGAAAGTTCATCGTTTGTTTGCTGAAGTAGTCCTGAATTTAACGTATAAACCAAACAGCGGCACGATTAACTACCAAACTCGCAAAACCTGCTTTTAAATATAATTAAAATCCGAAAGATAACCTCGCCAAAATTCCCTAATAAAACTTCCCACCCAGAAAATGTCCGTTTAATTGCGAAACCGCGCTTTAATCCCCACATTTTTGATAATTCCACACCACACATCAAAGAGCAACGCCGTGACAAGTAAATTTTTCATTTCCACTATATTTATTACGTTTGTTTCGACCGTAACTTAAAATGGCCATAATATGACTTGGCTTTTAAATAAAAATATACGACGCACCTAACCCAAAAAATAATTAGACAGACAACGGATTAGTGGAAGAGCACGAAATCCCCGGGAAAACGCTAATTGGCAATAATTGCTAATTACATTTTTCTGCGGTTCATCGGTGAATTCTGTCACCTTAACTTTGAGATTTTACCGTTTTGTGGTACCTGTGAATCGGACTTGACAGTATCTTTCGGATGCGCTGCACCTGAAATTTTAATTAATATTTGTAAGTAATTATCAAGCTCCGCCGGAGGGAAAGCTTTAATAACTCGGCTAATTACCCCATCACACTACTTGAAAAAAGCCACCTCCATAGACTAGCACGTCTTAAATAAAATTACGAAATGCTCGTGTAAAGTCAGACACTCCCTTTATCGATTTCGGTCTCAACGTGGTGTTTTTGTTCAAATATCGCCACAATTAAGCTCTTTTGACCCTAAAACATTGGTACACTCCGAATTACGTTATAAATGACTCACGAAGCTAGAGAATTATTCCTGCCCTTTTGGGGCTATAATTTCATCTGTAATATTTACCCTTTGTCGTCTCTTTATCAGATTACATTTAACGTTCAAACAATGGACAAAGTGCAATTCTAATGTGCAAGTGACAAAGTTTCTTTGTTTCATCCAACTTTTAAATTGTAAATGAAACTCGCAGGAACGAGGAGTGTAAAGTTAACTTTACGATTCGGATAGAGGCATTGTAAAGTGTGTTTGTCGAGGCGAATCGTAAATAGGCGATGTGTGGGGATGAAAATCGATACCGAGGAGATAATATATGTACAGCAGAACAAAGATAAAACTTTTTAATTAAGCACTATCTTCAAAATAAAGAAAAGTTGAATAAGTGCTTGCTTGGAGCTCTCCATAAAATTAAAAGCGTGGTGCAAGCAGTAAAAGTGCACTTTTTAAACGGTAATTACATCAAGCTTAAAGTGCTTACTAATAAATCTGGGAACTTATCCATCACTTACAAACTTTGAACGAACTATAATTAAAGCGGATTTAAAATTGTGTAAGTTTGGTTAAAAATCACACGCGATTAAGGCCGAGGTTGAAAGTTCAGAGACTGTTAAACTTGTCATTTCTCTTACATATTCATAGTGTTGCAATGTTTTTTTTCTCCAAACCAAATTGTTCTAATTCCTCGGTTTCTAGCCCATCCTACCCATTTAAAATTCCAACTGTCTTCACCCAAATAGTTGCAAGTTAATGAACGCCACTCTATCATTAATTAAACTTGCTTCTTTGTTTAGCCACTGCCAGTTCCACCCTGGGATAAATAACAATTAACACACTAATTTAAGCTCGATTCGAAGTGTCGTGACTTTTACAGAAAGGTCACCCGTAAAACCTGTAGCTACAAGAATTTCAGATGGAATTATTAATGGACATAAAGAATTCATCATATGTTAATCGAAAAGTTGGATTTTAATCTCAGATTTTATTAAAATTGCTTGCTCTGCAAATGGGGTTTTTTATGTGGGAACACGTTCCAAAAAGGTTTAAGAGTTAGTGTATCGATTTTAGTGACACGCACCCAAACAAAAGGTTTATTTAACTTTAACCTTATCTCATGCAAAAAGTTAATTTTGGTCTTAACGAGTTTATCTTGGAAAGTTAGAAAATTTGCTTACGCAACTTATATTCAACCCCACAGTACCACAACGGAAAAAACTCAACAATACGTTGTACGCTTCCAAATTGTCATTAATATTCCTCCGGTTTCGACGAAGATGTTTCCCTTCTTGAATTCAATTAATTTCTTCATTTATATTCCCATCAAACGGCGCTGTTTGTAATTGTTGAGACGCAAGACAAAATTTTCTCCAAAAGTCTAGTTTCAAGTAACATTATTCGCGCTTAATCTAAATACCGATTCGTTAATCAATTATTACCCTCTCCAACTCGTTGTCCCTGGAAATGTGCCAAAACTTGTGTGTGTTTGTGAACTGAACATACTTGTTGATTGGAATACATAATTGATTTGAAAAGGGGTGTGCATCCTCGCTACTGGAATAAAAAGGAGCTTTTTACGGACGAAAGAGCGAATTTAGGATTCATATATGGGCAACAATCTCGGAATTGCAAAGTTACATTTAAAATGGGGTTTTGAAGAGAATTTGCTTGCATTGTCTGAGATTGTGATACTACATCGCTACGTTTTTTACAACAAAGGTTTCTACATAATTGCTGAAAATGGTGGATGCGCCGGGAATAATTATTACCAATCTGTTCTTTTTTTTTGGGTCGTACGTAGAATAAAGAGAATCGCTCGCTTTCAATTTATCATTGTAATTGCTTACTGTTGACTGGTGTCCCGCAGGAGTTTTTTCAGTTTGATGCAATAATCAATTTTCCAGCCAGTGCGTGCAATTTTATTCTTTTGCTTCACGCAAAAACTACCCGGCGCTGACTTTTATAAATATAAAATGGTAAAATATGCAAAATATATGAAATAAACTGAGATATAGTGGTGTAGAGTGTACAGGTGCTTCAGGATTTACTGTACAATGCTCGTTTTATTTTTCCTCTTTCACATATCCGCACTGCAATCTTTTTATTTCCGCTTGTTGTTTAGATATTTTTATTTATTATTTTAAAAACTATTATGGGAGATATTAAAAACTTGGACGTGGCAAAAATAAACAACTCCAAATATTCAAGAGAGCTGCAGAAATAAAAAGAACTTGAAACGTAAAAATTTCGTACTATTGCCAGCAATAAAATTTCTCCGATAAATTGGAGAAATATTGTTGTCGATAAAAAGACAAACGATGGTTTGAATATTTTTTCCAAAACAATTTTGTAAATCGGTTTCGTTGTTTTTTTCGGAATTTTTGGTGCTCATTATTTCCGGAATCCGGTCTTACATTGAATTCAATTTTTTCAATCTACAATGTCATTGAACTGTATTTTCCATTCCTTTTCTTCCTTCCTAATCAGCCACTTGTTTCACGATCCACTTATGTCAACTGTCCCTCATGTCGCCCCAGCCATTGTCCTTCGGTAAACACCGACCAGGTTAAATATTAACATTCCTCAACAATCACAATAACTCCGTCATTAATATTGATGTTCATCGCAACTTGGAGCTTTAATTCAACAAAGCCCTTTTCAAGTTTTTTTCTTTCTGTTTACCCCAACCAAATTAACCGAAAGCTGACAGTAAAAAATCACAAAGATGCATGATTCAACAAAGTCACCGGTAATTGCATTAGAGATTGATTCGAGAGGATTTTGCACCTGTGCCGAAACGGATGAAGAGTTTTCACGGTTGAACAAATCCAATTGTAGTTTTTACGAGTGTGAATAACTAGTAGAGGGCGTTTGCTTCGTTGCACACAATTTTTGCAGCGATAACGTAATGGCCAAAAGTCACGCGAAAACACCGGGAAATCCCCTTCCAATTAGCACGCCGACTTGACGTTATTAAAGCTTTGATCTATGTTAGTTTATCAAGCCACCGCATTAGCGCTAGAATTTGCAATGCAAAATGTAATTGGCGAGCTAGATGGCGCTATAAGCTTTCGTTTTTATAAGTTTTCTTCCCGGCGCATCCACCATTCTCGACATGATGTTTGGTGTTTTGTGCAGATATCTCAAAGGTCAGCTCAGACCATTTATCCCCATCTTGTTATGAAAAGTGGTAATTTTTCACGATGATTACTACTCACGCGTTTCAGTTTCAGCACCGAAAAAGCTGCAAAGTAATTAATTTAGAAAATAAATGAATGAATTTTAATGAAAACGTTTCGTGAAAATAAATTGAACGTCATCATTGTTGACACGTTGCAAACCCTTGTAAATAACTTAATTAGTTGTGGCGTTCCATAGAATGGCGACGTTTTAAATCTCAGATAGAGTCTTCTCGACACGAAAATTTAATTATCCTGAATGGAATGAAGAGATTTAGTGTTTTCTTGGATTTTATCTCTGTTTTTAAAACGTAGATCATAATAAATGAGAACGACGCTTTAAATTTTAAATTCGTTTGATCGGTGTAAATCTTTTAAGGAGATACTTGTTTTAAGAAATCCCGTTTCGACAATAAGATAAATTTATAAAACTTATTTCCATAGAATTGAGCCATTCATCGTAGCTGGGGGTATTGAATTTTTCAACGAAACG
Organism: Gnatocerus cornutus; assembly: GCA_029298725.1. Classification (NCBI taxonomy): domain Eukaryota; kingdom Metazoa; phylum Arthropoda; class Insecta; order Coleoptera; family Tenebrionidae; genus Gnatocerus; species Gnatocerus cornutus. Next base: position 15,728,016 of record CM055515.1, read on the forward strand.
AGATTCTTAAACGTGTTTTTTATGGACGGACGATGTACAATCTGTAAAATGGGGATTTTTTAGTTTAGAGGTTTTTTGGGAATAAAAAGAAGTTTTTACTTGGTTCGGGGCGGTTGACGGCTTGATAGAATAATGAAATCTAATTTAAAACGCTGAGTTGCCGGAAAGCCTACATCCAGAAAAACTTATTTTTAAGGGAGGATTACTTTTTAGGTTTCCCTAGTTTAAACGCTATTCTAGTGGAAAGTGAGTAGATCGAAGGCTTATTTATTCACAATAATGTGCTTCCATAATGAACGAATTACCTGGCATTACGTACTTATAATGTTAATAAAACTAAATCGGATCACGAGTGATTTATTATTATTATGTTTACTGTAAAACAAAATATTTTGAATTTATTCGGAACGAATATCATAAATTCTAATGTCGGCATGAAATTTCTCTTTCGATCTTCTTTAAGCTCTAGTGAATACGCCAACTTTTTCGTAAAAGAATAATTTATAATTTTCCTTTAAAGCTAATTTTATAAAGTGTGACCAGTTTTCTTTAGATTTGGTCTAACTACAAAGAAAAACAAAGAATTTTCCAAATATTTACAAAATTAGGAAAAAAACAAATTTTTTATTTGTTGAGAAATGGTGAATGCGCCAAACTTTTCATTAAACATAATTTGTAGTTTATCTTTAAAGCCTCAATTTTATAAAGTGCAACCAGTTTTCTTTAATTTGGTCTAACTACAGAGAAAACAAAGAATTTTCCAAATATCTACAGAATTAAGAAAAATACGATTTTTTTTAATTGTTGAGAAAATGGTAAATGCGCCAAATTTTTCTTTAAAAAATAATTTGTAATTATAAAGTATGGCCAGTTTTCTTTAAAGTTGGTCTAACTACCGAGAAAAACAAAGAATTTTCCAAATATCTACAGATTTAAAAAAAAATTTTTTTAATTGTTGAGAAAATGGTGAAGGTGTCAAATTTTAATTAAAAAACTAATTTGTAATTTCCCTTTAAAGCCTGAATTTAGACCAGTTTTCTTTTCATTTGGTCAGAGAAAATGGATTTTCTGAAATATTAACAGAATTAAGAAAAACACGATATTATTTTGTTGTTGAAAAATGGTGAATGTGCCAAATTTCTCATTAAAAAATAATTTGAAGTTTTTTTTAAAGTCTCGATTTTATAAAGTTCAATGAATTTTCTTTAGATTTGATCTAACTACAGAGAAAAACAATAGTATATTATGAAACGCGTTTCATAATGAACATTTTGCCGCACGCAGGTTTTTAGGACACGACGAGCGCAGCGAGGAGTGTCATAAAGTAGTAAGTGCGGCAAAATGCATTATGAACAGTATCATACGCTATTTTTTGGCATTTGCAAAATGTTCGGGAAAAAATTCGAAGTAGCCAAATCCAATTTCAGTCAGTTTGACAGGTGTGACGTTTTGAGATTACCGGAGCCCAGTTTTACTCCGATGAATTATTAAGCCAAGTACAACAAGAAATAATAGTGTATTGATCGATTTATCAAGGTTAATCAAAACCAAAATCTAAATTGTCAACGCTGACGGCAGGTTGACGGTTTGTCTGCTGCAAACCTAAGAAAAATATAAGTTCCTGGAAATATTGGCACGGGATTGGTTCATTACGATACCGAAATACGCTCAAACGCGTATCGAAATATCTTCATTATGAACGCAAAATAGAAAAAGAATTTTTTAAATATCTACAGAATTAAAAAAATACCAATTTTTTTTAATTGTTGATAAAATGGTGAATGCGCCAAATTTTTTATTAAAAAATAATTTGTAGTTTTTTTTAATGCCTCAATTTTATAAAGTGTGACCAGTTTTCTTTAGATTTGGTCTAACTACATAGAAATACGAGGAATTTTCGAATTATCTACACAATTACGAAAAATAGATTTTTTTTTAGTTGAGAAAATGGTGAATGTGTCAAATTTTTATTAAAAAAATGATTCGTAATTTCCCTTTAAAGCCTGAATTTTGACCAGTTTTCTTTTCATTTGGTCAGAGAAATTGCATTTTTTGAAATATCTACAGATTTAGGAAAAACACGATATTATTTTTATTATTGAAAAATTGTGAATGTGCCAAATTTCTGAAAAAAAAACTTTAATTTTTGTTACGGGTTTAATTTTAGCCATATAGAAAATTTTCTAAAAACCAAAAACATTTGAAAAATGTTGGCAGAACTAAAATATACAACAAAGTCGTCGAAGAAGTGTAATCGACAGCTTTTCAAATTTTCCACTTTTTCCAAAACTATTAAATAAAAATCGCTCCAAACTTTATAAAACTCTTATAAAACTACACCGATAGAAACGAATGCGCTGGACAGGCCACCAAACCCACGTCCAATTTTTCTCCTGAAGCGATCAAGCGACCAATACATCGTTGCCAACACAACACAAAAAAAACTCCCTAAATCATCCCTTGTTTGTTACAGGCCCGCCACTACATCAGCTTGACAAGATGGATCCTTCGAAACATCGTCCATAACAAATAACCCGGTAAGTTCGTAAACTTTGAAGGTGTAAATTTCACAAGAAAAATATTTTTTTCAGCCGCCATGAATCTCATCAACATGGATGCTGAAAACAGGGTGGTCTTGAATGTAGGCGGGATACGTCACGAGACTTACAAGGCCACTCTAAAGAAAATCCCGGCTACTAGATTATCACGTTTGACTGAAGCTTTGGCCAACTACGATCCGATACTCAACGAATATTTTTTTGATAGGCATCCTGGAGTTTTCGCGCAGGTTCTCAATTATTACAGGTGAGTTGGAGGTTCGTAAAAAATAAAGTAATTAATCGCATCGCGAAAGGGTTTTATTTCCTCGCTATAAATTTACGCTAATGAACTCTCTTTCGATGTAATAAATTCTTTACGTTGTGGAAATGGTGTGCTTAATACTTAAATATCTGAAGTAAATTCAGCTGGAAGATATCAGGAAACCCATTTAAGCTTTTAATGTCGAATAAACTCGGCTGTGTAGACGGCGTGAGAAAACTTGTCTGATCAACAATTCAATTCGCCTTCTCACTTTCCTCAATCCATCAAATCTTAAAATTTTCCTGAGGCAACGTATCACTCCTGACAACTCAACAGAAAGCTTGAAATGTTTACTATTACTAAAAAACTTTTTCTTGTGTACATTTTCCGGTTCAGAAAGTTATCAATTCCCTTGTGAACTCCTAGCAAAAACATGTGTTAAATAAAAATAGAATACAAGCGACGACAGATGGAAAAAATGTCCTAGCTTCCAAACGACAAGAAAATCCCACAGCTCAACGAGCGGAACTATGTAGATAATGGCATAAAAACAAAGAAAAAGAACCCCGGAATTAATTTTTATGTAAAACAGCGGTGGTGATATTTATTTTTTTCTTTGTCCTTTGTAGGACTGGAAAGCTGCATTATCCTTCTGATGTTTGTGGCCCCCTTTTTGAGGAAGAACTGGAATTCTGGGGTTTAGACGCCAATCAAGTCGAACCCTGTTGTTGGATGACATACACCCAGGTAAATAACAGGATGTTATTAATTTCACACTGTGTAGAATTTAATTAACATGGAAATTGTCGGGCTCAGGATAACGGGAGGATAATGCTAAAGTTAGATTTAACCTGGGGCATACTGCTAAAAGATCATGGGAGTATAGTTGAAGTTTAGATTAACAGCGAACACTTTGTGTACGAGAATAATTGTTGAACGCGAAATAATGAAAGAATTTTCTAGTTCAATAAATTGGGTGGAAAATTAATACAGTTGAGTTGTTTCGAACAAAAACTGAATATGCACCAAATATTAATTTATTAATATAATTAATATAATAATGATTAATATTGGAGAAAATATGAAATGACACTGGATTTTATTCAAATTTTTAACGTCACAATGTAATAAAATGAAAATTACTCATAATCATAAACCGCGAAATATTAAATTTTAATTTAATATTTCATTTCATCAGTGAAAGCAAGAAATGAGGAAAACCATTAAATTTTTTTATTTAATTGACACCTCATTTTAGTTCTAATTAAAAACTTACAAAGTTGTGACATTTTTCAATACTGTATTGGAAAGCTATTAACGGGTATTCGAAATAATCGAATGAATTTGAATATTGTATAGAGAAGAATACTTTAGTTTCGAATATACGGAGTGTTGAAATGTCCCATTTCATTTTTTCCAGATAATTATAGAAATTATCTTCCAGGGATATAAAACCTCAAAATACCCTATCGATATTACTTGACACTACATATTACAAAATGACAACCAAATGACAACTTTAAAATTTTCTACAAGTGAAACAAATTTTAATTGTTAATTTAGTGTCAATAAGTGAACTTTCGCCTCCAAAAAAAGACATTGTGGCAAAACTTCTGGTTTAGTCGGTACAATTTTTTTGCATTCTGGCTTCTCTGTGACAATTTATACAGGTGTCCCAAAACCCTCGAATTTCTTTTTAACGGGAAATGCAGACCCTTCTAGTTTTTGAGTTATAAGCACTTTTTTTTAATTGGAGGAGAAATGCTTTACGCACCCTCTAGCGAATTTGTCTACTACGAGGGGAGTGTGTTTACCCGCTAATAAAACTCCTCCATTCAATCACAGCCCATAAATTGATAGATGATAGCATTCTGTTGTCACGGTTCAAGCGAATATTTTTTCGCAAATTTCAACTTTAAATGCTTATAAGAATAACATAAGCGATACGACAATCAACTCTATTTTAATAGAGAATTTCTCATAAAAAGGAAGTGCGAGCGTTCTGGGACACTTGTATACTATGTTAAATTAAAAAAAAGTGTGATTAGAGTTTTAAATAACTGGAAATTTATTATTTTACGGTGGCCTACTTTACTTGCAATTACTCAAAACGCACCCTGTATATTTTTGAAACTTCGTAAATATAACAAAGATAAAAATCGTAAACTTTACAAATTTTATGGTGCCATATTTTTATTAGTTTTTCGAAAAATTTGAGTTTGTACGGTGTGTTCGCTCTGTTTTTAAAATAGAATAAAGCGTGGGATTAAAGTGGGATCAAAACCTAAAAAAAGAATCTATTCATTGGCCCGCGTTATCTTTATCATTGTAGTTTTTCTAACAAAAAACGCAGACAAACAAGTTACTCGATCGTAAGGATTATTGGATACATTTCTAAGCTAATTTGGTCATCGAATAAGACTCAATTTATTGGATGTAGCTAAGGGAAAACGCATAAAATAAAGGTACCAAAATTTCGTTAAAATTAGATAAAATTACTGATATGATAATAATAATTTAAAAAATTTGAGAAAAAAATTTAGTAACTCAGAACCTGAGAACTAGACAAAACTAAAAATTATTTAGAACCCCCAAAGACCTAATTTTGTAGATATTTATTATGTGTCAAAATCGAATAAATCTTAAGCAATATATGTATTATATTGATCGAGTGTCTTGTTTTTTAGACACATTTTAATCGGTTTCTCGTGTCACTTTTAGTAGTTATATTCGGCCCACAACAAATCAGGAGAAGTGCCTCTTCATCTTAGTGGCTTCCTGCTTCTAGTCCAAGTGGGAACCCAGCAAATAAATTCTTATTCGCATGCGTTTCCCCATTATTTGAAAGTCTTCTAACAGATTAACGACAATTTGTGTGTAATTTTGACTCTTTTGGTTGCCAAACAAATTTCTTTAAGCATTTCAAAGCTTAGACTTTCTTCAACATTGTAAATATCAACGTAGAAGAGGAAAATTAAGAGCTCCACTTGTCCTGTACACTTTATAGGCTAGTGTTATACGACATTAACTTGCATCCACAGCAAATTTCAAAAATGGTCCACCTGAAATCAGGTCAGATCACTAAACTTTTATTTAAATTTCGCGCCTGACAACGTAATAAAAATAAAAATACTCATAAACCGCGGAATATTAACTTTAAATTTTACATCCACTGTTAGGAGATCTCCGGCGGAAAGAAAGACTCCATCAGTTTTCTTTCTATAAAAAATTAAACATCACTATTTTTCAACCGTTTTCAACCCCACACATTGTTGAAAGTTTTGTTTTTATTATTGTCTCATTGTCTGTCACCCTTGTACTTTTTTCCCTCTGCTTCGCGTTTGAAAAGTGGTAACAATTCCGAACAAGTTTACAAGAATCAATTATTAACAAAGCCTTTCATTGGGAGTATCCCTACTGTTTTGGTTTCATCCTGTCACAACCAATCCAATTACAATCCCACCTGCAATGAAAATTGTCCAACTATCAATTATGTTTGTTATAATTGGTCAGTATGACGCATTGAATTTTCTTCGTTCGTTCGATCGTAAGAAAGTGACAACTTCAATCTGTCACTTCCATAAAAACAACTCTTCAAGATTGACCTCTCCTTTAATCGCCACTTCTATTTTTGGCCGATCGTTCTCAGATTTATAGGCGCTGTATCGGTAAACATGACTGCTGAAATCAACAAAAGGGAGATAGTGTTTGTATTGGACTGATGATTTAAAGCAAGTCTGATAGTGTTTGCCGATCTATTACTCAAAATAATGGAGGAGAAAGTCTGACAGGCGTTTCTTTGTTTTTTGTAATAGCGGAGGATTTTGCGGTGACAGAGTGGCGGAGTAATGAAAGAATGGGGGAGGTGTGGAATTAGAATTGCTAATAAAGAAATTAAACTCATAATTTGAGGCGTGTTCTGTAATTATTGTCCCGGCGCATCCACCATTTGCACGGCAATTTATAACTTCTTTGTGACAAGTTTTTCTTCCGTGAAGTTGAGTTTTTTGTTAAGAATAAATTTCTTTATAGCACAGAGACACTCAAGAAACTCTAGCAGTTCTGGACCGACTCGACCTCGACACCGAGAAGCCAAGCGATGAAGAAATCGCTCGGAAATTTGGTTTCGAAGAGGACTACTTCAAAGGAACTCTGAGCTGGTGGCAAATGATGAAGCCAAAAATATGGTCGCTATTTGACGAACCATACTCCTCCACGGCGGCAAAGGTAAAAACCGGCAACTTAATGATTTATGCAGCATTACGTCAGAAATTCGTGTTCGTGCCAAAGAGAACATGCCAAGACACAGCTTTAACACGCGACCTATCCAATTCAACACTGATTGTTAAGAACCGAAAAGTTGATTAGTGCACGCTATCGATCAGTCGGTAATTAATTCAACTCGCTACATAAGTAAGTTTAGCGCCCTCTGTGGATGCTTTAAATTGTGGCCTTTCAGAGATGATATCTCAGCTCTGATGGGCAATTAGAAGCGTCAGAAATGATTGATCGATTGCTGGTAATTAGATTAAGGTTTTTAAGGACGTAAACGTGCCAACATTAGTTGTACTTTTTTTTCAGGTTATAGGAGTGTTATCAGTATTTTTCATATGTGTGTCGATTCTGTCCTTCTGTCTGAAAACTCACCCCGACATGAAAGTGCCAGTTATAAAAACTGTTCCCGTCCGGACTGCGACCAATGGGACAGATTATGTCATCGATAAAACAGACACCGATGCTCATGTCGCTTTTTTCTACATCGAGTGCATCTGCAACGCTTGGTACGTTTTTATTACCATAAAAATTATTTATATTTTGCACTAGAAGGGCGGATTTCCAATATTTCACCTTGCGCACCCCAAATCGATTATTACACAATCGGAGGTCAAGAATTTGTGTCCCAGGAAGTTTTTTCAAAATAGTTAGATATTTTTAGGCCGCCGCCTGTAAATTAGCCGGAAACTAGTTATTTTTTTTTGTTTACTGGTTGGTATCACACTTTATGTCATCTGCTGCACGGTGCAACTTTTAAAATTCAAAAACAGTAAATTTGCCACAATTTTTAAACAATTTTAAAACTTGTCAGAGCTGCCACTCTTACTGTAAAAATGGTAATTTCCATGAAAATTTAATTGGCATTGCAAAGTGCAGATTATTCTTTCATTTTCAGTTCATTTTTGACATTCTGAAATAAAATAACAAAATGCGAAAAACATTGCAATCGAAAAACAATTCATATTTAAATGTTTTATTTCCAACATTGTTACTAAGCGTGCAACCTTGAAGCTTGAATGTCACAAGATCAGACAAAACAGGTTTTTATTTTTTTTAAATTGTTGGCCTAAATAATGTGTTTGTGAATCCCACGTTCGAAATAGATATTTACATAACAAGTACGGAAAGTGACCAATTTCGCACAAGTGTAAATGTAGATGCAAGAGGCGCCAGCCGAAAAACACTTTCCGACGAGTTATGTACACTATTTTTCCTACGACCTTCCATCATCAGGAAGAAACCATAAGTCTTGACAATAGTTCATTTCTTATTATTATCTATTCTAAATGTCATATTTCTACGATCTCATATAAAAGTGACGTATTCCACAAAGTTATATAGTTGGTCGGCTGGCGCCTCGTGCATTTACATTAACACTCGTGCGAAATTGGTCACTTTCCGTACTTGTTATGTAAATATCTATTGTAATTTCAAGTTTTTATGTTGCTCGGCTTCGTCGCGTCTTTGCAATTCCACTCTCAAATATTCAATTTTGCAGTCTTGTGATCCAAAGTACTATTGTTTCATTAGGTTAAAAAACGTTTTATTTGAAGCATTTTAAAGCGCATTTTCTAGGCCTGTTGAACACAAAAAAAATATATTGCGTCGACAGTAATATAATTAATGGTTATCTCTTTTGATTTTTGATATAAATTTTTAACGTCAGTCAGTCATTTATTGCAATTTAGTGCAATTATCCGGAGAAACAAACTACGAGTACTGGAGGAAAAATTTCCCACAATTTCGAGCTCCCGAGTTATATTCGTCATGAGAATTCAACGAACTGACAAGCAACTGACAGCTCGCGTGGTATTTTTGCGTGGAATTGTCACTGAAAATTGCACTCGTGAAATTTCCAGAAAAAGTTTGTTGTTATTGGTTGATTTGAAAAAATTAAAGTCTCTGATAGGTCGAACCTATGATGAGTTGAATTCTCACAATTAACTTTTATGCAGTGATACCAACTATTCCAATTCTAAATGTCCCGTTTGACTTCCTAGTCTTTCAAGAGATAATTTTCTTGTTGCAAATGAGTATCACAAATGCCATAAAAAATGACGGAGGCGCACAAACTATAATTTGATTTAAAAAAAATCCGGATGATACAGAATCGTAGGAATCAAAAAAATTTTATAATAATTATAGAAAGTTAAAAAAAAGTTGTCGAAACCTGTAAAACCTTAAAAAATCCCAAATAATCTTATAATAATTTTTGTAAATCCTGGAAATCTCAATCAAAAATGAGAAAAAATTCAAAAATCTCGTAGAATTGCGTCAATTTAAATTGTCAAACATGTTTTGGGCCTTAAATTTTTGTATGTTTTGTAGGTTTACTTTCGAAATCCTCGTTCGTTTCATCGCCTCCCCCAACAAATGTGAATTCATCAATTCGTCGGTGAACATAATCGACTACATCGCCACCGCAAGTTTTTACATCGACTTGATCCTCCGTCGGTACGCCGCCCACCTGGAAAACGCCGACATAATGGAATTCTTCTCAATAATCCGTATAATGAGACTCTTCAAGTTGACCCGTCACTCGTCGGGCCTTAAAATTTTAATACAGACGTTCCGCGCCTCGGCAAAAGAACTAACTTTATTGGTGTTTTTTCTTGTGTTAGGTATTGTGATTTTCGCCAGTTTGGTGTATTACGCGGAAAGGATACAGACCAATCCCGACAATGACTTTAAAAGTATCCCATTGGGGCTGTGGTGGGCTCTGGTCACGATGACCACAGTGGGGTACGGCGACATGGTGCCAAAGACTTATATTGGGATGTTCGTGGGCGCGTTGTGTGCTCTCGCTGGTGTGCTGACTATAGCCTTGCCTGTGCCTGTGATCGTTTCCAATTTCGCCATGTATTACAGCCACACGCAGGTAATTTGGTTTGATCCACTTGGCGATATCGACAAATCAAATGTGGCGTTTTTTCACAGGCACGCGCGAAGCTTCCGAAAAAACGCCGAAGAGTCCTCCCTGTGGAGCCCACCAGAGGCCCGCGTCTACCAGGCCAGGCCCCTCCTGGTCCCCCTAGCGGTGTCCCTCCGGGCGGCCAAGCCGCCGCCCAAAATCGCCGAATGAACGCCGTCAAATCCAACCATCCCAAAGATATGATGGGCGGTCCTGGTCCTAAAATGGGTAAGCGCCCAGATTTCGTAACAACCATCCATCCGATCATTCATAAATCCTGTCATTTCTCCCATTAGATAATGACCGAGGCTACGACCATGTGATCACCGACAGAAACGACAGTCGCCATTTCGACCAGATGCTTTGAAGAGGTTCGAGTTACGTCATGTGATCGCACTATACTGTCTTGACACTGTTTCACCAGCGCTCTCTTGCGTTTTTGTAGTGAACGAACGGCATTTTTAATAATTCTCTTCGGAGTGCGAAATGAAATGTCTAAAAGGATTCAGTTGTCACGTCAAGGATAGAGGGCATGAAAGTGCGTCGACTTTACGGCATTTTTCTTAATCTTTTATCATCTGCATGATGACACAGATACACTTGAGAAATCTCGGGAAATTTAAGTAAAACCGGCGTTGCTTATGAAAAATGAAAAAGTCTTTTACAACTTATTGACTGTAATGCGCGCTTATCTCGACGACTATACAATTTTTATTGTTCCTGTATTATCGTTTCAAGTCGTAATTCTGAACGACTTCTCATTCTTTACTTGGCAATTTGCTGGATATTTCCACTGGATGAAGATATTTCTGACATATTATACACAATGTTTACTCGGTGAAAATGACGTCGGAAGCTCTACATTTAACGAGCTTTAAGTTCCTCTACTTTTAATGGAAGTTTTTGTTGGAGTGTTATTGCAACGAAACAAAGACAATAATTATTTCGTTTCTAAAATAACAAAGTCGGAAATGATTAAAAGTCAGTTTAGGTTTGACCCCGCGCCTCCACCATTTTTAAAAGACGTGACAACTTTATCGAAATTGTGTTGCCCCTTTATGTAAATACATCAAAAATTTTTCAGGTATGGACTCCTTTAACTAACCTGACACTTAGTCACGTAGATTAAGGTACGTTGGTTCAATTAAAGGTGTTTTGACACCTTTGCATGCTGTGAAAAAAATAATTTTTTCTTTGGTGTTAAAGCAACGTTCAATCACTACCAAAACGTATCGCGTTGATGTTGATTTGTGATACTTTTGATTAGTGGAGTATTTTTTCAGATGATGAACGTCGTCATTCGAATTTGCGTTTGAACGGTACGAAAACAAACACAGAAATGAATAGGGAATAAAAACACGATGGGGTATTATTAAAATGATGTTTTCGTTGTGGAATGACTAATATTAGTTTGGCATGTTATTTTGACGTTACGTGTTCTTTACCATAACCTTAATTACCCTATAATTACCTTGGTACAATATGTATCGTGTGTGTTATACTTTAGCATTGTAAACGAGATTCTGCATGGTGTAATGATGATGAAGTTGGAACGCCGCTGCTCTATTTTTGCTCTTTTGGGAACGTAGTCAGTGGATTTAGGTACTCATTCATTCTAGACGTTGTGTGTTTTTCATGCATCTATTTCAAAATTTCGCACCATTTTTCCATATTCGCTTTCGCGCCGCTTTTCAAAACCCATTTTTTAAGCCTACTTTTCGTAGGTACCGTATTGAGCGTGGTGACGTCATCGTTGAACCCCAACGGCTTGGAATCGAACCCGGCTGTAATGATCTGCAAACCAAAACTGGATTTTTCCCCATCGCAAGTCAATCTTGCCCAAGGGTCAGGTCAAACTTACACCACCCTAAAATCACCGAAATAATGCTGCCAAAAACATTAGGAATGAAGTGCTCGAGTTTTATAGTAGCATATCGCGTAATTTAGTATTAAGTATCCCGTCAGAGTGGGACTTCCGAGAAATTGCAACGCCGCTGGTAGTGACGTCACTGAACCATACAGGGGAGTTGACGAAATGAATTGTCCTGTATGGCGCTATTTTCAGTGATTTTAGTCAGACATATCTACAGATCTACGCCACTGTCTCCACTTGCTCATCTTAGTAACAATAGCATATCTCACGTTGCAATTTTTGGTTGACGACTTTGCTATCGTGACGGGGTTTGAGTATAGAGGGTGCTGTGCTCAGGCCTCTACAGGGTGTAGTGCATATTGCAATAGGGGTTCGGGACCAATCAGTATGCACAAAATTGACGTTTGATGTTAACAAAACTCGATCTTTCGGCTTTACTTCTTCAGATTTTCCTATTCTAAATGTATAAATTTTTCATATAATTGTTGAGAGTTGTTGTAAAATATGGGTCCATGTTGAATTTACAAAGTTTATTGGTGAGTTTTTTAAGGCAGGAAATTGTGTCACATATCTGTGTTTCTTTTTATGGTTCGGACCAAGAATGTATTATACAAATGAATGAAAACTATAATAATTGTGATACACAGTTGCTAGAGTATTAATTTTTTTGTAAAGAATATTGTAATTGCTGTATTACTGTAAATTACGATTTTTGGCCTTTGCTCTTTATTGTAATAAACCGTAGAATAGAGAGATTAAAGATAAATCGCTGATAGACCCGGTTTATCCAGCGAATAAAGTAAAAATGCTGTATGACAAAGAAACTATAAAGCGTTTATTATCTATTATAAATAAAATAGTATACTTAAATATACTGTTCTCGACTTATTGTTATGATCGCTCTTATTGTCAACTTCAAAAGAAATTTTCTACTTTAGAATTGTACATTTTAGTTGGTAGAAAATTTACTTTTGTCGCGGCGATGGTAACAATCATTTCAATAAAAATGATCGAATAATATTGTATTATAGTAATAATAAATTTTAAAATATTTCCATGTTACGAAATGCGACTTTGTTATACATACACATTAAGCATTGTAATAACAACACTAATTATTTCACCTTCTCACCAAGTAATATAAGTTGTTGGATTCTTCCTGAACATGATATGAGATTGTAGAAATTTCGATAAATAAATAATACAGGATTTTAACTTTATTACCACTCACAAACCTAAAATACACCACTTTAAATCAGTATTACCAACGTGCCAAATAGAAAAATTAAAACAGACGACAACAACACGAAAAATTCAATTCTAACTTTACAATTTCCATTAGGTTGTGTTACAACGTGCGTAATTCGATTTGCTTCAGCCCACAGATCAATTTTCTCCAGAAATTCTCTATTCAAAGGGTTCCTTAAAAGATCAGTTTCCTCAATGGTGCCTCTTCTACAAAAATTGAACGGAAGTTCCTCAATTTTATTATTCCCCAAAAGAATTGAAAGGTGCAGCCTTCAAAAATACCTTCAGGTACAGTTCTTAATTTATTGTTAAACAACTCCAAAAAAACATTGCTTGTACTATTTTGACAAAACTGTAGAGCTTGTATATCATTAATTCCATTATCACTTAGTGCGAAAAAAGCCAAGCATGGAACCCAACAACGCACGGGATTGTTTACAACCGAAATCATGTTGTGGGTTAAATCGAGTTTCAACAGTTCAGGTAAATTGTAAAAAGCGTCTTCTTCGACGACTGAAATGGAATTTGCGGCTAACAAAATCTCCTCCAAGTCGCTTAGATCCACAAATGTACAGGGTCCGGCAACACTTGTGTCCAGCCCTAAAATCGCCTTCAATTTTAAAGATAAAATTTTGAAAATTTGCAAACGCTCATAGTTGACAAAGCTCTAAAAGCTGACGCAAAAATTTGTTTTTTATCACTGATAGTGTTGGCGTCGCGACGCCCTTAAAATGTCATTTTTAGTTAATTGTGAGGGTTTGTGATATCAACCTCTAATTTAATTTTTTTTCAATATAAATGTGTTAAAAATATCTCAGTTGTTATTTTAGATTCAAGGCAAATTGTCTTCAAAATTTGAGAAAAAAATGCTGTTTTATCAAGTTAGTTTCCAATTTTATTACGTCAAAATTGGGAACTACGTTTACACCCATCTGTCAGCATCTTGTGTCACAAATGACATCTATCTTTTGGCTCGCTTTAGATTGTAACAAAAGTCTTACTTGGTGAAATTGTCGCTTTGTCGATGTTAATTAACGATTTCTGGTGTCCATAAAGTGCAACATGCCCGTGTTAATCAAAAAAAAAAAGAAAAAAAAAAAAAAAAAAAAAAAAAAAATTAACCTTTATAAGAGTGAGTGAAGTCACTTGTGAAATTTTGGTGTAAACGTAGTTTGCCGATGCGCTGCCATAATTTTGAAAACTAACTTGATAAAACAACGTTTTTGTCGCAAATTTTAAACACAATTTGCATTTGATTTAAAATAAAAACTCAGATATTTGTATCACAGTTATATTGAAAAAAAATTGATTTCGCGAATAATTCCGCAAAAACTCAAAAATTGCTAAAAATTATACTTCTTAGGCGTCGCGACGCCAACCAAACCATGATAAAAAACAAATTTTTGCGTCAGCTTCTAGAGCTTTGTCAACTATGAGCGTATGCAAATTTTCAAAATTGTAACTTTAAAATAAAAGACGATTTTGGGGGTGGACACAAGTGTTGCCGGACCCTGTATATAACTCTGGATCACCTCAATATTATTGTACATCATTCGGATTTTTCAATGGACGCGTTGGTCAAAAATCTTGGTTCGATTTCCTCAATTTTCGTCCAAATAAACTGGAGATTCTTAATTTTGTGTTTGACGTTAAAATCGGTTTTACACAACTTTTCAAGAGCTTCGTTGTCAATGGAAATTGCCAGATTATCTTTGGTTGTTGATATGAATGTTTGCTTTGCATAAGATAAATATTCCAAGCTCTCCAACGAATACGTGGAGTAACTAAAAGGTGGCAAGTCTTTTCTGTCACATGTGGTTACCAAAGTTGTGCCAAACACGAAGTTGAGGAGAGAGCAGAAAAGCATTTCTTGTGATAGCAGGACTAAAACAACTAACTAAAGTCGACTGTAAAATTACGAAAGGATCAAAACCAAATTGTGAAATAGGATGTACTTTAAAGGACAAGACTTAGGAGCTCTGAAACTATAATTTCAACATTCTAAACAGTTGCAACGAAACTTTTTAATAATCACCAACAGCTTGCAGTTATGAAAGTGTCATTAAAGATTTCAAAACTTCCCAAATGACACAGGTGTTACAAAATTGAGATTTTTTTGTTAATGATTTATTAAACGCGTTTTTAGAGCATTTGACGAAAGTTTCAAGCGGCTAAGATCAGAGCCTGATTGAAATTTCTTCACATTTTTTGGCACCGCTTACAGCTGAGAGGATAATTTCTCAGTATTTATTCTAGATGAGCAAACGATCATCTCTCAACAGAAAATCTCTTCTGCTGTAAATATTAATTTATGTAGACTAATTCTCTATTTTTCTATAGAAGGAAATCCAAGTTGGAGTTCCATTTCAGTACAACTTTACATTGTTCCATGGTCGCAAAAGAAAGAAAACGAAGAAACCAAAGCAGTTTCGCTACTGATTTATTAAAAGTGTCTTTATACAAGAGATCATACATCTAACCAACTTAGACCATTTGTACATTTTCCAGATTTTGAAAACACTTTGAGCAACATTCTCTCCGAGAACGGAAAAGTGTGCACCCAAAAAACCATAACCTTAACTCTCTACCGTAGCTATCATACGCAGCTACTTGAAAGTAATATTGCACGAAAATAAATGATAAATAACTTATATACAAAACTGAAATAATTTAATACAGTCCTGATGGCAAATCAGTCACTTTTCCAACGACTCTGTTATTCCCAGACACGAACTCCTTCTTCTTCGAAACGTTCGAGTTCGCTCGACTGACTTGGCCTGAATACAACCCTGCATTGGTGTGTCCTCTGTTAATCAAAAAACTACTGCTGTTCTTCCTCTCTTGGATCCGCGGGAAGTAATAGAGAATGTCGCTTTGGTCACGTTTCGTCGGTAGAAACATTTTCATTTTCTCATCGTGACCAAACTTCTTTTGGTTTATCAAATTCTTAGATTCGGTGCGAGCAGGTTTCTCGATTTTGTGGTCTGTGACTACAATATCGACCAAACTGTCTAAACCATCGTCGATTCTGTCTAGACTCTTCGATTTGACCTTTTTGTCGTCATGGGACTGTTGGGAGACCATGGGACCATTGCTGTAGTACCCACCATCAAGACTATTTTGTTTTGAAAGAACATTAGGGGCCTTTGTCACTTGTTTGAACGACTCTGATCTCTTCAGGCTCGTCCGGGTTCGTTTCCTCGGTTCTTTTTCAACTCTTGGTAGTTGATACTTTGAAGCACTGAGTAAAGAATCAGACCCTTCTTCACTAGTATAAGGAGTTTCATTCTCAAAAAACAACTCCTTGTTACCATAGTTGTAATCTTCAGCCGGAATAAAGAGATGTACTAAACTTCTAGTTCTTCGCGGTGGTTGCGGATGAAGATTTGAAGGTACGATCTCAACTTCATTACTGTAGTCATCGATGGCCACCGTCATCTGAATTTTACTCGCAACTTGAGCTTCTTCGATTTTCTTTCGCTCGAGTTCTTTCTTCTTCTCATCAGCTTTGTAGACTTCAGTTTCCGCATCGTTGATGATGTTACGGAGCTCTTCAATGACTTCATCAATGGTAGTCTCATCTTCTTCTTCAATTTTAGGAGGTTTTCGGTCATTTTGAATAGTGTAGAGCTCGTAGACTGAAGAGTCGCGTTGCAGACCTTCTTCAGGGGTTGGACTACGTTCCGAGGAAGAGATACCTTCGTCTTCATGAGGGGAGTCATCTATAAAAAAGTGTTAAAGAGCGACTACAACGTCTTAAACTCACCTTTCTTTTTTGAGCTTCCACAAGAAGAGTTCTTTCGAGACTTCTCGGATTTTAAAGAATGCACCTCTTCTTGGAGTTCGCTGCAGCGCTCTTTCAAGCACTGCTCTAAAGATATTAAAATGCCTTTTTCTTCGAGGAGGATTTGAACTCGGCGCTCCAGCAACAAGACTTTGTCTCGAAGACCGTCGTTTTCTCGCTCCGAGCTCTCGAGACGTACCATCAACCCTTCAACATCTAAATGTTTCTTTTCCCAATGATCCAATTCTTCAAAGAGCTGCTCGGTTGAGGAAGAATTGATACTGATGTTCTAGAAATGAAGAATTAGATGATGTAAAATAAAGGAGTGTGGTTACTTTTTTAACAGCAGCGACATCAAATCCCGCTTGTTCTAGTTCGGCTTGGATGTACAACCTCTTCTGCATGTTTTCGGCAGAATCCAAGAACGTGTTTAAGAATTTCATCCCTGCAACCAACAGCTCTCCTTGTCCTCCCGCCGACATTAACATCCCCACAAGAAACCTGAACCTCACAGGTTCACCGAACCTCAACCTCAACGTCGACAGAGCCTCAGAAACCGCAGTATGTGACGGTTGACACGCTTTTGTAAGTAACTGCAATGCAAGAATTCTCGACTTCGTCACGTTGCTCATTATACAAATCGCCAAAGTGAAGAGTCCCGCTGAAGAAACCGACAGTTTCCGTATCGACTCCGTGTAGCGCTGGCAACACAACAGCAAGCATTGAAGACACGAGAACTCATCGAGAAGTGCTCTTCTTTGAAGCGACGGTGGTATTTTTCCCGTTGTGTTGTGGCCTCCAGTCGATTGGCTGAGTTGGATGGCCCGAAGCAAGTCGAGGAGTAAAGTTATACCATCGAACGGATCCGCTACGAATTCTTGGACAAAGCTGAAAGTGAGATATGTCATCTTGAGTTAATAAGAGGTATTTGAACTCATTATGTGGTAATAAAGTGGTTAATTGGAGGTTTGGAAGAGGACATTGACATTGTGCTGTTTGAAGATGAATAATGAAGAGTGGCAAGTGTGGGTTTGTTTGTTGCGTAATTCTTCATTTCACACTTGTTAAGTTTCAGGTTTCGGGGCAAAAAATGTGATTAGGAAGGAGAGGCTGGCGGAGAAAATTAACATTATTATTCATAAGACGTTCCTTTATTTCTCTGTTTGCACCTTTTTGTTCTTCAGATTCTTTACGATTTTTTTCCCTTAATTTTAATCTATAATTAGTTCTATAATTAAAAATTTGGAATTTGAAATAAAAAATAAAATAAATTTGTACTTTTAATTTCCTAAAAAGGTCCAAATCGGTCCTAAAATAAGTACACTGGTCATAAAACCATATTGTAAAAAACAATAAAATACGATGTAAATAACGACTAGTCAGAACTATTCACAGGAATTTTCTCACATTTCCTCGACCTCAGCACGCCGCTTTCGGACAACAGCAAGGAAGACAGCACTGATAGTTAGGATTACTGTGAGGATCACAAGGTGGTTCCGGACATTCCACACAATTTGGATCATCATTATCACACTCTACGTATTGTCCAGGAGGCATATAACTCATTTTTTGAACTGTATTGTCCTCCATTCTCAATTTGGGGGGTTGGTACTTTGGTTTTTCCGCCCACGGGGTGTCAATGGGTTCGATCCGTTCCCAAGGTTGGTACGACATGTTATGGACGGTTTTATCGCTAATTTTTCCTGCCGGTTTTGTGATAGCATTAACTGGGTAAATAGGATTAGCTTTGCAGGCTTTTTCCACGGGCATATAAGACAATCTGTTCACTGTCATGTCGCTCAAAGGACAATCACTAGAAAAGAGATTCACTTGTGGTCGTATCGCGTCAGGTCTAGAAAACGGTTTTGGAACGTAGTCGTGCTTTTGGGTAGTAATATCCTGCATGGGTCCTTCCCCTAATAATTTATGCTCGCAGGGATAAATCGGACACGGGGGCAAAACTTTATGGGGAAGATACGACATGTTATGCACAGTACTATCCGACATCCTCCCTTCTCCAACACATAAATTGTTATCCGGAAGAATCGGTCCGGGTCTATCAACATCCGCCGGTAAATACGACTTCCTATAAATAGTATCTTCATCCATCTTCGCCGCGGGTGGCATGTATCTCCGTTCGGGAGCAAAGGACTTTGGGCGTGCAGGCTGAATATATTTGCACTTCTTCCTTGGTTTGCAGGGCTCGGCTGGCGGCGCGGGAGTGACAACAGGAACACAGACATTGCAACAATTTGCACAGCCCTGAGCCGGTGGGGGCGGACACGGATTGACGGGTATCTTCAGCATGTTTTCGCCAAGAACTGGGATGCTGCAAGGAGGAGCACAACAAGTCGTGGGCTGCGCCGGGGACTCCTTGCCGCAAGTTTTGCAATCCATTGTGGGAATGCCGAAAAGTGGAATTTTGGGAAACGACGAATGTCAGAAATTTTATAATGGCAAGTTGGAAACGGACGCATACTTGACTTGAAGTGGATTTCATAGTTCGCTTTATAATGGCGCTCCAATAAATCCACCTAATGCAGGCAAAAACTGAAGTTCGGTGGCGCAATTATTTCCAAATCAAAAAAAACTTGTGCGTTTCTATCGATTACGCATCATCAATAATATAAACGACACTTTATTAACCCCGCAGCTATTTAAATACTGTTTAGTGTTACCGTTAAATCCCACCTTTGTCTTCGTCCTCTGATTAGGAAAAGACGTCTGAGCAACATCTGGCAGACGTATAATTAGTGTGTGGGTGAAGAGCTCTCAAGGCGACAAGGATAAGTGCCAATAAGAAATATAAGATCTTTAAATTCAACAATATTTACTCTCTTCGCCACGTCTCTTTATATCTGACTAGGCGGATGTTAAATGTTAAGTCTAATAGAAATCACTCAGTCACCTGGGATAAGCGAGTCGAAGATCGGATTTTAACTTCCCCAGAAGCTCGCTGACGGTTCCAAATTGGCGCAGAGTCATCTCAGAACCTGAAGACACCAACATT
Source organism: Gnatocerus cornutus (assembly GCA_029298725.1). NCBI lineage: Eukaryota > Metazoa > Arthropoda > Insecta > Coleoptera > Tenebrionidae > Gnatocerus > Gnatocerus cornutus. The sequence goes on from CM055515.1 coordinate 15,747,919, forward strand.
GGATTCCTGTAGTCCCGGAACGAATTACTCTGAGATCTCCCACAATCAGAGTCGGATCCCATTGGAGTTGGATACAAAGAAACTGCGTTTCCCGTGGTGGGTTTGCGTCCCCATTTTTTCAAAGAGAGCGCGTAGTCTTCGGGGTTGTAAATCGGCGGGCGCTGCTTCTCCTGAAAAAACGAAAAGACATTAGTTTAGAAAACCACTCGAAGATGCTCGCACTCTTCTTGTATTTCCTCAAACTCGGAGCTGTTTTATCACTCATTCAATACAAAGTACTTCGCAAGGCCGAAGCCGAATATGAAATTTGGCATGCGGACACTGTTATGGTGTCATCTGACTCGTTCTACGTTCAAATTTTTGATCAGAAAATTCCTAAATTCTGATGCAAAATGTTGAATTTGTCTTATGACATAGAAAGTCTAATGATTAAAAATTGCAACACCATAGAGTTAGAAAATGAATGTTTTTCTGGGAAAATATCGACCGTCAGTTTTACTCTCGAAATTATTTCTAATAAATTAAAAGTTATCCGGACCGGAACATTTAAAAACTTGAAATTGAAGTTTGTGATCTTAAATCAAAACTTTATAGAAATTTTAGAAGATGGAGCTTTCACTAATTTGCCCAATTTAACTGAATTACATCTCAATCGTAACCGATTGATCCTCATCAATTCCAACGCCTTTTTTCAGGTTCCAAAACTTCATATTTTAGTTGTAAGTCATAACAAAATTTCAGTTTTACCAAATTTTAGTTTTATCCAATATAAGAATCCCTTTATTATTTTAGATTGTAACAATATTTCCAAATTTAATGTTTCGGAGCAAAATTTTCAAACTTTAAGTTTGGTTTGTAATAACATTGAAGTATTACCAGACCATACTTTTGACAACAGCAGAATTTCGGTGTTGGATTTGAATGGAAATCGTTTAAAAATGGTTCCGAAAGGTTTTTGTTTAAACTGTTCGATAAAAGAACTGTATTTTGCGTATCAATCAAACGTTGAAGCGATTAATAACATTTTACAAGGTGCGGTCAAATTTGGAAGTCAAATTGAGATTTCAAGTAAACGTTGTGAAGATTTATGTTCACGAGGTGGGAGTTTGCAAAACTGCTACTTAACGTTTTAACGGTTTTTATTCATTAGTGTATCGCAATAATAAACGTAAACTTGGAAAGTAATTTATTGAACGCCACTTCCGATGCGTCCACCTCCAGCACAAAAATGTCTTTTAAACTGTACAGTTTGTACTTATACTTTTTAATGTGTAACCCTGTAAAGTCAATGTTACCAACGTTTAAATACTTTATGAATATAACTGACGACATAAAAGACGCAGATGCCTCGAGTTATTCTTCAAAACTTATTTCGTTATCTCCATCCAGAAATTCAACACATAAAGTTATGGTTTTACGACAACACATTCCAAAATTTTGGTGCTACATGTTAGATTTGAATCATTTTGTAAAAATACTAACAATTTCGAACTGTAGTACTCAAACTTTAGAACATGAGTGTTTTCTCAGTGAATTGAGAACGTTACAATCACCCTAGAACTTACTAAAAATAAATTAACGAATATCAAAACTGGAACTTTTAGAAATTTGAAACTGCAGTTTCTTAGGTTGGATGACAATTCCATAGAAATTATAGAATTTTCCGCTTTTTCTAATTTAACAAATTTAATAGGTTTATCTCTTCGTTCCAACACAATTTTTCATCCCAATTCTGAATCTTTTGTTCGTCTAATTGGCCTGCAATATTTAGAACTTGAAGACAACTGTATTTCTATTTTGCAATGTATCGACTTGCAATGTAACAGTATTTCAGTGGTCAATAAAAACTTTTTTCGTGGGGTTACCGTCGACGGTTCGATTATATTAAATCTATACAGTAACTACATACTGGAATTACTTGAAAGTTTTATGGACAACTACAATTTTTTGTATGTGGAAATGGGTAAGAATTCTTTGAAAAAACTTCCTAGAACTTGTCACGATTGTATTGTGATAAAATTCTATTATGATTGTTTTAACTGCACTTTGGAACTAGAGAACAGTACCTTAGAAGATACTAACATTTTTAAAGAAACTGTTTATGAAGCATCAAGCTCGAAATTTTTTTGTTTAGAAAGAAAATGCAGTGGTGGAGGTCACAGTTTGAAAATTGATTTTCTTTCCTTCCATTTAGGAATTGTATTTATCTACTTTTAATTCTTTAATACCGCGTTTGGAAATTTCTTTATCGGTGCATTTAGTCATAATTCCTCAACCATAGAGAATGTTTCTTAAGCTCCACAGCGTATTTTTGTACTTTTTACTATGTCATGCCGTAAGAAGACTAGTTTTCAACTACACACTACAAGACATTGACACTACAAAATTCTATTTGTACGCAACAACTATTTCTCTTTCACCGTCTCTAAATTCTAGCTGGAAAGTGGAAGTTAAAAACCAAGTCATTCCAACTCTGTGGTGCCGCATATTGAATCTAACTCACTCTTTAACTCATTTGGCTTTTACGTATTGTAACATCTATGCATTGCAACATGAATGTTTCTCTTACAAGATCAAGAATCTAACCATGTCTCTGGAAATCACTCATAATCATTTAAGGGTGATCAAAACTGGAACTTTTAAGAATTTACGACTATCTGTAATCAACTTGGAAAACAATTTCATTGAAGTCATCGAAAAAGCAGCATTTTCTAATTTGACGGCTTTGACCAGGTTAAATCTTAATGTCAACAGGAACTTTTAAGGATTTGGAATTGACTTTTCTTTTGTTGCACAACAATTTAATTGAAATTATAGAAAAAGGAGGATTTTCTGACATAAATTTGCTGGCGCTAAATCTTAATTACAACAGACTTTTAACTCTCAACTGCGAATCTTTCGTGAACATTGTTGGATTAAACCACTTTACTCTTGAATATAACCGCATTTCTGCTTTACCCAAAAACTTTCTGGTTAATTTTCACTGTTTAAACCTCTTCCTTTCTTTGCAGTACAACGACATTTCTTTGATTGATAAAGATTTTTTTCAAGGTTTTAACGTCAATGGTCTCATTACATTGAATTTAAAAGGTAACAATATTGAAGAGTTACCAAAAGAGTTTATTGATTATCACAATTTTTCGGGTGTCAACATGAACTACAATCCATTGAAAACGATCTTCAAAAGTTGTCACGGCTGTTTAGTGGAGCATCTTTACTATGAGGGTGGAAACATCACCGGTGTACAACAAATGCAGTGGCAGTATTATCTTTAGGATCGATTTCATTTTGCTCGCATATATTCAAATAATCGTTTTAATTTTTTCCTTTGCAACCGGTGACCAAGTTAGGAATTAAAACGCAGTTCCCATTTAACTTTGGCTTTCACAACCGCAAATTGATTTCCCACCATTAAATTAAAAACTCTAATCCAAAAGCAATGAATTTTTAATTCCTTAAGTGTAGAACAAATTATCGTTAACAAATAGTTCGTCTGGAAAAACTATAAAGTTGTTAGTGCGATCGTTTTCCTCAACCACAGGCATGTTTCTGAAGCCTCATAGTTTTTACTTGTATTTTTTACTTTGTCACGTTTCAAGAGCAATTTTTCCTGTTTTTAACTACACAGTGCTTGAAAGTGATTCAGAAAAATATTACTCCTTCGCCAGGACTATTTCTCTTTCGCCAGCAAATTTTAGCTTTAGACTTAATGTAGAAAAGCAGCACATTCCAAAACTTTATTGTCACATGTTAAATTTGTCTCATTCATTGGAAATTTTACAATTTATGTTCTGTGGAATTAAATCATTACAACATGAGTGCTTTTCTCGCAAAATTGAGAACATTACTTCCACGCTAGAATTTCGTGATAATGAATTAACAGTGATCAAAACAGGAACTTTCAAAAATTTAAAACTGCGATTCTTGATGTTGAACAGGAATCTCATTGAAATTATAGAAGAAGCTGCATTTTCTAATTTAACTAATTTAGAACATCTCTATCTTGATTCGAACAGAATTTTTACTCTTAATTGGGCCTCTTTTGTTGGTATAATTAATTTAAAAATCTTAACATTAGGAGACAACTGTATTTCTGCCCTACCCAAAAGGTTCTTCGCAAATTTCCAATTTTTCGAGCCCCATATCAGCTTCTATTGTAATAATATTTTTGTGATTGATAAGGAATTTTTTCGTGGACTAAATGTCGTCGGTTTTATTAATTATTTAGACCTAAATGGTAACTACATACGTAAACTACCTGATGGTTTTATGAACAATTACAATTTTTCAATTGTAGATATTAGTAATAACCCTTTGAAAAAACTCCCTACAAGTTGTCACGGTTGTATTGTAAATACTATCTTTCATGACTGTCTTAATTGCACTAGGGACGGGAAAAAAAACTTGCAAGGAATTAACATATTTGAAGCAACTGTTTTTAATGCAGGAAGTGTGAAATCTTGTCCGAAAAAAAGATGCAAGAACACAGCACAAGGATTGAAAATTGACTTCGTCCCAGCTAATCTAATTGTTATTCAAAGTATATTATTTTTCATTCACTTATTAATGATTTAAAAACTGAATAAAACACAACGGAAAATTTTCTTTCTCTCCTTTACATTGACTAGCTTAAAGTTGTCTTGTAAGTCTTTATTTCTTGCCTTATGTTTCTTCATTCCTTTCTTCTGTGTTGTCTTCTTCGATCAAAATCGAAATCAGAATCAGCTCAAAATACAAAAGAATCGATCTCCACCATTTTAATTTTTTTTTCAATTATACCATTTGCGCAAGAATAAATTGAAATTATTTTGTAATTTAAATGTGTTGTTACTTATGAACTTGAGCCAACCAACCATTATTGTCAGAAAGTTCGTCTCTTCACTAAAGAAATGTCTTTCAAATTGCACATTCTCTTATATTTCGTAATCTCTCATGTTGTTAATTGTAACATTATGTCGAGATTTCCCGTTTTTAACTACGTCTCCAAAGAATGTACAGTTAAAACAGATCATATGAACTCTCAAACGATATCTCTGAGGAATTCAACGTCAAAAATCTTGGTTACAAGCCAGCAGATTCCAATACTGTGGTGTCAAATTTTGAATTTAAACCACAAATTAGAACAGCTGATATTTTCGTTTTGTGACATCGAAGTTCTGGAACACGAGTGTTTCTCTTACAAAATTAAGAATGTTACTTTGTCGCTTCAAATTACTGACAACAAATTAACAGTCATCAAAACAGGAACTTTTAAGAATTTAGAACTGACTTCAATTTACTTGTTCAACAATTTCATTAAAATTATAGAAAAACGAGCATTTTCCAATTTAACTAATTTGGTGGAGCTAAATCTTAATAACAACAAACTTTCAGTACTCAATTCCGATTCTTTTGTCAACATTGTTGGTTTAAACGCATTTACTCTTGCGTATAACTGCATTGTAGCTTTACCCAAGAAGTTTCTGGTGAATTTTCGCTGTTTCAACCTCTTCCTTTCTATACAGTGCAACAACATTTCTTCAATTGATCAAGATTTTTTTCAAGGTTTTAACAACGAAGGTTTTATTGAATTGAATTTAAAAGGTAATAATATTGAAGAGTTACCAAAAGAGTTTTTTGATAATCTTAATTTTTCGAAAGTTGACGTAAACTACAATCCTTTAAAAAAGATCTTCAAAAGTTGTCACGGTTGTTTAGTGAAACATCTTAACTATGATGGTGACAACACCACCAATATAAAACTGCAAGATGGGAATTTACAAGAAGTTGAAGTAATTTATGGAAGAGGACGAAACTTGGGAAATAACTGCATCAGCAGCAAATGCAGTGGTGGTATTATCTTTAGGATCGAACTCATTTTGCTAAAAATAGTTTTAATTTTTTTCGTGGAAACTGGTGGCCAAGTCTATAATTAAAACGCACTTTCGAGTTCACTTGGGCTTTCACAACCGCAAAATTGATTCAAAAACTCTAATTTAAAGCGATGAGTTTTTAATTCACTAAGTACCTATAAAGCAATTGACAAATAATTCGTCTGGAAAAACTTCGTTCGTTCGTTTTCTTCGAGCACAATCATGTTTCTGAAGCCTCACAGCTTGTACTTGTACTTTTTGCTATGCCACGTTTCAAGAGAAAATTTTCCTGTTTTTAACTACACATTGAATGAAAACGGAACCAAAAAAGATTACTCCTTCGTCAGGACGATTTCTCTTTCGCCATCAATAAATTCTAGCTTAGTTAATGTTGACTACCAGCACATTCCAAGACTGTATTGTTACATGTTAAATCTGTCTCATTCCGTGGAAAAATTACAATTTACGTTCTGTGGTATCAAATCAATACAACATGAGTGCTTTTCTCGCAAAATTGAGAACGTTACATCTATGCTAGAACTTGGTGATAATGAATTAACAGTGATCAAGACAGGAACTTTCAAAAATTTAAAATTGCGATTTTTGATGTTGGACCGGAACCTCATTGACATTATAGAAGAAGCTGCATTTTCTAATTTAACTAATTTAGAATATCTCTATCTTGATTCTAACAGAATTTACACTCTTAATTCGGCTTCTTTTCTTCACATAATTGGCTTGAAATACTTATCATTTGCAGACAACTGTATTTCGGTCTTACCCAAAAGGTTCTTTGCAAATTTTCAACTTTTTAAGCCTCGTCTCGCTTTCAACTGTAATAATATTTTGCTAATTGATAAGAATTTTTTTCAAGGATTGAATATTGTCGGTTTTATTGACTATTTAGATCTTCATGGTAACTACATACAGGAACTACCTGAGGATTTTTTTGATAACTACAATTTTTCATTCGTGGATATTGATAACAACCCTTTGAAAAAACTCCCTAAAAGTTGTCACGGATGTATTGTGAATAAATTAATTCATGGCTGTACTAATTGTACTTTGGAACTGGAGAACTTGGACGGAATTCACATATTCCAAGAGACTGTTTTTGATACAAGATATTATGTAAAACGTTGTCCAAAAAAAAGATGTGGCAATGCAGCACAATGTTTGAAAATTAATTCTATGGTATTAAATCTAAGTTTTATATTTTTTATTCACTTATTACAGTAGAACATTTGGAAACTAAATAAAACCACACGCAAAATTTCTTTTTTCTTTACACTGACCAACTTGTAAGTCTTCATTTTTTGCGTCCTTTTTCCTCATTCTCTTAATTTTTCTTTGTTGTCCACTTCAATAAATTAGTTTTGCCGCTTTTTGCTCGTTTTTTAGTACACAAATAAAAATCCAATTTCATCATAAAATGTATTAATTTGGAGGATTAGCATCTAAAAACAAAAGTGTTTTGTTACTTTCATAATGTTTAGACCGATCGTTTGCGCAACATAAATCGAGAATGTTTTTGTAATCTAATAATGTCGTTAGTCATAGCTTCGTAGCCAGTCAGAAATATCCTCTCTACCCTCCAGAAATGTCCTTCAAATTGCACTTTTTCGTGTATTTTGTAGTATACCACGTTGTTAACAGTTACATTATGTCAAAATTTCCTATTTTTAACTATTTAGTCGACGAATATCGAAATAACGCCGCTACAGAAGAACGTTTCAACTGTAAAACTATTTATCTGAGTCCTCTGAAAAATTCAACTTATAGTGTCCGTGTTCTGAAGCAGCAAATTCCGACACTGTGTTGTCGAATATTGAATTTAAACCACAAATTACAACAACTGAGATTTTCGTATTGTAACATCGAAGTGTTGGAACACGAGTGTTTCTCTGACCGAATTAAAAATGTTAACTTGTCGCTGCAAATTACTAACAACAACCTAAAAGTGATCAAAACTGGAACGTTCAAAAATCTGAATCTGTCTTCACTTTTCTTATCCAACAACTTAATTAGAAGCATAGAAAAAAAAGCATTTTTTAACTTAAATTTGTTCGAGATACATCTTGATAACAACAGACTATTAACTCTCAATTCCGATTCTTTTGTCAACATTGTTGGTTTGAAAGACTTTTCACTTAGATATAATTGCATTTCTGCTCTGCCGAAGAATTTTCTGGTAAATTTTTACTGTTTCAACGTCATCATTTCTTTAGAGTGTAACAATATTTCTTCGGTTGATCCCAATTTTTTTTATGGTTTCACTAATGAAGGTTTTATTGAGTTAAATTTAAAATTTAACAAGATTGAAGAGTTACCAAAAGAGTTCTTCGATTATCACAATTTTTCAAGTGTCGCTTTAAAATACAATCCTTTGAAGAAAATCTTTAAAAGTTGTCACGGATGTTTGGTGCAAAATCTCGGATATGATAGCGGAGGGAACCACACTTGTTTGAAACTGGAAGATGGTGATTCACAAGAAGTTGAAGAAATTGATGGAAGAAGACAAATTTTGAGAAATTGTTTCCACAACAGCAAGTGCAATGGTGGTGTTATGTTTAGGATAGATCTCGGTGTGATCATTTTGCTCGCAAATATTCAAAAAATACTTTTTGGTTTTTGAACACTCGTATTTTATACAGGGTGGAACAGAAATGAGAAAATTAAAATAAACTGGTGGTAGATCTTGTTAAAACTAATAAATTTTTAGTTTGGTGATTTCCAAAATTCGAGCTCAGTTTCGAGATATTAATAATTTTGGAAACTGATCAGTTTTCATGACATGACTATTTGTCGTCTATTGGACAAAAAATCTAAACATTGCCAGCTAATCGGCAAGCCGCAACCACATAAAAAGAAAACTGATAACGTTTTTGTCAATTTAATCATTTGATTTCATGAATTATGTTAGTCGTAATTTTGCCGGCTTTGGAAACAGTTCATTGTTTTACGGAAAGTGAAAGTGTTTGAATCTCAAAAAACATGGAAAGATTGATGGTCACTTTGAACAACTTCTTTAATTTCATTCTTGTACACCAGTGTTATCAACACGAAAAAGGTAGGATTTCTTGTTTTTCTTTGTCAAATTTGATTTTTTTACTTATTTCTTGTTCTAAATTAGTCCATAATTTTTTCATAAAAACAACACATGTCTAAAAATCGCCCGTACAAAATTTACTGACAAGGTCTGTGTCACGTTGTTGTGTACGAAGATGTGCATACGATGCACACTTAAAACTTCACAATTTTTCTGGAAAATACTTGAAAACTTTGGAAAACCAAAGAGCACCAGTTTAATTTAAAGTACTTCCCTGTTGTAACTTTACGACTAAATAAAACCATAACGCAAAATTACGTTTTTCTTTCTGTTATCTGTAAAATGTTGAAGCAACAAATTAGGAAAAATGGGAAAATTGAAGAAGAAGAAACGTTAATTAATAAATCTAAAAAGTTTACTGTGGAAAGTCCGAATTAAAAATCCCTTTTTATGCCTGTGACATTACAAAACTTAATGGATAACTAATTTCATCGAAATGGAAGGAAAACAAGGAAAGTTCAAATGCATCTGTACAAGCACCATAGTAATATTTTACGCAACAATAAACATGCAATTAAAAAGCACTGAACGATATTTCACAACAAGATTTCACTCTTCCTCAGAACGTCCATCCACCCGAAGAAATGTTTATAACACTACGAAACTTATACTTTTATATTCTAATTTCTCATGCTCTAAGAATTAGATCTAAGTATCCCGTTTTCGACTTCAAAGTCACCGAAAATAACGACACGGTCGATCATTTCAAATCAAAAACAATTTTTCTTTCACCATTCGTAAATTTAAGTAATGTGGTTTTTGTTATTGATCAACACATTTCAATACTGTATTGTCGAATGTTGAATTCGTCCCATGAATTGCAATACTTGTCCTTTAAATTCTGTGCTATTTCTGAAGCTATCTACCCGAAAAAATGTTTCTAAAACCACGAACTTTGTACTTTTATTTTTTAATGTGTGATATTTTAATATCGAATTCCCAAGTTTTTGATTTCATGGCCTATGAACAAGACCCCATAGTTGACCACCGCAATTCAACAACAATTTTTTTGTCACCATTCCTAAACTTGAGCTTTCAAATCTTCGTTGTTAACCAACACATTACAATGCTGTATTGCAGAATGTTTAATCTGACCCATGAATTGCAAAACTTGTCGTTTGAATCTTGTAGCATCGAAGTTCTTGAAACTGAGTGCTTTTCTGAGGCTCTTGAAAATGTTACCTCCTCCCTAATTATCACTGCTAATAAATTGAAACTAATCAAAACAGGAACTTTTAGAAATTTGAAATTGGAAGTACTCATATTGGACAATAATTCAATTGAAATTATATAAACCGCTGCGTTTTCTAATTTAACTAATCTAACAACGTTGTCTCTTGTTCTCAACAGACTCTTTGCTCTAAACTCTGAGGCTTTCGTAAATATCAGATTGTACACTTTACTGTTAGGAAACAACTGTATTTCGGCTTTGCCCAAGAATTTTCATTCAAATCTTCGATTCTCAAGTCTTCTTCTCAATTCCATTTTCTTGAGGTGTAATAAAATTTCAGTGGTCGATGTAGATTTTTTCCGTGGGTTTTCAGGAGAAGGATTCATTAACATAGATTTGGAAGGTAAAAGAATTTTTTAATGACTACAATTTTTCATTGGTGAACATGAATTATAATCCTTTGAAAAACTTCTCATTAAGTTGTCATAACTGTATTCTCATACGATTCGACTGCAATAATTGTAAGAAATCGGAAACAAAGAATGGGACTTTGCAGGCGGTTTTTGGAGGCGGCATTTACAAGAAAGGAAGTCCAAAACTTGAGTGTTACAAAAATAAATGCAGTGGCAAAGGACACGAAACCAAAGCTAATTCTTTACTTATTCTGCTTATTCTACTTATTTTGCTTATTCTAATTGCAATTTCTGTAATTATTATCAAATTACAAGTTTTCGCAATACGCCCATTATAAAAAAACATAGGAGTATTTCTTTTCTATTAAATTGCTTTTACCATTTATTCCAATAACTGTAGTTAATGGAAAGTCTTGAATTTTTAATTCAAGTGCCGCGCAATTATTTAAAAATAGTTCGTTTGGAAATTCATTTCGTTAAAACTCTTTCACAAAGTTCGACCATCGAAAATGTTTCTCAAGTTACACAGCTTTTACTTGTACTTTTTACTATGCCACGCTTTTAAAAGCTCAAATTTTCCTATTTTCAACTACGCAGAGCTTAATCACGGAACAAACAGACCAATAATTGTAAAAGACTATTCCTCCGCACGTATTTTTGCCTGCTATAAATTCCACCATTTAAGTGATGGTTAATCAACAACAAATTCCAAAACTGTGGTGCTTCATGTTGAACCTGCGTAATAAATTGAAAATTTTAATTTTTACCCAGTGCAACATCCAAGAACTGGAACATGAATGTTTCTCTTATAAAATTAAGAACCTTACTCAGTCGCTCCAAATTAGTTACAACAAATTAAGAATAATCGAGACAGGAACGTTCAAAAATCTGAAGCTGGAATCACTCTTTTTGAATAACAATTTCATTGAAATCATAGAAAGCGCGGCATTTTCTAATTTGACCAATTTGATCGAATTACATCTTAATTCCAATAGACTTTTTACTCTTAATTCTAAATCTTTCAAAAACATTTCTGGACTGCAAGTCCGGACTAAGGGGGGGGCTAAGGGTGCTGTAGCACCGGGCCCCACCTTCCCAGGGGCCCCTTGCCACGTAAAAATTTGCTATAAAAATTGAAAAAATACAAATCAAGTACGTAAGGCTTTCTTTGCATAATTTTATCGATGAGCCCCCTTTTACGATTTAGCCCCGGGCCTCAAATTTTCTTAATCCGGGCTTGCTGGACTGTACAACTTAGAACTTCAGAATAACTGCATTTCTGTATTACCCAAGAATTTTCTTTCAAATATTTGCAGTTTACGACTTTTCATCACTTTTGAATGCAACAATATTACTGAAGTAGATAAAGATTTTTTTCAAGGTTTTGACGTAAAGAGTCGTATTGACTTAAATTTAAGAATGAACAACATAGAAGAGCTACCAGAAGCGTTTTTTGATCATCACAACTTTTCGCATGTATTAATGGAGTACAATCCTTTGAGAAAAATCTTTAAAAGTTGTCACGATTGTATTGTGGATATTTTGCACTATGATGGTAGTAACAGGAGAAAATACTTTACTTTAAAAGATGGTAATTTAACAAATTGGCAATTTCTAAAGCTTAACAACAGTCAATTCGAACATGTTTGCTCCAATAGAACAAAATGCAGCAGTGGTGGATACGTCTTCAAAACAAATCTCCTCGCCTTTAGTCTTATAATTCTAACTTTTTACTTCATTTAAAGATTGTTAAAAAGTATTCAAATTTTTCTAATTCAGCCAAAATCTGTAATAATTAGAATTAATTAATTGTGGAAACTTAAATTTCCCTCACTATTGAGGAAAATTTACGTTTCTTAACAGAAAATGCATTTTACATGTCTACATTGGAAAAGCCATTAAATTGATTTTACCATTTCATATTGTAACTGTAGTCTTGAAATTTTAATTCAACGAGTGTCGCGATCTAAAACGCCAAATAGTGCGTTTGAAAATTCCTCCCTTTCAAATTCTTTCACGAAACTCACTTGAACCGAAGACAATGTTTTTTAAGCTGCACTGCTTTTACCTGTACTTGGTATTTTGCCACGCTTTTTTAATAAGTTCAAAATATCCAATATTCAACTACGAAATCGTGCAAAAACCCGAAACAGCACCTTTTACAACATTTTACGCAAGAACTATTTCTCTTTCGCCGTCTATAAATTCTACCCTTCAAGTGAAGGTGACCCAGCAACAAATTCTAAAACTGTGGTGCCATATGTTGAAGCTGACTCATTTCTTAGAAATTTTAATTTTCACAGAGTCTAACATCCAAGAGTTGGAACAGGAATGTTTCTTTCATAAAATTAAGAATGTTACTTGGTCGCTCCAAATTACGTTCAACAAATTAAGAGTGATCAAGACAGGAACTTTCAAAAATCTGAAACTGGAATCACTCTTTTTGAATAACAATTTCATTGAAATCATAGAAAAAGCGCCATTTTGTAATTTAACCAGTTTGACCGGATTGCATCTTAATCCCAACAGACTTTTGACTCTCAATCCTGAATCTTTCGAGAACATTGCCGGCCTGCGCTTATTCAAACTTGAAAGAAACTGCACTTCTGCATTGCCCAAGAGTTTTCTTTCAAGTGTTCGCGGTTTACAACTTCTCATCAGTTTTGAAGATAACAATGTAGCCATAGTTGATAAAGATTTTTTTCACGACTTTGATATAAAAGGTCCTATTGACTTAAATTTAAGATGTAACAACATACAAGAGTTACCAGAAACGTTTTTCGATCATCACAACTTCTCATTTGTGAAAATAGAAAGGAATCCGTTGAGAAAAATCTTTAAAAGTTGTCACGATTGTTTTGTGGACGTTTTGTTCTATGAAAATCACCACTCATATATTAGTTTGAAAGATGGTAATTTACCAGATTGCAATATCTGAACTTTAATAACAGTGCGTTGGACGATTCTTGCAAGAAAAGCAAATGCAGAAGTGGTGGATACATCTTCAGAACAAAATTTCTTGCTTTTAGTCTAATAATTTTGACTTTTAACTCCTTGTAAAAATCTTGTTGTTATTTTTTACGATTTCTTGACATCTTTGATAAACTGTAGTATAACGGTAGCTAATTTAGAAAGTTGTAATTTTACTTTCTGCGTTGTCCCACTGCTTAAACTTAAAATACACTTTTTGAAATGCTCAATATTCTAATTCTGATAAAATTTGAAGACCACCAAAAATGGAAATAGAACATTTCAAAATCCAAAGTAGTCAATTAATATAAATTGTTTGCTTATTTTCATCTAAATGGAGTATAAACAAAACTTTCAATGCATCCTTAAAAGCTCTATATTTCAATTTTACGCAATAATAAACACACATATTAATAGCACTGAAAATATAAACTGCATTATTCCACTTTTTCTCAGAACGTCGATCCTCTCAAAGAAATGTTTCGAAATCTGTTAAGCTTATACTTTTATTTTTTAACGAGTCATTCTCTAATATATAGTAGAATCAGACCGAATTATCCCGTTTTTGCCTTCCGAGCTAACGAATACAACCAGACAGTCACAGAATATTCAAATTCACGAACAATTTTTTTGTCACCACTCCTAAATTCAAGTTTTGAAATTTATGTTGTTCACCAACACATTCCAAAACTATATTGCAGAATGTTGAATCTAACTCATGTATTACAACACTTAATGTTTAAATTCTGTGGGATTAAAGGTCTAGAATCTGAGTGCTTTTCCGAGGCTATACAAAATATTAGTTACACCCTAGAAATTATTGGTAATGAATTAAAAGTTATCAAAACCGGAACGTTTCGAAACTTGAAGTTGGTGCTGCTCCTCCTCGACAATAATTTCATTGAAATTATAGAAAACTCGGCCTTCTACAATTTGACAAATTTGCAAACGTTGTCTCTTAATTCCAACAGACTTTTTGTTCTCAACTCTGAAGCTTTCGTAAATGTCAGCTTATACAACTTACAGTTTGAAGACAACTGCATTTCTTCTTTGCCCAGGAACTTTCTTAGGAAATTTCGGTTCACAAACCCGTACGTTTCATTAAAATGTAATCAAATATCTATGATAAACCAAGATTTTTTACGTGGCCTTATCGGAGAAGGTTTCATCGATCTGGATTTACAAAGTAACAAGATAGAAGATTTACCAGAAGGGTTTTTCGATAATTACAATTTTTCAACGGTCAACTTGAATTACAATCCTTTGAGAAACTTCTCGATAAATTGTCACGACTGTGTGGTACAACGTTTCCACTGCAATAATTGTACGAATTGGGCAGATGAAAATGAGACTTTTTTTGAAGACGGGTTATACAAGGTAGGAACTCCAAAACTTCGATGTCGCAGAAGTAAATGCAATGGAGGTCAAGGTTGCAAGGTTGATTTTTTGTTTAATTTACTCATTTTGATTGTACATTTAGTTTAAAATGAGCTATTTGGAGTAACGTACTAATAAATAAAACAGTTACTTTTACACCAGAAAGACTTTATAGACTTCAAATCCAAAAACAACAATCAAATTAACATTCCCAATGACGTGGGGCCCGCTACTTTGCATTTTCGAACAAACTTTATAACTCTCGCTATCATTTACAACAACAATTTTCCCAATTTTCTCTTTTCCTTCGTAAACATCCTTCAAGTACCCGAAATTTGCGTGGTCTGCATCAATACTCAAAAAGTCCACAGTACAACCATTACAAAATGCTTTGGGTACACGTTTTAATAAATTATGTCTCAAATCAAGAAACGAAATATTAAGATTATCGAAAATACCATCAAGTAACTCTTCGATGTTGTTACCATCTAAATAAAGCCCAATTGCACCTTGAAAATGCGAAAAGGTATTTCTATCAATCTTCGAGATTGAGTTGCACGTCAAATAAAGCTGCTCAGGTTGAAAATGATCAAACAAATCCCCTTTTAAGTAAGAAATGTAATTAGATGAAACATGAAAATAGCGAATTTTTGAAATTTGTCCAAAACTGTTCGAATTTAGAAAAGTTAATTTGTTGTTTTGGAGATCCAATAATAATAAATGTGATAAATTCACGAAAGCCCCGTCTTCTATTATTTTAATGAGATTACAGCACAGCCTCAAATATTTAATTTGCAAGTCTTTGAATGTCCCTTTTTTTATAACAGTTAGAAAGTTGCCGTTTAATATTAGATCACCAACAACATTTTGGATTTGTTTAGAAAAACACGACTCTTCTATCGTTTTAATACCACAAGAGGAAATCTCTAAATCGAAGCTTGGATGAGTCAAGTTTAGCATTCTGCAGCACAAATTTTGGATTCGCTGACGTGCAATTTTAACACTGTAGTTTGCCGGAATTGAAATAACATTACTCTTCAGATATAATTTTTGAGAAGTCCAAGAGGCCCTTGCAGAATAATTCAAGTTATAATTATAAAGGACACAATTTAAACTGGCTTTGGAACAAAGCGAGAGAAGCACGAGTCTCAACATTTTGCTCGAGACTAGTAAAATTTGAATAGAAATCTTGTAATTAATGGAGTTTTCTAATTTTCTTTGAAAGCTCCAAATGCATTTGGTAAAAGCTTTGTCGTTGAGCCTATTAAAGTTTAAAAGTTGCCTACAACATTTAATGATGTCGTAACGTAAAGAGCTTAATTGATGCAATAATTCACTTAATTCAACTTTCTGCTGGTTTTTCTGAATTTCAGTTATTTTGATACTAAAAAAAAATAAAACCTAGAATATTTCGACGCACTTGGGCTTTTGGCGTAAATTTTAGTTTTACTTTATTTCGGTGTCGTCTGTTTTATAAATAAAAAAGGCAATTGATTTACACCAGAAAAACTTTATAAACTACAAATACAAAAACTACAATTAAAAGAAAATTCCCAAGAACATGGTGCCCTTTACATTGCATTTTCGGACAAACCCCGGTACTCTTACTATCATTTCCAACAAAAACCTTTCCAATTTTCTCTTTTCCTTCGTAAACATCCTTCAGGTACCCGTAATTTGCAATGTCATCATCAATATACAAATTATCGACGGTACATCCGTTACAAAATCCTTTAGGTACATGTTTCAATAAATTCTGTCTCAAACTAAGTTTAGAAAAATGAAGTTTATCAAAAATACCTTCAGGCAACTCTTCTATGTTGTTACCAAATAAATGAAGCTCAATAACACCTTGAAAATGCGAGAAAGTATTTCTATCAATCTTTGAAATTGAGTTACATATCAAATCAAGCCGCTCAAGATGAAAATGATCAAAGAAATGTCCATTTAAACGAGGAATGTGATTAAACGAAAAATCAAAGCTTTGCAATTTTGGAAATTGCACAAATCCGTTCGGATTTAAAAACGTTAATTTGTTGTTATCGAGCCTTAGCGTTAATAGATGTGATAAATTGACGAAAGCTCCGTCATTTATTATTTTAATAAGATTACAGCACAGATTCAAATTTTTAATTTGCAAGTCTTTGAATGTTCCTTTCTTTATAACAGTTAGAAGATTGTTAGTTATTAGTAGATCACCAACAACATTCTGAATTTGTTTAGAAAAACACGACTCTTCTATAGTTTTAATACCACAAGAGCAAAAATTTAAATTGAAGGTTTGATGAGTCAAGTTTAGCATCTTACAGCACAAATTGGAGATTCTCTGATTTACAATCTTAACACTGTAGTTGGCCGGAATTGAAATAACATTACTCTTCAGATATAACACTTGAGAAGTCCAAGAGGCCCGTGCAGAAAAATTCAAGTTATATAGGACACAATTTAAACTAGCTTCGAAACAAAGCGAGAGAAGCAAGAGCTTCAACATTGTGCACGAGACTAGTAAAATTCGGAAGTAAATCCTGTGGTTAATAAAATTACCTAATTTTCGTTCAAAGTTTCAAATAAATTTGGTAACACCGTTGTCGTTGAGTCTATTAAAGAACAAAAGTTGCCTACAATATTTAAGAATGTCGTAACGTAAAAACCTCAAATGATAGATACAATTTATTCACTTAATTCGACTTTTTGCAGGTTTTCCCGAATTTTTTTGATAGTAAAAACAATAAACCTAGAATTTTTCGACGCACTGGTGCTTTTGGCCTAAGTTTTACTTTCACTTTTTTTTGGCATCCTCTATTTTTATAGGTAAATAAAACCATTAATTTTATACCAGAAAGATTTTATACACTACAAATCCAAAAACCATAATCAAAAGAAAATTCCCAAAAATATGGTGCCCGCTACTTCGCATTTTCGCACAAACCCCAGAACTCCTATTTCCATTTCCAACAAAAAGCTTCCCAATTTTCTCTTTTGCTTCGTAAACATCCTCCAAGTACCCGAAATTTGAGTGGTCTTCATCAATACTCAAAGAGTCCACAATACAACCATTACAAAATCCTTTGGGTACACGTTTCAATAAATTCTGTCCCAAATTAATTCGAGAAAAATGAAAATTATCAAAAATGCCTTCAGGTAACTCCTCGATGTTGTTACCAAATAAATGAACCTCAATTACACCTTGAAAATGCGAGAAGGTATTTCTATCAATCTTCGAGATTGAGTTGCATATCAAATTAAGCTGCTTAGCTTGAAAATGATCAAAAAAATGCCCATTTAAACCAGAAATGTAATTAAATGAAAAATCAAAGCTGCGCAATTTCGGAATTTGTACGAAACTGTTCGGATTTAGAAATGTCAATTTGTTGTTATTGAGCTTTAGTGTTGATAAATCTGATAAATTTACGAAAGCCCCGTCTTCTATTATTTTAATGCGATTACAGCACAGACTCAAACTTTTAAATTGCAAGTTTTTGAATGTTCCTTTTTTTATAACAGTTAGAAGGTTGTTGGTTAATATTAGATCACCAACAACATTCTGAATTTGTTTAGAAAAACACGACACTTCTATCGTTTTAATACCACAACAGTCAAATTGTACATTAAAGCTTTGATGTGGCAAGTTTAGCATCCTGCAGCACAAATTGGAAATTCTCTGATTTCTGACTGAAACACTGTAGTTCACCGGAATTGAAATAACTTTACTCTTCAGATAAACCTCTTGAGAAGTCCAAGAGGCGCGTGCAGAAAAATTCAAGTTATAAAGAACACAATTTAAACTAGCTTTCAAACAAAGCGAGAGGAGCAAGAGTTTTAACATTTTGCATGAGACTAATAAAATTCGGAACTAAATCCTGTGATATATGACGTTTCCTAATTTTCTTTCAGAGTTTCAAATACTTTGGTAAAAGCTTTGTCGTTGAGGCTATTAAAGTGCCAAAGTTGCCTACAACATTTAAGGATGTCGTAAGATAAAAACCTCAATTGATACAATAATTATTGTTTATTTAATTCAACTTTCTATAGGTTTTAATGAATTTGAGCTTTTTTGATGCTAAAAAAAAACCTATAAGACAATTGATTTTACACCAGAAAGATTTTGTAGACTACAAATTCAAAAACAACAATCAAAAGAAAATTCCCAACAACATGGTGCCCGCTACTTCGCATTTCAAATTAATTTGGTAACACCTTTGTCGTTGAGTCTATTAAAGAACAAAAGTTGTCTACAATATTTAAGGATGTCGTAACGTAAAAATCTCAATTGATAAATACAATTCATTCGCTAAATTCGAGATTCTACAGATTTTCCTGAATTTAAGTTTATTGACACTACAAAGAATAAAACCTAGAATTTTTCGACGCCCTTGAGACAATTGCTTTTACACTAAAAAAACTTTATTGTCCACAGGTTTATTAACAATATTAAAAAAAACATGAACTTGGCATTTTCGAGAAAGTCCCAGAATTCCAACTCACATTTTCAACAAGAATCTGCCCCAATTTCTCCTCCCCTTCATAAACATTCTTCCGAAGTACCCGAAACTTGCGTGGTCATCATCAGTATCCAGTTGATTCACTGGACAACCAGCACAAAACCCTTTGGGTACACGTTTCAATAAATTATGTCTCAAATCAAGATACGAAAAATTAAGATTATCAAAAACGCCTTCAGGTAATTCTTCGTTGTTGTTACCAAATAAATGAACCTCATTTGCTCCTTGAAAATGCGAGAAGGTATTTCTATCAATCTTCGAGATTGAGTTGCATACCAAAAGAAGCTGCTCAGCATGAAAATGATCAAAGAAATGTTCATTTAAACGAGAAATGTAATTAAATGATAAATCAAAGCTACTTAATTTTAGAATTTGCACAAAACTCTTCGGATTTTGAAAAGTTGATTTATTGTTATCGAGACGTAGCATAGATAAATGTGATAAATTCACGAAAGTCTTATCTTCTATAATGCCAATGAAGTTATTGTTCAACGCCAACGTTTTAATTTGCAAGTTTTTGTCTGTTGTTTGTTATTTTGACATTACCAACAACATTTTGTTCTTTTTTCCGTAAACCACTGTTCTTCGATCGATTTAATACCACAACCGTAAAACTTCGAATCAATAGTTTGTTGAGGCAAATTTAGAATTATACAGCTCAAGTTGGGGATTTTCTGATGTCGAATGGCTGCACTGTAATTTACCGGAAATGAAATAATAGAAGAATGATGTTTCTAATATAAAATTCAAGTCAAAAAGAGCGCTGGATTTGAAACGGGGGAATAACAACATTTTAGACCACACATAATGCAACACAATGAAGACTTTACATAACAAAAAAATTCGTACAAATTGTGGAAATAATTTTCTAATGATAGGGTTTTATGGTTACGCCACTTTCTTTCGAAAGAAATTATAGAAATAGTTTAGTCTAATAATACGCAACAGTAGGTAACTAGAGTTATAATAAAATTGGATTGAAATTTTGTTTAGATTAAAACGATTTTAAAACCCCATAATTAATAAAATTATCAAGTAAAACAAGATATTAGATTTTTTTTATTTTTCTGTGACATTCAAACAGTGCTGTTTTTTAATTCTTAAACATTCAAATATTATACACAAAATACAGAGATATACAGGGTCCGGCAACACTTGTGTCCACCCCCAAAATCGTCAATAATTTTAAAGATAAAATTTTGAAAATTTGCATACGCTCACAGTTGACAAAGTTCTAGAAGCTGACGCAAAAATTTGTCTTTTATCACCGATAGCTTTGGCGTCGCGACGCCTTAAAAATGTAATTTTTAGTTAATTGTGAGGGTTTGCGATATCAACCTCTAATTTAATTTTTTTTCAATATAAATGTATTAAAAATATCTCAGTTGTCATTGTAGATTTAATGCAAATTGTCTTCAAAATTTGAGAAAAAAATGCTGTTTTATCAAGTTAGTTTCCAATTTCATTACGTCAAAATTGGGAACTACGTTTACACCCATCTGTCAACATCTTGTGGCACAAATGACATCTATCCTTTGGCACGCTTTAAATTGTAACAAAAGTCTTACTTGGTGAAATTGTCGCTTTGTCGATGTTAATTAACGATTTCTGGTATCCATAAAGTGCAACATGCCCGTGATAATCAAAATTAACCTTTATAAGAGAGAATGAAGTGACTTGTGGAATTTTCGTGTAAACGTTGCTTGCCACTGCGCTGTCATAATTTTGAAAACTAACTTGATAAAACAACGTTTTTTTCGCAAATTTTAAACACAATTTGCATTAGATTTAAAATAGAAACTCAGATATTTGTATCACAGTTATGTTGAAAAAAAATTGAATTCGCGAATATTTCTGCAAAAACTCAAAAATCGCTGAAAATTATACTTCTTAGGCGTCGCGACGCCAATCAAACCGTGATAAAAAACAAATTTTTGCGTCAATTTCTAGAGCTTTGTCAACTATGAGCGTATGCAAATTTTCAAAATTTTATCTTTAAAATTTAAGACGATTTTAGGGGTGGACACAAGTGTTGCCGGACCCTGTATAGAGAAAACATTTTTATTCCTTTATTTGGTCCACCTTTGCAATTCCGCCATGGATATTTGGTAATATTTGCTTCCAAACACTGATTATTATTAAATTTTGTCAAAATATTGTTCGCCCTCACCGTTCATTTCTGACTACAACTGTAAGACAATAATCCTACCGTACAATTTTTACAAAATCCGTCCGGAACCCTTTACAAAAAATTATAAGCCAAATCTAATTCCTTGAAATTATAATTATCAAAAACTCCTTCAACTAACATGTCTATGTTGTTAGAACTCAAGTCCAAAGACAGATTTTGCACGTTTAAACCACGGAGGACGTTTTTACTAATAACTGAAATGTTGTTGCATCTGAAATCGATCACTGGATTTGGCGTTTCCAAAAAAGAAAACGCACTCTCTACCAAAACTGAACCATAGTTTAAGTACATAGCAATATTGGTTAATAAAGGAACATGGGCAAATGCTTGAGGATTATAAACATACAAACGGTTTTCAGTCAGATCAAGTTTTCTTAAATTTGTTAGATTAAAAAATGAATCGTCTTCTATAAACTGAATCAAATTGCTTCCCAAAGAAATGACTTTCTGGTTTAAATTTTTAAAAGTTCCTTTCTTGATCACTGTTAAGTTGTTTCTGTCAAGAGATATGGCTTCAGTGATGTTTATAATTTTGTCTGACAAACATTCAATTTCTAAGTATTCAATATCACAAGAACAAATATACAAATGGCGAACTGATCGAATCAAGTTAAACATATTACAACATAAAAGTGGTATAAATTCCTCTCTGATATAAATATCACTATAGTTTATCGGAGGGTATAAAACTGTTGGCCTAAAGATTTCACTCGCTCCAGCAACAACTGAGTAATATGCAGCATATTCTATTTTTCTTTCTCGATAACAACTCAAAATATTATTCGTAGACAACAGGAGACATAACAACAACTCCTGCAACTTGGTCAGCATTTTTCAACAGATACTGATTCAGTTATCAAACTTAGAGCTTTTATAGATGGATAAAATGGACTACATTACAAAATAGGAGGCAACAATAGACATGAAGCAACACATTTCAGCTTCACAATAAAAGCATGTAGATCTAATTGGATCTAATTTCTTGTCATTTGGCGGCCTTGCTTTGCTTCATGTTTGAAGGTAAATAATGAAATGCTCAATAATGTCAAAAATTTCGAAATCTTTCTTTCTGAAATTTTCTTAGAAATTCATACATACCAATAAAACAAAAAATGGCAGCAATTCTTTCAATTTTACGACAAAGATTTTCTTCAAGTTTCCGTGGTTTAAAAGTTCCGCAGATTCCTGAATTTTTCATGGAAAACTCAATGAATACAACCGAATAGTTTGGAAGCTGTTTTTCCATAATTAATGAGACCATAAAAAAAAACTTTTATTTTATTTAGTTTTATAATCAACAACTCTGAAAATTCAATTAGTGCTATTTTTAAAACTCACAAATTCACACTTTGCTTAAAATTAAAACACCAACAAGATGAGTATACAAAACACAGAAATCTAACGTGGAAACATCTTCACTGCTCTGTTAGGTCCACCTTTACAATTATAATTTACATTATTTGTAATATTTGTTTCCAAACACTGGTCATTTAATTTTATCAAAATATTGTTGACGGTTTCCGTCTGATTGCAGCTGTACTTCAACTCTCGAATTGCACAATTTCTGCAAAAGCCTTCAGGAACACTTTCCAACGAATTATAGATCAAACTTAGTTCCCCGAAGATATAATTATCGAAAACTCCTTCCTCTAACACATTTATATTGTTAGAACTCAAGTCTAAAGACAAACTTTTCACGTTTAGACCGCGGAGAACATTTTTACTAATAATAGAAATATTGTTGCAACTAAAATAAATCATCAGATTTGCCGTTTCGATAAAAGAGAAAGAGCTCTCCTTCAAAACTGAAACGTAGTTTAAATTCATATGAACAAATGTTAGTGCAGGAACATGGACAAAAGCATGAGGATTATACACCAGCAACCGATTGTGTTCCAAATGAAGAACACTTAATTTTGTTAGGTTGACAAATGCATAATCTTCTATAAACTGAATCAAATTGTTCGTCAAGGAAATGGACTCCAGTTTTAAATTTTTAAAAGTACCTTTCTTGATCTCTGTTAACTCTTTTTTGTCAAGAAATATACTATAAGTAATGTGTGCAATTTTGTCTGACAAACATTCACTTTCTAGAGTTTTGATACCACAAGATATTATAGACAAGCTTCGAACTGGTTGAATGAAATTAAACATGCTGCAGCATAAATGTGGTATAAATTCCTCTTGGACACTAACACCAACACAGGCTGAAGGAACGGAAAGAACTGTTGAAAAAAAAACTTCGTTCTCAATAGTAAGGACTGCGTAAAGCACAGTATACTCTATTCTTCGTTCTAACGAACAACACAAAATGTTA
This sequence comes from Gnatocerus cornutus, assembly GCA_029298725.1. Taxonomy (NCBI): domain Eukaryota; kingdom Metazoa; phylum Arthropoda; class Insecta; order Coleoptera; family Tenebrionidae; genus Gnatocerus; species Gnatocerus cornutus. The sequence goes on from CM055515.1 coordinate 15,771,821, forward strand.
TTCGCGGACAAAAGAAGACAAAAAAACAATACCTCCAGCTTAAAAAACATTTTTATGCTAACGTGCTAAGCTTTATAACGATGGACATAAAGCAACAAATTTCAGCTTCACGATAAAAGCACTCCAAATAGATCTAATTGAATCCAATTTCATGGAACCAAAATTGGTTGTCATTTGGCGGCATTCCTTTGCTTTGTGTTTGAAGAGAAAATGTCAAAACCTTAGTAGTGTCATAATTTTTAAAAGGATTTTATCAAAAATGCTAGAATTTGAAGCGTGCTTTATGTGGGAAGGGTAATTAAAACAGGAAATGTAATTCTTTCAGTTTTACCACAAAGGTTTTCTCCAAGTTTGAAAGTTCATCAGAGTCCTGATTTTTTTATGTAAAATTTTAATCACATCAATTTCTCTACAGTTTTGGAAACGCCAAAACATCAAAATCTCTACTTCCAAATGTTTTACGTTTATAAAACTATCTTCCGAAAATTATAGCAGATTAATTTGGAAATTGTATTGTAATAACAAATAAAACTATAAAAGTGTTTATTTATACCTCTGTATTGACAACTTTGAATACCCGAACAGTGTTAGTTTGAAAACTTACAAACTCACACTTTGCTTAAAATTAAAAGACGAATAATATAAGTATACAAAACACAGAAATATAACAAGGAAACATCTTCACTCCTCGGCTAGGTCCACCTTTACAATTATAAAATAAACTATCTGTAATATTTTGTTTCAAACACTGGTCATTTAATTTTATTAAAATATTGTTGACGATTTCCGTCTGATTGCAGCTGTATTTCAACTGTCGAATTGTACAGTTTTTGCACAAGCCTTCCGGAACACTTTTCAATGAATTATAAATCAAATTTAATTCCTGGAAGTCATAATTATCAAAAACTCCTTGTCCTAACACCCCTATGTTGTTAGAACTTAAGTCTAAAAACAAACTTGTCACGTTTAGACCGCGAAGAACATTTTTACTAACGATAGAAATATTGTTACAACTGAAATAAATAATCGGATTTGGCGTTTCAATAAAAGAAAACGCACCCTCTTCCAAAACTGAAACGTAGTTTAAATTCATATGAATAACCCTCAGAGAAGGAACGTGAACAAAAGCATGGGAGTTATAAACCAGCAACCGGTTGTGGTTCAAATTAAGTTCATTTAATTTTGTTAGGTTGACAAATGCATCATCTTCTATAAACTGAATCAAATTGTTACCCAAGAAAATAAACTCCAGTTCTAAATTTTTAAAAGTTCCTCTCTTGATCTCTGTTAACTCGTTACGTTCAAAAGATACATTAATGACATTTGTAATTTTGTCCGATAAACAATCACTTTCTAGATTTTTGATGCCACAAGATGAAATTTTCAAAAATTGAACTGGTTCAATCAAATTAAACATATTGCACCATAAATATGGAATAAATTCCTCCTTGACACCAACATAAGAACTGATTGACGGAACATAGAGAACTGCTGAAGTAAAGATTTCGGTATCTCTAGTAGCGTCTGGATACTCCACAGAATACTGTATTTCTTGTTTTAAAGAATAACTCAAAATTTTATTCGTTAACAAGAGAAGACAGAAGAACAACTCCTGCAACTTAGTCAGCATTTTTAAGGTTATTGAATTTGGGGTTTTTATGGGTGGATAAGAGACTAAATTACAAAATTGTAGGCAACAATCGACTGAAGCAACAAATTTCACCATCACGATAAAAGCACTTCAGTCTAGATCTAATTGAATCCAATTTCTTTCATCGAAGTCTTCTGTCATAATTTATTTACAAAAGTCTGCAATCGTACGAATTTTGACCAAAAATCTAGAATTTGAAACATTTTTCATGTGGGAATAGTAATTAAAACAGAAAATGTAATTCTTTTAGTTTATTCACAAACATTTTCTCCACGTTTCCGCGGTTAGAAGTTCATCACAGACCTAATTTTTTTATATATAAGAGCAATAAAAGCAAGGCAAACACAACCTTTACAATTTTGGAAATTCAAAAATCAATCAAAATCTCCACTCCCAAATGTATTGCGGTTATGTCACTTTCTTTCAAAGGTTATATGTTATATCAGAATAATTTGTCATATTGTAACTAATAAAACTATAAAAAGTGATGTTTTTTTTTATTTCTCTGTATTTCATAACTCTGCGAACCCTAACATTGCTATTTTTAAAACAAATCAAATTCACACTTTACTTAAAATTAAAAGACGAACAAGATGAGTATACAAAACACAGAAATATAACGTGGAAACTTCTTCACTCCTCGGCTAGGTCCACCTTTACAATTATAAGTGAAACTATCTGTAATATTTTGTTTCAAACACTGGTCATTTAATTTTGACAAAATATTATCGACCATCACTGTTTGATTACAGCTGTACTCCAACTGTTGAATCGTACAATTTTTGCACAAGCCTTCAGGAACACCTTCCAACGAATTATAGATCAAATTTAGGTCCTGGAAATTATAATTATCGAAAACTCCTTCCGCTAACACTTCTATGTTGTTAGAACTCAAGTCTAAAGACAAGTTTTGCACATTTAGACCGTGGAGAACATTTTTACTAACGATAGAAATATTGTTGCAACTGAAAATAATAATCGGATTTGGAGTTTCAAAAAATGAAAACAAGGCCTCTTCTAAAACTGAAACGTAGTTTAAACTTAAATAAATATATCTTAGTAGAGGAACGTGGACAAAAGCATGGAGATTATAGATCAACAACCGGTTGTGTATTAAATTAAGCTCATGTAAGTTAGTAAGGTTGAAAAATGAATCGTCTTCTATAAACTGAATCAAATTGTTGTTCAAGGAAATGATTCGCAGTTTTATATTTTTAAAAGTTCCTTTTTTGATCTCTGTTAACTCGTTACGAGCAAGAGATATACTATTAGTGACAGTTGCAATTTTGTCTGACAAACATTCACTTTCTAGATTTTTGATGCCACAAGATAAAATATGCAAGATTGCAACTGGTTGAGTTAAATTAAACATGTTGCAGCATAAATGTGGTATAAATTCATCTACCACACTAACCTCAACACTGAATGACGGAACAGAAAGAACTGTTGAAATAAAGAATTCTCTCTTATTAGTAGGAAGAACCATGTAAAGCACAGAATACTGTATTCTTTGTTCTAAAAAACAACTCAAAATGTTATTCGTGGACAAGAGAAGACAAAAAAACACCTTCAGCTTTAACAACATTTTTGAGCAGACACTGATCCAGTTATCGAATTTTATAGGTGGATAGAACAAAATTACAAAATTGTAGGCAACAAGGAGCATGAAGCAACAAATTTTAGCTTCACGATAAAAGCACTCCAATCTAGATCTAATTATATTCAATTTCCTCATTTACCTCGGGATGGAACCAAAATTGTTGTAATTTGGCGACCTTTTTTTGAAGGAAAATTACCATATTATGTTGAAATTAGCTCTAAAAATCCGCTAATTTTCAAACAAAATCGGTCTTTTGAAAGTAGAAAGCAAAATTAAAACTCCTCCAGGAAAACGATTTTTCTTTGTTCATGTAACACTTCTGAAGAAATATGACCACACTGAAACCATTTCAGATCTCATCCACTTTCCCCACCGTTTCCATTCATACAAACTATTACATTTTTAATTGATGGTACTATAATAGTCTACATACAAAGTTAGAGCAAATAAATAATTCATAATGTCATTATAAGCAGAAAAAAACGTTATGTTTGCATTGTTCGAAGCATTGCTTTGTTGAAGTTTATTGTATGTTTATGTTAAGCAGAATCTGCATAATTACACGAATGAAGCGTCTCAAGTGGTAAAGACGATTTCCCATAACAGGCGAGACTTTAAATTTAAAAACGATAATTTTCTAATTAAACTCAAGTGAAAATCTACACTTCCTGCACTGGTTTAATAGGCGAAAAGCCGCGCTTAATTACAACTAGACATGGCTCGATTAATTTTAATCATAAATCAGTTACACGTATTAATTGGTTGTCAAAAGATATTATCTTACCTTGTTGATGGCATCTTCCGAAAAGGGGAATTGCCCGAACCGCGCTGATTCTTCGGAATTGGGAGCCATCGTGCTACTGGACCCAAAGAGATCACTGAAAAAATTCGTTTATAAGAAGACATTTTAATTTACACGTCGGCGTCGCTTGCGGATTATGTAAATAAGTTCCCAGTACCATAACATAAATCATAAATTTCTTGGAGCGGTTTCGATTTTTATTAAAGGGAAATTATGTAAGAGAGTCGATGAACCGGGCTCGCGAAAAGTATTTAAAACGGAGAGATCTTCAGGTTTTCACAGAATTTTTCAAAATGTTGGGATTGCGGGATGATTGAGTAAATTTATTTCTTCCATTAGATAATAAATTTAACAAAATGATTTCCTTCCACTACTGTAAAAACATAAAGGTTTCCCAGAAAAAAAAAGTGCCACTATAAATAGTTATAAAAGACTTTCAATGCCAATGCCAGTCTAAATCATCGGAAAGTTGGAAATAAAAACGCTGTTCAATTAGTGGAAAAAAAATGTCTTTATAGAAGTTCCCGTCAGTTCGACACAAATCGTCGTAGGGAATGTGTGTTTCACCACTGTGCCGAGTTGGTCAAATTTAGATTATTCTGAGTTAAGTTAAGTTCAGTGGTGACATTGTGTGTGGAGTGAGGGGCAAGATTTGATTATTTTCCGGAAGAGCTTCAGGTAAATTTTTTATTATTTCGATTTCGATAATTAAAAATTCAGTGCCTCATTTATTTCAAACAATTTTTGTTTGTGTATTACTTTTAAAACGTTCTAACAGTCGTAAGTCAAGCAAGATAAATTTCGAATTTTTTTATTTTGCAGATGGCACCAAAAATTTTCAAAAATTTTTGTTAAAGCTTGTAACTTTAGTAATTTTAACGCCACACTAATTAAATTTTGAAAGGTTAGTGATTTAAACTTGGTTACTAACTGTGCCAAATTTCAAAATAATAGAATAAACGCGACAGATTTTGAAAATTTGTATTAGGATGCACTGAACATTTGCAAAACTTTTTATTATAAGTTGTAATTCTGGTATTTTTAACGCCACTGTAATAAAATTTGGGGAGGTTACTAACTTAGACTTAGTTACCAAGTGTGCCAAATTTCAAAATTCTAGAACAAATGCGACAGATTTTAGAAATTTTTATTTTTAGTTAACTACGAAAGTTTTTATTATGGGTTGTATGTCTTAAAATTTTAACGTCCCAGCAATGAAATATAAAGAGGTTAGTTGTTTAGAGTGGTTTATTAACTGTGTTAAATTACAAAATTGTAAGTCAAACAACATAAATTTTGGAAGTTTCTATTTAAAGATAAATCACAATTTTTCAAAAATTTTTATTACATATTCTAACTTTGGTAATTTTAACGCCACAGCAATCAAATTTGGAGAAGTTACTAATTTGAACTTAGTTACTTACTGTGCCGAATTTCAAAATTCTAAAATAAACGCCACAGATTTTGGAAATTTTTATTTTTAGGGAGCACTGAAAATTTTCAAAACTTTTTATTATGGGTTGTTATTCTGGTAATTTCAACGCCACAGTAATCAAATTTAAGGAAGTTATTAATTTAGACTTAGTTACTAATTATGCCCAATTTCAAAATTTTAGAACAAAAGCGACAGATTTTGAAAATTTTTATTTTTAGAATGAACTGAAAATTTGCAGAACTTTTATTGTGGGTTGTTAGTCTGGTAATTTTAACTGTGTTAAATCGCAAAATTGTAAGTCAAACAACATAAAGTTTGTAATTTAAGATAAACCAAAATTTTTCAAAAATTTTTATTACCTACATCTTGTAACTGTTGTAATTTTAACGCCACAGCAATCAAATTTTGGGAAGTTACTAATCTAGAGTGGGCCTAATTTTAAAGTTCAAAAGCAAAAGCGATAGATTTTAAAAAAATTTATTTTTTGAGTAAACTAAAAATGTTTATTAAAGGTTGGTAATTTTAACGCCACAGGAATTAAATTTGGGGAGCTGAGTTACTTGGAGTTGCTTATTAACAGTGTAAACTTGCAAAATTGTAGATCAAACAAAGACAAATTTTGGATTTTTTTATTTTGCATTTGAACCAAAATTTTCCTGTAGACCCTGTAGACCTCCAGGCAAAATATTTAAAGAACAACGAACTCACAATCTTTAAGAAATTTATTACAGTAGATTATATCAAAGTAGAGACTATTCTATTCTTATTCGTCATATTTTAGTTCTATTCCACCTCATTTTCCAATAAATCACAGCAATTTTCAATCTTAAATTATCCCGGTCCTCACGTTGACCCTTGAGGTGTTCCTCTCTAATTATATAATCCGTAACGAACGGGTCTGTATTGAATTAATTTGTTTTTTTGGGCACTTTACTAATCATGCAAATCAGAATCATTGACGGATAATTGCCCGCCTCCAGCCAATTTTCTTAACGGAAAAGAGGAGGTGGAGTGAAAGAATTCGTGTGAACTCACTTTTTTACATTTTGATTGAAATTTTAGGATTTTTCAACACAATTTCCTCGTTAAAAGATTTTAGATTGTGGTCAACGCACAAAAGAAATTGTACTCATTTTTTGTACGACCACAAATGGAGATAACATGGAAATGAGGAAACAAAGAGGACAGTGGCAGGTGTGCAGTAGGCAATAAAATCGTAACCCATTTCCACTGATAAGTTGTGTTTTTGTGGGCATGTCGCAACTGTATTTTAAATAAATATTGAAATTAAATTTTGATGTTTTGTAGTGTGAAAATAAACCCACAACGCTTGAGCATTGTTTGCGATTTTTTCTTTCCGGCAACCTTGTTAATAAAAAACGACCATGCAAACCATATGTAACCATTAAAACTAAGATATTCATAAACCAGCGTTGTATATCATTGTTCCCTGTGGCACTGTAAATTAATATTTCTGACTAACCGACTTGTTTGCGTGTTTTACCATACAAGTAAGTCAGTAAACAAGCAGATAACTAGTTTGTATCATATAAGTTAGCAGAGCAAAATCTTTATGCATTCCTGAGACATTGTAGGGAATTTTTGAAGGCTTCTTCATTAACTTGATTCGACTCCTTAAATGTCAACAGAACCAGTAAATCTTTGACTATAAATTTCTCCAGTTTATGAATCGTAAACATGGAGCGATTAGTTTTACTTGATACTGCATCGAATTTTGCTTCAACTTCCTCTTGTAATTATCATAGCAGTGTGAGACTTTTTTATAGTTGAATGATTGAAACGGTCTACTTGTGTTATTATCGCATGTTACGAATGTTTTTTCACGCCCTACATACACAATTGACCTCTTGGATTGCACCAAAGCAGCATAAAATTGATCTTCAATGCGGGAATATTATAATCACTTAACCTGCTTCTTGCAACCAGTTAGAATCCTGCTATAACTGTATCGTTAAAGCAAATTCGTTGTGGATAGTAATTATGTAACATTAGAGCTTCTGGAATTGTGGCATCTGAAGAAACGTTGAGATTAAAAGATAATCCGATGTAAGTCACTTAGCATAAATGTGTGAAATTCCACCCTCCGCCAAAGAAGGTTCACCCATCAATTGCTGGATTAACCAAACAAATCAGAGCGACAGCGCGTTATTAATAACGTCCTGTTAGAGCGTGTGAAACTGGCTTTATCACAACCAGTATCTTAACAAAACAAGACAGGAAAAAATTTTGATGATATCTAATGGAGCACCTGAAAATTAACATTAATCCTTAACAGGAAGTGGGCGTGATTGAGCTTAGCAATGTCATTAAAACCGCAACTAACTTCTTCATTTTTTGGCATTGTTAAACCAAATTCACACAAGTTGATTGTTTTTGTTTTTCTTCATGTTTGTTGTTAAATGAACGGTATATCAGAGCGTCCGTCATCTGGTTAGCGTGTTTTTCTCCCACCAACATGTTGGGCATCGACTTCTTGGCACACGCTGTCAGGTCTTCAGAGATAGTAGCGGAACTTTTACTATTCTTCGCTTGGAAGGCTCGGATTCGAGGAAAATATGGCGCCGATTAAATAAACGTGACGCGGGTTACAAAGAAATAATTGGCGAGGAGGAAAGAAGAATGTGAAGAAAAAATTACCGCCGCTTTGTGGACGGGAAGGGAGGAAACTGTTAGATTCTTTGTAGCTTCAGCATTGGATTTTCCGTTTTAGTTTGAGGATGAAAAATTTCGTGAAAGATGTTTATGTTTATTGTTGTCATATAACATCCTCTGGGTTCTTTACGTTTTCAGGACTTTCTATTCTTTTATTCTTTTTATTACTTTTGAGTTTCTGAATTCATATCCGCGACCCAAAAACTTTATTTCTTCTAAATTATACGGTCGTTATATTAATTTTTGAAAACTTTAAAGCGCTGTAACTCTAGTAATTTTAATGCCACAGCAACCAAATTGCAGAAAAGTATTAATTTATATCCCGTTACTAACTCTACTTCATTTCTAAATTGTAGAGCAAAAATAACAAATTTTCCAAGCAAAAGTTTTTTACTAAAGGCTACATCTCTAGTACTTTTAACGCCATACCAATGAAATTTATAGAGGTTGTTTATTTGGAGTTACTTCTTCTGCTAAATTTCAAAATTCTAGAACAACCGCGACAGATTTTAAAAAAAAATATTTTTAGGGTAAAGTGAAAATTTACTAAACTTTTTATAATGGGTTGTGTGGCTGGTAATTTTAACGCCACAACAATGAAATTTAAAGAGGTTAGTTGTTCAGAGTTTTTTATTAACTGTGTAAAATTGTAAAATTGTAAGTCAAACAAGACAAATTTAAATTTTTTTTATTCTAAAGTTAAGTCGATTTTTTTTTAAACTTCTTATTAAAGCTTGTAACTTTAGAAATTTTAACGCCACAGCAATCAAATTTCGGAAGCTTACTAACTAAGGCTTAGGTACTAACTATGCCAAATTTTAGAATTCTAGAACAAACGCAACAGATTTTGGAAATTTTTATTTTTTGCGTAAACTGAATATTTGCAAAACTTTTTATTATGGGTTGTAAATTTGGCAATTTTAAAGCCACAGCAATGAAATTCAAAAAGGTTAGTTATGTAAAGTTGTTTATTAACTGTGTTAAATCGCAAAAATGTAAGTCACACAAAACAAATTTTGGAACTTTTTATTCTAATAAAGATACACCGAAATTTTTCAAAATTTTTTATTTACACCTTGTAACTTTGGTAATTTTAACGCCACAGCAATCAAATTTTGGAAGGTTACTAATCTAGTTTTAGTTACTCACTGGGTGTAATTTCAAAGTTCTATAGCAAAAGCGACAGATTATGGAAATTTTTATTTTTTGAGTAAACTAAAAATTTGCAAAATTTTTTGTTAAGGATTGTAACTCTGGTAATTTTAACGCCACTGAATTAAATTTAAGGAGATAAATAACTTAGAGTTGCTTATTAATTGTGTCAACTTAAAAAATTGTAAGCCAAACGAATTAAATTTTGGAATTTTTTATTCTGCAGATGAACCGAAATTAATGTAAACATTTTATTAAAACTTGTAACTTTGGTAATTTTCACGCCACAGCAATGAAATTTTGGAAGGTTACCAATCTAGACCTATTTACTTACTGTGCCAAATTTCAAAATTATAGAGCAAAAAGGAAAAGTTATTATTTTCCCGATGAATTGAAATTTGTCCAATTTTTTTATTACAAGTAACTGGTAATTTTAACGCCACAATTATCAAATTTAAAGAAATTACAAATTTAGACCTGCTTATTGGTCATGCTAAATTACAAAATTATAGACGGGAAGAGACAAATTTTGGAATTTTTTATTTTAAAGTTGAACCAAAAAAAGTCTAAACATCATCCCACAACAAATCTTCCCCCAACAGCCCATAATTTTCTTGCCGGAACGTAATTTCCACAAATCTTTCTTTCATTACTCAAACCACAATGCTTCTTCACCGAAATAATTACAGCCTACCAACTGTGGTAATAAATAATTCCTAATACAACCAACACAACGACAAGAAGATTACCAAAGCTTCAACTCTATAAATCATTGAAATTCCTCTTATATAACACACAAAAATCAAAGTACAAATGAGGTTATTAGTGCAAATATGCTCCAATCACAGCGATAATTCAAATTCTTTGTTTTATTGACTTCCAATAGTACGACGGAAATGCTAATACTATACAATTACACTAAAAACAGATAAGTGGAATGGTTCGCATCCTGGATAAAGTCGCTCACGAGTCTGTATCTAATTTAAAATTATACTTTATAAGATCCAACGGTTCATTACCTTCGGATTTTACTAGAATCAGATCGGAACTTGTATTGGAACAAAACGTGGATGAACGAAACTTTCAGTTCGTGCCTACATTGAGAGAAAATTCGATTTTTGCTTGATTTATGGTAACCCACATGTGCATTTTACTTTCTGTGGCGACTTCCTACTGATTTCTACATAATTGTAGCGGTTGCGTTAAAAAATGAAGTAAAAGCGATAATTTTAGGTCTAATGAGGTTGGCGCGAAACTAGCTCCCGTTTTTTCCGCACCGAATTCGAATTTCTCAATTTATTACAGCAATTTCATTTTTTTCGCAAAATTGTGCTCTCCGGAAGATTTCTTTGTGCAATTACAGGTGCCGCGACACGACCTTGATACAGAAACGTAGTTTTCCATATTCATCCGATCTGATACAGATCTCCTGTCCGCGTTGATTTATTGAAAAAACCGTCGCTTCCTTCTAAGGATCAGCAATTAATTAGTGTTTTTCTCGCTATAAATCGCTCTCCAGTCGAGTGTCATTTTATCTTCAAACTGCACTACACACAGTATTAAATCTCCACACAATGGAGCAATAACAGAACTAAATAATAAAATCATCAGCAATTAAATACTGTTAACGAAAAGTGGCATTAACCTGAGTTGGCACCCGATTTAAACCCTATTGAAACGTCGTAGAGCTAACGGCGCGAAATCGTTAAAGCATCTAATTATACGAACCATAAGGTAAGCACGATTCAATTTCGGAGCAATTAAATCGAGAAACAAAGCACGCCTATAACAGTTATATAACAACACTTTCTGGACTTTCATAGATGAATTTTGATCTGATCAAGGTGAAAATGCTTCCTCGTACCATTGACCCAGAATGGGTTCTAGTTTACTGCGGAAATGCAACATATTGCAACTGAATTTAGAGAAACGCGCTTTCTTGGCTGTCATTAAAAGACAATTTGTCGCGTTGTGACATTTTTTGATAACATCTCAAAGATGTACAGTTAAGAGAAATGTTACTACGGTTGGTGGTTTTGGACAACAAATGGGGCGGCACAAGTTTCTAGGGACAGAGAAACGCATCAAGTGAAATGGTCGACATTTTTTTTTATTTTAGTTCCTTTTTGTCTTCATTTCTACTTTTCTGAGTTTCTCTATAATTGCTACGTTTTTTGGAGTGATTCAGTGAAAACAGAGACGGATTCATAAATCATTATTTTTCCATATTATGTTATAATTAAATAAATTATTGAAAAATTATGCGCACTTTCTTTTCAACCATCGTTTTTATACTCCATGAGTTATTTCCAGCTACTTTTCTTTTCTAAATAATAAATGGCAACATCTGGCGTCATCTATTAGAGTGCCATTCTGCAACCGTTTACCAGTTTTTTATAGCACAAACATGAAAAATAACGCCTAGATTTCAAACAGGTGGTCATAATTTCTTAATTTGCCGAAATTAGTCGTAATAATTATTGACATATGCAAGTTTGGGACCTTTAAATGGGTAAACATGCTATGTCAATAAAACCAATATCTTGCACTTTACAGGTAGTTTAGTTTTTCTTTATTTTTTTCGATCTTTTACTCACCTATTCTCTAAAATTTCTGTGTTTTTTTTTGTATTAGAATATCAAAAGTTCCATATTTGTACAAACCAGGAAAATCTGAAATTTTTAATTATTTTACCAACTTAAATCCCTAAAATTCCAAAAACACAAACGTAACTGTTTTGGTCAATATTATAGAATTTTTAAAATTTCAAAGAGCTGTAACTCTGGTAATTTTAACGCAACAGTAATCAAGTTTGAGAAAGTTATTAATATAGACTAAGTACCTAACTGTAATAAATTTCAAAATTATAAAACAAAAACCACTGATTTTAGAAATTTTTATTTTTTAAATGAACTGAAAAATGGCCGCTAAAAATGTATTAAGGGCTTTGTAGCTTTACTAATTTTAGCCCTACAGCAATCAAATTTAGGGAGATTAGTTATTTAGAGTTGCTTATTAACTATGTCAACTTGCAAAATTGTACGTCAAACGAGATATATTATGGAATCTTTTATTCTGAAGATGAACCCAACATTTTCCAAAAGGTTTTATTAAAATTTGTAACTTTGGTAATTTTAACGCCACAGCAACCAAATTTGAGAAGACTACTCATTTACTTCCAGTTACTAAGTGTCCCAAATTTCAAAATTATAGAGCAAAAATGACAAATTTTGAAAATCTTTGTTTGTTTTTGTCGAACTAAAAAATGACAAAAATATTTATTATGGGTTGTAATTCTAATAATTTTAACGCTACAACAATCAAATTTGGGGAAGTTGGTTATTTGGAATTGCTTATTAACTGTGGCAACCTACAAAATTGTAAGTCAAACAAGTTAAATTTTGAATTTTTTTTCTACAGATAAACCAAAATTTCCCAGAAAAGTTTATTAAAATTTGTAACTTTGGTAATTTTAACGCCACAGCAATCAAATTTGGAGAGACTATTAATATTGACTACGTAACTAAATGTGTCTAATTTCAAAATTATCAAACAAAAACGACTATTTTTAAAAATCCTTATTTTTTAAATAAACTAAAAATTGGCCCAAAATTTATTAAGGGATGTAACTCTAGTAATTTTACACCTACCGCGATCAAATCTAGAGAGATTATTTAATTAGAGTTGTTTATTAACTGTGTCACCTTGCAAAATTGTACATCAAGCGAGAAATATTTTGTAATTTTTTATTCTGAAGATGAACCAAAATTTTCCAAAATAAATGTTTAAAGTTTGTAACTTTGATAATTTTAACAGCATAACAATAAAATTTAGGGATGTTACTAATCTAGACTTAGTTAATAACTGTTCCAAATTTTAAAAGTGCAGATTGAAAGCGACTAATTTTAGAAATTTTTGATGATTTGAAAATTGGGAAACACTTTTATTATGAGTTGTACCTAACTCTCGTAATTTCGAATATCCAAATGTTACTGTTTTAGCTTTAGAACTAAAAAATTGGATTTTAATACTGCTATAAAAAATAAACATTTTGATCGCGTCCAAAATTTTCAAAATTCTTTTTGATTTTAGCACTAAAAATAATAAAATTTATAAATTCATAGAAAATAAACATATTTCAGCAATTTTAGGCAGTGAATAGACATTAAAAGTAGTAATGCCTTCAAATTTCATTACTATAGTGTTAAAATTATCTAAATTACGTTAAAAAATTAGTAAAATTTATTGATTTTGTAAATTACTTTCCAAAATTTACCTAATCTTAGGATGGCAAACGTCTAAATACATACAGTTTGGGGAATTGATACCCGATGAATGGGAACAATTTTAATAAGAAGTGGGAGAGGAGTAGTGTCAGTGGGTGGCATTACTCCCCTCAATGCATCCTAGCGACAAAGTTCTCGAAAATTGTAACTCAAATTCATTGAGAAATACAATGCCTATCATTACTCTAAAAAAATAAAATTGTTGCATTTTGCATTCGAAGGACCAAATCCCTCTAATAGCGAAGAATTACTAAAGGAGCAATCATGTTAACACCTCGTCTTGCCAAAAATGATAAAACAATGCCACGACGCATGCATTCGCGCTGATGGGGGTAAATTATTTTTATCTTCCTCGCTCCAATGGCAATTATGGTTTTCTTTGTTGCGCTCATCTATTTGTCCATTAATCGGTCTTGGACTCACCGAAAATTCATGTTTCTTGATGTGTGTGAGAATGAAAGAATGCAAGAATCTCTTTCTCGCTCGGTGTCCCCCACTTTCTATTAAATTTAATTCCATGCATCGGGTGTCAATTCCCCAAACTGTATATATGTCTGCTCTAAAGAGTTCCTGTCATTGCAGTTAGCCTGAAGTTGAAGATTTAAACGTTTTTCTTCACATCTTTAAACGAATTGATGTGAAATTACAAATACAGTTAAAAAATTACAACCTGTAATTACTATAATCATCTCAATAAATTTCTATTTCCTCTTTATACTTAAATCACGCTGTAAAAAAAGAAAGTAAATTCTTGTACGACGATTCCCCTAATCTAATTTGCACTATCAAAATTGAAACAACATCAAAAACAACATGCTAATTGTAACAAATTAAAACTTTCTTTTAATTAATTCAAACCTGTCTTTAATTTACATGTATTTATGAGCACTGGGCGTACACTACCGCCGCCAATTTTTCCAATCTTCATTTGAATCTATCGCTTTCTACCGTTTTTTTTCGTTACCTTTCGAAATGGTAATGACTTTTTTAGCCGCGGCTTCGGGTACAGTTACAGAACGTTTTTCCGATTTTTCTAGCTATTGTTGCTTTGCTAACGGTAAAATTTGGACTCAACTCCGTCCCTGCAGAGAAATGCACACAATAAAAGTGCTATGACCTTAACTTCCTATAGCGCATGGATCGTACACATCAAAGTAAATCTATTATCAAAGATTAAAATTCCTGGCCACATCCTACACCATTGGAATTGTTTAAAAAAACCGTTAATTAATTATTTGATTAATTAGTAATTACCTTAATCTTCCATTGTGTGACATTCATGCGATATCCAATGTCATAAGTCACTGCACTGAAGACCAATGGCCACAACGTCTTATTCCATTAACTGACTAAGAAACACCTGCGCGAGCTGTTACAGAACGACTGACTTCGCTGTCAGCAACGAGCTTCTTGCAAGAGGTTACGCAGACCTGCTACTTTGTCATCGGCGAAGAAGGATGTGGACTTTTAACTCGCGACTATTGGTGGTTGAAGAAGACTTTTTACAACAAATACTTCGGATACTAGTGAAAGACTGTCTCACCTAAATTACAAGTTTACACGCAATTGTGGCCTTAGAAAGGAACATAAAACGACACTTAAATTGTAACGTGATACCAAGTCGTAAAACTTTCATTTACTATGGCGATTTTTGTAACGAGGCATTGTTCGAGATTTGCCGATACGAGAGCCAAAAAGTGCAAGTGCGCGGTAATGGGAAATTTGCGTACAGTATGAAAACCAATAAATCTCAGTGTACGTCCAAACAATTCGTGTTTATGATAATTTAACACTTTACTGCTGCAACTTTCTTTTTGATTAATTGCGACAGACTTTCAGCCGCGCATTTTATTTATCAGGGAAGGATATTTTGCATTTGTGTTTTTACAGTGATCATTTGAATAATGCTGAACTACTTTTGTCATGTCTTTCTCCGTTTTTTGATTGGATAAATCGCTAATGAAATTAAAATGTTGTTTCACTTCTCTACAATTTTTAACCTTTTTGTTTATATGTACTTTTATTTTTCATTGCCTTTCAACCAATAAAGGAATTCTCTGATTTCGAATTAAATTTAAAATTTTATGTTGGAATAAAATTTTCCCACTTTATTTTCTATTTTTGACTATTTTTTTATTTGAAAATTTTCCTTTGTCGTCATATTTTGTATAATCAAATTCTTCATTCTCAAATTTCTTAACTAAAAAAATCCTGCCTTTTTTTCGCAGATTTTCATCCATTCGCTCTCCACTTCATGACTTCCTGAAACTCCTAAAACTTCCTGAAATCCAAAATTTTAATATATTTTTACTAAAATTTATAACTTTGGTAATTTTAACGTCTCAGCAACCAAATTTGGAAAGATCACTTAATTGAAGTTGCTTATTAAATGTAGCAACTTCCAAATTTTAAGTTAAACAAGATAAATTTTAATTATTATTTTTTTTGCAGATGGATCGACAACTTCGAAAAAATTTATTTATTCTAGAGATGAACCGAAAATTTCGAATAAAATTTATGAAAGCTGCCAACTTTGGTAATTTTAATTCCACAGCCGTCAAATTTGGAGAAGTCACTCATTTGGAATTGATTAATAAATGTGTGAACTTGCAAAATTGTAAGTAACAAAACAAATTTTGATTTTTTTTTACAGATAAACTAAAAATTTAAAAAAAAAATATTAAATTTTGTAACTAGTAATTTTAACCTCACGCCAGTCAAAGGAAAAGTTACTAATCTAGACTTAGTTACTAACAATGCCAAATTTTAAAAGTACAGAGCAAAAACGACTGAATTTAGAAATTTTTATTTTTTGGATAAGTTTTATTAAATTTTGTAAGTTTGGCAATTTTAACACCACAGCATGCAAATTTGGAGATATCACTCATTTAATATTGGTTATTAAATGTGTGAACTTACAAAATTGTAAACAAATTGGAATCTTTTATGCCCCAAGTGAACTAAAAATTTTGAAAAAAAAAAATAAAGCTTGTAACTTTGGAAATTTTAATGCCACAGGAGTCAAATTTGAAGAGGTGACTTATTTGAAATTGGTTATTAATTGTGTGAACTTGCAAAATTTTAAGTCGAACCAAAAAAAATTGTAATCTTTTATTCTGTAAATAAAAAATCGGTTAAAATTTATACTTGTAACTTGTAACTTTGGTAATTTTAACCCTACAACAGTTCAATTTGGAGAGATTACTAATTTAGACTTGGTTTCTAACTGTGACCAGTTTTTTATTTTTTTGGTGAACTAAAAATTATCAAAAATTTTAATTATGGGTGTTTCCTGATACTTGCTGGAAGTCCAAATTTCAATGTGTGTGTATTCAATAAATCACGATTTAATGAAATTAAGAAAATTAAAATTAAAATTTCGGTATAATTGATTTTGTATTCTTTAGTTTCTGATTTAAGCTTACTTGAAAAAGGTTTTCTCATCTTTAGTCTGTAACCTTTTTAGCTATTTTTAGGAAGTGTTTATTTTAAAATACCTCCTTCTCATATTTTGTGTAACCAAACTCTTCATTCTCAAATTCCTTTACTAAAAAAAATTTCCTGTTTTTTTTCGCATATTTTCGTCCTTTCGCTCTTTACTTTATGACTTCCTGAAACTTAAAGAATCTACTCGCGATGTTATAGTTTCTACCAACTGCAAAAAAAACGCCATAAAAACCCCAACAAGACGTCTGGACTTTCATTCCGTCAATTAATGCAGAGATCAGATTAATTAATTTTATTCTAATCAACCATAAAAACTGACAACTTTTCCAAGCATCGACGAAGAAAACAGAATGCCTTACGCAACTATAAAAACCAGCATTTGTTCTAGCGAGAAAGTCCCAACTTGGAACTAACGGTGGATCCAAAAGCGATGTAATCTTACTTTTTCTAGATTTGTTCTGCCATTTTTATTGATTATATCGATTTGAAACTGTGAGTCCCATAATGGGAAAAATGTGTTTGAACCTCAAAATTCAGAAATAGCGGATTTTTGTACAAAGAACCCGCTGCTGCGATGTAAAAAACAGATTAATCCGCTCATCATGATAATGATCTCAGCAGTAGTCCCAGAATTATACAACACTTAGCAGAGCAAGTAATGACTTTAATGGATTCATGTGAACTCAACTTAATCCTCGATTTATTTATTTTGTAATTTCTAAGTTAATTAGTAGGAACTGGTGAGTATTGTCTGTTCTGCATGTCTAATTTTTGACTTTCTCTGCAAGAAAAACTGAAGAAGCAACGATCGGAGATGTTCGATTCAGCAAGAATAATTATTTCCTTGAATTACATGCACGCGATGTTTCAGCAAATGATGGTTATTATAATGTTCCAGTTTCTTACCCTGCTCCAACTTTAGCGCAATAAGCGTTTTGATAATTAAAACTTACGTAAACTTCAAGGTCCATTCATGACAGATGGAATCTATAAATTTGTCAATTTATAATCCCATTTCCGTTTCCGTCCGCTTTTACAATCAATTCTTCTGGTGAAATCTAAGAACTAATTTGCGAAAGTTTAATGACTGACCAATGTTTGTCAACAGATCAGAAAAAAGACGAGTTTGTGTCATTGCTGCTGCGGTTTACGTAACGGTTACTTCATTTAAACATTAGACCTAAAGAATCTGAAGAATGCATGTTGGGAAGAATTTGAATATTTTTGTTGCAGGCAAGAAAACGAACGAACGACTAAGAAAAATGAAAGCAATCAAATAAGAAAAAGAATTTTGGAAAAGTGGCCTTCTGGTTGGGTGATGTAATTACGTGTGACATAAACGCTAATTAGTAATGATGAGTTTGCTGTTCATGGAGCAAACAGCAATTATTTTCGCAGTTGGTATCATTTTTTCGGAAAGAAAGAGTCTTCATTAGTGCACTCTGTGTAAAATCCAATTAATGAATGTAAATTTTACATGTAATCTGCTCTGTCATTGATTTAGGTACAGCTGAAAGCAGAAAGCTGAAACGGAATGGAGGATTTGTGGTAGGCAACACATCCAACATCCATGAAATATCGACATTTTGTGAAAACGGAGTTTTTCTATAGCTGAAGGGGCTGTAAAATCAAGTGTAAGAGAAGAAAGAAGACAAATAAAGAAGCAATTTTCCAGTAATTGGAGCAACTAAAATATTTTTCAAATAATAAAAAAGTTTAAATAATCTAAATCCATTTATGTTATTAGTTATCTTTGAGGTTTTCCCAAAAAAATGACTATTAAGTATATGTGTGTATAACTGGTTGCATATCTACAAGATTGAATAAAATAATAATTACCTTATTAATCTTACTTTAAAATAAAAATTGTTTTACCGGGGGTTAAAATTAATAAGATAAGTCAATTTTCCTCCTTATTTTTGCTCAAGATTTCCAGATTTAATATACTTCAAACATCGATAAAAAATCAACGAAGCGCCGATTAGAAAAACCGATTTCAGATTCTTGTTCCTAAGATATGAATTGATTAAATGAGTCGGTTTTTAAAATATTTAAACTTTCGTTGAGATTAATCATAACCATGAATTTTTTGAGGGTAAACATGAAAATTACAGATTGGCAAAACTTTGTTGACAATCCAATTTGAGTCTTCTAAATCCATTTCTGTGGTCAGTTTTTCATTATCTGTAAAATTGTCCAAGAAAGTAATTAAAAACTTGGTAAAGAATGAGCATTCTATGTACTAAACTAAACATACAGCAATCTGACATTTTAGTGTATAGCTGGTTGCATAGCTTTAAATTTCTATTTATTTTAAATATTAATTATTTTCTGAATCGTACTTTTGGAGTTTAGATTTTTTTTTCTAAGGTCTCAATTAATAAAGAGAATAATTGTCTGCTTTAATTTTTGCCGAAACAATTCAAGTGAAATAAAAATTTAAAAAATTGATTACTCCTAATAATTAACAAAACATCGCATCGAAAAATCTTTAACTGATTCTTGTTTCTGAGATTTGAAGTTAAGAAGTCGCTTTTAAAGACATTTTTTTAAGTTTTTAGTCAGTCATTTTTATGTATAACTGGTTGCATACCTTTCGACTCAAATTTCATTTAAAAATAACTTATAAAATGATGTTTTATTCAACTTTTGACTTCAGATTCTTTTTCAGCGGGTTACAATTAATAGACAGAACCACTGTTTTTATTTATTTTTGACGTAAAAAGTAAACTTGTAAACTTCAAGTCTACACATGAAACTTAAAGCATCGATAAAACAACAACAAAGCACTGAATCATAAAACCGACCTCAGATTCTTGCTCCTGGAATTCAAATTGATGAAGAAAACTGGTTTTCAAAAAATTTTAATTTTTGTCGAGGTCGACCAAAACCATTAATGTTTTTGGACGTAAAACATAAAAATTCAATACAGATCTAATAGGAAACATTGCACACAGCATCATTTGTCACTCCTGCATCCAATTCTGTTGTCAGTTCCACGATATCTGTAAGATTTTCCAGGAAAATTCAAATTGAAGAGTGCTAAAGACAGACGTTCTATGCTTAGACGCAATATTATTAAAGATAAAACAATAACTAATTAGTAAATGGTAAATCAGAGTTCAGATTCTTTCACCTGTGGTCTAAATTTATAGGTAAAGTAGTTTTTTTTAGTAACACCGAAAAAAACATTAAATCAAACATTTTAAAAATCGATTAAAAATTAACAAAGGCTAAATCGAAAAATCTCTTGACGATTTATGTTCGTGAGGTCCAAACTGATAAAACAAATCTGTGTTATACAGAATGTCCCAAAACTCATAATACATCTTAGAGGGCAACCTGGCACTGTAGGTATCTTTTGCCTTAGACATTTTTCGTTTTAAAATTTTTGTCTGCATGTGCCTGCTTTCGCTGGGTTACGAACTCTGAGCCATTCTATATCTAAGATTTGCCGAGAAATTACTATTACTCTAAGTCAGAATTTTATAACTTTTAGTTAAACCAAAGTTATAAAATTCTGAAACCCAGCGAAAGCAGGCACATGCAGACATTCATGCGAAACAAAGATTTTAAAACCGCCTACCTTTTGGGCCAATTGAATTTTAGCAAGAAGTCTGATTTACTCTGCAACATTTTGATAGTTTGTTGATTTTTGCCAGAAGCCGGGGTAGAAATGTTTACACATTAGAAGACGAAACAAGATCAAAATCGACGAAGGATTCACGATTAATGAAATTCCCGCAAAACTGCAAATCTTCTTGGCAAGTGTGACACTAGAGTTGCCAAATTTTTTATTATGTTGTGTAAAGGAGGCTAGCCATTCCTTGATTCGACAAATTCAAATCGTCATTTGTCAATGTGGGCGGAGTTAAACCAAAGTTACAAAATTCCGACTATAATTTACTATTATTTGTATATATATTTAGTTGCATATCTTCAGATGCTATTTTATTAATTAAATAAAATAATAGTTGCGTTCTGAATCTTACTTTAGAGTTCAGATTCTTTCTTGGGCAGTACTGTTCTTGGGTGATGAATTATCAAGGTAAAACATTTTTTCTTTTGTATTAACCAAAAAATTTAAGTTTTCATATTGAATCTCAAATATCGATAAAAACTATGTTCATTGTACCTCACAATGAGCCTACAAATTAGAATAGAGAAACCCAAATGCTCAACAAAATCAGATAAAAGCGACCTGAGAAATATGAGACGCGATAGTATGAGAATTTAAACTCCGGCTAAAAATTTACTGGACGTGACCTCCTTATTTTAAGAATTTCAGATCATTAGCAAGAAGGAACCTGATGGTACATTAAAGTGACAATCTCCAATTTGAATATTTTAAAACAAAATAAAAAATCTATCGATCTAGAACACAGCATATAAATTTCTACATTAGCAAACTCAACTCAACAAATAGCGAATTTGATTAAATTACTGCTCAAAATTATCACTGAGACTTTCTTCGATTATCCCCTCTGTCCACCAACTATTGTGGCAACAATGCGTTATTGATTACCATTAATTGAATAAATGAAACACCATTAAAGTTCATTGAAATGCACGTGGAACGCAATTACTCATCATTTTCCCGTCGTGACACCAATGCAATTCCTGTCAACATCTAAAACATACCTTCATTTTCCACATTTTTAACTTTCCCCAATCAAAAATATCTCATCGTGCACCTGCATGTCATTAATCTATAATTGACAGAGCGAAATATCCAAATTTACGAGAAACTGTCATAACTGTACAAAATTCGTGATTATCTTAGTGTAACGTGTTCTTAATTAAACTGATACCAACTGGTCGAAAATTGAAATACAGTTATTTCGTTATTTTCTTATTCCTAACAAAATGATGATTAATTATGTAATTTTCGAACAAAAGGTGAGATCGCTACACTCGTTCTCACTGAAATTAAACCGTGTTAAGTTTGAGGTACAATATGAGAACATCTCATTTTAATCATATTCAATTTGTTAATTATGACATTGTCAAAAGTGTAGAAATATTTTCATGAGGATGTTCTCTTTAATGGTTTAATAATGAAGCAAGGTTAGTAGACTGATCATTATTAGAACATAAACACATGAATATTTATGAGTTATGTGCAAGCTTCGGTATTAAATTAATATTAACCGTTGTGGGTATAATAATTGATAATTCTACACACTAAACTAGCCCTTATTATATTCGCTCTACTTCGCCCTTTATCACTTACCTATCGCACCCACTGCTAAAGCCATCGTCCTTCTGACACTGCGAACAGCTACAAAACGAATATTGCGAAAACTGCGAATCGTATTCACTAACAGAATCACTTTGTTTATTCACTCGCGTCCTCCACTTATCACTCACTATCACTGTCCACGTTCGATGAAGAAAAAGAAGCAGCCTATTCCCATCATTTCGTCCTTCAATCTCCGTAAGGTTGCTGCTGGTGTTTCCCATAGTTTCACATCTTCACTTCTTCCTCTGAAAACAAGTCCGAATGACAATATCGCTTTTACTTTCATTAGAAATTCGATCGAAAGTCAATAATCCGTGAATGAAAAATCAAAGGATATTGTTTGTTTTGTTAGAAAGTGCGTTACAAAGGAGATAAATCCGAATTGATTACTTTTTCTTGTTTTCTGCGATGAGGTTACGACCTGCTTAAGACGATTTTACTAATTAATTTTAAGAGTGTGCTTAAAATCGTTAAACCTTGTTCGCAGGATGTTAATTATAGTTCAGCCAAGTTGGTCTGAGCCACCATAAAAGCATAAAAATTTGCGGGCTACCGCAACTGGACAGCTTCAAAAGATTCTCAAGTGCACGTAATGAGGGTTTATTTGCTCAAGTTTGCACCCTGCGATAAGAACAGCATCCCTAAACAGGCCAGATGTCTTGTCATAAATGACAAAATACCGCAAACTGTCCGGGTGCGGTTGCCGTCTAATTTTTATGATTTTATGGTGGCTCAGGCCAACTTGGCTGAACTATAATTGCTTGGTTTGAGTAACGTTCCTAATTTTTTTGGTAGTTTGAGAGATGAATGGCACGATTTTACGCTTGTTTAAGTGTGGCTCCAGCAAGAGACTTTCATGCCCAAATAAACGTGTAGTTCCTCTGTGAAAAATGAAAAAGCAAATAATTGCTATTTATGGATTGAAAGCAACAATTTCGTTTTTTTTTTTTCGATTTTAGGACTAGAATTTTGTTCTATTAATTGCGCTAGACAACAAATTTTGGATGAAATTATAGTAAAATTCCTTCCTGATTCTGAATTCAAAGCCTGGTTTGTTGCATCAGGTCAGGACTCGGAAATATTTGTAAAATAATTTTTTTGAGTACACCGTGTTCATTTTTGTTTTTTTTTCAGTTTTGCAGAACATTTTGCAAAATTATGAAACTTTATAATATATCATAGAAAAACTAATAACAATTTCGGAAAACAAACGGTTTTTTTTAAACTTTTTAATACCTTATTGAATGGAACTCCAAAACTGATACTTTGATTTTTTAATGTAATACGTCATAATAAAGGTTGAGATCTCTGCTTTCTAACGCGGTGTAAAACACGTTATTATCTATTCTCATTTAGAAGTTACATGACAAAGAATGTGGAGTCATTTTTAGAAAAAAATCACTCTTGTTTACTTTCAAAAATTTTGTTAAAATTTTAATTTGCATGGCCTTGTGGCTTGCAGTTTTCCCATAAATGTGGCGTTTCTAAATTATTTCACTGGTCAGAATGGGAGATCATAGATAAAAATTGTGCAGCTACAGTTCAAAAATTGTTGGACGCTATTTTTTTATTTTTAATAAATTTGAGGACGATTTTGTATCAATCTAGATACTTTTTGGCCCCAGATAAAATTTTCGTAAAATTGATGATTTCTTCATCGGTTACTGCCACCAGATTGTCCAGAAAAAAAGTTGAAGTAAAGATACAAAAAATAAGTTTTCAGTGACATTCACCTCCTTATTTTGTGCTAACTTTCAACAGATTGGCGAGTATTTGTGTTTAATAGTTGTCCATTGTGTTTCCCAGAAAATTCTAATAAATTCCTTTCAAAGATTTCCACTCTCTAAATTTTTTGATTCATAAACAAACTAAGAACTCTTTATCACCAAGAAGTTTTTTAAAATGTGTTATTCTAGTATGCGTTAGCTTTAAAGTCATTGTAAAACTTAATATTTGGCTAGGAATTACGATTTTCTAGGCAATGGCCTTGAATTTTTAATGAAATCGACAAAAATAACGAAAAGTTTTAATTTTTTGAAAAACTTCTTAAAGTTTTTGTCCTGTAACTTCTAAACGACGAGAGATAGTAATTCATTTGTCAGTGCGTCAAAAAGACAAAATCTCAGTCTTTTTAATGATGCATTACAATGAAAAATCGGTGTAAAAATTCTTGAGTTATATGCAAAATTGTATATAAGAATCACTAAAAACTGTGTTTCTATTTGGAACATGAGATCAGTTTTTCAAAAATATTATGGGAAGTACTCGCCCTAGCGATGAGTTTTATAGGTCATTGAAAAGTTTATTAAAATGGCTTTCCAAAACAGTGTCGAGCAGTTCCACAACTTTTGTAAGTTTGCAAGAAAAACTGCAAAAACTAAATTTTTGTACAAAACCTAAAAAAACATTTTTTCATGAATATCTCTAAATCTGGACCTGATAGAGCCAAACGGACTTTAGATTCGGAATTCGGTCGTTCCACTTTTCCCGTACAAAATTTTCCAAAATTAGTGTTTTTTTAACGCTCACCGAAAGAAGAATTTTTCCTCCGCTTGGTAAACTTAGTAAGTTTGAATTCCTTATTAAATGTCCCAAATTACAAAACTATTGAAATTGGGAAACCTTACTCTCGTCATGCCTCAAGTTTTGATAAACTTCACTTCACGAGATTTTCAAACAAAACGTCGTAAAAATCTGTTATTGAATTCCCACGCAAAATGACCAAATTGCACGACACTCACGCTCATAATTGCAAGAAGGCAAAAATATTTATGACTCTCTCCGATTAAGGAACTAACAACGTCGTGAAAGTGACCTTAGACCATGACCAAAAATTGGGCACTACACATGCAAATCTGGACATTATAATAATTATTCCGCTATAAGTCGTTTAGAAAGCGAATCCCAGGACAATTTATTATATACTCAAACGCAATAAAGTTCCTGGTCATAAAAAAAAGTATATTTAAAACCCGAAAGAATAAAATTAACGGTTCTTGAATTTTTACCTCAAAAAAGTTTCATGGTGATAATCCAATAAGCACAACACATTTCACGATTATTTCCCGGAAGACCTCCGGAGTCTTTCGCGAACCACACCGGAATAACTGAGAGACTTGCAGGCTGCAACGTTATGTAAGAGAAATTTCGCGCGATGGTTCTTCGGTGGTCTGATTCTGGGCACTCACTAAGTTGATTAGTGCATCGTTAGCGATCGGCTAGTTTTGATGGTATCAGCAAAGTCGCGCGACTTTCGCAATGAGTTTTTAATGAGGAAATGGAATTGGGTACAAGGTGGATATGAAGACAGTATGAAGAAGTTTAGGGGTTTAATAATATGTACATAATTGTTGAAACTTGATCTAGAGATTCGAAAAAAAAACTTCGACCTAGTTATTATGCCTTTATATCGCGACTGCTTTAAAGTTGCAACATAAAAAGCCCAACACCGTTTTCCGCGGCTTTTTGTTGCCGATTTATTGAACATTAATAGTGCTCTCACTTCCTCACATCTGAGCACGCGAAAAACTGTTAAATGAGCTCGTTACAGCTAAGTTCCTGCCGTTCAAGTTATTATTTATCTCATGGTACATTATTGGTGGCTTCCACTGCAGCGTAAAAATCGCGGTTTTGAGTTCATATCCTTGCTATGTAAATGGCTGAATTAATTTCGATCACGAACTTGGCTTTTCTTTTTGTTAATTAAATTAGTCGAGAATGTGCTCACAAAAAACAAAGTACGGTACTTAAGCAACGAATTATAAATATGCATTAACACATAGAATTTCTCCGAACTAACTACTAGTATTACTTACAATTACATTTACTGTTAAAATAATTACATCAAATCAACTTCCGTTTATTAAAAATGCTCTATTTAACTAATTACGTTCAATTTCGACAATTTAATTAGATGAGACCCATGTTATGATCCCAGGCAAATTAAGCGTAATTTAATTAATTAACAAACAATGCGACTTACCTGTACAGATTCACATTATCACTGAAGATTGACCATCATTGAACGTGTTCTCGTCACTTCTTTGACAAGTTACCTTATACACCCATCACTGTTAGATCGAACTGGTGAACTCTTAACCAGACAACATACTTGCAATAAAAACTGACTGATACAATTAACCGCAAACATTGGAAAAAATATATTGATGTGATGGGTACCATCATAGTACCTTCATGGTACCGTTACACGTTTTTTTTCTGATTGACCAAGCAATTAAGTGAGTGAGTTGTACTCATTATTTGCATCCTTATCGAAATTGTAATTATGTGATCGACACGCTCTTATTAAAGGTACTTAGATTGGTTAATCGAGAAGAAAATCGCGGCGAAAGTAAGAGTAACGTCTTTAAAATAAGAAATTAGATGTTGAACACGTTTACCGACAATACTAAAAGCACCAAAAAAAATCGAAGCACTTGAACTACTCGGAATTTTGCACGGCGCATTCGTTTTATTTTCTTGCGGACACTTTCTAAGTCGTAATCCATGGTAAATCATCGTGAGGAGAATACATCACGTTTGTCTCTTCTATTTAATGGAAAAATCTGAAGTTTTGGAAAGTAACGCCTGATAGAAATCCTTCTCAAAGTTCCGTACATTCAAATTTAAATTTCGAAAATTTCTTACTTTTACAGTTCTTCAGGCCACCATCACGTTTTCAGAATTTATTTTCAAAGAAATATTCTCGTGGCAAACAGCGAAATTGGGGAAAATATTTTTGCAAAAATATTTGCAAATGAATTTTAAAACATTCACAAATAATTTCACAATTCTGCGCAGTAACAATGTGCCAAATGAAGAGAATAAACCCCTCAAACCACTGAATTTCAAGGTTAACGAACAGAAAAAATTTTTCTGCTTTTGACAAATTTTGAACGTCGAATTGCAAGAAAAACTTTTATTCGTAAAAATTTGAGAAAAAATGTGATCGTGTAAAACCGCCTTTACACAGAAAATGTAAAAAATATAAATAAAAAAAAAAACAATGTAGTGGTCTTTCAAGCCGTATCACAAAATAAAAAAAAATCTAATCGAGAATTTTTATTATAACCTACAGTTTATTCCACACTTAACTAAATTTCACTTTATAAGTCGCATCATGCTTATTTCTCACATGCTTAATTAAATTACTGTTCCACTTAGTTTTATATGAGCATTGCTCACAGTCCAACCATATCACTTCTTTCATCACCACACTATGCTTATACTTGACATGCTTAGTCAAAACACTTTTACTCTTAGCTTTGTATGTACACTCCACACAATCAAACCACGTCATCTTATCAGATTCTGTATGCTTATTCAAAATATGATCCTTTAAAGTTGATTTTTTCTTGGCTTTATATTCACAGTGAGCACATTGGAACCAATTGATTTCCTCAGGAGGTGTGTGCTTACAAAGCATGTGCTTTTGCATTAAGCATTTCGTTTTAGATTTGTAGTCACAAGCATTACAGCACAACCACTGGACGTCTTCAGTGCTGGTATGCTTGTATAAAACATGTTGGTTTAGAGTGGTCTTAGTTTTAGCTTGGAAAAGACAATGCTGACATTTATGCCATTTTAGTGTCTTCAGATCTTCTAACGATGTGTGCTTGCGGGCTATGTGTCTTCTGACTTCTGATTTGACTTTGGATTTGTACATGCAATGGGTACATTCAAAAATTTCTGTTTCTTCAAAAGGAATGTGTTTGTATAACATGTGAGTTTTTAATTCTCCGCGTCGTTTGGCCTTGTAGGGACAATGTTCACAGAAAAACCATGGGATATCTTCAATCGCTGTGTGTTTATTAATAACGTGCTGTTTAACATCGCTGATGTACTTCGCGCGGTAGGGACAGTACTGGCACTTACACTTTTTCTTATCAGTGTCTTCATTGAGACCACTGAAAGAGACTAGATCAGGGAGAGACTCATTCTTTATCGTTATATCAGGGTTCTCCTCCAATTTAACATGAAGAAAGTCTTCAATTGGAAACTGACCCTGTAAGACAGGATTTTCAGTGACAATGCTAGATTCTTGCGGTTCAGGTTTCACCACACTTTCTTCAGTCATTCCTCAGCCCCTGAAAAAAATTAAATTAAATACCGTAAAAAAATTAGATAAAAAACGAACAGTTTGACACTTTGTATTTTGAGGTTAAGTTATTGATCCATGACTGTTGTTTATTTTGCGATAAAAGTGGTTCTTGAGGGAGAAAGTCGTTTATAAGTAAGATAGAAGTTGGGCTGATTGGGAATCAGGTCATTTTCTGGGCGAACAATGCAAAAAAAAACAAGAATTTAGGAATTTGAGGTTATGTGGGGTAGTTGACATTTACCACCAATGATATATAAAACAGTGAGGTCTAAAACGCAATTCGTAATCTTTTGATGAGGTTGTTTATAGTTTATCCGGTGAGAGATTGGGATATTTCGACAGTTGACATATAGGTTGGTAGCAAATTATGCTACAAAATACACTAAAAACACTAAATTCCTACGCGAAATGGGTTGACAGGGTTGTCAGTAACTGGGGTTATTTTGTTATTTTAAATTTCGCGCGTGTGGTACACTTTTTATCGCGTAGATTTAGTGACTTTTCTGTCATTTAATCTCTCACCGTACAAACTATACATACACTCTCTGATTGGTAGAAGCTTTTTATTTCTTTCAAATTTACATATTATATAAAATCTGTTAATATAAAAATAAAAAAAAATTATATGGGCTGAAGGACGGGCATAAAGCACTTTCATGAATCTCACAATGCAACGTATCTACTGACTAAATCTGAGTATATAAGTTACGCAAGCGCCACAATTAAAAGAATTAGACCGAAGAGTACTAAACCACAAAACATAGAAAAGTAACAAACATACATATAAAATTCATCTGATCCAATCCTGGTTGGAGCATTTCCACTGTAATAAGTTTTTTTTCTATTTGAAAAACCTGAGAAAAGCGAAGTTCGGTATTCAACTATTCCACCAGTAGCATCTACTGCATCATTATTGTCCCAATTAAAGCCGCCCCCGGCTGAATCACAACAAGTGTCAATTGTATGACAATCACCTCCGGAATCATTACCGCCTCCACCGGAATCGCAGCAACCTCCACCGGAGTCGTAATCACCACCGCCGGAATCGCAGCCACCGCCAGAGTCACAGCCGCAATCACTCATTTTTACTTCAGTGGTCTGAAACTTGTTATTTGCCTTTTGTTTATCAATAGTTACCATTAATTATTACTTTACCTGGGGTTGTGGTGTTTCTTAGTAATGTTTACTCAATTTAATTTATTGGGTGTGGCTCAAGAAAGGCAATGTGGAGGAAACAGGATGAGTTTGGTTTAGATTCGGCGCAAGAACCATTGAAGTATATTAAATAGAATAGTAATGTTTTTCGCCTGATTTTTTACTAAAATTTTATTTTGTTCTCAAACATGTAAACAAGTCGGTTTATAAAAAAATACAAAATTATACAAATGTAATATAGGCAAGAGGTTGTAAGATGGCACTTTTTTTAAAGCACTTCAGTAATAAAAAAATATAGTAAAAAGTAGGCAGTGAGCTAGAATACACAACAATTTAAATTGGTGACATTACAATGGCCAAAAAAGCACAGAAAATAAGTCCTCCAATGATCAAAGACAGAAGTATCAACGAACCCTTTGAATTACATCTACCCCAATTGGACGAATTGTGATTGGAATAAGTACCATCGGTGCCCTTTAAAAACTGGTACAGCAAAAATTAGTTTGCTGTAAATGTTGCTTTACAATTATTGTCAATTTATTTGTCAGCGTCGGTTGATTTGTCAGATCCAGTAAATGTCAGCATGCCGAGACTAAATAACATTCAAAAAGAGACAATCGCAGTGCGTTTAAGGGATGGGGTTTCAATTCGTCAAATTAGCAATGAATTAGGTGTGAGTAAGAGTACTGTTTTGCTTGCAAAAAA
Source organism: Gnatocerus cornutus (assembly GCA_029298725.1). NCBI lineage: Eukaryota > Metazoa > Arthropoda > Insecta > Coleoptera > Tenebrionidae > Gnatocerus > Gnatocerus cornutus. Next base: position 15,802,069 of record CM055515.1, read on the forward strand.
AAAATTAATGAGTACGGGAGCATCGTCAGAAAAGCAGGTTCCGCAAGACCGCGAGTTACCACTCCCCAGGACGATCTGCAGCTAACGAATTATCTAAGAGAAAATTCTTTTGAAAGCGTCATATCTGCTAGACAAGCAACTCTTTTTCCGGCATCTTTGAAAACCGCCCGTAAACGAGTGCGTGAAACTGAACTACGGAATCGATGTGCGGCAAACAAAATATTTTTAACGGAAGAAAATAAAGCACAAAGAATACTGTTTGCTCAACAATATGTTAATGAACCGCAAGACATGTGGGACAGAGTAATATTTTCTGATGAAAAAACTTTTCAATCGTGTAATAATGGACACATCAGGGTTTATAGACCTGATGGGATGAGATATAATGAGAGATATGTGCACGACTACAGTAAATCAGGTCGATTTTCCGTTAACGTATGGGGTTGGATTAATGGCATGGGTCCTGGAGTCTGCCTAATAATAGAAGAACGACTTAATGCGGCTGTTTACCGAAACATTTTGCGAGATGTAATGCTCCCATCGGTGCTACCAGTATTTGATAATGTTGAAAATTTTATATTCCAGCACGTTGGTGTTGATTTACTATTTTAAAATATATTTTTTCAATGTGTTATTGTAGGACAACTGTCCGGTCCACAAAGCTCGAATAGTAAATGAATATTTAGAAGAACAAGGCGTAAATGTTTTACCTTGGGCGGCCAACAGCCCTGATCTGAACGTTATCGAAAATGTTTGGGCACGTATGAGAAAGGTCATTTATACCAACGATTTTCGTCCAAGAAATGCAGACGAACTTCGTCAGAGTATTGTTCAGTCTTGGGAAAGCATTACTCCCCAATTTACAGCGCACCTAGTTTCTTCTATGCCCCGCCGTCTCCAGAGTGTAATAGACAGCAACGGCGCTATGACCAAATATTAGTTCAGTTCCTTTAAATACTCATAAATGCTTAATTTGTTATTTTTTGAATTACTCTGTGTTTTACAATTATTTATTCAGAAAAACAATTTGACAAGTTGTCATCTAACGTCATGGCAGTTACAACCTAATTTAATAATTCTCACAAAACCCAGGTTAACACGATACAAATTTTCAATTTTTGACACTAATCAGTTGTCAATTCGTACCAGTTTTTAAAGGGCACCGATGGTACTTCTGATATTATACGTTTTCCTGGATTTAAAACCGCCAAAACGATAATTTTCCACCGGAGAATGTGAGAGTACCGTGGGATCAGAGCCAATTTCAGTAGTAAAATCTACATTGTCATAATTAAAAATTGTGTCACAATTTCCATCGGAATCTTGACAGGTGTTGACAGTCTCGCAAACGGTGTCACAGCGGTCATAACCACCTCCAGAGTCGCAACCACCGCCACCAGAATCGCAGCCTCCCCCACCACCGGAATCACCACCGCCGGAATCGCAGCCACCGCCAGAGTCACAGCCGCAATCACTCATTTATACTTCTGTGGTCAGAAACATAAAATTGGGTAATTAATAATAATTATTATTATTTAAGTGTTAATTTAATAGTGTTAACTGAAATTCTAGTGTATCTATTCAGTTTATTACTTACAAAATTGGGTTATTGCTGGACGTGGGCGATCACGAAGAGACAAATATGGCAAAATTTGGAAGTTATTAAGAAGTCATCAATGATTCGGCGCAAGAACCATCGACATACAAAATAGACATTTTTTTACTAAAATTTACTTCATAAATTCATATGTAATTCGTTTTTGACAAAAAATATTATTTGGCCAATTAATACGCTTGCAAATATGGTTTATACAAAATATATTTTTAATCCATAATAGAAAAAATACAATCAAGTGTAAAATATTCAATAAAAAAAACAGAGAGCTTATAAACTGGACAAAGGAATGTTTCTGTCTATAAAATGCGGACAGTGAAACAGAATGCACAAAAAATTACATTCGTGACCTTACCATAAACACAACAGCACAAGAACAAAGTACTCCAATTGTAAAAGACAAAAGTACCAAACAAAATTTTGCATTACAACTGTTAATTCTGGACGAATTAGAATGAGTATTTCTGGAATAAAAAGTATCAGTACGATCACTTTCCCCTGAAAAACATGAAAATATTGTTGGATCTGAGTCGATTTCGGTAGTAAAATCTGCATTGTCATAATTTTCAATTGTTTCGTAATCGGTGTCATCACAGTCAAGACCACTTCCAGAATCACAACCACCGCCATCGGAATCGTAATCACCACCACCGGAATCGCCAGCACTACTAGAGTCACAGCCGCAGTCGCTCATTTCTACTTCTGTTGACTGAAATTAAAATTGCGTAATTTGTACATTATTTATTTTATAGGTGATAATTTCATGGTGTTACCTGAAATTCTTGTATTACAGAATTACATTTATTCCGGTGTTGGCTATAAAGTTGCAAAATTGTTGAAAATAATTTAAAGCGAAGGCACGAATGTGGCAAAATTTGGCAGTTATTAATTATACTTAATAAGTTGTTTTAATAAGAAATTCGGCGCAGGTACCATTGACGTATATAAAATGGAATATTGTGGTTCAAGGTCTCTTCGGGCCAAGTTTAACAGACCACGCGGTGAGAAGAAAAGTAAACAAACATAAGGCAGAGTTTGTTCATTTTATGTTACACAATATTTATTCAAACATAATCGTTTTGCGAGAAAATAATATAAATATACATAATTATAATAATAATAATTCCCAAGAGACAGAAATAGAACTTTGGCTGAATAAACATCAACGTGTCATTACAACTATAAAACTTAAAGAAACAATAAGGAGTATAACAAAAGAACACACAGATGGTAGACAAGAATTTCCATTACATTTTTGTGAATTTGTAGACTTATTACGATCAGTTTTATTATTACTGTCTGAAAAATCTGAGGGAGTTTCAGTTACACCAGTATCAAATATATTGTCATTGACATTATTATAAGTCGTGTCACAACCTCCATTTGATTTAGAAGAAGAGGAGGAGCTTATAGTATCGCAGACATAACCACCACCGCCACCAAAATCGCAATCATCACTCATTTTTACTTCTGTGATGTTAAAAACCACTTTGTTAGCAAATTGTTCATTTGTGAGACTTAAACCTGAACTGTTTCAAAACCACAATATTTTATGATGGTGAAGACGCACAAATGTAGCTGAAACAGCTTTTAAGATTCGATGGAAAAACTTCTGACCTTTGGCTTTATAATAAAAATAATAATAATTAATCTAAAATTGAAGCGTTTAAAATTTGATTACAAAACTGCTTGTTATTGATACGAAGCAATAACAACAGAAGAATGTTTTATTAATTTGTTTATAACACACATTTTTATTTCTATGGTACACAACTAACCCGATGTCGAATATTTTGGGTTTTGTTGTGGTAAAGACAGAGAGATAAGATAAGGAAAGTTGAGAAAACTGCATCCTATTCCGTTATTGCAACGCAATAAAAATCATAGACCTGTATAAAATACACTCCTTGTTTTTCATAACAGGGACAAAATAAAACCATTTGTAAAATAAAAAAGAACGTTTATTTAACTTTATTCTTCAATAGATACATGTTAAAAATTACAATAGTCAAAAAATCACTTTTTTCCATATACTTCCACAAACATTTTAATTTCTTCGTCAGGAGGTGCCTGTATGTTAACTGTCACCATGCTACCAGAGCTTGTATTTTCAATAACCACCAAATCAGCAAATCCACTGGTTTGCCCGAAATTTAAAACGTTGACTTTTGTAATACGAGCAAAATTCTGATTTGAGTATATCTGGTTTATACCGGTACTCACAACAGTGTCTCTTGAAATCAGGGGGTAGTTAAAACCTGGAATTTCACAAACTAGGTCGCCATTTTCTGGAAGCTTCTTCTCGTGGTTTATGTTTCTGCAAATGATTTTTTCCGATGGGACAAATGTTGTTGTTGTTGAAGGTTTTATGGTTGTAGTAGTCGTGCTGGTGGTTGTATAATTGGATGGAATACTAACAACGGACGCAATAATTGTGAAAATCATTGCTGCGACAATCATTGTTCTTTGAGTCAAGTAGTGACACAAATGAAAATCAACACTTTATTTCAAGAAATTTATAGGCATGTTTTTCAGATAGTACAACCACAAATTTCCTGTGTAGCGTAATGGATAAGACCTTCTAAAATCGCACTTTATCAGACTTACATTTTTTTATCCTCATAAGTGAATTAGGTCCACATAAGTATTTCTAATACTTAACGAACCCAGTTGGGAATTTTTAAGAATGAAATTAACCAACATTTTGGTTTGTAGGAAATGCAGAGAAATCCCAAAACAAAAATGTTTACCCGAAATGAACCCCATTGACACCATTCTGCGGCTATAAACAGAAACCATACCACCAGCTGCTTCTATTTTTATCTCCAAACAAAGTTCATATTAGTTTCCGTTTCCGTTATCAACAACGCACTCTACTTTTTATATCTCAATAGTCGCAGTGTCTGCAAAGTTAACAATCCTTGGCTAACATCAACGGTGTTTCCACTCCCAGAATCCAAGGTGGGTGCAATTAATGCGCAGTTCCAACAATGACCATCAAGAAACAACAATAAGCTTCGAAGATCTCAATTTTTTTTAAAACTTAACATCGCCATTAACTCCCAGGTAACTTTAATCATTAAAGTGAAAAGCATAGATTGTCGAGAAATCCAAAGATTTAAAAATGGGTGACTGCTGTTGTGACAAGAGTGGGGGAACCACAAGGTGCTGTCATTGTGGCGATACGAAATTACAGGTGGATGTGGGAACGTCAACTTGTGATATTCCTGAAGCAACGATGGACGCCACGCTTATCAATAGTTCTCAAGATAACAGGAGTTCAACGAAAAATCGGGGGAATTGTGGGCGTACGATATGCATACTTATTGTGCTTTTGGCGTTTATTTGCATGGTTGGAGGGATTGTTTTAGTGGAGGTTTTTTACGAAAACTAATGAAATGTGATAATAATATGTTGCTCTTGTACTTATGTGTGCCTTATTTATGTATTTTAAAACGTTTGTATGGAAAATAAAAAAAGAAAAAGGTGCGTCCTTATTCGATTTAATTATAAGAATAGAAAAAAAGTTAAATTATATAAAAATATGAACTCTAAAAGTAACCACTTGCTCAACAACAAAATCCCTGATCTGGTCCTTCAAGAAATAGCAAAACTTGTCTGTTTCTTTAAAAAGTCGATCTCGTTTCGTCAGGGCTCCAACTTGTTGTCTCACTAGTAATCTTCTCCCCTTTCCCACAGGATCCAAAATCTCAATCTCATACTTAAAGTTGTCGTTCTGTGACCCAATTATCTGTACAGTCCACAGATACTTCTCATCCGGTGTTCGCAGTGTTACCAACCTAAACAACTGATTTGAGAACTTGATGATATCACACTTCATTCTTTGAGGAAGAAGTTGCTTGGAAATTTGGGCGGAATTTGTCACCAGTTCTTGATGGTTGTTCTGGACGTGTTTTTCCAATTCCTTCCATGGTCCTTTCCAAGGACACGTTTCAAATTCGTTGACTGGACAGTTAAAGTCGCCTAATTCACACCCCATTTGGTGCTTTTTGATTAACTCGGGTTTGGAGACGTGGAGACAACCGTTCTGGCGGTACTTGCACGGGTAGTTTAATAAATTTGCCATTTTGTCAAGATTTATGTTTCTGGTGGAGCTGTTATTTCTTAGGCACGAGTTACAAGACGATTCATGGGTCATTTTACAGTCTGAACATAAAGTGTTGGTGTTGCCTACACAGTGGTAGATTGGGGGAATGGCGTAGTCTGAGCAAATAAAGCATTTAAGAAGCGACAACATGTCTAAATTGATGGCGGTTTTGGGGTCTTCAACGACGTTCCCAATCGTCAGTTTCAAGCTCACGTTTGTGGCCATCACGGGCTCCAAACTTAGCTCATTTGTCACCACTTCTTCAAAAGTGGTTGTGGTGAAAACCATGGAAAGACTCTTATTATTGTTATTAGCCACCAATTGACATGAAAATTTCTTCACCTGTAGCTCAAATTCATTGGTGTACATCTCAAACAGAAGAAGTTTTCTCCGAGGATCAAACCGCCTCTTGAAAATCAGTATCAATTTATCATGAACCACCAAAAAGTGACCATCCTCTGTATCTCCACAACCAACCTGAAGCTCGCCATTTCTCACACAAATATTTTCGTGTTCGGTTTGACAATGATGTAATAAGGACCTCCGCGATCCCTTCCATTCACAACCACTGAATTTCCTCGTGGGGCACAAAATAATGCGATAAAAGCAGGTTTTCTCGTGTTGGGGCACACTTTTGGGTTGTAATTCTTCTTCACAGCCTTCATCCCTGAAGCAACAAGGAAATCTTAGGAACTGTGATAGCGTCTCGAAAGCAACGTTTTGGAAAACGTGTTCTTCAGGAGCAATGCAGCGTCCACAGATGTTTTGGTTGTTGGAGCAGATTCTTATGGGGAAATGTGAAAGGTAGTTTTTGCACTGGGCGCATTTTAACTTTTCGATGGAAGTGTTCGACGTTAAAGCAGCGAGGTCCATGGTCGTAAGGCTGAGGGAAAATCTGAAGAAAAACGTTGAAATTGTGACGACAACAAAAACATAACCTCATACTATAACGTCAAACACATGTCAAACGTCGATATGGAGATTTTTCGCGGTTAGATTGGTACTTGTTGAGTCTTTTTTTTTAGGGCAGAGGTGTGTATAATTGGTTGCCTGTCTTCAAACACAAATTTAATTTTAAATAAAATTTTAATTATGATTAAGTCCAGATTCGTTCAACCAAAGTAATAATTGATAAACAAAGTCTTTTTAATTTTGTCAAATTGTTTTGTTTTGTTTCAAACATTTATCAATCGATAAAAAGTCAATGAAAAAAAACACGAAAGACTTCAGATCAACACGAAACTTTGCGCACAACATCATTTGGCTCTCCTAAATTCATTTCTGGTATCATTTCCTCTCCATCTTTAAGATTTTCCAAGAAATAAATTAAAAATCTCAAAAATTTAATTTCCCGCAATTATAAATTAAAATATCAACAGTGTCCCAAGCTAAGACATACATCAAAGATCATGTCCTATATTTAAACACAAAATTAAATAATAAATAAACAATAACCAATTCGTGAATGTTAAATCAGATTCTATCTCCTGAGATCCAAATTGACAAATAAAGAGGTTTATTTTTTATTTACACCAAAAAAATTCAAACTAAGTCAAACATTTTGAAAAATTGATAATAAATTAACGAAACGCTGGATCAAAAAATCTTCTTGTGATTCTTGTTCCTGAGGTTAGAATTGATAAAATAGTCGTTTTTTAAAAAATTAAAGTCTGGCCAGATTTCAGAATCCGTAAACTAACTTCTTTAGGATTTGATTTATATTTTAAAAAGGTGCACTGTGCATATCTTTGTTAGAAAGTTAGAAAGATCCGGCCATCGCCACAGTTTTTCTCGAAGTTTGTTTGTCTAGAATTCGAAATTGAAAATTGATTTTATTTTTTATTAACTAGAACATAGTAAATATATTTGTTTATAAATTCAAACCCAATTTAAGTCTTCTCCTCCAATCATGGCCAACAAGTCCTCCTTCAAACTCCCGTCGTCATTAGCTACTTCTACATCCTTCAACATTTCTCCCACTTGGTTTTCATCAGTCTCTACCTTTAAATTGTCGAAACCAGTAATAACTTCTTCATTTCCGTTGTTATCGTCAATGGCCAACCGTAGAAATTGTCTGTTATCGTTTCCAGTCCCCATTTTCCTCTCTCCTAGAATCTGATCAACAAACAACTTCAACTCCTCAACTTCCGGTTCGGCTTTATTCTGATTCTTCTCTAAAATCCTCCCGTTTTGCGTCACCGAGTAAATATTTTCCCCTAAATTCTTGAGCATCTTCGCGGCCAACGGATCTAAATTCTCAGTGATAAAAATCCCTTCCATGTTCTGTAGCCCCATTCTCAGCAACAGCGACACTCGCACATTGCTGTCTTTCAACCAGTACAAAATGTCGTCTCGAAGTTCCTTGTTTTCCTTCATTGATAAAATTTTGTTGAAGTTATCAACGAGATTTTGTACTTTATGTAAGTGAAGCTGTGTTTCCGGGTTCGTGATGTAGTTCTCCACTTCATACAAGTGGCGCAAAGTAACAGCAATGACATCCTCAGAGACTGTTACTTGCCATTTGAATACCATTGTAATTAGATCCCAAAGTTTACTCATACTGGTGGCGTCGAGACGCATCATCGACGACTGGGTAACGTCTTCGATGATGTCACGAACTGCTTCGTGGCTATAGGGCGCTTGAGGTTTCATTAATTCGGTCATGAGCTGTTTTGATATGAGGACGGATATTATTTCGTCGAGAACTGCAAAAGAATCTCAGATTTCAGAGGTGCTGAAAATGGTGGATGCGCCGGGTGAAGATGCTGTGTTAAGAAACGGAAAGTGTTTCTTAAGGTGCTTCTAAGAAAACTACCAAAGTAAAAGCGGTCGAATTTCCCATGCTTCAGCTCCGCCCTTCCCTTGAACTCCCGTGCTCTACCACGCGCCAGGTGTGCAATCATTGTAAATAATTAATTACATTGAGGGAGTGCAGCCCACACACCAACAATTCCTGCAAGTGTTTGTAAACCAAGCGCTTTGTGCATTTGTGCATTTCAAGCGGTCTTCACCTAAATTCGTTCGATCAAGAGGCACATTTTGAGCTTGTAGTCTTTGAGCAATGACAAACACCATTTCAGATCCGAGATTGAGAACAACAAAGGGTGTAACATAGCGTGACATTTTGCCGACAACTGAAGCAATCGATATAAAATGTTCTCTAATAACAATCCTTTTTTAATTTATTGTTCACCGAACAGCGCCACCTTCTGGTGCTCACCATTACAGTTTTCCACGCAGAAACGCGCGTGTTCGAAATTTTTTACCCAAGTAGACCATGCGGCGTAAAAATGGAAGTTCCTGATAACATCAGAAATGCTTTCCAAAGACTGAGTAAACTCTCAACATTCGTAGAGTTTCAAACGGAGTTGGTGAAGTGTCTTCGCGAGGAAGTTGGAGATGTTGAAGGGTTTTTACAAGAGTTTAATTCGTTGCGGACCAACGTTGAAAAGGTGAATTTTTTGTACGAAAAAGTACAAAAGTATGATTTGGTGAAATTCTCACCGGACGGTAAATGCGACTCCAGTGCGCTCCGGCTTAAGAAGAAAGGCGACAATGCGTTCGCCAACAACGACTTCATTGTCGCTTTGCAAAACTTCACGAGGGTCATCATGAAGGGCGAAAGCAAAGAAATGTTATCCAGAGGCTACGCTAACAGATCCGCGGCGTTATTTAAGTTACAGTTATACTCAGACTCTTTAATTGTAAGTTTCCACGTTTCCAAACTCTCTCTTACTTTCTTCGTAGGACATTGAAAGAGCTCTCCAGAAGGGTTACCCCGAGGAAGAGCGCCGCAGTCTGTTTTTCCGTAAACAGAAAGCTACAGAGTACCTCACGGCGGTACCACTGAAAAAATTCCACGAACCTCTTCCTGTCATAACTGAAGAGACCTCGAAGATTCCGGGAGTTAGTGAAAGCGTCGAGATTGTTATGGATGAGTCTGGACGACGGAGAGTGTACGCGAATAAAATCATTTCGCCAGGAGAAGTTATAGCAGTAGAAGTACCCTTCACTTGTGATTCCTCAGGAGTGGATGTCTACCACTGTCACCACTGTTTGTCTCTTTGTTACAACCCAATTCCATGTTTCTTCTGTTGTCAAGTCTTATACTGTAATGAGACGTGCAGAGACGATGCGTACAAGTCGTACCATGAAATATTGTGTCCACTTTTAAACTCGTTGAAAAATATCGTTGGAGGACACGCATCCTTTCTTTTGGCGCTGAAGATGACGATTCTATCCCAACAAAACGAGGTCATGACTCAACTCATCGACAACATTAGAAGTGAAAACAACGACGAAACCTTCAGTCTGGCTTTGATTACAGCTGTTATATTTAACTTAGTGAAGAACCACTCGCCCAAATTCTCCGAAAATCAACCGGAAGGATTTGAAGATAAATTCAAGAATGATATGATGGTGAATTTGAGACTTTGTGGAGCCTACGCTACTGAAATCGATGAGTTAGTACCGAATATCAACACCTCTGAACAGAACGAGCTTTTAAATTTTAAATCGGAGAGTATCGGATGTGGATTGTACCCATTTTACTCCCTCATCAGTCATTCTTGTTGTGTCAACGCAGTGGTGCATCACTATGGAGCGATTAGAGTCATTCGAGCTGTGAGAACCATCAAGAAGACGAACGAAGTCTTGATTTCCTTTGGGTGAGTTCCATGGTAGTGTTAAATTAACTCGAGCCACTTTTCTAGTCCTTTCTACCCTCAAAACTCGAAAGCAGAGCGCCAGGAACGCCTCTTGTCGCGGTACCATTTCACCTGCACCTGTAGAGCGTGCGAGGAAGACTGGCCCCAATTAGACCTACAGCCGTACTTCGTTAAAAACCAAGGGGACTTAAACCTCATCAGTCGTATTAGAACAGGATCTGTAGAAGTAGCAACCCGTGCAATCCCTCGGTTCATTTCAGTTATCGAACGTCTCGAACACTTGGAGCCACATTCTGATTTGATCCTGTACCATAAAATGTTGTCTTATTGTTTTGATCTTCTAGGAAACAACAGAAGGATTCAGTAATTAACAATTTTAATAAATCAATGACACTTTAAATGAGACTTGAAAGCACTGCTTAGACTAAACTTTTTATCACACAAATGACAGTTATAAGGGCGTTCTCCAGTATGAGACCGCTTGTGTTTCCGTAAGACCGACGAGGAAATGTACCCTTTCCCGCAATCGGAGCACACAAAAGGGCGCTCCCCTGTGTGAATCCGTCGGTGAAGAGTCATGTGGTCTTTCGTCAAAAAACCCTTTTTACAGATATCACAAATGAAGGGTCTTTCACCGGTATGACTCCTCAAATGTACTTTTAAATTGGCAACAGAAACGCAGAATTTTCCGCAGACGTTACAGACGGCACCTGAAGACTGCCCTGAATGAGTCTTCTTAATATGAACGACTAGAGTCTCTTTAACTTTGTATCTCTTGTGACAGAAAGAACAGAGAAACTTAGCTTCTGATTCATGTTTGGCTTGAAAATGGCGATCAAGCGCGTGTTTAAAAGGAAACGACATTGAACATTGAGTACATGGATATGGTTTGTTGTCTTCATGCCGTCTTTTGTGCCTCCACAAACTCTGAGCTGTGTGGAACATTTTGGCGCAAATATCGCAGGCGTAGCCTTCTTCCATTTTGTGGCCCTGAAAAAACAGTCTCATTTGGGGAGTTTAAAAAGGCAAAACTTTACTTTTAAGTGGGTGCGGAACTTTCCGTGCGTCGGAAACAACTCCCCGCACTTCGGACATTTGTGTTTATTTACTTTTACTTCTTGAGACTCTTCAGATTTTGTTAAATGCACCAGTAGAGACTTGCTTATCTCAAAAGCTTTTGTAACTTGTTGCTTAAACGTGTACCACCTGTTAATTTCATTCACGCAAGTCGTACAAATAAGGAGAGATTCGTCTGGAAGCTACAGAACTGTGAAAGAGGCGCTGAGGGACTGGGGGCTTACTTGTACGGAAGCACACTCTGTGAGCTTCTCGGATAATAATTCCGAGATGTGTTGAAGGTTGGTTTGTTCGAGTAAGCATATTCTACAGATTTTATCGAGGGGAAGGTCCTCGAATTTAATGCTAGTTTCCATGGTCAAAAGTGAGGTTACGAGCTGTCAGTTTGACGTCTCTTCATTGTCAGGGGTTGTTTGGTTTATCTAAAGATTTCAACGAGTTCCTGGAGGCGTCGAAACTAAAATAATTGTGTTTTCGTCGGTGCGTTGTTGAGAATTTCGAATAAAAGCGTTTGTGTGTTAATTATGGCTAATGAGATTTTGAAATATTGGGATGGTGCGTCTGACATCTGTCACTTTTCTGTCAGTGGTGGAAAGTAAACATGGCGGAGCATGGTGTGAATTCTGTGGACAATAAACAATCTTTTTTCAAAAACGGAAATAAACAATGGGTGAAACTGAACGTAGGAGGAACTTATTTTCTAACCACTAAAACAACATTAGCGAGAGATCCAAATTCTTTTTTATTCAGATTAGTTCAAGAAGACAGTGATCTAATTTCAGATAAGGTGAGTCCATCCTTCAGTTTAAATTCTTTTAAAATAACAGACTTTAGGACGATACGGGCGCTTATTTAATAGACCGAGACCCAAACTATTTCTCCCCTGTTTTAAATTATCTCAGACACGGGAAATTAGTGATAAATAAAGGACTTGCTGAAGAGGGAATTCTTGAAGAGGCGGAATTTTATAACGTGGCTGAACTCATCACTTTAGTCAAAGAAAGGATATGTCATAGAGACAACAGACCGAGTAAAGACAGCAAAAAGCACGTTTATCGAGTTTTACAGTGTCATGAAGATGAGCTCACCCAGGTAAGATCCAACTGTCTTTTTCTTTCTACATTTAAATTCCTCCAGATGGTGTCGACGATGTCAGACGGCTGGAAATTCGAACAACTAGTAAACATCGGATCCCAGTACAACTACGGCGCCGATGAACACGCCGAGTTCTTATGCGTGGTCAGCCGGGAGTGCCGCGCCCCGGAAGGAATAGAAGTGGAACACAGCGACAGAGCGAAAGTTTTACAACACAAGGGCTCCAGAATGTAATTAGTTAATTGTATAAATTCGGACCGAAACAATCCCCCGATGAGACATTTTTACAATTTTTTCGTGTCGATGCTGCCGCTATTGGAGATTTTTGCTTGTAATTTAGTGTCAATCTTCCTGTTGACGGGTGATAACAGGAAGTTTTTTTTGAGATAGTAGGGACACCAAAGTGGACCGAGTTGGGTGCAAATGAAGTGGAATTTTATTGGTGGAGACGGTCTGGTTGCTTCATTTCTTCCTGACTCTGGCTGTTTTTAGACCTGTAGTGTTAGTCATTGCGTTACAAAGAGACGTGGAATGAATGCTAATGTTAAATGTTTCTCTTTCCAAGCCTGTGTGATTAAACTAGAAAAATTCGTTCCACGTGCTTTTTACTTTTCTCTAGGTCTAGAAACGCCGCTAATTGTCAAAATGGCCGCATGTTAGTCTGAATTTGTGTGGTATACGTCCGTGCCAGATTTTCTAGACGCATTTAAGACAGTTGGTTTTGTTGGAAGGTGCCTTTTATATAAATTCGCGAGAGCAGATTTCGTACTAAAATGCGTCGAGAAATTAGATATTACTGTTTCTTTCATATGGAAACATAACTGTAAACGATGGTATTAAGCACTTTTAGTTTTTCAGTTTATTTGGAAAACAGTTCGCGTTCTATTTTTGCATATTGCAAACGCAATTATGTTTCTATGTGCAAGACGTTTTTATGGTAAATTATGGTATATTTTGTGTAGGATTTTGTTGACCTATCTTTGTTGAAACGCACAAAATGTACTGTAAGTCCCGTTTTTTTACCATTACTCTGCTTCTAAATTCGGTTGAAATTCATGACAAATTGTAATCACTCCAAATATAAGCAATATACTTACTTTTAGGTGTTGAGACACTAACAAACCTTAGTTGGTATTACCTCTAAATCAAACAACTTCAAAATGTTATTCCTTAATTTTAAACTTAAACATCTGTATAATAGATTTCCTATTTTGTACGGAATGTCTTTAGACTAATGTTTTGTATATTATACGTTTGTTTATATCAATAAAATTGTGCAATCAAACTCTGCTTTAACTCGTCGCGACTTGTTTTAATGGATTCTCAAGGTACAAAGCTAGAGCGTTCGCCTTCTCCTTCAACATCCCAAATCCCACGTTGTTCTTCGCGTACAAACAAAGCAACAAATTCGCGACTTGAGTTATAGCAATTCTTCCATCAGTACATTCCATCAAGACCATCTGTGGGTGATCCTCTCTAAAAGCGTTACGACCGTTTTTCTCATACGCACTCCAAATGTTACTCGCTATGGCCGCAGTGACACGCGCGTCTCTGTCCCCATAGCCGCTGTACGCCAGGAGGGCCCCCTCTTGGTTCAGCAACCTAAAAATCTCAACAGTCATCAAACTTACACTACATTTTCTTCGGTATTACAGAGTGTTTTCTACTCCACCGGTGTTGGCCTGACTGAGCACCTGAGTCAAAGCTTTGGGTTTCAACATTTTCGGACTTTCGAGGCTCAAAAACAAAGGAAATGTCAAAACCGCACCAACCTTACACGCGAAATAATGGAAATCACCGTGAGTGACAGCTGTCATCTGTCCTTTATATGTCAAACCTGTCAGTTGAAACAAGGTTATGTTATTGTAAATAAACATTTATATGAAGTTTTTTCCGACGAAAAGGGCGAAATGACTGACTGCACGGCGAAAATCCAGCTTTGTAGGTTATGTCTTGCCAAAACCACAACTTTTTTTTCTCTCCTTGAAGACGAAAATTCGTCGATGTTGGAAGCCCTGACTGCCTTACGAGTACTTTCATTTACTACCAGTAGCACGAATAAAAATGAGTTTTAGATTTCACCCACGGATGGGATCTCCACCGTGATGTGTCTGAAATGTCGCCTCAACTTAAAACTCGCGTTTAGTATCCAACAGAGCATGATAAGCGCGGAGCAACGCTTCCGAGAGAAAGACATGATAACCCCTCATGACGTTGTCGAGGCAGAATGTGACGCCTTCAACGAGGAGGTACAAACTCCTATCGACTACACCTGTGATATTTGTGGTAAAGAAAAGTTTACCAAGGAGAATTTAAGGAAACATAAATACAACGTGCATGTGGAGCTCAAGTGCCCCATTTGCGGGAAACAGATCACGCGTACAAACTTCAAGCGGCACGTGGAGCGTCACGATGACCCCTTGTCGATTTGCGAGTTGTGTGGGGCGACGTGTAAACGACAGGATTTGCGGGTGCACATGTATAGGCACCGAAAAAACGCCTTTAAGTGTCAGTTCTGTAGTAAAATTTACAAGAACAAGGCGCATCAAATCCACCACGAAAAGAAGGAACATTTAGGTTGGTCCCCCCACATCTAACCTCCTCTAATTGTCGATTTTAGACGTCGCCGACTTCATCTGTGATACCTGCGGGAAGAAGTTCTACAAAGCCTGTGATCTAAAACGACACGTTGATAGCACACACTTAAAACTGCGCCCCCACATCTGCGAATTTTGTAATGTCGGATTTTCGAGCAGATTC
This sequence comes from Gnatocerus cornutus, assembly GCA_029298725.1. Lineage (NCBI taxonomy): Eukaryota > Metazoa > Arthropoda > Insecta > Coleoptera > Tenebrionidae > Gnatocerus > Gnatocerus cornutus. The sequence goes on from CM055515.1 coordinate 15,817,391, forward strand.
GCGCTGAGAACACACCGAAGACAGCACACGAACGAGACACCTTTCAAATGTGATGTCTGTGGGGACGGATTCCGGCAGAAAGTGTCTCTGAAGGCTCATCTAAAATCCAAACATAAAGTCGAGGAAGAACTGACGTGTGAATGTGGGAAATGTGGGAAGAGATTCGCGTCGAAAGCGGCGCTGATAGCCCACAGTCGGGTGCATTAGACAAATAAACTGTTCAAATTTAAATAAATTCTATTTCTTACGTTAAGTTTTTTTGGGTTGGCAATACTATGGAAGCGTTTAGTCGGTTAATTGCGATTAAGCTGGCAACACTAGGAAGGCGTTTAGTCCACGGTCGGCTCCAATAACTTGCGATTGAGATTTATGACCTCCTGGGGGAACTGATAGTCGCGGTCTTCGATGTAATCAGAGATCACAACATTCAAACCTTTGTCTCCAGGAGTTTGTTCCTTTAGCCATGCAAATTTTGGAGCTTCCAAGGGTACGACGCATCGACTCTTTAGAGAACCTTAAAAATCCGTTGATTTAAGTTTCTTGTGGAGGGTGCCAACTCACCAAAAATATTCCTACACACGTACCAGATCGTGGGGGTTAAAACAATCTGTGAGACAAACCCTACAGTCATATTCCGCTTGTGTAGTCGTGAATTTAAGAAGTCTATGAGTTTCTCTATGTCTGTAGTGTCAGGCCAAGGCGTTGGGAATGTTGAACTAGGCCAAAGTAGATCGCCAGAGACACTTATGGGGAATCTATAGATTAAAATAACTTGGGATTTATTCTGCGTCATGGAATTCAATGTAACTTTTTCTAAACTCTCATCAGTTGGTAATAATTTCCCTTCAAATAACGTCGTGAATAGTGAAACCAAGCGACAATGATCACTGGTGGTCAATTTGTAAAAATGCTGACAATCTAAAATAACAATCTATAAAACAGATTAAGAATACAGACACGGAATTAGAAACGTACCTCCTTAGGGTGCGCGTTTAAAAATCCATTAATATGTTCTAATACTGCATTGACACAATCAGCATATAAGTTGTGCACAAAATAGAAGTCTTTAGAAGGGGGCTTCATGGCGATTCTCAAATCAAAGTATCTAATACCGGCATTTAATTGTTGGATTATATTAATGGATTGTGTTTTTGACCATTTTATTAACAGTGGTCTTAGGACTGATTGGATGCATTTAAGGTACTGAATAGGGTTCCTAGCGTCTGGAGAAATCGTCGAGTTTCTGTTGAGACCATAGGTTGTGCTGTCATGGGACCCTAAAACAAAACAATTTAGTTAATAAATCAAAACCTTGAAAGCATACCAGGGATTGCTAGATGAATTACTGGAATAGATTTTAGGCTGTCTGGAAGATTGGTCATCCAGAATTCCGTATTTGCTGCTAGGTTAATCATCCTGTTTGTTTCAGTTACAGGTAAATTATGGTTGAGGGACTGATAAGGTTTATCTATTTTTGCTTTAGTGGCACTATGCGATAAAATTAAGTAACACCTTATATAACAACACTGCTATAAAACTGACGGTATTTAAGTATAATCACAGCCTGTGATAGTAAAAACATTACTTTTTTCCTCACACTGTAGAACTCATTTGAATGTGACGAATTTTGACATGAAGGGTCGCGAGATAGAAATCCCATTAGTCATAACTACTACTTTCAGTGGACTAAGCAAATTGGGAAATCGTGTTTAAAAAAACAACGAAGCATTTTAAACAGGAAAGTGGAATATTTATGTCAGAATAAACATGCTAATAGTGTTTACGTTAGAATTTATGACGATATGAAAAGATTGCAAACATGAGTAATTTATTGTTGTTTTTGATTTATGAAAAAACACATAAGACTGTTTTAATAAGACCATTTTTTTAATTACTGTAATAAGCAAAATATATAGGTGATTAGATTTTCAGATTAAGAGTTTCCTCAGTTTTTAAACGTTTAAAAAAAAATTACGTGACTTGATTTTAATAAAAACAATAATTTACTTTATTTATTAATTTGGACCTCGGAAAAAATAATCTTAACTCTGATTTAGAATTCAAGATTTGGTGATAGAATACAGGAAGTATTTAATTATAAAAAAAATATGCATTTAAGGATATGCAACCAACAATACGCAAAGGTAGGTGGTGTGACGTATCTCTTAACATTTGCAAAATTCTGAGCTCAATTTTATTTTCAATCTTTCAGATAAACAGGAATAACTAAAATAAATGTATTTATGACTGTCAAATTTAATTGACTACTTTGAATTTGTTATTCTTTGTCTGTTCTTTTGAATTATTTAGATTTTTGTCAGGTATTTTTGCATGCTTTCTATTCTTTAAAAATATAGTTATAATACAAACGTTTACAATTTTAGTTTTTAGATTATGATTTTTTTAACATGATGTACGTATCAATAATATCAATACATCCAAATTTAATTCTTTTTTGCATTAATATTTAATATCAATACCATAAAATTGCTATTAAAACGCATTCACATTCACATTACTATTCCTAGAAGAACTTAATTAAAGATTGTGATATTAATGCTTTTTTCATAAACAGTTGTCTACAATGCAGACGATTACAAGCTCTTTTGAAGACATGCTGGTTTTTACATTTCTTATTTTCTTGTCTCGAGTTGTTATCAGTTTCTCTTTTATTCAGTACACAATTTTTGAAAAAGAAACCAGTATACAACGTCAAAATAGCGCTATCATTTACAGTCCACCGGAAATTGATATTTTGAGTATTAATGAATCATCATCAGGGATAAATCTCAGTAGTAAAATATTCAACTCAACGATCAAGATGAGTGAAATAAAAGTTAACGGCCGAAGTATTTTAGCCGTAGAACCAAGTTTTTTTGAGAAATTGGAAATTACATCTGAAATAGCATTTACGCGTAATGGCATTTCAATACTGCACAAGCATACATTTAAAAATATGATTGTTGAAAAAATCAGTATTGTAGATGGTCTTATTTCAATTATTGAAAATGAAGCTTTTATCGATTTGCCTAATTTAGCTACGTTAACTCTGAGTAACAACAAGATAAAGGACTTGAGATCAAGATATTTTGTTAGATGTGGAGAGTTGGTCAAACTCTCGTCTTTCTTTGGAGGAGTCAACGAAATTGCCATACTCAATGAAAATTCATTGAATTTCCTAACAATCAGAGTTGACACGATATTGTTGGTCCAAAACAAAATTGAATTTATCAACAAGAACACCTTTCGGAAATTTATTGAAACACAAACTTTGGTTTTGTCTAATAATAATATACAAGTTTTATACAGCGAAATGTTCAGAGGACCTATATTTTCACTAATTGATTTGGAATCTAATGGAATTCAATACGTTTCAGACGATTTTTTTGAAACATTGGTCAGTATAAATAAATTGGTCTTATTTCATAATCCTTTAAATGAGAAAATAACGCAAAAATTTTTTGAATGGTCAAAACAAAATGGAATAATTTTGTGGTGTGAAAACCGAGCAACTGTACAACGAAACGTGCTCTTAAATATCATTATTTTTATTGTAAAATACTCATTGCAACAATAGTAATTTCACAATTTTTTTTTTTGCATCATTTCTATTAAGCGGACACTTCCCTCAAGCAGACAAAATCTTGACCCCCACTGGTGTCCGCTTAAGGCAAGTTCCACTGTATTTAATTAACAAAAAATTGCATCTAAGTATATGCAACCAAAAATACGCAAAACTAGGTAGATAAATTCTGAGCTCAATTTTATTTTTCATTTTTCAGAAAATCTTTCAGATAAACAGGAATAACTAAAAAAATGTATTTATGACTGTTAAATTTAATTGACTACTTTGGATTTGTTATTCTTCTACGTCTGTTCTCTTGAATTATTTAGATTTTTGCATTTTTGCATGCTTTCTATTCTTTAAAAATATAGTTATAACACAAACGTTTAGAATTTTAGTTTTTAGATTATGATTTTTTGACCTGACCTGAAGGTATTAATAAAATCAATACATCTGAATTTAATTCCTTTTTGCATTAATATTTAATATCAATACCATAAAGTTGCTAGTAAAACGCATTCACATTACTATTCCTAGAAAAACTTAAGTTAAGATTGTGATATTAATGCTTTTTTCATAAACAATTGTCTACAATGCAGACGATGACAAGTTCTTTTGAAGACATGTTGGTCTTTACATTTCTTTTTTTCTTGTCTCGAGTTGTTGTCAGTTCGTGCCTTCTACAGTACTACATACTTTTCGAAAATGAAACTATTATACAACATCAAAATAGCGCTATCATTTACAGTCCACCGGAAATTGTTACTTTGAGTGTTGAATTATTATCAGAGATAAATCTCAGTGGTAAAATACTGAACTCGACGATCAAGATGAAGGAATTAGAAGTCGAGGGCCGACATATTTTAGCCGTAGAACCAAGTTTTTTTGAGAATCTGGAAATTACTTCTGAAATTGTCTTTACGCGTAATAGCATTTCAATACTGCGCAAACATACATTTAAAAATATGACTGTTGAAAAAATCAGTATTATAGATGGCCTTATTTCGATTATTGAAAATGAAGCTTTTATAGATTTGCCTAATTTAGCTACTTTAACCCTAAGTAACAACAAGATAAAAGACTTGAGATCAGAATACTTTGTTCGATGTGGAGAGTTGGTAAAATTCTCGTCTTTCTTTGGAGGAGTCAACGAAATCGCCATACTCAATGAAAATTCATTGAATTTCCTAACAAACCGAGTTGACAAGATAATGTTGGTCCACAACAAAATTGAATTTATCAACAAGAACACTTTTCGGAAATTTATTGAAATACAATCTTTGGTTTTGTCTAATAATGATATCCAAGTTTTATACAGCGAAATGTTCAGAGGACCTATATTTTCACAAATTGATTTGGATACTAATAGAATTCAATACGTTTCAGACGATTTTTTTGAAACATTGGTTAGTATAAATAAATTGGTCTTATTTCATAATCCTTTAAATGAGAAAACAACGCAGAAATTTCTTGAGTGGTCAAAACAAAATGGAATAATTTTGTGGTGTGAGAACCGAGCAACTGTACAACGAAACGTGCTATTAAATTTACTTATTTTTATCGTAAAATATTTAGTGTAGGTAATTAGGTTTAGTCGTACATAGTGCATGCTTAAATTAATTTCGAACAGTTTGAAACTGTTACCTAACATGTCGTTTATTATATGGCTAATTTTTAATAAAATGAATGTGTTGTTACATTTTGTTAATTTTTTATTGATTTTTTTAAATTTGTCCTTGGCATTCCATATTTTTTTTGACGGAAATGAAAGCAGACAAGATCTCTCTTGTCAATTTGAACCTCAGGAGAAAGACTCTAAATTTGGTGATTTAATATTTTTGACTTTTATTAATATTTAAGACTGTGTCTTAAGATAGGAGAGGTCTTCCACGTATGTCTTAGCTTACTGCACTGTTGACATTTTACTCGACGCGGGAAATAAAATTTTTGATATTTTAAATTTTTATATTATTTGAATTTTTTCGGCGGAAATAAAAACAGAAAAATACTCTCTTTATAAATTTGGACCGGAGGAGAAAGGATCTGAACTTTGATTTAACATTCAGGCGCTGGTTGTTGTTTAATTAACATTTATATTAACATTAGATCTGAAGTTAGGCATATGTGTGGTCTTCGCCGTATGTCTTAGCTTAGCAGGACAAACATTTCTTTAAGGATCTTATTTTGATTTTTCTCGGGAAATCTTACAGATAGCGAAGAACTGATACCAGAATTGGATTCAGGAGTGCCAAATAATGCTGTGAGCAGAGTTTCGTGTTAATCTGAAGACTTTCATCATCATCTTTAGATCCTGTATTATTACTCAAACAACCTCATTAGAATTTAGATTAGGTACATGAGGATTCTCTTCAATTTCTTCACCCACGGTTAGTCCAAATGGAATTTATTTTCCCTTGTTTTAAGGAAACTTTGCACTTAATGTTTAGAACTAAAAGCGTTCATTAAAACTTCTAAAACACTTAATTTGCGTTTCTCATATTCATGTTTATTTCAATTTCCCGATCAAGTTCCTTTGAAAACATGTCTGCCTTTGCATGTCTTTTTATTTTGTCTCGTTTTCTCTCCATCTCGTGTATTGAGTACGCAATTTTCGAAACTTCTAAAAGCCCAGAACATTTCAAATTTGACTATAAAATTTATAGTCCGCCCACAATTTTTGCGTTGAAAGTAAATTCGTCTTCGGAACAAAAATTGTGTGGCAATATTTTCAACACAACTATAAAAATGGAACGGTTAATAGTTTCAGATCAAAATATTGTAGATGTGGAACCAAGCTTTTTCGAGAAACTAGAAATTTCTAATAAATTGACGTTCTCAAACACCAATATTTCAATATTACGTAAACATACATTTAAAAATATGACCGTTGAGAACATAATTCTTGAAGGTAACTTAATTTCGACCATCGAGGACGAAGCTTTTATAGATTTACCTAACTTAACTGCGTTACATCTAAACGACAACAAGATTAAATATTTGACTTCTGAATACTTTGTGCGTTGCTGGAATTTAGTCAAATCCTCGAATTTCTATGTTGGAGACAACCAAATCACCATGCTTAACGAAAATTCTTTCAGTTTCCTTGCTCGCAGAGTCAAGGCAATAAAATTGTACAATAATAAAATCGAATTTGTAAGCAAAAACACGTTCCAAAAATTTATTAAAATAGAAGAGTTAGTATTGTCTAGTAATTACATCAAAATTTTATATGGTGAGATGTTTGCAGGGCCTAAATTCATTTCAATTCAGCTTGAGCACAACAGTATTCGATATGTTTCAGATGATTTTTTTGGAAACAAAGTCAAAATTGTTTCGTTGAATTTACATTATAATTTATTAGATAATCGAACTATTAAGAAGTGTATTGATTGGTCAAAGCGTAATCATATTAAATTAATGATTTCAAATCGCTCAACTTCACAACGAAGCGATGTTATCATTTTAGTCATTTTCGCACTGTGGGCAAAATTCGTGATACAAATCAAAATGGTGTGGCTCTAAACCAAATTTTTTTTCAGAAAATTAAAATTCTACTTTATGCTTGGACGATTAGCAGAGCGTGTTACACTCTTTAACATTCTGCTGGTTCCTAAAATTACTTTTTTGTAACTCGGTAAATTCTTTCCAGAAAAAGTAGTTTAGTTAATTAAGGGGTTTTTGATGTTACAAATACATGAATATAAAATAAATACGATTTTTAATAAATAAGTTTGTTTTTTTTGCTCTTTTTATTTGTATTAAACAGCCACCGATGCATTTGGATATTTTCCAACTCTACCTAATTATAATTTCCAAGAGCTTACTTTAACTTTGTACTTTAGCATGTAAAAACATTGCTACATTTTCCATTAAAAAGCATTAGAACTTCTAGAAAAACGTTTTTAATAATACTACAATATCATGTCTCTTTTGCAACCAGAGGAAATTCTTACCAGTTCTTTTGCCGACATGTCTCAATGTACATTTCTTCTTCTTTGCCTCTCTCGTTGTTTGCGTCCCTCTTCTCTCATAGAGTACAGATATAGTGAGTTCGCCGGCAGTCCGTCATTCTTAAAGAATGACACTAAAATTTCCACACCTCCTGATATTTATTTATTAAAAGTAAAAGCATATTCCGGGTTAAAACTTAATGGCGACATTTTTAACGCAACTATCAAGACACATCAATTATCTGTTTCTAGCCACAATATTCTAGATATAGAACCAAGTTTTTTTGACTATCTTGAAATTACTTCTTTTGTGACAGTTTCAAGTACTAATGTTTCTATATTGCACAAGCATACGTTTAAAAACATGAGTATTAAAGAAATATTTCTTCAGGATAATCTAATTTCAACAATCGAAGATGAAGCTTTTGTAGATCTACCCCAATTAACGGGGATTATTTTTAACAACAACAGAATAAAGGATTTGAGTTCAGACAGTTTCCTACGATGTGCTAGTACTGTTTCGCGTTCATTCTTTCACGCAATAAAGAACAAAATAACAGTGCTTAATAAAAACTCTTTTCATTTCCTGGCAAGTTCAGTGGATTCAATTTTGTTAATGGAAAATAAAATCGAATTTATCAACGAGAATACATTTTATAGATTCATTGAAATAAATTATTTGGATTTGTCTAAAAATCTTCTACAAGTTTTGTATGGGGCAATGTTTACAGGACCTAAATTCTTGACAATTGCACTTGAGTTTAATACAATTCAGTACATTTCTGACGACTTCTACTACACTAAAGTACGAATAAATAATTTGAAGTTAAGTAACAATTTGTTCAAAGACGGAACTATTAAAAAAATGATTAGATGGTCTATGCGTAATAATATCAGTTTGGAGCTTTCAAATATATCTTCACAACAAAGTGATTCTTTCGTTTTTGTCATTTTCGCACTTTGTACCACATTTATAACACACAAAAAAATACTGTAGATAATGAATATGTATTAATAAAAGAGTCCTTTTATTTGAAGTTTTTCTGTCCTTGCAACTATAAAATCGATATTAAAAGAAGAATTTTTCTTTGTGAAAAAAAAACTGAGTTTAACTTTTCACTCTCTTGCGTTTTAAATTTTAATTTGAAACGAAACTATTAAAGATTTCGCAATTTTTCAATTTTCCAAGAAAGTTGCCTCATAAGACAGTTTCCATTAAAAACTTATCGAAATATTCGATTAATTTAAGACCACAATAATCAATTTTATTTTCGCAACCGCAGAAGAAGCTTGCCAGTTCTTTGATCGCCATGTTCCAATTTACATTACTTCTATTTTTTCTGTCTCGTTTTTTATTCAGATCTTGTGTCATTCAGTACAAAATTTTAGAGACTGAAAAATCTCAATCTTACTTAAAAAATGGCACTAAAATTGTCGCTCCACCTGAAATTTTCCAATTGGATTTAACATCAAATTCGACGACTAAACTTTCTGGAGACATTTTCAACGCGTCCATCAAAATAAATCGGTTATATGTTTCTAGTGAAAATATTTTTGATATAGAACCAAGTTTTTTGAAAAATGTTGAAATTACTGCTATAGCGAGAGTTTCCGATACGAATATTTCAATATTGCACAAGCATACATTTAAAAATATAAGCGTTAAATCAATATTTCTAAACGACAATCGAATTTCAATGATCGAAGACGAAACTTTTATCGATTTACCGCAATTATCTAAATTAATTCTCAACAACAACAAAATCAAGGATTTGAATCCAGAAAGTTTCATCCGATGTGGAGCTTCTCCTTCAGATTTATACGCAATGAACAACAGAATATCACTGCTTAATGAAGGCTCTTTCAATTTTCTTGCAAGCTCAGTGAATTTAATTTTGTTAAGCAATAATAACATCCAATTTATCAGTGAAAAGACGTTTCTAAGATTCACTAGAATAGGATACTTAAATTTGTGCAACAATTCTATACAAATTTTGTTTGGCAAAATGTTTATAGGACCGAAATTTAAGATAGTTGAACTTGCTTTTAATAGAATTCAGTACGTTTCTGACGACTTTTTTCAAACTAAGGTGCGAATCAATGATTTGAGTTTGAGAAATAATTCGCTCAAACACGAAACTATTAAAAAAATTATTAGATGGTCTAGCCGCAATAATATCAGCTTAAAGCTTTCAAACAGCTCTTCTTCACAACGGGAGGATTTTGTCGTTTTTGTCATTTTTGCACTTTGTATTAAATGTATGGCATAAAAAAAATCCTGTAGATACCTAATTATTGGTTTTATAGGCACAAACAAAACAAGTATGTATTAATAAAAAACTGTTTTTATTTGGAGTTTTTGTTTCCCTTTAACGATAAAATCTATCAAAAAATTTTTTTTGTGAAATACAACTAAGTTTAACTTTCCACTCTTCCGCGTTTTCAATTTTAATTTAAGACGAAACTACTGAGGATTTCGAAATCCTTCAATTTTTTAAGGAAGTTGCCCCATAAGACAGTTTCCATTAAAACTTATCGAAATACTCGTTTAATTTAAAACCGCAATAATAATTTTTCTTTCGCAACCACAGGAAAAGCTTGCCAGTTCTTAAGTCACAATGTTTAAATTCACATATATTCTGTTTTTCTTGTCCCATTCTTTCTTCACCTCTTGTGTCATTCAGTACCAAATATCAGAGACTGAAATATCTCAATCATACATAAATGACACTCAAATTGTTGCTCCACCTGAAATTTGGAAATTGGAATTAACAACAAATTCGATGACTACACTTTCTGGAGGCATTTTCAATGCGAGCATAAAAATAAATCGGGTATATGTTTCTGGTCAGAATTTTCTTGAAATAGAACCAAGTTTTTTTGAAAACGTTGAAATTACTACGTTCGTAAGAGTTTCCGATACGAATATTTCAATTTTGCACCAGCATACATTTAAAAACATGAGTGTCAAATCTATATATCTTAACGACAATCTGATTTCGATGATCGAAGACGAAGCTTTTATCGATTTACCTCAATTATGTAGGTTAACTCTCAACAACAACAAAATGAAGGATTTGAATCCAGAAAGTTTCATCCGATGTGGAGCTTCTCCTTCAAGTTTTTACGCAATAAACAATAGAATATCACTGCTCAATGAAGGCTCTTTTAATTTTCTTGGAAGCTCAGTGGATTCAATTTTGTTAAACAGTAATAAAATCGAATTTATCAACGAGAAGACGTTTCAAAGATTTATTAGAATAAAATCCTTGGATTTGACTAACAATTTTCTACAAGTTTTGTTTGGCGAAATGTTTACAGGACCAAAATTATCGAGAATTGAACTTGCTTTTAATAGAATTCAGTACATTTCTGACGACTTTTTTCAAAGTAAGGTGCGAATAAATGATTTGAACTTGAGTAACAATTCGCTCAAATACGAAACTATTAAAAAAATTATTAGATGGTCTAAGCGCAATAATATCAGTTTGGTGCTTTCAAATCGTTCTTCTGCACAACGAAGCGGTTTTGGTCTTTTTGCCACGGTTTTATTTTTTGCAAATTTCGTGGCATAGTAGGGCTTTAGTTAAGTTAGTTTATATTAAGTGTATCCTAATCTAACTAGTCGTCGATTTTATTCATACCACAAGTCACAATATGTGTAAACAAAATATGTAATTTTTAATAGACGAGGGGTTCCTCCAATTTCTGTTTTTATATTTCAATTGGTTAAAAAATACAATTCCATGCGATTAAGGATTTCCCAATTTTTCTTGTTCCTCCATACACAATTCCAAACTTTTTTTACCATATAAAAAGATAGTTTCCATTAAAAACTTATCAAAAGTGTCGTAAAAACTCCAATAATCATGAGAAACCTGCTAGTTCTTTCGTCGCCATGCTTCGATTTACATGTGTTCTATTTTTCCTCTCCCATTTTTTGCCCTCTTTATGTGAAATAGAGTTCGATATTTTCGAGACTGAAAAATTTGACTCACACTTAAAAAAAAGCACTCAAATTTCCGCTCTACATAAAATTCACAGTTTACAATTATCGTCAAATTCGGCGACGACACTTTGTAGCGACATTTTCAACGCAACTATCAAGATAAATGAGTTGACAGTTATTGGCTCAGATTTTATAGATATGGATTCAAGCTTTTTTCACAATATTGAAGTTGTTTCAAAAGTGACAGTTTCTAAAACGAATATCTCAATATTGCGCAAACATACGTTCAAAAACATGAGTATTCAAACAATATATCTTTACGAGAATCTAATTTCAACAATCGAAGATGAAGCTTTTATAGACTTACCCCAATTAACTCGCTTAAATCTCAATAAAAACAAACTAAAGGACTTGAATCCTGAAAGCTTCATCCGATGTGCACGTAGTGTTACATCGCTTTCACTCTTTGAAGCAGAGAACAACAAACTACAAAGTGTCAATGAAAACTCCTTCAATTCCCTTACAAGCTCAGTATACTATCTACTTTTAAACAATAATAAAATAAAACTAATCAGCGAGAATACGTTTCGAAGATTTATAAACATACAACGTTTGGATTTATCTAATAACTGTCTACAGGTTTTAAACAGCGAAATGTTTGCAGGACCGAAATTCCAGATGATTGCGCTTGAATTCAACAGAATTCAGTACGTTTCCGACGAGTTTTTTAATACATCGCTCCGTCTCGAAAGTTTGGATTTACAATATAATTTATTCGACCAGAATACCATCGAAAGAATTATTGAATGGTCTAGACACCACCACATAAGTTTGCTGATTTCAAAAAGTTCGCAACGAAAAAATCTTGCAACTTTTGCAGTGCCAATGGCTGTATTCATTGTAAAACTTGTGGCTACATAAAGAAGAGTTATTCTAATTACTGTTTGCATTGCTGTTGTAATAAAAGTGTGTTTCAATAAAATCCTAAGAGATAATTAATCATCTTTTCTGAGCGCCGCTCTCTGAGTGGAATTAATTTTATTTTTTAGTTCACATTAACTTGACATAAATGCCCACTGAAAAGAGTCACATTTTAAAAATTCCATATTGAAAGTGAATAGAAAATAATCGATAGAATAAAAAGACATTCACCTTCACGGATGTTAACCCAAATCGCGGTTACACCATCGGATAACGGAGTGACGCTTTTATTACAAAAGCGAAATTTATCATAATCGGAACTGCGATTTAGAAATTGCTTATCATTGATTACATTCATTTTTATGTTGTAAAAAACGCATGAATACTCTATATCTGAAAATCTCGTGTTTATCACGATGGAAAAATGGTGTCTTTATTAATTGGTTTTTGAAACGTTTTTGACCACTTCAAGTATTTCTTTGTGTTTTGCTAGACAATTTTGGTATTAATAAAACCTTTTAGTACTAAAAAATAAAGTTGGAGAATACAACACAATGGAAAAACTACAAAAAGTGCCACAAAAAACGCCACAATACTCATCTCTTCATATTTTTTTATATTCGGATAACATTGAAGTGAAATGAGCCCAAGATAAGCGATCCTATAAATAAGCACAAATTCGAACCTCCAATAAATCGACAATGTTGCGCTTCCTCCTCTTCGTCCTCCTTTGCGGGTTCTTGCAAGCCCACCCAAACGACCGCCTCATGCACCCTCACCCCAAGATCGCCCCAAAAGCCACCAACGACGAAAACACCTCGAGCTTCTGGAGAAACAACGCGATAAAAACCCTCAAAGAAACTCTTTCCGTGAACACCAACACCAGTAAGTTGTAACAGTTGTAAGTTTGTTAACACTGTCTTGAAGAAATCGCGAAGAATGTCATCTTGTTTATGGGTGATGGAATGTCCGTACCGACTTTAGCAGCAGCTAGGATGTACCTGGGGAACGAGAACGTGGAGCTTTCTTTTGAGAAGTTTCCCCACACTGCTGTGTCTAAGGTAAGACGGTTTGGTACCAACGGGAGTAAAATTGGGGTTTTAGACTTACTGTGTCAACTACCAAGTTGCGGATTCTGCTTGTACCGCCACCGCGTATTTAGGAGGGGTAAAAACCAACTTGGGGACGGTAGGTGTGACGGGGGATGTTCCATGGTCTGACTGTACAGCTATGACTAATACTTCCAATCATGTTCAATCCATCGTACAATGGGCACAGGTCAAAGGTAAAGACACAGGTTTTGTTACAACAGCTAGGGTGACCCACGCGTCTCCTGCGGGTGTCTTCGGGCACACCGCCCAAAGAGATTGGGAGAGCGACACTGACATCTTAAACGACAAAGAAGATCCAACAGTTTGCATGGATTTAGCAACTCAATTAGTTACACAAGAAATCGGAAAGAATCTCAAGGTGATCATGGGAGGTGGAAGATACACTTTTCTTCCTAAAGGCACCAGAGGCGATGAAGGAGACGAAGGGTACAGATCTGACGGAGTTAATCTGATCGAAACTTGGAAGAAGTCGAAGGAGAATGTCACCGCTGAGTATCTTTGGAACAGAGAACAGCTCCTAGGGCTCGATGTGGCAAAAACTGATTACGTTTTGGGTCTTTTTGAAAGTAGTCATTGTCCTTTCCACCTTGAACGTGACGAAAAGTTTGATCCAACTCTCACGGAAATGACAGAGGCGGCTATCAAACTCCTGTCGAAAAGCTCTGAAGGCTACTTTCTGTTTGTCGAGGGGGCTCGGATTGATATGGGGCACCACCAAGCAATGCCGCATCTAGCTCTAGAAGAAACCGCGGAATTCTCTCGGGCTGTCGAACTAGCGGTTAACATGACATCTGAAGATGATACTTTAATTGTTGTTACTGCCGATCACTCCCATACTATGACCATCAGTGGGTACCCGTTTCGTGGTAACGATATTCTTGGGGTTGGTGGAGATGGTAAAGATGGCATTTCTTTTGCCACACTCAACTATGCCAATGGTCCTGGTTACCACGAGGAGGTTTCTGGAGGAAGATACGACGTCTCTAAAGACAACATGGGTAAATCTATACGGATTTTGGCTCAGTGAGTCTTGATTTATTGCAGCCGACGTGGAGTACCGTTTTCCTGCTGTTTTTCCTCTGGACTCGGAAACGCACGGTGGAGACGACGTCCTAGTTTACGCCAAAGGACCATGGGCGCACTTGTTCCGCGGAGTGATTGAACAGAACGTCATTCCACATCTTATGGCTTATGCTTCCTGTCTTGACGATGAGACGAACGCCTGCCAAGATATTACACCAAACAACGGAGCACAAACTGCTTCAGTTATGTGTTCTGTAGTTCTTTTAGTTTTCGGTGTTGTTATGTATATCTAATTAATTGTGATTGAGTAATAAAATTCATCTAAACCCACTGTTTGCCAAAGTCAGCAACCTTGTCCAAAATTTCCTGATTAAAAGAGGTACCGCATCGGCGCCATGCGTCACCGCTTCGCAACTTTCATTGCCACAAATCATTTTTTTATGCAAGAATTCTCCGCCATCCAAAAAAAATCAATTCGTTTGCAGTTTGAGGGGGGACGGACGTAAAGAGGGGACACTCAAGAACACAGCACTTACTCTCATATAAAACCACTCGATCTGTTATAATGAAGTAATGAAAATGCGTGTCGAGGGTACAATTTTTTTCGTTGTTGTGTTCCCACTTCTCACTTCCGGTCACTGTAAGTCGTTTAGAATTTTTTTAGACAGTGTTGATTTCTGGCGGAATTTGCAGGGGATGACCAGATGCACCCCCACTTTCCCAGGAAAGTTTCCAAGAGGTCGGTGGAGGAGAAAAGTGAAGAGAAGAGTGCGGCGTTTTGGGTAAAAAGTGGGCAGGATGCAGTCAGAGAAAGACTGGGGAGAAAAACTAATAAAAGTGAGTCGAAAAAGTGTGATTTATTAATATTCGCATTGCATTCGCGTTATTAATTAATATTCATAATGAGTTAGTACAAATGGGTGCATTGTCTATTGCGTAAGAATTGAAGAATAATAAAGTGATTACGCGGGTTTGATCAGAATTTTGATGAAAACAATTCAATTTGGCGAAATTTTCATCGCCCTGACCCAAATCCTGGAAAAAGGCCACCGCAATGATGACCTTTCAGGTTTATCAATAAAGAATTCTTGGTGTCCTTTTCCATATTTCAGATTGACACAAAATTCGGTCTCACATGTTTCATGGCTAAACACTTGCAATTAAAGAATTGTAGCGTGAATGGACGCACGACTGGTTTCATTCGTCGCGATTAGAAAATATTAATAAATTGGTGGTTTATGCAAAATAATGATAAATGTTATAAATTTGCATAATTAAAATTGCAGCAACTGGTTCTTGTTGCATCGAATATTTTGTTTGTAATCAGATTCATTTTTTACCGTCGAGCTAAAACCGTTATTTGGAAACTGAAAGTTGGCTGATTGGTTGTAGTTCCGGGGATACCAGTTTTATCCGGTTTTAGCGAATAACGGGAGCAAAGTTTGCTGGCCCATATACACAGCGGCCACTAAAAAAGCCTCTTAAAACAAATCCACGGATAAAAATATTATTTTAGCAAACACAAATATTACAATGTTGCAAGATAAAAATAAAAACTTATTCCCTTGTTGTGATGAAATATTTGTTTGAGATTTAACTTTTTTAGAATGTTTTATTACTTCCAACATTGCAAACAATTTTTTTTTATCATTGCAGACGTGGCCAAAAACGTGATCCTCTTCCTCGGCGACGGCATGTCCATCCCCACGATTTCCGCCACCCGCGTCTACATGGGCGGCGAAGAACAACACCTCTCCTTCGACAAATTCCCCTACACTGGTCTCTCCAAAGTAACGCGCTAAACCACCCTCAACCCCCAGTAACCCCTTTTTTTCAGACCTACTGCGTGGACCACCAAGTCGCCGACTCTGCTTGTTCTGCCACTGCGTATTTGGGCGGTGTTAAGACTAACTATGGTACGATTGGTGTGACCGCCAACGTGAAACGTGACGACTGTCCTGCGATGCGCAACGTGACGAATCACGTCTTCTCCATAGCGCGGTCGTTTCAACTAGCCAATAAGAGAACGGGAGTTGTGACGACGGCACGCGTCACGCACGCGTCTCCTGCTGGAGTTTACGCTCATACCGCTGAACGTGATTGGGAAAGTGACGGTGATGTCATTGCTTCGAATTATGATGCAGTCACGTGTAAGGATATTGCGTGGCAGTTGGTGCATGGGGAAACTGGGAAGGAGTTGAACGTGGTTTTGGGGGGAGGAAAAAAGAATTTTTTACCACAAAATGAAAATGGATGGCGAGTTGATAATGTTAATTTAATCGAAGAGTGGTTGCGACAGAAAAAGAGTCTTGGAGCTAAAGCTGAGTTTGTGGAAGACCGAAAAGGTCTTCTTGGCGTGGAGTATAACAGCACTGAGTACCTTCTGGGGTTGTTCAATGATGACCATATCAATTTTAATTTAAAGCGGAACAAGACAGCGGAGCCTTCCCTGGCGGAAATGACCGAAGCAGCTATCAAACTCCTCCGGGAATCTTCAGAAGGGTACTTTTTATTCGTCGAGGGGGCGCGAATTGATATGGGGCACCACAACGCTCAAGCCAGAATGGCTCTAGACGAAACTAAAGAATTCTCCAAAGCAGTACAATCAGCTATTGATATGACCAATGAAAGTGACACTTTAATCATCGTGACGTCAGATCACGCTCACACGATGAGCTACAGTGGTTATGCTCAACGCGGAAATGACATTTTGGGAATCGCAGGAAATGCTGACGACACTTTGCCTTATCTAATTTTGAACTACGCCAACGGACCTGGGTATAAAAACGAAGTTGGGCACCGACATGACGTCAGGAAGGATGACATGAGTTGGTAACCAGTGTTACCACCTGTTTGTACTAATCTTGTTTTTTCAGGCAATGAGGAGTACCAATACCCGGGGATTTCGCCACTGGTCATGGAAACACACGGCGGCGACGACGTCGCTATCTTCGCGAAGGGTCCATGGGCGCACCTCTTCACCGGTGTGATGGAAGAAAATGTGATACCTCACCTCATGTCGTACGCTTCTTGCGTGGGCAGTGGTGAAACCGCTTGTGATAATATCAAAGAACACCACTCCAATGTCATGATTTTAGTGAGCTCCAAACCGAAATCTTGAGGATGGAAAGATTAATTTTTAGTTATTTATGGAAAGATTTAAATTAGTTCAAACTGTACCTGACGAAAGTAATAAAGTGAATTGTGATTTATGTCGTTTTTCTATTAAAAAAAAATCGATTATCATACTTGATTCTAATACTAACCATTAATCAGGGAAATTAACACGACTAAGTCGATTAAGGACGTTTGTTTTTATCAAGTATGACCTTATCGTGTTACGAAATGTCGAGAACTGAATACTGTAGTCTTCTGGCCTTCCCGATTTTTTATTGATTGATTTTACTTTCTAGTCAAACCAAAAGTTGAACTTGCAAGTCGTGACAAGCATTTTTATTTCACTTTTTATAGTTACAATCACCGGGTAATGATCCAAGTTACGTACTATAGTTTGGTATTTTTATTGTAAGAAAGTTAGAAAAAACGACTTCCGAAGAGTAAAACATTACGATCAAATAAAATCGGTATCGAAAAAGACGTTGAAGTTGGAGAGGGTTGGCGGCCCTGTTTATTGACACTGATATTTTGGAAATGACAACTTAAGTTTAACGTCAAGTTACCAACAGATTTTTTAATTGCAAAGCCACTCAAAGGTGGGAAATAATGACAGGCGCCATTGCCACGTGAATTCAACGCTAATTTTTCCTAGATTCTCTTTACGTTCTCTCTATATTTGTTTCAGATTTTCCTTCTGTTTAGATACTCCTTAAATTCTGTTTAGTTTTTTATTTATTATTTTTGCTTCTTGGGCAATTTATTCTTAGCTTCTTCAGATAGGAATAAGTGAGAGACATATTAAGAAAAATATAATCTAAAGTCATTAAGAACTTTAGATTTTTTTGTTTTGTTGCAGGTATTAAAAGCATAAAAACGTCAGGAAACTCAAACAGTCTTGACCTCAAAGTCCGTTTTTTATCTTCAAGTAGCTACCTTTAATCTTCTTATATTTATCAACAAATATTTTCACCGTTTCGCACGTTACTGATTTTCATTGGCAAGACCTTGTCTGGAACTTTAACGATCCCACTAAACTTAAATCTCTAGAATGAAACACAAATTTCTTATCTTTGTACAACATTTTTTACGATTGTAATAAAACTAACATCAATTTTATTCAATTTTATCACAAGCCGTGTACCCTTCGCCCACACACGAAGCGTAGGACATTAAATGAGGAATCACATTTTGTTCCAAAACTCCACTAAACAGGTGGGCCCATGGACCCCTTGCATAAATAGCCACGTCGTCACCGCCATGAGTCTCAGCGCCTAAAGGTACAAGACTTGGAAACCGATAGTGTTTTGCTTCTACAAAAAATTGTTATTTGTAATCAGGAGTTTAAATCAAATACCGTAGTCATCCTCAGATATGTCATATCTGGAACCATCAGCTGCAGGAAGGTGGAATCCAGGACCATTCGCGTAGTTCAAAGTAGTGTAGACTTTGTTATCTGTGCCTTTTCCTCCAAACTCTAGAATGTCGTGGCCTCTATCTCCATATCCGCTGTAGCTCATGGTGTGCGCGTGGTCTGCAGTGACAACAATCAAAGTGTCTTCTTCATCTGTTAGGTCAGCGGCTGCTTGAATAGCTTTCGAGAATTCGACGGTTTCGTCGAGAGCAATCCGAGCAGCGCCTTCATGGTGCGCCATGTCGATTCGTGCCCCTTCGACAAACAGGAAATAGCCTGAATCTCCACGACTTAGAATCTTGATGGCGGCTGTGGTCATCTCCGCCAAAGAGGGTTGAACCGTTTCATTTCTATCCAGATTGTAGTCGATGTGGTCCGAAGCGAAGAGCCCTAAAACGTTATCAACGCCCTCCACAGCCAGAAGTTGCTCTCGATTCCAAACGTATTGACCAGTTCCTTTTTCTGCCAACCACGCGGATATTAAGTTAATTCCATCAGTTCTATCGCCTTTCTTTCCTTCTTCATCTGTGACTGTTTTGGGAAGGAACTTTGATCGTCCTCCACCCATGACCACGTTCAAGTTTTTTCCAGTTTCTCCGTCAACAACTTGCGTGGCGATGTCTGGACAGAGAGTGGGATCAACATCCTGGTTTAAAGCGTCAGTGTCTGATTCCCAGTCTCTGGTAGCGATATGGGCGTAGACTCCAGCGGGAGACGCATGGGTGACTCTAGCGGTAGTCACAAGACCTGTTCTTCTGTTTTGTGATTGAAAATGATAAGCGATAGAGAGAACATGGTTGCTTGTATTAGTCTGAGCTTTGCAGTCATATCGTTGTACTTCCGGTCCCACTCCTATGGTACCATAATTAGCTTTAACGCCACCCAAATAAGCAGTGGCGGTGTTCGCAGAATCAGCAACTTGACGATCAACAGCGTAAGTCTATAACTTATTTTGTTATATTTTTTTTAAGAAAAATACAGTACCTTGGATAAACCGGTGAAAGGAAATTTATCAAACGACAACTGGGTCTCTTCTCCTCCATTGTAGACCCTCGCTGCCGACACTGTGGGAACGGACATTCCATCCCCCAGGAAAAGAATCACGTTTTTGGCTTTATCTTAAATCGTTCGATAATACATTGAAAATTTGAGAAAAATGAGTTACTTTGGTTCAACTGTTTTGAGATTTTGTCCAGAATTGTTTGCTGAGCATTTTCGTTCCAATACTTGGCAGTGCTTTCAGCAGCGTCGATTTTTAAAGAGCTGTGGGGGATGGTCGGGAGGCGAGGATGGTGGTCAACATTTTCTGGAACAGTATTTAGTGGTAACAACCACTTTTTGGATTAAATACTGACTTTGAGTATTTGGTGCAGCCCAAATGTGGGCTCCAGTCAACACCAGTAACGACAGGACGATAAACATCGCGCACAAACTGACATAGATTTTATTTTGTAAGTATTTATATAAAAAAATATCAGTAGCGATTTTGAAATTTGAAAAGCACTTGAGGCAGATTAATTTACGCTATTATCTTTGATAACAACAAAGAGGTATTAACAAGCATTAGTTTAATTGATAGGTAAAATAACAAAAAACTGGGACAGAATACAACAAAAAAAAAATGTATGAAAAAGCAAGCAACTGTAAAACACAACTTCGGTTACTTTAATAAAATAAGAAAGCAAAAAATGTTGCAATTTTGTTATCTAGAATATTATGATAAGTATTTAGTAAAGGGTTATTACACTGAACGTGTTTGTTAACTGCGTGAATTTGAGAGATTTAGAACAAATAAAACCGTTTTTAGTATAAAAATACCAGAAAAAGGTTAATTAATTGGGAAACAACAGTTTTTCAAAAAATTGAGCAATTTGTAGAACTGACAAAGAATTTAACGTTTCTCAAACGACTTTATGTAACCTCGGTGCGATTAAAATTACAATAATTAAGTTGGTCGACATGATTTTTGTCTTGTTGAAATGGTAATATTCTGATGTAAGTCAGTATCACAAGAATGGCCTTGGCTTTTATCTCTCCAGATAAAAATCTTGTAGAGATATAAAATGCTATTATTATTATCTGCGATATTTTCGTAAAACTTTTTCAATGTATTATTGGTTGCATAGCACTGCAACTGGTCTCGATTTTTTCCCAGAATTCTGATTAAATCTGCTCCAACTCTCATAATTTAAATATCACTTCTAAATACTGCAATTTATTTATTGTTTTCATTACAAGCTGTGACCCCTTCCCCCACACACGACGCAAACGCCATCAAATGCGGAATAACGTTCTGCTCCAACACCCCCGTAAAAAGATGAGCCCATGGACCCCTCGCGAAAACCGCAACATCGTCTCCACCATGAGTCTCCGACTCCAGAGGTGCTAAACTTGGAAACTTGTAGTGGTTATCACCTAAAACTCACTCTTTTAAACGGATTCTTCTTTCTGTATAACACTTACCATAATCGTCTTCGGCCGGATCGTGTCTTTTACCATCTTTCTCACTTTTACGATACCCAGGACCGTTGGCGTAGCTCAAAATTGTGTACACGATGTCGTCCGCTGCTCTTCCAGCAAACTCTACAATATCATGGCCTCTTTCAGCATACCCTGCGTAGCTCATCGTGTGTGCATGATCAGCAGTGACAACAATTAAAGTGTCGCTTTCGTCTGTTATATCAACGGCTGTTTGGACAGCTTTGGCAAACTCGATGGTTTCATCGAGAGCTATCTTTGCCTCAGTGGCATGATGCGCCAAGTCAATTTTCGCTCCTTCAACAAAGAGGAAGTACCCGTGTTCTCCTCGACTGAGAGTTTTGATTGCTGCTGCTGTCATTTCTGATAAAGAAGGCTGCGTTTCAGCTCTCTCCAAATTATAGTCCATGTGGGTGTGAGAAAAGAGTCCGAGGATGTTGTCAGCGTCTACAGCAAGAAGTTGGTCTCGGTTCCACACATAAGAAGCGTTTTCTCTTTGATCTAGCCACAACGAGATTAGATTACTACCGTCTTGTCGTTTTCCTTCTTGTCCTTGTTCGTCTTTGACCGTGTTGGGAAGAAACCGAGCTCTTCCACCTCCCATGACGACATTAAGATTCTTCCCTGTTTCTCCTTCGAGGAGTTGCGCAGCGATGTCTAAACACACTTGAGGGTCAACATCGTCGGACAAGACTTTACTGTCATCCTCCCAATCTCTGTTAGCAGTATGCGCGTACACACCAGCAGGAGAAGCATGAGTGACTCTAGCGGTAGTCACAAGACCTGTTCTTTTGCTTTGTTTTTGAGAATGATAAGCGATGGAATATGCATGATTCGACGTATTGCTTTGAGCCAAACAATCAAGAAAAGAGACTTCCGGTCCCACACCTATAGTACCATAATTAGCTTTGACACCACACAAATAAGCAGTGGCTGTGTTGGCAGAATCTGGCACTTGATAGTCAACGGCGTAAGTCTGAAAAGTGTCTTAAGATAACGAAGAAGAGCGACTGTTGACTACCTTTGAAAGAGCAGTGAATGGAAACTTCTCAAACGACAGTTGGGTCTCTTCACCGCCATTGTAAACACGCGCTGCTGAAATAGTTGGAATTGACATACCGTCTCCGAGGAAGAGAATCACGTTTTTGGCAACATCTTGAAGAAGAGTAAAAGAGTTTTTACCAAGAGTACATGAACAAAAACTTACTCTGGTTAACTCTTCTAGTGAGGATCTCGCTAACTTTTTTTTGAGCGTTGTTAATCCAGTACTTAGACGATTTCTCAAGAAGATTCTTTTCTAAAAACCTGAAAGACGCTGAGGAGAAACGAGGGTGGGTGTACGCGTCGTCATCTAATAAGAAAATTAACTGGAAATTCAATAAAGTTTTTACTTACCTGGATCTTGAAGTGCCCAAGTTTGACTTAAAACCAAAAGTAAAGTCAAGTGGATGTACATGTCGGTACTACGGTTCGGAATTAATTTTTTTAGTATTTATACAAGTCGATTAATATTATAATACCATCGTATTCGTTCAACAGAAGGAGATACATAAATAAAGTGATATTGTATGACACAAAAAACGAAAACTTGACACTAATTCTCTTATTGTTCAGTCATGATAATTTGTTGAAATTCTTTAAATATGATTTTGCCTATCACAGAAAAGCGAAAATATTTTCGTTGTGTTTCGTTATAATTTATAATTATGTCATTGACTTTATTACAGAATTTCACGTGGATAAAAGAATTCATTTGTCCTGAAATTCCAATCCAAATAAATGACAGAGACGGATTTAAAAAAAAAATTAAAACGACCTAAAAATTTTCAATGTTTTCTATTCGGACTTGTAATTTTAATGGTTTTTGGTTGGTACTAGGGCAATAAAATTTAGAGAAAATAGTATTTTTAAAACGAGAAATTTTTCTGTCACAGAAAAGCGTTGAGTTTCCCTACAATTTATAATTATCTCATTGCCTTTGTTAGAGAATTGCCCGTGCATGAAGGAATTCATTTGTCGTAAAATTTCAGTAAAAAGTTTCGCTAAACAAAGTTTATTAAAAATGCTTCCAATTTTTTAAACCAGTTTTTACATAAATGAACATCTCAAATTAAAGATAAATAATGAAATGGGCTAAGCCCAGATAAATTTATACAGTCGCCCGTTATTTTCGTACCACTTTCCTTTTAATTTATTTTTAGATATTTCTAGTGAAAATCCACTGTTATAGAGCATAAAAATGATATATTGACAGATCATGTTCGGGCGAAACGTCTTTAGGTTTATCCGGGATAATTTATAGCTCTTCTGTGTTTTCAATATTAACACCGCTGCAAATAAATTGCATTTATTGATTTAATACTGGCATGTTTATTCGTGAACGTTAAACATAAAATAACTGTTTGTTTAAAATTTCGTATTCAAATCTGGAGCACGACAATTCACTAGTACAGTTAGCAAAAATGTGATAATAATTCTAGCCCACCGCTGCCTCATTCCAACGTGTCGAAATGCGAATTGTGTAACCTCCAATAAACACCCTTTATCAACAAGCAAACAGCACTATGTTGCGCTGAAAACAAGCGCTGAAACCGAGCAAAACCTACATCTTTCAGTTTCAGTAGCGCCTGAAAACGTTACATAAACGGACGCGTTCGCAATATACGCGACGAGAAAATCTCAAAACGAACAAACCATGTCACCCCCAAAGTAAAAGGAGCAACAAGTGTCGAGCTATTTTTGTAAAAACTGAAATAAAACAGAAAAAGAATTATTTTCATGGTAAGTAGTTGACATCGTGCTAAAATAAATGTTTGTGTTTTGTTGCATTTTTGGATGTGATTACTGATTATAAATAAATAAAATTGGCGCCATTACTGGTTATAAATAAATATACCCTTGGCAAAGTCGGATGACACTAATTTCATCTAATTAATTGAGCTGCGAAATTGAGCGTGGAAACGATTGTGTGGATTGTCTTTTAATCAAATGATTGAGAGGGAGAGGGTGCTGAAAGTGCGCTTTTCGTGATAAGGATTAGTTGTCGTTGTGGTTAGCGAAATGACGGAAATGATGTTAAATGGTAATTGAATTCCCACCAAATATTGATTCCGAAAACTAATTGTGTAAAACGAATTTTCAACCAAAGGCAATTCTTGGCATTTATCAAATTAAGTTTGGCAAAAATAGAAAGAAAAACATCTATTTAAAGTCACACTTAATTCATTAATTGTGCAACTAAACTAAATTAAAGGAGCTGAAAGGTCTACTTTTCGTTTTAATGTAAAGTTATGAGGTCGTTAAACGTGACAAAATGTAGCAATGTATTAATATTTTAATGAACATAAATATGAGAGTATTTACCTTTGAATAAATTTGGTAATAACTCCACATCAAACGGGGGAACTTTGGAAGTATCAGGTTTACTGATATGATGGTAACCAAATATGCTACTAAAATTTTTCAAAAAGGGTGATCCATTTTACATTGTTAAGTTGATAATTGATTTCGATAAAAACTAAAACTCAAAAAATTAAGAGTCTAAAAAGCTTAAATTTCCTTAGGGATTGCTCGAAATTTCTTCAGATTCTTGGAGATTCCTGAAACTAAGACATTTTTTGAACAAAACAGGATGTTAAAAATTAATTTTAGAACGATTTTAAAATCTACGAAACCTAAAGAATAACATCATAAAAAATCTTTGAGATCTAATAGTATAAGAAATAACAAAACTTCAAAACATTCCAATTAGAAAAACCTAAAAACTTTTATTTACAATCGCAGAACTTCGAAGTTATTAATTTTATTAGAAAGACAAAAGTGTAATTAAAATTAAATCAGCCAACAAAAAGAAATGCCGAGCTTTACCAATCTGCCAAAGCTCCACCAGAATTATAAAAAATAGCAACCGCAGAAGCTCCCTTTACTTTTTACCCAATGCAAATTTTCCATTTATTCCAAAAGGACGAGCACTCCAGCATTTCATAAATAATTTATATTTTCTTTTGCAAAGAAACAATTTTCTCCGGATTTGATGAAAGGCCGGTCTGTTTATAAAAACAATTAGATTTTAATTTCATATCGAATCTGAATACAAGTATAAAAATAATTCTCAATTTTGTTCGCTAAATGTTGGCCAGAATAAAAGCTAAAATTATCATCTCGTAATTTAATTTTGTTCAAATTTAATAAACATCGTGGAATAAATTTAGACCCCAAAGCTCACTTATTTTGCTTGTAGAAAACCGATAAACCTCCGCAAATCAATCTTAATAATAAAGTTGTGTTGGAAGTGTACGTGTCGAACTAAACCAGATTTGTAAACAAATTTGAGCCTGGGAGCTCCTTTTGGTTGTTTATCTTGGAGTGACAAGACGTTGTCTTTCCATCAGTCTAACATTGATTTCACGATGGAAATGTGAGATTCCCGAGTTCACTGGCATGTGATTTTTGGGAATGGACGCCAGTGTTATTTTCGTTTTTTCGAATAATTGTTTCGCGTATTTATATCCTTGTTGAACGTCCACGTGAAATCCTCTCAAATTACAACTAATTAGAATAATTTACATTTCGGTTATCCGATACTGTGTTCACGGAAACCTGGTAATCAACTAATTACACCATTGGAGAGAAAACCTCTAAAATATTAGAGGAGTTGCATAAGTGATCGATTTGAAATAATGAACACGTCCCGATTGACACGTTCATTACTTTAAAACCCTCGGCCACGTGTGAAATTTCCAATTAATAAACGGACAAGCCATTATGGCCTTTTCCACGGTGAGAAGTAATTTGTCATTTTTTACACGATGTTTACACGAATGAGTTGACATGAAACTGTGGATACTTAGTCGGTATTATCAATGTGGATTTAGCAACGACGTGAAATTTCAGACATTTTTATTGTCCATGCGATCACCACCTGATTGATTGAAATGTTTATCACTTTTCAATTTACTGCAGTTAAGTTCGCATTTGTTGCGAAATGATCAAAAATTAATAAAACTCGCGAAATCTGACCCGCTCAAGAGTCTCCATACTTTAATTAAATTCATTGACTCTTGTACAAACAGACTTTTTAATTAAAAATCCACTCAAATATGAAATAAATTTCAAGTGGTTCAATAAACGGGGACTTGAATTTAGAGGCAATTTTTGGGATTAACGTAAAAAATACAATTTGCTAATTACCTCGTGCTCTAATCTAATTTTATAGCAACAATACTGTGCTTAATTAAATTGTCCTGCAATTAAGACGCCGCAAGAAAACCGATGAAGCCGCCAAACCCTAAATCAATCTTAATAATAAAGTTGGAGAGTGACGTATGTTTGAGGGTAAACAAGAAGAGGAAACATTGAATTTTTTATTTCTTTTAGTGTTACCATGGCCAAGCAAAACACCACGACCTCTCAAGGCGACGACTCTTCCCTCCGCTCCTTGAGTTCGGAAGACGTCTCTCAAGCACCAAGAGGTTACTGTTGCGCCAAATCCGCCAATCCGGCGGATGGTAAAGGCAGAAGACTGCATCTTCTTCAGATGATAGTGCTGCCTTTTATTCCCATCATGGCTTTAATACTTCAAACTGCTGTAATCCTCAACAACGTGATGCTCATTAGACAGGAAGTTATAGATATCGAAAATCAGGTGATTGACAGGGAAAATGAAGGAAAAAAATAACAGGGTTGTATTAGGGTGCTTTTGACGTTACGTGACATGTTGAGTAATTTAATCTCCTACTGAGAGGGAGATCGAGACGGAATAAACAACATGACGGACGGGAGATATTAAATATGTGTGCCGGGAGAATAACCTACTTCTTGAATATTGTAGACGAGGAAAAAAATTCAGAAAATTGGACGCATTTTCGTAAATACGGATCTGATTAAAATGAAATTATCGGCTTCGGTGTGCTTTTCTGATTGATGCTATAACCGGTTAGATTTAATTGCGTTTTCATTGCGAAAAAAATCAGAATTAGAGGGTCGAAAGATCAGTTTAGGATTCTGTTTTAAGCAAATGAATTCGTAAAATTTCATGTAAAATCCCAAAATCAAATGTTTATTTGCGGTCGAGTTGGCGGCCAAAGTCCAACAGTAAATCAATTTTGGCATATTTATAAAAAACAAGCACACATTACAATGTTTCTGATACAGTTTTCAACGCTGTGCTTTTTAATACAGTGTACAATAAATCAACCTGCCGGAAACAATAAAAATACGATGATATACTGTCAGTGGCGGCGCCACGTCCTCATTCTAAAACAAACAAATAAATTTTCCTTCAAGTTCTAATAATTAAATTGTACACGAAATAAAAGGGATGAAAAGAAAACTCGTCGTATTGATAGTTCATAAATGGACTTTGTGTTTGCTCTGAAAACAAAAAAAGGAAGTTAAAATTGCGAAATTCCCTTTGTTAGTTCTATGCTGTTATAATTCCCATTTCTAGTAATAAAAATAAGTACCTGTATACACCCTCCCAGCTTGACGAGTTTCCAAACTAGACTCCCGTTTCCAACCCTCGGATTAAACTCTCACACCAAGCTCAAGTTTTCTGATTTATGATCCAACATGACAATCGGCTTTTGTCAACTTGTTAACAATAATTCTCTTTGGGCGAACATTCTGGCGTAAAATTACGTCGTGATAAACCCAACGATCCCTTTTACAACAGTAGTTTTCCCTCCAATACGGGTTTTTCTATTCCGATAATTACATGATCACTAAGCAAACCGCTCCCAAAAAGGAAATGAAAGGCTATTTTCCTCCACTAATTTTTCCTCGAGATTAAAGCGATAAATCCCTTTTCCAATTTCAACTATCTAAATCCAAATTAGTTTGATGCCCTTTGAAGGTCACTAATAAACACGTAAATCTACTATGTCAAGGTTCTTCTTAATCAAAACACGTGTTCTAAACATATGGAGAAGAAAAGCGTCTAATGAGATGTGGGTAAATTTAGAAGCCACACAAAATTACACATGTCTTGAACGTGATTAACCTTCCAACCCCTTTAAAAAGGGGTGTCGGAAAGTGTTTTTTCACATTTAACATTAATTACACGCAAATATGTCGGTTTGTTTAATCACCTTGATCAATTGGAAAAGAGCGCCTATGCCGTTCCTTTTAATGTCAATATGTGCACAAACGGCGTCGTTTGTTTTTTTATACTGTTTGTTTTTTATTGTTATAGGGTTGGGGATGGTGCTATTGGGGTGATTGATACTAACTTGGAAATAAAGTCGAGGAAACACTAGTTTTCTAGAGTGCTCAGTTAATTGGGAGAAATAAAAAACAAAGCTCTGCTGAAGTTTATTGATAGAGATATGAAATTAATGTTGAGTGGTGTAATTGACATTATTCATTACAAAAAGTGACCGGAAATAACTATAAATCTATCATTTGTCCCGGCGCATCCACCATTTTATAATATTTCAAATTACTTCCATTAGGTAACAATCGCCGAAGAACTCGGCAAAGTGGTAACCAGGATGCAATTAGAGCGCTCAGAAGTCGCCTTCCACGTCTACACCAACGGAAGCAACCTCCGGTACTACTTCCAAACCACATCTTCAATCTCTCTATTATAAATTTCAGATCCAATCTCACTAAACGTTTTGAGCTAACCAACGCAGCTTTACAGAACATGAGTAGTTGGCCCCAAGTCTCCTTCCCCACGGAAGATGGTAAAATATTTATTTTAGACAAAGACACCTTCCAGAAAAAACTAGACGAATTTCGGTAAGCACCATCAAACTGTAGACCAAATAACACATTTCTTGCAGGCAGAAAGTTCTTGGTAAAGAGGAAAGTACCATGGCTGATGTTCTACTGTGGTACACTTCTGTAAATGCCGCTATGCTGGATCATTTAACGACTCAGATCAAAGAAACAGACAATAGTGGAGTTTGGAGGTTTTCACTGTTACTAAAATCAATCAGAGATCACTTTTATGACTTATAGGTACTTGCTGGCGTTCAAAAACTTGTTGAAGAGTATTGAAAGTACAGGAATAGCGGGAGTTTATGGGGTTAACTACTTCGGTAGAGGACTACTGAAAACTGCTAACTACACTAGCTACATTAAACATGACGCTATAGCGAAAGACTTGTTAAATTCTTCTTTGAATTTCGTTCCACGCATGAAAGACGAGTATAAAAAAATAGCTACCTCTATGGTAGACTACGGAAAAATAAAACGAAGGTGAGTCTCAAACTGGAGGACTTTTAAAAAATGATATTTTTTAGTAATGATATAATAACACAAAATTTGAAGCGCGAAGCAAACATTACAGACGCTTTGGATTACTTTGACTGTATAGCTACTTACACAGATGAGTTGAGGAAGCTACAGAGGTACCTGCGCTTTACCATAAGGTACTGTATAACTAAACATCTTCAATATAGTACTAGAAACCTATCACAGAGATTACGTGGATGACGCTTTATATGAAGCAACTAACCGGGAAATGTTAGGAGTGGCCATTCTAGTAGTGGTACTAGCAGTGTCACCAATCATCATCTGGCTGGTTCACAACGCTGTGGCAACTATACAGGTAAATATCTCTTATCTTA
Source organism: Gnatocerus cornutus (assembly GCA_029298725.1). NCBI lineage: Eukaryota > Metazoa > Arthropoda > Insecta > Coleoptera > Tenebrionidae > Gnatocerus > Gnatocerus cornutus. The sequence continues at coordinate 15,847,490 of CM055515.1, forward strand.
ACTCATTTCTAAACTTTAACTTCCAGCTGTACGCCGCCAATCTTGCCAAAAAAGCCAAAGAATTGAAGCGCGAAAAAAAGAAAAGTGACACTCTCCTCTTCCAAATGTTACCTCCAAGTGTTGCCACTCAACTCAAACAGACCCGTCAAGTCCCCGCGCAATACTACGCTTCTGTTACTGTCTACTTCTGCGATATCGTGGGGTTTACTGAAATCGCCGCAGTTAGCACACCTCTCGAAGTAGTGACTTTCCTCAACAAAATTTACAAATTGTTTGATGCCCGTATTGAATGCTATGATGTTTATAAAGTTGAGACCATAGGCGACTCGTACATGGTAGCGTCGGGGTTACCAGTATCCAATGGTACTAAGCACATCTCTGAAATAGCAAGCATGGCACTGGATCTTTTGGCGGGATCAAAACAGTTTAAGATACCACATCGAAAAACCGAACGACTGCAGATTAGATCAGGAGCGCACACAGGTCCAGTGGTCGCGGGGATTGTCGGGTCAAAAATGCCGAGATATTGTCTTTTTGGCGACACTGTTAACACAGCGTCTAGAATGGAGTCGACGGGGGAAGCGTCGAAAATTCATATTAGTTTAGAAATGAAGAAAGCTCTAGACCTCATAGGAGGATACAGGACGGAGCATAGGGGCCTTGTGGACGTCAAAGGCAAGGGTTTGATGGACACGTACTGGCTAACTTGTAAAGAAGGGGCGACAAATCGTATGGTTGATGTGGAAATGCCCAGCTACTTTCCCGAAGATGAAGAAGACACAGAACCCGTGTTTATGAGGAGACTCAGAGACGAGAGTTATTTTTGAAGACAAAGACATCCATGTACTATGATACTTTTAACTGTTGATGTTAATTGAACATTCCTTGATGTTGCTGTGTTTGTTGTTTATGAGAATTTTATGTGTGGGTGGACGAATTGATGTGTAGGATTAAGTTTAATTTATTTGTTTGCTTTTTTATAAAGCAAAAACATGAAATAGGCTAAATATAGTAAAGTACAATAAAATACAACTAATTACCTATGAGTTATTAATTTATAGTTTAAATTAATTTTTGATTATTTTTCTTCGTTTTAAACATAGGCAACCAGTTATACACGCGTGTAGTTGATTGCATGCCATCAACAAAATTCAAAATTTTTTCACGGTTAAAATACATTTAAAAATTCGTTAAATTAGTTGATAAAAATTATAATTTGTAACTAATTACACTACAAAACTCGTTCTTATCGGACCTTTCTCCGACTAAATTATGCATACGGCCTTGGGAATTTCACGCGTCCACGTTGTCAATTTCCTCAGTTGGCATTCCGCGTTGTCACTTTGACACTGACAATTCCGAATTCAATTAAACGTAAACAAAGTCGGTTTTTTGGAATTTTGACTGATTTCAACCCTAAATTCCACGCGTAAACTCACAAAACATGTCAAACTAAAGTGTTGATTGATTGTGAGCTAGAAAAATCACGAATCATTCCTTTTTCGTATGGTAATGAAGTGACGTGGCTTTAACATAACCTCACTAACAAGTAATCGAAGAAGTGCAAAACCAATAATGGAAAGGCGGACAGTGAGGAACCGAGCGAAAGAAACCTTCGCTATGGAAAACGGTGAACCTCCGAGTGTTCCAACTAGTTCCAACTTGCGAGGTGACAGAAGGAACATTGCGTTGTTGCTATGTTTGTACACGCTGCAAGGGATTCCTTTGGGGCTCAGCTCTGCTATTCCTATGATCCTTCAACACCGAGGAGTGAGCTACAAGCAACAGGTTCTGGCGACATTCTCACTGTCACACTCTTTGACTGTTTTTTTTCCAGGCGGAATTCAGCTTTGTCACTTGGCCCTTTAGTCTAAAGCTCCTATGGGCCCCTCTAGTGGATTCGATTTTCTCCTCGCGTGTGGGTCGCCGAAAAACTTGGCTGATTCCCACTCAATACCTAATTGGGGCTTTCATGTTACTTCTAAGTGGCCACGTGGACCGCTGGCTTGGTAGCGAGGGCGTAGCACCCAACATCGAGATACTCACTTTATTGTTCTTTTCTTTGAATTTCCTAGCAGCGACGCAAGACATCGCTGTGGACGGGTGGGCTCTTACCATGCTAAAAAAGCACAATGTGGGACATGCTTCTACTTGTAATAGTGTGGGGCAAACTGCGGGATTTTTTCTCAGTTATGTTGTGTTTATGGCGCTGGAATCGGCGAGCTTTTGTAATATGTACTTAAGAAATGAGCCCGAGGACACCGGAATTGTTACCCTTCCCGGATTTTTGTACTTTTGGGGGTTGATTTTCATTGTGAGCACCACTTTGGTGGCGTTTTTGAAAAAGGAGGTGGAGCCCCGGGATGGGGAGCATGAGATAATCCATGACAGGGATATTCAAACAGCTTATAAGTCACTGAAGGACATCCTAACTCTACGACCTGTGCAGACGCTAGTCATCATTCTGCTGACTTGCAAGGTATACTAATCCAGCCATAAAACGTTATCTAATCTATTTTTTTGTTAGATCGGCTTTTCCTCCACGGACAGCGTTATGGCCCTCAAACTCGTCGAGGCGGGAATTCCTAAGGAACGCCTCGGTCTCGTGGCCATCCCTCTCATCCCCGTCCAATTAGCCCTTCCTCTTGCCATCGCGAAATATACCACTGGACCACGCCCCCTCGATATTTTCCTCAGAGCCATTCCTTATCGCCTCCTTTTCGGCTTTGTCGCCGCCTTTTTAGTCTGGGTAACGCCCATTCTTGTCCCTGACTCCTCCCAAGGACTGCCCTTCCTCTACGTAACATTCCTTGTTATTTGTTACGCTTTACACCAGATTTGCGTATACTGCATGTTCGTCTCGATCATGGCCTTCTTCGCAAAAATCAGCGATAGTTCAGTGGGCGGGACGTACATGACGTTGTTAAATACAGTAACGAACTTAGGAGGAAACTGGCCCGCAATCTTGGCGCTTTATTTCGTTGATCCGCTCACATGGAAACAATGCGTGGGAGGGGCCGAAAGTTTGGATAATACGTGCCGTGACGTAGTGGAGAAAGAGGTAGATTCGGATGAGTCTAAGGCGATGATTGATTTTTTTATTTTCAGTTATGCGTGAGCAAAGGGGGGAAATGCACCACCATTTTGGATGGTTTTTACATTGAGACCGCCATCTGCGCCGCCATCGGTTGGGCGTGGCTCCTCTGGGGCCGCAAAAAAATCAACTATGTCCAATCTCTAGACGACTACGCTTGGAAACTCCACAAACGAAAGAGATAGTAACCGGTTTTAGTCTAATTCCTTTTTTGCACTGTTTGAAACATTGTTAGCTCAAATTGAAAAAAAATATAATAATTTATTTTTGTTTATTTACGTTCTGAGTGATCGTAGTTCTGCACTGTTGTTCTTTTGAATTTTACGTTTTGTTAGTCGACGACGCAGTTTGTGATAAAGTTTGAGACGCGTGTGGCGCTTCTCATCATTAGATGGCGTTGTTAAACAAAGGATATAATTTTGTATTTTTTGACCAGAGACAATATCACTAGATAGTGTGTGATTTTTGATCAATAAATAAAAATAATTTCGTACGAGTGGGTTTTACTGGAGTACGGAGCTGGAAAAATGTGCATTCGGTATTTGAATAATGGTATTACCATAAAAACTTGACATTTATGAAAATGACCCTGAAGGAAGGAAAGAAAAGTAAAAATAGCACACTTAGGAGCTGAGTTGGGGGCCTCCTAGGAAGGAAGAAGTGTAACTTTCAAATTTTAACATTCCTAGCTAAAACAGGCTTTTGATGGCCATAATTTTCTTTAATAGAACATCCATATAGCTATTACAGTATTTACAATAAATAATCTTTCTCTGTAGTTTTGATTCATCTAGAAACAAGAGCGTCCCAAGAAAAACCGTCTTTGGTTCATTTTCCATCGACGATATGTCAGTTGTTATTAAAAATACCTTTACTTTCTTCCTCGGACTACTTTTCTTCGACCGCTCCCAACATCAACTTTTGTAATATAATTTGACTTATTCAGTACTTTCTTCTTCGTCAATAATGGCACTTCTGTCTCCATTCGAGGATTTCCTCCTCGTGAAAGCCCCCTTCAAATTCGTCTTAGTGGTGGAGCCCCATTTTTCCTTCACAGCTTCCGAAGACGTCATCAAAATAGAATACGAAGAATTACCTTCACCTTCTTTACTATGATGAATTCCGTACAAGAAGTACACCAACATTCCTTAAACCCAAAACTAGTTTTACATGATCTACCATAAAAACACAAACCTAAAATCATCCACACAAAGAACCGCAGCCACGTCAGCACGTTGAGATGTACCATGAACTCGATGTTACAAAAAATGCTGAGCGCGGGAATAAAAGGTACCATTGGGACTTTGAATCTTAGCCCGGTCGCGTTCTGGTGGTGTGCCACCATGACGATTAAACAAGAGATCATGATGAAAATGAAGAAAATTGCTAGGATGATCGTCCACCAGATGCCATTCTTCAAGTCGTTGGCTGAGACTTGGAAGAGAATGCAAAGAGCGGCGCTGAAGATCGTGAAGACGAAAACTGCGGTGGTTACGACAGAGCCGGGCTCGCAGTTGCCGAAAATTGGGCCTAACCAACTATATTGGACACGGAGGGTTCCCACTAAAGAGACAATTTCTGAGCCTAAATAAAAATTTGTTGTATTATTAGTGTGGTTTTCGTTGCGTCTTACCAGGCGTCGTTAGCTCTGAGGTGGACGCAGAAATATCCGACGCCGGCGTCGAAGGCTTCACGGGTTCGTAAGTGGGTCTGTAGCGAAGAATGATAACGCAGGCACTGACTATAGTGTAGGCAAGAAGAGTACCGATCGACATGAACTCCACCAGCTTCTCTAAATCGAAGAGTAAGGCAATGATAGCCGAGCAGAGACCAGAAATGACCAAGTTGGTCAATGGGAGTTGGGTCTTCGTATTGACATTCCCTAAGAAGCTGAATAAGAGGCCATCAACAGCCATCGCGTACATGCAACGTGGTAATGAAAACAACGAGCCGAAGAGTGTCGTTGTCATCCCGCAGATGGCCCCCAAAGACACGACATACTTCACCCAGTGCATCCCCACGTGGCTAAAAGCCTCCGGTAAAGCTGCGTTGGGGTTAATATCATAATACGGCACCAATAGAGTCAAAGAGGCTGAAACTAGAATGTACCCCAAGGTGACGATGCCCATTGATAGTACCGTTGCCATGGGTATAGAAAATGAGGGATTTTTCGCTTCTTCGCCCGATGTGGCGATGCTATCAAACCCAACAAACGCGTAGAAACACGTCGCCGCCCCCGCTATCACCCCGCCCATTCCATACGGGAGAAATCCACCTTTGAGACTGGTCCAGTTCTGTTCGTCTGCGTAGTACAGCCCCACGACTACCACCAGGCCCATCACACCAAGATTGATGATGGTAAGAAAACTGTTGACGATGGTAGAACCTTTGACACCGATTCCCAAAAGGAGAGCATAGACGATGCAAACTGAAAAGGCCAGAAAGTCGGGGTAGCGACCCAGAAGTTGCTCGTGGAGTTCGCCGGTTATGGAGACGGTAGTGTTGCTTATGACTCCGCCGAAGAGGGAGTCCACGTAGCCGCTCCAGGCGCGCGCTACGGAGGCGGCGCCTATCATGTGTTCCAGGAGGATGTTCCAGCCGATGACGAAGGCCCAGAATTCACCTGGAGTTATAGGAATTTAGCGGACTAGTATTTTTTTAATAGAGTCCGATAAAACATTTAGTGTACTTGAAAGAGATTCTAGGAAATCGGTGGTCGTTTCAAAATAAACATAAAAGTGAGATTAAAAACTATGCAAATGTCCACATGTTTTCACGCCACTCGAAAAACTGCAAAAGTGAAAGTCCAAACAAACAAAAATGCAAAAGAAACTATGCAAATCTTCACCCCAACCCGAACCACCTCGTTAATTTCGCAAGTTATTTGACCTGTCACCACTCTTCTATTTTATTTTTACGAGCGAGCAAGACGAAAAACTTCGATGAAGAGCCCGAATAAATTTATCGGCACTAAATCGCAAAATATAGCCGTCGTTAAACTGATTATTGGTTTAATTAATATTGTAGCGTGAATTTTTCTCAATCCCTCGGTATAAAGCAGTTATTTGAAAACGGTTGCACATACCTATGCTGATATAAGTATAGACATAGGCAGATCCGGCTTTAGGAACTCTTGTCCCAAATTCTGCGTAACAGAGAGCAGAAAGTAAACAAGCGAGTCCTGCTAAAAGGAACGACAGGATAATCCCAGGTCCTGCAAGGTCCTTTGCGACGGTTCCTGTAAGGACGTAGATTCCCGCTCCCACCATATGGCCAACTCCTAAAAATTCCCCATGACTTCACCGGCGAAGAAATTATTACAGTACCTAATAACGTAATGTCGAAAGTGTTCAGACAGCGATTTAATGGAGTTTCCATCACATCAGAAGGCAGCTGCTTTGTTCGGTTCATTTTTGTACAAATTCCCGACATGACGTGCTTGAGGATCATTTTTCTGGAGCCTGGCATCGCACTGTTGAAATTGGATTAACATGCGTTTTTTTAAGGATTTATATTACCTGAGTTTAAGAGATTTGTGCGATTTTCTGTGCAATATGGAACTGTTGGAAAATTTGGGGTTGTTAGTACGACGGAGAAATGCGCACGGTTGAAAGGATCGATTGTTGGAGAGCACTGAAGTTGTAAAAATAGATCGCGTGTTTCCTAGGAATTCTAAGGAGCGAGTGGAATATTGAAGATCCGCCGAGATTTTCTCATTAAAAAAATGTAAAACAAGCAGTTTTATTTCATGGAAATCAAATTTTACAAAATTGGGGTGGTAGTAGACTCGGTGGTAGTAGGAGCATCGCTGGTAGGATCAGTGCCGCCACATTGATAATTAACATAATGTTGCCCTCCGTCACAAACGTACAAATAAGGATACAAAGCTTTCTTATTGTTCTCATAAACGCGTTCCTCGCAGATGTAATACATGGCGGGTTTCTCAGGAAGAGGTCCTGTTTGTCCCGCGGATTCACACAAAGGAACAGGATACTCTGCCTTGGGACAACTCTCACCTTGAGAAGAGACGCTACACAAATCGTCATCTATGTTAAACCCATATCCAGGTTCACACTCATTCAAATACGCTTTAAACTCCTTTCCATCGTTGATACAGAGAACAAATCTCGTGTGGTAGAAAGGATCAGGGAAAACTCCAACTCTGGTGCAATAGAATGGTAAATCTGCGACTCCCGAACAGAAAGGATCATAGTCGCTGGTACAAGCACCATCGACACAATACCGCGGAGCTGTACAAGAAGCGAGATGGGTTTTGTCCCATTGCCCATTACCGAGATCCACGCAGCCTACCAAAGTTGAGCAGGTTTCGCACAGAGGACCTGCGGTTGTACAATTTCTTGGGACGCATGCTTGGATGCCTAAATTGACACGGTAGTCGACGAGATGTGCAGAAGACACACCTAAAATCTACAAGAAAGTAGAGAAGAAAACAATGAGGACGACCTACCAGTGGAAGAAGAATGATGAAGTTCTGCATGGCTCTGATCACACCGAAAAGAAAACGGGATTTTATAGACGTTGAAAATCTATTGTTCTGCGATAGTGAAGGAAATTGCGCAAAATCAAGTGCTTTATTTGGATCATTTTTGATTTTACTGGTTATCACAAAGTCGGTGATAACGAATTTGGACTTTTCTCCGAATCTCAGAGCGCTTTGACTGGCACCTGACAGTTTTTTCATTGACATTGTTCTAAATTCGCAGTTTTCGAAAAAACATGTGGTCAACCATGCAGAGGGTGTTAATTAAGAAGACGCCACTTCTTTCCAGAAGCTTGTCCTCGAAGAATCCTATTGAAGATGCAGGGCGCATTACCACGATTCTGGGAGTCACCGCAGCTCTCGCCGCTTATTACTTCTACGGTCAAGAATGAAGAAGTTTTACAAGTTTCGGGTCCACATATGAAGAACTTGATAGATAACTTATCTTATATCTGTATTTTCGATTATGGGGGGGAATAGTACATAAATAAAAGAGAATACTAAGAAACAAAAACTTTAATTACCACTACGTAATACTTCGAGCATTTTTGATCGTGAGCAAAGACGAAAGAGATAAGAGAGAGATTCTTCTTAAATTATAATACTAAAATTCTGGTTTGGATCACAGTACTGTGTCAAAACTCTCATCAAAGTCCTGGAATTCCATTAGTTCCTCGTGAGGAGGTTCCGGAAGAAGCTCAATTGGTTTGACCTAGAACGGGAGTGGCATTTTAGTACTAAACACTTATTTCCTCACTTTTTTCTCTCGGACTTCCTCGAAATCAAAATCCTTGTAAAACGCAATCGTCTGTAACATCCTCAATGACCTCAACCTCTTTGTGGGTTCTACTTGTAACATCCTCAGTAAAACATCCCGTGCTGGTACTTCCAATTCTTTTTGTGGTAACTTAACAATCATCCGTTCTTCAGCCCAGTCCGTCTCTGTCGTCGGATACTAGGAAAAAATCCAAAAAAGCTTCATCCGAGGTTGTTCGTCGTCATTATTATTAGTTATAAATTATACAAACGTGTTTCCGCTACTACTTCGCCATTGAAGCAGTTAATTATCATAATTATGCGATATTCTAGATAAAAATCTACGAGTGAAGAGTTTATTTTAGAAACTCGTTAGTACCTAACGGGAACCAAACATTTTTATTTAGTCCGAATGTTTTGTCTCGTAAAATCGCTAACTCGAAGTTCAAAAAACATTCAGTTGGGGCGAATGGAGGTCGATGATCGTCTGGAAGCACCTGTCATTTAAGATTACCCTGTCAATTAGTTTAATTAAATACAGGTCAAAGCCTTCGAATGATTTTGCTTTTTCGTCGCAAAGGCTCGAAGGCCGAAAGAGTGGAGCTGCCGACTTCTGGCCCAGTTATTCAAATTCGATGATTAGTACCACATTCCGAGCGGATCCTGACAATTAATATGCATTTTTACAAGATTTGGCAATTAGTTAACACCGAAGATCCTTGCATTCCTCGGAGATGGAATTTTTTGGAGAATGTTTCTCCTTGTTTCGTCCTGGCGGTTTTTCTAGGATAATCCGCCGTCGTGCCCGCATCCGGCCCTCGTCGCTTTTATCTCCTTTTTTAACATCCGTCTGCGTAATAATAACGGCCGTGCGAACTCGGGGTGATGGCGTTGTCTTTTTTCTCGTTTTTGAATGCCTGGTGGCGCCTAACTACCTGCCTGGCGCCGTTGCTCGTTATCGCCGCCAGTATCTACTACAAGAACTCGAAATCGCACTTGGCTACCTTTTATTGCAGAGGATACGAGATATCGAAAGAAAAAGAAACATGAACATTAACTCAGAATTACGAGACGAAAATTCGTTATTGTAGCTCAAGAGCAATTTTCGTTGGGTTCAATTGACTACTGCCCACTTACAAGGTCGAGCACAGGCTGACTTAAGTGCCTAATAACGAATCCGCAAGGATGCATTACTTGAACCAATTTTCTTCGCGGTTTTGTTTTTTGTCCGGAGGGTACGATCAAAATAGGATTAGGTTAATTGACAGAGAAACAAAAAAATTTAATCACCTTGTTTGCGTTAATTGATGGCTGAAGATTCTGTTTACATTGCATTCCGGACGGGTCATTCGCCAATTTTATTTTTGTTTTGACCTCTTCATGGCGCCAGGAAAAAATTCGGACCGAACTGCAGGTTATCAGCCATCGCACTGATCACGTTCAAGCCACTTTTCGAATTCCATGCTCGGATTCAGTTTTTCGCCTCGTCTTCCAAAATAAAACAAGTGTCAAACTTTGCCTCGCTTCAGTGCCGGTCAACTGTTAATTGAAAACAGTTTTTCCTCTACAAAAGTCCTATTGACATAACGTTTTCTTCTCAACGCAATTAGTTGTCATATTTATCGGCTTTGACTGGTTTTTTAAGTCTTTGGTACGCTCGTACAATAATTTACTAACCTGCTTTAAGACTTCCGGATTAAGTAATAACAAGTTTGTTTGTTAACAGAATAATGTATGTATAATTAATGTAAACATGACTAAGAGTTGTTTTATTTTGCGGTGAGCAGTTATCCGTTAAGAAGGATTTTATATTCTTCGCAAGCACGTCAGTTGAAAATTTTCCATATTTCTGGAAAAACATTGAAATGTGTCACGATTAAGGTCGAGGCGTTCTGAGATGAGAAATGGTAATTTTATACAACGCAGTATTCAAAACGAGTGGCTTGAATGTGATCAGTGCGACAATTTTTTATGGATGTCTATAATTATTATAATTCCGATTTTGAGGGCAGACCGGTGAAGATAAACATGCGAAAAAAACCGGCCCTACTTTCCTCTTAACCGCAGATTAACTAATGCCGGTACCCGTTCTTGAATATAGAGCAGAAAACAACAGTTATAAATACCTAATAAAAATAGTTATTATCTCCATCAACACGTGCTGTAAAAATCTCACATTTTGGGCAGTAAATTATGTAAGTCACCTGCAATTATCCCAGAAGATATAGCCGCTCACCTTGCGCATTTACTGAAAAAACCTTCAGGTTTTTACCAGATGTCGCATCTTTAATTTATGGTTTTTGTTGGTCTGGTAATTACTGTAGCAAAAAGTTCCCCGTGTGCGCTAATAATTACAAAGAAACGCAACAGAAATTAACGTGTCTTGTCTAAATCAATAGATTGCACATCAAACACAACCGTTAGAAGCTATTAACTGCGCTCAAAGGTTTAATAACATGTTCCGCTAAAAAGATGACTTTTCAAAAAGCCCGGTTCATCGGTCTGGAAGAGAAAAAAGCGGCCGCGAGATTAATGAGAAATACAAATCGACTTTATAAAAATTCTAGGGTGTCATGGACGTTGGAATTGTGAAAGGTTAAACTTTTGGTCATCTCAAACCACTTGGCCTTAACTGTACTTCTAAAATTAGCTATCAGATCGTTGAGATTACAAAGTTGAGGCTCTGTATAGTCGTTAGTAGTAAATGCATTTTTGCCCGATCCGCAGGTAATTACACGTTAGATGGGAACTCATTCCGAGCTGTAAATGTGTAATAATTACAAGCAACCTGTTCAACAATAAATAGAAAAGACAGTGTCGCCCCGTTGCTCTTCACAATTTTTTCTCACTTCACAGAAGGGATGATACGCCACTGGCGATACAGCTTTGTCCAGGAAAGGCGATGGTGAGTGGTTGCAGCGTCTTCACGCTGTTGCAGAGAAGCATTGACCGTGCAAGGTCATCAAAGCACATCCTCGAGCTCTTCGGAGCAAAGCAGTAGCAGGATTGATGCAGGAGGCGAAATTCAGGTGCAAAACTACGCATTTTCAGGTTTTTTTTCTAACATTTATGGACGAACGCCGTTTTATCTGATTGAAATTAATGTTTGGCTTGTGTCTGCGTAGATTCCCGTTTTCTTTGTTCGTAATTATCAAGCGTGAAATTTTGCTGTACATATTTGGAAACCTGTCCGAATGGATATGAGTTATTGTTCGGAAGCAAAAAAAAAATTCACAGCTTTTAGCTTTGGAAATCCTAATTACTTCATAGAATTTCAAAATTGGATGCTGCTGTTTTATCCTGTCGAAAGGGGCTCTGCAGAAAAAGTTGCATGGCCTGTAGCACTTGTTCGCCGGCTATAAATAGATCATCAACTCCGCTTTGATAATCCCCTATCCAATTACATTTAATTACACCCCTGAACACTCGTACTTCCATGTTTGCAGTTTACTGCGCCATAAAAGCATTTCCAGATCCGTATCTTCGCAATCTCAAGTCCAGTAGCCCGTTTGATAAATTAACGGGGCTCGGTCAACATTTTTCAAATACCATCGTCGTTTTCGCACGATCTAAGGAAACCAAACCAGTTTTTACACCTAGATTTAGTGCGCTCCAGGGTGCAACTTTAGGTCCTTTCCTATTTCTGTTTTTCTTTCTGCAGCGCAATTACCATCGCGTCTGGTATATATTTAGTTGCATCGGCTTGAGGCCATCAAAGGTCGACCAACCGTGGATGGTTAATACTATAAATAGAAGCAAGTTCTTCGGCGAGGTTTGTCCCGGGGACGCCGTCGGCGACGAGGTCTTCGACCAACGCAGCACTTCCGAAGGAATACCTTCGGAGATGCGGTTTGGGAACCAGTTTTGGCGATTTTCGGCTCGCGCTTGACCTATTGACCTTCGATGGTCTTGTAAAGAAGACAAAAAGGCTGCGGAATGTTACGCTCCCAAGACAAAGGTGAAAATCACCACCCATCAGGCAATTTGAAAACAGTTAGTTTAGACTTGAAGTGAAGCCCATTACATTTCTTTACCTCAGAAGTACGGTTGCGAAACAAAGAACTCGTACTGGGTCAAAAAAAGCACCAAGAAACTACGCGCTTGATTTGTTGCAATTTCCAATGATTACAATGTAAGAAGGGTGAATCTTGATGCAATTTCGCGAGATAACTATCGAATAATTGAGATGATGGTTCGTGTTCGACTTGCAACGTACAAAAACATGTCTAGCCCTGTAATAACTGCCAAAAAGCTTCAAGTTTTGATTACAGAGTCATCGTGATTGCTTCTTTCCAGATTATAACGTTGGATTCATGATTTCCAGCCAGCTGTTATTACATTGATTTCATCTCCAAACGCAAAAACTCTTTTTTTGGGTTCTAATGTTCAATAAAGTGGAAAACCAGAACCAATTAGGTGCAATTAGCAGCGCCTGACAAGAGTTCCGTTCAAGTGTTATATTTACAATTCAAGCAAGTAATGGAATTACCATAAGGAAGAACTGACCGTGGTAAAACGGAGCAGAAGTCGATCAAAATTTTTGCGCGGCTTTATGGATCGTGGCCAAGCTTCTATCATCTTCTCCAAAAGAGATTCTTTGATATTGTTGACAATTTAGCACATGGAACACTTTCGCACAAAAACAGCAACAAAGAAACATAAATATCGCTTGAAATGAGATTCAATTCCACGTGAAAAAATGTAGAAACCAGAAGATTACTTGAAAGGGATTTTAGCCAACGACTAATTGTTACCTGAAATTTCCAAATTTAGAATTCCCGGTACTGTGCTTAAAGGATTACCTTAACAGTTAGTTGAAGGCCTTTTCTTGGCCATTTTCCAGACCACTCAGGAATTTGGGGGCGGATTAGATAAAGTCGCGACCAAGAAAGCTCCCGTAATTGCATGAAACCATAAACATCTTTGAAGACGCCTGTCGCATCAAAATTTAAATGAATAATAAAGGGTCCACCAAAAGTCACTGACCTAAAATCACAGTTGATTTATAACCACTATGTTGTCGCATGCCGCAAAATGACTCGTCAATTCTACCTGTTTTAAATAGTTGTTTGACAAACTTTTCAGACATGACAGGTTAGATAAGATCTCAACGTGGACTTCCTAGACAAATTTCTAATTGAAGAGGCTCTCAAGGTGTTGAAAATACTTCGCAAATTTATCTCAAGACAATTATGTAACTCGATATACTTCCGTTGCAATCAAATTAAGTTTATTCAGGGTGTGTCCTCATTGACGTCCATTGCCATTAAAGCAGCAATCCTTGACAATGACAATGTCCATCATCCACGCACGACACAGGATGACTCAATCAGAGTTGTGTTTCGAATTTTGATAAGAAAACCGACGACGAGATGACGAATAAGAAGGTTAATTGCGTTGTTTTTACGTAACAATTAACGAGATTTTTTGTCAAGGAATTTCGCTATCTAAACGGTCATCCATCGTCCCCTGTCGTGGCTTATCGTAGAGGTCCTTCCGGTGCTATTTACAAGAAAATGCGTTCAAAGAATCATGTTGGTATACAAAGAAGATTCCAGTCGGCTGTAATTATCTTATTTAGTTAGGTAGAGGGGCTGTATTATTCAATTAGCATTGTGTACTCGATCCACTTGAGAAAGGATATCCGATATTATGCATTTAATAATTCAGTCGTGGACTTGACAGACGGGACCGATGGAGAAAATTTAACAGAAACTACGAAGAACTGATGACTAACTCCAACATTTTATTTAATTGCAGATTATTACAAGCAATTATTTAAACATCCATTCATGTCACGGAGAGATTCCTGACGATAAATAATATTTGCTCATTTTTGCGAAAGACGCAACCGTCTGTAGTTTCCATTTTTTTATATCCGAAATCCGCTGAATTTATATAATCGGTGATCTTCCTTGTTTAGCAAAAAACTAGCCCGGAAACTCCGAAATTAAACAATCACGCGAAGCGATTTATAATAATGAATAACGAGTCGTGCAAAATTATTGTTTCGCAAGGCTTTGTGTTAAAGAAGGTCTCTTATTAAGATGTATTCAAGAATTATTCTTGGAATAAATTACCAACGACAATTATGTGTTTATCGTTTCATTTTCACGGCAGAACAATGAGAGAAAATTGAATTTAGTTTAGTTAAAATCCTTGTGAGTTTACCAGAAGTACCAATTTGGAAGGTTAGACGGTTTATTGCCACAAAAAATTTTATGGACAAATTTACGACACATTCGCAGGCTATAATTCCTTTGACTTTAAATTTAGATCAGAAATTTCATATTTTCCAAAATTGACCGCTAAAAATATTTAAGATTCCACTTCACCACTTATAAAAAGCAATTGGAAAATTTTACAGAATTATGGGGAACAATTTCGGAAATTCCTTGCGATTTTAGATAAAACTGAGATCACTAGAAAGTCGTATTTTTTGAAGTTCTGAAAATTTTGACGATTATAAGATGTTAACTTTCATTAAAAATTTTCACAGCTTTCCGAAAATTAATAAAATTAAGCATACAAATGTATTTTAAAATATTTTGAAATTTTGAGGGTTCATTTTGGGTCTCTTAAAACTCTGTGCAATCTAAAATTTGTTTCCTTATAATTTTTGTGTTTGGGAAGAATCTTATAATTAAAATTTTTTAAATGCAGCAGTTTCTTTGATTCTCGAGTATTGTCTAAACTATAAACTCTCAGTTTTCGATGTATAACTTTTCATTTTTCCTTCTTATCATATGTTTGAGTTTCTGTATTTTTTTGTATTTTCCAAAATTTTCTGGATTATTCAAGTTTTCCAAATTTGCTTTTTGTTGAATACAAAGATAGAAGAGGATTTGAGACAAAAAGTTTTTGACTAAAATCCTTGCGCTGAGAAAATATCGACTTTTTTCTTAACTAATTGTATACTTTTTAGGAACTAAACAAAGACTGCAGTTGCATAATATTGTATTGTTAACTAATTTTCAACAATTTTGCTAATCTTCAATAATTATTTCTTGTTCTTCAGTTGATTCTTTGAAAGAAAAACATTTAGGAATATTTTTTGTGGTATATTGCAAAAGCTTGAACCAGCAATAGCTCAATTTTAATAACAGATTGTCAAGAAGTTTGATTAATGGTACCACTATAAAAAGCGAATGAAAGGATATATTCTCCTAACATCTTCGAAGAAGGCATAAAACCGAAGCATCAGAAAAAGCATCCATCGGACCTTTGTCCATCGACCGCATCATCGGCAATAACCGTCAATAGAAGCGCTAAAAAACGCTTGAAGGACAAGTTCGTCCCTGCATGACTGTCGTAATTACCCCAAGGAGATTATTATTCGCGTCGAGTACTCCACGTCTGTGAAGAATAATTCATAACAGTCGCCGTTCTAAAAGCTCCCATAATCGAAATCCAAGACCTTTCATCGTTTCTAACAATAATTAAATCTGCATGAAGGTGTGTTTAGAGCCTAACAGTAAATTTCCAGTCCTTCGCAACAAAACAGCAACATGATTCGTACAAATGCGAACCGAATCGTGACTTAGGATATGATAGAAACGAAGATGCACCTAATGCCGTTGGTGAGAGGGGATGACAACCTATATAACTGTCCACCACCGAGCGCCTAGCAAACTCTTGAGAGTGACCAGTGTTGTGTTAACCTCTGGAAGTCCGGCGCGCATTTATCTACTGTTTGAAGAAGACACCGACAAGGTAGGTGCATTTTAAGATTTCAACGGGCGCTCACGACACCAACTTTTATATTCATTGCTTGTACGATTGCGTAAGGATGTAACAGTACCGGTAGTACGCATTTTTATTTTCATTGAAATTGCCAAAAATTGCGCTTTTGAAAGTACCAGGAAAAAACCTTGAAATGAGACAACAAAGAACTAAATGAAAATTACTAGCAATTGAACGATGCCGAAGGCTACGTTGGTAATCAGCATACTACAAGACGCAATCACTCCTTCCTGCCATTATCTAATTGCTTGTTTCAATGAGACCCTTTGTGCGCTAATTCGGTTTTGGTTTATTGACCTTTTCACAAAAAGAATGAGTAATCGGACAACAAAACAAAAATTGCTGCTCACTGAACAATTCGATGCAGGATAAAAATAAATTCGCAATTTCGCTCGCACGGAATGAAAGTGAAATATAACGAGATCCTTAAAAACTGGATAAACTCTGCGAACTGGGGCAAACGGATTCTTAGTTTTATTGTTTGCTTATTTCATCATCCACCCACAGCCACATAACTTACCTTCACCGCAAAAGAAACGACACGAAATCAAAAATTAATTCAAACCTGACAGTGACACAAAATTTGACACGTTTCGTGTTAAAAAAATCCGCTTCTCTAAATTCTCGTTCTTTTTCCAGTTTTTTTAATAATTTTCACGACCCACCCTCGAATTAGCAATCAGACCAGAAACAAAACGGTTGCTAACAAAACAATTCGACATTTCCGACCAAGCTCCATTTTTTTTCCAACGAAATTTCCCCGACAAGGTGCCCCCTTCCCGGAAAATCGCCCCCTTTAATGTATTTCTTCTTCTAGATGAAACTCATCGTGGGTCTGTTACTGGTAGCCACGGCCCTGGCCCTCCCCGTCCCCGAAAACGAAGAAAACAAATCAGGTGTACCTCTAGTCATCGCTGATTACTCCTCAGTCGCCAAATCCGAAGAAAGCCACGCCGCTCATCACCACGACTCCTCCGAATCATCAGAAGAATCCTCTGAGAAACCCAGCGAGGAAGTTAAGCCGACCACTGAAGCCCCCCGCAGTGAAGAAAAAGCTGATAGCAGCGAAGAGAAAAGCAGCGAAGAAAGCAACGAAAGTAAACCACTTCAGGATGAAATCGCCGCTCCTGCCACCACTGAAGCTCCGAAATTGGAAGAAGAGAAGCGCGAAGAACCGAAGTTGGAGGTCATCCCTGCTGAAGAGAAGAAGGAAGAACCAACTACTGAAGCGAAATTGATCGAGCCTGAAACTAAGAAGATCGACATTCCCGAGCCTGCTCCAGTTGAAGAAAAGAAGGAAGAGAGTGCGCCGGCTGTCAAACTGATTGAGAGTCACTCTGATGTGTTGGATGCGGCGAAAAACGCAGCCGCTGTTGCCGAGGAACCCGCTCCTGCTCCCAAGTCTGAACTGCCCGCTCCAACTCTCGAAGACGCAACCGAGAAGATCGAGAAGCCTCTTGCTTTGCCGGCTCTGAAGGCTGAAGAGAAACCTGCCGCGACTGAGATTAAGGAGGAGATCGCCCTGCCCAGTGAACAGAAAGTGGAAGCTATTCCGATCGCTGAAGAAAAACTCCTGGAAGTGAAGACCGAAGAGAAGATCGAGAAGGCCGCTGAACCCGAGAAGAAGATTGAAGAGAAAAAGTTAGATGTACCTCTCGAGGAGAAGAAACTAGAAGAGAAAAAATTAGAGGAGAAGTTTGAAGAGAAGAAATTAGAGGAGAAGGTAGAAGAGAAGAAATTAGAGGAGAAAGTAGAAGAAAAGAAATTGGAGGAGAAGAAATTAGATGAAAAGAAATTGGAAGAGAAGAAACTAGAAGAGAAATTGGAGGAAAAGAAAGAGATCCTCGAAGAGAAGAAAGCTGAAGTGACGGAGGCTCCGGCGACGGCAAAGCCCGAAGAGGCCCCGAAAAAAGACGAGCCACTTCCAGAGGCGTTACCGGAAAAGCTCCCGGAGCCCGCTAGTGCAAGTTCTTGAATATTGTATTTTTGACAAATTGTATGAATGACTGACGAGATCCGCTTGCCCCTTTGTTCCGTTTGCACTTAAAAATTCTGGAATAATTGGGCCAACCGGAACTCGATTAATATTATTAATAAATTTTTTTATTTATGTCTGCTCAATTATCATGAAACACTGTTTCGTGTTGTTGTAAAAACCATGTTGTTTTATTTTTTTAGCGCAGCCCCAACGAAAACCGCCCTCAACATTCATTCCCGTAAGTTTAAGTATCTTATTTCGATAAAGCTTTCAATAAAGTTTTATAAATAAAGAATTTTTCTTTCTATTCCTTTCCCTTGTTTGGTCTGGTTCTGCGCTGCAGCGGAGTCTTTGACCGTGATTGGAATGCTGCATGGTCGGTGCAAAAAAGCGCTCCCGGTCTATTTCAGGCGCATCTTACCTTGCCGGTTAACATCAAGCAGGCTATAATTCCAAGACTCCACCAATCCACGGCGTGTCCATACTCTTCATGGGCCAACACTTCAGGAGCTGCAACAAAGAGAAAACTCACAGGGCGAGGATCGGAAGAAAAGTGTCAACATCTTTTTAAAATAAATAAAGTCTTTATTAACGACTCAAAATCACAACATTAATTGTTTCTCTAAAACTAAATTATTATTCACAAATATTTACATGAACTGCAAAACTTGAATCAATGAGGAATACATCGAAGACGTGCCGTAATCTCTGATGGCCCCATTTAAAGAAATACAAGACGGGCCTGGATACTTGAACTTGAATAACAGTGCTTCTATTCAAATCTATCATGCGTTAGCAGTACTCAAACCTTTCATGGGTCATTGAAAAATGCCCTTAAAAATCTTGTTCATGCCAATAAAAATGCGAAACGATAATTCCTACTTTGGTTCAGAGACGTCGCTGGCACATTTCCGCTCTCTATCCACCGAAACGAGACATTCAAGATGTTAGAACTTCTTCACTAGCCTTTCTGAATCGTCACAGATTTATAATACAGCGCCCCCTCTCCCACACCCGAAGAACAAGCACACAGCATTCAGTTAGTCGACAAAGAGTTCTTTAGAAAAACGCCAGCGACGGCGTTCACTCAGATCACACAGAGATTTTACGAAAGAAAAAAAATTCGTTGCGCTGCAACTCGATACAAGGTCACAGAAATTGTTAGTAACTTAAGTATAACAAAAACCTAGCTAGGATCACGTCAAAAAAAACTAACCTAAGTAAACATTTAAGAAAACAAAGAGAACTTCACAGACTGGTCGCTTTGAAACTGCACCCTCAACGAAACGATTATAACTACGAATAAAAAATAAATAAATCCTAAGGAACTACGCTAATAGTTGAATTTAAGGATCTCATTGCGTCATGTTCAAGGCGGAAAAAACGAAATTATCCAAGCGCGACTAATTGACGATCTAGAAACTACAGCGAAAGTGTCTCTCTGATAAGCTTCTTCACGGTGGAGCCGACCGAAGACCCGGAGGACGGTCCAGAAATCGAGTAGTTCACCTTGAACAGATAAGGCTGCACATCGGGGTAAGACGTGTCGAAGATGAGATCCAACTCGGACTGACTGGGCATCTTCGGTAAATAATCGTGCCGGTTCATGATCTCCGCTATGGAAAAGATCTTATCAGCCAGCAGTTCTCCGACTTGCTCTCTGTATTCTTGTCTCTCCCCTTCGCTATTCAACGTGATGAGCTCCAGCCTAACCGTCCACACCTCCCAGGGAATGCTTTCCGGCTGAAACAACCATCGACTCCTCGGTTTCTTCTGGAAGAACTCCAGACTAATCTGTCCCATTCCTGTTCCTTCGTTGCCTCGCAATTGCTCACTGAAGCTGCTAATTTCACGTCGCAGCATCTGGTCTAGCAGTGGCGACGTGCAGCACACGTACGTTAAATCGATAAAATCGCAATCGACGTCCGAATAACCGATCGTACCGATCGAGTAACTACCTTCAGTGCTGTAAAGGAACTTCCCGTGGGTACGATGAAACAAAACTGTGTGAAATATACTCGCGACAGCTTCGTCAGCTTGTCGACCCTCCAAAGTCAAATCGAACATCTGAGATCGGGCGTTCATTGTGTCGTTTAATAATTGGACATAATCTAACTTAAAAGAGCCGCCTGATCACTCGTGGATAAAACGAACACTAAATCACAGCTCGAGAACCTGAGTAAGTAATTATGGTTACACAACTAATTTTTGGTGTTTTTTGCACTATTATTACTCGTTTTATTAATAGGTTAGATTGTTTTAACGGTCCACCACTGGTCAACTAGTAGGACATGTGCATACCCATGTATAAAAGGGTTCCACAAATCGTTCTGGTTGTTTTGCCGTACGATAACCACTTTGAGAGGCCGAAATCGATCAGTTGGACGTTGCCGATGGCATCTAAGAGGATGTTTTCGGGTTTCAGGTCACGGTAGATGATGCCGGCGTTGTGCAAGAAATCTAAAAAGACAGAAACGAAACAACTTAGTTTTTACCGCTCTAGGCTCAGTTTTTTTCATACAGAATGAACCGATGAACATTTCATGTTCACACTGTATCTAAAAACGTTCTTTAATTTGTAAAACTGCAACATATCCTGCAGAACACGTCAAGAATAATGAAGGAAATAATTTAAAACCGCAAAAAATTAGTACAAGGCTACACGTGCCTTAGGAAAATATATTAATGCAAATTACAATTTGTATTCAAACTAACTCTGCTTCACGAAGCGGGAGACTATTTTTATTTAAATAGCAAAAACCGATTTTACTGAGGAATTCGGTTTAAACTCCGAAATGTCAAGACCAAGATTGCTCCAATTAAAACTTTAATATTCACTTAGCGGAGAAATTTAAAAAAATGTGTTAAATCTCAAATGCAGATCTTGGTGTTTATTAAGTTTGTTGACGCTGAAAGAATTATTAAAACACAAATATTGATACAGTGTCAATATTATTATCCCTCTATTTTTATTTTCTTTGGATATCTGAACAAATACACTGTGGCTACTAATGTTATTGTAGCGTCCGAAGTAATCAGATTTAAACAGTTTCCGCTTTGGCAAGAGTTTACGGTTAGAATCGTAAAGTTCTAAAGCTGTATCGCTAGTCTATCAAACATTTTACGAGAAATGAAATGTAGTAAAGGTCTGTTATAACGAACGGTACAGCGATTATTTTCTGTCAGGTCGTTAGTTATTACAAAAATAAACAATCGCTTCTGGTTTGAATGAAAACGAAACGATTTTTATCATCCATCCAATTTCACATTATCGTAATTTTTTGCTCTCAAAACCCTAATTTCTCAAGTCCATGCCGAGGCTTCGTGCCGCTCTTCATTCTAATTTTCCTACGATTTAACCTACATTCTCGGAACGAATCTAATCATTTTTAGTTATGCGAAATCTCTGGACAACAAAGAGTCGTAAAGTCAACGCTTCGTCAAATATTGACACACCTGTCGGTCTCGCTCAACTTACCGAGAGCCAAAGCCAATTGGGCAATATAGATCTTGACTAAAGCCACAGGAAGGACGGTGTAAGTCTTCAAGAGATGAAAGAGTTCGCCGCCGGCAACGTATTCGCTAACTAAAAACCAACGTTAAACAAACCGTGAAAACATGTTGAAGAACAAACCTATGTACAATCTCTTCTTGCTCTGCCAATGAAAAGGACAACCAACGATAAAAGGATGATGGCCGCACACTCTCTGAATCTGCACTTCGTCTTTAACTTGTCGTACAGCGTTCTCTTTTACTATCTGCAATCCAAAAAGTGCGTTCCTCAAACATTGATAAAGGCGCGTGGTCATGATAAAGGCAGACAATTCGTAATCAGGTCAAGTTTACACACAGCTTAGCGAATCGAGATAATTCCAAGTTCACTTACCTTCGACTTGGACAAGACTTTCAAAGCGTAGATGTTGGCTCCGTCCGTTACTTTGTATACTTTCCCGAAAGCGCCCTTGTTGATTTCTCCTAAATTCTCGAACTTTGTTTCTTTGTCGCTGGATAACAGTGGAAATTCCGGAAGAAAGAACGATTCAGTCTGGGAAACAGGCCAAGCAGTCTTGCTTGATTCGTACGGCAAAGTTAACGTTGACTCTTTCCACCTACAACGAAGGATGCCTAATAAATCACCGAAGGGTGGCTTTTCAAAAAAGGTCTTTTGACCTGCGAGGGTTTATTGCCCTTTGTTGTCACAAAAGCGGTGTTGCAATTTTTATAAGGTATAATTTAAACATCCGTCTAACTGATCAAACGCTACTTTGCTAAAATTTCCATCAGCGCTTCCTGGATGGTTGAAATATTATGATTGTTTATACAAAGCCAAAGAGATAATAAGGTATTTTTAAAACAGAAAAACAATATCCATCCGTCATATCATGAAAGGAGCTACTTCTGGGCTCTTATTTACCAATGACGATGACATCTAGTGCTAATAGAAAAAACATGTTTTTTGTTTGAAATATGAGAACGTGAATCATATCTCTCCAATGTTTATATTGTGAGATTAGCATTATCTAACGACAGGTAAGTTCCTGTCAACTACGAAATATTTAGTTGGGTTAATTGAGTTGCTCTAATTACAGTAATGCGGTGTTTATTTTTCTCAATTTTATAACTTTATTTCAATTGCACGGCAGTGAATAAACCCGTTTGTAATGTTAATGCTGAAGTTTAATTGATTTCCCACAATTACGCAATAGTTTAGGAGGTGGAAAAAAACGAGCGAACTCTTACATTTCGCACAAAAAGTCGCGCGATTACCATTGAGCATTTATTCCCACATTGTAAATATTGCTTTCATATTCCATAAGTAAACTGAAAATTCTGCATTAGAAATTAGGACGATTAATAATTTAATAAAGCACCGTTTTCAAGCCCGTAAACTTAAACTTTCAAGCTCCAGCTTCAGACTTCCCAAGTGCTCAGTTTATCAATTTGAAAATTAATACGTTTCCTGGAGGATCTCAAAGCGTCATTTTCCTAGAATTTCAGTTTTCCAGGTTTAAAGATTTTTATTTTTTAAGCTAATTTTGTCATACATTTTCCACTTTTAGTTAAAAAGTAGAGAAATTGTTTGAAGTCATTTTACTTTACATTTATCAGGCATTTAACACAGGTTGAACATAGTGTTATCACCATAATGTTCAGGTACCCACAAAGATAATTATTTCTAAGCTATAATTCCACCACGATCGTAAATTTCTGCTAGACATATTCAATATGAATAGAATTGAATGGAAGGTAAAACTTAAACTTAAATTCCGAGACCGCAAAAACATTTACTTTGTAAATAAAAAAAATTACAGCAAAGGAAGACCGGTAACGATTATAAATTACAATTTTGATGATAAATATGATAATTAACAATTATATTCAAAAAAGCGTAATTGCATAATCAATCAGTAATGAAGTAACGAATCGTCACATGTAAATTGACTAATTCCACTTAATTCATTCTAATTTGGTAAAGTAAACAACATCATAAATTAATATTTTAAAGATTCTACCTTAGAGACTTTGTAATTGTAACTTAATGTTAAGTACCGCAACCTTCTTTAATGACCAATTTACACCCGACATAAACCAAAAAATGGATAAACATTTTGATGAACCAAAACATAAAAGGTCATTAATTCCCAAAGCCTGTATTTGCCGGTTTATTCCACATCATCGTCATTTAATGACAATTTATTTATACAAATAACACGTAATGTTAACATGCGAAAATCCACGTACGATTCTAGAAAGCATGAATTGCTCAAACAGGAGCAAAGGACGCGCCGAAAGTTCATTCATATAAATTTCCATATTACAACCATCGTCCTTTTATTGTAAATCTGCGTGATTATTGTAAATCAATACTGCGCCACGAGATAAAAATTTATCGCGCTGTGTATTTAAATTAAATTAACGCATTGTAGACAGCGCGACTCGAATTAAGTCGTTTTACAAGCCTCCATTCATAAACACCGAAAAATTCGAGGGATTATGTAAGTTTTTTCAAACAAAGAAAAACGTGTTGTTTCCAACGAAAGTTGGTTTTCTTCATTACGCAATGCGCAAAACCGATTTTATTCCACGACAAACTAGCGAAATTTAACAAGCACGACTAATAAAATCAATGAGGATGAATTACAACCATTACAACGATTAGTAGCTACGTTTGGTGTTGGCGTAAGAGTTTTAACACGAGATTACAATTTGCAATAATATTGCGAAATATCTACACGCGTGTGTGCATTAAAATGGATGAAAACTTCAAGGTCGATTTTTATTGATAATTGCCTCGTCCCAAAACAGTTTCTATCGATTTTGTTGGAAACGAGGAAATGTGTTAATCGGCCCCAGGGACCTTGTTAACCCTAAACATCAAAATGAGATATCATGATAAAAAGAAACCAATGGAAACATTGCATCAGATTGCAGTTTTAGTTCCACCCCTTGAGATATAGATAGACGTATAAAAATAGAAAATGAGTCAATTCCGACGTTCAGTCTCAGAAACCAAAATCTTAGGCTCTGGCTTTAAAATACCAAATATTGACCTATCAAACAGGGCAGCTTTATAGCCTGAGGGTTTGTGTCTTAGCTGAGTTCAATCAACCCTGTTTCACAAAAACAGTGTCATTGATGTTGCGGTTCCTTTGTTGTCTAAACTGATTAATCATTCTCGCGTCAGAAAAAAGCTCAAAATTTTACCTTCTTCTGGAGACTCTTGACCAAGGCCTCGAAACACTGTAAGTGGATTGGTGGCTGCTAACACTGGCAAAAGATCGTCCACTGAGGCTGCTGTTGAAATTCTACAAAATCATTTATTTGGTTAGAAAAATGCTAGTTTATGACGCAGTAAACAAAAACACAATACAGGTTATTTGACTCACCTGACATAAATCCTCTCCTCTTTGTATGTAAACACCATCAACGCTACTTTGATTCAGATTTGATTGTTTTGTACCTGTATTTCCCATGTAAATACGATTCGAATGTAGCGTTTAAGGGCCTCTAACTTTCCCAAAACAACAAACATTTCCACTCTACTCTGACCTCAAAATTAAGGTAATAAACCTTTGTCAAATTTTTTGACACATAAAGAGACCATAACGGTCGGCAAAACAGAGACCAATAAAAAGAGCGACATCTATCCACACCATATGTAAACTCGAACTAAATCGCCCCAAAACACCACAAAAAAACCAGGAAGTTTTGGCGTACAGTTCGGTAGCACTCCAATAAAAAAATGTAACAATCACAATTATGGTCGCTGTGTTTTTCCACAGGGGAAAAAATCGCGACAAATCTTTTTCACATTCAAACTTGCCGCCACTGCCCTGTCATCCCTACGTGACATTGACAGTTCTGTGACAGGCGGTATAGGTTATGTTACGTTGCGACTTCTTCAATTACAAAAACCTTTCGATTTGTTGAATAATTCTTGATTACAACCACCTGAGCGTTTTTTCCGTACTTTTCCACGTGTAACGGTGTAGCATGATCGCTTTTCCGTGTTAATAACCGAATTCAATGGAAGTGGGTGAGGACCAAAACTCTGTCGACAATGTTGAAGGTACCACAATTCCCCTTTAAACGATCGTCTAACTTCTTCTTCCAGACCAAATCAAAAAACTGGAAGAGGAAAAGAAAAGAATCCAAGATGAGTTCAACATGCAAAGGGCAAAAATGAAAGAACTGTTTCTCCAGAAAGAAGGTAAGCTGCAATACTGTTAGCCCTCTTTGAGTGTCTTTTAGATGAGTTGCTGCGGCGGAATCATGAAAACGCACGGCTTAATGCAGAACTTGAGGATCTAAAGAGAGAGTTGGATGATTTGAAAAGTCAGATGGTTGTTGCTGGAATGACTCTTGAGAATAGTTTTGAGCAGGAAAAGAGGAAGGCTAACGAAGAGATTGCAACTTTACAACAGCTAGTGCATGGTAAGAAATGTATAACTCAAAGGAGGTGTTTTCACAGAATTTCACAGAGACTGTTGAAGAATCTAGTTCAACAAGGACCTTGTATGACTGTGAGCTCAAAAATTTGCAGTCTTACATCCAGCAGCTTCAGAATGAAATTTACGTCTTGAAGCAGCAAAAGCAGCAATCGCCTCATCACGCAGCTCAGGTAAAATTTTAGTCTTCTGTACTTTTAACTTTCCTAAATCCTACTGTTCCTTCTTTAGGAAACGAGCAGTTTAGCCCCCAGTGTCGTTCTCAACGCTTTAACTAAAGGCATAGTAAAAAAGTTAGGCGCTGATGCTTTCACTAACCAAGACAGCAGTGACGACAGCATTCGTAAGGTAGACAATAGTGACCACGTATGTTCTGTTTTTATTATTTCCGTTACTTACCACCCCCATTCTCACACCCTTTTGACCGGTAACTTTCCCCTTTCAGACCCAGGAAGATCCAGAGGTCCTGCGCTCCTTGATCGGACCTCTGGAAGACCAAATTCAAGCGCTGAAAGAGAAGCTTCGTGCCACCGATGAACAACTTCAAAAATGTCGCGAGTGCGGTCATCGCGAGCAAGATCGTCTTGACCACAACGTCTCCACGAATACTTCTTTTGATTCTCCAAAACACGCGACGTCGTGTGATATGTGCAGCAATTACGAAGACCAGTTGGTCGCGGAACAGAAAAAAACGAAGGATCTTGAGATTAAAGTACAAATTGCGGAAAAAGCCGCGGAACGACACAAAGAAGACTTGTTGAAAGAAATCGGGTTTCGTAAAGAAATGGAGGAGAAGTGGAATGAGAAGAAGGAGGAACATAAGCAACAAGTAGCGGAGTTAACTAGAAGCACAGAATGTGCGGAACAGGACCTCAAAGAGTTGAGGCAGATCTTCCAACAGACGTGCAGCGAAACGAATGAGATGTTAATGAGACTGACTAAAGGTAGAGAGAGAATACAAGAAGAATTAGCGATGTTGCAGAAAGAAAATGACAATCTGGTGGGGAAGTACACGGTGAACTCCCAAGAACTTCAAAGTGAAGCGATTAATCTTCCGAGCACTGTGGAGGAGTTGCATGAACTAGTTCTAAAGCACCACCAAGACTTGATTATTGCAAAAATCGGGAAAGAAGCGGCCGAAGAAAATGTTAATACGTTGCGATCCGATATTTTGTTGCTGAGGGATCAGATTACTAACGACCAACATGAGAAAGAAATGTTGGAAAACAATCTCGCTCAAGAAATCGATATGTTGAAAAAACAGAAGCACCAGCTAGAAAAGGAAAAGAAATTATATCTCGCTAACCAAGAGAAGCTGGAGAACTCGGATAAATCCAAAGAAGCTAAAATCGAGGAGATGCAGAAGCACCTCCATGAAGCCCTCACGAGTAAAGTAAGAAAAAAGTCTCAAAGTGTAATAAACATACCAAATTTTATTTCTCTTTAGAAACAGTTAGAGGACATCATCAGCGAGCTGCGTACGCGCGTCTCCTCCCTTCAACAAGAGTTGGACACGAGCGAAACCGTCCAAAAAGACTTTGTTAGATTATCCCAGAGCCTCCAAGTACGTCCCTCTACTCTAAAATCACATATTACAGCGATTTTTCAGGTCCAACTGGAGAAAATCCGAGAATCCGACACCCAAGTGAGATGGCAACACGACGAAGACGTCAAAGACTGCCCCACCTGCCACGTTGAATTTCTTGGGTCTAGACGAAAGGAACATTGCAGGCACTGCGGTCAAATTTTCTGTCAAAACTGTCTTAGTCGGACTGTGGAAAGCGGCGCTAGCATGCTTCCCTCGAGAGTTTGTGATGTCTGTCATACTTTACTAGTCAAATCGTCTGCACCCTATTTTAGTGAGGCCCCACCTATGACTTGATGTGCGGGTTGTTTAATACCTTCTAGAGTTTAAATTGTATTCTCTACCTAAATCTATTGAACTTTAAAGTTGTTTTAAGATAAAAATTATAAATTTCATTGAATCAAAATATAAAATTAGAAGAAATAAGAGTTTTCTTGACAGGGGGAGGTGTGGAGCCCAAAATTATAAAAAATGATGAATTTACTCAAACAAATTAAGATATCTTATAATAACTCATGATACAATTCAAACTTAAGATCTTCTTAATTTCCTACAAATCCAGTCATTAGTTTGTTACCTAAAAAAAATACCATCTTACTTTCTTAACGATATTTCTTTTAAGTCTAAGGGTCTAGCCCTGCGTTTACTCAGCCTTCCAGTTTCTAAGACTGTATTTCCTTCTTTGTTTTTTTTCCGAGATTTGTGCCCCTTTTTCTCTTTTGGTGGCGTGTGGAGTGGACTCTTTTGTGCAGAAAAGTTCTCCTTAACTTGTTGATTAGGACTTAATCTCTCCTCAGAAGACGATTTTTCTCTCACCGCCTTGGTTTTCCTAGCAGGAGACTTTTCATGTTTTAGAGACAAACTCTTCTGAACTGAATTACTCTTCTTAGTTTTTTTTGCCTTGGGTGATAAATTTTCCTTTTTTACTGAACTTAAACTGTCTTTCTTTATGGACAAAATCTCTTTGACCTTTCCGGCATTCAGTGGACTTGGTCTGTGTTTTTTTGGAGACATGGACAACGGATTGCTTCTAGTAATGCGTTCTTTTTTCCTAATGCTTATAAAACTGGGGTTTCTGGAATTGTTTTTTTTACAACAAAAATAAAAATATTAATTAGTTAACCATTACCTAAGTACTGGAAGCAGTTCTAATCTGAAAAAGTTCTGTTAGAAAAATTTCAAGGATTTACAAACACTTACTGTTCCATTAAATGCAACTTCAGAGGAGTGTTTGAGTTATCTAAGTTTGCCGATGATGAAAGGAACACCTAAAACCCAAAATTATTACTGAGGTTGAATAAATTACCCAAACATACTCCAACGTTGCTATTTGACGTGTTAACTGAATTAGACAATTTATTTAAGTGAGCTTCCATAACATCTCTAGGAAGTCTTTTTAAATGAACACTAACTTCTCTTACTACAGTTTCTTCTTCCTCATCATCTTCTAAAATTATTGACAACCTACAACATCAAAATTGTTTCCAAGAATTTAAAATAAAATTACTAACTCTTCCTCAAAGGACTCCTCAGTGTTTTGTGGGTCACTAGACCGTGCACCCTCTGCTTCTAAAACTTCCACAATTATATTAATTCAAGAATAAATCAAACCTACCAGCAGTTGCGTTTAATTCTTGTAAATTTATAGGTTCTATAGGAATCTTGCGACGTGTTACAAATTTTGTTTGTGCTGAATTCAAGACAGGAGTTGAAGAACTTTCAGGCTGGGGAGTTTCAGGAATCTGTACAGTTATAGGTGTGGAGCTTATAGGAACATCTACATTTTTTGGTTGTAATAAAATTGATTTTTTAGATATTGGTGAAATCAATGCTAAAATCAGAAAATTAAGACAAATTCTAACTCAAACACTCAGCTCACATGATGCTCTGCTCATCCGAAGAACTCCATTCATATCATCTGCCAGTTCCTCAAAGATTTGCACATTTCTTTGTACATGGTTTGTTAACTTCTCAAGTAAATGTTTTAGAACCTTAAAAAATATGTTAGTTGATTTCACAGACCCTATTACTCCCTTGCTAGCATACCTCATATCTTTTCTTATACTTTGCATTTTCTGCCTGCAGAGTAGACAGCGTCTCCTTCATTTGAACATTTTTTATTCTTATTTCTTCAATTTTCTCGTTCAGCCCATTGTCCGTCATTTTACCATAAAATTACTGCATTTAATTAGATTAATTTTGTTTTTTTCAGATAAACTTTTTCATTTAAACTCCACAAAGCCAAACCCAACGTGAACCCAACTGTCAATATGTCACTGCTCGGGTCACAAGGTCAAAAATCCCTAACTTAAGACCGGCACGACTTAAGGGCGGGGAATTTGAAATGACTCGGTAACCGAATTTAATTTCCGTTGTGCGAAGAACATCAAAAAGACGAACAAAATTGTACTAAATAATGTCACAGTGTCACGTTTTGTTGCGTAAAAGTAGGACTAGGATTTATTGATTTTTTTGTCTCATTTTGAATAAAATTAAAGGCGGCAGATCTCCATCAAGATGATTTAATTCCTCCATTTTTAAAAGTTTTCGGTTCAATCACGGACGTACGACTGGGGGTTAAAGGCGGGGCTCCCACGTTGTG
Source organism: Gnatocerus cornutus (assembly GCA_029298725.1). NCBI lineage: Eukaryota > Metazoa > Arthropoda > Insecta > Coleoptera > Tenebrionidae > Gnatocerus > Gnatocerus cornutus. The sequence goes on from CM055515.1 coordinate 15,877,698, forward strand.
CGACAAAGATGATAACAGATGCGTACTTCTGAACTAGAGGCAATTGTGAACTACACGCGGGCGAAAATGGTACGGTTCGTCGGTCTGTCTTGAGATCTTTTAATGGCAATTTCCCAAAGAAAATGCTAATTGAATTTTATTGATTTTCTCGAAATAGGTATGTGTGTGTTTTCCCAACTCTGTGTTGAATTTTCCCTGAAACTGTAACCGGAATTCGGCTGCAACGGATTTAAAGGTACGTGCACACTTGTAAAAACACCATTTTGGATTTAATTTTTCTCATTTCTTTGGGTGGAATCTCGTTTTGTGAATGAACTTGCATGCGTTTTTTAGGCTTTCGTGTTTTTTTAGTAAGGTTATGTGGTTTTAGAACAGTGGAGGATGGGAGATTGCCATTTAAACTACAACCCCCCTTGTGACGAGAAGTTCTGTAAATATTCGTATTCGAGTTGGTGCCCCACTTGCGAGAGAAACTCCCCGAGACACCGATCAAAAAGCGAAACGAACAACGAGTGCCGAAGAAAATGCAAAGATATGAAGAGTCTGTCTCCTAAGAAGTACACGCGGAGTCAAGAATACGAGAATATGGATTTGGAACTCGACTATGATAAAGACTTTTGGTACGGAACCCCCAAAGAAAACTACCGCCACATTCGATCAAGTCAGCTGTGTGAATTGCCAACTTCATACATCACAAACAACTGCCAAACTTCAAAAATTCTACCAACTGACAAAAATTATGAGCCGCCGCTAAAAATGAAGCAAGGAGACTTCTTAGAAGTCTTTAAATACGAAAAATCGAAACATAATTTTACGAAGAAGCCTCAAGCAAGAGATCAAAAACAGCCCTACTGCTATGACAATCATTTGAGTTTTGATACGAGCACGTATTTTGATAAAATTCGTGATACTTCGAATTTCCATGAGCGGTATTTGAAGGAGATTGAGGCGGTTAGAGAGAGAATAGCGACGTGGAAAAGCACACTGAAAACTGAAGGCGATGCCCCCAAACAGATGAAATCCATTCCGGTCCACGGCGATGCTCCCAAAAAACAAGAAGCGAATTTCAAGCTTCCAGAGTTGTACGAATATGGGTATAAAAGCATTGGCTCAAAATCGGACATTTTTTGTATTAGTCAGAGCGAAATTGCGCCTCGGCCCAAGAAACTCGCCATCAAAACGAAGAAAATTAACGTAAATCGGATGAAAAAAGGGAAGCTACCGGCCCCCAAGGCGACCACCACCAAAGTCTCCGACTTCGCGGAGAGGTAAGAATGAAATTGTGTGTTTAATTTTTTTTTTGGCTAATTTGGGCGATTTCCAAACAAAAACAAACATCAGAAATCGACTTTTCTTTTGCCAATTTCTCCTGTTTTATCACTGACGGCGCGTTTCTCCCATTCCAATTTCTTCAAATATTTTCCACCCAATTTCGAAACTCAGGAAGACTGCCAGCCTATTAAGTGAGTGATTTACGATTCTCACTTAATCGGAGCGCTTTGTCTATAGAACGTCTATTTTTAAGTTGTTCTTACTCATTTTGCGCGAATGTTTGGAATAGTTTCGCGCCGACTTTCCCGAATAGTTTCACGTGGAATTTTGAAATGATTTGATCTTGTTGATGGCCGCCAGTGATTACAGCGGTTCTGACGAGAGCGAACCTGAAGGTACCGAAGAACTCAACGGAGACGACGACTCGGAGAGTCTCAGCGAAGCTGTAGAGGCGGAGTCGGAGGACCAGGTTATACACGTGCAGCCAAGTAAGTTCCGAAAAAACAAAGTTTCCAGTGAAACTTTAATTTTTTAGGTGGTGGCGACGTGTCGGCATGGCCCATCCGCCCGAGTCTCTTCCCCTACATCCCGCCGTACATCCGCTTCAGCACCCACGACGCGGAAGTCCCTTTCAAAGTTCCCGCAGGTCGCAACCACTTCAAATGGAAGCTCAGCACGATAACTCCAGTGCTTGTTCGGAAAACTTTGACGAATTCCGGTTTCGCGCTGGTGAGAAGTGAGTTCACTCGAGGTGTGCCCCTTTTCCTTACTCCTTCCTCTGTCCCTCGACTTACCAAACGAACCTCTTCACTGTTGTTGCTTTTAGAATCGAATCAGTGGCTTGGGACGTGGGGCAAACACATGAAATCGCCGATGTTCAAAACACTGAAAGAAACTCAGAAACTCAATCACTTCCCTGGTACCTTCCAACTGGGCCGAAAAGATCGGCTCTGGCGCAACTTCCAAAGACTCATCAATAAATACGGATATAGAGAGTAATTATAGCGGTGTTGATCAGAAGGGTGTTGCAATGACGGTTTTAGGTTCGGGTTTATTCCACAAACTTTCGTTCTACCTCAGGAACTCAAGATACTCAAGCAGAATTGGGAATACAAGAATGGAGGCGGCGAGGCCTGGATCATCAAACCGGTGAGAAAATAAGAGCATGAAACTGTGCACTTAAGTGGTGTAAAATTCTTAAAAATAGATTCATTATTAAGAGCAAAACGTCTAATTATAACACGACGCTGCTTGTTAATAACACATTTGGTTTCTTCGTTTCAGCCGGCGTCGGCGCGGGGCACAGGCATCAAAGTGATAAACAAGTGGTCTCAACTACCGAAGAAGATGTCGCTGGTTGTGCAAAAATACATTTCAAATCCGTACCTGATAAACGGGAGCAAGTTTGATCTCAGACTGTATGTTCTGGTAACTAGTTTTAACCCTCTACGTATATACTTGTATCCAGACGGCTTAGCGAGGTTTGCAAGTGGTAAGACTCTTCTTCTTGAGCCCCAGGACCGTTTAACACCACTATTTTCAGCCAAATACAGCGGGGATGCGAAAGATCTCAAAGACCGATACGTGCATTTAACGAATTACAGTATCAACAAACTTTCCAGCCAATACACAGCCAATGAGGACGCCAACGCTTGTCAGGGGCACAAATGGTAAAGATCGCAACTGCACAATCTGGAATTTCAATGTTTTTTTGTTAGGACTATAACAAAGCTGTTGGAGTACATGTCGAAGCAAGGCGTAGACACCAAAGCCTTATGGAGGAACCTGCAGTCATTAGTGATCAAAACAATCATTTCCGGTGAAGCCCCGATCCACCAGCTATGCGAAGAAAACATGTTAAGTCGTTACAACTGTTACGAACTGTTCGGTGTCGACGTCCTCCTCGACGAAAATCTAAAGCCTTGGCTTTTAGAAGTGAATATTTCGCCAAGTTTGCATAGTTCCAGTCCGTTGGACGCCCACGTCAAAGGTCCTCTAGTCCAAATGCTTTTTGACCTCGCCCAATTCCATTTTCCACCCAGACTTTCCCAAACCGTCCGCGAAAGCCCCCAATGTTTCGAACCAAAGCTTTACACGACCGCTTTAACGAAGAAAGAACGAGAAAAACACGTACTGTTCCAACAGTACGAGTGCCGACAGGATTATTTACAAGACATCTTAGCGGAATTAACTGGAGACGACATCAGGAAGCTGACACAGGCTGAAGACGAGATGACTGTGAAAGGGCGATTTGAACGGATTTTCCCGACGGCGCAGACCTTCAAGTATCTTAACTTCATGGAAGTTAGGTACTACAACAGGCTGTTTGACGCATGGGAATGGAAATTCGAGAAGAACAGACAGGCGGGGATCGAGTTGTTGAAGGCGCGGTGCGCCGAAAAAGTGCACTTAAAAGTCGCTCCGCAAAGCACAGTTGCCAAGGTAGGTCAATTTGTGTGAGTGTTGGTTGTGGGCTTTCTGGGATATTTAATTTTATTTTTTATTTTGATACTACGACAAAGGCGAGAAATTTCGTGTTGGCGACACTGCAAAGTGTTTGTTCCCAATGTCGCAGTAAGTTTTTGGGTCGTATCTGTTTTGTGGTTTTATACTAATCACCCCAGCTGATGGAACGATAGCCTTAGACAGTCATAGATTAAACATACTAATAGGTAGGACTTAGAACTAATTTGTGTTTAGACAACTGTAGGGCCCTAGTCTCTGTCTTTTCAGTTAGGAGTGTACGTTTTGAACACCAGAAAAACACTTTTTTGGCCGCCTATTTCTCGTATTCGTGAATTACCTCTATTGTCATTAATAGAGCCTCAAATTTCGAATAAGAGGAGTTTTTTCACACACCAATAATGCAAAGAATTCTGTTTTTCAGCCTGGCGATGGAAAAAAATGACTTCAAAGTGCTCAAATTGTTGTATAATCGACGTGATTAGGTTAATTTTGTTTCATTTGATTAAATTATTAAGTTTTCGTCACCTGTAAATATAGAAATCTGAAAAACGGCAGATTTTGTTTTATTTGTTCTCATAAGTAGTTTTGTTTTTGTATGTGTCCAACTTTTCAGGTCATTTTTGGTAACGTGAAGCTACCAGAATCTTTTTGGCATTTCGCACTCTTGGCTGTAACTTCAAAATTTAGAACAAACACGTAATAGCCTATTAAAGTTTTTATTGATTAGTCTATTATTAGCAATATTTTGCGGTACTTCAAAAGGACAAAGCGAATATTAAACCGCTATAATTGGAATGTCGCCTAGAATTTTAGTAGTACATAATTCCGCTTCAACAAGATGTTTCTAACTGTCTAATTCAGCACGAGCCTAGCAATAGTCGGTGTACTTCCCCTGCAAATTCGCCATGTGTTTATTATTTCTCTTTTAGAACTCGCCGAGTACGACCCCTGGATGTGTGAGTCTTCGGCCGTCGAAGGAAGGCCAGAGTCGTCCGCTAGCCGAAATTCTGCAAGAAGTAACAATCGAAACCACCCCTAGTACTAATTAATTCCGTTGTGTATCATTGTACTTTTTTTTACTAAGTCGATCAGTTGAATTGGTTCTTGATGTGAATGAGATGGAACACCAGCATTTAACTGCCAAATTTATAAGGTGTTTGAATTTGTTAAATTGTCGTTCAAATATTCCATTTACATTTGCATTTACAGCAAATTCATGTGTTTTTAAGTTTTTTTATTGATGACTTATGTATTTTAGTCAAAATAAACTATTTATGTAAAACATCACTGATTTTCGTCAGCCTCGGGGGGCTCATTTTGGGGGATATCTATCCTTTGCACGGTCACATTTAACTGCATTCGAATGTCCAACAAGAAGCACAAGAACACGATGAAGAGGGGCACTTTCAAGCGGAGGGAATAGCCCAGTTTTAATAAAAACATCAAGGATTCTGCAAGGGCCATTTTATCGCCATTTAATGACTTCGCTGAATTAAAACTAAAATTAACGAAGACTCACTGCTGTTTAAACGTCAAAATTTGGAGAACTAAAACAAATACGTGATAATTTGTACTGGCTCATTTTTGAAATGACGTTGTTGACAATTTCTAGGTTGACAACCAGTGCTGCCAACCGTTTCTAGTAACTTTTGTTTCCACGTGTAACCGTTTTCCTAAAGTGAGGTTAGATCTCTAGAACATAAAACAACATGGATGTTGTAAAAGATGTTTTAGAAAAATCGGCCAAAGAGGCCGAAAAATACAAATCAGTGGAAGTTAACAAGTTTATTGATATAGACGTTGGTGCCTTATTAGCTATAGATTCTAATCCCCTCGATTCCAACGCATTTAGGTGAGTCATTGAGGTTATTCTTCCACGCTTGTTCTAACTTGTATAATTTTTCAGACGTGCTACAAACGACTATCTATTAAAATTAACGCGAGATAACACTCAAATACTCTTCAATCAAATCTGGGAGCTACCAACTGAGAGAGTTGATGAAGCTATAGTTGTTAAACTGCCCAAGCCAAAGTTCAGGTTACCACGGGGTAAACCTGTCCCTAAACCCCGAGCGCTGACAAAATGGGAACAGTTTGCCAAAACCAAAGGAATCGTCAAAAAAAAGAAGAGCAAACTCTCCTGGGATGAACAACTCAAGAAGTGGATCCCACTTTATGGTTTCAAACGTGCAGCAGCCCAAAAAGACAAAGACTGGGTTTTAGAAGTCCCCCAAAATGCAAACCCTATGGAAGACCAATTTGCTAAGAAAGTCGAAGCAAAGAGTGAAAGAGTCGCCAAGAATGAGCTACAAAGGCTGCGGAACATTGCAAAAGCCAAAAATGTGAAAGTTCCAAGGTTTGGACTAACTAACCCAGATGTGTCTTCTGCTAAAGAGGTGTGTATCATAAAACAAGTTAAAACAAGACTTACAATGAGTTTTAGTTGCAAACTGCGGTAACAGTGGCGAAATCGTCAACGGCAAGTCTTGGCAAGTTTCAAGAGAAACTTCCTAAAGAAAAAGAAGCAAGAGGAGTTGCCGCCATTACGCCGGGAGCTACGAGGAAGCGAAAATTGCCTCCTATTTCTGGAAGCGACGAAAAGTCGGCCAGTTTAGACATCATAGAATCTGTGTTAAATAAACGGCCGAAGATTAACGTTCAAAAAGCCGTGGCTCGACAAATCAACGAAGAACAGATTCAGTAAGTATTTTTTATTGATATCAATTTGCTCTTTTTTAACATCGAATTTGAATGACTGGCAATTTGCTTTGAACTGGACGACACACTGAGGTTAAATTACTTAATGTTTAGTCATAAAGTTGATAATTTGAAATGAAATGTATTACTTCTGATAACATACTCATGACTGTTTTTTTTTGTAGGCGATCGGAAGAGAAGAGCTCCTCGCAACGACCGAAGCGGTCGCGGAAGTCTCACAGTAGTAGTGGTGGAGGCGCCGGAAAAAAGAAACCGAAGAATGCAAATCGACCCCGAAAAGGGAAAGTTGCCGGCGGTAGGAAGCGACGTTAAGTTAGTTTTGTATCTATAATTTAGAGGTGAGTTAAATATAAGTTGTTTCTCCTTGTTTTTCCCATCCCAAGCTAGGATCTTTCGATACGGCCATGTAAACCAGTGTTCCTTGTCCCGGTAGCGGCTTAGCCGCGACGTACGTCCTTTTATCCGCAGACCACCGACATGTAAAAGTTCTTTCGTCTTTGGCTCCCGCCTTAAAATTGTTATTTAATTATTATTTTTGCAGTTAAGAGTTTGACCTTTATACATTATCATCGAGTGGAGAAGAGCCGAGAACGTCATCTGTTTGGACTGCTTTGTGAAGAACTTGCAGGAAGTACTTGAAGAAACTGTTTCGGTTCCTCTTTACTGTCACATCAGTGGCTTTCAACGATCGTAATTTCAAAATCCACTTTTTGCATATGTCTTTGTCTGTAATGAGATTGTATATAATCGGTCACTGTGTATATATTGCTCGTATTTCTTCCATTTTAAATAATGGAGAGGAATTGTGGAAGAGGTGTGGTTAGTAAACAAGACTGATTCTCAACGTGACCTCACAGCCTGCCAATAGTAATGTGGTTTCATTCACGTGTACATCCCAGATTGGTTGACAATGACGCGAAGAGGAGGAGCTACGTTTATTAGCTACACCTCACATTATAGATTCCCAACAATAATGTGAAGTTATTATTGTCGAGTCGATGTAAAACTAACATAACAATATATTGATTTCCATACAAACTTCGTCATTTAATTTAATCCTGCAGGTTACCTCTAGGGTGCTGAACCGACTCCAATAAATTCTTAGCGATTTCCATGTTAGTCCTGAACTCCTCGTCGTAAACATCTAAAATTTTCTTTCCTCCGACCGTTGGTGACTCCATCATTGACTAAAATTTCGTATTGATTGCGGCCGAATGACAAACTATGACAATTAATTTCAAATCACCATAGTAACCGACTCTCATTTACTAATTCCACTAAATTATGACGTGCAACTTCTTGTTCTGCCGGGATGAACGTACGAAACAGTGGTTGTGTTCCCGATTTGGAAAACGAAGGAGTTTTTCTAAAGCCTTTAGATGTCCCCAATTCCGAAGAATGGAAGAATTCTAAAAACGCTTTGCCGCCATATGAACGCATGCACGCGCACCATACGCTGGCCAGTGCGCGAAGATACGCGTTCTTCAAACCCTTCAGGTGAGCCGATAATTAATCAATACAAGTACATTTTATCTATAGTCTCATTTTTTTTTTATTTTTCTGGGGTATTATCATTTCTGACCCGGCGCCTCCACCATTTCACACATTGAACTTTGCAGCCATTTGATTCCCCAAGATGACCTGGATTTCGTTCTGGACTCCCCTTACGACCACTCTTTGGCAATCTTCCCCGACACTATAGACACGTACTTGCAGCTCGAAACCATGGGGACTTCTACCTGGCGAAGACTGCGCAACACATCAGACTTAAAATCTTCGCTGGAGGCTCGAGCGAAAATTGTGGCTCTGAAGCAAAAGATTTCGGGCTCTGGAGTTGGGTTACCGAACTCTTATCATCTACCTTTCCGACTCAACGAAGTACGTTTTGTTTCGTTACGTTCTGTGATCTTAGAAGTTTTTTAGGGTCATCCTGTCATCGTGAGTGGGCTTCGTGAGCGCCGCCATCCTAGTAATGTCAAGTTAATGAATTCTTCGCATCATTCTCCTCAGACTAACGCGGGGTATTCGCGGCAAGACTCCGATGGGTTGCTCTACCAGTATTAAGTAGTTTGTTTAGTTTGATTAAATTTGGGAGTCGATTAATCTTTTATTAAGTTTTACATATACAAAAAGATATACATTGGAAAATGGAGGGCGGGCCCTTATATTGCTACAGCTATTATAAAAGTACATGAACCATCGTTTGGTAAAAATCCAGCTCGCTTACCTAAGATATGTAAAAATAACCGGTACTTTGAGCTCGGACACTAAAATTTACGTTAAATGCATTACCTGGTAAACACTTGACAGTGTCGATTACAGTACAACATCAATTGTTCCTTATAAGTACGAACTCGAAACAAAAATCAGTATATACAATATAGAAAACACTACCATACATGTAAAAGCATCAAAATTCAGTACCATTGGTGTGAAGGCCATACATTTTGGCAGTTGGTTGGATTATTGGCTAGTTTCTCACAGTACTTAACTGAGACAAGTTGACGTTGTCATCACATTAATTCTTAAAATAATAGGAGCACATTTAAAAATTAACATAAATACAATAAATAGAATCTCAAAACTCACTAAAAATAACAAAGCAAAAAAGTGATTAGTATTCCCATTGGGTGGCATTCTCGATTGAAGAATCACCCAAACGGAAACAGCCATTTTTCCCTGCTGTTAGGTAATTTCCGGCGGCAGTTTTGATGCAAAGGCGTGTTGGCTCGCGCAATTCCAAGTAAAACGCTTCGGGGGTGTCAGAGTCGGCCGTGACGCCCTCACTGTCCACGTGCCAGTACTTGCTGTTCTGACCTAGAAAAAAATGTTTTTAAAATGAACAAACATGAAAAAATTCAACCCACCTTTAAAATGCACAACTCCCTTCTCGCCCCTCTCCACTTGAATCGTCTCATACGTCGCTTTATTGCACTCCAATTTGGGACTACTCGCCGACTTGTATCCCACAAATCCTTGTTCACTTTTCAACACCAAGATCGGCCTGTTCACCAGATAGAAAAAGTACTTGCAATTCTCATCGATGTTATCCGCGGTGGCATACAAATGTCCCGATCTTTTCGTAATCACGTACCGGCCGTTATTAGCTCTGAAAGCGACCGATCCATCGTTCTGCCACGCTAAATCAAACAAAGCGTTTGAAGAGCGTTTATCACCAGCTGCTTGAATGCCACCACCGGTTTCCAAAGTCCAATATTTGTCTTGCATGGTGCGGATGTACCATCTCTTAGTGCTCCAGTCGAATTCCAGTTGGAAGGTTTCATGGTCGGAAATCTCATCTTGATTAGCGGTGACGTCCACTCCTGGAAAAATACAGGAGTGAAGTGGGTAACAGAGCGTGGAGGATGAGACGAAAATACTTGAGGATGGTTAATTAAGCGCGATATGTACACATGCGTGTTAATAAGTAATTAATTTACGCTAATTAACCGGAGAAGTGTTACTAGCAACTGGTTTATCTGGAATACAAGGAATTGTGGCTGGGATTTATGGGACAATGTACAAAAGACAGCTAAGGTCTCGAAATACCGCTCCATTCATATTTGTTGTGTCTAGAAATAAACGCAGTTCATTCATTCCAAGTTTCATTGCAAATTGTCTCAACATTCCAAACATCAATAAATGGAAACAGTGAGAAGCCACCGCTTTCCTTTTTTCTTCGCGAAACAATCCACATTTGCCTACAATAAAAAAAAACAAACCGGAAACAATTACAGTCACCAACGAAGCAAAAAATCCATCTTCAACTGTATAAACACTTGCAATCGTAACTATAAAAAACCGTCTCGATGGAAAAAGTAAGAACAACCTTGACTACATCTTTCTGCAGATGCTTGGAGGAAGGAAGGCGTGCAATTTACATAAACATGAAAGGAAATTCGATATAACAGTTTTCTGTAGATGATAACGGCAATGGTCGGGAATTACCGGAAACAATCAACCTGTTTGTTAAGTTCAACGTCATGTTTCAAGCATATATTTTGCATAATTGCAAGAAAAGAGCAATCAGAATAACACCTGCTGGAGCCATCCGCGAGTTGTATGCTTCGGGCGCAATACGGGAAAATGATCGGTGAAGAACAGGGTCGAACAGAAGGAAGCAGAAGTACAATGAGAAGTCATTAATTTCCGGGTCGAGCAAGAAAGAAAGACCACAAAACACGCGATGAATAATAGATAGAGTTTAGAGACATTGATTAGAACGATTTCAGAAAGACTTAAAGCCCGGCCCTGCTTCCTCCTGATACAGCTAATCGCCTGGGGTTCAAGAACTTCCGCCCGCTTCAACCGACATCTTATCACAACTCCCCACTTCATTTTATTTATAGAAATCAAACAATTCTTTTCGATAAAACAACATAATTGGAGTTGAACATGGTTAGGGTGCAACATCTCCATTTTTTCTCATCCCCCGGTTAATTAGAGAAAACCGGCAACGCGGCACAGGGGAGACGACCAAACAATCGATAGTCAACACCCCTGTTCAAGGCCGTCTGCATACGTGGGTGTGGAGCCCCACATGGCCCAATCATAACACCTTCGCAACGATTGACTCGTACAGTACCGGATTATTGACATCTGTTGAAACATGTGACGGATGGGAAAAAATGTAAACACAATTGGCGTCAGGTGGGTCGTTAACTCGTCAAAACGGTACCAAGTGAGGTCGTGAAAATTAAGAGGTGGTATTTATTTAAATACGGCCTAATACCGTACGACTACTTTTGAATTTTTTTCGCCCGGAACCCTGCACTGATTCTTGCACATTGGAGGTCAAGGTGTACAATGTAATACCGAAAGTCGCCTCAGGCTGCTAACATCTGCACAGCGTGTACGCGCTCGATACCATCGTACTAAAGAACGAATCTCACTGACCTTGCTTAACGGAGACGAACTTCGAGTTGAGGGCGGCAACGAAACTGGCTTGGGGAAGCGAGTCCTCCAGGGAAAAAAGCTCGTCTTTTGTGACGGAGTTGGAGCGTGTCTTCAGCACAGCCTTGGAACCAATCGGACTGAGATAAGCGCCGGTGCGGTCCCGTAGCGCTAGTTGGCCACTGTGGTACTCCGCGGTGAAGAGACAGTCCTTGGTGCAGGTCTCCACCAGCTTACCTTCAAACAGACATTCATTCTAACTCTATTAACTCCACCAACTCACCTCCTAGAGACAAATACTTGTTGTTACACGTATGAATCGCGTATTTCCCCGACTCATCCTGTCTAAACTCCAAAGTAAACAACGTGTCTTCTCCCCAAGGAATGTTAGCATCAACATGAATCTCATCAAGATTCTCCGACAAATGCGCGAATCTCTTTCTTCCAATCGACCGAAGATTCATTTGCGGTCGAGCAGCCAGGTGGATATGCCAGAACTCTGGGTCTCCTGGAACTTTGGCAGTGCAAGTAAGTTTGTCCGAAGAGGCGCCTAAGAAGTATCCCCGCACCACGTTCTTGAAGGCCCAACGACCACTTCCGTCTTCAGCCACGCTGATTTGGAATTTACTACCAGCTTCTTTCTCGTCGCTTTCACAGGTCACGTTGCCGAACGAATCGACGGCGAGGTACTTGTCCAAGTGAGAACGCAAGTAGATCAGACCTGGAATGGGATGAGACGTGGAGAAATCTTTTCAGGGAATTTTTATTGTCGGAGATGTTGAGCATTGTCGTTACGGCGTGATGCGTTAATCTTTATTGCTTGTTGCGATTCGCTGCGGCGGCCACAGATGGTACCCATTGGGTACTCCAATGCAGTCGTTAAAGTTATTAATGAAATATTGCTTTATGAGGCAGTGATTGGCGCTTTTTACTGCGCGAAATGATGATTAATCGACTTGTTACGGCCCCAAAAAATGTTCCCAGCTTGCAGAGATAATTTAATATTCCATAAATTAGAATTAATTATATAATTAAATTAGGAAAAACCTTTGCCAATGTAAATTAAGTTTCTTAGAGGTCTAATCCAGTTATTAGAAAGTGCAATAAAACGAAAGGAGTGACAAATCTAAAAGCCTTACTGTCTCCAGAGCTGGCAGTGTCGGGCTCCAGAGTCCAAATCTGCTTCTTCTTCAGTGAAGCCCCATTGGCGTTAATTTTAAATCCGAACGTCTCGGCTGTCAGATACCGGTGCTTGGAGTTAATGAGTCCAATTGTCCAGCATCCTTTTAGTTGGTTCTGAGTGATGATGTCCCCACAACCGTTCAAGTCGCCTCCATTGGCGTGGTGGCCGTTAATTCCATTCATCCTTAACTGCAACAAAAGTTAGAAATGCAACGTTCTGCTAACCTGCACTTAACAACGTCCTGTCATTCCTGACAAGAACGTCATAAATCTTCATTTAAAAAATTATTAAAATGATGGTCACGGTGACAAATTTTTGGGAATTTTCGAAAACAGGAAACCGATTTTTGGTTTTCCGTCCCGCAGTGCTGCCAACCGCGAATCAGAAAGCGGTTGAATTTGCCGATTTCACTTTCTTTGTCGCCAAAAGTGTAGTTCTACTCGAGGGGCTCCAAATAAAAGCAAGTTTTCCTTTTTACATGGCTGACATTCCCCAGATGCTTTTTCCTGGCAGGGTGAACGGACTTGCCGCAATTTCACACGAGTACCAACTTCAAACAAAAATCTCATCTAATTCATTATTTTTTTAATAACTACACTAAATGGGTCCTAATTAGTGAATTTCGTGGACGTGGAACTGGTTCTTTGAATTTAATCAACCACTGTTGCCACGCCGATCAATTTACAAAAACCAGGCACGGGTCCATCTCTAATAAATAAAATTAATTAGAAAAGAACAGGAAGTCGCGTGCAACGGACCAAAACAGAAGCGAAAACGCCGATAAAAATTGTTATGGTCACACGAATATCTTTGTCGTGAATTTTTTAGGGTCTTCGCCCAGTTCCCACGGGAGAAAAAAAAATCTCCGAAAACACGCGTGCCATTTTTGAATTAGTTATGCAAATCGGCGGGAACTGTGAATGAATGGTCCCTTTTAGGGCAAGTTCAAGGTTACTACAAGCTAAATATAGAATTGGGTGTCTGTCGAGGACGCCCACATCTATTTAAACTGAATCTGTACAAACAACCAACGGAAACTAGAAAGTTCAGCATTGTGATTTCATTAAATGAAGTTATTAAATGTGCTAATCAACAACATATGGTTGGTGGATTTTATGACGCTGCTAGTTAAATTTTCCAAGAATTTTTTATGGACCAGGAGGTCACGCTTCATTTAGTTTCAAAGGCAACAACAATAAACATTCCTGGGTTTAGTAAGTACTCCTTTTATCAACATCCGTCACTCTCATACTAAAAATATGTGCTTTGATCCTATATTCAGAAAAGCATTGAACTTTTTATTTTTAGGACAGACTTTGTCATGTTTGTGTTGGTATTCCTTGGAACTTGCCCAGAAGTATCGATTGGTCCCGTAAGTGTGCGCAGTGATCACGCAGTTGGTAACAATGCAATAATATGATAACTTCAAAATTTTTCAGATCACGTGGTTTCAATCAATATGGCGGCTACTTGTCAAAAAAACTTAAACTGCACGAGCCAGGAATGAGACCACAAGAGAAAAACCGCTAAAATGAAGATGTCTAAGAAAAACGATCGGCTGTTTCCTTATCACATTGCAAATTGCAGCAAGAATGAAACTAAAGCATAATTGGACGCGTCACGTGATCGTAAAGATCGCCATTACACAGACCACGTGATTTGAAAAAGCGTCCAATTATTTCAGGTGAAATGGCATAAAAACGTCGATCAATTAAGCAATAATTGATGTAACGAAACGATCACTCTTTTAACGTTTAAATTGACGGAACGACAATTCGTGACGTCATTATCGGTGCATCGTTGCAGAAAAAAATAGCAGGCTTGGCAGTGTGCTTGGGTGAACGACTTCGCGCTTCAAGGTCACTATCTCTGATCAATCAGAGTAGGAGTTGATTCTTGTATTCCTGAAAATTGTCAAAGGTCATCGTATGCAACAACTTCATTCGCATATGACAACGATCCGAAAAGGTCAAGTTCAATGGTGCCAATAAAAAAGAGCCGAAATTTATTTTTGGGTCTTCAATCCTGGACTATTCTTATTACAATTCGGAATGCGTATATGCATATATCATCCTTGGCAGAATAAAACCGTTGTTTGCGTCGTTTGGAGAGTGATATTTGCATTTTTAGCTGGCAATGGCTCGATGTAGTTATTTACAAAATGTCAGATATGGTGGAATTTGAATGTAGAAAGTAGAGCCAGCAGATTCACCACGGCTGACTCCTATTGAATTTGTACGGTAACGCTCATTGTCTTCATGAAATGTCAAAGACGTGATATTTGATCGAAGATGGGAGCGCATTAATAACTTATAAACAGCACTGCAAATAAAGACTCGAAGAAATCGCTGATAAGATTTTATTGGGGTCTTAACATTCGTGCGAAAAGAAGAGCAGTGACGGCGGAAGGCAGATTTAATCATGAAGACTTACAGTTAGAGAAAATGAAATGTTAAGACTAGTACTATGGAAAATCTGATACGACAAACAAGCAAAAATGTAAAAAGAAAGACACCCATTAATGGATTGCATCTAATCTGCTCAGCTTATCTAAGCAAACCGACAGGAAACAGTACTTTCTTACCGCGTTAAATTGAATTTAAGGAAGTTGTAAAGGAAGGAACGCCTGTTTTAGCCAACTTTTTAGCTTTGCAGGAACTGCATATAAACAATTCTTTAGATTTTATTGCGAAAGTGAAAAAAAATTAAATCCAGAGATCAATCATCGTGATTAAAAGTGAATTATTTAATCCGTACATCAATCATCCTAATGGGAAAAATAATTTTTAAATCCAGATATTACCTAATCATCGCGATAAGTATGAACTACAGGGAATTTTTGAAGATTGACCTTGATACCACTGCATATGATCTCTCGATTTTGACGTTGGCAACACTGAATAAACAATCGATCTGTCGTTTTTGTTTTTCACTGCTGCCAACCAACGTAAAAATGAACTATAGGTGACACCATTCTCTAGATAAAATTACATAATTGACTATTTGATGACATTTTACGTTAATTAATTTATCAATGATTACGACTAGAATTCTATTGTTGTATGCTAGTTCATTAGCTTTGATAATGTAATTATTATTTGTGGATTTGTCCCATTAATTTTTCCAATCATTTCTCATTCTGAAGTTAATTGGTACACACAAGTATAAAAAACATTTGAAGCGTCAAAACAAGCTCCGGTATTTGAGACGAGTTGGTAGCTCTGCCTGTTCCGTTTGACAGGTTAAGGTTAAGGAGTTTTTGACGTTTCCAAAATGTCAACATTGACAGAAAAAAATTATGAAAAGGATACAATAAAGAAAATACATTAAAATAGAAGAGTTATGATCACAATGAAGATCCATGAATAAAAAACAACAATAATAAACAATAGCATTGACATAAAATAGAAATAATAACAGACAATTAAAGAAATAGAGAGTCATAGTATAATACGAATTATTTCAATTGTCCTCAAGTTAGGAACTTTTTTCGCTTTAAATTGGCACTGCTTGGCACTGCTTTTGAAGAAATTCAAACCTATCTCAAAGACGGAATGCCCTTGACAGGTCTGTTCCCTTGAAAATGCACCAGGTGGACCCGAAAATCAATACTGAATGCAACATTCGATTCCCAATCCCCAAAGCATGAATCAGAGACTTTTTCCCGCTGACATTCCGGTACAGTCTTCACACCTTATTTCCAAGGGGTTGCAAAATTACTTTATTCCAAACTGTACCGGTAAAATTTTCGATCGGTTTCCGGTGATGGGGCGTTTCCTTTTTATTAAAAATTCACGAAACGGATAATACCGATTATAAATTCAAGACGTGGCTTAGACTATCCCCAGGAGATCGTGTTTCTTGCAAGAAATAGTTACCATTGTTTTTATGGTAATATCGTTTCTTGTTCTTTATATAGTCTAGACGGAATTAAATTTCTCTGTATTTTTTCCAGAGGAAAACTATTTCATGGGGGTGTAAACTCAGTGTGGGGCGGCGCAGAAAAAACACATACCGTGAGATTCTAATAGAGATCCAATAAGAGAAAAAACACTCACTACAGGTCTACCACTGAAAAAGAAACGTTTTTGTTGTTTTTTTTTGCGGTTGTTAGACACTTGTCACCTCACCAACGCACGCAAGAACCGCGATGGAACTGCGGCGAGCAGCTTAACGCGAGCTTATATATTGGGGTGGGGGGGAAAGCCGGTGTTACAATAGGAAAGACGGCAGCAGGGGGCAGAAATGTGATTCATGAAGGAGGAGAGCAGGGACGGACTCCACCAAAAGCGCAAAATTCGAGTTTATGCTCTTCCTTGCTTGTTGGGATAAGATCCTTGAAGTTTCTTCTTATTATCTTATTAGATCTTTTGGTTATTTTAAGACGATTTTTTTGAAGTAAATAACTCATATTGAGACTAGAAAAAACGTCTTTTTGTCTGAGCTTAATGTCTTCAGTTCCTTTCACTTCATAAAAACTAGCAATTTTACCAGCTACACATTCAGATATTTATTCTGAAAATCAGTCCACTCTAAAAGGCAAAACTTGTCTCAAAGAAATTACTCAAGAATTCAAATAAAATTACTAGGTAGAATATTCGTACTTAATATCATAATTGCACTCAATGTATTTACTGTAATAACAAATTAAGAAGTTAATAAAATTGTTTCACGATTTCAGTTTTAGATTTGCTTCAATTTTCATTTTTTTGAACTCTTTTACAGTTGAATCTACTAGCTTTGCATACCCATCACAGCAGACACTTAAGATGCATAAGTTCTTAGATAAAAACAGGTAATATTTTAACATACCGAGAATTATCAGATTCATAAGTACATGTTTGGAATTTTTGAATTAATACTTCACAAAATACCTCTCCTTTTGCACGCAGTATTTATGCAGAAACTGTTTACATCACGGTGGATAAAAATCAAAGAGGAAGTTGTGCTCGAGAAATTATGCACGTGTAATTAATTAATTATTTATTGATCTCGGATGGTCTCAAAGAGTAACACCTTAAAAATAAGACGCTGAAATATCCAGGTAGATCTATGAAGATTTTGTGCACGTTTTTTTGTTCCTCCACCTTTTTTAGTCGAACACATGTGCACATGTGTTAAACTAATAAGGCAATACAACATAATTGACATATCATTACCAGTCTGACCAAGTCTTAACTTTCAGACTTCGTGCTCTGAATGCTTAAAGTTCCATATCGTTCCCCAGACATTGAAATCAAATATGTTTCGTACGCCACTGCGTCTTTATTTGTTTTTAGTTTTTCTATTTGTCCCTGAATTATCGAATACTCTAAATTAATCTCGTCGCTACTGCCCTGATATCCTATCTTTAATCCCACGAATTAAATTAAAAGCAGCGTTCTCATCAGATACCGGCGTAATTAGACCATTTCTGCATATGTGTCTTTTTTGGGTTAGAAATTCGATTCATGTGCGCGCACGGGCCTCTTGCTCACCCAACAAAACCAATTGAGAAAAATTTAATTTATATCTAATTTATTTTTAGAAAGTTCCGGCGTTATCTTTGCGATCAGCATTTATTAATCTTTTCTCTCCGTCATGATCCATTCTTTCAGCAACACCAGGCCATGCACCACGACTAACTGTAGTTGGATTGTTCTGACGTGGTTTTTGGGGGCGGCGGCACTGATTTAACACCACAGAGACGGCAGTACGAGTTTCTTTCGGGAAGCAGATGACGTCGGTGTCACCGGTACTACCATCGCTCCAAGTATCTAAAACACGGCGATGAAATTTAAGAAGTGGAGAACTGAAGTACCTGAGCACGAGCAGCAACTTTCTTCGTCTACCCTTATGACTCTTTCCCTGATACTGGCTAACAAACTTTGGTAATTTTCGTTCGATTGTCTCTTGAGGAAATCGGGAGAAGGTTGTCCTCTTTGACAGCAGCAGGTTGCTGTGGGTTTTCTGAAGTCTGTCTGAGTTCCTGTGGTGATTTTCACGATTTTCTTCGCCCCCAGGTCGGACAAAAGGAGATGCTGCATTAATTTATGTCGTGGTAGAGCTTTTCCCAATTTGCTATCCCCCCGACAAAAATTTGCCATTTTGACTTTCTCTGAAATTTGACAATGTTTTGGATTCATGGGTAACTGTAATCTTTGATCGCATGTCGCCGTCATCACTGACCATAAAAGAAATAATGGTTTATAAGAATGTAACCGTTCCTTTGAATCTTAACAATTCACACTCTGATTAAGGCAGACATGGAAAACGAACCGCTTAATTTTGTTAATTAATTGTTGGTATTATAATTATATGTACCAATACGCATATGGGAGGATTTTGGGACTTTACGGGTAATAAAAACGGTTTAATTAGGTAAATTTTGCTAACGGAAGTGGGTAAGAGGAACCCGTGCAAAATTTTCAGACAGATGGTAAAATAGGTACTGATCAATAAAATTGTAATGTTACTTTTCAATTAGTCGGATGGAGTTATTTGCAGATAATAAAGACCAGTTATGTTCAATCTGTTTTGAACATGCATTTGTTGTTAATTGGACACGGTTTACAACAGACGGAGCGTTTATGATTTTTATGTGGAATTTATTATTTAACACTAAGATCTCATTGTTAAGAACTTTTTTCACCAGTAAAGAAACTACTTTTTCTATTCTTTTTTGCCAAAAATTCAGTTAATCCTTTCAAACAAGATTTTGCCAATTCAGCTTTCGCCTTATTCTATTTACTCACATTTTATGTAAAAATATTAAAAAAGTGGTTTCAATGTGATCAGTATGACTGCCCGGCTGGAAAAATAAAATTACGTATTTACCGTGCAGTTTTATCTCTCAGGTTACATTCTTCTTCTTTGCATTAAGTTAAGTCGTATGGAACGTTGTAATTGGTTGAATTTTTAAACTATTTTTGTAAAAGGATGAGTAGAAGCTTCTGCAGTAATTGCTGCGTCACTGCTACATTAATTACTGTTAATTATAATTATGAGTATAACAAATATGTAGAAATTTAATTTTAATAATGATAAACTGTGACCCAGATTTAATAGCCATAACCTGAGATGTGCGGGAAGTTCGCGCTTTGTACCATAAAACATACATAAAAAATAGGAAAGTTAATTTAATCGATGAACTAATTTTACTATTATACGAAAATTATATGATACTCATTTTACGTAGAATTTCATGCAGAATCCAAATTTTGGGTAAAAAATTACATAGGACAACAAATAACTGAGTTATAGCCGATTAAAATTTCGAATAGTTGATTTTTATTTTAAAAACTTTCAACGCTCAATATCTCCGAAATTACGACAAAAAAAAACAAAAACTTTATAACCCAAAAATATCCATTAAGGTAATTTTAATTTGCATCATTGTTCAATACTCACGTTTATGTATAAATTAGAACACGCAATCAGCGTTTACACATTACAGTTCTTTCATTTTGCGTCCAAGAGGCTCCTGCAAATTAACTCCAGCGACACAGTTAACTGCAATAACTGCATCACCATTAATTTATTGCTAAATTAACAAATAATATGTAGAAATTTCATTTAAGTAATGATAAACTGTGACCCAGATTTAATAACCATAAACTGAATCCTTTTTAAAATCAATGCTAATATCTTATTTATTAACATTAATAAACGCAGAGTTCAAAAACAGTCGCATTATGAGTGTGCAGAAGCACTTTTTGTTCAAACAATAGTGCAACTCGTCAAGATAGCTCCGAAGGACAAACTCTAATTAAATGCATTTCATTCAAATGATAACAAATCCTATTTAGATAAGAATCTAGTCAACTCATGAGCGCCGCTCAACATGCACCAAGACGAAGAAATTCCTTTACAGGATTTCCAATCCGTCAAAAAAACAGAACCTCCACCAAAACGATTCAATGCTTATTTCTTTTTGATCGCTGCTATAGGTGAGACAACATCCCAATAATTTACCATTTCAAACTTCTCTTCTAGCTAATTTACTCAGCTTCGCTGTGGGATTCTCCGGAGTGTGGGTCACACCAGTCCTGCCAAAACTCAGTGAGAAAAGCACAGATAATCCGTTTGGACGCCCCATCACTCCTTCAGAAGTTGCGTGGATCGCTGGGTTAACACCGCTGGGTTCCGCGTTGGGTCCTCTAGGAGCTGGGAAAATCGCCAATGTTATTGGACGCAAAGGAGCGCTTCTTATTATCGCATTTCTTTTGATTTTTTCTTTCGCGATAACGGTTTTTGCGAAAACGATTTTTTGGTTTTACGTTGCGAGATTCTTAGCTGGGGTTTCTTTGGGTAGTGCTTACCCCACACTTTCCGTGTTTTTTGCGGAAATCTCAGAGAATCATAATAGGGGAGCGTTAGGGTGCTCGATGGCGATTTTCGTAGCTGTTGGTCTGAATTTTGCTCTCATTGTTGGTCCCTATCTTACCATTTGTAACTTCTCGCTTGTTTGTATTTGTCCTCTTGTCATTTTTGTCGTGTGTTTCTACTGCTTGAGTCCGGAAACTCCATCGTTTCTAGCATCTACCAATGAGGAGAAGAAGTTATCGGCAAGTCTTATTAAATTGAGGAACAAAACAGCGGAAGAGATCAACGCGGAGTATGATAACCTTCTGGAAAATGCCCAAAAGACTCAAACTTCCACTAAGATGAGCGATTTGTTTAAAATTCCTCATCTGCGACGCGGCTTGGTTATTTCTTTAGGTCTTAGCATGTTGCAACAAGGCGTTGGATACGGCGCTATTCTCTCATATCTGCAGGCTATTTTCGAAGCCGCTAATGTTAAACTGAAGCCGGAGTTTTGTGTGATGATTGTCGGAAGCTTCCAGTTACTCGGCACCATCTTGTCGTCTATTATTGTCGACCGCGCCGGTCGCAGAGCTCTTCTTCTTGGCTCCTCCTCCGGAATCTTTCTGACTCTGGCAACTCTAGGTGTCTACTTCCAACTAAAATCCAACCAGTTTCCAGTTGAATCGTTTTCGTGGCTGCCAATTCTGAGCATTGCCATCTTCGTGGTGTCGTTTGGTGTGGGCATAGGCCCAGTTCCTTGGGTCGTGATGGCCGAGCTCTTCACTTCGAACGTCAAACCAGTGGCTGCTACCATCGTCAGTTTTGCTTGCTTCATGGTCATGTTTATTGTCACTGTGATTTTTCCCTTTTTATCATCAACTCTCGGTATGGCCAAGTGTTTCTTTATGTTCTCTTCGATCTCCTTCGCCGGGTGTGTGTTCATCTACTTTCTGGTCCCAGAGACTAAAGGCAAAAGTGTTCAACAAATTCAAGATTTGTTAACTGAAAGTCGTAAATAAATCTCATACTTTGTTTGATTCTCATTGTTTCGGCGACCTCTAAATCCCTCTTATTTTAAGAATTTAACTTTATCTTTGTTTGATTGTCGAAATAATCGCAGTTCATTGTCGGCCACGATGGGGAAGGTCAACTGGGCACTGTACCGAGCTGTGATTTTTGGTAAGTTTGAAAAAGAAAAAAATTCTGTTTCAATGTAATTTTCAGCAAATATATTGTCGTTTATTTCTGGAATTGGCTACGGTTGGACCTCTCCCGTTCTTCCGAAGCTTAACAATAAAGATGACTTAGGTTCCAACCCTTTTGGATATGCTATAACACCTTTTGAAGAATCCTGGTTGACTTCCATCGTCAGTGCTGGAGCGGCAATTGGACCGTTTCTTGGAGCCCTCGTTGTGGACAGAATCGGACGGAAAAAGACACTGCTTTTGTTGGCGTTTCCAATTTCTGTCGCTCATCTAATTCTAGCCTTCTCCACCAATATAAATCTTTTTTATCTCAGTAGATTTATCCTGGGTTTAGCTTTCGGTTGTATCTACTCGATAGTTCCCATGTACGTGGGTGAAATCGCTGAAGACACCAACAGAGGAAGTTTGGGAACCTTCCTGAGCATGATGTGCACCATTGGGACCTTACTGAGTTTTCTAGTAGGTCCATACGTGTCCGTCCAGGTCCTCTGTCTTTTAGTTCTCGTCCCGACAGCTCTCTTCGTCTTAGCGTTCGGACTCGCAACTCCGGAGAGCCCGTACTATTTATTAATGGTCAACAAAGACGAAGAAGCAAAATCGGCCTTAACCAAGCTTCGGAGAAAATTCATTGACAAGGAACTCGAAGAAATGCGAAGAAACGTTGAACTTTCCAACGAAAACCAACTTTCGTTCGTCGAAGCCATCAAATCCAAGGCTATCAAAAGGGGACTTCTTATAGGTTCCGGTCTTATGTTCTTCCAACAGTTTTCTGGAATCACAGTTATCGTGTCGTACATGCAACCAATTTTCAATGCTGCTGGGTCTGAGATACCACCAGAGATACCTCCAATGGTCGTAGGGAGCTTGCAACTTCTTGCTAATTTAACCACGTCGCAACTCGTTGATCGATTAGGTCGTAAAGTCCTTCTGTTGACTTCTCTCATTGGAGGTGTTATTTCTCACACGCTTCTTGGTGTCTTCTTTTTTCTGAAGACTAACGGATTCGACGAAATTGCTTCACTTCTTTTTTGGTTACCAATTTGCTGTTTAATTTTTTACGTCGTGTTGTTTATGGCAGGGTTAGGCCCGGTAACGTGGGCGTTAATCGGCGAGTTGTTTCCTCCACATTTCCGCAACTACGCTGCCACTTTAACCACTTTTATCTGTTTATTTTTAGCTTTTGTCCTCACTCTCTTCTTCCCTAATTTATCAGAGTTGATCGGTATGGCATTTTCTTTTTGGTTGTTTGCAATTTCGTGTCTTTCTGGGATTTTCTTCGTGTGGAAGGTCGTTCCAGAAACCAAAGGCAAAAGTTTACACGACATCCAAGTAATTCTCGACTACTGAATAAATTAGCGTTAACAAACGGAATTGTGTTTTATTTCGCGTTTGTCAAAATGTCACAATTTGAAAACATGCACTTGGTCCAAATTATTAATAAAGGCAATAAAGACAGTTTAGTTATACTGACGACATGTCGAATTCAAGCTTTGGCGTATTACATTTACACGAAATTATCGGTGAATAAAAAAATGACACCAAAGGACGTGAAAATTATTATTGAAAAATTCCACGGGGATCCATCAAATTCGGATTTGGGTCTAACGTTGGAGGAGCTGATAGGCCAATTGGAAGAAGTAGATCAGGACGAGCTGTGGCGAGAAGTTCTAAAAGAAGTTCGTCTTTTGTATCATAATCATTAAATATAAATAAATCTAATTGTGCAACAAATGTGACAATGCTTGACTTCGAAATTACGTCAATTTGTCATGAGCGTCTTTGTTTTTTTAACAGTTAAATCTGATAAAGAGTAATACTCATTTGAGTTGGCGTAAGAACACTTTCCATTGTGTAGGAGGTAGGATATGTAATCAAAAGTTTTTTCTGGAGAGCTGTAAATAAACAAATACAAATGTAGGCACGTAAATCCATAATCAATATTCTGTATTTCGAAATGTTCGGTGCTTCATTTCTCCGAAACTGAAACAGATAAAAAAATGCGGTTTGCGTATTGTTTTTCACACACCTTTTCTGATTAGAATCGGGTATTCTAAGTCGGTCGATATCTCGCTTATTTGTGCAGCAAACTTAAGTTATTGGTGCTCATTTTACGCATAATTTTATGCAAAATCCAAAACAGTCCGAATTTTTAATATACATCTACAAATAACAGAATTAGAAGAAATTAAAGTTTCGGATAGTAAATTTTCAGTTTCGAGCCGTTTTAACGCTCCATAGCATCAAAACTAAGAAAGATAAAAAGATGCGATTTTCGGCATCGTTTTTCTCGCGCTTTTGTTGTTTAGAATCAGCTCTCAAATGTTTAAAATTCAATGGTCAATTTTTTTGAGAAAAAAATCTCAATGAAATAATGAAAATTGTTCATTTTTTGTATTTTTGACTGTCTCGCGCAAACTATTTGCCGCATAGATCTGAAGTTTGGCCAGTTGGTAGATCTCATGGTACTCTTCCGAATGATGCATAACTCAATCTTATCAGTTTGTTGGAGATGACCAAAAAGCGTTACAAATGACCGAAAAGACCCTCTGAAGACCTTATTGGTGTTCGTTTAAATAACCAAATTAGAAGCTATGGAAGTTTTGCGTTGTCAGCAGAAGAAAAAATTTTGAAGTTCCGGAATATTTAGTGCTCGATATCTCTGGCACTACGACAGATAGAAAGATGCGGTTTGTGCCTATATTTTTCTCGCACCTGTGTTGCTTAAAATCTTACATTTCAAAAAGTACAAAGTTAAAACATCGCCATTTATTTAAGTAATTTAACTTTGTAAAACAGTTCAACATTCAAATGCTACTAAACTTTCGCTCAGTTTCCAAGACTGAAATTAACTTAAGACATGTAAAAACAGAGGAATTCTTCTATTCTTCATTATCAAACAATGGAGTTAAAACTTGTCATCGTTCTTTGATTTTACTTTCCGCCCAACAGCCTCTGGATCTCCTGCAAACTTTTCCCTTTCGTCTCTGGTAAAACACTATAAATAAACACCATTCCTGCGCCACAAACTAGGGAAAACAACCAGAAAGAGTTCGCCATCCCCAACATCACAGACATCATCGGAAACACAAAAGTGATCCCAAATGCGCTTCCAGAACACGTGATATTCGTTAAGGTGGCCGCCACTGATCTAACATTTGAAGGAAAGAGCTCTCCCATGATAGCCCAAGGGACAGGTCCCAATCCTATGTTAAAACTTACAATATAACAAATAAGACTGGTGACTGGTAGCCAGGAAATCGCATCCACTGTAAAATTGTGGTTTTTGAGGTAGAAGTACAAGCCTAAAAGAGCTAGAGATAGACCAGATCCGATTACTGACGTGAGAAGCAGAAACCTTCTTCCTAATTTGTCGACAAGGAACGATGTGAGAACTGCAGCGAAAACTTGAATCACCCCAATGATGATGGTAGAGATTTCCGGAGCGAAACCACTTCCAGTGGCGTTAAAGATGTTTTGCATGTACGAAAGAACGACGTTGATACCAGCGAATTGTTGCAAGATAATTGTTCCTAGTGTTATCACCAAACCTTTCCGAAGAGGTCTCTGTTTGAAAATATCTGTAATCCCACTTTTATTTTTACTCTCTTCCAACACTGTTTTACTAATTTCCAGGTACTCTCTCTGGAGATCTTCAGGTGATTTGTTTCTGAGTTTCGCAAGACTCGCTTTCACTTCTTCGTCTTTATTCACTGACGCTAAAAAATAGGGACTCTCTGGAATAAGAAATGCAAAAAGTGGGAAGAAAATTAGAGACGGAAGTGCAGAGATAAGACAGAAATTACGGATGGTCACAAATGGACCAATGGAAAACGCAAAAAGAAGTCCTGAGCATATAAACAGACCAAGGAAGCATCCAAGAGTACCCCGATTGTGGTTTTCAGCGATCTCCGCAATGTAGATTGGTAACACAGTGAAAGAACTCGCGACTCCTGACCCGATCATCAATCGACAGATGTAGAGGACCAGTAATGTGTTAGCGTAGGCGCTACCAAGAAGCGCAATCATCATGACAAACGTAAACAGAAGAAGTGTTTTTTTACGACCCAACTTCTCAGAACAGTACCCGGCAAGAAGAGGACCAAAAATACCACCAAAATTTGGTAACCCAGCTATCCAACTTTCTTCAGAATGTGTTATCGCTCGTCCTAGCGGATTGTCTTCAATTACGGCAAGTTTAGGAAGGACTGGGGAGGTCCACCCCAAGACGATACCAGTAGTAAACCCATTTAAGTTTGCTGTTGAAATTAAAATAACCAGAAGGTAAACCACAATGGTACTTACCAACTGCTGCCGCGAATAAAAGAAAGAAATTTGTAGACTTGGATTCTGGCTTGAGAACGGCATGGTTTTGGGTTGTGGGTTTGTAAATTACTTCTTCAAGTGGTAAATTGTCTTGTTTGCCGTCCATAATAGAGCATAACACATTAACACAGTGTTAAGGAGGTAGTGTTTGTCAAAGGAAAAAATGTCATATTGATTTATGTTTTCTAGACAGACCATTGTTGTGTAACTCGAGTAAATAGAAGCGGCTTAAGAGATGCCTGAAGATTAGAATTGGTGACATTAAAAGAGGTTAAACAGTTTCAAAACGAACACGTAGATGACTTTTAGATTTTGGTGTGAAATCGAAAAATGTGAGTTTGCAAGAAGTGGAGAAAATGAAAAGTAAGTCGAAATATTATTTTCAAATATTTGAAATCTTTAAATAATTAATCAGAAAACGCTTTGATTTAGTTTTTATTTTATCTTCTTTAAATAATGTTTTTCTTTCTTTGTTTTTTGACTTCAAGCTTTTCTATTTTTTTTTTATTTTTGGTTTTTAGGGTTTCAACTATTTAGGTTTTGCAGATATTTTTATATTCTTTTTAGGATTGTTTAGGGCACTCTAGGATTCTTTTTTTAGAGTTTTCTAAAATATTCTGATTTATTTTACAATCTCAAGATTTTCTAGGAGTTAATTTTATAAAATAAAGCTTTTTTTATTTTTTGGAATATTTAGATGAAGATTTTTTAATATTCTTTGGAATCGTTGGATTTACTAAGGCAATTCCAAGATTGATAAAGATTATTCAAGTTCTTTAATTTTCTGTAAAAGTTTTGTGTAATTTTTAATTATTTAAAAATGTAATCAATAATAAAAATAATTTTTCAATATTCTAGTTGTTTTAATTCATTTTTAATTCTAATTATTCCATATTTTCATTCCGTAATAATGGTTTAAGATGCAACCATCAATACACTATATTCTTTAATTTACCTCTTCATTTACTCAAAAGTAAAAGATAAAAAAGTGAAAATAATAATGTCATCTGCGGTATAATTTCACACGCTTGAATGGCTTCAGAATCAATAAAAAAAAAGAAGTAATTCCACTAAAACCTACACACTTTAGAAGACTCTCACCAGTAACCCGGTAACGTTGTATTATTTGCTAAGCCAAATCTGCAGCAATAAAGCTAATCAGGTTTTTTATTACCTGTAATTTATTTAAACAAGAACACTGAAACAAGTAGCAACAACTGATTAAGAAATATCGCTCTCAAGCTACCATCAAGGCTGTATCTACCATGCGTATTTTGCGTGTAGAAATAAACCTCGCCGTGTACTTACCGGCCCTAATAAGTAAGTCCGAATTGTACGCTTATTTGTTTCATTTTTTTATTGAATAGGTACTTTATTGGCTTTTTCTACTGGACTGTGTTTCACCTGGCCGTCGTCAGTCCTACCTAAACTAATTGGTTCCTCGGACAATCCTCTAGGACGTACAATAACAGTCTTTGAGCAATCATGGATTAGTGGTTTTACAATTTTTGGCGCAATATTCGGTCCTCTGATTACTCTCTTTATAGACAGACATGGACGCAAAAAAGTGCTTCTGTATTTAAGTGTCCCGTTTATTGTGTCTCTACTCATGGTGGCCTTCTCCAAAACCATCCTCCTGTTCTTCATCGCTAGATTTATAATGGGCCTCTCTGCCGGTGGTACCTTCACGTCTCTCCCAATCTACTTGGCAGAAATCGCGGAAACTCACAACCGTGGCATTTTGACTTGCATGATGAGCGTGTTGATATCAATCGGAATCGTTTTCACGTACTCCGTTGGCCCTTTTGTAAGCATACAGAACTATTCTCTCCTTTCGTTAATCCCTCTTGTAATTTTTATTCCTTTGTGTTTATTCTTCTTACCAGAAAGTCCCCAGTTCTTTGCCTATATTAACGACCATCCTAACTTGAAGAAGAGTCTCGTTAAACTTAGACACAATAAAACTCCTCAAGCGATCGAAGCGGAGATGATAGAGATCATTAAAACTGTGGAGGAACTCCGGAGAAACCAAGGCGGTATCAAGGATTTGTTCAAACTCAAAGTTTTGCGACGCGCTCTATTCATTACCCTCGGACTTGTCGCCATGCAACAGTGTGCTGGTAGCAACGCCGTTCTTACATACATGCAACTGATTTTCGACGAAGCAAACACTAATTTAAGTTCGGAATTATCCGCGATTATTGTAGGAATAGTCCAAGTTATCGTCTTAGCGTTAACATCTTCGTTTGTTGATATTGTCGGTCGCAAAATTCTCTTCTTGATCTCAGCTGTTGGTTCAAGCTTATCCCTGATCGTTCTGGGAGCTTATTTCTTCCTCAAGAACCAGGAGTTTGACGTTGGGAGCCTTTCCTGGCTTCCTGTTAGCAGTCTGATTGTTTTTATTATAGTGTTTAATATTGGAATGGCGCCGCTTCCGTGGACTGTGATGGCGGAAATGTTTCCTTTAGATGTTAAAGCGACAGCTTCACTTCTTGCTGCGAGTACGTCCATGGCGATTGGATTTGTAATTTTATTTTGTTTTCCCTTATTGTCAACTTATGTAGGGATGGATGTGACCTTCGGGATTTTTGCAAGTGTGTGTTTAATTGATGCGGTCGGGATTTGGTGGTTTTTACCGGAAACGAAAGGGAGGACTTTGCAGGAGATTCAGGAGCTTCTGGGAGGTGGTAAATTAAACATGTAATTAATTTTTTATTAAATAAATTAAAAGTAAAAAAATGAATATTATTGAGGTGTTACCTTATATAAGATTTGTAGCACTGGAGATTCTTATCAAGTGTAAAAACTGACGTGTTGAGGATTGTCGCCTTCAAATAAAGACGGCTTAACTTAAGTCAACAATTTAGACAGAACTCTTTACACTTATCAAAGGTTTTTAAAGAAAGGAATCTTGTAAATTGGATTTTTAAATAAATATTGTGATGAGGATTTGTTCAAAAAGAGTGCAATGTGTCTAACTCATGCTTTCATTGTATAAAAAACCTTGTATGGAATACTTTTATGATAAAAAAATGCGACTATTGTAAACTATTAAGACTGCAAAAAGAAATTAAAAAAAAGGTAAATTTAATTCATTTGCATTGATTACATTTAGACCACTTCATTTTCTTTAACAATTCTTTGACCAATATTAACTAAAGCAAATGACGGCTCATTGTAAATCTCTGTATAAATTTCTTTACAATAAACAATTACAGAATTATTGTAATCGTCTAAACTTATTGTTCTTTTGTGCAGACGCTATCATAGCCATTGTGACTGATTGTGTCTTCCGTTTTCTATTCGCGGAGTGCTAGACAGTTATACATATTTGCTAAGCTAATAAGATAATAATTTTGCTAACAAATTCTTGCGGGTAATTTTGTGAAACAATTAAAGAAAAGAAAGTCTTCATGAAGATGCAGCTTGTAAAGAAAAACTTTCTTGTGTATTTATCCGCAGTCATTGGTAAGAACTTTTGTTAGTATTTCGCAAGTTATTGATTTTTCCCAGGCGATTTATTGGGATTTTCCGCCGGAATCGCCTTTTCCTGGACTTCCTCGATGTTGCCGAAGCTGAGCACCAACAGCCCTGAAAATCCTCTTGGTCGTCCGGCTACAGTTCTGGAGCAATCATGGATCGCTGGTTGTATTTCTCTCGGTGCAATTTTAGGCCCTCTGCTTTTCACTCCCATTATTGACAAACTCGGACGTAAAAAAGCACTTCTAATTTTAGGCATTCCATTCATTACATCGTTACTAATGTTGGCGTTCTCTAAAACCATCTTTGTCTTCTTTCTTGCTAGATTTATCCTCGGGCTCGGCACTGGTAGTGTCTTTACAGCCCTTCCAACTTACCTGGTGGAAATCGCAGAAGATTACAACCGCGGTGTGTTATTATGCATGATGAGTGTCTTCATAGCTTCAGGTATTTTATTTACTTACGCAATCGGTCCGGTTCTGAGCGTCCAAAACTTTTGTCTAGTCTCGTTGATTCCAGTAGTGGTCTTCGTTGTGTTGTTCTCACTTCTAGCTCCTGAGAGCCCTCAGTTTCTTGCTTCAATCAAAGATCACACTAACATGAAGAGAAGCATCGTCAGACTGAGACGACACAAAACCGTACAAGAAATCGAAGAGGAAATTTCTATTGTAAAAAAAACCGTGGAAGAACTTCGTACGAATCAAAACGGAATTCGGGACTTATTTCAAGTTCAAGAGTTGCGACGAGGGCTGGTAATCAGCTTAGGACTTATCACGATGCAACAACTTGCTGGAATCACAGCTGTCATTTCATACATGCAACCGATTTTTGAAGATGCCGGCTCCGGAATTAGTCCAGAACTCTCCGTGATAATTGTAGGAACAATCCAAGTGGTTATTACAATATTGACATCATCAGTTGTCGATATTTTGGGTCGCAAACTTCTTTTTGTAGTATCATCAATTTTTTGTTGTATATCTCTTGTCGTGCTAGGACTCTACTTCTTCTTGAAGAATCATAGTCTTGACACTGACCGGATTTCGTGGCTTCCGGTATCAAGTTTGATCCTTTATATTGTAGCGTTTAATATTGGCTTGGGACCTCTTCCTTGGACTCTGATGGCCGAGTTGTTTCCATCAACTGTTAAAGCCACAGCTTCAACTCTTACTGCAATTACTAGTATGACCGGTAATTTTATTATAATGTTGTGTTTTCCTTCATTGTCGACATTCTTTGGGTTGGATTTGACTTTCTGGTTTTTCGGGATGTCCTGTCTTGGAACAGCTGTTGTTGTTTGGTTGTGCGTACCGGAAACTAAGGGAAAGAGTCTGATAGAGATTCAGGAGCTCCTACGAGGGAATTGTAAATAAAATTAATTTATTTCTTTAATTTATACAATAAATGACCTGGTAAATTAATATTAACCGTGTTTCGTTTCCGCAAAGAGTCAGTGGTTCTGAAGCTAAAGGGATGTAACAATTTTGCAAAATGCAAAAATTCACGACTAAAACTATGCCGAATTTCTGATATCGATATTTCGCTTATTTTTTCGAATAAACTTAAGTTATTATATATCAGTGTACGCTGAATTTTGCGCAGATTCCAAATCTGAAATTTAAATTCAGATCCGACAACAAATAACTGAGGTATGGCCGATCAAAGTTTCGGAAAGTAGATTTTCATTTTTTCTCATTTTTCGTAATTTTTAAAGTTAAATATCTCGGAAACTATTTGAGATATTGAGATGCGGTTTGCGCCATTCTTTTTCTCGGCTCATTTTACGTTAGAAAATGTTCTCAAAAGCCTAAAATTCAATAATCGATTTTTCGAGAAAAAAAAATCCGACTCAATCGATAAAAATTTTTAAATTTTTTTAATATTGGTCATAACTCGTAAACTATTAGTCCGATTGATCTCAAATTAGGCCAGGAGATAGATTTCAAGCTCCTCTTTCGACTCATGTATAATTCAAAGCTTCTCAACCTCGTTTTAATTTTAAAAACATTGATTGAAAATCACCTTAAAATGACGTCTTCAAAACAGTTTTTGGCCAATGCCTCGTTCATTTATTAAGCAAACTCAACAAATCTGGACTCGTTTTACGCAGAATGTCACGCTGAATCCAAAAACATGAGCATTTTCAATTTTCGTCAACAAATAACTGAGTTATGGTCGTTTGAATTTTTGGGTTGTCGCCAGAGGGCCTAATTTTTGAAGGTTCAAAACAATTCGTGCTCGATATCTCGGAAACTATTTCAGATATTAAGATGCGGTTTGCGCCATCGTTTTTCTCGCGATTTTTTACACAAGAAAAAGTTCTTTCATTTTTCTACAGTCGAAATTTGCAAATTTTCGCAAAAATTCACGACTAAAACCATGCCAAATTTCTGATATCGATATTTCGCTTATTTTTTCGAGTAATCTTAAGTTATTATACATCAGTGTACGCAGAATTTTGCGCAGATTCCAAATCTGTGATTTAAATTCAGATCCGACAACAAATAACTGAGGTATGGCCGATCAAAGTTTCGGAAAGTAGATTTTAATTTTTTCTCATTTTTCGTAATTTTTAAAGTTAAATATCTCGGAAACTATTTGAGATATTGAGATGCGGTTTGCGCCATTCTTTTTCTCGGCTCATTTTACGTTAGAAAATGTTCTCAAAAGCCTAAAATTCAATAGTCGATTTTTCGAGAAAAAAAAATCCGACTCAATCGATAAAAATTTTTAATTTTTTTTAATATTGGTCATAACTCGTAAACTATTAGTCCAATTGATCTCAAATTTGGCCAGGAGATAGATTTCAAGCTCCTCTTTCGACTGATGTATAATTCAAAGCTATTCAACATCGTTTTAATTTTGAAAACATTGATTAAAAATCACCTTAAAATGACGTCTTCAAAACAGTTTTTGGCCAATGCCTCGTTCATTTATTAAGCAAACTCAACAAATCTGGACTCGTTTTACGCAGAATGTCACGCTGAATCCAAAAACATGAGCATTTTCAATTTTCGTCAACAAATAACTGAGTTATGGTCGTTTGAATTTTTGGGTTGTCGCCAGAGGGCCAAATTTTTGAAGGTTCAAAACAATTCGTGCTCGATATCTCGGAAACTATTTCAGATATTGAGATGCGGTTTGCGCCATCGTTTTTCTCGCGATTTTTTACATAAGAAAAAGTTCTTTCATTTTTCTACAGTCGAAATTTGCAAATTTTCGCAAAAATTCACGACTAAAACCATGCCAAATTTCTGATATCGATATTTCGCTTATTTTTTCGAGTAATCTTAAGTTATTATACATCAGTGTACGCAGAATTTTGCGCAGATTCCAAATCTGTGATTTAAATTCAGATCCGACAACAAATAACTGAGGTATGGCCGATCAAAGTTTCGGAAAGTAGATTTTCATTTTTTCTAATTTTTCGTAATTTTTAAAGTTAAATGTCTCGGAAACTATTTGAGATATTGAGATGCGGTTTGCGCCATTCTTTTTCTCGGCTCATTTTACGTTAGAAAATGTTCTCAAAAGCCGAAAATTCAATAGTCGATTTTTCGAGAAAAAAAAATCCGACTCAATCGATAAAAATTTTTAAATTTTTTTAATATTGGTCATAACTCGTAAACTATTAGTCCGATTGATCTCAAATTAGGCCAGGAGATAGATTTCGAGCTCCTCTTTCGACTGATGTATAAATCAAAGCTATTCAACGTCGTTTTAATTTTGAAAACATTGATTGAAAATCACCTTAAAATGACGTCTTCAAAACAGTTTTTGGCCAATGCCTCATTCATTTATTCAGCAAACTCAACAAATCTGGGCTCATTTTACGCAGAATGTCACGCTGAATCCAAAAACATAAGTATTTTCACTTGTCGTCAACAAATAACTGAGTTGTGGACGTTTGAATTTTTGGGTTGTCGCCAGAGGGCCTTGAAGGTTCAAAACAATTCGTGCTCGATATCTCGGAAACTATTTCAGATATTAAGATGCGGTTTGCGCCATCGTTTTTCTCGCGATTTTTTACATAAGAAAAAGTTTATAGATTTTTCAAAAGTCGAAATTTGCAAATTTTTGCAAAAATTCATGACTAAAACTATGCCAAACTTCTGATATCGACATCTCGCTTATTTTTTCGAATAAACTTGAGTTATTATACATCAGTGTTTGCAGAATTTTCCGTAGATACCAAATCTGGGTTTGTCTCAGTCGTCATCTAATACAACTGGCGACTCACTGTAAATCTCTGTATAAATTTCTTTAGATTAAATAATTACACAATTTTTAAACTCTTTTTGTTCTTTTGTGCGGACGCTATCACAGCCTTTGTGAATGATTGTCATTATCACCAGTTACACATTTGTTAATTTATTAAATACTTGAGAGTAATTTAGTACACCATTTAAAGAAACGAAATTCTGTCTTATCTAAGATGCTGCTTATACTGAAAAGCTTCGTTGTGTATTTGTATGCAGTCCTAGGTAAGAATCCTCGTTGATATTCCCCAACTTATTGATTTTTTTAGGTAATTTATTGGGATTTTCTGCCGGGAGCGCCTTTGCGTGGACTTCCCCCATGTTACCGAAGCTCAGTAGCAACACCACTGAAAATCCTCTGGGTCGTCCAGCTACAGTTCTAGAGCAATCATGGATCGCTGGTTTCACACCTCTTGGTGCGATTTTAGGCCCTCTACTTGTTACTCTCCTTCTTGATAAACTCGGACGTAAGAAAGGACTCTTAATTTTAAGTATCCCGTTTATTACATCGTTCCTTATGCTGGCGTTTTCAAAAACCGTCGATTTCTTCTTTCTCGCAAGATTTATTCTAGGGCTCGGCACAGGTAGTATCTTTACCGCTCTTCCAACTTACCTATCGGAAATCGCCGAAGACTTCAATCGTGGTGTCTTACTGTGCACGTTTTTTTAGGTTTAGGGGTTTTATTCACTTACGCCGTTGGTCCGGTTCTGAGCCTCCAAAACTTTTGTTTAGTCTCTTTGATTCCACCAGTGGTCTTCGTGGTGTTGTTCTCATTTCTAGCTCCGGAGAGTCCTCAGTTTCTTGCTTCCATCAATGATCATATAAACATGAAGAGAAGTATAGTCAGATTGCGACCGCACAAAGTCATGCAAGAAATTGAAGAAGAAATTTTTAAAGTAAGACAAACCGTAGAGGAACTCCGTACCAATAAAAGTGGAATCCGAGATTTGTTCCAAGTTCAAGGACTGCGACGAGGGCTGATAATCAGCTTAGGACTTATCACACTTCAGCAACTATCTGGAATTACAGCTGTTATTTCTTATATGCAGCCGATTTTTGAAGATGCGGGCGCCGGTATTAGTCCGGAAGTTTCTGTGATAGTTGTAGGAGCCATCCAAGTCTTGATCACAATACTTACTTCATCAGTTGTCGATATTTTAGGGCGAAGATTCCTCCTCATGTTGTCATCAATCTTTTGTTGTTTATCTCTTGTCGCACTAGGCTTTTACTTCTTTTTAAAAAATTATGGCGTTGAAGTTGACACGATTTCATGGCTTCCGGTAACAAGTTTGATACTTTATATTATAGCTTATAATGTTGGTATAGGACCAATTGCTTGGACCATGATGGCCGAGTTATTTCCAACATCTGTTAAAGCCACTGCTTCAACTCTTACAACGGTTACTTGTATGTCTGGTAGTTTTATTATACAGTTGGCATTTCCATCGGTATCGACATTCTTAGGGATGGATGTGACTTTCTGGTTTTTCGGGGTGTGCTGTCTTGGAACGGTTTTTGTTGTCTGGTTTTGGGTACCGGAAACTAAAGGAAAAAGTGTGCAGGAGATTCAAAAACTCCTAGGCGGGAGTATTAAGTAAACCAAATTTATTTATTTTTTTATTTCAACAATAAATTACTTATATGATAAACATTAACCGTGTTTTGTTTCTGCAAAGTACAATGATTCCGTTTTGTTTTTGCAATACTCACACGTGTGCGTATTTACTTAAAGTGGTGCAGTGTTAAAAATAATGCAGTCAGTATTAAGATAACGTTGTAAAATAATACACTAGCGGATTATTAGTTAGCATCCTAAGATAAAACTATGCAAACGAAATTGAACGTTTTTCTTTACAAATCAGCAACTGTTGGTGAGTCGTCATAATTTAATTATTTTTTTTATCCTTTTCGCTTGCAGCAAATCTCTTGGGTTTCACATGTGGCATAGCTTTATCATGGACCTCTCCAGTCCTTCCCAAACTAAACGGAACCATAGACCCCCCTTCTCTGGGGCAACCCATAACACCATCGGAAGAGTCCTGGATTGTAGCTCTTTTATCACTGGGTGCAATGGTCGGTCCTATTTTTGCAGGACCCATTGCCGATATTCTGGGGCGGAAAAAATCTCTAATAATATTTTCTTGTCCTATCTTAGGGTCATTCTTAATGATGGCACTCTCTGAAACAGTGATTCTTTTTTACATTGGGCGCCTCATGATGGGGGTTGGTGTAGGTGGAATTCTTATGGTTCTCCCACTTTACTTAGTTGAGATCTGTGAAGACCACAATCGCGGCACTTTAGGGTGCATGGTGGGCGTCTTCATGACCGATACTTTTTTCGTACGCTACTGGTCCTTGCTTCTGCGTTTCAAATTTTTGCTTAATTTGTGCGTCTCCTTTGCTTCTTTTCATGGTGTTATTTCCAAGATTTATTCCAGAGTCTCCTCACTACTTGGCGGCTGCTAATAAGCAGAATGAATTGATTAAGTGCTTGGTCAAGCTTAGAAAAAAAGCTCCCGAGGAAGTGGAGAAAGAAGCTTTTGCTCTAACGCACACAATTCAAGTGTTGAATCAAAGAAAAGGAGGTGTTTTCGAATTGTTCTTAAAAAAAAGTCCTCGGAGGGCTCTTTTAATTTCGCTTTCCTTGTTAACTCTTCAACAGTTCTCAGGGATCAACGCAGTGCTCGCCTATATGCAGCCAATTTTCCATTCCACTGGCTCAGCGCTCTCTCCAGAGCTCTCAGCAGTGCTCATCGGCACAATCCAAGTCTTTACGACAATAGCAGCTGCAGGTCTTGCGGATAAAGTCGGGCGAAAGGTTCTTCTTCTGATCTCAATGGTTGGCTCAGCCATGTCTTTGATACTTCTTGGTGGATACTTTTTTCTTCTAGAGAAGCAAGTCTACGTACAAACTGGTTCTTGGTTGCCAGTTCTCAGTTTAGTCTTTTTTGTTGTCGTTTTTAATTTGGGTTTGGCAATTGTACCCTGGGCCATGACAGCGGAATTATTTCCCAATAATGTTAAGTCGATTGCGCTGAGTTTGACGACAATTTTTTCGTTTGCTGGGGCTTTTATTGTGACTCTTTCTTTTCCTCAGTTGGTGAAAGCGCTCGGAATGGCGCAGTCTTTCTGGGTTTTCGCTGCAATTTGCGTTTTGGGGAGTGTCTTTGTATTTTTTAAAGTGCCGGAAACTAAAGGGAGGAGTTTGCAGGAAATCCAGTTGTTGCTGGAGCACTGAAATTAATAAAACTCTTGTAAAATCTGTTCATTTATTTATTCAACGAGATTCAAATGTGGCGCTTTTGAGGTGACAGCTTGGCGCAAATGACAGCTAGTAGAGGGCGCCACTAGTTCTAACCGAAATATTTGAAATTTTTGTTGACACTTTTAATTTACACGCGTTCTGAAACTCCTATGTTCACAATTTTTACTTCCTGATTGTGTTCTTTAACTTCCTGTTCCAATAACTTTGAATGTTCCTTTCGAAATCAATTGCCAAACCAATCAATCTAGTCGTCATGCAACGACAACAAACAATCGAAAATGTCAGATTTTGACATTTGTGATAATTCTGTGTGACCATATTCCGTTTTTAGTTTTAGTTTTAGTTTGATTTATAGTGAAAATGGAAGATAATTCACCGGCAATTGACCCGGTAAGTGTTTTTAAAAATAGCAACAAAGTACGTGTCTCTAAATTTAGAACTTCCAGCAGGTTCCAGCCCCTGAAGATCACAGTAGCAGTAGCAGTTTAACTTTGTCGATCACACCTCCGTTATCGGAGCCCCATAAAGATGAAACTAGCACCATTTCCGAGCATTTTTCGAGTATTGAGAATGACAGGTCAATGCAAGAAGTTGAGGTGAACTTGCCAGGGAATTTTTCTTTGTTGCTGCAAAATCTTCCATTAGAAGACGAGAGGATATCACAGGAGCCGAAACCTCCGTCCCTTCATTCTAGTTTTAACGGCAGCAGTATTATTAGTTTGAATGGCTTAGAGAAGTTTAATGGTGTGAACATGGAGAGTAGGAACAATGCAAGGAGTATTTTAGAAGAGATTCTTAATGATTCACAGTTCAAATCTGAGGAAGAGAGTCTAGATATTTTCGCAAATATAGATTTAGATGATAAGCTCCTAAACAGTTATAATTATGAAAAAAGTGCAAATTTTAACTTAGGTAAGAACGACAGTTTGAACGACGAGATCTCGAAACGAGTGCGCGATTTCGAGGAGCTTATTGCGTTGAAAGACACTACGATAGCCGCTCTAACCACTGAGTTGGATTCATTTCGGGAACTTGTGAGTAACACATCAAGTACCAGCTTGGGGACAAGCACAACCGAGTACAAACAGTTCCAAGAGGAGTGCCACAATAAGGTAAATAAATCTCCTTCAAAAACCAAACTAATTCCACTTCCAGTTAGTAGAATATCACAACGCGTTGGTTCATAAAGACGACCAGATAGAGAAACTCACGACGTCTCTCCAGCAGTCAATTTTAGCACGAGAAGAAATGAAACAACACTTTAAAAACGAAATCGGGCAGCTCCAAGAACAACTGGAGGAAACGTCGAATTTGCTCAAAGAACACAAATGTGTGAAGACTGATTTTGGTTTTGAAGAGTCTTGCTCAAAATTTGAAGCTGTCTTGGAGCCTTCACAAGTTAATTTATTCACTGAAGTTAAAGCGGCTTTTATTGACCGTTTTGATCAACGAAAAAAAGAGTTGGAAGACGAAATGAGCGACTTGAAGGTGAACATCACAAAAAGATTGTTCGTTTTTATCGTTTTTTTTTTGTAGAGTGAGTTTAATCGGTTAAAACTCGAACAAGAGGCCGAAATTTCAAGATTGAGGACTCTTTTAGAAGGTTCTAACGATGTTATACAACTAAAACAAGAACTGGACACCAAACACTCAAACGAAATGGAGGAATTGAGAACGTACTTTGAGAAGAAGTGCGCGGATTTGGAGAAAAAGTATGCAAACAAACTGTCGCAACTTTCCTTGAATTATTTTTCCAGTTACTCTGAGGAAGTCTTCAGTCAACAAAGCCGCAAACTCTCCATTTCAAGCTCTTGTTCCGACACCGAATTATCTTCAGATTTTCCCTTCATACAGCCCGGTCCTGGTGGCGACGTCAAAATCGATTATAGTAAAAAAGACATCGCGAAGCTCCACCAAACTTTAAGTCAGATTCTTTCTATTTTCGACAACGTTAACATAAGCGAGCTTACCGATGACGACTTTGAGCGCCTCAAGAGTGAAATCAATAAAATCGAACTTAAAAGTGTGCTCAAGTATGACTTGGCGCTCATCAAAAATGAGCTCCAGAACAAATATCACGCGGAACTCGAGATTTTGAGGGAGGATTTCGATAACAGGGTCGATGTTATTAACGTGGAGCACGAAGAGAAGTTGAGGAGCTTAGAAAGGAAGTATTTGGAGGAAATCGATGACTTGAATACGCAGCTTCGGGGGAGAATCTCCACCACGGCACAACAGGAAGTTGTAAGTTATCTGTGCTAACGGAGTTTGCAGAGATGGAAATTGGGACCTCATTACCTTATCTAGATTGTACCAATTTCTCTCTCTGTAAACAAATCTCATATTTTGTGTGTTGTCTTTGTGTACTAATCCGTCTTTAACTACCTGCATGACTAAAGGCGAACTCTGGCGAGTTCGAAATTGACGAAGTGGTGCAAAGCTATGAGCGACGTTTACAAGAACAAGTCACTCTAGCTAAAATCGACATCATCGCTGCACTTGAAAGTCAAATCCAGGTAAATGTCGGTGGTGGTGTTGCTCGTTTTTTATTCGATTTATTGTCTTAATTGTAATTCCAGCGGCTTGTTGCAAGTGACACGGTTGATGACGACTGGCCTGAAGAACTCCTCCAGTTAAAAGCGCGTTTTGCCGAGAAATACCAACAGGAGCTCATTCGTTTGGATGAACAACACTCGGAAGAAATCGCTCGTTTGAAGGAAGAACACGTGAAGACTCTGAACGGGGCTTTGGAACGAGCCCGCCGACGTAGCTTAAGAGATGCCGACAGCTTAAGTAAAGGAGAACTGGAGTTGCTCAAAGAACGAGACGCTTTAAAGAGACAGAGTTTGTCGCTGAGAAACTTACTCGGGGAACTTATCAAATATTTCACTCAGTGTGAAGACGAGCTTAACAACACTTTAGTGGAAGAATTAGTGACTAAAAACTTTACTCAGATCGAGAAAGAGTTGGAGTCACCACGAGACAGTTTAGGTAACGTGAAGCGAGTCCACTTAACTCCGAATTTCAACGATCTCATCAATTTGATCGACAATTCTTCTGAAAACGATCTCGATTCGATCGATCTGAAGAGCGAACTCGGCTCGTGCTTGGAAAAGCTCAAATCTGACGCCAACGCCATTCTGACTCTCAGCACAAACTTCAGTAACGAAAAACCGAACGTTCCCAACAAACGAAATTCTTTGGAGAAAGAAATGACTTCGTTGACTAGAAAACTGATTAATGAGACTCAAATTAAGAACAACTTAGCCGAGCAGTTGAGCGAGGCGAAGAGCATAGTGCAATCACTAGAAGCCGACAGAGGCGCTCTCGAAAAACAACTCGAAGAACTGTTAGACCGCCAGAAGGTCCTAGAGCGCGATCTGTTGGACGCTAGAGAGAAAATCGCCGAACTCATCGAAAACGGACACACGGAAATTGTTTCAGAGGGTTATGGCGAAAATGGGGAGAGAGCCGTTCGAGGTCTAGGTGAGTTCTATCTGTTTTATTACTGGGGAAGTCATTTCTTTTTGTAGCTGAAGCAGTGGCAAATTTAGCTCTCCTACAGGAAAAAATGAGGAGTTTTAGTGAAAATTGGGGGAGTTTGGACCCGGATCTCGTTCGTTTGATCGAGGATTTGGCCAGAGTTGGGGACAAAATTGTCGAGGAAGCCAAGCGGGAGAAGGACGATCTCACGCAACAGGTTTGTGGTCAGAGTTCCATTAGAGTCCAGAAAAAAATGAAGACGGTTCAAATCCGGTTTTTATATTCATGGGGCTTCGTTGCTTTGCATTTTATTCACTTTTAGCTTTCATTTCGTCCATTTGTGACGTTGCTTTTATTTTTTGCGGTATTTAAAAGCACAAGAAATTGATGAAAAATCATTAGGTAATTAATGGCCCGCATATCATTATTCAAACAGATTATTTATTATTATTACTTAACAAATATGCATTATTTTCATACTTTTATAATTTCTTCCTGTTTTGTAAAAACTAATTACCAAAAAAACAAAATCAATTTCCCAGAAACTGTTTACTGTTTGGCCCGAACTTTATTTGCTTAGGATAATCTGTTATCTACGTCTTACCGATAAAACAAGACATTTTTCTGATGCTTTTTCATATTCACTATTGATATTCATTTGTTTGTTGCTTCTGTATTTTCAAAGATGGTAAGACTCTTGTTATTCTTCGCCAACTTTCCACATTTTTTGCCCTAACGAATAGTCGTTTTTGTCGCAAAATATGGGAAGTTTGCGTTTTTTCTTCTCCGACTTGTTCTTGTATTTCTGGAGCGTCGCTAGTAATTGGCGTGTTTTGCTCAGATCGACGCCGCCGACAAGAAATACAAAGTAACTTGTCGATTTTTGGAGGACCAAGCCGCCGAGCGCGAACAAGAACGTGATGAAGTGCACAAGGAAATAACTTTGTTAAAAGACCAATTGAAGGACAGAGACAAGGATAAGGTCAACTACGAACGCATAGCTAATGAGGTTTGTCACATTGTAAAGCTTTAGCACCATTTTTAACTAACAAGCATGGGAAGGGCGCAAATTAACATCACCTGTAGTTTGAAGATTTGTAGCTGTAGTCACAAACTAGGGATTTTTTTGAAATTTCCTCCTCCCAAAGTGAGACAGACGGTGTTTATTTTAGTCGCGAGTTATTCCCGTCTTTACCTCCAATTCGATGTTTGGCA
The DNA here is from genome assembly GCA_029298725.1 of Gnatocerus cornutus. Classification (NCBI taxonomy): domain Eukaryota; kingdom Metazoa; phylum Arthropoda; class Insecta; order Coleoptera; family Tenebrionidae; genus Gnatocerus; species Gnatocerus cornutus. The sequence goes on from CM055515.1 coordinate 15,919,744, forward strand.
ACATCTTCAGTTTCGTGTTTGTCGAAATGTGCGTCTCGCAACGAAAATAAATCAGAAAATTTTCTTCCAGGTTGAACATCTGGAACAGCAGATGCGCGATATGTCCAGATTAATTGAGCAAACTGAGAGACGTTGTAAAGAAGTGGAGGAAGAACGCAAAGAAGCGGTGGATAAGATCTTCGAACTCCGCGATATAATTCGGGATTTAGAGGAGCAAGTTAAGACGAAAACGACAGCTGAGGAAGAACTACGCGATATCGTTAACACGCTCGAAGTTATTGTGAGACACCAAAACAACGACGAGCCGTCACGCGACGTTTCGGATGTGGAGCGACTCCATCAGTACGTCAGGAACCTCGAGAGCGAAGTACAGAATTTGAGATTGAGCAGCGAAATCGCAGGAAGTGAAGGAGCGCTACAACAGATCAAAAATCACGTAAATTTGTCTAATTCCATCGATAAAATTTCTGATTTTTTTTCTTGTTGCAGTTGTGTGATTTTGAGACGACGCTGGATAAGCGAACTAAAGACTTGGAAGGCTTACATTCGACAGTTTCCACGACTTGCAGCTCGCCAAGTGAAGACATGTCCATCCGTGATGTTGTTCATCAAGATAGTTCACTGTACGGCGAGTGTGAAGTGCCTCTCCAACAATTGGCGCGACTAAAAGAAAAGTTAATGAGACACTCGAGAGCTGAAGATACAGCAGTGAAGAGAATTCGGGATTTGGAACTCCAAATTTTAGGTCTCAAGAATGATCTAGAGGTAAGAAACAATGGTGAAGTTGATTTAGTTTAATTCCCAACTGTTTAGGAGTCGCAGAATGAACGCGAGATTTTGAAGAAACAAATTTCTGATCACCTCGTTTTGATTTCAAACTTGCAAATTCGGTTGGATGAGCAAAGAATTCGCGCTGAACACATCGAGAAACAGACCAACACTTCTTTGGAGGTGCAAAATTACGATCTTAAGAGCACCATTGGCGCTCTTGAGGAGAAAATCAGTAAACGAGATAAGACGATAGCGCAACTTAAAGTGAATATTGAAGAAACGAAACAGAGACTGGAAGAACGCGAACGAGAGATTGCCGCTAATAAGGAGGACGAGCTTGTGGTTCAGATGCAAGAACAACTCGAATTTTTGCGCTCTGAAAACATGAAACTCAAATCGAAAGTTGATCAAGAGGCGCTTTTACCGAATTTAGTTGAAAATATAATTTCCGAGAAGAACAACGACATTGAGAAACTCAAACTTCAATTGTCTGAAACGGAGAGCCATTTGGAGTTGTTCACTTCACTTAATTTGGATAAAAAGGAAGTCGAGTCTCTGAATAAGTTGCGGTTGTCGGGAATATCTTTCCACGATATTATTGATTTAGAAAACTTGGAGAGAGAACGACGAGAAAAAGTTTCTACAGAAAGCCTACAGATTTCACCGATTGTAAGATCGAAACGAAATGACAAAACAATGTTCATCGACAGTGAGCCTGAGATTTCCACTATCGAAAAAGTTGGTACTTCCCACCAATTTTTCTCCTTACAAGTTCCCACCACCAAAGCAAATTCCACGGAGAAGCACGTCCGATTTGAAGACGAAGTCGACGCGGCCAAAATCACAGATCTACAGAAAATTATCACAGAGAAAAATGAACTTATTCAAGATTATGAAAACCGACTTGAGCGCCTAAAAGAGCTGCAAGTTAAAATCGAACAACTACAAGTAAATTTGGAAGAAACTGAAACTAGTTTGAAGAAAGCCACCGATTCGTTCCAAGAGGAGCAGAAAATTAGTGAAGAACGCCTCAAAGATGTTCGTCTAGAGTTGGCGGCTCAGCGTTGCGAGTTAACTGAAAGAGAAGACGAGTTGAAAGAGTGTCGCGAAGAACTGGATCAAGAAAGAAACCGCGTTTTGGAGAGAGAAAATGAGTTGAAATCCTTACACAAACTCATTACCGATCTGAAGAACGAACTCAGGATTAAAGACAGTGAATTGAAGAGTCATGAAGAAACTCTGAAGATTCAAAATGAAGAACTGAAGAAGCTTCAAGACGAAATGGATGCTCACAATGAGAGTACGAATCAAGCTGTTAAGAACAAAGAAGCTGAAATTGCGAAGTTGAAGAGACAACACGAAGATGTTAGTAAAGAGTTAGTTCACGTCCAGAATCTTCTGATTGAAAAAGAAAAGGTCATTCGCCAAATGGAGACGGATAGTAAGAGCCTCCATGTTAATTTAGAGACGATTCAAAATAAGTTGCAAGAAACTGGTAACGTCATCGATTTAGGAAGACGGTTGAGGGAGGAACAGAAGAAGAATTCCGATCTGTACGAAGAACTTCACATTTTAAAAGCGCAACTGTTGGGAGCCGATAAAAAATCAATTGAAGATATAGCCGGTCAAGTTCAGAGAGAATTGGATTATTCCGCGTATTTGGACGCAACTCTCATTAATGCAGTCAGTGATGGTTCGCTCGATGGTGAAGACATAGACGCTCTGAAAGTTGCTATAAGGAAACAGAAGTCAATCAACAGACAGTTGGTCAAAAACAAAGAATTAATCGAGAAGAAGTTTGATGACTTGGAACGAAAATACGAGAACTTGAGACAACATCGCGAAACGGAGCAGTACGATGACGCAATGTTAATCTCAGAACTGAGAAAGCGGCTGGACAGCAGTGAACAGAAACTGGTCAAAGTGTTGAGTTCTCAAAACCGAGAGGGTTCTTTGGGGCAAAAATTAACAGATCTACACTCGACGTCAAGTTCTTTGCCCGAGCTCCACCACGAGTACAAAGGAGTTAGTAAAATGATAAATAATCTAGAAGACGAGAACAGCGAATTAAAACGAGAGGTTCGTCGACTCAACGAAAAGAACAACGATGAGCGGGCAACAACTCTTCAAGAGTTCACCAAACTCGAAGCGAAGTTATTGGAGGCGACGTGCAACGAACACTCTCTGAAACAAACCGTGGATAAAATTACCACAGAATTAGACGCGGCGAAGAAGGAATTGTCGAAAAACAAACGAATAATAGAGGAAATGGAGCAGGATCGTAAGAAAATCAAGCACTTGGAACAGAAGACCAAAATGTCTGATGGAGTCTCGGAGGAACTTCTAACGAAAATAGCTGAATTGAATGAAGTGGTGAAAAACGACAGGGAAATGATGGGGGTGATTGAGCGACTTCGGTACGAAAATTCCGCCCTCCAAGAACGCATCGGAGTTTTAGAAGATCGCAAAAATCTCCCATTTGATGATCCAGTGTCGAGGGCCAACTACCTCTTCGCGAAATACTTGCGATCCGAAAGCTACCGAAAGGCTTTAGCCTGGCAGAAGCTCTACTTAATCTCCATTTTAGAAACATATCAAAAAGTCCCGTTCAACTTTGAGCCTAAGAAAAAACAACGAAAACCCCCACAGAATCGCTTTAAGTAAGTCCAAAAAGTGTCCACTCAACGAATCCGATTCATTCTTCTTTTTTCTTCAGATGCGTTGCTGTGATGGTCGTGTCACTTTGCCGGATGAAGTTTTTAGTCCGACGCTGGCACTCGGGGAAACGAATAACTGAGCAACGTGCAGCCATGAATCAACAGGTTCAATTCCAAGTTGGTCAACCAGTTTCTAGTCAGAACTTCGCATCGAATATAAATAAAGAATCGAAAAGTGCCTTAAACCAAGCAAAAACCGATCTGCCATGGTTCGGATCATCGCCGCCGTCCAAAGAATCGCCAGTTTTTCGAATTTTCTCCTCGGTACCCAAACCCAGTTCTTCGAAAAGTAACGAAGCTTCGGCGAGGAGAAGATTGGAACCTTCCGAGTTTCAGAAACAAAGAGATGTGGTGAGACCGGAAAACAGGTATGTAACACCGTCTTGCAGAATTTCGGCTGAGTGATGGGAGTTTTAGGTTACCACTAAACGAAGCGTTGAAGTCTTTCAATTCCACGTTGTCTAGTCCCAGCATTTTGAGCAAATATATTGATAGGTACAATTTGATTCAGGACAAGTACGGTTTGGATGCAAACTAAAGGGTTGTATTTTACACTCCGGATTCTAGTCTTTTTGTGAATGATAAAAGTGTGCCTTGTCTCAAGTGAGAAAGTGTCCTACATTTTAGATAAGTTTTAATTTCGTGACTTTTGTAACTTGTTTTTATGCACTATTAAACGATTTTAAAAACGTGGTGTTAATTAAAGTCACCCTCATCCCTTCCAAAGACAAATTTCAGTTTAAGTACTTTATTTACAAACGACAGTCTTGCTTATAGAATAACCTTGGCGGAAATTAACGAATCATGTTCTTGCGGCTCCAAATCGGTGACGATGATCTTCGGCAATCCATCGGCTGGCTCAGTCTCTTTCTTTGCTTCTTCAGTCTTCTTCAACAGGTCATGATAAAGGGGAATGTTGTAAGAACTCGATATGTTCAGGACAAGTAAAAATCTTTCGAAATCCTCAAACAATTTAAATATTTTGTTACCATCGAAAACCTGCGGCAGTTCGTTGGTACAGTGGTCAAAAACAACCGCAAAGTACTCTTTCTCAGTTAGTGATTTCTCGAGGATAATAGGAAAAGGATCGTTTTTAGGGGGCGCCACATAGACAACCCGTTGCGCTGCATGCAACGTGTCTATACAAAACTTCTGAGGAAACTTCCAGGAGGATTTAGACAAATCTATGACGTCCACACTCAAGCTCTTGTTCAGTTTTTCCAACAGAGTCGCAAACATGGCAACGACTTCGTTGTGTTTTTTTGAGGACGATTTGTAAACAACCAATAAATCCTCAGTTTTCAAGTTGTTTTCCGGGTATCTCTTCGTGAGGATGTGGAAGACAAACAAAATAAATGGAAGAATGAAACTCGCACCCACGATACCAATCACCACGTGGGTTCTTTTCCGACCTAAAACCCATCAGTAGTTTTGGCGACCTCACTTCTTCCCTTACCTATATAAACTCGGGGGGTGATCGTTGTAAAACACACCCGATCCGGGCAGGTATCACTCATCCCTGTTACGACAAAGTAGTAATTCCCGACGTCGTTATAAGTAAAAAGTTCGTACTGGATTTCGTCAGTTCTAGAAAAAATCCGCAAATCTTGTAAATTGGTGTTACCGCTTTTTTCTTTGTAGGCCTCGACTTTGTAAGAAGATACGTTAAGATTTGGCAATTTTTGTGCTCTTACGACTAACAGGGACGTGTCAGTTTGGTCAACATAGAGAAAAAGAGGCTCTTGGGTCCAGTCAGGAAGTGAAAAAAGTAACTTTCTTGAACTGATTTCTGGAAGTTTTTCAATTTTGTACTCAAGAAGGAACGTGGCGTTTATCATCTCAGGTAAGAGGGTGAAACAGTAGTTCAAACCCTCTGTTTTTGTCAGTTTACTACATAATTTATTTGACTCATTGTGGGGCGTTGACACCCTTAAAAAACTCGCTAAAATCATATCATTAAAACGGTTTTATGACACTCATAGATAAGTACTCGTCCAAGTGGATGCTGAAGGGGTTAGAACGAGGGAGCTCCCAACCAGTTCCAATTTAACGCGCCCCAAAGCCGTCGCCTTTTCACTGTCTTCAAAGTACAAATCTGCACATTCATCACCACTCAAAACAGTCTAAAATGAGTAGAGTGAAGTTCCAGTCAACGCAACGACAAAACTCACCTGAGAATCGCGACATGTCTCCAGAAAAGACAAAGTAGGTTGCCATAAAATGACAAGAAATGACAACGAAGAGAGATTAAGGCGCATATTTATATTATTTGGAAGCAACTATCATCATCAGTCTTCAGCGGCATTCACATTTATTCAGGAAATTGACACGATTTGGTTCCGATGTAAACAAAAAATTGAACAGATGTTGACAGCCGTGACGTAAATGTCAAAATGCAGCTATGCCAACCCCTAGCGAAAAAGTCCCCAGATTTACATATTTGGCGGATTTTAAATTTATTTTCGGGAATCGGGGACAAACAGGACACAATTTCATTTATTTCTTTTTAAAATATTGAAAATGGTAACTTGTTTTTACTTTTCGCACTCTTCGAGTCTCAGTTCAAAAAAATTACGCAAGTGGTTTCAATGTGATCACTGCGACTAAATCGAAAAAACACCAGTGAAAATATATTTTATTTGTCTTGTCATTCTAAAGAACACATAGAAGCAGGAATAAATAAGAGCTTAATGCCGCTACAGCCACACTGCGAATATTTCCAGAGCTGCAAAGATCGGTCGTACAAGTTTCACACTTCTTCAGTTTTCCAAAGTGAGCTTCCTGTAACTTTAAAATAAGACAAACATCTTTTGGGCTACAACTTCTTGTAATAGTCTTGATTCCAGTAGCAGCATCTGAAATTTCGTATTAAAAACTGAAAACGCACAAAAAAAACTGTACTTTTTGTTGTGTAAACCGCACAGACACCGTCTTTACAATCTTCAATTTTCACTTTATCTTTAGATGGATGGACACAAAGAGAGTGTGGATCTTTGATGGATTCACAACTGTAACACTTCAAGGAAAATCCTGAAAGAATTTTTAAGAAATAGTAAGAAGAGGTGTGGTTTTACCTGTTTGTGCCAACGTTAGAATCAGCAGCAAAAGAACGAGTTTTGAAGGCATTTTGTTTTTGTCTACCTTCAAGTTACAAAACTTTCGCGATTTATAGTACACAGTTGTTTGTATATCGTCATGAAGAATAAATGTTTGTTACTAAATCAGAATTTTCCACTAAAACGATGTCTACTTCTATAACGAATTTATTGTTAATCAAACAATTATGTGAGAAGTTTAGTAAAAATGAAGAATATTAAAGCTAAGATTGGTGCAACCTTGACGGTGTTACTCTCGTTGCAGTAGTTCTGGTCGTCACACGTTTGACAATCCAATAATTTGCTGTAATAATTGTTGTATTTCTGTGCCAAAACAGCGCAAATGTCTCTATGTTGACAACTCCGGTGAATCATCAATGAGTCTCCATCTAGAAATTCGACGTACAATGTTTGGTTGTTGATTAGAATCGCTTACATTCGATGATGTATTTTGCACAAACGGCATCCGCATACATGCAAGTATAGTAAGGCAACGTGCCCCCGTAATACGAGAGATTTTCACACCTGAAGTTGCTTCCAAGGGAGGCCGTGCAGGAGTAGCATGACAAAGTCCCCCACGCCCCTAAAACATCAAAATCACGGGGCGCCTTATTTTCTCCCCTTTTACTTACCCGCGTCAAAATTATTGAACGCCACAACAGCCAAAAGCGCGCAAACCACTCGAAGGGCCATCACCATCACCAAAACATTCTCAGCCTCTGCTACAGTAACGGAGTTAATTTGCACTAGAGCTTATCGATGTTAGGAAATTTTTATATGTTAAACACACAAGAAAATTGACGCAATTTTCTCAAGAACGGAAAACCACCTTGAAACTGTTTTAGTTCGGCGACGAGACTGTCACTGTTTACCAACAGGTTTCCCGGGACTGTTATTTTATGATTTGTTAAATTAACACACCAATGAAAAGTGAACAAACTTTATTACAAAAATACAGGTCACCGCACCGCCCACAAAACCGCCCCCAGGAGTAAAACCGCCCCTGCTGATATCACCGGACTTTCGTTGCAAAGATCTTCACTGCAAGTGGCGCAAATGTGTTGTCCTGGCATTACCGCTCCTGTTTGTCGAAGATCATTAAAGATGTCTTCACATGTAGCGCCGTAGCGCAAAGCTTGACAACCTCTACTAGTGCTGAGTTGGTTCAAAGATCCGGGAATTAGTGCTAGAAGTAGATGTACAGAGTGTTGTTTTTTATTTAGGAGGATTTACTTTGGTAATGGTAGGCCGCACAGACTGAGGGCTCGTTGCAGGAGACTGCTTGAAGGTATCTTTCGTCGCCGTAAAGACAGGCGTCGTATTCGTATTGGTTCTCGGTGTTCTCGGAGGTGCACACGTAGCAGCGGATGCACAACCCTTTAGAAATTCAGAAGGATAATTAGGGGGTTGCTTTTGTTTGTGTTGGTAGACCTGGTGGCGAACAGGACTACCAACCCATTTCAAATACCAAGGCCTCGAAGTTAATGTCACACTGTAAAAACTTCAGTTTGAAATTCTTTAGAAAATTTTAATTAATGAAGTAAATATTTTATTATCTCTTGAGAATTTTTGATAATCTGGATAAGGAGTGGCAAAGATTTATTTTTTTATTTTTATAAAATTCTAAATATTTATGTTACTTTACAATGTATCGAGTTTCTGAAAAATTTAGGAAAGCACCTCTAATAAATTCAGGGTGCGGTCCTGCTCGTAAACTTTTATCCAACACTAATATTTTAATGATCCGCAGAGGAATTCCGCGCCCGAAATTTACAGTTCTTTTAATTGACAGGTATCAAACTAGTCAAGTCATTGTTACCTAACTCTGAAATATTGACAATAGCCAGCAAAGAATTCTTATAAATGGGTTCCTTAAACCACGTTACGAAATTTATTGTTTTATCGCTCGTAAATTAGCATTTCAATGTTAACTAAATAATTACCCAACAACAAGGTTTGGCAATTAATATTCAGAGAAACACGTTCGAACTAAAAAAAATGATCACGGAAATAATTAAAATGATATCGACAGCTCCCACGTTGACAATGAAATTCGGGGGACTTACCGGAATCCAGACATCCTGACAGGATCAAAATCACTAGAAAACGCATCATGGTCATTTCACTTTCACTCACTTTGTGGAAAAGCACGAAAGGGCATAGAGCGTGTGGCGAGAAGACTCGTCTGGAGCTAATTAACAGAATCCATAAAAAACAATAACAAAATGTGCGTACATACCCCACTAACCTTAAACTGATTACAGCAACCTGTGACAACCAAACATTTATTTATTCGGTATTTATTTGTTTATAAACACCGAGCAAATATTTGAAAACTGATCATAAAATATTAATTTGTTTCTTTCTCGGTTTTTAAACGATCTGAAAGTTTTCGCAGAACGCAACTTGAGTCCCTGTCTAATTTCTGGGACGCATAAAGTAAACTCATGCAACTTAATAAACAGTTTTATGTACAAAGAAGAAATATATTACATGTTGTAAAGTATTAGTCATAAGTTCATAACTTTCGATTTTTTTAAGGAAACTTCCTTAGAGTTTTGATGAGGAATTGCACAGATCGGAAGTGCATGAGTAACAGGTGATTTCCCGCACTCGTGCGGGATAGACCAGAGATCGGATGTCGGCCAAGAGATTCGAACAGTCTTCGCTGATATCTGTCGATTGGCAGCCGCGGATTGTTATGCTTGATTTGATGAGACCGTGGATGGAAACTAAAATCAATGAATACCTATAAAAATTTACGTCTTTGGTGTTTAAATTTAACAATATTCTAAGACCAGAAGTGACACATGTCCTAAAAATGAATTATATGAAGAGCTATAATGAATCATGAAACTTGCGAAATATTTTTAAGGCCATAAAATCGCATGAACGCTTTTACGTCCATTTTATTGGTTTCTCAAAGTGTTAATGTGCAGATTTATCATCAATTCATTACATTTTATAACAACAGTTGGTCAATACTGTAGGTGTTAATATAGGAAATTATTATTGTAGGTTGTCACAGAATGTACATTTCGTGTCTGCACAAAAAGGTCAAATACGTATATGTGCCCCTAAACTTTCCTTGGCGGAAGCACATTTTTGTTTGTTTTATATTGATTGAATTTCCTTCATAAATTTCGAAAAACTCGTAATGGTGCATAGGAAATTGTAAATAATTATAATTAATTTATAATAAGTACCTAGTTCATGGGCAAAGTTACTTTTGAATCAAGTCAAAATCCGCCTCTCACTAGCTTAGATTTTTTGTTGCCCAGGAAAGTGAGGCACTTTTAGCTCAATTTGATTTTTTTCAATGTAAATAAAAACAAAAAACCATTTTTTCTGACAATTTGGATCTCAGATGAAATAATTTAAACTTTGATTTAACATTCATTTGGTTTTTGTTTTATTTAATTTGAATATTGTGTCTAAAGATAGGACAGGTCTTCGAGACGTATGTCTTAGCATGGTATTTCCAATCGACGCGACGCGGATTGTCAATTTGTATTTTCTAGGTACCGAGCAATTGACAACGATTTTGTGTTGATCTGAAGACTTTTATCCTTACGGGTTAAAAAAAAACACCAAAGGGGTTTATGGATTTAGTCTATTTTGACGAAAATAAAAATCTCTTTAAAACCGACTTTTTCCATTAATTTCGACCTCAGGAGCAAAAGTTTGGTGATGATTTTCCGATATGATTCTCAGTTATTTTTTTATCGATTTTTTTTTTAAATGTTTTTCTTGACTTAAATTTTTTCCGTGTAGAAAAAAACAATAAACTTCTTTATCTATCAATTTGGACCTCAAGACCAAGAATCTGAACTGAGATTTTTTGATTCAACGCTTCGTTAATTTTTTATCGATTTTTAAATTGTTTGACTTGACTTGAACTTTTTGGTGTAAATAAAAATAGTAAACTTTTCTGTTTATCAATTTGGACCTCAGGAAAAAGAATCTGAACTCTGATTTAACATTCACGAATTGGTTATTGTTTTATGTAATATTAAATATTTAATTTTTATTTTTGTGTCTAAAGATACGACAAGTCTTCGACGCATGTCTTAGCTTGACACTGTAAAAAATCCCACTTATTGAGAAATAGAAATATTTCAATTTAAACTTTCTCGGAAAATCATAAAGCTAGCAAGAAGCGGAAAAGAGGAATGATGCCCAATTATAAAAATGTGTAAAAGTGAAAGCCTGAGAGCTCCAGAAGTGTCTAAGATCTAAGAAGCTAAGAGTACATGAGAATAAAATCAAAAACACGTAAAAATCCAAAAGATCAATCGTTTTCTGTTCTTCTTGCATGCGAGACTCTATTTCTTGATTTACGTTAATTGTGAGTTGTTAGATGGTGTGTAACTTCTCAAAATGTGACTACACTTAACTCAAAGTTGAAAGTTATCAATTATCAATTTATTGCATAGAACTATTGATCCTTGGCTCATTGAGGAGAAAGTCGTTCGAAAGAGATTTATATGATTTCAAAAACAGAAAAGCCTGAACTTCTTGCACTCTGACACAAGCGAATTTCTGGATCAAGCTGACCTTAAGTCGCGGAACAACTTTCCTAAGACCGTGATCTTTTATCGATAAAAGAAATAGAAATCAAGTTATATACAGAGCACTGTGAGAGAATCTAGAACTTTTTAGACTAAACTAAAACCTCGTAGTTCAATGTCAAAACAAGACTGCTCTGGTATTCACTCCTCATCCTGTCACCTCTTCATTTTGTCATTGATCATCATTTAGCTCGTCGCGCGAATCTGGTTTCCGACCTTGTCAATTCTAATAACAAACCTATAAAGAACACTTACTTTCATATTGGTAAGTGGAGCAAACATGGTCATAGGGACATTCCTGTTTTTCCACGTTGGAATAGCCATAGACACACGCCTTATCCGCTTTATCAGCATTCCTTGAAGACCCGCTGCATCTGTAGCACTGCAACGGACTTCCTGAAGCACAGATCAAGGTCACGAAGACACGTGTGGTTGGGACTCACCCAAATGAGATAATAAAATCGTTGAGAACAAGACACCAAACAGAAGCATCGCCCACAGGCACCAACTCGCGACTTCCAAGAGGTGAAAATTTTCTCACAACCATTTGCCGAATTCACTATCAAATGAATGGTATTTTAACACAACCTGGAAACCTTTATGGCCTTGTGCAATAACATTTACATATTATTGAAAAAGCAGCTCTATTTACACTATTACTCCACATCTAAACAAGCGATGTCTTCGGTGATGATAAGGTCAGTTATTTAGGTGCAAGAGATGAAAGTCAATATTCACGCAATCACTGACGCAAGAGGTAAAGAAGTGGAAGTCTTCTTCATCTTCATTATAGCGAAAAAAGTGAAAAACTGCTGAGTAGAAACGGTCGTAAAGGTGCTCGTTGCGGGAAAGTAAACTCGATGACCCTCCATTTCTCTTTTTGTAGCGAAAGGAGCTGGATCAGATTCCTAACAAATAAACAATCACCTCAATACTAATGATCTGGAATTTTTCAACGCGTCCTTTTAATCACCATCCATTAACTTAATTACTTTGTTTCTAAATTCTCCATTAAAGACTTCACTGTTGTTCAAAGATGACCTATTTTTACTCTTTGTTCTTCCTCCTCCTCCTAATCTGCTATAGTAAGTCTCACTTCTGAATCTTCTCCTATTAATGATTCTTGCAGGTTGTAATGGGCAACGAAGCGGGTATGCCGCATTTCCTGACGATTTAAGATACCCCATTATACCCTCTGGGCCTTCTTGGCCATTTAACAGAGAAGGATATCTTCCGACCACTGCAACAACGCTGCGAGCTTCAGGAAGCCAAAGAACGACACAACCGAGTGTTCAAGTTAATCCTCAGAGACTTGATTTTAACTCGAAGCCTTGGGAAACGCAGCAAACTGGTTCGTTTGATTTTGGTAAAGAGAATGCAAAAAAGTGAAGTTGTTTCGAACGTTTTAAAAAAATTGTAAAATAATTTATTACTTGTGAATATAATAACTATACTGTCGTACGAGATTGCGTTTACGTTTAAAGAATTTCAGAGACTTTAATAACTCTTTTGCTACTGTTGAACCAATGGACGAAAAGGTTCGATCGAGTTGGTTGTTCGAGTGCGTTTTTTGTTATAAAAACTGCTCTGATAATGGCAACGCGAACCAATCACTGATCTCTTTTTTTTTTGGTTTTCATCACGTTCTCCATTTTACTTTAAAGAAGAGGTGGATCTTTAAATGAAAATTCTTAAAATGTGTTTCTTTGGTCTAGAAGATTGTAAATGAGCACTATTACTTAACAAAAGTTGTAAGCTTAGAAAAATTTGTCATTACAATCAAAATTTTGACAATTTCTCTCTTTAGCTCTACAATGTTGTAACTCTACACTGTTTTACTGTATTTTTACATCGATTTATTACATTTTTTCTCTACTTTTATGTCTTTTTTGGAATTTTTGTATTTATCATAATGTATTCTAATTTAAACTGTTTTAATACCTTAAATTTCTAATCATTACGTATATTTTTTATCTCATTTTTTGATTGAACTTTCATCTTTTCTTTTGTAAAATTCTTTAATTTGGGCAATTTTAATACTATACCAATGAAATTTGGTCAATTTATTACTTTTAATCCTTTTATAAACTCAACAAAAGTTCATTTTAGAGGCACAAATTAAATTTTTAAAAATATCAATTTCTGAGGGTTTGGAAATCTTTTTATTCTTAATTCTCTTATTTGGGCAGTATTAACCAAATCTCAATAAAATTTAACGAAACTGTTACCTACTCTTGACACATTTATTGACTCAACGAAAGTACAATATTTTAAAACCAAAAATTTAACTTTTACAAATGTTTATTTTTGGGGTTAGCTAGAAATTTTATTTTTTTGTAAAATTGTCTATCTTGGATAATTTTAACGCTATACCAATAAAATTTGAAAGTGCTACCACTTCCGTTTATACATAGACTCGAGAAAATAGAACATTTTACAACTAGTAATTGAATTTTTATAAATTTTTATTAACGCTAAAACCATTGAGATTTAATGGCATTACTATCTTGAACACGTTTATTAACAAAATTTTAGACTGAAAATTATTTTTTTTATGAATATTTAGTTTGAAATCTACGCAAATCTTTTCAACTTTTGTATTTATCACAATGTCTTTTATTTTAATTGTTTTAATTTCTTATAATTCGAATTATACGTGTCTTTTTTGGATTTCCAGAACTTCACCGTCCGCATTTTTACACATATTTAGATTCCTTAGATTTTGTTGATTTATGTGTTCTTTTCATTCTTCAAATTCTTCACATTATTAAGACATTCAAAATTTTAATAAATTAATGACCATATAATTTCTACGAACACGAGTACAATTAACTGCAGATTTTCCGCTTCTCCTTTCTCTCAATAAATACTGATATTTGTAGCCTTGACCCATAAATAATTTTATTATGAACATACTCTAGTATTTGTAAATTACAAAATCCGCGTTACTTAACCATAACTACAAAGTCAAAGTCGAGAAACCTGTTTCTGCTCTTCTTAACGATAAAACAACACTATGAACTTTACTAGTGCTATTTTTTTATTACACGAAGGAACGAAAAAGACAAAAATTTTAGTAGATTTAAGATTTTTGTAATCCACTACTTGCTTGAAATTTTCTCCTAGTAATTCGTCGCGTCACAACCGGTACATCCACATATTACTACTTTTTGGTATTTAAAAGTTAATTAGCAACGATAAATCACAATACAATCGATCTACCTGTCGATAAAACCAATTCACAGCATGAACCTTGTTCAAATCACAATAACTTGTTACATTTTAATTACTACCTACTGAAAAAATCGTATTATTAACAACCCATAAATCGATTTTTAATTTATAATAAGAGTCATGACATGTCTTTGATTTGGGTTTTTTCTAACCACGTCAAACTGTATCATTTCCTTAAAACAGTTAAGTAGTTAAAGGTTCATTACTGAGTTGTCAAATAATTATGTGGTATTATCACTACCTATTAATACCAAACCCAACAACAACAGCTCTCATTTTAACACAAACAAAGAACAAAAATGTCAGTTATCATTGTGTTGCTATTAGTGGTCGCTGGTAAGTCGTATAAAAAAAAATATGTTTTCTATGAGAAGTTTTAAGCTTCTGCTGCGCGATCTCCATACGCACCATATCCGGATGATTTAGTGGTGCAGGTCATACCATCAGGACCTCTATGGCCTGCCAATCTTGAAGGATATAAGCCTCAGACGACACAACCGCCGATTGCTATTGTCTTGGCAGATCGAATTGACCAGCGGCCAGCGCAACAAGTTTCCACTTCAAGACCAGATTTCAATGAGGATCCTTGGGCAGGTCTTGGGAATTTGGATTATAACTGGCTCGGCAGCGTGCAAGAGCTACCATTTCCGTAATAATACAAAATACTGTAGATGTATGTAGAAAATAAAAAATAAAATGTACTGATAACAATAATAAAAATTAATTGTGTATAATTGGTTGCATAACTTGACATAGTAATAATTTCTTCTTTACTGTTAATTATCTTTATTTGGCATGCAACTCCAAACAAATTATCAACACAAACAATAATAAAAAATGAGGACTCGGCAGAATTCCGCACGGTCGCTTCTTGTTATCTTCACCGTGGGTTGAAGCCAAACAGGTTCAAACCATCCATTCCCGTTAATCGTGTTCGTTTTGGATTTTCCGTGTAGTGTTGACAGTAATTTCTTAAGACAAAGATGTACTTTTGCACGGTCTTCTTACTAGCGGCAGTGAACGCGCAACGCGAAATTAATCTAGGTAAGAAACCATTTTAAGTGTAGTCAATAAGCTAGTTTGATAGGGTACAAACCGACACGACCATTTTACCACCCTCAGCCGGCAGGAAGCCACTTGGGGGTGATAGTGGCTCCTGGAAAACCATGGCCGGATGATGAGGCAGGGTATCAGAATTTTAGTCAAACTAGTGAGATAGTAAATCGGGTCCAAGAGATCGAAAGCTCTAGTTCTGGGCCTGGGGGGTTTACTTGGTCCGAAGAAAAAGAAGTGACGAGTGTTAAGCCTGGTCAAATCACCGATGAACTAAACTTAGTAGTCACTTCAGCTACTTTGGTTAACAGGATAAAAGACACTACAATTGCGACTTCCAAAATTGAAGACCAGACGCCTATCAACCTAGGTTTGTTAAGGTACCGAACAGTACAATGGTAATTTGGAATTTCCAGCGTACAAACCTACAAGACCCTTCTATCACCCAAATCCTGGAAACACTTTAGGTCAGATAATACCGCCTGGGCAAAGTTGGCCTGAGAGTCCTGAAGGTTACCAGACAGGCGAACTGGCGAACAGAATAAAAGATTCTACTGCAACCACGACAAGTAGTCTAGGTTGGCTAAAATTAGACAGGGACTAGGTTTTGTAAACTTTGTTTTTTCAGAATTGAAACCGCAGCCTGGCAGCACTTCGGTTCAGAATTCTAGTCAGGTTGATAATTTGCCCCCGACTTCCCAGCCTAGTCAAACTTCTACAATCATCAGTTTAGGTTTGTGAGTACAACAACAAGAGTCTAGGTTGTGCTAAGTTGTTTTTAGAATACAAACCTAACAGACCTTTTCACCACTCAAAACCTGGAAACACTTTGAGTCAGATTATCCCACCTGGGAAACCCTGGCCTGATAGTCCTGAGGGATATCAGAATTTTAGCCAAGTTGGAAATATTCCTAATATAAAAGATAGAATCAAGGAGACGACTTTGAAGCCTGGACCAACGTCTTCGCAAAAAACTCCCATGAGCCTAGGTAACAAGTTTATGACCTAAATCTGTACATCGCATATTTTTGCTTAGAATATCAACCGAACAGACCCCCTTTTCATCCAAATCCGAGTAATAATGTGGGGCAAATCATACCACCTGGAGAACCCTGGCCTGATAGTCCTGAAGGGTACCAAAATTTTAGCCAGGTTGGAAATGTTCCTAACGTGGAAAATAGAATCAAAGAGACGACTTTAAAGCCTGGACCAACGTCTTCGCGGAAAACACCTATTAGCCTAGGTAATAGTTATTTGACCTAAATCTTCTGTACATCGTATTTTTGGTTAGAATATCAACCGAACCGACCCCCTTTTCACCCAAATCCCGGTAATAATTTAGGACAAATTATACCGCCTGGGGAACCTTGGCCTGATAGTCCTGAAGGGTACCAGAATTTTAGCCAGGTTGGCAATGTTCCTAACGTGGTAGATAGAATTAAGGAGACGGTTTTGGAACCTAAACCTACATCTTCGCAGAAAACTCCCGTTAGCCTAGGTAATAGGCTTATTACCTAAACCATTCGTATAACGCATATTTTTACCTAGAATATCAACCGAACAGGCCTTCTTTTCACCCAAATCCTGGTAATAATGTGGGGCAAATCGTACCATCTGGAGAACCCTGGCCAGATAGTCCTGAAGGGTACCAGAATTTTAGCCAGATTGCAAATTTACCAAACCTGGAGACCAGGATTGAGACCACGTCACAGTCTAGTATAATAAAATCGGAAGAAAAAACTCCAATCAGCTTAGGTAAAGTGTGAATCATAAGTTTAGGTTGCATAACCTCCTTTCTAGAATATAAACCTAGCCGACCTTCTTTTCATCCAAACCCTGGGAACGTGGTAGCGCAGATTATCCCATCAGAAGTTAACCAAAATTTTAATCAAACGTCGTCATCTCCAGACCTAGGCAATAGAATTCAAGAATCTTCGACCACAGGTTTGTGTCTAGGTTTGATTGACCTGTGCTCAATGAAGTTTGTTTGATAGAGTCAGAGCCTGGGAGTACTCCTGATCTCATCAGTCTCTTACAAGGACTTGTGGATAAGCAGAAACCTGTGACTTCTGAAGCTGAACCGATAGGCTTTGTTTGGGAAACGGAAACAACTTCTCGTAATTATTATGGACTATTGAATTAGTACCTACAATTATCGGTTTATGGTTTCAGAGAAAATAGATCCGAATCAAGAGACCTCGACGGTGGAGGAGACTCTGTTTACTTCGCCGCTTTTGGAGGACAACAACGAAGAAAATTTATCGGATTTTCCGGGGAAAGAAGATGACTGACGCGCTTTGTCGATTAGCCACCCTCTTCCCTTCAGCTTTGTTTTAGATAATATGTACTGTCTTTAGCTCTATTTGAATAAAAGTGTGAAGGTTCCATTCAGGAACCGCTTCGAATTCCTCGTGCCAGCAATATCCGTAACACAATTTCCAAGCAAATTATCATAAAATAAGAAGCGGTGAACGAGTAGGTGTGTGTAAAAAGTGAGTGGGGTTATATCGTGCCTCTCCACTGAACTTACCAACTAATGTCACACAGTCGTGATCGAGCGCAACACCGTTTAAAAGTGTTCAGTGAGTCGAAATCACAATAAACCAGTGTCTAGACCCGAACGAAAGGTAAATGTCCCCTCGCGGTCTCCCGAAAAAACCCAAAAAGCCCTTTTCAGATGGCGCTTTCTGAGTGGACGTGACGCTGGTACTTACCATGTCCCTTTTGAATTTTTCGTCGCCCTTCGTGGCGACGCCTAACCCTCCCGCGTCTAATTTCTACCCTCCGCCGGTGCCTTACTCCTATCCGACGCCACAGAAACCCTTTTTAAGGGAGGATTTCGGAGGGTTACATCCGGGACAATTACCCGCAACACAGTTCCACCAACAGCAGCAACCTGCTTATACCAAAGTTACGGATGATGGTACGAAGACGAAAGTGCATGCTGTTATCGACTATGATTATGATGAAGAAGAGGAGGCGCAAGGATTGCCTCCGGTTACCCCGATTCAGGGGCCGATTTTTATTAAAAATGGTTCTGTTCCTGTCGTGCCGCTCTATTCACATCCGGTTCTGAACAATGGGACCTTCGTCCAGATTCCGGTAAGTTGCAGAAATTATAAATAAGGGAAGAACTCGAGTAGTGAACGCATTTTCTTTTTATTTTCATAGGACCGTTGTATTTTTATTATTCTTTAGTATTTTTAGAGAAAAACGCAAAATTCTTACAATTTTTTAAACGACCAAATTGCAAAATTGTAAAACAAAAGAATCACATTTTAAAAAAATTTTAATTTATGTCACTAAAATTTTGAATTTTACTAATTTTAGTGCCACAGCTATGAAATTTGGAGCACTTACTATTGTTAAGTCGTGTTTTAACTCCATCAAATTGCAAAATTGTAGAGCAAAAAACTCAAATTTTAGAAATTTTTATTTTGAGACAAAGCAAAAATGTCTAAAATCATTCCTAAAATTCCTAATTTTGGTAATTGTAATGCTACAGCTATAAAATTTGGATCAGTTACTATTTTTAAGTCGTGTTTTAACTATACCAAATTGCAAAATTGTAGAGCAAAGGATACACATTTTAGAAATTTTTATTTTTAAACGGAGAAAAAATTTCCAAAATTATTTATTCAAATTCGTGATTTTCTTAATTTGAGTGCTACAACTATGAAATTTAGAGCAGTTACTAATTTTAAGTCGTGTTTTAACTCTACTAAATTGCAAAAATGTAGAGCAATAAAGACACATTCTAGAAATTTTTATTTTTATGGTCGAAGCAAAAATTTAAAATTTAAAATTTAATTTTTGGTGCTACAGCTACTTCAGATTTTTAAATAAGATTAAGTTCCGAAAAAAAATCAAAGGAATAAGATATCTCTTAAAAATCTAAAAATCAATAATCCCTCAAGTAAACGAAAATATAGAAATAAAATAAAAAGTTTTAAGAACTGAATGAATCAAAGGTGTTATTTCAAAATTAAAGTTTTAGTAACTTTGTACAACTTTGTATTTCTGCCATTTTTATATTAAACATTACAAATTGTAGAGATTTAATATCAAATTTTTGCCATTTTTAATGTTAGAGCAATAAACTTGTATAGCATCACTTCAATTAGCTTTCTTATTAAATCTGTTAGATCTAAACATGATAGAGCAATGAAGACAAATTTCAAAAATCAAATTTGATCATATTTTTGTTTCTAAAAGCAAAAGATGATTTTTTTTCAGTACTCTGAAATAATAAGTATACGAATTATTGAACCACACTTACTGGAAATGTGACAAAGAAATGACGTCAATGTGTTCGCTTGAGTAGAACCCTAAAACTGTCAATCGAGAAGCATTTTTTGCTCCTAATATCAGAAATATTCCGCTTTCAAAGCTAAATTCGAAGGTTACAAGCGTACTGAAGAATTTGCTCTAATCTCAAATTTTGTCAATTCAGAAAACCGCAATTAAATTATCTAATTAACTCATTAATTTTGCATAATTATAACCAACCATTCATTTAGTCGGTCTACCACAGTTTGTTCACGCAAGTCCTCTTCCTCTACTCCAGAAAGATACGAATCTCTCAATTACCACCGCATAATTTATGCCGGGCCGTAATTACACGTTAGCTCCCGTATCTTTCACACTTAACCAACACCAAAGTTTTTGCAATTTGATGAGACGTTGTCTGACTCAGCCTTGGCAGTTTTCCGTTGAAAATCGGAAGATAATTGACGATGTGAGCTCAGCTAATCCAACTTTCTAATTTCTTATGAAATTGGTATAGATACGAGTGCTTTGACGTGGAATAAAACAAAAAAAAAAAGAAAGGTCAAGACCTCTGTTCTAACACAGACATGACAGACATGAAATACAAATTTCGGTAATATTTTATAACGCGACGTGAATAAAATATTTCAGTTGGAGGAGATTTATACATTTGCATTTTGATGGAGGAACCTGCTGTGCTCGTGGCTCCAAAATAATAAAAAAGTGTTATTTAATACGCGTTGTATAATTTCAGGCATTTGATTAAAAGCCCGCGCGAGATTTAAATTTGGCGCCTTCGCCGAATTTCTTTGCGTGATTTATGCAACGGCGTCACATTTGAGAGCATTCTGGTTTTCACTCAGCAAGAGCTCCGAATCCTTTCACTTATGTATGTATGCGACCTTCGTATTGGTATTTGATTGTTTCCTTTGTCTTTTTTCCTGTCATTTGAATGTGTAACAGTCGTATCGCAACTCTGACTTTTCCAAGAAAGAAAAACGGTTCATAACGCGCCAAGGAGATGACCCATTGGGTAATAGCTCCGCAGACAATTACGCAACGGAAATAAACTTTCACAGTCCTTGTACACACATTAGTCTCATCTCTGCACATGATACTCCAAAAAACTTCGAATTTTCCACCGGAAACGCTCTAACCTTTCTAGGATTGAAAGGTAGTTTATGCACGATTAGTTTTTCTCAAGCGGTCCGATTAATTATTTCATCGTTGTTGACCTCGTTCTATATGGATCTAATCCACTTATTGCGAATGTTGAAGTCGAAGAATGCGAGGGCGGAGAATGCAGAATTTTCAAAAATGCGGCACAGGACGATGACCTTACTTTGAGTTTCAAACAGAGATGAGCGCCCTTTGAGAAAAGTTTTTCTACCTTGATGATGACTAAAAATCATAATATTAGACCAGAGGTGATCTCGTCTCTTAAATCAATAATTGGTTGAACCATGACATCACGGACAACAGCTATCAGACTTATTCCATTTCGATTCCTTCCTGATTCACTATTTGGTCATCATTATTTTAAGTGACGAGAATATTTTACCACCGGTGGAAATTCAATTAAATTGACCTTTTTAGTCTAGTCAACAATAAACTTGACTTATTACTAATTGTAGGAAACCAACTGCAGGATAAATAAATTATTGTTCCCATGCAATTGGCGCCAGTATGCATAATTTATCATTTGCATTATCAGCAGGCACTTTTAACTTTCATCGCAAAGGAGAAAAATGCGAATAACTCTGACCATTTTATTTTCACAAGAATTGTAACAAAATTTTTGAGATTTTCGCCGCAGGTTGGAATCCATTAAGTTAAAAATTCTATTACCACAAGAAGGCCAAGTTTTACGAGCTTGGAAGATTGCTAATTCCACATGAAGATTAATTCCGTGGTTGAAATTCAATATCTTCAGCTACTTAATATCACATTGTAATGTTGCAACTGATTTGTCAACTTTGTATTATACGAAAAAAGACATCATTCAAATTTCGTCACCGTGATTTGGGACAAATATCTTGTTGCTAATATTTCACTGCTTTCCATATTAATAAAGATCGGTGCGAATGTGCGAAACTTTCATTTCGTTTTTTGATAAGGATGAGTGTTGGGGTCATCAGAGTAAAAAGTAAACAAACCGAAGTGTAGTGTGGAGTTTTTGGGCCAAAAGTCAACGTCCGTGGTTGTTGAAAATCGCCAACAATGAAAATCGCTTCACGCAAGGAAGATCCTGTGACCTTCACATAAGCGTCCGCACATCGAATTAATTTTTGCATTCGTACCTAAATGGTGATTCTCAACAGTTGATGTGAAAATGTGTTCGGGTCGTCGCGTAGTTTTCGTCATTCGATGGTGATTTTCCGAGATGCCAAACCCAAAACGTTGCACTTCCTTCCACTCCACATTGGTAGGTACAATTATGCAAGTTGCGCCATCGCGAGGCGGTTCCGACGCCCCCGTCCAAAAAGCCTTGGAACGGTTTCATTCGCATCAATGGACACTCTTGGTCGTAGTAACCACACCAATTGTTACCATTTTCACTGTTACCATTGTTTTTTTTTGTGAAATTTCGTGTGACATGCGCAGTGCTAACCTTGGTTGACTAAGGTCTGCCTTGGTTTGCTGGCCTCGTGGTCTAACTAACAAACCAAGCAAGGCCATCAGTTTCGTTTTGTTTACATTCAAATTTGGCGCCTACTGTGGAGATCTTATCAGGGGTGCGGCGCACGTTCTAGATAACATCGACGCCGTTTGCGTCTTTTTTCTTATGGGAAAAATTTGCACGCACCGGAAGGCAAAACTTGGGGCGTGTCAAGGTTCCAGAACATTGACTTTCATCGGACAAACCTTCGCCAATATGAAGGTGTCAACTGTGGCGACGATTTTGAACTGGATTAGCGCAAAAATTATTCATTTATGCGTGTTGTGCTTGTTTTCATTGATGGTAATGACAAGAAAGGGCCGGCGGCATGAGAATGGGATTTCGTGTGGCCACCATCTTAGGAAATTGGACCGTTGTTGATAAAAATGATGAAAACAAACAAAAACTTTTTGCGAAATGTGTGTGGGAGCTTGCAAGTGGCTAACAAAAAACACAAATAAAAATCGTCAGTGTGGAAATGTCCATTCATGGGAGTTTTACTGTCCCCTGGGTTTAGATCTTAACTATTACTCATCAGATACCAAATAACCTTGTTTGCTGTATGAGTTACTTTAAGCGTGACTTGACTGTGCTAAAAACTGCAAACGTCAATAAGTTTTCTAAGTACAGTCGTTGTCCGAAGAAAATCACATCCGTTTAGTTTTTGCAAAATTAGATATATTTAGTACTTGACTCCTTCAGAACTCTTGCTGGCTCCAGAAAATATGAAGAGGTGTTAACTTCTGCGGGTTTTTTCTTAACTTCTGGCTCGAAGCTGAAAGGATTTTTTGTGTTTCTAAAAGGGAGATTCAACGTGCGTTTGCCAAGCTGAAGTCTTTCTGTAATTTTCCGATCGCAAGTATTTCAAGAAGAGATAATTAGCTTTAGATACTCGATCAGGGAATAGGAGATTTTTACCATTTTCCAAAACTTTGATGCTCTCGAGTTTCCTAATAATACGTTTCCTAACTCAGTCAAAGCCGTTGCTGACAAAATCGTAATGTCTAGGCACATATTAAGTTTTAAAATGACTTTAATGCTAACGCAGGCTAGAAGAACACATTTTAGAAAATTTCTAGATGATGAAGAGTTCTTAGTTAGCTTATGGACCAGAATTGTTTCGATTTTTCTGGGAAACACAATGAATAACTATTAAGCACAAATACTCACCAATCTGTTGAAAAATTAGGACAAATTGGAAAAGTGAATGCAATGAAAATTAATTTTTTGCATCTTTACTTAAACTGGTGGCAGAAAAAAACAAATTAGTGTGGAAAAATTTGCAGGTTCGTCATTTTTGGAGTAAAATGGACGATGTTGTCAAAGACTTAATAAATAATAATAATAAAAGCACAAAATTTCAGAATTTTAAATTAAGCCTGACAGATTTTTAGAAATTTTAATAGATAGGGCTACTGTGATGTTTCCAATCTCAAAAAACATTGTAGTTTCGCTATGTATATAAAATTTTTGTAATAAAAGTACGCAATTTCAGAGTTATACAAGAGATATGACAAATTTTGGAAATTTTAATTTACAGGGCGATTGTGAAATTTATAATCTGTCATTATTTCAAAAAATGTCAAAAAAAATTGTGGTTCCCGCATTTTGAGGACTATTAAAATAAAATTTACGTAGATTAAGAAGCAGAACTGTCTTTATAAGTGCATTAAATTTCAACATTGCTAATCAAAAGAAATCAATTTTATAAATTTTTAATTTTTAGAGCGAAGACTAAATTTTCAGAAAAGACGATTTTGTTCGAAAAATTTTGTAGTTCCGTCATTTTGAGGACAGAACTGTCTTAATAAGTGCAAAATTGCAAAGTGCAAAGATAACCTTAATCTGTATTAAGGCATATTGCATACAAAAATTGAAGTGCTAATTTAAGAATTAGATGAAAAAAAAAAAACAAAAATCGTTCGTATTTCAAAATTTTTATTACATAGTTATTCTCAAATATTAGGGGTAAAACTAATTCTCTAGGAGACTTCAAAAGTTCGTTGGAGCTTATTTAATTACTTTTTTATGATGTATTATAGAATTTCATGATTTTGCAAAAAAAGTGAACCCAATGTACCTACTAAAAAATAAACTTATTTTTCAAACATGTCTGAATTTTGATCCGTTGGAGTAAAACAGGCTTCGGATTTAGAATAAGGATGCAATTCTACTTTAATTTAATTTCTTTTCTATTTACACGAGCTGTTAGCAATCCCGCGAACTTGCATCCGCCGCCGCCGCAGGAATCTCAACATTTCCATCGTCCATGACATTATAATGAAATTCGGTGTGTACATAATACGCGAGCGAAATTCTTACAAGTGTCCAGATAATATGTCAACATCTCTGTTAATCCACCTACTCACTTTCCAGGAACAAGATTATCCACACGTGTATCATAAAAAAATTCGCACTAATTGTGCTACCGAAAGGTGGGCACGTGAAATTTTCGAAATACCAAAATGTCACCTGTCAACAACGCCCTTGAAATTCCTTCCTTCTCGAAAGGGCGCGACTGAAAAATTGCCAATATGTTTGATTGTTACAGCTCTTCGCGGAGCGACCGGAAAACACGCGACACTGCCGACCTTGCTCTTTAAATAACAATGTTTAGTCACCGAATTGTTATAGTTCTTTAAATAAAATTACACGGAAAAGTGCATTTTTTTCGATGCGATCCTTGGAAAATGAATTTCATAAACGGATTTACGTCCTCATTGGTTCGATGAAAAGAACGCGAATCATCCGGAGCGGATTCACACCGGATCGATGATTTCCGGTGGATAAAAGCGAGATTTTCGAAGGAATTTTACGTGTTTTTTTTTTATTTCAGATATTATGGACGGCACTCTCCGTAGCCTTAGGTTTAGAATTGCGTGGCGAATACATACGAGGCGTCCCTTGCATAAAACGTCACCAGCAATTATTCTGCCCAACGGCAGGAAATTCCTATCCATTGTAAGTAAAATCACCTGAAACAATCACTTTTTTTCAATCTCTAAAACAATGACAAATTTCAATTTCCAGAGATCGTATAGAATTATTCATAGACGAGAACAAGGCACTGATGAAGAGGATGTACGGGGAGTTCGACATGGGATCCCCCGAGTATGGACCTGCGGGTCGAAAAAAGAAAAGATCGACAAAACCGGGTGTGCCGGATCTGCACTTCGATCCCGGACCGGATCCAGGCGGGAAAACCGGAGGCGAATCCTTCTTCAACCACATCAGAAATCCGAGACAAAACTTTAGGAACAATCAAAGCTCGGAGAGTGGAAGGATTGACGCGTGCGAAAGCAAAGTCGAAATTGTTACGCCCTATTGGGCTTCCAACTCGGCCGGAAAAATCCGGGCGATAGTCAACACGCAACATTTCGAGCAGGCCATACATCAGGAGGTGTGCGCGTAAGTTATTTAAATTATATTAATTTAATTAGGAATTTCCAATTTACTTTAATTAACCATAACAAAGAGAATGCGTAACTATGCAAATTTATGAAAACACTGCTAAAGAATGCGAAATTAAGAAAAATGTTTTTAATTTTCATTAAAATTAGTAGTAAAAGCGGCGGTTACATCTATCAATTACTAAAGGTCTTCCACATAATAAAACGTGATATTTGAAATAAAAAATTTTGGATCTTTTGAAAAGTAATAAAATGAAACAAGTTATTGTGCATTTTTATTTTTTTAGAAAAGTGCGCACGAACCGCTGCTCCGGCGACTGCGGCTGCGAGCAAAAGTACAAATGGCACCGCCTCTTGGCCTATGACCCTGATAACGACTGCAAAGGCATCTTCATGGATTGGTTCCTATTTCCCTCATGTTGCGTCTGTCGATGTAACCCAACATAAAAGAAAAAATCAATCAAACTCGGCTCCACCTGTTTCTGTGGCTTCAGCGACAACATGCGCAGAAACTTAGAATACTCAATGTGCCAAATTGATATTGCGACCTTAATAACATTTTATTAATAAATAAAAAGCAACAAAAAACAAAGAAGATGTGCAATGTAAAAAGCGCGACTGAGACGTAAAATCGAATATTGACGCGTTACCAGTCAGTCCTGTTTTTGTTTTTTTTTACGATTTATTATAGTTACCATTGTAGGTGTAATTTTGTACGATCTATAATTTTTATTTATGTACATGTAAAAATTGATTAATTATTTGAATGAATATAGTAGATGGCTGCCATTTTCTATAGCATTATTATTAATAAATTATTTGTAAAATACACGATCACTGTCAGTTGACTGGTTTTTTAATGTAACCTTCCTGCTGGGTTCCGCCCATTGCCCACATTAGAACCACTTATCGAAACTGTAAACAGTGAAAAAAGAACAATTCATTATCAAATAAACAATTGCGACACCTAAACAGGTTACGCAATTTTTTGTATCAGATTTTTATCATTTAATGATCACATTGAAGCCACTGATACATTGTGAAGGTTCTTATAATAATAAATTTAAAGTTTCCAAATAAATATATCCTTCGAATCTTTGAAAACTTTAAATGATGCTGAAGACTCGAAATATTTCAGAAAGTCTGACATCAACAAAAGAATTGAAAAGTTGTAGAAAATTATAGAATTTTAAACAGTTTTTAGAATGCTACTTTTAATAGTATCTTAGATTTTAAAATTTAAAAATCCCAGAGAATTCAATTAAATCTTGAAGAATTTTAAAAAGCAATAAAGCATTATCAAGAATCTTAAATAATCTCCAAAGACAGTCTGGAAGAAGAATCCCAAAGAAAATGCTTAAAAAGTTTTCTTGCACCGGACGATTTCCTGTCGCCACTAGAAATACCTACAATCAGTTTTATCAGTGATAAAACTTTTTCTACGTTCAGTTGGAAAGCAGTAAATTGAGATAATCTTAAGTAAATAACTCTTCCTGGAACAGTGACGATAATGTATTAACCTAAAAACTTATAAAATCGGATATAAAATTTATTTCGGCCTTAAATAATTTAAACAATAAATAGCATCGAAGTTACACACATGACTACGAAAGCCACACCTCCGACTAAAGCTGTTGAATGATTACCATCACCAGGATCAACAGGGCCGCTTTCGTCTTTGCCACAAAAATCAGTATCACACAACTTGCAATCAAGAAATTCTTTCTTCTCCATTAATACTGCGTTTTTAACATCTTCGCAGGTGTCCACCTTTTGTCTACATCCTCTGTAAGTAATTTGTTTCCCATCTTAAATATCAAAATTAATTGAACATCCAACAAACGGTCAAAATCTTTACTTATTTTATAAGTGTACTTCAGACAGTTGATTTCAGATCCTGTCGTCGTCTTACATTTATCCAAATTGTTTGTTTGAGAAAGATCCGCACAATCAGGCTTTGTTGCAGTAGAGCATTGATAACATTGCATCGCTGCCCAAACTTGAAAGCAAAAATTGTGAGAGGAAAAACTGTTCTCAACTTACCTGAAGTTGTGAGACAGCATGTCAAAACCAAGAAATGGATGATGGACAACATGATGTTAGGTTTGTAAATTATTTTGGTATAATGAGCTAATTCTATCGTGGTGAGATAAGAAGAGATACGTGATTTTATCAGCGAGGATGAGTCGCTTGAACGATACAAAATCTAACGGCGTAGGTATTTTAAAATGGGAAAGAATGTTTGTATTTTGGTGATGAAAACCTGAAGTTTATAAACATGTTACCCATTAAGTGATGGTTATACACTTTGTTTTTGAGGAATGCATGATAGTCATTTGACTTCTGAATTATCACTAAAAAAATGATGATAAGAAGATAAGCGAAGACTCATTAAGTTGATAATAAACCTATTTTGATTAACTTGCTACGTAGTATTAATCCCGATGTTAAAAATATCGCATTAGAGAAAACTCGAAGTGTGAAACCCGTTTGATTGACAAAGGATCTCAATTTTGAGCTAACAGATTGAAAACACGCGATAACTCTAAAATTAGCTTGATTTGCTTCATTAAGTGAGTCTGTTTGTTTAAAAAACGTCTAAATATAACCGCTCAGAAGCCCGGGATTTAATTAGCCCATGTACAAATTTTTTTCTGTGAATTCTGCATTTTGGAGTAGTCTAACTGGCTGCCTATAATACTTGGCGATTCATTTTCAGTTCGACTTATTTTTCCCACAAGTTTCTGGCATCTTTGGATGAAGAATGATGAGCTTTGGAGGGAAGCTCAAAGCTCAAAATTTTCGCCCTCCGAATGTTGAAATGATCGGTAATTTTCGACACAGTTTAGTCAACTAATAATAGCCATGGCCAAGCCTTCAAATCAAGCATAGCTGGCTGCCTATACCTCAAGACCGATGTTGAATTTTTTTTCATCACGGAATTGTTATTTTTGGTTTTTATTACATTTTTATTTATTTATTTAAGTACGTGGAAATTGTTATAAAAACTTTGTTTCATCTTTTAGCTCAATATTTTTTTAAACTAAAGGTATACATAATAAGAAAATATATTTTATTATACGCAAAAAATCTTTTAATTTTTAGTTCCAGAAGGCAATAAAATCTAGACAATAATAAAGAACATTATTGATTTACTATTTATAGTTATTATAAATCCACGCTAAATAATACATTTATATCACTCTGATTACCACCTTTAATCTCATTAGTCGACACTAGTCCTCCTTCAGTTTTTCACACCCTAACTCATATAATTTCCCATTCATTAAATATTTACGCATCGTTAATACCCTCTATTATCCACACCAGTATTCATAAAACCGTCTTGAAGATAAACTTTGCCGTTTATTTAGATTACAAGGTATATTTTATAAATCTCTGATATCGATTTATTTCCGCATTTATCCAACAGCATGGTGACCATTCACACGTTTATTCTTCTCTCATTTCTGTTTCTAAACACTCCGGGCAAGTTTTCTTCACTATTTTCTCCAGTTTTTTAATAGACGTGAATTTTAGTGTTGTCTCTTTTGTGCTATGAATCCTTCAACTCATCTTGGGAATGGACGACGATTAAGTGCAATAACAACAATAGTATTGAGAGTGCTTGTACGGTCCACGCTTTGGAAAGTATGTTTTAATAATTTTATTATATTTTATAATGTAAATATTTTTGAAGAAGTTGGAGAGGAAAACAACGTCGAACTATACAGAAATTGTAACAAGCGAAGTTTTTGTGATAATTTAAAAACTCAGTATTTGACTTCGCAGGAAATTAATCTCGTTCGGTGTAAAATTTGCAGATCTGATTTTTGTAATGGTGCAAGTGTAATGGCTATGTCTGGATTTTTTTTAAGCTTGTGGTGCTTTTTGGTTATATCATCACATATTTATTGATATGTAACTAGAGAAATTATTAATTAATATAATGAGTGTTGTGTTTACGAATTTACAAGAAGAGATGGAGATTCTAATACAAGTTGAAATTTTATTTTGATAAAGAAACTTGGCGCCTTCGCCATTTTTGCAACAATTTTAAAAAATCGTAATTTTGTAAATATTTTGAAAATGGTTATCTTTTATGAAAGGAACATACTTTTTTATTACTATTAGAAGTAATTTTGAGGAAAATTTCTGTTTGCAGATTGATAAAGCAGTGAGTACCTACATTCAACGGTTTTAACACCATAATAATCGTCATGATTCATAGTAATATCGAATTCAAATGCATTTTTAATCTCCATTATTTTATCTGCTAACAGATAAAAAAATAAAAACCTTGATCTATAAATTAGTTTGTGTTTTCAAGGATTACAGCGGATTAACCCAATTGAGCAATAATCTTTTTCTAAAGTGGACTTTAATTAATTACGTACAATTAGAACAAACTAAAGTGAACAACGTCTCCACTCCACTATTTTAGAAATGACTAATTCATAAACAAAATTTCAACAGTTTATAAATTTTATTCTTTCAAATATTTCATAACAGCGCGCATAAAACCGTCTTCAAGATAAATTCCCCTGTGGTATTTAGATTAAAAGATACGTACTAATCCCTGATACCGACCCAGCACATTTACCCATCAACATGCCAACTATACACACGTTTTTCCTTGTTCTTCTCCTTGACTCTGGTAAGTCCTCAAATTAATTTCACTACCATTAATTCTAAATTTTCAGCTCTCTCTCTTCGCTGTTTCCAATGCACCGATCCTTTAAACCTAAATTTACCTTGCGAAAAGAACTGGGAAGAAATGCCAATAATTGAGTGTGGTGGTGGCCAAGTTTGTACATTACATGTATTGGACAGTATGTTGGAATTTTTGTGTTTTTTTTTTAAAGTAATGCGAACTTTTTTAAGAACCTGGCATGGATATTATCTACAGAAATTGCAACTCGAGAAGCTTCTGTGATGACTTAAA
The DNA here is from genome assembly GCA_029298725.1 of Gnatocerus cornutus. NCBI lineage: Eukaryota > Metazoa > Arthropoda > Insecta > Coleoptera > Tenebrionidae > Gnatocerus > Gnatocerus cornutus. The sequence continues at coordinate 15,950,468 of CM055515.1, forward strand.
ACAGGAATATTTAAATGCGCCGGAAGTTAATGTGCGGCAATGCAAAATTTGCGAGGATGATCATTGTAATTCTTCGATTACTAGAACTGGTTCTGTTATAACAGCACTGGTGATGATTTGTTTTGGATATTTGATTTGATAAAGGGTTGTGAAATTTACAGTTGTTTGTGAACTGCTTTTTTGATTCTTTTTTTGCGTTGGGTGTACTCAAACTTAAAAAAAGACACTTTTTTATGATACGTAACAGAAATAATTTTTTATCTGCACTTATCTATTACACTAATTCTTGTGTACATACAAGATTATGACTAAAGAGCGAAACATCATTTATTCGCTTATCGAGTCGATGTAATTTTCAGTTTTCCATTAAATCTTGGTCAAAGCTTCAAACAATTCTAGTTTTTTTTATTGTAATACTACATTTTTTAATAAAACATAAATCCCATTATTTTTATGTAGAATTTTGTTTTTCTTCTGTTTGTGTCTCTAAAATTGTAAAAAATAAACCGATTTTGCCACTAAATGAAGTTTATTGATAATAATAGAAGAAACAAATTCCAATCAATTTACAATTTACGCCGAATTACATCCATTTTGGCCGCAAACCCGACATCCTGAAACACTCACTGCCGGATTATGAGCATATTGTGCTTCCACATGACTGCAGATATTCTCAGTTGCACAAACTCTATGCATAATTTCATTACCAGGAGCTGCAAAAATAAACTAGAATATCACCACAAAAAATGCAAAAAACGTACTTTTAACGACGTAAGAAGCACAAACGTTGTTCACACCGTGACATGTTTTCAACGGAATAAAATTCAAGTTTTCGCAATCGGAGTTAACGTGAAGAGGCCCGGAGCACTGGTAACAGTCCAGAGCACTGGCTAAAGAAAGAAATTTATGATTTTTTGTATAAACTAAAAGAGGACTTACCGGTGCTGAGGTACACTAGAGCGAGGGTGAAAATAACCAGAGACTTCATTGTGGTGTTTGAAACTTAAGACAATTTTCGCGTTTATATAAGAGGTGGAGTGATTCAAAAATACACACGCAAATATTTGCATCAGATGTCAAAATTGAGTTGATTCGTATTAACGGTAATCTTATAATACAATACAAATATTTATTTCCGCTGAAAGATGCAAACAGATCGAAAAAACGACTTGACTTTTACGTGGAATTTTTGGCGGAGTGACGAAAGTCAATTTATTTGTTGAAATTACATTTAAAATTAAAACACTTGCACAGATTTGTAAATATTTGTGGGAATATAGAACAATACAAATTTCCCTTATTTACACTATAAACCATTTCTGTCACTTCACAGATTACCCAAAGAGTCAAATCAACAGAATTTGACTTGCGTGATTCCACTCCAAAATATTTTCTTCGCGTGTCAGCTAATATTTGCAATGGTTTTTAACTTGTAGATTCTAGATTTAATCTTTTTTTATAAAAAGCACGAAACTGAAGAAACCACCACACTTAAAGTATCACAATGAAGTCCGTCGCAGTTTTCGTCGTAGCGCTCATCTTCTTACAATCCAATTCCGGTAAGTTTTTTAAATTTCAATTAGAAATACGTAATTGTGCTTTGTAGTAACATCTCTTCAGTGTTACCAATGTACCGGTCCTCTACACATCAATTCAGGATGTGAAAACTTGGCTTTTATCCCACCGAAGGAGTGCGCCGTTGGTGAAACTGTCTGTGCTAGTTATGTCTTAAAAAGTACGTTTGGTGTTGTGTAGTACAACGTTATAATGAGATTATCATTTTAGCTGCTCTTTCCGAAATTTTGCACAGGAAGTGTGGAACTGAGGACATTTGCTCCCAGTTGGCAATCGAACATGCAACTAATCCTTCTGCTAATATCGTAAACTGCAATGTTTGTACTGGAAGTGGGTGCAATTCAGCCTGATAGTGAATAAAGATTTGATTCTAATAAGTCGTTTTATTTCTTTAGTCAATCAAAGGAACTACAAAATTAACGTTTTTATTTTTATTACAGCAACAGATAAGTAACAAACAAACTCAGAACACTTGTAATCAGAACTGGAACTTTTCCTTCTGCTGAATTACCGTTACATCCGTCTTGATGACACACTTCACAAGACGAGATGGTGACTGAAGGATCGTTTTGGTGCTGAGTCTCTAATTCTGAACAAATATTGTTAACATTGCAAGTTCTGAAAAGAACTTCACTTTCAGGTTCTGGAAAAGAAAGCATTAAATTCATTCAATTACTGTTAAAAGATACTTTTCAAAATATGCCGAGCACAAACATGATTCTCATCGCCACACTTTGTAGGCGGAATATAACTCAATTTTTCGCAGTCCGAATTGCCATTGAGGGAAGCTGAGCACTGATAGCATTGAAGAGAGTTTACTAAAAAATTTACCTGAGTTTTGTTCATAAATATTTTGCTTACTTACCTGAAATGGTTTGGAAGAGAATCAAAGAGAGTGTGAAAATTATTGCGGACTTCATTGTGGACGATTTCGACTCGTTTGATAGTTACTGGGAGAAATGAAGTTTTATTACCTCGCTTAGATATTATTAATACATTTTTTGAACCAATATTTTTTGATTTATGACTGATAACAGTGCACCCATAATTCGCTGATAAAAACTGTGACTATGACTTTTGGTGTTTGCGTTTCCGGAATGTAAACTAAAAGTAGCTCTTTGATTGTGTTGCAAAATATATTCTAAATTACTCAGAGTTAACTGCTTCTTTTATTTAAACTAAACAGAAATGTGAAAACTGTTTAAAAAGGTTTTAAAACACGTCTTTATTCTATAGCAACAGATAAGAAACACACAGACTCAGAAAACTCAAGGCTACAATTGAAACTGTTCTTCCTGCTGAATTGCACTCTTCCTGAGCACAAACTTGACAAAGTGAAACATTTATTGAGGGATCATTTTCGTACTGAGCAACCAAAAGTGCGCAGATATCGTCAGAAGCGCAAGTTCTGTGTAGAATTTCAGTCTCAGGATCTAGAAGTGACGTTAGATTTATGTGATTCTACAACAAAAATTTTACTTTTCAAGATGTATCCAGCACAAACATGATTCGGATTGGTACAGGTTGTCGGTGGAATATGATTCAAGTTCTGGCAGTCTGAATTAACATTGAGAGGACCTGTGCACTCATAGCACTGAAGCGAGTTAACTAGAAAAGTGTGCTTAGATAGAAAGAAAGTTGAAAAGAATGTCTTACCTGAGCTGCTTTGAAACAGCACGAAAGCAAGTGTGATAGTGATAAAAGTCTTCATTGCGAATGTGTAATTTTTTCTCGCTTTTGTCTTTACTTATATGAGGCTGAAATCAAGTTTTATAAGTTTAAATATTTATTTTTACGTGCGAAACGGTTTTATAACTGAAACATGTGACAAAAACATTGCTAATCTGAATAGTGTCACGGCTAAACCGGTCAAAACACTTCTTGTTTGTTTAAATACTAATTTGTTTTATTCAAAGTCAAAACACTGAAGTTGCAGATCACAGAAAACGAAACGTGTTATACAGCTTAAGCCATTTATTATTTCTTTATGTGCTCAGATATTTTCACTAAGAGGACAAAAATGTCAAAACTATCACAGTTCAGTCTTAACCTTGACCAAAAGTTTGGCCACCTCCAGCTCCTCCGGGAAATCCACTACCACTAGTGCCTCCCGAACCTCCTGTGCCTCCAGAACCTCCAGCGCCTCCAGGGAAGCCACCACCTCCATTACCTCCAGGGAAGCCGCCGCCGCCTCCATTACCTCCAGGGAATCCACCACCGCCATTACCTCCAGGGAAACCGCCGCCTCCGTTGCCCCCAGGGAATCCACCGCCTCCATTACCTCCAGGGAAGCCACCACCGCTATTGCCTCCAGGGAATCCACCACCTCCAGGAATCTGTGCAATTGCACTACCCTAAACACATTACTTAGAAATTTTAAATTAATAATGAGAAGTTCGTACCAAAAGTACTACTAAAACGAGAGCACAAAGTCGTGTTGAATTGTTCATGTTGTAATGGATGGTTTCTAAAAGTTCGGATTCACTTTTATATGTTTCTCATTCGGTTTTTTACCTTAATTACCAAAAATTACTAAATATTTTTAAAAATACAATGTTATGTCATAATTGATATGGTAATTTTTAACGCGCGATGAGCAGTAATTTTTATTAGACTATCATTGTGCTTGTTAGTACAAAAAATATGATTGAATAATAATAATAATAATTTGAGGTCATATTTTCAAAACTTAGAACTTATTTTTATTTCAACTGCTACACAGGAAAAGTATTTTTGTTTGCCGTTATGTGGAAGAGGTTGTGAGAGTTGATACCTTTATTTTTTATTCAATTTATTGATTTTTTTATTATAATTGAGTGAAAATAGTTACTGATTACACAAATCTTCTGTACAAACAGAACAAGACGCGACATCTAAACTATCCAAATATTTACAATGCTCGACCAAATCATCAGTATATTCGACACATCCTTTAAATTCCGCAGTGTCATTATCAGCTGAAATAGTTTCATTATTGTCCTTATATATACTTTTTTACGACACAAAATTCATACCAAGTATCATAGATTCATCGAGACACCCATAATCCGGTGAAGAACACTCTTGTAAATCTACAGGATCGCTACAGGTCATGTTACAGAAGTAACAACGCAGTGCTTCTGTGTTAGCGAAGCACAAGAAAATTGCAAAAGCACAGAACGTGGCAACAAGCTTCATTGTGACAGTTAGCAACAATTATCAATTGATGTTATAGAGAGAGGAGTTACTTATAGATAAATTATAAAATAATCAGTTTCGGAAATGAGTACTTCAATTAAAAAAAAAGCAATTTTTTTAGGAATTTTGCACAAAATTGTATTATGTTATGTAATTAACCTGTGCAAATATTTAACCGAGGTCACGAGGAGGTGCGTTCTGTTAACTTAGAGTTTATCAAGATTATTATGTTTGGTAACTATTTAAACTATAATCCTGTTTACACTATAAGTAATGTTTCTCATTATGCACAATCATTTTTTTTATTATTTCATCAAATTTATTATTACAAATTAAAGCAAATAAAACAAACAATCTTTAAAAGTTTCAAGTTTTGCTTTATTGTTACTAGCACATATTAAATGTATCTAATAAGGATACTTAAGGAATCCATTTATTTTTTGATCATTTGTTACATAAATCATCAGGACGAAACGAACAAGATGCATTTTCAAACGAGTTCAAATATTCGCAAGTTTTTATCGCCTGGTCGTTGTTTGGAATGCAATTTCTAAATTCCATTTCATTGATTACAAAGAAAGATACTGTATAAGGCTTATAGTTTACAGGTTACAAAATTCATCAAAACAAACAGTTAGAACAAGAAGAATCTGTAAAGTTTTCACGTAGTTGCAGTTCTCTTTCATTTGATCATCATCATAATTTTATATTTAGTTTATTCAGAAAAAATTACAAAATTTTTGCTTTATTGTCATTGGCACAGATACGATACGAATAACGATAGATAAAGAATTTACTTATTACATAAATCATCAGTACAAAACGAGCAAGATGTGTCTTCCAACGAGTCCAAGTATTCGCAAGTCTTTATCACCTGGTCGTTGTTTAGAGTACAACCTCGAAGTTCCAACGGATCATCCACTACAAAGAAAGTATTGTATGAGACTTGTACAGTACTACGTCAAATTCATACCAAGCAAACTTTGTTCCTTTAAGCACCCATAATCCAAATCTTGTGTATTGGAGCACTCTACAATCTCCAGAGGATCTTTACAAACTCCATCACAATAATAACACTGAGTGGCTGACGATTTTGCGCTACTGACACACAGAAGGAAACCAAAAAGTATAACTATTTTCATTGTTAGAGTTGTAATGTTAGAAAAATCACTCTGAAGTTGGAAAATATTTTTATCTATATAGATAAGAAGTGAATTTCTTATTAGACAACTATGACTTGCGCGGCGCATCCACCATTTTAGTTTTTAAAATTTACAACGCAAAATAAATTAACTCCAGTTTAATTTTTATTGGATTATTTATTACATAAATCGTCGGTACAAATGGAACAAGATGACTCTTCGAAAGAGTCTAGGTACTCGCAATTCTTTATCATCTCGTCACTGTAGAGAGCACAGCCTCTAAATTCTAGCGGTTCATCGTCTACAAAAAATGAGTAGAGTATAAAATGTTACTTCTGGGCTACGGCATTTGGCGTGTTAAAATACAGGACAGAATCCTACAAATTCAGCTGTTTGCTCTAAAGTCAACAACCAAAAAAGGCAAAAAACCTCTCAAAAAGCATTAATTTTCATCCACCCCAAAAGTACCCAAATATCTGTAGACCACCAAAAATTGGGTACACGAAAAAACGGGGTAGAATTCTACAAATTTAGTGTTTTTCCAAAAGTAAACAACCAAAAAAGTTACAAAAAACTTAGAAAATGCCTTGTTTTTAAACACCCCAAAATGGCTTTCTATTTCTGGATCAGGGCATTTGGCGTCTTAAAAAATAGGACAGAATCCTACAAATTTAACTGTTTGCCTAAAAGCTAACAACCAAAAAAGGGCTAAAACCCTTTAAAAAGCATTAATTTGTAGAATTCTACCTCGTTTTTTCGTGTGCCCAACAATTTTTGGTGGTCTACAGATATTTGGGTACTTTTGGGGTGGATAAAAATTAATGCTTTTTGAGAGGTTTTTTGCCTTTTTTGGTTGTTGACTTTAGAGCAAACAGCTAAATTTGTAGGATTCTGTCCTGTTTTTTAACACGCCAAATGCCGTGGCCCAGAAGTAACATTTTATACTCTACTAAAATGTATTTTATGAACGTGATAACGTGTCAAATTATTACCAATCAAAGTAGTTTCTTTCAAGCACCCATAATTCAATTCTTGCGGTTGAACACAGTCTATAATCTTCAGAGGATCTTCACAAACCCCAGCACAAATGTAACACTGAGTGGCAAACGATTTTGCACTGCTAACGCAGAAGAGAAAAACAAAAATTACAACGATTCTCATTGTAACAACTGTAATGAGAAGTAGGAAAAATAAAGATTGTTTTCTGATATTTTTTATTAGATTAGTAACTTGAAACTTGAAAACTTATCTTTTCAATTGATTGCAGCTGGTGTGAAAATGTGTGCAAACTTGTTTAAACTTGAAAGAACTCCTTAAACTCAAAAGTTTTATATCCTATTTGAACATAAATTTTATGCAATCTGCACCAAATTACAAAATTGTAAAAATTTAGAAACCTAAGAGAAAATCTTAAAACACAGATTAAACATATTCTTAAGATTCTAGAAGAAAAGCCAATTTTATCTGAACCTGCACTTTACTGTTATATCATTACTTATTACATAAATCTTCCATACAAATAGAACAAGAAGATCCCTCAAACGTGTCCAGGTATTCACAGCTTTTGATAACCTCAGGACCATTAAGAGCACAACCTCTATATTCTTAAGTTTTTTCATCTAAAACCAATAACTTAAAACTTCTAATTTTATTTACTGTGGAAAAACGTTCTAACTTGAACAACTTCTATCAGGTCGCATCTACAGCTTCACAGTTTTCAATTTGAAGAGAATCATCAGTCTCTGACGCATTTGTAGCACTGCGAAACTCCTGCTTCTGTGCTAATAAAGCACAAAAGAAGTGAAAATGAGAAGAGGACTTCAGTTTTCATCGTTTGGCTTGTTTTGTAAAATTTTAGAACGACAGGGCGGATTTTATACTTAGAGATAATGATTTCACTGCGACAGAAATGTTATAAAAATAGAAAAAATTTTGGTTAAAAATATCGCCACTAGTGAGATTATCGAAAGAGATAGAAACTTGGATTCTTCTAAAGCATTAAAGTAATAGAACAAAGAGAAAATCTGCGATCTTTACGTCAATTGATAAGACACATTTTGTAACATTTATTGGATCCTGCTTTGATCCAGTTTTAGAACAGCAACAGAAGTGTAGTTAGAATGAAGATAGCAGTGTTTTTGATATAATCGTAATGTATGTAATCTTAAGCTGGCCACTCTTATTTTAGAACAAACAAAAAACTTATTGTTTTGAAAAGATAACACGTTTTAATAAAAACGAAAGTTACAAATTACACAAATCCTCATCACAAATCGAACAAGACGATCCTTGGTTATCATGAACCCAATCGCAGATACTTGAAATATTTTCCGTTTTAATAGTACAGTCTTTGAACTGAAACTGCTCATCACCTGGAAGAACACAGTGATAAAAACTTTTTTCAGTACTTTGGTTTATACCTGCTCCAGTCTTAACACTCAGACATAAATAATCTAATTTGTCTGCCGCAATACAGTTTTTTACTTGCGGATCATCACAATTTTCGTTGCAGAAGTAACATTGCTTGACTCCTGCGTCTGTGGTGCTCCAAAATAGAAGTAGAGTTAGAGTGAATATCACTTGTGTAGATTTCATTGTGGTTATTTTTATAGAATGAAACAATGCAGAGGAAGTTGTAAGTACTTATAGATAGAAAAGTTAAAATAGTTAAGATAACATTTTAATTATTTAATTTTTTTTTAATTCATTATAAGTTACACAAATCTTTGTCACACAGAGTACAAACAGATCCGTCGATCTCATTGATAGATTTGCAGGCATTTACGATATCTTCAGTGTTAACAGCACAATCCTTAAACTCAAGTTGGATACCTCCTAAAAATCGAAAATCAATAAAATTGTACATTTCGTTGTTAATTTCATACCTATTACAACTTTCTCGCTTAGGCATAGGTAATCTAATATATCAGCAGCTATACAATCTTTTGATGAAACAGGATCTTCACATTCTTCTTCACAGAAGTAACACTGCTTTACTCCTGCTTCTGTGCAGCTCCAGAAAAGAGATGTTGCCAGAATAAAAAGTACTGTGCTTGCTGTCATTGTAGTGTTTGTTTGAGTTGAAATTTTTAGACTATTTTATAGGTGAGAAGGAACAAAGATGTCATTCACTAAAAACTTATCTTTTCAATTGGTTTGTAATTGACAGATGTGAAAACGTGTTCAAACTTGTTTAAGCTTGAGAGAACAAAGATTTAAAAAATTCGGACATCAAAACTCTTTGAACTTAAAAGATTTATATTCTACTTGAACGTAAATTTTATGCAATCTGCAGATTAAATTTTTCTCTTGATTTTTGACATTTCTTTTTTTTAATTTGCAAATTTGTAAAGCAAAAGACAAATTTTAAAACTTTTTATTTTTAAAGCAAAGCAAAAATTTTTAGTAATTTTGATGCTACATACTATGAAATTAGGGAAAGTTGCTATTCTTAAGTCGTGTATTAGCTCCACCAAATTACAAAATTGTGAAGCAAAAGACTCAAATTTTAAAAATTTTTACTTTTAAGATGAAGCAAAATTTTCCGATATTAGCCTTTAAACAGCGTATTTTTAGTAATTTTGATGCTGTCGCTATGAAATTTAAGGAAGTTACTACTTTGAAGTCGTGTATTATCTCTACTAAATTACAAAAGTGTAGAACAAAAAACACAAATTTAAAAAAATTTTACTTTTAAAACGAAGCAAAAATTTTTTATATCCGCCACTAAGTCGTAATTTCGATAAGTTTGGTGCTACAACTACTTAAGGTTTTAGAATAAGATTAAAAAATCTAGAAAAATTTCAAAACTAAAAAATTTTAAGCAATGAAAGATTTCTTTCAAGAAAATCAAACAATCATGCAATCCAAAACCCTAAAGTAACCCAAAGTATGAAAATAAAATTAAAAGTATGAAAACCTGAAGAATTTAAAATTGTTTTATTGCAAAACTACAGTTTTAATACCTCTATTTGCTCTTTATTTCTGTATTTTTTACTTTAAACATTACATAAATCTTCAGCACACAGAGAACAAGAAGATCCTTCCGTATTATTAAGTCTCCCGCAGATATATTCGACGTCTTCAGTGTGAACGGAACAATCTTTAACCTCGAATCTTGCTTCACCTAGAAAACAACGCAATTTTTTTACTTTATCGTATTTTTACGTTGTACAACTCATACCCTTCACAACTTCTTCACTTAAACCCAAATAATCTATAGAATCTGCTTCAACACAGTTTTTAGTCGGGACAGGATCTTCACATTTTCCTTCACAGTAATAACATTGTTGGACTCCTGTTTCTGTGATTTTCCAAAAGAGAAATGTCGTCAAAATAAGCAACACTAATTTCATTGTAAAAGCTTTACGTTTATTATTATTAAACAGATTAAATGAGACAATAACGATTTTAAAATAACCTGTAAGAACATGCGCACACTTGGTAAATCTAGAAAATATTGAGGATGATCAAAAGTCAAGAATTTTATTTTATCTTAAATTTCGTTCATTCTTATCAAATCTTTCATCGTAGTTTTGTCTAATTTTATTATGTTGTCAATACTCTGAACTCGTAAATAAAGAAACTTAAGTGACCTATTCTTTACTTCGTCATTTTATTTAAGCACAGTTTCTTAAAGAATCATGATGATTACAAGACGCTTTAATTTCCTTACATTTACAAGATTAATTGCACAAATCTTTTTTGCAAATATGACAATACGCTGGAGGTCTCGAATTAACTTGTTCGCAATTCAGTATAACGTCCCCAGAAGAAGGTATTACACAGCCTTTATAGTAAAGAGTTGCAGAACCTAAAAACATGCGTTTTTTAAAGACATTTTTTTCTCAATAAAAAACTTACTGCTTGTAGCAAATTCGGAAATACAGTTGTATTCTATAGATTCCGCGTGTTCACAATACTCTATTGTTTCCGTACAGGTGGATCCATAGCACGCATAACACTTTTCGACTCCTGCTTCGGCACTTTGCCAGAAAAGTAGTAAAGTAAAACTAAAAAACACTGTCGCGGTTTTCATCTTAAAGACTTTTATTGTAAGGAATCAAAAATTTGAGCTTTATATAGGAGATGTTAGATAAAAAAATAATACTATTGGTCAAATTGTAGATAATTTTTTTTTTCAAGTGGTCATATCCTTTAAGAAGTGTAGTAAACAAATTTCAACATCTCACGTATCAGCAGTTTGTTTGCTAATGAGAGACAGATTAATACAAAATTTTCGAGCGAGTTTAAATGGTGGATGCGCCGGGTTAATTAATATTTAAATTAATTAATTTGTGGCAAATAGGTACAAGTTTTGATATGTACGTATGAAAATATTTAATGAGTGATAAAATATTGTATTTCATCGGGATTATGTATACATAATGTTATGTTTTTATCTCGTAAGTAGAGTTGGTTGCCTACTCATTTAGTTCAAGGATTGGAAACGTAAAATTTTGAGAGTAGATCCTTCATTCGGTTTAATTACACTAGTCAATGTCTATTAAATATTAGAAAAGTAAATAGTTATTTGTAAAGTGGAATGATCTAATCTAAAGTCCAGTTTCTTCCATTCACACATTATTCTTGAAAGTTTTTTTTACAAAATTTACAAAGTTTGGAATTGCTATGACAATATTTAATAAGCTTTTCAACAATCTTTAAAACGTATGGCTAGAGTTAGTACTTTTCATAATATTTAAAAACCCCTTTCATGCCCCAAAAAAACCTCTTCTCATAAAAACCAAACTTACTTTACAAATAGTAGTCCTGACCTGATGTGACAAAACGGATTTCTACCCACTGCTCCAGTACAAATTTGGTCTAAAACGTGTAATTATTTTTTAAATTCCAATTTTAATTTAAAATTCTTTCTCAGAAGGTTAAAATTAACAAGACGAGACACTTTTTCTTTTTATTTTTGCCTATCCCTTTATTACATCATTTTCGGAATGGGCATTATATGTATGTTTAATCCTCAAACGTACAACAAACAACACTAATATAATATTAAAATTTTATTTCAATAACAAAAATAAATAAATGTGTCTAACTACATAAATCTAAATAGTAAGACAACAGCACAAAGAATAATCGAAAACGAGTACATTTCTGCTGAGTTACACAAATTTTCAGAACAAACATAACAAGATCCTGACTGCACCGCGTTTAGACCATCACAAGTGGCTTTACCTTCTGTAAGGGAAGTGCAACCTTTTGTCACGACAGTTTGTCCTTCTACATATTAAAATAAAAGCAGTAATACATGATCAATATAACAACATTGTTACCATACCGCCTGATACTGAAGAACTAATACATGCCATTTCTACGCCCTCAGTAACAGGGCAGTCGGTGACTTTCATCGGATCGTCACATTTCAATATGCACCCATAACATTGCGTAACATTTGCTGCAGCTTCTGCACCAGACCAGCACAGGAACCCGAAAACAGCCAAGGTAATAATGAATTTGTTCATTTTTGAAACGTTATTTTCAAACTGAACTCTTCTGGAAGAGTCGTCCCTTTTATAGGAAACAATTAGGTGAAGTGGGGAGAAGGGATCAAACTTTTACAAAATGACGACACATTTTTGCGATTAAAGTAAAGATTAAAATAAAGAGTTTTGGAGGTCGTGGATAAATACATTTTTGATTGGTACTGTACAGAATTAACATTCCATCACAGTTCAAAAATGTCTGTGAAGGTTAATCATTATTGATTTTTGCACCGCTATTTTTGTTAGAGACTAAATTTGCACTTGTTGATTGATGAATATTGATAACACTGTTTATCTTATAGTTACAAAAAAAAAACGATCAATATGCCAAATCATGTAGAAGTTTGAACAAATTTCGGAATATAGTTTGGTCAAAAAATAAGTTGACGTGTTCCAAAAAACAGATCTTTTTAGTTTGTAGTTTGGCAAAGAATTCTCAACACCAAAAGATTATGCAACGATTTAGAAAAGAGGAACTTGCTTAATTGTTTAGTTATCTCTGCCACATGCTGCTTGACTCATCATGAAAAACACTGGTTCGATTTTATTGGATGTTGATAAAATCTTTATTAGTGTTCTTAGAATCAAACACTTGAATTGTTAAAATGATGATGACGATAAGCCATCATCACAGTGTTTTTATTACAAAAATTGTCATCATAAAATAAAACTTCTGTCTTTATAAAAATAGATAAGTAACTTTTCCAAATGGACTCTTTGCAGTCAATGAAATTTATTTTATGTCTTCCATTTGACTATATTTTAGACAATTTTTTCAAATAATTTTATTACTTATTTTCATTATTCTATTTAGACTTATGTAATTAAATACTAGAAGTATAATACTATTAATATTACTGATTAGTCTAAATCTAGAGTTTTACCTATGACGTATTTGGACTGATTTACCGTAATTCTTTCATTATAATAAAGACGCATTATTGCTTATTTTTATATCGCGATATTAACAATAAGAAGCAAAATAATAAAATAGTATATTATTATACGAATATGTTATAAAATCAATAATATAATTATTCACAAAGTTGATTGACCCGAGCGAGCTTGCTAAAGGGTAAAGCAAATCAACCTAGTGAATAAGAGCCATAACATGTGAGTGTAATACTATGTTTTATCTAAGTGAATTGTTCAAAAGGTATGTTTAAAAAATACACAAAAGTAACCGAAAGTGAACATGTTATAAACGAATTATTTGTTGCTCATAGATAAAGTCAATTTCGTAATCTTGTTCCAGAAAGTATGTTGAAAATGTAAAAGAATGTTATCTAAAGTCGGTTTATGCTGTTGTTTAGAGAAAAGTGCTAAGTATTTCGATAAGTACCCACCGGAAATGCAAATTTTTTTAGCAAAACTATAATTTTAAATTAAAAATGTAAAAACTGTAATAGACAATGTGAAAACTATTGGAGAAAAACTGAAAAGTTTAGGGTCTTCAAATAGTCTAATTTGTCTAGAAGAATTTGGAATCTGATAAATAATAAAAATCTGTTATTTAAGTAAACCTGAAAATTTGAATTAACCAGCACTTAAAAACTAAAGATTGTAAAAACATAAAAATCAAGAATCACAGACAGTTTGCATGACACAAAGAAAATCAACGATCTAAACTTCCAAAATTTTAAATTAATTTTCCGACTTTTGACGAAAAAATCTGAATATCAGAACTTGAAAATTTAAAAATGTGAGTTAGAACTGTTGTAGTAATAAGCTCAAAGTGCGAGAAAACCAGATAACTTTCAAGAATCTAATAAATTCTAGAATTAAATATAATTTGTAGTTACAAGGCGACACAAAGGTTGCGAAACCATTTCAACATAACACATTTTTTATTATCTGTTCAATTTGTCATTTGGAATCAACATCAACTTCGTACTATCAGTGCTAATCCTTGCTACATTATTTGCTTTAATTTTGTCACAAATAATAAATGTTGCGTTTCACATTTAAGCTGAAGTTGCTGCCTAAATTTGTACAATTTTAAAATTATTCTTTTGTAACAAGTGCACTTGCAAAAATTTCAAGAAAAAAGTTGCGTAATAAACCCCGCTTCTTTGAGTGCGAACATATTGCGCAATCTTTTACCAAGAACCTTCAGAGCTTAAAGTTTTTTATTGATGACTACTTCAAAGATGATAAATTTTTGAAATAAAATTCAAGTGCAAGAGATAAAAACGTGTTTCATTTATGGAAAAATACACTCAAAATGAAAATCTGGATTCCTATTAAGAGATCGATAATCTCGTTTCTTCGTATTTTAAATTATATTTTCCTTTTGACGCCAAAGAAGATAGAAATAGATTCTCCATTATCACTATCAGCGTCCTTCACTATAAAAATATCTCTTAATTTTGGCTCCACTTATTACCAAACATGAAGGCTGTCGTGGTGGTTTGCACTATTTTTCTTCTATTTGAAGGTAACTCTTCATCTCTAAATTCGAATTATTCTACATATCTATTTTCTTTTCCAGTTCAAGCTCTTCTTGAGTGTTACTCTTGTCGCGGTGGATGTGATAATCCGGCCATTAAACAATGTGATACATCTTCAAGTCCTATGAGTTGTTATTCAGCAGCAAAATCACAACCAAGTAAAACTAAGAAAATTCAGTTACATTTTTCTTTAATTTGGTTTCAGATGGAACACTGAAGTACTCTAGAGGTTGCGCTTTCAGTGATGACACTGCCATGATAACAGAATGCAAATATATTAATGAGATGGTAAACGGTTCTTGCTATTTTTGCGATACCACAAGATGTAATGATCATTAGACATACAGAGTGATGAATAAAAAGCGTCCATGAGTGAAAGTACCATTTTCTTTTCTGTTAAACCATCCCAAAAATCAAAACAAAATTATTTTAAAAATAGCAATCTGCTCAAGACTTTCTAATAAAATTTTACATTTGACAGTTCTTCTAACTAAGCGACTAATACTAAAAATACTAAAAAATAATCTCTAACAAAGAAATTGTTATAAAAGTTTACACTCAATAGAGTTTGACTGTTTAACAAAAAACTTTTATTTTAGTTAAAACAGCACATATTTCGTTTTGGTTTTCAATTTTAAAATTGAAGTTTCAGAAAGAATAAGCTGCAACATGGTAGGTAGCATGAGCCCCTTTTTTTTCATCACTCTGTATTTTCCTTTTGACGCCAGAGAAGATAGAAATTGATCCTCCATTATCAATATCAGCGTCCTTCACGATAAAAATCTTACTTATTTTTGGCACCACTTATCATCAAACATGAAGGCTGCCGTGGTGGTTTGCACTCTTTTTCTTCTATTTGAAGGTAACTCGATTTATCTATAAAAATGTATTTTTCTACAAATCCATTTTCTTTTTCAGTTCAAGCTCTTTTTGAGTGTTACACTTGCACTCGTGGATGTGATAATCCGTACCTTGAACAATGTAATACGTTTGCAGGTCCTATGAGTTGCTATTCTGCAATAATAGCACAACCTCCAAGTAAAAGAAATTTAAGAAGAATTTTTACTTTAATATGGTTTCAGGTGGAAAACTGGAGTATTCTAGAGGTTGCGTTCTCACTGATGACACTAATATGATAGCAGAATGCAAAATTATCAATGAGATGGAAAACAGTTCTTGCTATTTTTGCGATACCACACAATGTAACGATCATTAGATATTGCTCTGTGAATATTTTGATCCAAAATAAAATGATCGTATCTGCTGCCTTTATTCACTCAATCAAGAAAAACTCTAAGAAACAAATTAAGAAGATACATATCAACACAGATTACCAAAAGGAAAAAAATGTCCTCTAGCTCTAATTTCTGCCTGACAATATCGTGATGCAGTAAAGACTGCCTTATTTCATCCTAAGCATCTTCAATTTGGTTTAGAACACAACTACATGCTGGCCATTCCAATTTCTGATTTGAAACCGTTTGACATTTTTAAGAATAAACTAAATGTTACACTAAAAGTTTCAAAATGTTTAGAATGTGAAAATTGAAGCAGAAAAAGAGCATGAAATACTCCGTGTTGTGAGTTTTGAAAGAGATCCAATGGTTGTTAATGGAGCACTCGACCGAAATGTGCATGAAATTCTCAAAAGTAATCAATAAATCACCTAAAAAGTTTCAAATAATTTTTTTTTTATAAATACACAGTTTTGAAGAGCGTACATGCAAAAAAAGTTCAAAATACTGTCACGTTGGCCGAAAAATCAAAAGTCTCGCTTGTAACAATAACAGTTTTATTGTGCACTATGAACACTTTCGTACTTCACAATTACAACACTTTTCAGGATTTCCAAATACTAGACTATCTACAATCCTATCGCTACTCCCCTATATACAGATATTCCCCTACTACTAGCCTAATGCTGGAGCGCTGCGAGAATATTCGGGAGTTCCGCCTATGACTCAGCGACCTTCTAGAAACGGCGATTCTCGAAACGCACGGAACATTCCAGCGCTGGCGCTCGAAGCTTCCAGAATCTTCTCGTAACACTGCCCCCCTCTTAGTTCTGATCGTCCCGATCAGACCAAACACCTGATTCTCCGTGATATTTACAAAGTCTATTTAGATGAACCACTTTCATCTTTGAACGGGCGCTGCGTTGGATCCGATACACCACGTCGTTGATCCTCTTGATCACCTTATACGGTCCCTCCCATGTAGGTGTCAACTTCGGAGATAGGCCCTTCTTTCGCCGAGGGTTGAATAACCACACCAAGTCTCCTTCGTTGAATCCTTCATGATTAGCCGTCACATTATATCTGGACCGCATTCTGTCACTAGCCATTTTGATCCTCTGCCTCACAAGGTGGTGTGTATCCAATAGGGTCTCTCTCAGGTTGTCGACGAATTCCGGTACTTCCTTTCGTTCCGCCCCAGGCGAACCAAGCAGAAGATCACAAGGGAGACGCAGCTCTCTTCCAAAGATAATCTTCGCTGGTGTTTCTCCCGTGGTTTCATGAATGGCAGCTCTGTAGGCCATCATAAACAAGGGCAGTCGACGATCCCAATCCCTCTGGTGCTCTTCCACTACCTTGGACAGATGTTCCTCCATCGTCTGGTTGAATCTCTCGACCATGCCGTCGGATTGCGGGTGCAAGGGTGTAGTTCGAGTCTTCCTAATTCCCAGCAGCTTACACATCTCTTGAAAAACGCCAGACTCAAAATTCCTTCCTTGATCGGAATGCATTTCGAGTGGAACTCCAAACCTGCTGAAGAAATTATCCACTAGGACTCGAGCTACTGTTGTGGCTTCTTGGTTGGGAAGGGCATACGCTTCCGGCCATTTACTGAAATAATCCTGCACAACCAAGATGTACTTGTTGCCGTCATCAGTTTTTGGAAATGGCCCGGCCACATCTAGAGCGATTCTCTCGAACGGGGCTCCCACGTTGTATTGTTTCATGCCTCCTTTAGTTCGCGTTCGAGGTCCCTTGCTCGCCCCACAAACTGAACATCTCCTACACCATCGTTCGACATCTTCCCGGCAGCCAACCCAGTAATACCGCTGCCTAATCTTACTTAAGGTTTTGTTCACTCCGAAGTGAGCGCCTGATGTCCCGTCATGGACCTCCTTGAGTACTTGGGGGACTCTATTCTTGGGCACTAGTAACTGGGAGGTTACTTTCTTCCCGTCTGCGCTTTCCCAAGCCCTTTTCAGTACCCCATTTTCTACTAGCAGTGAGTCCCACTGCGCCCACATCGCCTTCAACCCTGGACTCTTTTCCGAGACATCTTCCCAACGCGGCCTTCCATTATCCGCTTCCTTCCACTCCAGCAGTGGCCCAATTTCCTGGTCTGCCTGTTGATCCTTCCGAAGATTCTCCGTAGTCCAGTCATCATCACAACCGATAACCATCCTGTTTACCGGCAATGGCCCTTCAATCTTCGCGCACTGCTTGCAATCCTTGCAAGGTCTTCTAGAGAGAGCGTCAGCGTTATTGTGTTGCTTTCCTGGTCGATGTTTGATTTTGAAGTGGTATTGCTGTAGCCGCTCAATCCACCTAGCCACTTGTCCTTCGGCGTCTTTCATCTGTAGTAACCACGTAAGGGCAGCATGATCAGTCCTTATCAAGAACTCGTGGCCAAACAAGTATTTGTGGAAATGCTCTACAGATTTTACAACGGCCAGCAATTCCTTTCTTGTAGCGCAGTAATTTCTCTCTTGCTTGCTCAACACTTTGCTGTAGTACTCGATCACTCTCTCTTCTCCATCCTGCACCTGCGATAACACTGCTCCAATGCCGATGTTACTGGCATCTGTGTCCAAGACGAACTTCCCATGAGTCCTGGGGTAGCTCAAAATCGGGCTAGTGCACAAAGCTAACTTCAGTCGCTTGAAACTGCTTTCGCAGTCTGATGTCCAGTTGAATGATGCCTTTGCTTCCGTTAGTTTGTGCAGAGGTGCAGCAATGTTGGCGAAACCTTCTACAAACCGCCGATAATACGTGCAAAGTCCAATAAAACTTCTCACATCGTGCTTGTCCTTGGGTCTGGGCCATTCCTTAATCGCCTGAATCTTATCTTCGCAGGTCTTGAT
The DNA here is from genome assembly GCA_029298725.1 of Gnatocerus cornutus. Taxonomy (NCBI): domain Eukaryota; kingdom Metazoa; phylum Arthropoda; class Insecta; order Coleoptera; family Tenebrionidae; genus Gnatocerus; species Gnatocerus cornutus. The sequence goes on from CM055515.1 coordinate 15,969,411, forward strand.
TCCTTCAGATGACACCGTATGCCCCAGAAACTCCACATTCTTCCGAAATAGATGGCACTTTTTCGGATTAAGTTTCAAATTGGCACCCCTAAACCGGTCTACCACTTCTTGAAGGTTCTTCAGGTGTTCATCGAAGTTTTTACCCATGACCATAACGTCGTCTAAATAAACCAGACAAGTTTTCCACGTCAATCCACGCAACACACATTCCATTAGTCTTTCGAATGTAGCGGGTGCGTTGCAAAGCCCAAAAGGCATAACCGTAAAGTGGTACAGGCCACTTCCCGTGGAAAACGCTGTCTTCTCCTTGTCTTCGGGATGAAGTCCCACTTGCCAATATCCACTCTTCAGGTCTAAGGTTGAGAACCACGTCGACCCTGACAGAGTTGTGAGAGTGTCGTCAATCCGGGGTAATGGAAAACTGTCTTTCTTGGTAACATCGTTGAGTTTTCGGTAATCCACACAGAATCTTGTACTACCGTCTTTCTTGGTTACGAGCACAACCGGCGAAGACCAAGGACTGTTGGATTCTTCAATAATCCCTTCTTCTTGCATGGATTTTACCAACTGTTCGGCCTGCTCTTGCTTCGCCCACGGTAACCTTCTCGGTGCCTGTCTGATGGGTTGATGGTTGCCCGTATTGATTCTGTGTTGAACGATGTTCGTTCTTCCTAATGGTTCATTCTCAACGGCGAACACGTCCTTATTCTTCTTGATGAAAGCCTGCGCTTTAAGAGCCTCTTCTTCAGAAAGGTCACTCGTGTCTACCTCCAGCTTTAACTTTTTCACGTTCTTCACGTTTTTCTTTGATGGCTGTGCGTCACTTATTCTGGAGATCGGAACACACACAGCAACTAGATCGCCCTTCTTGATCGTGACTGGAGTAGGGTTGATATTCGCCACCCGCACAGGTATTTCTTTCGTCACTTTTACTAGTGTCTTTCCAACAAGAATTGGTTTTGTCATGTCTCTATTCGGTTCAATCATTCCAACGCAGCTCCCAAAGTTACTTCCTAAACGCACACTTATCACTTTCTCGCTGTTCCCATCCACACAAGTATTTTCACAGGCGAACGCTTTCACTCCATCTTCTTTTACTTCTGGGGTCGATAACACAAAGCTTTCGGTTCCAATCTTGAGGATCTTCTCGTTGTGATTAAAGGAAATCCCATGTCGTCCAATAACATCCATTCCCAGGATCATCTCATCCTCAATTCCTGCCACCAGCACCCGATGCCGAAACTTCATACCTCCCAACTGGACCGTGACCTCTGCCTCGGCACTTACTGTGGCGACATCTCCCGTGACTGTTTTTAAAATAGCACTCGTTGTTTCCAGAGATGTCCTGTTGTCCAACATGTCCTTTCTCACAAGGGAAACCATGGCTCCGGTGTCGACCGTCATCTTCACTTTTCTCCCATTCACACTTCCTTCAATTATCAAACTCTCAAAATTCCTCTTCAAACGCATAACGGAAATAACTTTGGGGCTTGTGCTCTCCCCAGCCAGTGTGTGCCCCTTGACACTGCTGGGCTTTAGTTTTCCGACTGCTGAGGACGTGACTGGGGACCGTTCTGGTCGTTCCTAGGAACAACCCTACAGTCACGTTTAAAATGGCCTGGTTTTCCGCAACGATAGCAGGTCTGGCTAGTTCGCTGCTTCAGTGCCATCCGTAGCTCCCTGTTTTCCTTGAGGATGTCGTTTAGCTCGGCTTTCGTGACGAAAGCGGTAGGTGTTGCCTCTTCTTCGTCAATACCCACACCTCGAATTCGTCGGTAATCGGGGACATTTACAGAGCTCTTGAAAACGGCTTCCACCTCTAGAGCGCGCACCAGAGCTTCTTTTGCGGAGTGATAGCTGCCCAGTCGGACCGTTCTTTGTATTTCTGGATCTCGAATCCCTTGCAGGAACGTATCCACAGCTAGTTGTTCCACAAAATTCGCCGGAGCCGAAGGGTAGGCGAGCAAAACAAGGCGCTTGACACTTGCCTCAAATTCCTGCAGAGACTCTCCAGTTCTCTGCCGCCGCGTCTTGAGCTCTGAGACGTATACTTGCTGCAGGTGTTGGTTTCCAAATCTGGCCTCTAACGCTGCCATCAGCTGGTCGTACCGCTCTTTGTCTCGACCTGGAACTGTCTCTAGCAGGTCCAGAGCCGCCCCTCTCAAGGAAACTATCAGAAATGAGGATTTTTCTTCTTCCGACCATCCATTTTGTTTGGCCGCCACTTCAAATTGCAGCTTGTAATTGTCCAGTGAGGTCGACCCATCGTAAGTCGGAGGTTTCATTTCTTTCGTTGTGGTCAGACCGGTCCTATTTGGAACTTGACGCCTTAAGCGAAGTAACTCATTTTCCATGTGCTGTTTAAATCGCTCCAGATCTTTAACTTCTTCTTTGACGCCTTGTAGTTCTCCCTCAACGCCTTCAAGACGCTCTGCTACTTCTTCTTTGACGCCTCGTAGTTCCTCCTTGACGCCTCCTATGCACTCTTCTACTTCTTCTCTGACGCCTAGTAGTTCCTCCTTAACGCCTCCTATGCACTCTTCTACCTCTTTTTGAATTTCATCGACCTTAACCATAATGGCTACGTTCATGTTTTGTTCCATGTCTTTAAGCTGGTTCAGGATTGCTGCATTCTCTGTTTGTCTTCTTTCTTCTTCTTCCAGTTTTTCTCTTTGTCTTCTTTCTTCTTCTTCTAGTTTTTCTTTTTGTCTTCTTTCTTCTTCTTCTAGTTTTTCTTTTTGTCTTCTTTCTTCTTCTTCTAGTTTTTCTATTTGTCTTCTTTCTTCTTCTTCTAGTTTTTCTTTTTGTCTTCTTTCTTCTTCTTCTAGTTTCTCTCTTTGTCTTCTTTCTTCTAAATTTGTCTCCAATTTTGCCATCATAGTGGTCATCAATTCTTGTAGCGTCTCCATTTCTGCGGCTTGCTGTCTGGTTTGAACAGGCATAAAAATTGTCCACAATCAGGTAACAATGTCACAGTCCGGTAATGTCACGAATTTTCCGATCGAAAATTCCAGAATTTTCTCGATCACAATGCTGGACGGGATCCCACTTTCTGACACCAGTTGTCACGTTGGCCGAAAAATCAAAAGTCTCGCTTGTAACAATAACAGTTTTATTGTGCACTATGAACACTTTCGTACTTCACAATTACAACACTTTTCAGGATTTCCAAATACTAGACTATCTACAATCCTATCGCTACTCCCCTATATACAGATATTCCCCTACTACTAGCCTAATGCTGGAGCGCTGCGAGAATATTCGGGAGTTCCGCCTATGACTCAGCGACCTTCTAGAAACGGCGATTCTCGAAACGCACGGAACATTCCAGCGCTGGCGCTCGAAGCTTCCAGAATCTTCTCGTAACAATACCTCCAAATGTAAGTTTTGATAGAAATCCAACGATTCTTTATGGAGAAATCGATAGAAACGTGCATAAAATCCTTAAAAGTTGTCAATAAATCGACTAAAAACAGTGCAAAATGACAATTTTCTCTATTAACACGCGATTTTAAAGTGTGTATTTGCAAAAAAGAGCCTGAAGTATTTCGTTTTGTGTTTTGAAGAAGATCAAACTGTTGTTTATGGCAAAATTGACTAAAAAGTGCATAAAATTCTCAAAAGTCGTCAATAAATCATTTAAAAACAAAGCAAAATAACGATTTTCGGTTTTGAATCTTAAGGGTCTACGCTACGCATATACCCGTATATGGCTTACGATTTTTCGTTTTTGAAGCGCATTTTGGACTTTGAAAAATCGCTCGACCTCTGTATGTATGCGTCTCAGGTAGAGCTATGGAGGTGACATCTTCGAATTTTGAAAAAGTGAAAAATTTGACTTTAATTAATTAAAAACTGAAATTCCCATTTTTCGTTTTCAAGGAATATGAAGCAACCTACGAAGTTAAAAAAAATACCAACATGTGGAGAATTAAAACCTCTATGGAGGTGACATTTTTGTTTTTGTCATTATGCTATAATTTTGAAGTTATTAATAAAAAAACAAATCAAAAATAGGCAACCAACAGTACAACTAACGCAAATCTTCTTATGCAAATCTCATGATTTACGACCGCTCACTAGGGGGTCAGTGACGTTCCGCCCAATTGTAATAAACTGCTGTCGGGTAAAAGTAGGTAAAGACCCAACTCGCTCTCGGCAACAAACATCGAAGGTACTTGTAGCAAGTGAATTGAGAAATAATATTTTTAAACTGTAATATAATTCACTGTTTTCCACACCACCCTTGGGGTACAGAGAGACGGCGCGTTTTTTTTTTAGTGCTCTCCCCAATAGGCCTACTACACTCTTTTGACTCTAACTATAAAACTACTTTATTTTAGAAATGACAATCCGGACATTTGAACGAACATAATTTATAAGTCTTTCTTTAAAATTCTTCTAATCGTTTGTTCTCGGCTAACTCTAGAATCTATTATTTCAGGAAGTAAGGCATTCATATAAAATTTTTCCAAATGGGAAACCATAAATGTATTCCAAAAATCATTGTCTCTCTCTACAATTGTATATTTCAAATCTAGTTTTGTATAAACTACAAAAAAGCATCTATCCCGTTTAGTAATATGCAGCTGACCTTGAATTTGATACATATAATTATGGGACCGTTTTAATTCTATTGTACCTTCGTTATTAGGATTAATTTGACAGAAATCTATAAGTTTCTCGTTTACCGCTCTTTCAATGGTGCTCTTTCTTGCTGAATAAGGACATTTAATTTCAATTATCGCATCAGTTCCAATTAACCCATCAGGGGTGGCGCCTAAAATTTTTTTATCATCGTCTATAAACAAACCGCAATTTTGAACTTTTAAACCCGTGATTTCCATAAATTTATTTGTGGCTTTTTCTTCATTATCAACTCCGTATTGTAATGCATTCGGTAGTTTTTTTGACCTCAAACCAGAACCATATAACAATGACTTTACCGTGTTTGACGTGTCTGTTCCGTCTCTCATTTTACAAATTTTTCCGAAATTACTCGCTGTCAATCTAATTTGCCGTTCTTTGTTCCATTCATCGCTATGCCGCTGCTGAACTGTTTTTCTTTCAATATCTAAACCATTGGCCAATGACAGCTCATTTAAAAATATATTTTTTCTTGTTTCGTACTCCTCCAATAATATGTCCGGAACTACTTCGTTGGATTCTGAGTTTTTGTTACACGCACCATAATCCGAATCTGCACTTTGTAATCTAACATTAATTTTTCTACCATGCTTTTTCTTCTTTTGTTTTAATTTATGTTCCCGAAATTTATTAACGTATATTCCCGGAGTATCAAATCCCGCATTGTTTTTTAAAAATTTATATACAAAAGTATGATCACTATTAAAATTCAATGCTGCCGCATAACATCTCCCTTGGTAAGACCCGGCAAGAGAAAAGTTAATTCGTTTCCCACCTACAAATTTATTAACGACAGAATTGAAACATTCCACTATGTTATTATCCACGTCGTAAAGTAAACTAACTGACAAATTCGCGACTCTATTTAATGCAGGTAAAAATATATCGTAGAGAGAACTATTTTTAAAATTATTATACTCAATCAAATTTGTGGTATTTCCAACTTTATTACAAAAATAAGTTGCGCATTTACTGTGATCACCGAATATATGAGCAGGTCCATTATGAATGTCCCGTTTTAAATTTTCGATTTTTTCTGAGAATGGCAAATTTTCATTTTTTCTGTATCTAATCGCACTTACTACAGCTGTTCTAAATTTAAGTATATTTGTTCGCAAAAATTTTCTAACTTGAAGGTCTGTTCTGGGAATTTTAGAAATTTCGCGCAATTTTGTACAATAATTTCTTAAAACATGATTTCTACACTCAATTTTTTGAATAAAATATGTTGGTCCATATGGTCTTGCTGCTTGAATTTTCTTATACACACTACTGTCTCCATCACCGATAATAAATTTAAATCTTAAATTATGCATCTGAACAGACTTTTTAAAAGCCTCTAAAATAACACCTGCCTCCATTGATGTGGATGATTTTTTCCAATTTGCAAAACATTTATGGCGGGGCACTGATTTCTTATCAGTCTTGAATCGTTTACAAAACTTGCATAATTTATTTTTAACAGCCACATATAAAATTTTTTTGGTTCTCGCACCGATTACACATCCAACTCCCGATAAAGCATTATAATTAGACTTATAAGAACGCTTGGACCATGCTCCATCAACAATTACAGTAATAAAAGGTACCCCATCAGCATCAATATCACCTAATTCCACCGCTAATTTACTTTCTTCTTGTCCAGCAGATAGCATTTCATCAATAGCCAATGTTTGCGTTTTTTCAAAAACTTTTCTTTCCCTGTTAACGTATTTTTTAGAACTCATTTGTGGAATATCTAAAGCGGCACAAAATTCCGTTAATTGCGCATGACCCCCACCTACAGCAACATTTCCGCAAACAATAGATTCATTAATTTCACATCTAGCATTTTCTGGTTCTGAACTGAAAGTATCTACAATTCTACACATGTTACACTTATACGTAAATATACTTTTTAAACCTATTCGTTTTTCCGCAATTATATCAAAGTTCTGAAAATTAATTAAATTGATCGTGTTTTAAATTTTTTATAGTATTAAACAAATGATTTATATCTACAATTCTACGACCACTGAGAGAAAAATTTGTTATTGGAAACATTTTCTATTTCAAAGACATCGTCCGATAACTCTGACTCAAAACCGCTATTTACATTTTCACTTTTGGAACTCTTTCTAACATTTTTCCATAACCGCTTCGCAATTTGCTTTCTACTTTTTCGTTTAACTGATGTGCTTACATGATTTATTGAACCGTTCGCCATTGTAAAATAAAATAATTAAAAGCAAATAATAATCTAATCTAAAAAACAAAAATTTGCCAGCAACGATAAACACTCTCTATATCTGTAATAAATAAAATATTTTTTTTCAAGATATTTATACATAGGGCTTTCATCCCTTTATTTGTTGTTGTAGTGGGATAAAGAAGTGGGGCTATCACCCTCTAAATGTCTTTTTCTAAGTAGGTAAGCTAAGAAACTCAAATTCGTTTTTAATTGCTTTTGGATGATTGGAGTTTAGGGATTTGCAATATTTTCTTGAAATGGAAATTATGGTGTTAATCTCGGGATTTTTTAAAGCAAAACATTTTTGAAAGCAAATTGTCTTATTGGTTAAGTGTAAAATCCACCGGTAGCAGGTAGCTTATTAGAGATGAGGATTTTTATGTAAAATTCGTACAATTAAAGACACAAGTGGATACAGGTTTTTAAAAAATAGTTTTTTGCATAATAACATTAAACGACAATTTTGCTTTTCCTGTGTGGTTCTGACTTAAAAAATATTAACCAATATAGAAACTATGATAATTTAAAATGTTAAAATTGTTAAAAATGAATTAGGGAACTATTTTTATTGATTATCGGGATGTATTATTATGAAGAGTTAATTTTTAAATCACAGAAAACAACAAAATAAAAAAGGCCCAAAAACTCATGTGTCAGGTAAAAGGTTTGGTTAAAAAAAATTAAATGCGTTTTTCTCAAATAAAAATAATAAAATAATAAGTAATTTTAAACTTTCCCCGGCGACCAGTGAGGAAAAATTTCGGACTACATTTACGAAAATTACATTTTTCAATTAAAAAACATTCTGCCATTACGTACTATGGAAACTGGAAATTTGCGGATTTTATACATACATTTTCCATTAATTGAAAAAAAAAATTACGCCCGTAAAATTTTTACCTACTAGAAACAGAAATTTCACGGGCTCAAAACGCAGAGAAACTCAAATCCTGATATTTAAACTCATCTTTGGTCCAACACGAATTTATTGTTCCAACCGCTGGGTTTCTTAGGAAATGTGCAGGTCAAGCGACCGTTTCCATAAAGTTTATGATTCCCTCATTACCAAATCCTCGGTAATCCCTTTTGGCAGCTGTCAATCAAAGGTGTTGTTAAAGTTGCATACTTTTCAAACAGAAATTTTCGGGCAGGCTCGTAGACCCTTAAAATACCTCGTTTTGTAAATTTAAAAGAAGATTTAACGGTTGTTTATGGAGAAACAGACCAAAATATTCATGAAATCTTCTAAAGTCATCAATAAATCACCTAAAAACGATGCAAAATGATGATTTTCTCTATTAACACACGATTTCAAAGCGTGTTATTTGCAAAAAAAAAGCTTGAAGTATCACGTATTGTACATTTTAAAAGAGATCCAACGATTGTTTATAGAGAAATCGAGCAAAATGTGCATGAAATTCTCAACAGTCGTCAATAAATCACCTAAAAACAGTTCAAAATGACATTTTTATTTATTAACACGTATTTTGTATTGTGAGTTTTAAAAGAGATCCAACGGTTGTATAAAAAGAAATTTTCAGTAAAAACCACAATTGAATAGCAACTCCAGAAGAGGTGAAAAATATCCACTGAGTTTAATTTAGCATACATTTTTCAAGTCAACAATAACTAACTAGAATAAAAACTAAAAGTAACCCCAAAACTAAATTAGAAAAAATACCAGAAACATTTCTTTCCGTGTTAAAGACCAACAGCAGCAGAAGCCATCTTAAAGACATTATTTCTTTACAAATTCTATTGACTTTTAATAGACTTCTAATCCATTCATTAAACAAGCTATAACTAAAACAAAGTTTTTATTAAAAATTCTCCTTTCATATTAATTTTTTCTTGTAGCCGGAACTGTTGATAACACAGTGCGGTATTATCAACACTATGACAAACATTTCTTGTTATATTTGTGAAACCCGCAAAAACAGTTTTATTACAAGAAAAATGTCGACCCTGGAAATCGCAATAATAGTATAAGAAGAGAGCCAAACTTTGGCAGTCTTCCTAAAGAAAACCATAAAAAATCGTCACTAATCCCGCCACAATCGCCACTGCTGAAGCCCTAGATCCTGAATTACACAACTCCCTGTCACAGTGGTAACACCCTGTATCTTCATTTAAATTCAAACTATCACATTCGCTAATGGAGACTTTATTATTAAGAACACACCTCTTAATCACCCGACCTAAAACCGAAAAATTAAAATACAAAATACGTCTTTTGTTCCTCACCTTCAGTTTTGTACTCTCGCGACTCGCAAAGAAAACTCCTCTGCCATTTCGTTCTTTTCAGTTCTTCGCACAGCTGCGTGTCAGCTAGCGTTAAGTTTTCACACGCTCCATCACAGAAATAGCAGCGACGGACAGCGAAAACTGGTAAAAAGTAGTTAGAAAGACCGTAAAAAGGACTTACCATTCGGGAGGAAAAGGAGACAAAAAGAAAACACGAGTGTCTTCATAGTTAGTGTGTCATTGTGGATTTAATCGAAAATTGACTATTTTTAATAGCGTGTTGTTGGAAGAGTTCCTGGGTTATTTTGGTCGAGGAAAAGTTCGAGCAGCGGCGAGCTAATATTTGGTTCTTAATAACAAGTACATATAATTAAGTTGTTACATTAGTATAATGAGTGGATAATTTTACAGATTTTATAATTGAAATTGTGGTGGTCAAACAGACCTTGAATCATGTTGGTAGACCTGTTAGTATTACTACTAACGTGACAATTATCACTAAATTAATTTTACAACCATGTAGGCCATGATAGACGCCATTACCAACGACGCCGATGAAATTCCCCCAGAATTGCACAACTCCCGGTCGCAATGATAGCAGGAAGTTCCCTTTTTATCCACATTTTGCTGATCACAATCTTTGATGGTTTCGGGACCATTCACTATACATCTCTTTTGAAAATTGCCTTCAAATAAATCAATAATACCACATTACGTCTCAATTTTACAAACCTGCAGTTTCTCTAGATTCACATAGTTGAGGACTGTCTTTGTAAGGACAATCAACTGCTATTTTTTCGTCCGGCTTGAAATCTTCCACTTTTCCTGAGTATTTGTAACATCGATGGACTGCCACAGCTGAAGAAAAATGGTAAATTTTTGGTGAGAAAATTAATGGAAACTTACCAGAGTAGCACGAAATTAGGGAAATTAGAAGAAGAGTTAGAGTATGCATGATTTGTGTGAGAAATCGAAGTAAAGCATGTGATTTATTATCTTATCGGGGAAATGAGAAACTGTGATAGGCGTGTGAAATCTGATGACGTGATGACCAAAGATAAGAAGTTTTATTTTGTGTTGATTTCCTGTCTTTAACAACAGCAGGACTGTTTTTTTTCTCGTCATCTCCTTATATTTCTTTTGATCAAAATAATTGTGAAAAATCTCACGAAACTTGTCTGAAGTCGAAGGGAATTGAGCAGTTTTTGTATTCTTTCTTCGTCTTTTTTTTCCAACAGACATCGCTCTTCTTATTTCTCTTCCCATGCGGATACATTTTCCAGGTTTTAGCATTTTTTCTTTAGATCTTTTTTCTCATCAGTCTTTGATTCTTTTTAAAAAAAATCCATTTATATTTAAAATTAGAAACAATTCGTACTTTATTACGATGAAGTGATAAAATGAGATAAACCAATCGAAACTTCAGTTCAAAATCATCACTTCTCTCACAATGAGTTCATTAATTACCACACTTCTTTTCCTAACCATAACTTATCATTTCGGTACTTCAATGAGTATCATCATTACAACTTACTCATTACACGAGTTTTTAGCAACTTCTCTCTTCACTTGCCACTACGCTTGTGATTCCGACTGTGAATCAATCACTGAACAACAATGTTTAAACGAGAACGACTTTTGTTACGCCATGAAAGAAAATTCAGGTAAAAATAAATAAAATGACACGAACACTAATTCTTGTAGGATTTTGGAGTCGAGGATGTGTGACTAAAGAGATTGCAAAAACACTTTGCGAAGGTAAAACAGAAGAAGATTGTTGGTTATGCGTCGGGGACCTCTGTAACACTTCATTTGGAAGTCGAGCCGTGGAATCAACAGTTTTGTTGGCACTACTTTTTGGGTTGATTCTAATAACTTAAAATTTGTAATAAATCGAATTTTCAAACTGTTTTCTCTTATCAGTCGAATTCCTATCTTATCTATTTCCAGATGGTACTACCTTCAGATTGTAAAAACAACATGTTGCTCTCACCAGTAATATTATGTCTATTTTTACATAAAGGTTTTAGTATTACCACTTTAGATGGAATTTATTAATTTAAAATTTCTAGTTTCCACCGCTCAATTTTGTTACTTCTGTCTCCAAAGATGTGACCGTTCAATTGGCGTGGAAAATTGTAAAGAAAGATACAACGAAACTGTAGAAACAGTGTGTCTTTCAGCTCATGCTAATACAGGTGACTTTAAAACGACAAAATTTGATTATAATTCGGATTTTTCAGATCTTATAGGACGGAAACAGTGTATGGGCAAAACTCAAGCGAGGAACTTTTGTAAGAAATTTAAAGACATTAGTTGCAACTGGTGTGAAGACGATCTGTGTAATTCAGGGGGGAGGTTAAGGGTAACACCGGCGATGATTGTTCTTTCGGTTTTGGTGATCGTGGCAGGAATGAGGACAAAGTTGTAATCATTTATTTGTTGATTGTGTGTTTATTAGTTTAGCTTTAAATTAATTATCTTTCTTATTTCTACTAAACAATTAGCGTAATGACAAAACAAATCGTCTTTAATGCATCAATAAGATTATTTCTGTAAAAATAATTCCTTCCGTTGATCTGAATTGATTACGCAGAATATTTGTAGGATTGATAGATATTACTGCTAATAAACAGATTAAAACGCAATAAAATGCGTAATATACAGTCGTAATACAGTCGACCTCGCTTAATTGGGACACATCGGAATAATGTATTTTGTCCCAATAATCCAGACCAGAGATTAAAACAAACTCAAAGCAAAATATGTTTTTTCCTTATTCACATTTTGACTATTGATTAATCTCAAACGTTTACGCTTTAAAATGTGGGGAATATGTGTTTAAATAAAGTAATAATAATTTGTACAAAAAAAAACAGAATGCCAATTTATTAAACAAAAATTTACTTTTTTAGGGCGTTTAAGAATAAAGGGTACTTTTCCTTATAGCGGGTGTTTCACGGATTGCTGAACATAGCAAAATAACATGTAAATTTGAATTTTATTTTTTTCTTACTCTGCCAAACCGTCAAATTAAATTTGTTTAATGGCAGATTATGCTCTAAAAACTCTTATTTTGAGAACCATTTTTATAATTCTATGTTATTACAGCATTAGTAAATTAATTTAAAAAGTGTAAAATTTCCAACTTCCCACGTCGCATTTTGTATAGAAAATTCAAATTTCACGTTTTGATTCGATTTTCTCAATAACGCCGCAATGACATTGGATCCTAAAAATTGCTCTCAAATTGAGAACCGCTTAATGCACAATCCACTATTAACCAAATTTTATATAGAGATTCGGGACAGCAGGAAAAAAATAAAATGCTCTCTGCAGTCGGTCTGGAATTATTTACAATCTCGGAATTAATATGAAGGTTTATTTCTTCAATGAATAAATAACAACTAATATTTGATTCCGTTTTTATAAGACGTCCCAATAAAACGGTTGTCCCAACGTCCCAATTATCCGGAGAAATATTAAGCGGCTGTATTGAATCTTCCAACGCCTTCTAATCAAAACTAAATTAAACTCGCCGCAAACTCTTCTTTCAGACCGCAGAAGCATTCGTCACTCTAATCAGCATTGATTACGCAAACTTTTCGTAGCAATGTCTGATATTATAAAATTATTGCCAATAAACCGATTAAAACTCAATAAATTAACACCTGCGATAATTTATTGTTACAAAAACACAATTCATACCTGATAGTATTAAAACTACCATCATGAAGATACTTACTGTAGTCCTCACCTTCTCAAGCCTGTATTTATCGCACGCTCTTCAGATTTCCTCTAATCCCATCTACGAAATAGTCGCCAATACCGATTCCAAGAAATGTTACACTTGTGAAGACAACTGTTCCTCCGTGACTTTAACAAACTGTGATAAAACCAGCAAGTGCTTTTCTAAAACTACAAGAAATGGTAAAACCAAAGGTTGTGTCAACAGCAATGTCGATATCTGTGGTGCTACAGATAAAGAAACGAGTTGTTACACCTGCGATGGAGACTTCTGTAACATTGAGACGCACGAAGAAGTTGATTATGGTGTCAACAGGTGTTACGTTTGTGAAGACGAGTGTCCAATACCTGCAGTTCAACATGATTGTAGAGAAGTTTTGGAAGCCATCGAAGGTAAACCTGTACCAGCAGCATGTATAACGTTTAAAATTAAGAAAGAAAATGAAACTACTGTAATGAAGGGATGTGTCTTCAATACCGATGTTGCCAGACAAACTTGCACAATGTCAAATCTTTTCTATCCAGAAGTATCGTGTTCGATATGTCAAACAGACCGTTGTAACGCTGAGGCTGAAGACACTGAAGATTACGCCGAAAAGTGTTATCATTGTACAGACTCGTGTGAAACTCCAGTTGTACAGAATTGTCAAGAATTATTAGGTGAAGGCACTAAGAGTAAATGCATTGCTGCTGAAAAAACAGGTTTGTTGGATTTATTGGAATTTTCTTAGTTTTGATGGTTTTATTACAGAAAACGGAAAGAAAAACCACTGGAGGACTTGCGTGGAAATCACTACAACTGTTCTGGAAAATTGTGCTGCGTATAAAGAAATCGGAGAAAATTGCACAATTTGTGACAGCGATCTGTGTAATGTTCGAGTTGTTGACGATGAGGGTTCACCCGGAGCTGGAGAAACTCTTCTGGCGTCATTCGCTATTTTATTTGTGACTTATTTGGTACAAAAGCTGTAAATTTTATTGCAAACTCGTGGAAAAAAAGAAGCAATAATCATCAATAAAAGTTTATTGTCACCATTCTTGTTTTTGAGACTCATTGAATACGATAAGATAACAGAAACAGGAACATTTCTTAGTTTATTCTGATTGTCAAAAATTCTTCGATTCTTAGATGCTTAGAGTGCTCAGGCTTTCTTCTTCAGGTTTTTTAGAAATCTTCGGACTGTTGCGTTTTGTCAGATTTTCACATTTATTAATTTATTAATAATGCAATTGTTCTTGTCTTATTTTTCCCCACTTGAAAAAAAAAATAGGAAAAACCGAAGACGGAAATGAAGGAGAGGAAAATCCTGCAACGAACACGAAATGTCGACCCAAAGAGCAAACAAGTTAAAATGTCAATGAAATCAATGACAACAAATTTACATGAAAAAATTCAAAACAAGAACTACGCAAGATGATTCGCTTTCTAACTGATAATACAGTCCTCCCACGCCAAGCAAAGACGACAAGAGAAATTCCCAAACGTCTTAGCGCCAAGAGCACACCCACAGTGCACGAAAAGGTTTTTCCGTTTTTTTCCAAAGGTGAAATGGGACTGGACAATTTCATTTTAGCACGCAGAAAATGCAGTGGGAGAAATACAATGAAGAAATATTGACCGGTTCAAGGTTACTACAAGAGTGAGTCATATCGAGGGATTTCCCAGCTGCGGATTCCTCTGCAGACAATTACAGTGCGTTCAAACGTCCTAATTCTAAAATTAATTAACAAGACCGCGGAATGAATCGCAGAATCTATGAATCAGTGAATTGATGCAACGAGTTATCTTGACGCAAAATAAGGTTTTGATAAAAAATGTGGCAATTGCGGTTACTGTTAAGCGCGAGTCCATTTGAATCCGGGTAGTAAATAAACGTACAAAAATAATAAAAAAAGACTTCCAGAAACTGTTCTAATAACTGTAATTCTGCTTATAATAAATCCATGACAAAGACTTTGGGGGTTTACCACATTCATATTCAACTGAAGTTATAATTGCAGTTTAATTGAAACCGCCTGATCATCATTGTCTTACTTCTCTCCCATCTCAATTTCCATAAGTTTGCCTCCGGCGAATTCATTGATATCGGTAGTGAATGAAACACGTGTAAATCGGATACGAACTTCCCCAGGACGTAGATACGAAAATTTACTATAAATTACGAGCTTGTGGTTTCCAGCTGCATTTTGTTCTCGATTTCGCCGAAGACAACATCCTCCAAAATGAAGCTGTCCGTGTGTTTTATTTTGTTGATTGTAGAAGAATTAGTGACGTGCAGCACCTTAAAGACGTGTAAGTACAACTTTTTTTTATTGCTCGTGAGGTATAATTGATATAATTATAAGTATTGCTTTTCAAATTAGCTGATTCAGCAGTTTAAAGAACTTTGATTTTTTTACAGGGTTTAATCCTTGCTCAAATAATGGAGACTGTCTTCACCTTCAAAATGCAACTTGTAAGAACTCCTACTGTAACTGTGGTGACCAGTTTTATGTTTGTGAACAAAAACCGACTAATCTAGGGAAGAAATGCAACGGTGATTCAGTTAGTTGCAACAACGAGTTTTTGGAATGTGGTCCTGAGAGCATCTGCGTTTGCAAAGAGGGGTATTTCGCATCCAGTGATTCCCAGAGATGTATGCAAGGTACGAAATTGGGTAAATCGTGTCAATGATACAGGAAGCGATATTATTGTTTATTATTGAAATCTCTTTAAACACGCCACTTTGTGTATTTACCTTGTGATGTGTTACTCAGAAATTATGTGTTTGTTGAGACGAAGGCTTTAACTGTTTTTCAGGGAAAGTTAGATAAGATTTGGGAAAACATTATCTGCAAAAAATTAGTTTAAGGAGAATTTATTTTTGCAATTGCGCAAATCTGAAATCTATTTTGGTGGAGATTTTTTCCGGATTTTGCGGGGCTAGATATCTCCGGAAGTACGACATATAGATAGATGCGGTCTTTGCTATCGTTTTTATCGCGCTTATGTTTGCTTGGAATCTCCTAATACAGGGTAATTTTTTAAAAAAAACGGCAAGCGTTGTAGAATTTTTATTTATGAACATATTGCAAAAATTTTAAAAATGAATTGAATGGCTTTTAATTTACTATAAGCTGATGTTTAAAAAAATGTCTTAGTATATTTTGGGCTATATTCAACTTTTTTATTTTAAATTGCGACCCATATTTTTTTTTCATAATTTGGAAGATATTAATTTATTTCTTTCAGAAATGTAAACGTAATCGATGTAAACTCAAACGCATTAAACGTCGATTTCGCCTTAAAAAAATTTCTTAAAAATCACCCGAAAAAAACCAATACCTCGTTTATTTGTAAAGCAAACTTATTGGTGTTCATTTAATTCTAAAATTTGTTGCTTTTGCTCTAAAATTATGAAATTCGTGCGCAATACAGAAATAGATCAAAGAAAGTGTCTTTCCCAAATTTTATTACAATAGCATAAAAAAGAACCAACATTATAGACAAAAGGACAAACATTTTAAATTTTTTTTATTCGTTTTTGCTCTAAAATTCTAAAATTTGACGCAGTCAATAAACAAATCAAAGTGTGTCTTTACTAAATTTTATTGTCAAAGCACAAACGTTACCAAAATTATAAGCAAAAGAACAAACATTTTGATTTTTTTTTATCGTCTTCAAAATAAAAATTTCTAAAATTTGTGTTCATCTGTTCAAAAATTCTGAGATTTAACGCAGTCCATAAATTGATTAAGAATAGTGTCTTCCCCAAATTTTAATAGTACAGCAAAGAAACTGAAATCATTACAGGCAAGAAAAATTTTGATTTTTTTTGCTCCGTCTTAGACAAAAATTTCAAAAATTTGTTTCTCTACCTCAAAAATTCTGAGATTTGGCGCAGTCTATAAATAGATCAAAGACTGTGTCTTGCCCAAGTTGCATTGCGATAGCACGAAACTGCCAAAATTATAGACAAAAGGACAAAAAATTATATGAAACTCTGATATCAAATTTAGCGACTACTAAACTGAAAAACTGAACAAATAATTAAAGGTAGTTCCATTTACTCAGTCTCCATTGCGAACGTTTGAAATAACTAAAAAAATAACAACTAATTATTGGTTTTCAAGGTGTAGAAAATATAGGTAAAAAATTAAAATACCCCCTTCAATAAAGTATTTTCTTACCTGTTTAACATTCGTTTGGCTTCATCGAACTAAAATTTCAAGTTAGAAAACACTCAATATTGAACAAACTTCATACACAACACGTCTTTCTTGAACAAAATTCCGAACTCAACTGATGGACTTTAATAAATGATTATTTAACTCTTTTTTTAATAAATCACTTAATTATTATTTTACGGATTATCATTACTTGGCACTTCTTTAACAAAAAATTAACGTGAAGGTGTAAGACCGTTGTGTAATAATGAATTAATAAATTTCTCCGATTGAGTCTTTTAGGATAAATCAGAAAAAATTTAACGAAACAATCTCAAGAAATTATAGAGCAAGCGATCAAAAGACTAAAATATTTAAGAAAAGGAAAAAATCAAAAAAAATCTTAAGCACTCAGACTGACAAATTTCTAAGAGAATCTACAAAACCAATCAATCATTTGAATGATCTGAGTTTGTTTCATCAGGTCTAAAAATTGTAGATCTAAAAAAGAATAAAATAATTTGAAGAAACTAAAAATTCCATTCTACAAAATTGAAAGAACGTATGATCTGAAGAAATATGAAATTTTCTAAAAATTCCAAAGCAAAAAATTAAAAATCTTTATCAAGCTTTAGAAACTGCCGTGATTTAGACGTTAACGCAAAATCCAAAACTGCGTTTGAAATTTGGATTCAGGAATGTTTACTGTTCGATATCTCCGGAACTACGACAGATAGGAAGATGCGGTTTTCGTCATTGTTTTTCTCGCACTCATTTGCGGTCGTACATCTAATAAAATTTATGTGTCTACCTATGATCAATTAAGCCTCTGTCACAACTTTAATGTTGACGACCTTGTTCTTTAAATAGACCTAAAATTATTTTTAACTTATACCGTGGAAGTACCTACCTGACTAGAATACACGACACCTGGAAAATCAGTGACGCAAATGTAAAACTCGGCTAAATATTTTTTTTACAGTTTTGGGCACCAACTGCACGAGCTCCGACGCCTGCAACCAACTTGGTCAACAGTCCAGTTTTGTTTGTAATGGAGGCCAATGTCGGTGTAAAAGTAATTACAGAGAAGAGAGCGGCTTTTGCAAGAGTGCGTATTTAAACATTATGTTGTTTTAAATGATTTATTTGTTTAATTTGCAGGGAACCATGCAACATCGGTGTCATCAAACGTTTTCTTCATCGTGGCTGCAACTCTAAGTTTTATTTTATTGAAGTGATAGATTCAGTTATTAATTTAATTATTTATTTTTTGTTATTGTTAGACGAATGTTATCAATAAAACTTGTAATGATTGCATTAGGCATGTTTTTCATCACAGTTTGGTGAAGATGCGCATTTTAATTCCCTAATTAGCGTTGGAAAGCTGAAGCTACGCACTTCGTAATCGATTGCAATCTCGTCCAAACCTCATGTTGTCACGCCCATTTTAATCGCACATGTTACCACCATCTAAAAGTTCACAATTACGTAACCACCAAAACAAAAATTCTTAATTAAAGAATTACAAGAGCGTTAACAATGTAAATCAAAGGTAGTCTAGCACTTTTACATAACTAATGTAATTATACGAGATGTGCAATCTGACACCAAACACGTCGTCCTTGACTCACCAGAAATGCCCCAATTCAAGAATAATTTCTACATTATTCGCTGAAAATTCACGCTTCAGTCTAGTCAGAGCCTTCAGCTACCACCATTGAATTTAAATGTTCAGTTCGAAATGAACTGTCGAACGTTGTTGTGCTTAGTCGGTGTCTTAGCCAGTTGTTGTGCACAAGTGCTGGACAATTTGCGAAGATCTGACCGCATCACAGACACAACAACTTTCTTGGATCGCTACGACTTCATAGTCATTGGAGCCGGATCTGGAGGAAGTGTCGTCGCCAACAGACTCAGCGAGAATCCTCAATGGTCAGTGCTACTGTTAGAAGCAGGAAACGACGAGATCTTCCTTACTGATATCCCTCTAATCGCGTCGTTGCAAACCATCACGGGCTACAACTGGGGGTACAAAAGTGTGAAGCTAAAAACAGCATGTCTAGGTCTTGTGGATGAGCGCTGCAACATGCCTAGGGGTAAAGCCCTGGGGGGAACGTCCGTTATTAATTTCCTCTTGTACACCAGAGGGGCGAAGTTGGATTTTGACCAATGGTCTCAACTTGGGAACCCAGGATGGAGCTACCACGAAATCCTCCAGTATTTCATCAAGTCAGAAAACTGCACGAAATGTACGGGGATTGATGGGCAGTACCATGGAAGCGATGGTTATCTCAACGTGGAGCACCCGGGATACGAGTCTCCTTTGGTTAAACTCTTCATTAGAGCCGGGGAAGACTTAGGGTACAAGAATACCGATCCTAGCGGGAAATCAGTGTTGGGATTTTCGAAAGTTTTGGCGACGATGAAAAACGGAGCGCGATGTAGCGCCTCGAAGGCGTTCCTCCGACCGGTGCGACAAAGAAGAAATCTTCATATTTCCATCAAAAGCAGAGTCACGAAGATTCTGATAGACCCAGCGACTAAACAAGCTTACGGGGTCATTTTTTACAAAAACCGCAAAAAGTACGTGGTTAGAGCGAAACGAGAGGTGGTGCTATCAGCGGGGTCGTTCAACAGCCCCCATCTTTTGATGTTGTCAGGTGTGGGGCCCCGAGAAGATTTGCAACGTGCCCAAATCCCTCTCATCCAGGACCTGAAAGTTGGTTACAATTTGCAGGACCACATGGCGATGTCCACTCTTGCGTTCTTCTTAAACGAGTCTATAAGTGTTTCCGATAGAGGTGTCCAGAATCCTGTGGATATCTTCAATTACATTTTTAATGGAAGAGGGCCTTATACGGTACCTGGGGGAGCAGAGGCTCTGGCTTTCGTCCAAACTAAGCTCGCGAAGTTTAAAGACTATCCTGATATAGAGTTGGTTTTGGGGGCCGGAGCTCTCAACGGCGACACCTATGGAAGCCTTAGGAGTCTTCTCGGGATTCCTCAGAGTCTGTTCGATAAAGTGTACGCTCCTTTCGAGTTTGATCCTGCTTTTAGTATCGCGGTTGTGCTAATGAGGCCCCAGAGCCGAGGACGCGTAATCATCAAAGATTCCAATCCTTTTCACTGGCCGGTGATCGTGCCTAACTACTTTGAAAAAGAAGAGGACATGGCCACAATGATCGAAGGAATCAAAATGGTAAATATCGTGCCTTAAAAATTCAACTTTCACTTTCCCCTTACGGAAAAATATTAAGATCGTGGATTAAGTAACTACATAAACTGGTTTTGAAACAAAAATTCTGGAAAATTTTACTCGAACTGTGCCTGATTACGTTACGTAATTGAAATCACAGATTTTTTCTTTGTTGCATCGCATCTTTTAATGAATGAAAGGTGAAGGTAACTGATGGTCATGTGTGTGCGACTGTTATTGACCTCAAATAACTAAATGATTTCGTTTGTGCAAGAATTAATGGTTTGTTTTTTATTGTACTCGCTTATCTGTTTGCTTACCGGTTAGACTGAAGGTTGTTGTAATTTAAAAGGACCTCAAGAGGCCAAAGAAATTATTACAAAGTTGCATAAGAGGCGAGCTTGAAAATTAAAATAACGGTAGGAATTTAATAAAAAGGAAAGATTGGATACGAAATAATCGCCTGTGGACTTTCAGTAATGTTTTATTATTATGCACAATAAAGTATAAATCTCGAAATGTTAAACATTGGGAAATATCTACCGCTGTACACTGATTAAACTTTCTTCTCGTCTTTTCCAGGCAATCTCCATCAGCGAGTCCAAACATTTCCGAAAATACAACGTGAGGCTCAATAAAATTCCATTTCCCGGTTGCGAGAATCTGCCCTTTGGAAGCGACAAATATTGGGCTTGTGCAGTTCGTCACGTTTCAACAACTTTAGGTCATCAAGTTGGGACATGCAAAATGGGACCTAAGACTGATCCAGAAGCTGTAGTTGATAACGAACTTAAAGTTTATGGAATTAAGGGCCTAAGAGTGGTTGATGGCTCGATTATGCCGAATATAGTGGCTGGACATACTAATGCTGTGATAATGATGATTGGGGAAAAAGCGGCTGATATGATTAAGAAGGACTGGGTGCGACGATAAGTGATATTTTCTTTGAGTTACCATATTATAAAACGGGTTTTTAAGTACTCAATATTACGTAAATATGTAATAATTGATTTAATAATAATATGAATTGTAAATAAAAATAAAATAATAGTACATACTTAAATAAAAATAGATAAAAGAATCTAGTGTCTTATTAAATCTGTAGTTTGTATTTAAATTGTGTTGAGTAATAAAAAAAACTACTTTTAGTCAAATGAATGAAGTGAAAATCTGTGTAACAGTACAGAATGTATTTACATACTTAATGCTAACAAACTTACTCTCTGCATTGTATACTTACTATTGTAACAGTGAAAACATGAAATTTCCATTTTACAGGGCTCGTGAAACAAATCTACTCAATAAAAACAAATAGTTATAGTTAGTTAGATACAAGTATTGCATGAGTCGCTAGTCAACAAGCCCGCCTTTAGCTGCGCCAATGAAGTGGATAAAGACAAAACTGAAGAGAAAAATTTTATCAGCGTGGAAATATTTTCCTGGAGACAACAGCAAATTATTGTTTATCATCTCACATATACATAAAAAAGTGTTACTACCAATTGTTTTTGTTTGCAATGATGTACGTATTGTAGGTACTTACGATTTTGGGTAAAATTTTGTTTTTTTATATGACGCCCTGTTATCATGAGTGATGTAATTACCACGCGAAAACCGCATCTCTCCATCGTAGTTTCAGAGATATGAAACACCAAAAGTTCCAAAATTTTCAATATTTTAGTTATTCTAATTTAGTTACAAAAACAAAACAAAAATTTACTGAGTTACAGAGAAAACTGTAATTTTTTATTGTCACTCTGTATTTGTAAGAGTGATTTTAAATTGTCGAAAATTACTACATACAGTAAAACCTCGATTATCCATGCCCTAGTCATTGTTGCTCGTGGTTAAATATGCTTTGAGACAAATTTTCCAAAGCATTATTAAGTGCTGCTAAAATTTTTAGGTCAGAGTGACGCGAGTTACAATGTGGTCTCATCACTCACTTTTTTAAGTATTAAAATATTCTTCAATGTTTTTTTTTTCGTTTTATGTATTTTGTGTTTTATCAAAATATGAATAAAGTTTTGAATCTGTTGTCAAAATTATTTATTTTTGTCGATTATCCGTGGTCTTCGATTATCCGGTAGTCTTGTAACCTATGATGGACCCGAATAATCTAGGTTTTACTGTATTATTTGAATATCAGCAAAATCAGTTTTGTTCACAAATCGTTTAGACTGTTCGAATTTATGTTTGAAAATCTGCACTCGCCAGTCGGTATTCGACCTTCTGGCAGCTTACGACAACTAATGACTTTTTTTTTCAGATCAAGAAAAAGATGTTATGAGATTAGACAATTTATTAATCTCTTATTAGAATCAGTTTTGTTTCGACTTTTGGACACGACGGACGTTTCGTGTGTATGTGTGTGTGCTTTAAAGTGCTTTTTAGAGAAAAATTTATGCAAGGTAGATACGTGACATTATTTATTTAAACATTTTCTAAAGTTTTCAATTAATTGTTTAATCTTGAGAGTTTTCGTTTTGTAATTTTTAGTGTTGGTGCTTAATAATAATAATTAATTGGGATTTATTATCTTTAGCCAGTTTCATAATCAAATTTCTAAACTCCTTTAGCTTAAAAGAGCTTTTAACTCAAAAATTTACCTTAGATTTGCGATTTATGTGGAAATATTTTTCTTAGTATTCATTTCTGGTATAAATTTTATTTTAAAGCAATGAGAATTTACTTCATACTCGCGAAAGTAGATGAGATTTATTTCACAAATTTGATTTATTCGCTTGGGCATTTCGTGTAAATTTCCACACCACTGTGTTGAAAAAAAGTGTTACGTATTCATTTAGTCCAATTAATTACCTAGTTGAAGAACAGAGTGATGTCACACCACCGACAAATAATTACTTTTTTGACAAAAAAAGCTAATTATTATTATTTAATAACGGGCATAAAGCCATGGTTTATTTAGTTGTAGTTTGGCGTTTTAATTACCTTGAGTCAAACATATTCTCGTCAGATCAGATGTTGAAGTTGTAAGACACGAGTAAAACAATGGTGAAAATCCCATCTCTCTTTATTCAAGTTCCAGAGAGATTAAGCTTTAAAACAACCGAAATTAATTTTTCTCCGTTTAAAGACTAAATTTTGAGCACAGTTTTAGATTCTACGTAGAAATTGCCTTAAATTTAAAACTTCAATTTAATGTTTACTTTATAAATAAACGAGATATTGGCATCTTTAAACAGGGTTACATTTGGGGGTCATGTTCAAAAAGTGTATGTTACAGAGTCGATTCTTGCTAATTAAAACATCAATAGCTCAAAGTTTTCGATTATTTGAACCAAGCAAACAAATTTATTTAAAATTTATTTTATGATGATTGGAATTTTTAATAAATAGAACTTTTTAAGTAATCTATCCTCTATAAATTTCAAATTATTATCGAAAGGCGCCACACAAACTTTTCATACCACGTGACTCAATATTCAATTATAATTGGTTGATTTCGACCCGTCACTTTGACAAACGTCAACACCTCTTGTAAACATAACCTACAATGAATCTTCCGGAGTCTGACAGCGAAGACGAGTTGCCCCCAGGTTGGGAAGAGCGTGTAACCGTCGACGGCAGTGTCTTCTACGCAAATCACTTAACGAAAGCAACACAATGGACTCATCCTCGAACTGGAAAAAAGAAACGTGTTTCTGGAGATCTACCCTTTGGTTGGGAGCGGTGTGTTGATAAAAATACAGGTAAAGTTATCTATGTGGATCATGAGAATCGGCGGACAACGTATACAGATCCTCGACTGGCGTTTGCGGTTGAAGAGAAAGAACATCCTAATGATTATAGGCAAAGATTTGATGCTTGCAGTACAGCGCTTCAGGTGTTACACGGACGAGATTTAAACGGTAAAGTTGCTCTGATCACTGGAGCCAACATCGGGATTGGATTTGAAACTGCAAGATCACTAGCTAAGCATGGGAGCACTGTTATATTTGGGTGTAGAAATTTGACTTCTGCAGCTGAGGCTATTAGTAAAATAAGAGAAGAGAAACAAGCTGCTGGGGATAATTGCACTGCTTTTTATCTAGACCTGGCGTCACTAGAGAGTGTTGGATTGTTTGCTAATCAAGTCAAAGCTATGTATAAACAGATTGACATGCTTATACTCAATGCTGGAGTCTTTGGCCTTCCTTACTCTAAAACTGTTGATGGCTTTAACACAACATTCCAAGTAAACCACTTGGGGCACTTCTATCTGGCTCTTTTACTAAAACCATTGCTGACGACAGGGTCAAGAATTGTGATATTAGCCTCAGAGTCCCACAGGTTACATCTAGACCACAGCCCTTCTGATATTAACCATTTTTTATAGATTCGCGAATTTAACTGTAGATAACACAACGATCCAGACGCTCTCTCCAGACTCCCCTGCCAAATACTGGGATATGATGGCCTACAACAACTCAAAATTATGCAACATTCTCTTTGCCCGTCAACTCGCAAAGAGACTACAACACTTAGGAATCTCAGTTTTTAGCGTCCACCCTGGAAACATGGTGTCTTCAGGATTGGCCAGAAACTGGTGGCTCTACCGAATCTTTTTTTTCATAGTCCGACCTTTTACAAAGTCTCTACAACAAGCCGCGAGCACCACAGTCTTCTGCGCCACGGCCTTAGAACTCGCAGGAGTCACAGGAGTCTATTTTAATAATTGTTTCAGATGTGAAGAAAGCGCGATGGCTAAAAACCTCGAGTTGGCGAGATTAGTATGGAAATTAAGTTTAGAAATGTTGTCGGGGGCTGTCGGGAACAATATGTTGGATTTCGACTATTGGGAATGATTGCGGTTCTTTTTTAATATTTGAAATAAATTTAAAAAATTTGGTGACTTTTATTTTGTTGCGTTTGTTGATTGGTGACTTTTGGTCCGTTGGGTTGGTGACGAAGAAATAGAGTGACATTTCAGTTGACAAGTTTTGCCTTGCATGCTTCTTTCAAAGAAAATCGTAAAATCGAGTCTTTCAAAATTTAAGTTTGATATTCTCCCTCTTGAGTACAATATCTAGTAATTTAACTCGTTAACAGTAACAATGCCACGAGGTAAGTCTCATTTGCGCCTATTGTCTACGAAAAGTGCGTCACACCTATAATTAAAATAAATCTAGGTAAATTTACGAACCACAAAGGACGTAACAGGAGGTTCACGAACCCTGAAGAATTAGAAGAAGAACGTAGACGCGAAGAACAGAAGAAAAAATGGAGACAACAACAAGGCCACGACTCCAGTAGTGAAGACGAGGCGTCTGGTGGCGACAAAAAAATCAGTGAGGAAGAATCTGGAAGTGAAGAGGACAGCAGTAGTGAAGAAGAGGTTGTCTGTTTTGTGTAGGTCATTTGTACTACTTTTCTTTGTAGGTTAAGGCGAAGGGTGTTTCTAACCTTATAGAAATAGAAAACCCTAATAGGATACAGAAAAAAAGCAAAAAATTAGCGAATTTAAGTACGGAGCTAGAAGAAAAACCGCAATTGTCACGTAGAGAACGCGAGGAAATTGAAAAACAAAAAGCCCAAGCTCATTATCAGAAGCTACATGCTGAGGGCAAAACTGAACAAGCTCGCGCTGATTTGGCCAGATTAGCGATTATTAAGCAACAACGAGAAGAGGCTAAGAAGCGGAGAGAAGAAGAACAGAAAGGTAGAATGACTATCTACTCCTCCAAACTCTCACGATTTTTTTTTCAGAGAAAGAAACCGCAGCTAAGATGAAATCTGCTCAGACTCAAAAAGCACTAGGCAAGAAATAAGTGCGCAACTCAGCGAATTTTTCACCTATATTACAATAATGTGACTAAACATGTTTAATTTCAAATATCTTTTATAGTAATTAAAATCTCTAAGTATATTTCATTTCCAGTTGGTAAAAACTTTATTTAAAATTATTACACTCTCAATAAGAAAATTTATTTACAAAAGAATTACATAGAGTAGTAATATGCTGACAGTTTGTATTGCTATTACTGAAAAACTGAAACTTTTGTGCCCCAGGGAATGAATAAAAGAGCGCCCTTTGTCAGAACTGAACCACTGATGAACGTCGGAAACTTCGCTGTACCCATGTTGGTTTTTCGATAGGATTAAACACTCGTAGAGAGAATCCGGGATTAGATTATTGATGCGGAACGATTGGACTCTTTCTCCAGTTTTGGGGTCGTATTTCTGACTAGGTTTTACCACGATGTCGTGCCACTGGCCTTTGTGGTCGTACGGTGACGTCACATTGACCTACAAACCACAATAAATCAAATTCGAACAAACCGCCATGCGCCACGTCAAAACGCGTGGCGCCAATTTCAAACCAAACCACTTACTCGCCTGTAGAGAATTTTCGCCTCCACGACCGGTAAAACTGATTGTACAATCCACTGGAGGTCGTAGTAAAACGCGTTGGAGTAATTAGGACTGATGATGCGGGCCGGACCGGGTTTTCCTGATAATTCAATGTATTTCCTATCGCGTCCGATCGAGTTTACCACTGTGCAGCTGTAGTTTCCGAAGTCCGAGAATTGGACATTTTTCACGGTTAAAGTGTGGGTTTTGCCCTTGTTTGACATAATCCGGCGATCGGTCTGTTGGAGGAGGAAGGAGTTTTGATACCATAACACCTGAAAATTTACAGATTACAACTAGTTTATTATTTAGGCGAGTTTAAACAAGTTCCGACAATTCAGGAAGTCAGGAAATGTTGCTGCTTATTGATGACTTATTTATAACGAACGGATTTCAGTCTTTTTTATTATTTCGTGGGTCAGAAGTCATAAACACTGAAAAATCTGAAAACAACAGGATTTCAAAGATTTGAAGAATAAGAGAAACTGTAAAATCCATAGAACACGTCGGGCTTGTAATTTGTAGAAGCTAAAGAAGAAATGAGTGAAGGAATTAAAAAACAAAGAATTCAACAACAAACATTCTGGCTTTTAAATCTCCTGAATTCGCATTTAAAACATTTCACCAATAATTTGGTGAACCAACCAATAAGTTGGATCTATTTAACTTTTCAATTTATTGCTTTTAATACAAGTAGATCGTTAATGCACAGTTTTATAATTAAAATGTAAATATAAATTTCAGTTCTCTCGTTTTTAAATAATCTCTCAATGTTTGTTGGTCCATCTAATCAATAATTATACTCTTCGCAACTCTAAGATCAAAATGTAGAAATGACGGAATTACATCATAAAAAATGTCATTCACTTCCAACAAATGCAAAATTGAATTTTTTATCGAAATTAATAAGCGTAAAAACCAATCACAAAAGTGTTTCCTACCACGGAACGCAATCAACGTGCCAATTTCACAGCATGAGCGCTGATTAGTTCGACTCAGTTGAAATTAAAATTTAAATATTTTCTTGTTTTCGTTCTTTTAGAAGATTGGAACAAATCCTATTCATGAGGTTTCACGTTTTTGTTGGGTTTGATAAGATTATTTGGATGTTGACATCAAAGATTACGATGTAACGGTTGTTTACACGGTGACAACAAAGTGAAGAAAACAACTCTTTATTTCGATCTGTTTTGTTGCCTGAAATTTAAAAAAAATGGAGGATTTGAAGGAAATCTACAAATGGTGGATGCGCCGGGCCGAATTTTGAAATTTAATTAATTCAAGCTAAATATTTATATTAAGTTAACTTATGATCTGAACAAATTCCACTTGTTGACTGATTCCGCTCCTGTACACCGCTCGAATAAGTAGTTGAAATGAAAATTAAATTTCACCGAACAGCAATTATGCAGATTTACAACTATGTACCAACAAGTACGTGGTTCTTGTATTCAGAATTAAATTGTTCGCTCTGAAGTATTTAAAGTTTAGTAAAAAACAGAATACTAACTTCTCCTGGAGGATCAGCATAAACAATACAATCCAATCGAGCTTCCAAGCCCTCTCCAGAATTCACCCATGATTTGGCGACGGTAATCTCCGGAGGATCTGCAAAATAAAATACGTAAACCTCAGCGAATGCATCATATTTAATTTCGTTCTTACAAAGGACATGCAGTTTCACTTCTCCTGTTACGGGTTGTCCAATTCCATTCGAAGCCGTACATTGGTATTCACCTGCATCCTGACGTTGAACGTTCGATAACGACAACAAGTATCCTGTTTGAACTTGTAAACCAGACGGTAACAGACCTTCCTGAAATGCGTTTTAATCGTAATGGAAATGAGACTTCTTCATTCTTACTTTTTTTGACCACTGGACTACGGGTAAAGGATTACCAGTGGCTCTACATTCAAAAGAGACCGGTGCTCCTTTTCTTGTGGTAAATATATCTCCATTGTTGGGGAAAATTTGAATACTCGGTGGCACTGAAAAAACGAACAAAGTGAAAACTGCTTGTCATTTTTTCACGAGTTGACGAGACATAAAACCGAGAACTAGTGTGCAAAAGATTGTTTGTTACGGCGGCTGTAATTCAGTTATGATCTAGACACGAACTGTGTTGTGATATAAATCCCCAACCACTTGAATTCCATTTTACATACTAATATGAAAGCTATAATACAGCCAACTTCAGAGTGGCGGTTTCTAAATTAAATACAGCTCGTTCCATTATTTCACATAATCGGCATATTTTAGCGCAGGTTATGATTTTAGAGCCAAAACGTTGCAGTTTAGTCACATACTTACATATAAAGAGACGGTTAAGAGTTCTTCAGATGTAGATGACGGTACTAGAACTGTAACCGCTTTGAACGCGGCCGAGGAAAGTTACGGACCAGAAGGGTCGCGTAATTGTCTTACAATTTCTGCAGCAAGCACTTTCGGTTCTCGGAATAAAAAATCTTGAACATCCGGTACAGTTCCGTTTAAAATTTTATACGTATGAATTATTGTGTCGCTTAAAAATGGTGGATGCGCCGGGGGCAAAATGTTTTATTAAGATACTAATATTTTAGAACACTCTGAGATATGTACTTGTGGTTCAAAAAAAGTCAAAATTCATACACATTACTTTAAACAGAATTTGGTTGAATTTTGCGATTTGTATAA
Source organism: Gnatocerus cornutus (assembly GCA_029298725.1). Lineage (NCBI taxonomy): Eukaryota > Metazoa > Arthropoda > Insecta > Coleoptera > Tenebrionidae > Gnatocerus > Gnatocerus cornutus. The sequence continues at coordinate 15,998,649 of CM055515.1, forward strand.
TTTGAAAACAAATACAAATTTCTAAAATGACTTTTTTATTCTAATATTTTGAAATTGGGCCCAATTAATAAGTATGGCAAATGTAGTATTGTCTCCAAATTTCAATCCTAAATTCTTAAAATTGGCAAAATTAGATAATTTAATCTATAATAACGGAAATTTTTAGTTCATGTAAACAAAAATTTCTAAAATGTTCTAAAATTACGAAATTTGGCAGAGTTATTAAGTATGTCGAAAGTAGTAATGCCTTCAATTTTCAATCTTAAATTCTAAAAATTTATAATATCGCAAATTTTTATTCACATTGTAAATAAAAATTTCTAAAATTTTTGTTTCTGGTTCTAAAATTACGAAATTTAACAGAGTTATTAAATATGTCAAAAGTAATATTGCCTCCAAATTTCAATCTTAAATTCTTAAAATTAGCAAAATTAGGAAAATTATTCCATAACGTCGCAAATTTTTAGTTTATATTGTAAATAAAAATTTCTAAAATTTTTCTTTCTTGTTTTAAAATTACGAAATTGAGCAGAGTTAATAAGTATGTCAAAAGTAATACTGTCCCCAAATTTTATTCTCATATTCTTAAAATAAGCGAAATTAGAAAATTTGATTCATAATATCGCAAATTTTTAGTTCACATTGTAAATAAAAATTTCTAAAATTACGAAATTTAACAGTTATTAAGTATTCCGAAGTAATATTGTATTTCATTTTTGTATTGTAAAAATTTACCAAATAAGAAATTCAAGCCATAATATTCAAAATTTTTAGTTTGTCCTAAAAATATAAACTCCTAAAATTTTTGTTTCCTCTTATAAATTAACAAAATTTGGCAGAGTTAATAACTATGTCGAAAGTGATAATCCAAATGTTATTCTTATATTCTAAAAATTAACAAAAATAGAAAATGTAATCCATAATAGCCTCAATTTTTAGTTCATCCTGTAATTACAAGTTTCTCAAATTTTTGTTTCGCGTTCTAAAATTACGAATTTTGGCAGAGTTGCCAAGCATACCGAAATAGTATTTTCTTCAAATTTAATTTTTGTATTCTCATAATTATTCAAATTAGGAAATTTAAGCCATCATACGTATTGAAAATTTTTAGTTTATTGTGAAATTAAAAATTTCTAACATTTCTGTTTCCCGTTCTAAAATTACGAAATTTAGCAGATTTAATAAATATGTCAAAAGTAATATTGCCTCCAAATTTTATTCTTATATTTTTAAAATGAACAAAAATAAGAAATGTAATCCAAAATATCCCAAATTTTTAGTTCCTCCTGTACCTAAATAAAAATTTCTAAAATTTTTCTTTCCCGTTCTAAAATAACGAAATTTGGCAGAATTGTTAAGCATGGCAAATGTAGTATTGCCTTCAAATTTCATTTTTGTATTCTAAAATTTAACCAAATTATAAAATTAAGCCATAACTTTATCCTGTAAATAAAAATTTCTAAAATATCTGTTCCCAATTCTAAAATTTCGAAATTTGGCAGTTCATAAGTATGTCGAAAGTTGTATTTCCTGAAGCTAAATTGTTGACGTGATCTTCTAGTCTAAGCAGATTGTAATAACGGGACCAGACTATTGAACAGTATTCTAGTGTAGAGCGAGACTATCAAATTACAAACCTAAAGCTCGGCTTGATCTATTTGCAACATTATCATTATGTGCCACAAACTAAACTCAATGTCTGACATTAATCTTAAGACCGCAGAACCGTACAAATCGAACACTTATTTCAAAGATTTTATAATTCCTATAGTATAATTACATACAATCTCCAATTTTCTCTATTGATTTATGTATCTTCCCAAGAATCTTCAAATGAGCTAGATGACGGATATTTTCCTAAAATACCATGATTACATTTCTTAGCTCTCTGACATTTACCCAAAATTTTTCAAATTATAAAGCCAAGCGTTTAAAAACCAATAAAACAACATCTCTATTACATAAAAATCGCGTTCCAAGCTTAAAAAAGTTTCTGTGCTATTAAATTGCAATCACAAGCACGAAATGTTCGTGGATTTTTTATAAACCACATTTTTCCATGGGGCTGTAATCTTACATAACTCGCGCTATTAAACTTATTTTTACTTCCTGTGTTACTGCAGAACTAATGAACTTCCCATTAAGATGTCATAGTGTTACTTTTATTACGATTTTAACTAGCACTGAATTTCCAGTTGATATTCCTGCTACAAAGTAACGAGCTAAATCAACGTGAAAAATTGAAAACTTGTGTCCACAATTATACATTTTTGCCAAAATCATATATTTATTGCTCTCCACATTTTGTAATTTGCAACATTGATTAGAACTGCCAATCAAATGCCATGACTGTGAGTGAATCAATTGAACGTAACTGCTTCCGGATTATTCCAGAAATTGATTTATTGTTAATATTAATATCAAAATTGACCGATTAGTGTAATAAGACTTTTTCTGTCTTTCCGAAGATTTCTGTGATCGGAGAGAGTAAATCTTCACTATAGAGCTTCCCTTGGTATCCCTTTACATAAGGATGAACAAGGTCCGTGGAATTCCATTGTGTAACAAACTTCGAGTAGTTCAAGTAAATGGATGATATTGATTGATGGTGTTGATGTTCGCCTAAATTTATTGTAGTAAGTTCCAATTAATTTAATGATAGAAAAACGTGTTTGGAATTGGTTCTCATGTTTTGTGTAATATTAATTAGTTAAGTTTCGTATCGATATAAAAAATGGCGTATTTAGTAGTTCCTTACAACGCGATTATAGTTTGAAACTTTGTTAAGATCTCCCGGAAGTATAATTTATACAACGAAGCTTATGAAAAGAGTTTTAGATATTACACCGTGCACGTAAACTCCGAAATCTCTAAATTAGTATCTCGTCGAAATTGATGACAGAATAATAAAAACTTCAGCGAGTTTTGCGTTGTTAATGAAGACTTCTCCGATTCAGTAATGTTCTTTATAGAGACGCCTCTTTAAGATAAAAATGATTTAGTACCCCTTCAAAGTTCCCAGGAACGAAGAGTTTAAAAACTCTCATGTACAAACGTTCATATTAATGACCCCGTCAGGCATAATACGATTAAACTAAACAGAGGAAGAATCCCCAAGCAATATCCCCATACACACAATTTGTCATGCAGATCTTGGTTTTGCAGAAACACGACACGTGTCAGCCTGGGGCAGCTAAATAGAGATGTTGAATTTCCAACTTGTCTGATCCATGCAACTGGCCTGGAGCTAACCGTGAACTCAGAGTTACAGAAACTTCCTACATACAAATGATACCCCAAAGGCCTAACTGGATCGCGATTAATTTTTCACCTTTTAGGGTGACATGACTCCGTTTGTGCACAGGAAACGTACGAAAATAAATTTTTTACGTCACACGTGAAACGTACAATGCTGGCGTGTTTATCCTTTTATTCTTTTACTTATGCACAATGCACTGAGTCAGAATGATGAATTTGCAAACGAGACAATGACGGATGTGCTCTCTGGTTCGCAACAGTTGCGAATAATTAAAAATTTTAACTTCATATGCAACAAGGAGTGGGAATTCTTATATTTTCTATTAAATTCTGCAATTTTATTGTTAAAGCAATAAAATTTTATGGATTTATTATTACTTTTGAAATGTTTATTGACCGTACTAACTTATCGATTTTTTTACAATCTGTCATGTTATTGCAATTACTAAAGTTACGCATTTTTCCAATAGATATTGGCAATTTTTGCTTGGTCAAATAAAAATTTCTAAAAATTTAATCTTTTGCTCTACGATCTTGTAATTTGGTAGAGTTAATAAACTATTCAAAAAAATAACTTTCCTAAATTTAATAGCTGTAGCACTAAAACAACGAAAAGTACAAATTTTTCCAATTGGCATTAGCATTTTTTGCGTGGTCTTAAAAATACAAAAGTCTTCCGCTCTACAATTTTACAATTTAGTTGAGTTAATAATCTATTCAAAAAGAAAAACTTCCCCAAATTCCATAGCTGTAACACTAAAATTACGAATTTTACCAACAGATATTAATAATTTTTGCTTGGTTTTATAAATAAAAATTTCTAAAAACTTAGTCTTTCGCTCTACTATCTTGTAATTTGATAAAGTTAATAAACTATCCAAAAAAAAATAACTTTTCTACATTTCATAGCTGTAGCACTAAAATTACCAAAATTATTAATTTTTCTAATGGATATTAGCATTTTTTGCTAGGGCTTGAAAATAAAAAAAAATAGAATTTGAGTCTTCTGCTCTACCATTTTACAATTTGGCAGAGTTAATGAACTATTCAAAAAGAATAACTTCCCTAAGTTTCAATGCTGTAGCACAAAAATTACCAAAATTGCAAATTTTTCCAATGAGTATTAGCAATTTTTGCTTCATTTTAAAAATAAAAATTTCTACAATTTGAGTCTATCGCTCTACAATTTTGTAATTTGGCAGATTTATTGAACTTTTTAAAGAGAATAACTTCCACTTCCCCAAATTGTATAGCTGTAGCACTAAAATTACCACAATTACGAATTTTTTGCTCTGACTTAAAAATAAAAATTTCAAAAATTTGAGTCATCCGCTCTACAATTCTGTAATTTGGTAAAATTTATAAAATATTTAAAAAGAATAAGTTCCCCAAATTTTATAGCTAAAACAGTAAAATTACCAATATTAGGAAATTCACCAATAGATATTGGCAATTTTTGCTTGATCTTGAAAATAAAAATTTCTACAATTTGAGTCTTTCCCTCTACAATTTTGTAATTTAGTATAATTAATAAACTTCCTCAAATTGTACAGCTGTAGCACTAAAATTACCAAAATTACGAATTTTGGTGACAAATCTCTGAAATTTTTGCTTTGACTTAAAAATAAAAATTTCTAAAATTTGAGTCATCCGCTCTACAAACCTATACTTTGGTAAAGTTACTGTAATATTTAATGGAAAGAATTTCCCCAAATTTTATAGCTAAAACACTAAAATTACCAAAATTACAAAATTTACCAATAGATATAGGCAATTTTTTCTTGATCTTGAAAATAAATATTTCTACAATTTGAGTCTTTCGCTCTACAATTTTGTAATTTGATAGATTTAATAAACTTGTTAAAGAAAATAACTTCCCCAAATTTCATAGCTGTAGCACTAAAATTACAAAAATTACGAAATTTACTTATAGAAGTTGTCAATTTTTGCTTGGTCTCAAAAATAAAAAATTTTAAAATTTGAGTTTTGCGCTCTACAATTTTGCAATTTGGTAGAGTTAACGAACCATTTGAAAAAAATAATTTCCCTAAATTTTATAGCTGTAACACTAAAATTACCAAAAATAAATATTCGCACATTTACTTGGTTTTAAAAATAAAAATCACAAAAATATGAGTCTTCCGTTCTAGAATTTTGCAATTTGGTAAAATAAATAAACCATTCAAAAAGGGTAATTTCGTCAAATTTCATAGCTGTCGCACAAAAATTCTTGAAATTACAAATTTTAACAACATATTGGCAATTTTTGATTGGTCTTAAAACAAAAATTTCTGAAATTGTTATTCACGAAAGAATAAATTTTCTACTCGAATTCAAAAACAATGAAATTTATCAGACTAAATATTTACTTTATCGACATCCTTAAAGGACATCTCTCCAAGCTTAGTTTGTTTATATTTCCCAACATACTTTGTAAATAATGTACTCATTTTTATCAAAGCCCAAACGTCCTTTGTGCCTTTTAAATTAACACTCTTTGAAAACGTTCCACATGTGCTAATCACAGCGCATCGCTTTTAGTGCTTTTTAAAATTCATAATATTTAAACCATTTTTTTTCTCTCCAAGCTTCGTTATTGTGGCAGCCGCGACATATTTTCAATTGTTTTCCTTATCTTTGCCTCATCGTCGTTCGTATAAAATGAGGTTTTGTTGCGTTTCCATTGTTTGCAGTTGGCTGAAGCAAATAGCGATGGTCAGCAAATTCGAACTTTATTAAATATGCTCCCGTTTTCACCCGGAATTCTCTTTTTCTGAATACATATTCATGCATATGCATGCGGTGTGTACACAGAAAAATTCGCTTGTGCTGTGAAGCATTTTTTGCTAATAAACACAAAAAAGTAGAAATTTTGCTTGAATTAAAATTGGTTTTTAAATTCAATGCATCGCTAATGAGAACGTGGATTGAAAGAAAGGGGTGAAATGTGTTTTAAAACTTTGATAGGTTCTCGAAATTCGACCAAACTGCTGTTCTTTGTTGTGAGTTTCTTTTACGAGCAATTTTTAAACTAAGTTTCTTTTTATAACTGCTTGTGCAAATCAATAATTCTAAAAAAAATTAAAAAATAACATATTTTATAATAATAATAAAAATTATTATTATAAATAATAAATAATAATAAAAAATAACATATTTTTTAATTTTTGGATAACAAAACCCTTTCTTTACGCCCAATCTCATGATAAATTCGCAAACCCTCCATTTATTCGGATAATTCGTTGAACATACAATAACTGCCCTGTTGATTTTCCCAATAAATTAATTTCCCCCATTGTTTATTTTGCATCAATTATCAAACTTTCCATCAACACCACTTTGGTTTGCAAATCAACAAATTTTTCCCAATTTTTGTTGCCTCCAGGGCGTGAAAAATTTTTTTTCGTTTCGCGAGAAAACTTGCTTTTTGCTACAACCGAGGGTAAGTGTTTTTGTCATGTTTGCGGTTCGGTTTATTCAGGACTTCGTGTTAATACAAGGAGGAAGGTGCAGTAACTTCGAGTTGAGCATTAACTGCTCCCTCTGGGCTCATGCTCTACATTCATGTAGATGCCTGCTGGAGATATAACTAGATATAATATTTGGGTATTGAAAAAATATTGATTGTGTTTTTAAACCAAGTTACACCACGTAATTTGTTTAAGAGGGTTGTATTTCAAAGTGAAAACGTTTTTTAGTATTTTGGACACGCTTGAAAGGGCTTTAATATTAGAAAATCGAGTCTGAGTGTGTGGAGTTACAATGAGATAACTTCACGAATAATGTAGTGTCAATAAAACGTTTGTTTGAAGATTACTAGAGACTAATTGAAATGATGAATCTTTCAACATTGCGATTAATCAGAATAGGATTCCATTAAACATGCTTATCCAAATTGAAACTTATAAAAAGTGTTACCAATATGGAGTCTAACATTTCTACATCTGCAATACAAATACAAACACAATTAACCATAACCGACCCTCCACCCGCAGTCCAAACATCCCCTTCCTCCCGATTCCGGGTAAAATCTGCAGCGCTGAACATCTGTATTTATTGTTGAAATGTCATACTCGTCATACTCAATAATAAGCGGTGTGAAGCAAAACCACTATATGAATATTTATACCATCATTCTACTTGATTGCAAGTTTAAAATGCAAAGCAGTCAATTTGCATTCATTAAAACTAGGGAGTTTTACATCAACCCTCTCACTCTGCGCAACGGCACGTAATGTGTCCAGGAATAAAGACAACATCTGTTTTTGATGTTCGCCAAACCGTCCTCTTCAATTTGCATCTATTTAAACTTGATTCCTATCGAAATTATATTTATTTTTCCCTTTTTTTCGGAAGCACATATGGGGCTTTTATAACGACAAAACGATGACTGTGTGCGTGCTCGTTTACAGTGATTGACGAGATTTTTTTTTTTGTAATCAAATTAAAATGTGTTCAATAATAACAGCGAAATGGTAACGAGTTGTGTAAAGGAGCGATGTTTTGATTGCTGGCGGTATTAGCTACGTGCTTTAATTTCCTTAGCTGAGTGGTACAAATCTACATACAAATTTTCTTGTTTGGGAGGATCAGCGGTGTTTATTGACATGAATATTATGGGATGTTATAGTGGTACAGCTTACATTTAAATGAGGACACAATGAAAATTCATCGCTGCGTAAAACCCTCTCTTGATGGAAATATTCAGAGAACAAAAATTTAGTGAATGATTAAGTTTAAAATTTATTATCGATAGATAGGTCATTTTAATGAGGTGGATTTTAGTGTTCAAATAAGTTTGAGGGATAATATCAAATTGCAAATTTAGAACTAAATTTATTCAGCTCTGTATCGTTATCAAATAAATGGAAGGATGGGGGGTATGATCCTTCTGATAAATTAACATTAACATAATGCTCAATTATGGTCCTCTACTTATCACATGATGTTTCGTATCGTCACAATCTGTAAACTAATCTTTGACTGCTTCTTTAATTATATTAGAAATAAGTCATAACGGATCTAATTTTGCGATTAAAACAAACTACAAATCTAAAAATGTCTTAAATTCGTAACTGCGACAGTTTTCACGTTAAAGCAATGTAATTTGGTGAAAGTGTTACTTTAAAAACAGTTATTGAGTGTTCTAAGTTGTAAAATTTTAGAACAAAAAGGCATTTAGAATTTTTTATTTCTGCAACTATATAGTTCAAAACCGAAAATTTTTCATTGAATTTAATAATTCCCACAGTTTTCATGTTAAAACAGCGGAATTTGACAGGCAAACTTGTTGCTTTAGAGACGTTTATTAAGTGTAATAAATTGAGGAATTTTAAAACAAAAAGTAAGAATTTTAGAATTTTGTGTTGTGCGACAAACTACAACTCCAAAAAAAATTATTAAATTCGTGACTCCGACCGCTTTCACATTTAAGGAATGTAATTTCGCGATATTGTTACTTTGGAAGCGTTTATTAAATAAATTAAATTGCAGAAAATTAAAACAGAAAGTATAGATTTTAGAATTTTTTACTTTTGCGACTAGGTCAAAACTCAACATTTTACCTTAAATTCGGTAACAGTTTTCATGTTAGAGCAACGCAATTAGGTGGGCTTGTTACTTTAGATGCATTTATTAAGTGTATATAATTACAGATTTTTAGAACTAAAAGTAAGACATTTAAAAAATTTTATTTCTATGACGAGCTCAAAACTAAAAATTTTTCATTAAATTCGAAAACTCCGACAGTTTTCACGTTAAGGCAACGTAATTTGATACACTTGTTACTTTAGAGTCAATTAGAATTTTAGTATAAAAAATAACAATTTTAGAATTTTACCTGTGCGGCAAATTCCAAATCCAAATTATTGTGAAAAAATTAAAACAAAGTTATTAATTTTATTTTTTAATTATTATTAATTATTTTTACACTCTATTGACAGACATTGAGCTTACATTTCAATCTTTAAGGCTTTCAAATTGATTGCAGCAATTCTTTGAATTAAAATTTAATTACAGATTTTTTTTTCATCCTTTTGTTTCTCGGGAGCTTATGGACAAATTTTAAATTCTTGACTTTTATACTGTTAATTAATACAAAATTACTAAACCTAAACTACAAATAAAAAATTCTACATTCACATGAGTTATTGATTCCTTCAACAAGAATTTCCGAACATTGTCTATTTTTCGAGCGCCACAGCTTCGAACATTTCATAAAACAGTAATTAGTGGAATGTTTTTACCCCTGTAATTCCCACATTCCTTTATTCATTTATTGAAGTCTAGCGTGTTCTGGTGTACAGTTTAATTTGCAGAATAGTTTAAGTTGTGACGGAAGCCAGAATGGTAATATCATTGGAAAACTGTGTTGTAGAAGCAAAGTTTTGTCTGTCACATCTACGTATTGCTTGAAGTTGAGTTGAAAGTTTCAGGAAATTGGAGTTGCAAGCGGAAAAAATATTTCTAAGGAAATTTCTAAGAGTTACGTATTTTAATAAACTTGCTCCATAATTAATACTGTACAAAAAAACGAGTCTAATTAGTGTTAATTAAAATAGATGAAGAGAGAAAGGTTTGATGCAAATGCAATGCTTTGTCCTTTTTGAAATAATTAGAGGTTTCCCCGATAACTGAACCAATTGCAGGATTATTTTTCGCTGATGCGCACTCATGCTTATTTTTAGCGCTTTTCGTTCTATGAAAATGTTTCCAATTAGTACGATTTGCAACACTTTTTGTTTTAGTTTGAAACAAAACAATTTATTGTTTAAGAATATCCCTGAATCCTGACCTGATGGAGCAAATTCTGCAGTAACTTGTGAATTAAATATAGCTTTGTCAGAACATAAAATAAAACCTTGATCCCTTCGTCCGTCTACTATTACAGCCCCATAAATTTCCCTTTCAACTCCTTTCCAATTCAAAATGACCTTAATTAGCATTTTAAACGAACGAGTTTGAAGACCCGATCCGTAATACGAGTAGATATTCAACTTACTGAGAATCTCAACGGTGTGTATTAAGTCCCCATGTGAACCATCCCCTATTTGACAAGTGTAGTCGCCCTGATCTGAATATCTGATGTCCCTCACTTGCAGATTATAGCCCAACAGCGATATCCTCGGGTCAACTGTGATTTTTTGTTGACCAGCGGTTAAAAGGGTGATTCCTCTTTTCCATACAATGACGAGCGAACCTGCAAATAAATACACCCATATTGAAACAAGCAAGAAAAGGACGTCGAAATAAAGGAAAAATATAGACACTTTTACAAGTGAGGAGAGTTCGGAACGGCACGTCATGTTGGGTCTTCGTGCCTCGTAAAGACCGTTAGCCTTTTAAATATCCTTCAGTTTCCATTAACAATCCGCCTTTATGTCCCGCCTGCATTGTTCTGAAACCCTGCACTATTATCACCCTTGTTCATAACAATTATTACATGGACCCATTATTTTAAGCTTCCGCGGAGGTTGTTCACTGCTAATGTCAGCAATTTACGAAGAATCACTTCAATTTTTACAATGACGTTTTTTTAATTGAGGAAGCGCTAAATCTATTTTTAAGGCTGGGAAAATCTGATTTTAAAAATACTTCTAGGCTGTTAGATATGATTTTGTAAACAACTCTTTCTGTATGGAAGAAAGATAATGGAAGAGATCTGCTCGTGCTTCGCACTCTCACAAACATCTTGTTCAGTGTCCATCTTGAAAAGCTCCACAGATTTTGTTTACAAGACGGGGAATGTTAGAGATTTAATCAGTTTTGTGTTTTAAAAGGATCTGTACAAATCTTTCTCTAACTTTGAGCAATTATACCTTTTCCAAAAATTATTAGTTGTGCTTTTTTAATACATATAAATCTATATAATCTTTTACAAATCTTCTAGTGTTATCCGTTGCTTTTCAAAAGTTTTTAGCTCTTCGTCTGCGTTTCTTCGTTTAATCAAAAAATGGTAAATGGTAAAATTCACAGTCTCTCAATCTGAGAGAATTGTAACTTTACAAATATCGAATGTTAATTAAAAATTACTAATTTATGTTGAAAATTTGTAAAAAAAGTCAAACTACAGTAAATGTAGAACAACAATTTTGAATTATTGGAAAAAATAAAAACCATAAAACATTAGAATTGAAAACGCCAAAGTTGGACAATTTAGAATATGAAATTAAATGACAAAAATATTCAAAATTTTGAAACTTTCTAAAATTTTATTCCTATAGCACTAATTTGTCTGTTTTTAAAATACAAATACATTTCTAAAATTTGCGTGTTGTGTTCTTTCTATAGGTTTGAATTTTGGCACAGTTAATAAGCAACTTAAAAAAATTTCTTGCTCAAATTTCATTGCCACAGCACTAAAATTCTCAGAGTTGCAAATTTTATTACAAATTATTGAATTTATTTGGTTCGTCTGTAAAAGACAAATTTCTAAAATTTGTGTCACTTGCTCGATAGCTTTACAACTTGGTACAATTAATAGACAGCTTACAGATAGTAATTTCCCCAAATTTTATTACGATGGCGCTAAAATTCTCAGAGTTGCAACTTTTATTAACAAAATGTACGATTTTTTGGTTCGTCTTTAAAACATAAATTTCTAAAATTTGCCTGATAGCTTTGTAATTAAGCTCAATCTATAAACAAATTGTAACTAAGATCTTGACCAAATTTCGTTGCTACAACACTAAAATTGTCAGAGTTACAATTTTTTTTTTAATTTCTAGAATGTTTTTGGTTCATCAATAAATGATAGATTTTTAAAATGGCTTTGTATTTTTTCACAGTTAATAAACAGCTGAAAAATAGTAACATTGTTCATTGCTATAACACTAAAATTCTCCGAGTTACGAAATTTATTACAAAATATTGAATACATATTTTTGAATCGTCTTTAATTAATTATATTTCTAAAATTTGTATCCTCTGCTTTATAACGTTGCAATTTATCACAGTTAATAAGTGACTTAAAAATAGTAACTACTTCGAATTTCATTGCCGTAGCACTAAAATTGTCAAAGTTACAAATTTTTTTAAAAAACTCTTGGATTTTTTTTTTGGTTTATCTTTAAAGGATACATTTCTAAAATTTGTGTCTTTTGCTCGATATCTTTGTAGTTTTTCAGTCAATAAACAACTGAAAATAGTAATTTGCCCGAATAACATTGCCATAGCAATAAAATTTTCCAAGTTACGAATTTTATTTCAATATACATATTGGATTTTTCTTGGTTTGTCTCTAAAAGATAAATTTCAAAATTTTGTGTCTTTTGCTCTATGGCTTTGCAATTTAGCACTTTTATTAACAATTAAGAAGTAGTATCATCTTCACTAAATTTCATTGCTATAGCACTATCTCAATTAAGTTCCGAAGAAAATTAAGAAAATTTTAAAAATAAGAATTGTGGAATTTTGGAAATTTGAACGAGAAATTAAAGAAAAACTGAAAAATTGTTTAAAAATTTAAAGAGATAATTTAGAATTCAGTTACAATTCTAAAAGTTGTGAAATAAAAATTAAATTAAAAAAGTCATAAAATCCAGAATTTAAAATCGAGAAAAACGATTAGAACCTGTGGTTACAGAACGCTGATTCAATTAAGAATTTAAACAATTTGATGAAATCTGCAATTAGAAATTCCCGGAAAATTGAAAATTGACATAATACTCCTGGAGAAAGTGGGAAATGTAGAAAATTTAAATCACTCCTGGAATCAGTAAATGGAGAATATGGGAAGTCTTGGAGAAAATTTAAAATCTGAAAAATGTAAAATCTAACATAACTAATCCAAACTTTATAAACTGAAGGAAAATAATAAAGTGAGGCAGGCAATCGCCTAAGAAATCCCTGAAACGGTTAGAATCAGCAGTAAATTTGACGAAAAAAAAAATTGATCCCGATGCAATATCTGAACTTTGTAGAAACTTTCCGGTGAAATCATGAGATATTAGACGAATAGTAAAAACACCAAACATTTTTCCCATCCAAACCCGCATTGCGCCCGTATTTAAACTAAAGAAATTATAGTAGAAACCAAGTCACGACAACAGTTTTTTAATTTAAAAGACGTATCGTATAGACACGTCAGTAACTGTTTAACCGACGAAGCAATTTAATATGCAATATTGGGATTCATGTAGACTGAAGATCTTTGTTCTCCACTAGATAATACTTGCTGTGGAATTCGGTAAGTCATTACATGCCCAACTTGGAACGACAATAGTCTCCAAAAAACTGCAGTTATAAAGCCATGCCCACAAAAAGAGACTTACGGAGATGAATTTCACGAACTTTGGACAATCATTTTTAAGTGTTTCTCATTCACCTTCTTCACGTGTTATTATCATAAAAGACGGAATGAGTCGCAGCCCGAGTTTGTCAGTTTGATTGTTGGCAATCTTACTAATTGCAGTCTCCCCCTAAATCAACGTTTACGTTCGGTGTACATGCAGTTGCATGTTGAATAAAATAAAAAAATCGGTTGCAGTTACGGCCTGGTACTCCCCATAAAACCAGTACCCCCCCAACAGGGTGATGTCATCTGTCTTTGCTTTTTTCGTCGTTTATCGTTGTTTGCTCAGACATGGGGTGCAGCGTAAATTTACATAATAAAATAATTTTAAATTCATGTAATTGTGGGTCGGTGAAAGAGTGGGCGATTATGAAAGGGCAGCTGTTAATGTTTAAAACTTGTATTTCAATGACAAAGATAACTCAAATGACTGATGGAACTGATAAATGATAAAAGAAAAGACGGTAAAAGGACGTTTAATATTACAACGAGTCCATTGACGAAGTTGTTCAAAGTAAATACTCACCGAGATCTTACAAGTTAATAAATAATAATGACGTATAGTTTCATCCTTCTACACTCTTAAAGAAATTGCTCAAGTGTTTTCTTGTGGAAAATATCCGATAAAAGAGTAATGTAGTGTAGAAAATCGCATTTCCATTCTATGCGCTTGATTGCATTTTCAGGAAACTAAGTTATGCGAGCAGTCCTAAATATAATAAGGACAAAGAGAAGATTCCCAACACGAAAAAAATACTTGTGGTCATCGCTCCCTCCACAAAGTCGATAACTGATTTTTTCCAATTTAAAGTTACAAATTAAAGTATAATGAAACAATCAAGCGCAGCTCATTCAATTTTGTCAGTAATTGGAATTATAAGTGGGAGTGACCGCTATAATGTATTTAGCAGGACAGTTGCGTCTGTACGGATCTCATTAAATTAACGTGATGCGAAATTACTGGTGTGTATGAAACGCCCGAGAAAACATTCGAATTTGGACTTTTTTACGCTAGAATAACCAAGCAGGGCTTTAAATTTAGAGCCGCTAGCAACCGGCATCATTTTGCATCCTGGAAATTGGAAACTGCTGAGGAATGTATCGAATTATGATCAACTACCTTTTCGTCAGCGTTTTTCTGATGGAATATGGATGAGAGCGCCCGGATTACGGCCATCAACAATTTATGGTAATTATCTAGTTTTCATAGATTTGAATCAAGCTCCGTTAATAAATTCATAAGGTCGTTTTTTCTTTTCGATGGCTTCAATTAAAAAATCCGGGGCCTGGAAACTACGAGAGCTGAGAAAATCCAGAAAGAATATTATGTAAAATTTTGAAATTCTACAATCTAAAATTTGTTACAGGCAAACAAACTTATTTAGCTGTAGCATAGTTCAGATTAGTTTACACAGTTATTTCAAAGGGAAAATATCACGTCAAGAACGGAAACTGAAAGCCATATTAAAGTAATTTAAAAAAACTAGTTATGAAACAAGAGCAAAATATTAATTACTTCGGAATCCCTCTATATACACACCACAGAAATTCTTGAAATATAGCACTGGTTTAATCACAAGAAATGCTGCCGACAATAGAATTTAATACCGCAGAGTGAATTTCATTACTAATGAAATTAGTTACATTAATTAAATCATTGCACACAAGGCTGTCGATTTTCAGGAGCCTCTTCAAAACTGGATGAAAAGGGCTTGTCTTTGATCAGTTCACAAGTCGACAAATTTTCCTACATTAGAAATGCTTCCTGATTCCGAATCCGGGGCCCGTTTTTCTCCATCAGGTCAGGACTCAGAAGTACATATTCGTAAAGTATTTTTTTAAGTACATTGCGTTTTCTTTTGTTTTTTGGCAGTTTGCAAAATCATGAAACTCTATAGTACATCATTTAAAAGGTAATTAAATGAGCTTTCCAACGAACTATAGAAGTTGCTCAAGATATTTGAGAAAAACTGATGAAAATTTCAGAAAACGCCAAAAATTTTTTATACTTTTTGGCATATAAGTCTTAAATTGGTACTTAAATTTTTTAATGGAATACGTCATAATAAAGGTTCAGAGCTCTGGATTCTAACGCGGTATTAAACACGTTATAATCTTTGGTCATTTGGAAGTTACACGACAAAGAATATGAAGAGATTTTTAGAAAAAATTCACGTTTTTTTAACTTTCAAAGCTTTTGTAAAATTTTAATTTGATTGTCACAAGAAACGGGTTTTAAAAGTGTTTCTGCAAAATAGAGATCGAAATGCATAAAATAACAAAGTTTTATCAAGATTCAACGGTTAAACCTGAGAAAATCGGCTAAAATCCGCAAAATTCGTCGAAAAATCAGCTAAATTTGAAGCTAGATAACAATTTTCTCTATTAAAAGACGGTTTTAGAATTTGTATATGCAAAGTAGAGACTAAAAAGCATAAAATAGTGAAGTTTTATCAAGATTCAACTGTTAAATCTGGAGAAATCGCCTAAAATGTGCTTGACATCCGCAAAATTTGTCAAAAATTCAAGTAAATTTGAAGCTAAAGGACGATTTTTTCTGTAAAGAAGAGGTTTATGAGGCTGTATTTGCAAAGTATAGATCAAAATTCACAAAACAATGAAGTTTTATTAAGATTTAACGGTCAAATCTGGAAAAATCGGCTGAAATGTGCTTGAAATTTGCAAAATTCGTAGGAAAATTCAACAAAAAATCACAAAATTGTAGTTTTCCTATAAATCCCGCATTCTTAAATAATTTTACTGATTAGAATGGAAGATCATAGATAAAAATTATGCAGCAACTATTAAAAAGTTGTTGGTCGAATTTTTTATAATTTGATAAATTCAATGATGTTTTCGTATCAGTCTAGATAAGTTTTCCGCCCCAAATAAAATTTTCGTAAATTAGATAGTATCTTCATCGGTTAGTGCCACCGAAACTGTCAGATCTTCAACTCCCTCTGATTTTCTGAATCCGGACCTGATAGAGAAAAAGGGAATCAAAAAGCCACTTTAGAAATAACTTTCCACTTTACCAGTACAAATTTATTAGTGTTATTGAGTGTAGTGTTTGAAATCTATTTTCTCCGACTTTTATTTCCCGTTTTGTAACTCTTTCATATTTCACATATTTCAAGCCAATTTGCAAATAAAACAAACTTGCTTTATTCTTCCCTTATACAAATTATTAAAAAAGTTTCCCCCACTCAGTAAATTACAATTTCGACGATCTTGCCGAGGTCAAAATTACACTACGAATTGAAACCGTTCCTATATTAATTTAGTGTCATTTTTAATGTAATATGTTCGCCCGGCGAAAAGCAATATTGAAACATTATTAGAATTACGCTTTCCCCGGTTCGCTCCTTTTCATCATGATCAATACGTCGTTTTATTTATTTATATCTGCCAAATTTATGACTTATGACTGATTAAAATTTCCCGGAAAAAATGACTTTCCAATGAATAAAACCTGTCGAACTTTCCACGAGAGCTAATGTCAACTTCGCTGCAATAATTTGCAGTTCTTGGAAACTTCTCTCGTAATATCCGACTTGAGACTTGAGCAAACTATCGTTATCCAATACCTTACAAAAGAACCAAAACATGTCAAGATTGCAAAGAATATAATTTCACCTCAAGACAACACTTCAATTAATATATTTCTTTCGTTGTAATTGTGGTGAAAATCTCCACTAAATGAGTAGGTTTTGAGATATTTATCTAGTTATTCTACAGAAGTTAACGCAAATTTATTATTCTGAAAGTACACACTCTGACTAAACGACTGTCTTAACTTATCGGTGCTTAAATATTTTACTATAACTTCATAGCGCTCGTGAGAAAATTTCCGGGAAAGAGTGTCATCAAGACGTAAAACCGTAGAAAATATAAATTCTGCTGCCAAAAGTTGCTTGTTTACAATATAAACAAGACTCCTCCGAGGATCTCCCTTCTTTCGTTTGATGTCTTCGAGAAGGATACTTACAATTCAGATCACCGTTCCTATTTACACATAACTACGTGAAGAAAAGTGGCCCCGTTTAGTTTAGGGAAGTTGGAAAAGCATTTTTAGCTAAAGAACGTGGAGAGTTTTATTGTTTCTATTTTTTTTTTTCAAGTGGTCTTACAATAACATTCAGATTTCCTACATTTCAGAATACTTTGAATACTCTGAATTTTGCAGTTTCTTGAAATTTTAAGAGTAAACTTTATTTTGAAACGTGTCAAAATTCTGATCATCCCTGTTTTGCTTAGGCCCGTATTCAAAAATATTCCTGAAAACTTGTTTTTTTTTGAAAATTTGGTCCTATGGTGACTACGCAAAAACTCAAACGGTCATTACTAAAAATTCGCTCGTGCTCGTGAAGTTTTGCGTTAAATGAGTACAAATAATAAACTCCTGATGGAGCAAAACAGGCTGAGGATCAATTCTATACTTTAGAAATGAATTTCGTTGAAAATTTATTGACATCGTTGTATCTCAAAATATAATTTTAATATTCTCTATATTTTCGGACACAATTGCAGGTTTAACTGCAAATAAAATGGAATTTCCAGCGCTTTGCCCTATATGGGTTTTTCGCAATAACATCACGTTTCCACAAAACGGTCGTTAATTAAAAGCGAAATTATGCATTCATAAAAACTTTTGTACCTTTAAAGTCCAAATTAAGCAAATCCTGCCGATAAATTCCCCCGAATATTTGCCATTTGTAATGTTTACGAAACACCGTAAAACATGTATTAAACGAGGCTTTCACACGATTAGTACACCTACAGTCGTATTGACGGCAATTTCATTAAAATTACATTGCTTCATCACATTTCTGCCATTATCCCATCAAGTACCAACTTCAGATGAGCAAAATTTGAGTTTGCCTGAAGTAATTTTTAGACCCATCGCCATTAGAGCGCCGCGGAAAATATCGAGCCAGGACAAAAGGTAATTAGTAGTTTGCCAAGACAGATTACAAGTTTTAATAAGTTGGTCGGGTTGTTACGGCGACAGTAAGGGTAATTTTTACTGAGGAGTATTTAAGTTTTATTAAGCTATAATTAAAGAGAAATTAAATTCGAATATTGTGCAGATGATGAAAGCGGTGGTGGCGGTGTGACGGTATTCTGTGAGTTTAACCGCTGGCGGCTTTATGTAATTGGACCGCACTCATTTACATATAAATTGTAAACAGGACGGGGGGCGGCGGGATGGGGGCGGCACATATCTGCATGCACCCATTTTATATGTTTGCATTACATGTGTGGGTGTGTACATATGCAAGCCCGTATGGCTATTTTGCCATTATCAAAACAATGCCGATATAACATTCAGGTCGACGACAAAATTATCGCGCTAATTGTTCAGCGGAATGAGGGTGGAATTGTTTCAGTTTCTCTAAAAATTGACGGGGAAAATTGATGGTAATTTCCGAATTTCCACGACCCCTAATTGTCCAGATGTGGGTAAAGTCATTTTCGGATTCAGGGGTCAACCCTACTAATTTCGAGATTAAGCTTAACTTGATGAGCAAATAGATACGAAGTGAGGGGAAAATTTCCCGAGAAAGGAACGAGAGCAGATGAACCATCCACTTAATGTAAACGTTGCCTGCCATTGCTCTATTACGTATTTGAACGTTTTGGTTTTCGACACAATTGCTTGCGAATGTTTTGCTCATTCGTCAGGCGGAATTTTTCCCTCGGGCACTCAATAGCTGAAAAGTCGCAAGTTTCCAGACGCACGATTCAAATTAATTAATAGCAAGCACGCAATTTTAATTTCGTCGACTGTTATTTCGCGACAATGCCAACATTTTAAACGAGAGCGTGACAATCATAAAATTAATTAAAATTTTAAACTGCCCAGCTGCAGCAGCCTCAAATCTTGGCAAAGTTTTTAAAGCTCGCATTGGAAATCAATTCTTAAATTGGCTGTCGACAACGTAACTCACAAATGCTATTGTGATTTATGGCATGATCAAAAAAACAAATGTTCGGTTCGATTCGTCACTAATATGATTGATTATTCTATCTTTTGTTCTCGCAGCGCAAGTTAAAATTTCATCGTGATTTATGACAAGTGCTTGTGGTATTCATTTGTCACTCTAAATGACCCTTAATCCCACGGGATATAATCTCAGGTTTCTGATTAAAGAAAACGACTTTTAATTTACGTGTTGTTGTAATTATTCAAACAGTGGCGGCGCCGGAATTATTCACCGTGCTAAATTATATTCATTCAGAAGGGAATTGTGCTGTGTCACATGAAAACTTGTTTAAACATCACTTTTTAGCGGAAATTTTCACACGAAAGTTTTCAGATCAAGCTCGTTAAGAAATTATCATAAATTGCATTTTTAATCGTAAACTAATCCGAAGATTTCCCAAGTTTTAGCTTCTCACTACTGGCGCATTCACCATTTTAAAACATATTATTTCTGGTGGGAATCTTAATGAATTTACTTTGGAAATTTTCAAATGGCAACGTTGGCATCATTGCCCCTCAGAATTTGACATTTGTGATCAAGGTTACGTAATTATAGTTGGTTTTAGTTGCAAATGTCCACTTTGATAATTATTTATTTATTTAATGTTGGATGAATTAGCTTTGGAAATGTTGATATGACAAGGTTGGCATCATTGTCCCCAGATTTTGACATTTGTCTATTTTGATATAAAATTTGTTGTGTGATGTCCATGATGGCAACCGTGTTATTTTAAATTTCCAAAATTTCCAAAATCAAGATTCCAACCTTAAATAAAAAAAAAAACACTGTCACAGTGGACACTTGCAACCTAAAGTCCGTTTTTTTATTAAAAAACCACCAACACCGCACTCTCCCACCACTTTACAACCGGCAACGTCGTCGATGGTGACTTTTTGGTGATAAAATCAAATAGGTTAGCTGCCTAATTGACAATTTGATCACACAAAACGGCCTTTCAGGCTGTGCCGAGTCTTTTCACTATTAAATCATTTGATTTGCAATGAAACAGGCTGTAAAAGAAACAGAAGAAAATTTGACAACTATTTTCTCACCAAAAATCTTCCTAGGCAACATTGCCGGTTGTAATGTAGGGGAAAATTGCAGTGTTGGTGATTTAAAAAAAAAATCGGACTTTAAACCGACTGTATGACCTTGGATGAACATATAAAGTCCGTTTTTTTTAAACCACCAAAACCGCTCTTTTCCACCACTTTAGAACCGGCAACGTCGCTCAAGTTGATTTTCTGGTGATAAAATGAAATAGGTTAGTTGTCGAATTGACAATTTGATTACAGATAACGGCTTTTTAGACTGTGCTGACTCCTTTCAGCATTAATCCTTTGATTTGCAATCCAACAAGCTGTAAAAGAGACGTTTTTAACGAAAAAACTGCGTAATTTTCAGAAATGTCACTAATTTGACATTTGGTTTCTCACCAGACAATCTTCCTAGACCCTAGACGATGTTGCCGGTTGTAAAACAGGAAAAAATTACAGTGTTAGTGGTTTTTTAACAAAAAAAATGGACTTTACGTCAATTTTCCTGCAGAGAATTTACCGATTTACAAAGGAGCAATTTTAGAAATTTTAATTAATCGCAATATATGTGAATTCACAAAATTTTATATATATTTTATATTTATTTTTTATTATATTTTAGGCCATGAAAGAGAAACAAACATAGGAGTATTGTCGGAGTGAAATTTTGTTTTTGACATAACCTCAGTTCTTTGATGAAAATAACATCACGAAGAAGCAAATAAGAGAAAATGTTTCGTGTGTAGCCCCATAATCAATAATTTAATGTGTCAATAATATAATTTATTGAAAACCAATTGAAAATAAACCAAATGACAAACGTCAAAGTACTGTCAAATTTTGTTCTCAACTTAAATGTGACAGTTCTTGTTTGATATTTTCCAGGAATTTAAAATTTAAAAATATCAGCATTGTACTGAACGACCAATCACAGAGCCGAATTTTAAATTTAGCGCCTACAAAAATTCCCTGCAGGAAAATGGGATTTAAATTTTTTTTATTAACGATATGATCGACAACTTTGTGAGCACTGTTTGATTTCCTGTGATAAATGTTCCTGCACTGTTCATCAGTTTTTCCGACAGCTGTGTATCTCTAATCCCTTTTTCATTAAACCGGAATAAGACTTTTGTTTACCACCACCGTATTGTTAAAAATGAGCGTTTCAGGTAACTAAAATCGAAAGAAAACTCAATTATTAGAACAGAGTGAATTAAACTGTACATAATTTCACGATGATATTGCGTAATCAGATTAAATAGAGAAGCTGATTATGTTAATTGAAATGAAAATAATTCCCGAAGATTTACATTTATACAAGACGATTAAAATAATAAACTGTGGTGAAATTTACTTCGTGCCAGGAAGCGAACATTTTTGCGAAAATCCAATTGAGACCCATCTGGAATCACTGGAGGTAATTAACTTCAATTTCAAGTATAATTTGTATGGTGCGTTGGAGGAGTTTAATTCGCAAACTCTTTCAGGGCGTAGTTTACTGTTGTTCGAAATACGGAAGCTTTGGTAGTTTGAACGAGATTAACAAAATTTAAATTCACATACTTGTGATTGATTGAGTATTAAAAATTCATCGTCTCATCAATTCTGGAACCATCTCAAGATTATTTTACAAAAAGTTTTTTTTTGCAATATTGCAACAATTGCGGGGTGCACTCAATCTTGAAAGTCTCTCTTCAAAGCACTTTCTGTGGTTTTAGTACAAGTTTAGATAAAATTTGTGACGATTCCAAACTCCGCAAAGCTAATTTCGTCACTTTAAATTATATTTAAATTAATTATTTACTTTGGTGAACGGGCACGAGCGCTGATCGAAAATTCGGTTTGGTCAGTTGGTGGCCGTTATGAAAACGCATTAATTTTTACATAGCAACCCGCCGCCATAAAAATGCAATAGAATTTACATTTTTATGTTTCTGTATTATTCGCGTACAAGCACTTCGGGCTAATTGCCATAAAATAGGACTAATCAAAATGGAACTTTAAAAAGTCTAAAAAACTTTTATTGCATGCATGACAAATTTGTAATCCAAGTTCGAATTTGTGGTCGGTTTTCAACTGTAATGTGGTAAAAATCGATCTATTTATAGAAATTGAAGGCCACACTGTCATAAACATATTTCCATCTGTTGCAAACCTTTCTCGAAATGCCTTATAATTTAAATTACTGGCAACGATCCAACATCTCTCGAGTAAATAGCTCTTGAGGAAGGCACTAGTTACCCGTTAAACGGAAATGTACGAAAAAATTAATTTCAGGGGTCATCAAGATTAAAATGAATTTCTCAAGTGCTAATGCGGCCAAATTAATCATTTTATTTCTCAGAGTAATTGAAAAATTCTTGATTTATATGTGTTGACAATCGCAGTTTATGAAATTGACGGTTTTGGACGGAATTAGAAATTGGCAATTCGACAAATTTCTTTGATAAATCGAATTTCTTCTAGTTCTGTGGATATCTGTGAAATTTATTGCGTTTGTGTTAAAACTGTACAAGAACTTAGCCTAATGTTGAGTTTCGAGTTTAAAATAACACCTCTTTTAAGGTTCTTTGAAGATTTATTTCTCCTATAATTCTGTAAATATTAAAAATATTCCTTAAATTTAAAAGATCAACGCTTTAGAAAAAATTTAAATTACAAATTTAGAAATTCCAGGTATCAAGGAAAATTTAAAACTTTGTCGATTGTCTTCATACAGATTTAATCTAAAAAATGCCAAATTATTGAAAATTGCGGCGCATCCACCATTTTTATAAAATTTCCAAATATCTTCGGACTGTTTCGCGCACGTTTTAAAAAATCAATAACAAAATTGAATACCTTAAACAAAAACCAATAAATGTGGGTCAAACCTTTTAAAATTGTTATTAATATTCATCGAAATTTTAATCCCAAATTTGTTTTAATTGTAAATTTTGTCCTCCTTGTTCTAATCCCCAAAAATCATATAAAGAAAAACTTTACAATCAAAATCTGCGCTTTCGGCTCACTTCTGCTTATAACGAAGAATAACTTATAAACTGTCTTGGAGATAATTTTATATTCATACGAAGGAAATGCAAATTTAATCATAGGCTTGAAATATTTTACGAGGTAATGACATGCTCACGAGACACATTTTGGTAAAATCGTTTTCGCAGTTGTAGTGTCATTTACAACCGAGAAAAATTATCGACACGAAATGAATTTATGTAGAACGCAGAGAAAAGTAACAAAAACTAAAACAAAGTTTGAATCCTGGAACAGCACTGTATTCGTAATAATATGTTTAACGTTTTTTATTTCAATTTCTGTTTTATCTTGGTTAACTTTACTACATGGGGGAGTAGTGCTGAGGCCAGGTTTTAATTTGTATGCAAATTTCAGTGGTTAAAATAAAGCGGAGACTGCCGTTCACAAAAGCATCCCCAAATGGAATATCCCGTTATCCTCGTCCGTAAATTTGCGCCATAAAACTGCTGCTGTTTCTAATTTTAATTGTTCCATCGGAGCGGTCATCTTCTCATAGTAACTTAACAATCAAACGATTTTTAATATCTCTGTAAACTCAACAAGAATCCTATCGTTGTCAAGAGCGAAGCTTACTAATCATGACTATTAATTTAGTACGATTGCAATTGAAGCAATTTCCAACTTTGGGGAGAATGCAAAATCCCTCCTATTTCAACGTCCAACTTTAATTGAAATGCTTGTAAAGCGACCATAACGGGTTACTGTGCAAGCGGTCGTTACGAATAACAGTCCAGTGCCAACGCCCTATTCGGCACTAATTTGCCGAATCTGAATAGCATTTTTTCGATCGAAGGAGAATAAACGATCGGTACGAACATTCATTATCAGTATTAAATTAGATCTTAACGACTTCTGTTGGCACGAAATTATTTATGGTTTCAATTTTGCAAATTTTCGGGCCGCCAATTTCGCATACGAAAATATGAATTTTATTGGAATTAGAGATTTAGCGCCTCCACCATTTTAACTAATTTCTTCGCTCTTGGTCGCAGGAATTAAATGTGGAAAAAATTTGAAATTTCTGTGTTTAGACAGGCGGAAATCGCGACATTCAAGGTTATGCAGTGAAATACTTGGCTCATTCCTTGTTTTTTGCAATGACTTTGAAATCGTATTTTTCTTGGAAATATCTGGAATACTCCTCGTTGCTTATAAATAGACAAAACCTGCGAGAACAAGCAGGAAACTTAACGCTCCAAAAAAATTAAGATGTTATTTGCAAATAATGAATAAACAAGTTGGGAGAAGCTCCCCATTTTTCCTTGCAATTTTTAACATTGTAATTGGAAAATTCCTCGTTTCTGTGTTTACACAAATTAATTCCGGAAGGAAATTGTAAGTTTTTGATTTTGCAGCGATTTCTAGGCTTCGACTTTGACGCATCTCCACGTCACTTAATTCTATTAGCAAATTTTGTAAAATAAAAGGCATAAGAAGAAACGAAAATTTTTATTTAGAGATTTGCCAGTATCTCAATTCTACAGATACCTACAAAATCCTCAATTTCTACATCTAGTCATAGTCCACACAATTGAGATAAAAAATAAGAAAGAATAAGTATTACAAAGTTTTCCGCTGAATCAGCGCTTTTCTACTTCCATCGAGGCGTGCCGAGCGGTTAGAGCATTTTATTTCCGAATCATCAGTCAAATCAAAAAATATTAAGACATCAAAAGTATTCTTCATAAAATTCTGCGGTGGACGAATTTAAGTCATCTTTCTAGCACTAATACAATTTACGCAATACTAATTCGAAGTTGGGTTACATTTGGAGCATTGCAACTTTTTTAACTTCTTGGAGTTTAATCATATGTCGTTAAAATATTGCTTTTATGTTAGTTTAACCATATCAAAAGTTTTTTTTTTTAAATATCACTTTGCTGCTTATTTTTTCAGATAATTTTTTGAACTTGGGAGGTGTTTTCAAAGTCAATTTACTGAGAGGCTGCAATAGTAATAACCTAATAACAGACAAAGTATGATTTGAATACCTCTTTGAACACCCTTTTTATTAGACCTTTTCAAAAAAGGATTTTCTGTAAAAGAAGTGCTTTTATTACTTTTCCCACATTATTTTTATTTTTTAATTTTGAACCATTTGGACACCTTCGTTTTTTTAAGAATTGATTTTAAATGAAAAATAAATTTATTTATTTTAGATTCAAATTTAATTCAAAATTGGCCCATCACGTTTGTTAATGATACAGCCTAAAATGTGGACCGCTACCTTATTCCGATAGTGAAATCTATCGAATTTGTAGCTGAAAGACAAAATTTCCTAGTGACTGTGGCGATGAGTTCACAAAAGTCCATTGTGCTTCACATTTAAGAGTGTATCGTGAGTACCAATGGTTGGCCCATCTTGAATTATACATCATTTTAAAGGCAGAAAAACAAGCTTTCATTTAAGATTAAATAAAGCAAAATCGAAGGGGTCCAAATAGTTTTAAAATGGTAATAAAAAGTTAAAAGCACTTTATGTACCCAAGAATTATTTTTTTTACAAATCTGACCTCATCAGAAATCATATTTATTCAAAAATTATTTTGACACGAGCCCAAAATAAAAATTTCAATAAATAAGGAGTCAACTAATAATATTCGTATTTTAAAAAATCCCATGTTTCAAATTAAAGTCGATCACACCACATCAGCAATATTTTTTTAAAGATTATTTTGACTGCGACTAAATCTGGAGAAACAATTACCAAATTTATCAAATTTCGAAAAATCGCAGTTTTTTTAGCTCTGCAAAAACCTCCTTGAGAAATCTCTCGTTTCTGTGTTTGTGCAGATGTGCTCTACAAGGAAATAGCGACCGCATTCAAGACAGTTAAATTTTATTTGCAAATACTTGACTTTTCCATCATTTCTGGCTTTGAAAATTCGCATTTTCCTCTTTTCTGTGCTTTGACAGAGCCGCAATTTTGCAACATCTTTTAAATTGTCCTACATTAGCGCTCGATTGTTACAAACGGACCAAATCTAAAATTTGATTAAATAAAAATCCCTAAATGAGGCATCAATTAAACTGAAAATCTCTAAACCACAAATAGATCTAAAGAATTTAGAAATTCAAACAGCATGAAAACGTTATATGAGCTTGAGTACTTTTAAGTGGCGTGGCGGGGCTTTGTCCAGCACCAATAATTTTTCTCTTTTTGCCCCAGTCCACATTTTCCACAATAAAATTATTAAAAGAGCCATTGTCGGAAAAAATAACTCGTTATATTGCTGTCGATGGGAAATATTTCCATCGAACTTTTTGTTTTCGCAGTAATTATTGGTGAATTTACAATAAACATCCAGTTGATTGATTGCCCTTTTTAATCTAGTTTGATTAGCTCCATGTAAGGCTACATATCCAATCAACGATGAAAGACTCGCGGCGTTGATTAAAACGACTCCCGTTTTTTGTTAATTAGAAAAAAATCTCACCTAAATTCGTCACCTCGCAGGGGAGGACAATCGTGTCTCCAATCACAACTCGGAAAGTGTTTGGTCTTGACACGAACCTGGGCACGATGTCCTCGTTGAAATTTGGACCTAAATTGGAAAAATCATCAAATACCTTTTCGCTGCTAGTTATGCATAAGAGCGGGAATCTCCATCAACATTGAGTTGGATGCTGGATGGTGATTGATTAGCCCACATTGTTTAATACCGCTCACAACCTGACTGGAACTTGAATTATAGATGGTTGAGAGCAACATATTCGTTCTGGATAACAGAGTTCCAATTTATTAACGTACAATGCAAACACGGTCGCGGTTTGTGTAATGTACCGACATGACAATAAAAATTTCGGTTTTATTTTACAATTTGTGAAATTCTCCAGAAGAGTTCCGTGGTAATTATCATCAGAACGCTTCCACTGTCGTAAAAACGTACAAAAAGTCCGGCTTTTATGACAGCAGAAATGTAAAACCGAGCTACACTTTATGGTATGGATATAGACACATGCAATTTCCCACAAGTTTATTACCACAACTACTTGCAGTTTTTTCCATTCTCACGAACTCACCTGAATTAAGTATCCCCAAAGAAACATTAAAAACGTCAAATAGAACAAGAATAATCCCTAATTTGTACATGGTCTCGTTTCACTTTGATTTTCCACTCATTTTGATCACAACTTTACCTAAAGTTAAAAAAAAAGTAGTTCAAACATTCTTAATTTTTCCGACGGACTTTTTCGAATTAGACCCGACACGTACGAGCGCCTATGTTGGGGAGAACATGAGGTTGTTCCCTGAAAGTCCGCTGCCAGAATACAACTGAAACTGAATGAAAAGCGACGTTAAACCGAGCACTTAGGGGTTCGGGATTCGGATGAATTCGAATGCGCGCTTTCTCTGTCGCAATGTGGATGAATCTGATAAATGTTTCGTGTAATGATAATTCTACTACAAATAATGGCTTGGCTTATCTACCACCATAAGATTACAGAAGGTGCTGGCCTTAATTAATAGCGCATTTTTCTTATGCGGGAAAAAGAAAGCGCGGGGAAAATGTTACTGGTCTTTGATTAATGTGACTCTGTTTATTTGACGCGTTGGTAGGCCTGTTCTTTGACAGGACAGAATGAGACACATGTCAATTACGGTTAAAAGTGGTGCTTTACTGGTGCTTTCAACATGTCATTAATTGAGACTGTATCTTTGGTTGTGTAAGAGCTGCGGCGATGAAATTTGGGGAGGTTGCGACTCTTGACTATTTAATTAACTGTACTAAATTTAAATAAAAGTTTTGGAAAGACAAAAGCAGATTTTTGAAATTTTTATTTTAGCTCAAACCCAAAAAACTCAAAATTAAAAAAAAATAAAAAAAATTATCTGTGGTTGTGTGAGAGCTGCAGTGATAAAATTAGGAGAGGTTGCTACTCTTGACTTATTTATTAACTGTACCAAATTTCAAAAATGTAGGGCAACAAGCTTAGATTTTAGAAATTTGTCTTTTAGAAGAAACTTAAGTCTCAAACTTCTAAATATTCTCATTTCTCTTTATTTGTACTCGACAGACCGCACAACTTCACGCTTTTTTTTATACAAATACATAACTATTTTAAGCACCCATTTAAAACACCCTTCGGCTCACCCCTCGAATTTTCAAAACCAGTTCAGTGATGCCTTTACAAACCAAACTAGTTTCTTTTGAATATTTTCATTCTTTCATCAGATGAGTGATAGCAAATTTAGCACACTATAACCGACATTGTTTACTTTACCGTTATTTGCAAATTACGCTCTCAAAGCCATAGATTAATCAGAGTTCGATCTCCAGTTACTAATTTGTGTGAATTTGCCGCAATGTGTATCCAAAGCTGCAATTCACCAGTTTCACCTTCATCGATTTTAGAGACGATAGAGAAAATGGTAAAATTATGACTATTTGTGGAATGGGTAAACAAGAATTTGAGGCTCGTAAATGTCACAAAAATTGGCTTCCACTCCAACTCACAATCCAGTTAATTACAATTATAATACGGTGGCGTCAACATTGTAATCGAATATTACATTAGCTGTTATGAGCAGTAAGCTGTCTTGTACCACATGTTTTACATATCGCTAACCACCCCGTGAAATTATTAAAGGGCGTATTAAGGAAATTTGCTAAACATGCTCAGAGTGTAATGAGAATCTCTTAATTTTCCAAGGAGATTAACAATAACATGTTAAATAAAATCATTCGGATTTTTTAAGAAATGTAATCTAAATAAAGAAGTTGCAAAGGAATAATCCAGGCAAATTTTTTGTCGGTCGTCTTTGATTTCCCGTTATTTACTTTTTCTTGAGTCTTTCGTTCTCTATACCTATACTTTGATCAATTTATTGGTTTCCCCAGTTTCTCCAGATTATTTTTAAATTTGGGCTTTTCAGATTCTTAGTATTCTTCGATTTCTTTACGTTTTTATTAATTGATTGTCTTTGATTCTCTGTGTGGAATATCCAGCTTGTTCAAAACTTTTGAACTTGAGCTTTCAAATCTTTTATTATTTTCAAACAAACTTTACATCTTTTAAGTATTTTTTTACTTCCTCAAAATACGTTCATTAAATTATTTTAATTTGGATTCTTTTGTTTCTTTTAATTCTTTTGATTCTTCGATTCCTTAGATTTTTGGATTTGCTTAGACTTCTTCCAGTCTTATACTTCTTTAATTTCTTATTTCCCAAATTGATTTGCTCATATTTATTTAATTCGTTGAATGTTTTTAGATTCTTTAAATTTGTTAAATTCTTTAGATTCCTTACAAGAAGCTGATCGTTTCCTATTGGATTCCTCAGATTCCTTAAATTCTTTGGATTTCGTAAAGTAAATGTTTTCTAAACTGTTTAAATTAAATTAATTCGATCAATTCTATGGATTTATTTACCACATCGACTTCTTTGGATTCTTCAAATTCCTTGTTTCTTTATTTCTTATTTTTTTTTGTATTCTCATGATACTTTACTTTTATTAACCATCTTATCTCATTATTCCTTTAATTGCACCATTTTGAATACTTCTAAAAATCATCAAATAATTTTTATTTTTCTAAATTTTATAGATTTTTTATGTTGCCTTCACAAACTTTGGAGTTTTGAAGTCAGTTAGCTGCTCCAGTTTTTTAATTCTCGAGATTCCTCAATTTAATTTTGAAATTTTACAAATAAAAATATTAAAAAATTTTGTGCCCCTACATATTTTTTGTAATATTTTCACTATCTTCCAGAAGCCTCCACATCATTAAGACAAGAAGTTTTCATCACGATAGGTGCTTCACACCCTTGCCAAAGCTCGTAAGCGCATTTGCGCCATATTGCAAGATCATCAATAAGATCCCCATTGATGACTGGACAGATCTTTGATGTCGAAACAGATGACGAAATCTGCGATTATAATTTCCCCGAAATTCTAAAATCGATGCTTAATTATTACATAATTGAAATATGGTGGATGCGCCGGGTCAAGACTACATTTGGTCCAGTTAATTGTCCTTTAATGGGACTTAACTTACCTCCCTCGAAAATTTATCGACATTTTAACACTAAAACGCCGCGATCTCTACATACTTCGCATTAAAATTAAACTTTGGTAGTGTGGTGCACAAAGTTAACTTCGCAAACTAGCGTACATCCTGTTCATGAGAATAATGGAATCAGCAAAATTATTCACAAAATTTTAAAATTTCGTTTTTAAAAACAACGTCATGTAGTATTGTCCGCAAACTTTCAAACGCAACGTGCATTTTGTTCGGTCACATAAAAGCACAAACTTCATTATTCACACAAATGGGCAATTCAGGTCGCGAAAATTTTAACGAAACTTTGATAATGAGTGACCTTTATACACGGAGAAAACTGACAATATTTGCAGTCAAAACAAAATACAAAATAGTGTTTGCTGACATGAAAAATTCCGTTATATTTTCATTCAATCAATAGTTGTAATAGATAGAAACACGATTTGGATAAATATTTTGATAAAACCGGGGAAATTGGTGTAACAGAACCCGACAATTTATTCATTTTCAGCAATCGCAAAGTTTTATTACCGCCGTGAAAAACACAAGTTTGCAGATTGTTTCCTTAAAAGTTTTTATTATTCGGGGACAATTGTGAAAGTTTGTTGTTGATAAAATAAACAACAATTTCACAACAGATGGGCTGACACTTTAAATCCGCACATTTTCTGAGTGGAAGTAACATTCCATTAATTTTTTTATGTTTTGCTCCTTAAAAATATAATAAAATTCTACTTACAACAAGAGTATCGTTATAAAGAAGACGACTCATAACGAGCGATTTTATAAGAGCTTGGAGATTCTAAAACCGATTCACACAGCTACGTTGGTGCGTGAAATATAGAATTAATTCAATTATGTTTGGAAATGAGTGAATTTTGATATAAAATTTTAGTCGCGCCTCTGTTACTGACAAATATTGTTTGCTCATTAATAGTTTATTATCTTCCATCGTGTTGCGCAATTTATAACACTGACGTTGACGTTTAAATTATTATTTTCTGAAGCATCTGCAAAACTAACGCCCAACTTTGGCAATTAAGCGTCTTGTAATTTGGTGTAGCTCGAGCCGATTTTAAAAAGGAATATTCTGATTCACTTAATGTGTCAACAAAGTTTAACATCATGCGGCTGTAACGAATATTAAATAAACTAGATATGACCCCAATATCATTTCCGAGCCCTCAACTACAACATTATATAATCTCATTTGTATGAAATCCAACCATTATTCCTGTTCCACTACAAGTGTCTGCATTACTTGAAATATCTCTCGTTTCATTACAATTACTACTTATCTCCGAGTTGATATGATTACAAAGTAACGAGTAAATGAAAAAAATGCTTCGCTTGGAAAATTCTTGTATAATGAACGGTTTGGAAGTAATCAAGGCGGATTTATGCTGGTCGCATTCTGGAGATCTCAACTGCCTTCACGACTATTGGCTAGTTACCACCATTTTCTTGTTGGAATTCGGGTTGCAAGAGTGATTTATCATTGATTTTCGTAAGACTGAAATAATGAAAAATTGTAGAATCAAAAGTTATAAAAATGGTGGATGTGCCACAATTAAATTTGTATTTACTAGCAGTTGTAGTTTCAACTTAGTTTTTCAACTCGCTTCATTTTTATTACATTCCCTGCATTTGTTGGATCATCCCATTGACGGTAGCCACTAAATGCACATTCACGACTTGAGTGCATCCAAGGAGAGACGTTCATATTCCTCGCTTAAAAGCGTAAGAGGCAAAGTTTTAATTAGCTTATCTACTCTGAAAACCAACTCGACTAACAAATCGCTCCTTCCACAATTGTCACGATTTGTTCAGTTCAGTAGAGTGAAGTCTGTAACTTGAATTACAATTAATGGTTGTCAGAAGATGAAAATAGTTAGTAGAAATGAAAATAGTTTTTAAAAGCGAGTAATTTCTTCAGCTACAAAAAGGGTAATTGAAGGGTAAAAAGCCATTTATGGAAATTGCGCATTTTCGTGTTGCAGTGCCTTTTACATAATTCTCTCTGATCTCTATGTATAGCATGATATCGATGCAAAAATGAACTTTTACGAAACATGTTATTGCAGTATTCTTGAACGTGCATCGATACTATTGTATGAATATTTAAAAAAATATTTTGCATTATTCAAAAGTTCTGTCTTCTACTTTTGATCGATTTTGTAATATCAACTTAATTGCAAATATAAAATCAATTTTATTACCCGTCCCATTCATTCAATAATTTCAACACAAGCAAAAACAATTCCCATTTCGCCTGTATGTGCAATAAGTTTCCTACTTAATATTCATAATTAACAAACAAATATTTACGATGACATTCAAGCAAGCTCAGCACCATTTCCATCACAAAAGCAGATGTTGTGTAGACGCTAGCGCTGCACTTGTTCCAAAACTTCAATTCAAATATTGGTTCTTTCCAGTGTACTGCAGCTTTGTCGAGCACGAAACTTATTAATTCGTTTCCTAGAAGTTGGTGAATATAAATGTACAATGATTATGAATATTCTAAAGCAAATATGTCGACTTATTTGGATTTCATGCACGTTATTAAATTTGGGACGATTTACTGAGGATTATTACATTTTAGTTGTGAATGGAAACTTGTTTCGGCATGTTTTGCACTGGATGCAAGTCTTGTCAGTTTCATTATTCCATGATCACCGAGGAGGCGATATCTCGCTTGTTTGCGGAGCAAACTTAAGTTATTTGTGTTCATTTTACGCAGAATTTCACGCGGAATCCAAAACTGTGCTATTTTTTACGTACAGATACCAGCTTTAGAAACGATAAGTCAATTGTCGCTAATCTATCGATTTGCGCCATTGTTTTTCTCGCGTTTTTATTGCTTAAAATCCGCGCTCAAATATCCAAAATTTTATATTTTTTCGAAAAAAAATGAAATTTTTGTTTTTAACCTACACTTCTAAACTTTTTGACCTACCAATTTGAGATTTGTCCACTTGATTTCGAGCTGCTCTGAGTATGTATAATTCTGGTAGTTCTAACGTTATGGCAATGAAATTTTCGAAAATGATCAATACTATGTATATTAGTATGTTTATTAAAAGAGGCACTAAATAGGTAGTGTTTATTAATTGTGGCAAATCTCAAAACTGTAGAGCAGAAGAGTCAAATTTCGGAAAAATTTTAAAACTAACCAAAAAATTTGTATTAAATTCCTTAATTCTTGCAGTTGTAGCGCTACAGCAATGAAATTTACGCCAATTGCAATGTTTTGTATGTTTATTAACTATGCGGAATCTCAAAACTATACGACAAAATATGTAGTCAAAATTTGGATTTTCTTTAGAACGGACCAAAAAAATTGTTTGGAACTTATAACTCTGCTGGTTTTAACGCTTTGCAAACGAAAACTGTACAAGCTGTGCCAAATTTCTAAATTATAGAGTTAAAAATTCAAATTTTAGATTTTGTAAAAGAAATGGTTGCTCAAAATATCTAGTTCATTTGTCAACCAAACTGACGTTACTTGAACTCATTTTACGCAGAATTTTACGCTAAATCAAAATTTGGGCTCAAAATTCCCGTAAGTCGACAAATAACTGACCGATTGAAATTTCGGTTTGTCGGCAGAGGACCAAAAGTTTGAAGAATTGGAAATATCGATGCTCCATATTTCGGAAACTACGACAGATAAACTTATGCGGTTTTCACCATCGTTTTTCTCACATTTTGTTTGCTAAAAATCGTACTTATCCCAAAATTCAAAAAATGATTTTTTTTCGATAAAAATTTTCCGACTCGAGCAATGGAAAACTGAATTTTTTCTTTCGATTGAAATTTAACTCAACAGTTTAAAAAAAAAAACTAGTTTTGCACACTCAATTCATGCTTTTTTAGACTTGCACCAAAAAAACAAACACAGGAATATAACACAGTTGCAAATTTATTGTCAGACTCTAACATCCCACATAACAATAACAATTGTGATCTTTACATTTTCATTCGCATTCACCAATATTTTTCGCACGAACAACGTATTCAATTTGTCATGGTGTGCTTTATTCACATTTTCGATACAAAACAACTATCAAAAGAGTTAAACGGCAAAGTGTGTTCTATAGAATCCTTGACCTGAAAAGAAGAAAAAAAATTCTTCGCACGGTAAAAAATTCAGCTTCACCTATGCTTTGTAGAATAATACATGCGTCTTCGAATTTTCTTAGATAAAAAATGTAACATGTGAAATTTGAAGCGGTATCGCAATTTTCCTCACTAGAATCAATAAATTATCTTCTTTTATTTAACAGTAAGAGTTACCTGGCGATGTAAGCTATGTAATTAGGGAGAGTTGACGCGGATCCACAAGAAGAAATTTGCATGAAAGAGTGTTTAAAAACGAGTTGATTTGTTTCTGCGTCCAGAATCTTAATATTGATTTCTCCAATTTCGAAAATGACGGGTTTTTTCGTGTCAGTGCTCCGAGTATTGCTTAAATACCTCTTTATTCCTTCCTCAATTTGCTTTACACTGCCTTTGCCTCCAACATTGACAGAGCCAATGTAATCTCCTTTGAATCCAGTCTTTGTATTCTGAGTAATAGACACACTGCTGGAAATTCTAAATGACTTTGATAACAACGCAATAATTACTTACTTGGTGTTGTCATTTTCCTGTGTAGTCTTTGGTTTATCCGTAATTCCCAAAGAATCGATTTGTAACTTCCTCAAAATACTCTTCATAGGTAAGAAAATATCTTGAGATTGCTTATGAAAAGCTTTGATTATTATCAAAGTGACGGGTCGCCCCTTACTGAGTCGTAAAATTGAATTGAGTCGACCTTTACAAGACGAGCTTATATCGTTACCATTCATATTTGCCAAGACGTCGCCGGTTGATATGTCGGCCTTAAAAATCGAATGAAATAAACGAAGCCACAAAATTTCGATTTACATATTCTGAGACCACTCCATTTGGTGCTATATGAACGATAACGGCTCTGTTTTCTGAAAAACTGCACGAAATTAACGTTTAACTCAGTCGCACCAACCTAACGCTAATTCCTAAGCTGTTACAAGGGACGAGCTCCAATTTTACAAGATCTGGAATCCGCCACGTTTCGTCCAAGAAGTAACTATTGCGTAAGTCTAAATCGAAGTTAATTTTCCCACTTTGTAAAAGGACGGATAATAATATCGCCGACAGGATTTCGTCTCCCATTATCGAATGGCGTAGATAAAAACTTTGATTTTTATTGGAATTGATCTGAAAAAGTTCACGGCAATTTCAATCACGCCATCGTCGTACTTACTATCGATTGCAAGGGGAAATGTAAGCAGTTTTTCATCAAGCAGTGACGGACTAACAAGCGAAACTTTCCCAAAGACGTCCTCACATTCTTACAACTTTGTACTTCATTCAAGCTGGAGCCGTACTTAAAACCCACCAAATCCGTTCCTGTAGGAAGCGAGCACATCCAGGAAAACGCCTCATTTTTTTTATTGCTGTTGAACAAAGTCTGAGTTTCGGTCAAACTCGCGTGGAAAATTTTCTCAAGAACGTCGCAGAAACCTTCGAGATTGGGACTAGCGTCGGTGACTTTCTGCGTCTTCGACTCGTTGACGAGTTGGAGGAGGTGGCCTAAAATTCGAATTTCCCGCGCTCATGTAGGCAACACCCACCGCTTGTTACTAATATGTGCTGCATACTAAAGCGCGCTCTTGTAATAATTATCAAAAATGAAGAGAAATTGTTGAGATTTCTTATCATTTTTTGAATCCAACAATAAAAATTGAATATTTATGACAGCTAGTGATAATAACATAACCTCAATACTTGCTGTCAATAATAAGAATTCCACATATTTACCTTTAATATCTTTAATTAATGGGTCACTGACTGACATCGTTATCTGGAAACGGTCCGATTACTTTAACAGACGTTTTCAAGTTATTTTCGAATTATTTTATCTACTTAAGCGACGTTATCACTCGCTGGCGCAGTGCTTGAAAACACGACGAGTTAGCGCACTTTCAGTAACTTTTCAATGACAAATTGATTAAATTCACGGTAAAATTCCCGCCCCAATTGACACATTTAAGATTCAAGAAATGGCAGAAAATATACCTGATATTGCGACTGTCGTCGAAAATGCCAAAAAAGTCTTCAAAAGTGAGTTTCAAGAAGATGCAAATGTTACCGTTTTTGCCCCGGGAAGGGTCAATTTAATTGGGGAGCACATCGACTATAACGACGGATTTGTGATGCCCATGGTGAGTTTTTTCCTTTAGCTGTCAGATTTTGAGTTTGAGGAGATTGTCATCCTTAAATTGATTTCTAATTAATTTCGTTGTTACAAACTTTGCGGCGCGAATTTTTTCCTCTTTTCTTTCTTTGGATTAAATTATTTATTATCCATTTATTTTTATTTTCTTGATGGTTCATGTGGTCAGTATTATTACGTAATATCCCTAATCAGCTAATTCAGAAGTACTCTAGGCACAAACTTGAACCTGTCCAAATTAGAATTATTTGATTTGTTTCAATTGATTCCCTTAAAATTTGGCGTTTCTTCGTCAATAAAATTGTTAAAATGACATGAATTCAATGCAATTTCACTTAATTTCGCATGCCCGTTTCGTTTTTAACAAATTCTAGGAATAATACGCTTATCAAATCTCGTAGTCAGAAGCTGTCTAAATATTTAGATAAACAAATAATTGCGCAATTTTGTAGATTGTCAAGATAAGTTGCTTAGAAACAATATTGCGATAAACTGAAAGAAAAATAAGATTTTTCTGTATTTACGGAACACCAATAGTTTAATAATTTATTTTTTATTTGTTAAATTTATAATATTTATGTCTACTGCAATATTCTTATCATTTTTTTAATTGAATGGTGAAAGAAATTTTCTGGGCGCAACTGCTCCACAAAATCTGTGGATTTTAAATTGTAAAAAAATGCAAAAATGTTGCCAAATTGAAAAAAATACCAATATCCGGCTTTTTATTAATTTATTTTTATATATTTATTTATTTAACATTAACTATTTTGTCATTTTGGTCGTAAAAATGTTGCAAAAATACAAAAGAGTATGATTTGGTTATTTCCGGTTTAGGGCCTAATAATTCTAATTCGATTTTGCGTTAACGCAAACCAGGGTTACCATGGATACTGCGCCATCGGTCATTCGGCTTCATTTTACCCAAATTTTGGAGTTGAAGTTTGCTTATAATTAGTTAGCACTACAAGAACGAGATGATGCAAGTCGTTTCGTCAACTACTTGTCTACCCCATGTTTGAAAAAATGTTGACGCTCAACAATGCTTTAGCGCCTTGTGCTTTATTTTATTTTGCATTTGACAGTGCCGCTGCGAAACAGATTTGCGGCGCTGAATTAGAATTGACCCCTTATAGTTAGTTTAATTTTTATGTAATTATTTATACAGTAGCGGCCAAAATGAAGTGGTACAAGTCTTAAGCCATATTTTTCAAAAATTGAGCTGTGTAAAACAGACTTTCAAAGTAGACATATGATAATTATTGTAGGTTTAACAATGACATTAATAAAACAAAAGGAAAACTGTTTATGCAGTGGTTTGCTTATTTTCTTTTACTTTTTAATGCATCCGCAATCTACAAAACTCCTTTAGGTATATTGTAGGCACAGATTACTCCTTTTTTAAGGGCCTAGTATTGGTAGTTATAATAACGTTCTATTAGTAGTTCAACAGTTTAATTTTTGGCTTTGATTACAATATCGTTTAAGAGCTGTCCCATTTTATTTTGGCAGTGACTGTATAATATTGTCATACTTGGTATTTTTGTCGTAAAAAACGACTATTTAAATCCAGACTACAGCCAAAAAATTTTTATTTACGATAGGACCATAAAATCCATAACGTTTGTCGATTTTAATTGTAAAAAATGCAAAAATGTGGTCAAATTGCAAAAAAGTGAGATTTGGTTGAATTTTTTCTTTTTTGCTCAAATTCAAATCCAACAGGACCGGACCATACTAAAAAGGGCCTTGCAATTCAAAGGAGCGCAGAAGCTCTGCTATAAAAACAGTTTATGTAAGCCCAACTATAGCAAATTTAATAATTCATGAGGAATTTAGTGTGATCTGAAACTTGTTGAACCAACATAAGCTAGAGAAATTTCATGCCAAATCGAATTTATAGACTCAAAATTGTTGCAGATTTTTGAAAATTTTGTTTTTTAAAAAACGCAAAACCTCCAGAGTGATGAGCAGAAAAAAGTAAAAAAAATGCAATTTTGTGCATTTGCGAGGTCTTATACAAGCGAAGGTTCTACAAATTTGACAGTGAAAGAAAGTTTAAAAATAGACCGCCAACATTTGGACAACAAAGACTATAAATTAATATTCAACAGAGTTACACTCCTATGTAAAACAATATTTTCCTTCACAAACACAAATTTGCGAGCTTTGTCGAAGGCCATTTAAAAATAATCGTGCGATGGTTATTCAAATCGATTTTACTAGTCATCTCAAACTGAACTGTTGTTACATTTCCTTTGACGTATAATATCAAAAAACACACCTATTAAAGTGTTTTTTCAGAGTTATTACAAAGATATACTAATCGCTGTAATCATAATAGCACAAACAACAAAAGTTTATTGTCAATAACATTAAAATTTGCGCGACTAGAACTCATACCTATAAAGTGCTCGTTCTAATTTTTGCATTTAGAAAGTATTGAGCTAAACCGAGTTTTATTAACCGTAAATTTAACTTGACGGATATTTTGCCCTAGAGAACCGTTTGGTCGTTCAAAACATGAAAAATGTCACATCGTCTTAAGTAGTTTTATCTTAGTTTACTACAGAAGACCATACTTAATCAGATCAGTGATCACAATATTAAATGTTAATATCTTGATGAGCGATAAAAAGTACTCCACATATTACAGGCTTTACCTCTTATAACTGTTATCGTTGGAAAAGTTACCGATGGGGAAATTTCCACCGTCGTTACAACAAACCCAGATGCGGATCCTCCAAAAAAAACAACGATTGAAATGCCCAACCAAAACGCCTTGGTAAAGACTATCCCACCGGGACCTCCAAAATGGGCAAATTACGTCAAAGGTATTAGTTGGTAAACAAGAGAGTAGGTGGTAAAAAATTCTTGTAGGAGTTATATCGAACTACCACGGAGGCACACCTCCTGCATTTAATGCGGTGATTAGCAGCACTGTACCAACGGGGGGCGGCTTATCAAGTAGTGCCGCTTTGGAAGTCGCTACTTATACTTTCTTAGATGCTTTAGTGGGGCCCAATCCAATCATGTTAGGGGAGTTTTTGAGTTTTCTCTTTTAAAACTGGTTGTTTTAGGCCCACTGATAAGGCTCTAGCTTGTCAGAAAGCGGAGCATGACTACGCCAATGTGCCTTGTGGAATTATGGACCAATTCATTGCCATGATGGGCAAAAAAGGCCATGCGCTCCTTATTGACTGCAGAAATATGACATCAACTTTACTCCCAATGTCCGATCCCAACATTGTAGTACTAGTAACCAACTCCAATGTCAAGCACGAACTCACAGGAAGTGAATACTCCTCCCGAAGAACGCAGTGTCACGAAGCAGCCCTACTGTTAAAAAAACTGAGCCTAAGAGACGCGAAGTTAGAAGACATTGAATGTAATTCCTCCGGATAATTTTTCTGTTTTTCTCCAATTCTTTCTAGATTTGAAGTCCATCAACGCGGACGAAAATATTATCAAACGAGCACGTCATGCTGTTACTGAAATCAAAAGAACGACGGATGCCGCAGATGCTTTGAAATCCAAAAACTTCAAGAAGTTCGGACAACTAATGGTTGAAAGCCACAATTCGTTGAGGGATGACTTTGAAGTGTCTTGTGCCGAACTCGACCAGTTGGTAGAGTTGGCAATGCAAGTTGAAGGGGTTTTCGGGAGTCGGATGACAGGGGGAGGTTTCGGGGGATGCACCGTGACGCTGGTATAAGATTGAGTCGTGGAAAAGAAACTATAATTTTTACTTATTTACACAAAAATTTCAGGTGAAAGCCTCTGCTGTGGGCGCAGTCATTGATCACATCAAAAAGAAATACTCTGGGAAACCGACATTCTACATCTGTAAACCGAGCGATGGGACCCAAATTCTAACTAAATAAAATTATCTAAATAAATTCTAACAACTTTCACGATTTTTTCATCCTGAGCTCGTGCAATAAAAACGCCTTCATACTTGGATCGGTGACTTTCTCATTGATTTCCTTCATGGCTTTTTCGCCCCCATCTTTATAATATTGGCGCAGTTTCTCCGCATATTCCAACCAAACGCAATTCGCACAGCCCGACATACAACAAGTCGTGGGTTCCTCGGGAAAATCGTCTTTTTTCTTACTATCATCATTTTCCGAGTGACATTCCTGACAGAAGAAACTTAGGTTAGGTTCCAAACTCCGAAAAAAATCTACAACGTGATAATGACAAAAGGTAATGTTTTAAATGAGCTGTACAAACTTAAACGAGTCCTTGACACAATTTTGCCCACGATCATTTCTTGACAGAGACATCCACTTGGAAAGACAGTCAAAAGTTAGGTTATGTAATAAAAATGACAACACTGCACACACCCTGCATGCCACTGGCTAAAGCGTGAAAACTAAAATAAAACTGTCGCTCACAAGATCTCTCAAGTCTTCGGTTATCTGTACAACACGGACTTTGGTGTAAAACCATTTTTAAAATTTGAAAATCTTGCTCGATTCAAGTTGTGACGTTGGTAGCACGTGGTCTGCATAATGTTTAAATCGCTGTTACCTTGGAAACACACAAAAACAAAAGTGATGGTCCCAGAACAAACGATGGAAGATGGTAAGTAAGAAACGTCTAAATTCGTGACAAATAGACTATTTTCCGATCATTTTTTGCTTTCTTACTAATCCCCGGATGCCCGTTGCAATTATCGCAAATGTTTATTCACAATCTTTTGCAAATGAAAGAAAAACAGCGTCATGTGGCCCTCCCACTCTTCGTCTCTTCGGGAAACTCCAATCCTAAGCTAAAATTGATCCCAAAATAGCCATTTCTATTAATAATAGCCCTAAATTATCCGATTTTGTGTTGTTGCACCGGTTTTTTGTCAACGCGACTTCCGTTGGAAAATAGTCATGATTTGAATTTTCCTCGCACATTTCTTTTTAAGAATCTATGCATAAAACTTGCTCACCTTCAGCATCTTCCACCGCAACTTTATTTTTGCAGTCAGTTGTGATTTCGTCGTTTGTTCAATAAGTGCAATATTATGTTAACGAAAACTTTCAGTCAGTACCAATACGTTACGTAAGGAACCCATTGAATGGGTGACCTCGGCATTGCAAAATAAGGTGCATGGAATGAATATTTATTAAATATTGATTTCTATCTTAAACTGTGAGACCAAAAGCTGGGAAAACAGGTGAGCAAAGTAGAGCGACTTTCTTTTCACTGGAAATTCAACAATAGGGGTCTTTTGGTTTGAGTAAAATTATTGTTTATTTGTTGCAAGTTGTTGGTAAACAAATTTGTGTACACCCACTCAGCGCATGGTTTTGGCGTCTTCATCATTGTAAGCTAATTTAATTTAATTTGATTTAATTAAGACTGCAAGAGGGAAAAAAATCTGAGAAGTTAAAGTCTAAACAACGAAAGCACTTAATGCGTACAAGGAATGTGTTGTTACCCAATTGTTTGTTTAACCATTTAGTTAGCTTACACTTAAATTCAATTAGCAATCGAAATTAAGAGCCATTTCAGTTGGTTATTGGGCAGGTTTGGCCCAAATTGAATTAGCGCAAATTACTTCCTGCTTTAGTCTGATGCCTTAGTATAAATTAGTTAGACCATCTGTCTGATTTATTAGTCCCAGTTTCGATCCAAGCAGTCAG
This sequence comes from Gnatocerus cornutus, assembly GCA_029298725.1. NCBI lineage: Eukaryota > Metazoa > Arthropoda > Insecta > Coleoptera > Tenebrionidae > Gnatocerus > Gnatocerus cornutus. The sequence continues at coordinate 16,041,163 of CM055515.1, forward strand.
ACCTTCGAAAAGTCTAATTAATTAGTTCTAATTTTTGGTGTGTGCTTATGTGAATATCACTCAATTCGATTTAGTTTCATTAATTTAAAATTCAAATTAATGTAATTCCTTGTTAGCCTGATTTAATCTAAATTGAATTAGTCTCTAGTTAACATCAAAATTCAATAACTTCTTTCAGTTGCATTTAACACAGATTAGTTCAGAGTACCAAATTTACTTTGCTTATTGTTAGTCTAATTAAGTGTGAATTAATTAGACTTTGTTTGATTCAGCCCTGAAATTAAATTTAAAAGTCTAATTTACTCTTTACTAGGTCCGTGTTCGGATAAAATTCTGGCTACTTCGTTGTGTTTTATCCGTCTGAATTAGGCAGAACAAATTCAATTTAATCGTACAGTTAATTCGGTTTTGTCTGCTTTTGACGACAACTTTAATTACGCGTGTAAATCTCAATTCAGCTTAATCAGCACAAATTACTTTTAATTACTCAAAATAAAAGGTTTCTCCTTTTATAATAATACTAATACTTCTTATAACGACATTATTTCTAATACATTTTTCAATCTCGCAAAAACGATTACGAAACAGGTAGTTACAAACTTTCTTGATAACATTTTTCATATTAAAAACACGCAACCTCTACCTCAATTTAGTGACTAAAACCACAAATGAACTCAGAGATTTGTTGTCAGATAATAGGAACTTTGATTTGTGCGACAGAACAATAATTGCTTCCATTGTTTTTCGATTCGGGTTCGTCCTAAATTGAGTTGAACTTTAATTAAATGACCTTTCAACAAAACTATAAATATTCACCATCATTTGTGTCGAACAATAGAACCCCAACAATGATCTGCTCCAATATGCTTCTTGTAAAATGAAAATATCAACGAATTTATTACAGTAGCTCCTGTAAAGAATCTCTGCATTTCCCGGGCGTTTAATTCAAGTTAAATTGTCAAGAAAATTTCGAATTAATTTTAAAACCGACCATCAATTTCCAGCTTGTTTTTAATTCCGGTTTTGATTCGATTAATTAAATTTACGGTCAGCTGAAGTGGGCGCGCGTTCGAGTCTATTTTAAACAGGCGAAAGTTTGCCGTAAAATCCAACATTTCCGTTTTCCGTTAATCTGTCGAACACAGCTGTCGGCGGAATTTTATTTCACTATTCCTAATAAAACTATTTCGGGGAAGTTTGCTACAGACTGTTTTCTCCTTCCCCAGAACAAGGCCTCCAAGAACTGAAACTCATCCCCTGCAGTACGTGCGCCCGCACTTTCCTTCCTTTGCCCTTAAAGAAACACGCTCCCGTCTGCGAGAAAAATGCCGCGAAAAAACGCAAAGTCTTCGATTCTTTGAAGCAACGCGTCGAAGGCACAGATCTCGCCCAGTTCCACCAAAAGTCGTATCTTAAGCGGCAGGATTCCACTCCGAAAACTGCAGAAAAAGTCAAAAAACCCAGTCGGTGGGAAGAGAGTCACCAGAAACTCGTCGATGCCATCAGAACTGCGAAAGGCGCAGCCAGAGACATGTCTCCAACGAAAAAACAGTCAGTGACCACTCCGTCGAACGAACGGTGTCCTCATTGCGAGAGGCAATTTGGGCCGAAAGCGTTCGACAGGCATGTGGAGTGGTGCAAAGAACACAGAACTAGAATCCAGAAGTCTCCTGCTAACGTTCTTTTAGCTAAAGAACGGTTAGAAGCGAGAACTAAGTACAAAGTTCCTCCGTTGAAGTCGAAGAAGACCATGGTGAAAGAGAAGTACTCCAGTGGTACCCTTGTTCAAAGAACCGAGTCCATCTGCAGCGTGAAAAGCACACCCACAAATCCCCTCCGAAGAACTCTCAGCGTGCGGAAACCAAGATCTGTTATTGACTTGGGGAAGTCGCCGAAGGTTGTTACTTCGCCGGTGCAAAAGAAGGTCGAGGTAAAGAGGTAAGTCTGTTGAAACACGTAGGGAGAAAGGAGGAAAGAGGCGCCCCGTCTCCTTGCAGTGTTTCTTCTCCTTTAACATCCCCAATAACCCTCTTTCCTTCTTAGTCTCCGCTCCAAAAAATACTGTCCCCCTCGAGAGAAAATAAACTTGGTTCACAACGAAAACCTCGAATCTATCACTGTTTCACCGGTGAAACTAAACGGATTCCCAAAAAAACTGGTAACGTGGAAAGAAGTCAGTCTGAAGACATCAGACGAAGTCATCGTCGTCTACGAAAACACCGACTTCACCAGCCTGGACGCCACGAAGAGTGAAGACTTCATCGACGAACTTAAAGAGATTCTCACCACAGAGGATGACACTTTAGCATCTGAAGCAAACAAGATCGCGAAGTCATCAAAGAGTTTGAGCTTTCCGGAGATCAAAAGCGGTCCTATCATTGCACTACCGAAAACTCAGTCTTTGGTCCTGAAGAAACAGATTTCAGAATACTCAGTACCGTCACTGGAAGATCTTCAATTAGATTCAGTTACCACAATCTCGCATGATTTTAAAGAAACCGAGGAGTGGTCAGTTACAGGTACTTTCGGATGAGCGAAACACTCGGTATAATGACATGTTCACAGATTTTGAGAATTATTTGGGGGATGTAGAGGCGCTGACGTCTTATGATGACTTCTCACGGAAAATGGGCGAGTCTCAAAGTTCGCTCGATGCGGATTTCGCACAGTTCTGTGAAGAAAAAGGAAGAGATTTTGAAGAAAGTGGTGATAAAATAAGTTTGGAAGAACCTGGGGAAGCTAGTCCTGCTATTTCTACTCGTTTGAAGAACACAGCGGAGAAAATCTTCGGTTCTTTGACATCACTCAGCGAAGTGAAGACTTCAGATGAACCTGTAACAGATCAATTGGAAGAACCAGCAGAGTTTTGTTCTTCTATTGATTCGTCCATTAGTGAGACCATACAAGACGATAAGTCTTCAGAGTTCTGTAAAGACCAAAAGGAAGACGAAGAGTCGTTTAGTTGCGACTCTTTGGCCCTTTTTGCGAAGATAACGTTCCCAGACTGTGAAGACAACCACTCAGTGGTGAAATCTTCAAACAGCGAAACGTCTGATGACGACTTGGTCAAATACTTCGCCCCCTTGCGACCCCCATTCGTTTCCATAAGTGAGTCTTCAATCTCTACAAGTGATAGAGAGCCCATCTTGGGAGTCTTCAGATTCAGCAAGCCCGCGGTGGACAACACCGGCAGCGTCCTAGACTACGAAGTCCCCAAAAAGCGAAGAAAATTGAACACGACTTTCATAGTAAACGAACCGAAGATCTTCCACAAAGCGGAAGAAACCATTAAACTACCACAATTCGAACGGATATCAACCGCAAGAGCGAATAAGGCAAAAGTGAAGATGCGAGTAAAAACAGACATAAGTAGCGTCTACTTAAGTTACCAAAGGTGAAACCCACCAAGCATTTTCTCTCAGGGCCACTTCACACTGTTTCTTACACACTTTTTTTTGCAGCGCCGTGTCACCGCCACCACCACAATACGATCCGTTCATTTCAGCTGAAAGACAATTCATGGAATTACTCGAATGCGACAGTATTAAACCCACCGCCGCCGCCACAAAACCACTCATAGCTCGTCCACATACCACCGCCCATAACTCCGTTAAAACCGCGAAAAAGTTCGTCAAATCTGCCGTCGGAAACAAGAAGAGAGCGTCGGTTATTGACCCACCGGCTTGCTTTCAGGATTCAGATGCGGGCGAAGATGAGTTTGAGATGCTCGAGAATTTGATAAACGATCAGTTTAATAATGAGAATCGCGTTTTTAGTGGTAATAAACAGGATAAGAACGATCTGAACGTAATTTTGAATCAGAGGAAGTATAGCGATACTTCGTCGGTCGATTCGAGTTTGATTAATGAGAACGATAATTTATCGATTCCTGAACATTTTAAGTTTGCTAATTACTCGCCGGATTCTAGTGAAGACACGGATATTACGTTACAAAATGACGATGTCGATCTTTATAGTATACAGTACGATAAAAAAATCGAGGGAACGAAAGAGAGGAGCAACAAAACTAAACCAAAGTCGAATTTTAGCGGCAGTGGAGACGCATCTCTACCAAAAAAACGCACGAAGAATCTCGAAACCGTCAAGACCCCCTTGAAGACAAAAGGGAAAAACAACAAAGTCTCCGAGTCCCCTGAACCAAGCGTGAAACCCGAAGACCTCTTCGCTGTAGACGACAAAATGTACGCCGAGTACAAAATCTACGAGGAAATGTATTTAAAAGAGAAAGAACAAGCAGCGAACACGAAGAAGCACAGGAATAAGAACCCAATCAAATCGTACGGAATCGACATCATGGGCGAGGAGACTCCTCAAACTAATAAAGTCTCCGACGATTCAGCTTATGGAAGGTAACTTTTGTTAGAGTAATTATAATTTAACCATTGTCTAGTCTTAACAGGAATAGCCCGAAGCCCCGGACTAGATTGTCGCCTTTGAGACAACGCATGGATAGTGCTAGCTCTAGTGGGTCGGAAATCATCCCTCCGCCCCTGAACCAGCAAAGAATGTCGCGATTTTGTCACGAGTGTGGGAATAAGTATCCGGTGACCACAGCGAAGTTTTGCCCCGAATGCGGAGTCAAAAGGCTGTTATTGTGATATTTAAATGTTTTACTCGGTTTTTCTTTCAGTATATTTTTATTGCCTGTTTTTTACTTACATGTTTATGCAATATTTTAACGTACCAAAGTAATCTTGCGTGCAATTTAACTGTAAATATGGACGAAGTTTAGTTTGTACTTATGCTTGTGACATGTTAAGTTTTATTTACTTTTATTACCATTCCATTGGTTTAATGTTATTAACAAGACTGATTAACTTTGTGTAACGTAAATTTGGATGTTTTTGTGGCGTTCCTTAGCAATTATTATACTTGAAAATACACTGTAATATCAAATTAATACAATTTGACGTGATTAATTTAACCCGAAATGTGCGCGGAATCAAAACGGAAACAATAACATCCAATTATTCTCGGGTTGTCTATTAATTTAGCATAAAATGGTTATCCTTTTACGGTTGGACGTTGATTAAATGTGAGCTTCAGTTTCAGGAAATACATTCAATTTGAAGCCTCGTTACCATTAATGGGAGCGATTTTCTGCAAAATGCATCTGTTAACAGTTGATTTAAATCGTAATTACCAAATTACGAGTTTTTATAATAGTTATTTACGACACATGTCTTATAACTAACGTCGACCAATAGCTCGCGTGTGGCGTACAAGTTTTTATATACGCCCGGAATTACTAGCCTCGAGTTCTATCAAATAAAAAATTAGTTATGAAACGCATTACCCTACTGAAGCGTGCATCGAACGATTGTTCAAATTAATCTCGGGTTGGCAACAATTTGTTGATAGCCCCTGCCCCCGTTATCACTTCTTGAAATGCCGTCCTCTTTTAACACGATAACTGATTCCTTGTTATTGATACAAAGACGGTGTTAGTCTCAGTTCAGTTTGAACAAAAACCGTGTCAACACACCCGTATCTGCTTGAACTGCGTTCCCATTTTTCCCCTGTTTCAACGCTACATCTGCATGACGTTCTCCAGCAGGAATCTCTGCAATTTAATAATACCATCTGAAATCACTGCAATCGTGATTTTAAGCTACTGCCGTAAGTTGCGAGTTCAAGTCCAAAGATAGTTTATCAATTCTAGTTTTAGTTTATCAAGCGATTGTCGTAAAAATGTCTGTACCTCAAGGAGCGTTCGCGGCAAGGAAAGTTCGTGAAAACGAAGAGAAGTTGAAGACGTTCGGATGTGATCTCACTCCGACGAAGTACAGCAGTAAATACATGAATAGTGTCTGGGGGATGTACAATCGGTACTCTGTTCATAACTTTAAGAAAAATATGGACGCTGGGATGTTCGCTTTCACGGCCCAGCAGCAGTAAGTTGTTCAGCCACTTTACCCCGTTTTAGGAAAACTTGTAGGAAATCCGCTGGGCCGAAACAATCTGTAGAAAGAACTTCTACAGATCTCAGATCTCTGTCACCTCAATGCAACATTTTAGCTTCGGCGGAGTTTTTATAAACACACTGTAAAACGAATATTAAAATCGTTCAGTCTCCAAGTAGTTAAAGTAGTTTTTATTTGCTCACATGAATACAATGTGCTTTGCCTCAATCACAAGAATCAATTACTTAAGTAGATGAATTACTTTAAAATAAATTATGTTCTACTCTACACTGCAATACTTTCAATGTAAAATTTCAGAAAAACAAAGAGAAACGATTTGGGGACAAAGATCTTAAACAATACTTTTTGTTAATCACCTGTGAGACTCTCGGCTGAAGTTCCACAAACTCTAAGTTGACATTTAATATGATCTAATTGCTGGTGGTACAGTAGAACATTCGTTCTTATCCAAAGTATCATCGATCACCGGCCTAAACTCAATGCAGACCTTTCCGGTTTTATCATCGATTGTTGCCAACGTGTGCTTGCGCCAATGTTGTTCCAAAGGCTTCTTCTGTTGGCCTTCTAAAGGTTTACTGTAATCATATTCATCAATACGCGTCTTGTAGTCTTCTCTTGCATGAGCTCCACGCGACTCTTTCCTGTTCTCGGCACCGACGATAGTCATACGCGCGTTCAACATCAAATTCTGCAGCTCCAAAGTCTCCACCAGATCAGAATTCCAGATGAGACTATTATCACTAACTTTTAAATCTTTCAATTTTGAGTAAAGACCTTCCGTGAGTTTGCAACCTTCTTTGAGAGTTTCCTCTGTTCTGAAGACAGCAGCGTGCGTTTGCATCGTTTTCTGCAGTTGGAGACGCAAATTGGCTGTGGAGATCGCACCATTGGCGTAACGGCACCAGTCCAAGTTGGCGACAGACGCTTCTCCAGCGTTCTAAAGAAAAATGTTAGAACAGTCAGTAATAAGAGAATAGCGACATTACTTCTTTAATTTCGCCAAATCTTTCGCCTGGTTTGTGTTCCGCAGCGATGGTCTTCGCGCACGCACGTCCAAAGACCACCAAATCTAGCAATGAATTGGCCCCCAGACGGTTTGCGCCGTGGACAGAAGAGGAAGCGGCTTCACCGCAAGCGTATAATCCCGGAACCACTGTGTCCTCACCGTTGCAATTTGTTAAAACCTGAAATTAACCCTCAGCGACCTTCTAGCGCCCCCAAAGACTTTACCTGACCCTTGTAGTTTGTGGGTACTCCACCCATGTTGTAATGAACGGTTGGCAGCACTGGAATCGGCTCTCTGGTGACATCAACACCAGCGAATATCATGGCAGTTTCTGAAATACCCGGCAGTCTCGTGTGGAGTTGTTCAGCAGGTAAATGATGCAATTGGAGATAGACGTGGTCTTTCTCAGGACCGCATCCCCTGCCTGAGTAAAAGACACGTTAAGAACTCTAACGGGGGTGTCAAGCAAACCTTCGCGAATTTCGATGGTCATACTCCTGGAAACTACGTCTCGACTCGCCAGATCTTTGGCGACTGGTGCGTAGCGCTCCATAAACCGCTCGCCTTGAGAGTTTATTAAATATCCTCCTTCTCCGCGGCATCCTTCGGTGATAAGACACCCAGCACCGTAGATACCAGTTGGGTGGAACTGCACGAATTCGAGATCTTGTGAGGGGAGACCTGCGCGAGCTACCATTGCAGTACCATCACCGGTGCACGTGTGGGCGGAGGTACAGGAGAAGTACGCGCGGCCGTAGCCCCCAGTCGCTAGTACCTGTAGAAAAACGTTTGAAAATTGAAAAAGGAACTCGTTTTATTACCGTATTTTTAGCCCGGATTCTATGGATCGATCCATCTTCTAAATTCAACGCCAACACCCCCCGACATTCACCATCTTCCATTATTAAATCCAACGCAAAATATTCAATAAAATAGTTACAATCGTATCGTAAAGATTGACCGTATAAAGTATGAAGTAAACTGTGTCCAGTTCTATCAGCCACGCAGCAACAACGATGGGCTTGACCACCTTTGCCGAATTTCAAAGATTGACCACCGAAAGCTCGTTGGTAGATTTTCCCTTCCTGAGTTCGAGAGAATGGCATTCCGTAGTTTTCCAACTCGATGACGGCTTTGGGGGCTTCGCGGGTCATGTAGTGGATGGCGTCTTGGTCCCCCAACCAATCGGAGCCTTTGACGGTGTCGTACATGTGCCATTGCCAGTTGTCGTCCTCCATGTTACCTATAGGAGGAAGAGAAAAAGGTGTACAGGGTGTTATGGTTACATATTTTTATTACTGTATGCTCATTTTACTTCATTGGGACACCCTGTAATGTTAGACAGCAGACTCCCTCTGTATTCAGTTTTTTTAAGATCTCATTTATTTTTGAAGTTCTACGGGTTCTGCCAAAAATAAATCGATTCGTTTCTGTTTACTTGGCCGGCAAATATATTGTGATGGCAATGAAGATCTGAAATTGTTCAGACTCGACAATAACTTGGAAATATTCCCCAAAGTATTGATAAACAAATGGATTAATTATGAGCAGGATTATCTCAAGAGTTGGCAATTCAAATAATTTATGATCAAATGAATAATTTGAGCACGCATCTGTTTCTTTACGTCTTTTTTCATGTTATATGATTATTGAAATGAGAATTCTGGGGACAATGCGTACTCTATAATTATTATCGCTATCATTTTGCTAATTAAAACAGATATTTGTCCACATATTTCCTGATGAAACCGATTAAACAACCTTGGATTATCCCTATTATACAATTCCCATTTATTTTATGCAATAGCAAAGGAAAATTTTGATCAAAAGTCCAACAAGAAAAATGGCAAAAAAGTTGGAGTCAGTGGAAAAAACTGCCCGTCATAATAAAAAGATAATGTGGGCAGACACTATTGACGCCACAATAGGACTTTGACCAAAACGATTTGCGGTGACCCCCAGGTCACGTCACATGGAATCTCCTACTGTTTTTCCATGGAAAATTTCCTCTCACCTAGGGCTGCGTTGATGCCCCCTTGAGCCGCCACGGTGTGGGATCTCGTGGGGAACAACTTCGTAATAACTGCTGTTTTAAATCCATCTGCTACTAAACCAAAAGCTGCTCTTAGCCCGGCGCCCCCGGCCCCCACAACAACCGCATCGTACGTGTGGTCGATAATGGGGTACACTTTGGAAACATTCGTGTTAACGGTGGCATTCCTCTTGTCCACGCCAATGTGTACCGCCTTTGAGAGCACTTGCGGCGATAAATTAACATTTGCCTGAAAAAAAAAAAGAAATTTGAGGTTAATCCTCCCTCCAGGTGTAGATAAGTGTGCATCTTGTCTTGCGTGTTCTTATCAAGGCTTTTTATGGTTTTTTAAGCAAATAATTAGCAATTTTTTGATTATGTAACATGAGTTGTGCGGTTGAGAAAAAACTTACCTTTGTTACATGACTGAAAATACTTTTTTGCAAGACACTTTGAAATTTAAGAAGACTACTCATTTCTTAAAGACTTAAACTAAATTCTTCACTAATATAAACAAAAATGTGCTTATTACCACCGGAGCGCTAGCGGCTCGAACTTTTGACAGTACTTTTTCCGTCAAAAAAACGAAAACAAGTTAGCAAGGTGGCGTGTGAAATTCGTACCCACCAATCAGAGTAAATGTAGCGTTTAAATTTCCGCGGGGAACACCGCTTATCACGGCTTATCAAACTCAGCCAATTCTAATCCTTTACTAGCAAGACAGATACATATCACCGGTGTTTCCACAATGGTTTTCGCTTTTCAATAAAACTCTTGATACCCTCTTGACCATCACCAATGTGAAGGTTGCTAACCATGACTTCTTCACCCATTTCATACGCGCGTTTAATGTCTTCATTAATTTGTTTATAGAAGAATCTTTTACCGATTTCGATAACTGAGCGGCTCTTCGTGATGATCGAATCACAAGTCTTTTTAACTTCTTCGTCTAAATTGGTACAGGCTTTGGTTACCAAACCTGCGTCTTCAGCTTCTTGCGCGGATAATGGTAACCCAGTTAAGAGCATCTTCATTGCTGTTGTTTTCCGGACACGACGAGCAAGAGCGATGCCTGGAGTTGAGCAAAAGATGCCAAAGTTTGCGCTAAAAGTTACAATACTAAAGGGGTTGCTAGTTTGGGGTTATTACCCAGGGGTAGAAAAAGTGCTAGTTTCAGAACAGAACACCAAGTCGCATTGGGCGACCAATTGGCAGCCTGCAGCAGCAGCAACTCCATCGACTTTAGCTATGATGGGGACAGGAGAGTCTATGATTTTGCACATTAGCTGGGAGGCGAGCTTGAAGACTCTTTGTTGCTGTTGGCGGCCTTTATCTGGAGACTACAACTTTTATTGGGTTGGGACTCTTAAGCTGAGTTACCAGTTCTTTTAAATTGTGACCGGATGAAAATACAGGGCCCTCTGCTCCTATGATAATAATTCTCGTGCTGGGTTCCTTCCCATGCGACGATATTTTCTTAATGAGATCTTCCATCATCACCAAAGAAAGGGAGTTCCTTATAAAGAATCAATTTTTTGTGGTAAAAACTCGTTGAATAAATACCTTGTGGCTTTGTGACACATTGTAATGTTCACAATTCCATTTTCTCCGTCTATTCTCGTATAGGCCTCACTTGTACTCATCGTTCTGGAAAGAACTTGCTAAAACAGTGAAGAATAACGACATGGAAGAATCAACAAAAAAAATCACTTGGATTCGTGGCAGTAGTCGGCAAAACATTTTCGTTCTTTTTATTCAGCTTCTCTTTGTGTCTTAACTGACAATTCCCACAATAACAAATTTCTTCACCTTCACCTTCGATCCTAACCTCACATTTCCATGGTACAGAATGCCACTGATTGTGATAACAGGAGTGCCCAGTGGTGGTAAAACCACCAGAGCCAAAGAATTGAAGGAATTCTTTGAGCAACAAAATAAAGAAGTCCACGTGGTGAGCGAAAACGAGCAACTCCTGAAGGCAAACTTTGAAAAGAATCTCTTTTATTCTGGTAAAAACCAACCCCCTAGACTTCTAACATGACTCTTTTAATCAAAACACAGATTCCTCGAAAGAGAAGCACATGAGAGGCTTACTGAAATCGGAAGTTCTGAAGTTAATGACCCCCAAAAACGTGGTCATATTGGACGCCCTCAACTACATCAAAGGTAAGATTCAGGCATTGACCACTGGTCCTCAAAGTTTTTGCAGGCTACCGCTACGAGTTGTACTGCGGCTCCAAAGCGAACAAAAACACCCAGTGCACTCTCCACGTGGAAATCAACCGCGACGACGCCTGGAACTTTAATATAAACCGCCCTGAAGAAGCCGAGAAATACGATAAGAGCACATTTGATGCCCTCCTAATGCGCTATGAAGAACCAGACGGAAAAAACCGCTGGGATTCGCCCCTTTTTGTTGTTTTCCCCCATGACAAGTTGAAAACGGAAGGCATCATGTCGTGTTTATTCGATGAAGCGCCGCCGCCCCCCAACATGTCCACGCAAAACGTAAACTGCGCCTTTATAAAGTAAAGGAAATAATATTATTGTTTTATAGCCAGCTCTCAACTCCACGAATTTTCTGTATGATTTGGACCAAGTGACTAAGAAGATCGTGGACGGGCTAATTCGTAGTAAAAATATGGGGAGGAATGGGGTTATCAGTATTGAAGGATTCCCAGGACTGTCTGTGGATGTTTCAAATGCGACAGTCCAACAATTGATGGTCCTGAGAAGACAGTACCTGTCGTACTGTAAACTACATCCGCCGGACACCAAACAGATTCCACAGCTCTTTGTACAGTATTTAAGCACCAGTTTACAATAAAAGTGTTTTAATTTAGCCCCCGTCCATGCTTGACGTTTTGATCTAACCTAACAAATTAACGTCACTTTTGACAAAGTGACAGCTCGATATAACCTCAAAGTTCTACCGGTAGAGCGAAAAACATGAATTTTTTGCACCGTAGAATAATATCGTTGCGTTTTTATTGTACAAAAAGCAAACCTGACGTGAAAACTCGGCTTCTGGTCTCTCAAACTCCCATAAAATCGAAAATTGATCCAAATAAATTACCACCGCGAACAAAAATTGATTCTACCACCATCGCGCTTCTAGAGCGCTTGTCTTTGGTTGATTGTGCCAACAAGCAAGGAATTGATACTTTGGAAGAGGCGATAGCTTTCGCGGATCAAATACATCAAGTTGATACCACTAATGTGGAGCCTCTGGTTACTGTTTTAGAAGACAGGTTGGATGGAGGTTGTTGTTGATTAATTTATAGTCTTATTTTTAGGCCTTTGCGTACGAGACCAGACGCCGTGACAGAGGGGAATTGCCGCGCGGAAGTCTTAGCCAACAGTGCTGTTACAGAAGAAGAATATTTTGTTGCACCTCCTGGAAATATTCCTTTAGAAACGCGAGAGAATTTATTGTACGATGAACATCAACAAAGTAATAAAACTGTGTGAACAGCACGGTTTTCTTCATAAAGTAGTAAAGTCAAATTGGATTAGAGTGGGGCCCACTGGGGCTCTGCTTCAAGACAACCTCCACAGGGAGTGGTTTAACAGCATTGTTATTAATAAAGATATTCAGGTCTTTCCAAGTGTTAACGGTTTTCAGGAAACCTTTAACTTCGCCAAAGAAATGTGTCTAAATATTTTACCGTTTGGTATAACTCAGTCCTTACCAAGAACACTGACTGAGGAACAAAAGGAAAATAAATCTGATTTTTCGTCTTATTTTGAGGATGATAAAACTTTGGAGTGTTGGATCTTTACGTCTCCTTTGAACACCACTCAGTTCTTTCATCAATGGCAAAGGGAGAGAAGAATGTGGTGGAGAAAAGTACGTTTCCTTCAATCTCACTTTTTGGTACATTTTTATTTTAGTTTTCCATCTCCCCAGGTCGATATGTATTAACAGATGTCAAAAACGGAGATGGAAATTGCCAAAGAGTAGAAATTCTAGCCCAGTATCCATGGGGGGACCAACTTCTTGAGACTCTCAGTCTTTACAGTGAGGTTGAAAATATACCTCCTAAACAACTAGAGGTATACTGAGTTAACCAATCGCGAAACGACGTGTAGCTGTCGTTGATTGGCTAGATTTAAAGACTTAATATAATTGTTATTTTAGGTGAAAGAAGGAAGGAAGAATGTTCAATCTCAATGTGTCGTTAGTAGACTACATTCATCAACGATGTTTCTAAACACGTTATGTGACGCCTACGATGAACCGAAATTTCAGGATGAACTGAGACCCATGTTACGATTGCATCGTAAATTGTCCCCTTATAAAATCAGTTTTTCCATTCCCTCAGGACGTAAGTCTTAAGTCTTTATATTTGTTGTTTTATGAAGAGAATTTCAAATCTAGCGCCCCCCGTTACACATTGAAAATACTAGATTTGAATCAGTTTGACGTTTAATCCGAAGCAAATAGTCGGGCGCGAAATTTGAATTTTGTTTTTTATTGCAGCTAAATCAACCGTAGACGAACTCAAAGATCTTTCCTTGTATCTGTGTCGTCAGTTACGAAAGAACCACATATCTTGCTTATTGCTCCCGTCAAGCTACAAAACCACCCTCGAATCTCAATGGAAACAGTACGACCAAATGGGAATCCCCTACAATTTATTACTGAGTGAAAACACCATAAAAACCGGAATCGCGCAACTGAGAAGTCGAGACACCACGCTAAAAGAACAAGTCCACGTAACAAATATCCCAGTGTATGTTGAGCAACTATTTAAAAACTATTAAAACTTTATTCATTTCTGGTTATATTTTGCGAAGTTGATTCCAGTGACTCGTGAAATCCATCGGATGTAAACGGAGACTCTTGTGTACACCGAGTTGTTACTGGCGAGTTCGCAGCGTGCAGAGCGCGCTAAGTAACTGGTGATACCAATTTGAACACGTTTCTTGTTTCTGATTATAAATAAAGGTCCGCCACTGTCACCCTACAACACCAAGGTACAGAATAGTGTCGTTTAGAATGAAAACACAACATCACAGGCTTTTCCTTCGCGGAGTGTGGAGGCCGCACAGATCTCTACACTCTTGTAGCGACTGTTTCCTGTGCACTTCCGGTAGCTGCTAATGTGAAGAGTTGCTTTCCGGAGTCTTCGAGGGGAGCGACGTGCATCTAAAACCCACCAGTAGTTCTAATTTCCTAATTAATAACATACCATTAATGACTCCGAAACCAGTTAAATACGCAGTCTTCTTCAACAAAGACTCGTTATTAGTGTGTAGTCGAATCAACTTAACGTTTGCACCTAAAAACTGGTTAAACCGAGCTTAAGTCGTGTACAAACTACCTAATTTTGCTGGCGTCCGCAACTGTAGTAATCCGATGTCGTTTCGATCGGTTCTTAAATAAGTAGGATGGATCACAGTTCTTCGTACTCGTAAAATCTGCGCTTTCTTTGCGCTTCTGAAGACGCTGCCCAAAGCGACGTAGATCTCCCGTCTGGTAACATATTAGCTTTGTTTGTTAAGAGGTTTTACTTACGGTTTAAACGGGCGCGAGTTTCTGTCTTCTTGAATACAATGAGCGGCTGTTAGAATCCATCGGGGGTGAATAAGACTGCCTCCGCAGAAACTGTGGTATTTACCTTGACCGATAACTTGCATTAAGCTAGCATGGAATGGGTATTCACCGACTTTTGGTTGTACAGGTTTCGCGTTGACCTAAATCGCGTGGTTAACTTCTTCAGGAGGGATGGAAATACGTACATTGACAATTGGGGTGGTGGTGGTAATTCCGAAATTAAGTGCGAGGAGATAAAGTAAGATGAAAGACATTCCATTAAAGCTTACAATACCCAAAAAATGGATACAATACAAGTACCCCCATGGTAACGGATGGACCGCTGATTATTTTAACACAATTGTACAATTATCGTTTCCGCCCTTAAAAAACTAAAGCACCAAGGTATAAAAAGTGAATTATCTTATTAAATATTTATTGTCAACTTTTGTTGTAGCGCACAAAATTTATACCAGTAATGCGGGATATCCACGTTATATAAGCAGAGACTCTCGTGTATACAGAGTTATTAAAAGCTACTCTGCAGATTGGCAACAGAGCCAAATGACTTGTTATTCCAATTTGCATGTGTTTCCCGTTTCTCGTGATGAAGAGTGGACCCCCGCTGTCTCCCTGCAAGCTCAAATTTAGTTGTGTTATCTAGATGAGGTCGTAGACCCACTTTACAAGCTTTTCCTTCTGAAATCTTCGAAGCGGCGCAGATTTCAGTGCTCTGGAATTGAGCCTCACTGAAACACTTGTTGTAGTTGCTAATATGAAGGGTCGCTTTTCTTAGTCTTATAGGAGTTTGGTACAGATCTAGTAAGTATCATACAGTCTTAGATTGTCTTTAGAATAATCCTCTCACCATTGATAATCCCAAATCCAGTCAAAAACGCCGTTTGGTTCAAAAGCGACTCTTTATCATTAGTATGCAGGGGGATAAGCTTCACATTTTGCCCTTAAACCCTCATTTTACTACACCCCCTTCTCGTGTCCAATACCCACCTAATCGTGCAGACTTCTTCAGTTTAATGAGACCGATATCGTGTCGTCCGCCCGAACTTAAATAAGCTCCATGAATTACCACTCTTTCGGCTCTCAAAACTTGAGCGTTTTTCGCGCTCCTGTAAATACTCCCCAAAGCAATGAAGACTTCGTTTCTTCAAGAGATTGCCCTTCAATGCAAAGTATATTTTTGGGTGGGTTTCACGAGACTACTCACGGTTTGGCTTTAGGGCTGTCTTCATCCAACTGGATGCAATGAGCAGCTGTTAAAACCCACTGGGGGTGGATTAAACTGCCCCCGCAGAAACTATGGTAGGCGTTTTTTTCTTTAATCCATTCCATCAGGCTGGCGTGGAAGGGAAATTGGCCCGTGTTGGGTTCGGTGGGTTTGGAGAAGCCCTAATTTCAGGGGAGGCCGTTACTTTTACATGTTTTGGATTGTAATTTTTACTTACATTGACGATGGGCTTAGAATTAACATTTAGCAATAAAATATACATCACTGCCAGTGTTATAAAAAGGCGCATCCTTTAGAACTGCCATTGGGACATGAAATTGAATTTTAAACGGATGAAGAGTTGTCCGCAATAATTATAAACCATTTTTTGTGTAAATTGTTAATATGCATGTTTATTGACAAAGGACAGGAAATGAATCATAAAAAGCACGATCATAAAACAATTTTTTATTTTTCGAAGGACTAAATTTAATGTTATTGTTCTTGTAATTATACGTTTCAGTCCAAATCATTCACGAGTCATTAATTTTAAAATAAAACAAATCTGGGGAAGTATAAACAATAAAATTAAGAATCAAGTTTCATTTCCGCGTAATATCTGACCTATTTTCAGAATCTCTTCCTCTTCAAGCCTCCCTTTATTCAACGCAATGCTGAATGTCTTTATCGTCTCTCCTTTCGCGGTAACCCAAATAATCCCATAAGTGTTTATCTGCATGACAATCTCAATCTTCCTGTTCTTCGCGGTGGGTTTAGCCCATTTAATTTCATGCGCCCCCAAAAGCACGTTTTTATTACAATCGAGATGTCCCCCTTCATAGATCGACAAAATGCACCCTCGTCGTTGTTGCCTACTATTCCTAACAACATGATTGTGGATACAATAAGCTGGAAGAGGCGTATTTCTGGCAAAATTAAAGAAAATCGTTTCATCGTCAAAAACCGTGCCTATGGAAAGAGGAAGAACGTCAACCAGAAGAGAATTCGAATCTGGAGGACTTTGCATGTGTTTGATGACGTAGTCGCCCTCGATGGCCGCGCCTATGGCTATCGCTTCATCCGCGTTGATGTTCCTTTGGATGGTTTTTTCGTTAAAGTATTCTTTCAGAAGAGTTTCTAATCGGGGAATTCTCGAAGAGCCACCGACGAGGAGGATTTCGTCAATGTCGTCTTTGCTGAGTCGTCGGTTTTTAATGCAAGTGTCGACAATTTTGATGGTTTCTTTGAAGAGGTCCTCGTTGATCTCCTCGAACTTGTTGCGTGTTATTTCTAGCTCCACAGGTCCGTCCGTTGTGGAAAACTCCAACACGATAGTGGTGCTCCTCGAATTCGTCAAAATCTTCTTCGTTTTCTCACACTGATTGATGATGTTCCACATATGTCGCTTGTTGTTCTTCACCTCAATTTTACACCTCCGTTCGACTTCTTCGCTAACGTACTCAACCAAGCGGTTGAGGAAATCTTGACCACCTAAATGAGTGTTACCAGCGACCGAAAGAACGGTGATATTCCCGTTGTGACTCTTTGCTATACAGACATCGAAAGTCCCTCCACCGAGATCGTAGATCAAAATAGTTCGATCTCTAGCAATTCCAGTGTCATGAATATAAGCCAGAGCTGCAGCACTTGGCTCGTTTACTAATTTAACAACTTCTAGTCCTGCTATTCTGGCAGCGTCACGAGTGGCAGCTCTTTGGTTGTTGTTGAAGTAGGCAGGGACTGTTATCACAGCTTTGGTCACTTTTTGACCGAGGTAGCTTTCAGCGTCGGTTTTCAATCGGTGAAGGATTCTAGCGCAGATTTCTTCAGGGAGGACGTGGATTTTTTCGTCGTCCGACTGCAGCTCTATTCTTATTTCTCCGTTAGTTCCGCGGACGATTTTGTAAGTTAGAGAGTTTCGTTCGGTTTCTATTTCTGGGTCGTCGAGGAGGCAGCCGATAATTCGTTTGATTTCTAGAAGGAAGAGAATGAATCATCGAAAAAGGTCTTCAAAGATGTACGTACCATAAATTCCATTGGAGGGTTTCGAAGCGGCTTCATGTTTTGCTGTCTTTCCGACCAAAATATTGTTGTTTCTGCCGTAATAAACGAACGATAAAGTCGTCCGTTTTCCTTCATTATTTGGAATGACATCAATTCTCCCGTTTCTTTTAACAGCAATGCAGGAATTGGTTGTTCCCAAATCGATTCCTACAACTAAATCACTATCCATTATTGCTTGGAATTATTTAGAAACAATAAATTTCATCGTTTTATCACGTACAGGTACTATCTTATCAACATTTTTCGGTATTTATTTTATAATGCGATAACGTAAAAAAATTGATATCAGATTTAAAATTCGGACTAGTTTGGATGCTAATTATTTATAAATAATATACATAAGGGAAACTGCATCATTTGAAAATCGATTCTGAGAAGTAACGTGTCTTTACATAATTTAAAAATTCGCGCGCTCTTGTCGGTAAGTCCACGTCATCTGTCAGTTTTCTGTCATCAATTGTTGACTTGTCAAGTATGAAACAACACACAACTGCGAATTTACGAAATTTTCGGGAAGATTTTCTAATAAAGTTAAGACAGGTTTCTTTAAATGAGTAACACTGTGGCTACACTTATACCAGCATGCGGAAGCGTCACATATGGAGCTGTTTCTTCATTTTGGTGGTTTACTTAAAAACCGTCGTTAATGATGAAATAGCTAAGGAGGTTTGTTAACTAACTTAAACGAGTTTCGTTGTGTAGCTATTAATTGTAGAAAATTGCAAGCACGGAATTAGCTAATGAGAATGACGACAGACTGTTGGTTTTCTCGACTTTAAATGGAGATCTTGTTGGGATTGAGAAACAAACTGGTCGCATTAGATGGAAGATTAAAGATAGTAATTGAGAAGAATCTGTAATAACGTGTTGTAATGTCACTTTTTTAGAGCCCATAGTTCAAGTTCCTGTAGACACTACTAATGCTATAATTCCTATATTCTTGCCTGACCCAAGAGATGGCTCCTTGTACTTATTAGGGAACAACAGGGAACCCCTGAAGAAGTTGCCGTTTACAATACCGCAACTGGTCGCGTCGTCTCCATGCAGGAGCTCCGACGGGATTTTTTACACAGGTTCAACCAACTCCCGTTTTGATTCAGTACTAATTTTTATAAAACAGGGAAGAAAAAAGACACGTGGTTCAAATTAGACCCATTAACTGGGAAAAAAGAGCAAGTTTTGGGATGGGACCCCAGCCCTACGTGTCCCATCGACTCCACAAGCTTTGTTTTCATAGGGCGCACTAAATACGACATTATGATGGTCGACAGTCATAACTCGCAGCGAAAATGGAACGTGACTTTCTATGACTACACTGCTCAGACCATGAGTAAAGAAGAAATGAATAATTATGGTACTAAAATCTGATTTATGGGGGCGTTTAATCAGTTTGTTGGTTTAGATTTGGTTCATTTTGCGTCGAGTTCTACAGGGAGATTAGTAACAATGGATAGACGTAGAGGGAATATCCTGTGGGATGGTGATTTGGGGAGTCCTGTCATCGCAGCATATGTTCTTGATTCCGATGGTTTGTTGATGGTCCCTTTTACAAGTTTAGCCAATCACACGCTGAATTATCTAACGACTGAGTTGTTGAGTCATGAGGGATCAATGCAGGAGCCTAATCCCCAGAGGATGAAGTTATAGTGAGTATAAAAAAAAGCAAACATAAAAACGAAAATAGGTTATCTAAAAATGTTTGATAACGTTGTTATTTAATCGAGCGTTTAGTTTTTAAGTGCCGTGATTAACAATTCATCCGATCAAAGGTTTATCTATGCAAAAACGTAAATTTTACATTAAACCCACCACCTTTAATAAAGTTGTAAAATCAGCCAATCAGGTGCGGTGATACGAACAAGGCTCCTCCCATCACGGTCGTAAAACAAGACGACCTTGGGAGTACTCGTCCTTCAAGGACATGCAAATTGAATTATTATACCAACTTTTGCTTTCTTTGAATGCCAATTATATTAAAGTATTGGTACTACTTTTCGCAGTCCAACATTGTACGTGGGCGACCACCGCTACGGCCTCTACGCCCTCCCTTCCCTGGTAGACCAAAACGTCGTCACAATAACCGCCTCCGACAATGGACCCCTGTTATTGGGTGGCCCCCACGCTCCGGATCTCCCCAAACCGTACCCAGAGTACCCAATTCCCGGTTACAATTACCACCTGCCAGAGAGTAAGTAATTTGTGTATCAAAATCAACAAAACTAACCATCATCTTTGAAGACGTGTATAAAGGCGATCCTCTCACGTTCCAAAGCATTCCCAACTTCATCATCTACATTGGTCACTACAACGTGCCTAAATTTAGCAACACCAAGTTCCTCTTACCGGGGAGTTCGTCCAAACCAGTGCATTTAATAACTGACGCGAGTGACTCGAAAGAAAATAAAGTCATTTCGACGACTGATGACTACTTTCAACATAAAAAAGAGCATGGAACTCAACCGACAAAGAATCGTATGAGCATCACTTTGAGTTCAACTTACAAGACGGTGAAGTTGTGGGTGAACCAACAAGAAAACAAAGGGTTGAAACTCGTCCTGATTATCTTAGTTGGATGCGTCATTGCGATGTTTTGGTACCTGCAGGTTCAAGTACGCGAGTTTCAGAATATGTCGCAGAATGGATCTAGGTCTAGTCAACCCAGCTCCATGGGAAAGAACGCTGCGATTACTGCTTACTCTGAGGAGTTACCTGATGGGATGGTAAGAGTTGGAAAGATAACTTTCCATCCGGATCAACTACTAGGGAAAGGCTGCGAAGGCACTTTTGTCTACCGCGGAGAATTCGACAGTAGACAAGTCGCAGTAAAACGACTCTTACCAGAGTGTTTCACTTTTGCCGACCGGGAAGTAGCACTCTTACGAGAGAGCGATGCTCATCCGAACGTTATCAGATATTACTGCATGGAACAAGATCGTCTTTTCCGGTACATAGCTCTCGAACTGTGCCAAGCAACACTGTCAGAGTACGTCCAAGGAAAGTACGATAAGAGTTTGATCAAACCTTTGGATATCCTCAAGCAGGCGAGTTCCGGTTTGGAGCATCTTCATTCTCTTGATATTGGTAAGTGATGAGCTGTAGTGGTACTTAATAACTTCCTTTTATAGTTCACCGCGATATTAAACCGCATAATGTGTTGTTATCCGTGCCTAACAATCATGGCGTTGTCAAGGCCATGATCTCAGACTTCGGTCTCTGCAAGAAGCTCCAGGTCGGAAGAATGTCGTTTTCTAGAAGATCGGGAGTCACGGGGACGGACGGGTGGATAGCGCCGGAAATGCTCAATGGGGACGAACGGACTGTGAGTTTTTCTCCCGTTTTGATCCTGTTTTCTCTCCTGCCTTTCCTCCATCCACTTTTTTCTTGCACTTCTCCGTAAGAATTCGAGTAAGAGAATCTTCCACAGACGTGCGCTGTTGACTTGTTTTCCCTCGGCTGCCTCTTCTACTACGTCCTCTCCAACGGGTTGCACCCTTTCGGCGACAATCTACGACGCCAAGCAAACATCCTAAGCGGAGAACACAACTTGGGCGATATCCAAGGAGAAGAATGGCAAATTATCTTACAAAAACTCCTCATTAGTACCATGATATCATCGCGACCCCAAGACCGCCCATCGTGTACTGCTGTTCTTAAGCACCCGATGTTCTGGGACACCGCCAAAATCTTAGCATTTTTCCAGGTTAAAACTTCTTATTGTTTTCGTATGGTAACTTCTTCTTCTAGGACGTCAGCGATCGAGTTGAGAAAGCAGAAGGTGATGACCCGGTGCTCCAATGTTTGGAAGAAATGAACTACACCATTGTTAGGACAGATTGGAGGGTGCATATTCATGAAGAGGTGGCGACTGATTTGAGGAAGTACCGCTCATACCGCGGGGAATCTGTTAGGGACTTGCTGCGGGCCTTAAGAAATAAAGTGAGACTTTGAAAAAAAGGGACCCATGTAAGTTGTAATTTCAGAAACACCATTTCCGGGAGTTGACTCCAGAAGCCCAAGATCTTCTTGGGGACATCCCAGACTCTTTCACGAGCTATTGGACAAAACGATTTCCTCTTTTACTGGTCCATTCTTGGATAGCCATGCAGTGTGTGGCTAAAGAAACGGCGTTCCAACATTACTACCATGAGAATTACCGATTTTCGTACCAGATATTTGTACAGCAGATTGGGGGGTACATAGTTGAAAAACCGTTGTATTTAGAATCTTCGAGTTCAGGAGCGGTGTTTAAGACTTCAGACTACTACGCGGGTAAATCGCCGAAGAAACAACAAAAGCCTCGATTTTTCGATAATAAACGAAAAAGCGAGGATATTAGAGAAAACGTGGGATTATATAGAAATTTAGGGGTTGAAAACGTTGTTGATGTGAATGAAGTTAATGTTACTGTTAATAATTTAGCTCCTCAAAGAAGCAGTGTTAATGTGAGGATTCGAAGAAACAATAAACGAGCGTCTAAAAGAGACGAGCCGCTAGTTTGGGCGATTCACGATAAATAAGTACAATTTGTGGTTTTTAGTTTTACATTTTAATGAGTCACTGTGATAATTGTAAATCTTTAGCACGTCGTTTTTAAGGACCAATTTTATTGATACTTGTATTGTTATACAACGATGCCAAATATATTTTCTATATATTTGAACTTTATTTTTACAACTGTAATCTAGGTTTGTTTCTTTTCAAGCAGCATAGTCTTCCGAAGACGTCGTCTTTCTCTATTACGAACGTAAATTTCTTTGTTCATTTTCAGTGCCTTCACTCTGATGGCCTGGGCCTTTACAGATCTTTTCGTTTTTTCGATTTCACGTTTTATTTTATTAATTTGTGCGGTTGTTAGTTCCATGTCTTGTAACATTTTTGGTTTTGTCAACAGACCGTAGTTAAATGTAGCTTGTCTTACTTCTTTGCGTAATCTACTACGCTCTGTTTTCATATATCCGATGTTTTGACGCAACTACAAACAAATGGATACGGCGATGGACGACCCTCAAATACTTACATCACGAACGTCAATGTTCAGCTCCTCCAAACGATCTGAGTAACTCTGAACATCTAAATCCACAATACAAATTCTTTCGCGTGCATGTGCTAAAATTTGCGACGCGTTTTGCAAGCATTTCCGGGTTTTCTCCAAATCGTGCACTTTTTCCTCAAACCGCTCGGTTAATTGTCTGTTATCATGCTTGAGTTGCACGTAATCCATTAGAGTGAACTTGGGAAGGAATCTTTCCAATTCATCGAGCGCCGCCATTGTATCATTATAGAGATTTCTCAACAAAATGAACTTGAGACGCATCTTTACCAACTCTGCGAGATGAATTCTTTGGCGCTTTATGTAGTTAGCCGTGAACTAGACAAAGAATTTAGATTAGGAAACTCGAGATTTTTACTACCGCGGGCATGTTTTGTCGGCCTGTCTTCAAAAAAGTTAATCCTTGTCCAAATTCTGACTCAAGCGTTTGTAGCTTGTCGAAAGTTTCATTCAAAAGCTGGTTTTTGGCATCACGTTTGTTTCGAAACGCATTTAACTCGTCTTTCAAAAAATCCTTTTCTCTATCAGCGCGTTCTATGAAGTCACCAAGAATTTCCAAGTCTCTGTCGTACTTAGAGTGGACTTCCGAAGAAGAAGTTTCTTTCAAAACGTAAAACATCTAGAAAACAATTAAATTGTGGTACTTTTAGTACTAAGTCTCACTTTTCTTCTTAGAAAATAAGAGGTCATTTTAGACTGAAGCCACAAGTTCTTTGTTTCAAGCTTCTTATTCTTCTTTTCATACACTTCGAAAAGTCTAGTGTACAGATCTCTATCAATAGAACACCTTTTTTCTGCTTGAGGAGATTCAGACACTGACGCAACATGAAGACGACTGGTATCTTCCTGATATATCTCCATGCCCAGAGAGCCTCTTACGTCTCGAACTGCAAATAATTGAGTTACAAGCGCAGTGAATAAGATACGTGTGGTTGTATATACTTGTGCTCAAAGTAAATCTTCTGGAAAGTCCTGCAATTCGTATCATTTGGAAATCTCCAAGAGACGCGCTTGGCCTGCTGCTATCGTCCTGATAAGTCGACTGTTCTTCTGATTGTACTTTCTCTTCTGATTGTTCTTCCTGATCTAGCTGCTCTTTCTGGTCTAACTGCTCTTCCGGATCTAGCTGTTCTTGGTCTTTCTGGTCTTGCTGTTCTTTCTGGTCTAGTTGTTCTTTTTGATCTTGCGGTTCTTTCTGATCCAATTGTTCTTTCGTTGATTTTCTTGATAGCGCACCTGTAACGACAATCAGTTATAAATACTTCTACTCATTACCACATTACCAGATCCTGATGTTTCCGTTTTTTGTAAACTGGATCTGCTCGTGCTCGCTATAGACTGAAGATGCATTGAGAACGAAAGTGTTTCATAAGAATACGTTCGTTCACTTTGTTTGTCTCCAAAAAAATCACTGCGAATACTAGTGATTTCATCATGTTTAGAAGTAGTACCGTCTGAAAGCGTTGTAAAATCATTTTCTGAAAAAACGCTTTGATTACTCGGTAATTGTTCGTTTTTGTACCGTTGGATGATTTAGATTCAGATCTAAATGTGGGAAATGAATCATTTTCTGCTCGAGTATCGGGATTTTCACCATCACGGTCGGGTAATTTTGGTGATTCGTTGCCTAAATTTTCCGACATCTTCCTAGTTTATATCTTCTATTAGAAAAAAAATCTACATTTAATAAAAAACTCTACAGTATCATCTAATGACAACTAATAATAAAACTGTAGCAGCAGCATTCTTAGATTTATGATTAAATTCTTCTGATTTTTGTTTTATAATTCCGCCGACTTGTGTGCTAGAATTCTTTTGTTGAATTCTGGATATCCTTCAATGGAGCAGTGAAAAGAAATAGCTGCAGGAAACTCTAGAAACGACCCACTGGAAAACATAAATACGCGCTTATACTCTTTAACTTTTTTTTTCGGTAAACAATGATACAATTCAAAGTGAATTACTGGTTGTCTAACTCCAGGCGATTCCCACATTTTTTTTGAATAATACAACTATTGGTATTATCAAACCATTTCTAACGTTTATCTAAAGCATTCGCGGAACAACAAAATGCACTAATCAATAAAAAATGTTTGATAAATAACAATTTATTGACGACAATACTGCTGGTAGTTAGTACTTATTTCAACGAGCGTGTGTTTATCCACCATGTAAACAACAACATTTTCATACTAATTTTCCGAGATAAAGAAAAGCACACGCCACATGTGTTATTGTTTAAATTATAGAGTAGTACCGTTTATATTCTGCAACGAATTTGCGTCATTTTATTTGGTATAATAAATTACTTTAAATTTTGAATTAGGATCCAGGAAGTGGCGAGATAGTTTCAAAATACAGTATCAGTATCAGAAATGATTTATTATCTTGAAAATAAGTATTGAAATCTCACTGGAAATTTAGAAGTCTAATTATTTTATTAATTGCTATTTCAACATATTGATTACAGGTTAAAAAAGTTGTTTTGCAAAGTTGTGTCGTTTGTTCAACTCGGAATTAGATATGGAATTGATAGATTTATCTCAAGTCTGTTTTATCTTTGTTTTATTACCGCAGGTTGTAAGTTGCAGGTGTCCGCAGTCCGTAGCAACTAAAGATAATTATTTACAGTTTAATATTTCTATGCACAAACATTGGCACATAACTTTTAATTTGTTATGTTTAGGCAATCTTTTTGCATTTCATCATATTCATAATCATAACATAATTATCACTGTATAAAGAATTTGATCAACATCATATTAATTGATCAACACAAATCTTGACTCATGACTTGTGAAAGATAAGATTAAGCCACTGATAACTCTCCTGTTGGACTTATTATTTCTCAAACCGAATGGCTCATTTAAATTTCGCGCGTGAGTTTCGTGCAGCCCTACCAACCGGTTTCAGTGATTGCCCTGGCGCGAAATTTGAATCTAAAACACCCGCAATCAAACCGTTTCGAAACCGCTGCTTTTGAAATTTCTCCGATCTTATCTTTCTCAACTGACACCAAGAATCCCCACTAATCCGAGCAAATTGGCCCCTTCCAACTTTTCTTATCATTATTGCGAGACTTCGGTTGCCTTCCCTAAACTAGCGACCAAAAGTCTTCGACCTGAATGGCATTTCAGTTGGTTGCGGTGCAAACAAGTAGAGTGCAACAAACAAAGAAACAGTTTGAAAGTGGAAGGCGCTTGGTGAAGTGCAACGTTGGAATTCGAGGTGAATATTTCATTTAAAATTGTGCGTTTTGTGTGGTTCTTTCGAAAAAAAACATGATATGTTCACGTGGACATGATGGGTTTTGAGGTTATGTTGTTTTTTGCTTAAATACGCCAATATGAAAAATGTCGTGGGGGGTCTTTATGCAGATTTAGAAGCGAGGAAATGTGGGACGCCGGAGGTAATTTGATGACCGTTTCTTCAACAGTTATTTGTCTAGGAAATCGCATTTTAAAAGAGTGGTTTACATCAACTGAACTGTACTAAAAATATCAAAATTGTGTAATAGCATCGCTGACTCCAATTTTTTCGTCGCAGCGACCTTCACTGGTAACAGGAAGAGAAATTGTACTTTTAACCACTTCAGTACGTTCCAAAATGTTGTTTCAGGAGTGATGTAAACCATCAAGCCTCAACCATACAAGTTCAAGTTTTTCCATTTAGAAATCACTGATGTAGAAAGTGCGATACGTTCCTAATTACATACGATTTCGAAATTCACCACGAAAGTCTCGTTTTGCTAAAAAAATTAGAGAAACGGTTATAACAAACATAACTGTTATGTAAATGCGTTGAATGTCACGGCCGTACTCCACACTTTTTGAATAGGTCATAATAAGTTCAAACGAATTTAATTTCGCATTGTTTCCGAAGCCGTGCGTCACTTTTTTTAATTTGCTTTCTCAGAGCTGGAGATTTTACAGGCAATCACGTTCTGTGGACATGACTGGAGGAAAAGACAGATAGAGAGGAAATTGATGCAAATTGCAGGCGCAGATGACTGTCCACGCAGATGGTGCATGCTGTAGGTGCATATTCCATACAACCGGCAGATATGGGGCCCTTTTTTGTCAATCCTGCGGTGTTCTTATTGACCAGTTGAACTCATAGTTGCTTGAATCATTAATTATGACAGATTCTACCATCAGATTGCTTCGATTTCCTCTGCTTGACCTCCAGATCAAAGGAAATGATGCAATATCGATAAACCGCAATTGTTTAGTAAACTTACTGAAGTGGAAACATTAATATTTGCACATTTAAGTTCGTTTTGAAACAGTCTAACAGTGCTGCCAACTGGTTTCAAGTTCTAAGGCCGCTTTTGATGTGATATCACGCGCCATCGGATGACAAAGAATTTGTATTTTTAATCTAAATTTAATCGCTCCGAGAGCAGTAAACAAACTGCAAAAGTTGTCTTGTTTTCAACGAAACTAATCCAGTAAACAACGACTCGGTGAGAAAACTTGCTTCATTTCTTGAAAAAATCGTAATTAAGAATCGACCTCGCTTGTTTACAAGAAATTCGTTATTTTCGATAAAATGGTTACGTACAAATTATTATTATCTCGTTTACTAGTGTTATTACCAAACAAAGCAATTGTAATGAAGAATTCTGACGCACTTTTATTATTTTTAGCAACCATAAACCTGTTAAAATAAGTACAAGTTCGCGCTGAAAAAATAAATTTTTAAAGTATGGAATGTGAACAGTCATCTTATCAGCATCAGACGCTGGACAAATATTTTCTTCTTATAGATTTTTCACCTCAGTGTTACTTCTTTTCAGATGCTGCGTGTCGAGAGTAATACCAAACTTGAAGGATTCACTGATTACGAAGAGAACATACTCTTCGATGCCGACGACCCCGATTTCGAGCAGGGGGTCCCCGCTCTTGCAACAGTGCCGATGATGCTGAGAGGTGAGTGTGTTGTTTGATTGTTAATTTTGATAGTTATTAATATCGATTTTGATGCGCAGTAATTTTTGACGAAATGCAACAACACTGGTGATGTAAGTTTGATTTGTGAACTGTAAATGTAAGTCAATAGTAAGTTAAATTATTGCGGTAATAAAATAATAAAAATTTTCACAGTGTCAACAAAGTTGAATTTTTTGAAGGCCTTTTTTGCATAGAATCGGTTCACTATCATGACATTGCAAAACCAATTTTCTCAATTCCCATGAATGATCATAATAAAAACAGCGCTTATCGATGTTATTGCACACCTGATGATATTGGAAAAAAATTGATTTGTGGAAGCAATATTTTGTTGTAAAAATAGCCCAAATCTTGTTTATATTATTATTTTGACGCCCCCAAAATAAACAAGCTCATATATCCTGTTTGAGCTTGTGTCGAGCAGTGTATTTACAGTAATTTATTTAATGGGTGGCATAATACGACTGTTTATTCCCTCATCCAAATAGAAGCCTCGCTTAAAAGGTGCTATATATACCACAAATCTCGTTAGTAAGGTTTTCGATTTGGTACTTTTCCATCCTGTAGGATGGATCGATATTGTTGACTCTATTTGGTATTCAGATTCAGATTCTAGACATGATGGGAATGTCGATATGTTTGGATAATCAGAAAACGACCACACCAACACTGCAATGACTTTGGATTTTGGTGGAACGTGTATAAAATGGACGCTTAATTACTTTTATGTGTACAATACCTTGATAACCACTTCCTGTGTGCACTAATGAACGTGCAAAAATAACATTAGATAATACCCAGGCGTCGAAAATAATTCGAGGACACACTCCTAAAAATATGTGCCCTTTGGTACCGCGAATATTTAGATTGGCATTTGACTCATTGACAAAGCTAATGGTAAATTCCTTGCATTCGCATCGGAAAAAACCTGAAGACTTATCAAGTAAAACATTCATGCAGATAATCGTCGGATTTTATTTCACCAGACGAGGCAAATTTATTGTTTTATGTATACTCTTTGTCAGTGTAATCCCATTTTATTACGGCAATAAAGAGGACAATCGATAACATATTTTTAGACTACTCGTTGGTTCCGAACGGATATTCATAAAACAAAGCGTTCTTCTCCAACTTGTACTTATCCAATCGTTTCAAGAGTTTCTTGGCATCTGCGGCACAATGTTTTTCGTAATCGTTGTGTACTGGTAGATTTCCAACAACTCCAAAGTAATGTTTAGCTCGGTAGTACTGCCCGAGCTTTAGACACGTTTTTCCCAAGAGATAAGTATTCTGGAGATAAAACCTCGGATGGAGATCTTCAGCTCGTGATAAGTATTGATGTGCTTCTTCAAAAGTGGAATGCGGCGGTTCTCCAAACAGCAATTTTGATATCACTCTTTGGAACCACGTAATGTTGCTCATTTCGTAACACCAACGACCCAGGAGGTACTGTGCGGTAACATCATTCGGATCTAATTCGCAGGATCTTATCAAATGACTCTTCACAATCTCGGAGTTTTTCACTCTTTGATCCAAACCTTTCATGCCGTTTTTTCTATCGAGAACTATAGCCGCCCATTTGTGAACCTTTGCACTGTTCTCAGCTGTGCTAAGACTAACCGTGATAATCTTATTCGCTTCTTCAATCATTTCGATCCGAATCTCTTCCTTGATGTCATTATCACACGATAATTTGAAAAGTGCTCTCGCTATCCTCCATTGTATTTCCACGTCGTCGCAAAACTTCAAATGATTCAATAACTCGTAAACTTCTAGATATTTCCCTTGGCTGAACAGAAGATCCGCTTCCTTTATCACTTCTTCCACTGATTTACCAACCCAATATTTCGATATTTTGTCTTCGGCATTGTCGGTCGCACCAAAATTTGTGATGGCTTTGAAAAAGGTCAAGAACTGGAGTTTGATGCCAATGTTTTTGATATTGCCGTGTTGGAAAGAGAGCAGTTTTATCACGTTTACGAGATGAACGGTTAATTTTGACATTTCTCATATTTGTCAGTGGGTTACTAAGACGATGCTCTTTGGTTGTCAAATTTTTTGTTTTCCATCAGCAGCTCGAGCTGTCTACTTTTTACATTGATATTTTTAATTGCAAGGTTGCGTTAATAATACCCACGCGAATGGGTATGACGTCAAGATAAGCGATGTTGGAAGAACTACATTTTCGAAAGAGTCGACAGGAGTAAACAATTCTGAAAATTTTAATCGTCACCGAATGGCGACGTTTCGTCATTGCGCTTTCTAATTTTATGGACAAAATCGACAAAAATCTGAGATTCTAGGGGAAAACCCGGAAACTAGGGCGGTGACAATCTGGGAATCACAGAGACTGAGAAGCATAAAGAACTGAATTTGTACCAAGAATCCGAAAGTTTGAAAAATTCCGAAATGAATTTCTACAATCCCGAATCCCGGTGTTGGAATGCATAAAAAAATTACCACGTAGATTGTTTATTATTTATTACGAAAACCGAATATGTCACTCCCTGATTTGAATATCAGAGCCTACAAAAAATTCCACTTATTAATTATGATTGGTTACCTGTAAAAAATTCCCGGAACTTTTATGTGGCTCCAATTCCGTAGTAACTATGCTAATTTCGTTTTTGTGTAGGTTTTTGTCTTGATAACTTGATTAGTCTTCCCCAGAATGAATACATCTTTTATGATTCTCATGAAAAGTCGTTCGGCCTTCCCAGTCAATCAAAATAAATATTTATGGTAGAATTTCCAATACCGCGGACGCAACATTAAAATTGGACTACTTTACTAATTTTGCGTGCTTGCGACATTATTTAATTAAAAAGTCATGAGTGTATCATTAGGACTATTCAAATACTATTCTATACGAAATTGTAATAATAAATATGTACCCAGTCTGTATCTGTTAATTTGAATGGCACATTGAACGCGTGCCAGGTCATGTGGGATCATGTGATGATCAGACTAATTTCGAAATAAGTAAATATGTATCTACAGAATCTTACTAAAAGAGCGAAGTATCTTTCACTTTCATTAGATGGTGAAACCACTCACTAAATATAATTTGCGATAGTCGAATTGAGAGAAATTCAACTTTACATTGCATGTAATCACTTTCCTGCTGTATTTCAAGTTTCACATGTTTATTTCATAACAGTAAAGGACCACAATTCATCTTTGCCTAGCAGAAAAAGCCCCAATTTGCTTAGTTTTAATTTCGAGCTCTAATTATATCATTTTATGCTTTCGGCGCATTTACTCAAGTTTAGACTTTGGATTTTCATTGTTAATCAAACAAATGTTAAAAACTGCGTTCGGAGTGCTAATTACCGGTAATGAATTATACATTGAGTAAGATCGGGAAGGTCAAAAGTAAAATTGGTAAGGCTCCAATATTGGGGATATGTTGGCAGCAGTTTGTGTGGCGAGTTCACAGGTCAATTTACACACAATTTGGAATGCTAAATTCGATGGATTATTTTGGAACTACTGCGCTCTCGTCGGGCAGATGCACTTTCGTTCCATTGTCTATTTTGAACTATGCATCTTAGTCATTCTTTTGTGCACAAGATTTGTCTTCAGTAAAAATAGACACTATGCTCAAAAATGAACAGTCACTGCCTCCTATTTATACTTCCTTCAGTTTCTGTATTTAGTTTTTGTCTATTTTGGTCGCAGGCTGTTAATAATTCAACGAAATTCGTCATAATAAAATCGCTTATTAATTTTCAATCGGTGAACTTCGAAGTGTGGAACTTTTAAGCTGCCTCTTATCAAAGTTCGTTGCAAGTAACAACACTTATCTAATCTCGAAAAACTGACCTTTTTGGAAGATTTCATTGATCACTTTGTCACCCCAAATTAAGAAATAATAATAGAAATGTTATAAATAGAAGTGTCTTGACCAAAATAAAATTGTAAATCCAACATACTCCGTGTTACGATCAAGGCCAATTGAATCTATTAAAAAGGAAGTCTAGACATCAATTTTTCTTATTTTTCAAAGTGCATGTTCCGCATACATTGGGCGTCTTCATCGAAGCGACGCACCACGACGGCGCGCCATCGTTGTGACGTCACGACTGACGAAACATTTTTATAATGATTTGGCCGAGGTCGCGAAATTCAGTTGTTTGTGAGCGCTCGTATAGTGAATATAGCCCACGAACTGTTGTGAATCTCGACACGTTTTTGTGACTAACACCTTACTTAAGTAAGTTTGATGAAGGTTGCTCAATTTCGGGAAACGGTGCTCAAATTAGAATTAGTGGCACGAAAGTGATAATCGCTGTAAATTCCAGTGAAATCTTAGTCATTTGTTGCCGTCGTTAACGGCAGTTAATGATTTTCCGTTTTATGGTGGCGGCGGTATTGTAGTCGGTAATTACTTTACCCTTTTTTCCGTTGGAAATGGTTAAAAATATCATGTAAATACCCATCATGGTTGAAGTATGTCAACGATATTACCACAGGTAGCATTGTCACAGTCCATCACAAATGAAGGACAGTTTATACTAACCCACAAGCATTGTTTCTTGGTAATTCACCAATCAGAGTCGTAGAGTGGCCCATATAACAATTGTTTAGAGTTTCAAATTCAGGTGAAGGTGTTTCGAACAAAACAAATTCGCGAAAAAGAAGCGCACTCGAACGTCCTACTTTCGCCTGAAGAAAGTTACCTTTTAGAGTGTTACAAGTTCCGATGACGGAATTATGTCACACCCTAAAGACTCCTAAAAATGCTAAATTTGAGTTATGACTTGTTTTATGACTATCTTAATTGGCTTTTCATTGACGCAAAAGGTGGATTATGAGTGTCATTGCACCAGTTTATATCAAAAACACGTTTGTTTATGTAAAATATTCATGTAAGAAATTATCTGGGGGCGAAATTAACGTGGCCGCACTAATTTTCTCCACGCTGACATAATTAGGAAAGTGTCACTAATTTTATTGTGCTTTTTAATCTAAATTTTTCCTAATTAGCGCCATGTCAAACGTGTTTTTCTTCGAACCACAAAGCGGATATGCCTAATTGGTATGTTTATCTATTCTTAAAATGTATGATTTAGGTGTCTCGAAAATATGATAATCGAGAATTTAAAAGTAGACAAAACATATTTTGCATGAAAACTGTGGCACATTTTATGAATGGAAATTTGCATGGAGGAATGAACCCACGTCCAACTTTTCGTATAATTTCTTTTGATTTAGTGGGGATCCGCAATACAACCAAACTACAACAGCTAAAAATAAAATACGCAATACACACAATTAAATTCTAATGAACCATTTTTAGTATCGATTGTCACGATTTTACCACAATAGCCAGTTAATTAAGGATTTCAAACCGTACCAATGACGTCAGAACATCACGGTAATGGATTAACCCAATTTTAGAAAAAACTTGAACTTTTAGAGCCGCCGCCAAGTGTATCAACAAACTTTTCTTCCTAAAACCACAAATAATCGCGAGGCTTATCAGAGGATGTGGGGGAAGATTTTTCGGAAGCTATAAATAAAGGAGGGAAAACCGGCTATGGTTGGCCGAAAATCAAAATTTTGAATCGGTTTAATTACTTCATTGGTACATAAACTAGTGCTTTTTATTGCTCGATGTTTATTTAAAACTGAGGCTAACGGCCAAACTTCTTTGGCAAAATGTTTTAAATTTTATTTGTATCAATTCGCAAATTAGTGGGGTTGTTTTATTTTACATGTTGGCAGTACTGTCAGTACGTCATCGATGACTTTTTTGCATTATAGTTTGAGTCACTTTTGAATTTTCCGAATATCAAGAGAAACTAGGAAATCGTAAAAATTCTCGTAAAAGTTCACCAGCTTCAATTATCTTGGAACTCATCAAAGTTGTAAACATGATAACTCAAACAATCAGAGGAAGTTGAAACCCGAAAAATGCAACACAAATTCTGGAAATTTAAAAATTGCAGTCGAAAAAACAAGTTGAAATTGAAACAAAGATTGTCATGTCGATTTTTTGAAGTTTGGGGTCATTCTGAAATGTCAAATCAAACAAAGCCTTCTCGATACAACTGCGTTTTTTGAAAACCACAAAATTGGAGTGAAAATTGGCACAAATAGCTCAGAAAATGACGTTTTAGGCACGCGGCTATTCTCGTCTGAAATTGCATTTCCTGCGATATGAATGACGCCAAACGTGTTTGTAAATAAGTGGAACTGTTTTTATTTAGTAATTTTCGATCACGTGAAATTCGTGTCACCTCTATCGATATCGATAATCTCGCAATATCGAAATTCCCGACTATTCTGTTCCAAATTTGTATTGCAAATATTTCCAGCGAAGATTACTCACCGCTGACTCTACTTAGTCAAGTTGAATAACTAATAAAGTTGGGTGTGAATGTAGCTAAAATAAAAATTCTTCGTATAATCAACAAAAACCGACGATTCTAATTATAGTTGCAGTTCCCAACTGCCCGTAATTCAATGTCATTACTTTTTTCAAGTTGATGGAATCCGACCCGATCAGGATTTGTGCGGTTTCCACGTCTTTTATTGCCTTATTATTTCACTAAAATCAGTTAATTAAACAAACCGTGGAATGGACAAAACACGATAAAATGCGTGAAGTCCAAAGGTTGTCGACTCCGCAAACGGAAAAATTTCATTTCCAAAAACGTAGTAAAACACAAGGACATGCCATGTCTGCTGCAATAACACGGAGATGGAGAAAGAATGTCGGCGTCGCGACGCCACCATCGGGTCGATAAACCGGGCTATTTTATGCTGGGTAAATGACCTAAATAGCAAACGAGCAACAATGTGAATGGCGTTGCATTGCAGCATCGCTTTTTTGGTTGTACACATGTCTCGGAATTTCGTATCAATGATCTTTTCCGAAATTGTGTCTGCCGTATTTATTTATAATTACGCATATCGGCGCCGAAACTTTGTACCACTCAGTCACGGATGATGTGTGTGGACCGTGGATCATTAATCCAATAAATTGTTCGATAAGAGTAAAAGTAAAGTGGTTTTTTCAATGATTTTTTTTCTAATTTGTTTTTTTTTTTGTTGCAGTTCGCAGAAACATGTCTCTTGCCAGTGTCCATCCTGCTGAAATCCATTCTAATCATAGGTAATTATCAAACTATTTATTACGAGTGAGCATCACAAGACAATTGTTTGTATGTGGATTTGCGTCAACTTTTACACAGTAGATTTACTTGCGTCAGTCTTGACTAAATAAATATTGCAGACTTTTGTGTCGAAGTTGTGGCGCCAAAGCGATTAATTTTATTGATAACGATAAAGTGCGTGAAGTGGAACAAGGGGATTTTTTTTAAATCGCGAAAATTCGAACGGGTGCCTTGAGAGAAAAAACCACTCGACTTTCAGACAGTGACTTTGCGAAAAATTTTACTTAATTTCCTCAAAAAAGTTTAAGATAAGAAAATCCAAGGTTGGAAAAAGACGGGATGGTAAAAATCTTTTCAGCAACTGAGAAAAAAATGTTGCACGCAATTTCTGGAGTTTGGGGTCAAAAATTCGCCGCTCCAAAACTTTCCGGCTTCAATTTTTCCGTGTATTTAACTGTGGCAGGTGTAATCAGCCAAACGGAAATCTCCTTAACAACAATTTATAAAAAAGTGGGAGGCTCCACAAATAGCCCGTTTTCATTGTGCTTTTTTTCCAGTTCTTTGACAACTTTAAGTCACAGTCTCGACGACATCACCGAAGCCGGGTGGAACCCCCATATCCACTCCGACCACGTCCTGACAATCGAAGAACTTCGCCTCCAAATGACGAGCTGTTTTACCTGTGGTGTGTCATGGAGTGACAGTCACGTGTCTTTGGACTGTTCCGAATGTGGTGGTTATGCCCTCGAACGCCCTTGCCCCGAATGTGACGGTGCTTGCGGATCCATGTGGAAACGAGACCTGTCAATGGTACAGCACTGCCAGAAATAAATAAAATCGATACTTATTGAATTATTTGCAGTCTCACGCCAGCAGTAAAGCTCGTTGGGAGGGAAAATGCCTCAAGAAGACTCAACAGAATCAAGAGCTTAGTATAAAGCTGGGAGAGCGTAGTTCTAATTCATGACGGCATTTTACTATTTAGTTTTTATTTAAGTTCGACGGAAACATACCTACAGGGTTATTTATGTT
This sequence comes from Gnatocerus cornutus, assembly GCA_029298725.1. Taxonomy (NCBI): domain Eukaryota; kingdom Metazoa; phylum Arthropoda; class Insecta; order Coleoptera; family Tenebrionidae; genus Gnatocerus; species Gnatocerus cornutus. The sequence goes on from CM055515.1 coordinate 16,077,132, forward strand.
TTTTCGTAATTTAACTTAATTTAATGACACGGTTGAGTTTTTCGTAAAACACATCACCTGATCAATTGGCTATTTCTTTCGTGATTTTGGTGGTATCGCTCGGTTTTATATTAAAACCTAAATTTTAAATGTTCAATAAATGCATGTCTGATTCCATTAGATCCGATTAAATTATATTTACATGTTGATACATTTATAAACCTGATCTAAGAGTCTTTGGCAAATTGTACTTGGATTACAGAATATAAACCGTTGATATTATAGTATTTATCAAATTTCATATTTTTTTTAAAGGACTGATGTAGAACAATTATATGCTGTAATTTAATAAATTTAATGCATTAATTCTGTTTTTTTTTTGGGTGGATTAAGATTACGATGTCTGGCATGTTATCGCAAGATATCACGTGAACCTGATCCAATGTTGAAAGAGTGCAGAAATGGGTTTTAAGGCCAGAAGAGTTTTCGCAACTGCAAAATTGCATTGGTTTTTCGCATCGACGCAAAATTATGTTCGCAATATAATCTAGCACTTCTAAATCAGTTTATCGATGTCTGTAAGATTTTCGGGAAAAATTTAAATTAAAAATATCCAAAGACGTTAATACTATTTGGCCACCAAAATGACTGTCATGTATGATTGGTTGCATACCCAGCTAAAGAAAGCCAAGCTTGTTAGTTTCCTCACAAGAGGGAGACGAATCTTACAAATCTGTCACTTGTCATTTTCCTCTTAACCTTAAATTCCACCGTGAACTCTTGTTATGATAAACCAATTTCCACATCCACCACCAAAACCGTGTTATGGAAGGCCCCCCTGGCCCCAGTTCAACCGAAGCGAAGCCTAAAAAGCCTCCAAAGCAAAGCAGGCAACCAAGCAAAGACCACATTCTGAGAAAAAGGCGACCCCAGAAACCAGATCGCGACGAAACCGCCGTTTATGTGAGCACGAAAACCCCCATCAAGGTGAGTTCAATGGTGATCATTGCACCCCCCAAAACACGTGTTTCAGGCGACGTTGGAGCAGTGCAACAAACTCATTCATAAGGGTGAAAAAGAACTGACAATTTATGGTATTGGGGCGGCTATCCAACGCGGAATTTTAGTCGCTTTGAGACTGTGTGAGCAACATGTAGCCTTCCAGAGCCACACCAACACTTTTACGACGGAATTGATTGGTAATTTTTAATGGATAATTTTCAGATCTTATTGTTGATTTCTAGATGATTTAGAGCCTGGAACTGAAGACGCCGATTTCGCCACTCAACGCCGGATGAACTCCGGAATCAAAATCCGCGTTTTTAAAAGTGATTTATAATGTTTTTTACCATAGAAGAGTTGGTTCGGTGGCTGGGACTCACAGTTTTTGAGATATGGATTAATCTCATCGCGTTTTTAGTCTTCACAGTAACACTAGTGGTGAATTATGATCCAGATAAAGAGACTGGGAATAATTGGTGGACAATATTCTTCCCCCTGTTTGCTGGAGACGCTCTCAATGCTTATTTCTGTGTAATTATTTTCATAAGAATGTTGTCTGAAATGACACTGAGAACTTCCTTATTAAGAATTAGTTGGTCTGGTACATTTTTATTAATGACGTTCTTGTTTAAGTTTCTGTTGTGTAAAAAACTTCTGAATGACTTAGGTTTGGATTACTCAGAAGTATTCGCGCCTTTGTACATTCTTCTGCAACTTATAGCAGTGAGAGCGTGCCAACAAAGCTAGAGTAAGTGGAAGATGCTGTATATTTATAAGTGAAGAATATAAATCTTTCTTTATTGTGTACAAGTTTTGAACCCTTTTCAGGACCTTCCGGATGTTTATAAAATTCGCGCTTTATTTATAATTTAGTGAGATGAGTTACAAAAATATTATTTAAATGCGACTGTGTCCAGCATAGCGCCTAAACACTGAACAATATTATTTGTCATAAGTAAATCAACTTTCTCTTCAAGATGTCTCTTGGGGTCCTGTTTCCCCACATTTTTGATGGCTAATTGTTCAGGTGTCATCTTTTCTTCTTCTTCTAGTGCCTTGTTGTAATTTTTAGCCAACTCTAAAACGTCAGCGACTGTTTTTTCGTTGATTCCACAATTATCTTTGTAATCAGCAAGAGTTAAACCGTCCATCCACGACTTCTTGTGCAAATTAAGTAACATTTTCTGCTCCAACTCGTTCTTTCTGTAATTTATACTAATGGAGTAGTAGTGTCTGTTCAAGCCATGGATCAAAGCTTGTACTGATGGCTTTTGCAAGTGACCCAAGTTGGAAGTGGTTTGTCTGGGTTCCTGTCCCAAAACCATCATATTTGGGTTAATTAACCTGTAAAAAAACAATCACGACTGGGCCAAAACCACAAAAATTATTACCTAAAGGCATCAATGACAACCTTTCCTTTAACTGACTGAATAGGGTCAACTACTACAGCAACAGCTCTTTCAGAAAGAGCCTCAAATGACTGTTGGGTGTTGATATCCACGCCCGACAACCAACACCCAAATCCTGGATGCGAATGGTACCAACCCACAACCATTTCAGGGCGTCCGGTTTGGCGCAACATATCCAACATTTTTGCCTGGAAAACGGGATCCACAGCCTCTACACTCACACCTGTCCCAGTTTGAGGCATAGCGAAGACATCGATCACACGCACGGTGTAGTCATCCACGAATTCACCTAAATGACTTGGTAAAAACTGCATAGTCAGAACATAACCTCACCTAACATCAAACCCATTACTTCCATAGGGACTCCAGCACGGCCGTGTTTTAACATTTTCAGGAGAGCAAGGGAGGAAATGTAGACTTGTTCGGCAGTGTCCACCACAGGGGCGTCGGACGGAGGGGGCGCTTGAGACAAGCCCGGCATTCCTCCACCCAAACGGAGCAAACGGTCCATTCTGATCGAAATACACAGTAGACTGAAGGTTTTATAACTTAATTAATACAGACCTGACTTTGTTGTTAATTTAAATAAAGTAAATTCAGTTTCTGCTTTGTTGTATTTTGAGCACAACGAGCACAACCAACAACGAACTGTCAAAAATCACGAATGTGCAACTCATGACGTTTCAGTGACGTCGGCAATATCGTTCCCTGTAACCATGATGGCGGAGGAAAACACAAAAAGAAACATTTTAAAAGAGAAGTACACGAGCGGCCCCCATGGATTAGGTACAAATAATTCTCCCTCTTCCTTCAGAGTTAAAACTTCTGGAATTTCCGGGATTTTACTCAAAGTAGCGATTCCCTAACCCTACTTTTTGTTTGACATGTGAACCAACCGGTCTCTGTACGTTATTAGTAAATTTCATAATTCATTTCAACAAGTTTTTCTAAACATCGCGAAAAACAATGAGCAGTATTTAGAATTTGCCGGAAATAAACCAGCGAAACCCAATCAGCTGACAGTTCAGCAGCGCCAAATTTGAATTCCTTTTTTTCAGGAGACCCGGAGGATCTCTCGCTCCGGAGGGTGGAAATCGACGTCATGATCCCTAAGAAAATGCGGGAGATCGCTAGAGACGAAAAGTGTACGAATTACGTGGAAAAATTCACCGAGTGCTGTAAAAACAACAATATTCTAATGTCTTTTAAATGTAGAAATGAAAACGCGGCTCTTAAAGACTGCTTGACTAGCTGGTATGAAGATGAAGGCTTCAAAAATCGATGTAAAGACGAATATTTGAAAGAGAGGAGTGAATACAGGAGAACTGGGATAACTCAGAAGCAGAAACAAAGACTTGCAAATGCCATGTAAACTGTACAAATCATATTATTAGTCAATTATAATTTTAATTTCTTGAAGTCTTTTGATGGAGCCACCTCTTCATTATTGTTTCTTTTACTGTAAACTTTGGGAGATCGTCAGAGTTTACTTCACTGCTTAAATCACTGGGATAGACAATTTCACAGATTAGTAGTTCCTGAAAAATTGCATTAGTACTGATAATATATTGTTACGCACAATACTTTTCCTGCAGTCTCACACAAGCGATGAAGACCGGTAAGACAAGAAGTCTTCATCGAGCGACGACTTAAACTTTCAATTTTCTTCAAGTCCTCGTCAATTACGTGAATAATGACCACGTAAGACGCGTGGTAAAATGGGGGTCCCTGTTTATATAATACTAAAAAGATTCGTGAAATTTGTGCCCCCAATTTTTAAGAAACCTTACAAAAATCGCCCCCAAACTTAATCCCTGGTTTCACGACCCAATTTTTTGATCTAAAGTGGTAATACGCGACGTAGTTGGTGACAAAGTGCCGATCAGTTTCTTTGAACAACTCCCAAGTTTCTTCGGGCTTTAACAGTTTGTCCCGGTGGTAGATATCGAAGCAATTCAAGGCAGAAGAGAGGAAGAAGGATTCTTCTAAACCCAAGTTCACGGTTTCGTTAATTCCTGAAGAATCGAGCTGGTATTCAGGCTTCAAATTCGTAAAGTAAGCCTCCAGGTCTTCCTCGGAATCACTATCAGGAACTACTACTATTTTTTGTACTTTATTTTTGCGATCACTGTGACGTTGGCGGTTTTCGAAAACTCTCTTCCTGATTATTTCCGGGGAATGCCTCCGGAACTGCGGATAATTCCTTGAAAGAGTAGCCTTACCGAAATACCCCATTGAAGTTAATTTTTTCATATCTTCTAATCCCTCCACAACCACACTAAACCCATTGAAAACACCTCTAAAACGGTGAAATTCACCCGTTGCGTCTCGGATAAGAGGTAGATCTTGTAAAGGCTTCGCCCCGAAATTTTTCTTGGGTTTGGGTTCGGACAGAGCCATTTCAAACGTTCGCGCGGTGGTACAGAAACACCAACTTGTGGAGTAGTGGCATCTCTCTCTCGCTCGTCGGAAAACTAGTACTTTTTTAGTTTCGAAGTTGGTGCAGTGTGTCAATAATCACAAGACTTGTCAGCTGAATCGTTGAAAATACAAGCAGATTACGGTGGTGTTTTCGGTAAATTGGGACGTGTTTCGTTGAAAATGTCGTCACAAGTTCCAGCGGGTGCAGACCCTAAAATTAAAGAGATAATAACTTCTTTGGACGATGAGAAAATAGGTAAAATTTACTCGTTTCTAGGTTTCATGCATAACTGTTCAGTCAAGATATCCACAGCCGTCACGTGAAAATCATAAATTTTTTATAAAATTCCACAAAAAGCGATGAATTTGCAATGATTTAATTGATCACTTTGGAAAAAACGCTGAATTAATTCAAAATAGGTGTGTTTCACTCACGTGACGCTGAATATGATGACTACACCAGTGGTTACCAAAATTTCCCTAGTCCAGGAATTTTGGACGATATTTATAATTTATTTTTGGCTGTGTTCCAACGGGTTAACCTACAATGTGGGCTATTTCAGATATGTTGGCGGCCACAAGTGTTCTCCAGCAAAGGGCCACGGACATTAGGTCCCAAAAGGTCAACTGGCAGTCATATTTACAGTGAGTTCTTCCTTATCTCAAACACCTTTGTTCTCCATAGAACCTCCCCAATGGACGCTCTAAACCTGTCATTTCAGATCGCAGATGATCTCGCAAGAAGATCATCAGTTTATTACTTCTTTTGATACTTCAGACAGTTCAAAACGCGAACAATTACTGCAGAAGGACCGCATGCAATGTGCGCAGACGTTCCTCAACTTGCTGGGGCACATCTCCAAAGACCAGACTTTGCAGTACATTTTGGTGCTAATCGATGATATGCTGCAGGTGTGTATAGTTCAAGAGTTTGATATAATTACTTTTGATTGTTTCCAGGAGGACCGTACTCGCGTCGAGATCTTCCACGAATACGCCAGCAAAAAGAAAGAGTCAGTTTGGGGCCCCTTTTTGAACCTACTAAACCGTCAAGATGGGTTCATCACAAACATGACCTCAAGAATCATTGCTAAAATCGCTTGCTGGTCACATACCGCCATGGAACGGTCTGATTTGCACTTCTATTTGACTTGGTTGAAAGACCAGTTGAAGGCTCAGGTAACAATCTCTTGGAGGCTTCAAGGTTTTACGCAACTGGTGGTTTTAATTCAGTTTGTTTATACTAACCAATGTTGAATGTGGGGGTGGCAAAATGTGGACCTTTCTTGTTTCATTGTATCTAATAGATTTACTTTCTTAGTCAGAAAAGTCGGTCAAAACTAACAACTAACAGGCTTGCTATAGTTAGAATTGAAATGAAAGGAAATTAAATCGTTTTTAGTATGATGATTTAGCTGCATCTCTGGCGAAAACTGATGCAATAAGGGGGCCAAGTGGTGAACAAACCACTGAGGTTTACACTGAGGTTGCTTTCAGCATCGATGAGCAGAGCGCATCTAGCGAAATCACGGTAACAGATTACACATGATCACACTTTACTCATTACACATCTTAGTAATGTCTTAGGGAAGATTGTCAGTGCAACGACTTTTTCACCAACTGGGGCAAAATTTTAAAATTTCGAGCGATTTTTGAGCCCCCTTGTGTTCACATTGGTAATAACACCGTGTTAACGAAAACTTCATTGGGTGTAACTTTGTTAAGGTTGTTGCATGACTGTAGAATAAAATTGCATGTTTTGCACAGTATCATTAGTTTATGTTCCATTGGTAAGTATGTTCCAATATATTCCAATCTGCGGAGGAAATTGTAATTAAAATTTTCTCCGTGCTCCTATGTGGTACCTTCTAATTTCCCTTTTTTCTCTTAGAACAACGAGTACATCCAGTCAGTGGGCCGCTGCCTTCAAATGATGCTCCGAATCGACGAATACCGCTTCGCCTTCGTCTCCGTGGATGGGATTTCCACCCTTCTTTCCGTTCTTTCAGGTCGTGTCAACTTCCAGGTCCAATACCAGTTGATCTTCTGTCTGTGGGTCTTAACATTCAATCCGCTTCTCGCCGAAAAAATGAATAAATTCAACGTGATTCCCATCCTGGCCGACATTCTCAGCGACTCTGTTAAAGAGAAAGTCACTAGGATCATCCTCGCGGTCTTCAGGAATTTGATTGAGAAACCTGAGGACACCCAAGTTGCGAAAGAGCACTGCATCGCAATGGTGCAATGCAAAGTCTTGAAACAATTAAACATCTTGGAACAGCGGAAATTCGACGACGAAGATGTCGCGCAGGATATTGAGTTCCTTACAGAGAAACTACAGAATTCTGTGCAGGATTTGAGCTCGTTCGATGAGTACTCTACTGAGGTTAAGTCAGGGCGCTTGGAGTGGTCTCCGGTGCACAAGAGCAAATTTTGGCGTGAAAATGCACAGAGACTTAACGAGAAGAATTACGAGTTGTTGAGAATTTTGATACATTTGTTGGAGCAGAGTAAGGATCCTCTGGTTTTGAGCGTCGCGAGTTATGATATTGGGGAGTACGTTCGCCATTATCCCAGGGGAAAACAGTAAGTAAGAAAATGGGAGTAACTCAGCCTAATTGAATTTTGGCAGTATTATTGAGCAACTGGGAGGGAAACAACTGGTGATGCAGCTTTTGGCCCACGAAGATCCCAATGTCCGCTACGAAGCCTTATTAGCCGTACAGAAGCTCATGGTCCACAACTGGGAATACCTAGGGCGGCAGCTTGAAAAGGAACAAAGTGACAAAACCGCCCCTACCGTCGCGGGCAAAGCGTAATTCACTCGTTATTTATAGATCAAAGTTTAACTACACCTTTATCACGATATACCTATGTATAATAAATTGTATTGTTTCAAGTGTTTGATGTATATAACTGTATAGTCTAACATTCCTGAGAGTTTTTTGGTTTCTCTGTGGTGCATAGTGATCATAGTATTGTTTTATTGTAAATATTTTGTTTCATTTTAAAATGTTGCAAGTATAAATAAATTCTATAAATAGATGAAAAATTTATTACTACCGCCTAAACAAATTACATTTTCGACGACACGTGTTTCACGTCTCCAACTGCAGCGATGACTTCAATTTCCACAGATGCATTCATTGGCAGTTTCCCGACTTGATAAGTCGACCGGGCGGGGAAATTCTTCGTGAAAACTAAAAACACCGAAAAACTATTCGTTGCCACTTAATTAAACCTTACAGTCTTTATAAACTTCGTTCACAGCCCCAAAATCATCAATATTCGCTAGAAGAATCGTACTCTTGACGACGTTCTCATAAGACGTTCCCGCTTCCTCTAGAATGTGGCCCAAGGAAACTAAAGCCTGTCGTGCCTCAGCTGCTGCGCCTCCTTCAACCAACTTCATGGTGTCTTTATTGAGCCCCAAAACCCCCGAGACGTACAAAGTTTTGTCGAGGAGCACCGCCTGGCTGGAGTTAATGGTAAGGTGGAGGAGAGACAAAACGGGACTTACTTGTAAGGGGCTACAGGCCGGGGGGCATTCGGAGTGCTGATTATCCTACGAATTATACCAGACATTTCTGAACGGGTCAAAGTTCTGCAACAGACTAGTGGACTAAATCCTGTAGCCTTGAATTTATCTACACCATGAAATGAACTGGTGATTATAGAATCAAAACAAAAAATTAAGGAAATTTTTTATTGCACAGTGGAGCTAGAATATTACAAATTGTTACGCCAGATAACTTTTTAGTTGCGCCATTCTTTCGTTTTGTAATACCTCTAAAAACTTCAGAGTTCTCTCACTTTTTTCCCTCTTGTTATCACGTTTTTCTAAGTCATTGTAACACCTCTGGTACTTGAAAATGCAAGCCAGCAAGTGCCAGATGCAGAATTCCGGCCACAACACTTCCGTGAAACAGATATAACTATTTGAAATTTGCCACAAAAGGTAGTCACTAAATCTGACTTCTCCAGACGTGCGGACAATTATATCAGGATCGGGGCTAGCAGCCGTGTAAAGACAATCAGAAATGAGATCCTCATCAATATCATCGACGTCAATCAACCCTTTTTCCACCCCTTTAACTATAGTCTTTGTTGTTGCAACAATTTCATCGCGCGAAGTATAAGCAAAGGCCACATTTAAAAACGCACGATCATTGTCTTTCGTCATGAGCGTGGCCTCTGCTGTGAGCCTCCGCAACTCCTCCGATAATAACGACATGTTTCCAATTATCCTAATACACACGCCTTCTGCCATAATCTTCTCTTTTTCTTCAAGGAACTTCTTGAACTTTTCGGTTGCAAGCCCCAGAAGGGTGTCGACTTCGCTTTTGCTACGTTTGAAGTTCTCAATACTGAAGGCGTAGACTGTTACCTCTGTGATTCCGAGTTCAAGGCACCACTGGAGAGTTTCAGCGAGTTTATCAAAGCCTCTGATGTGGCCCTCGGCTCTTTCGACTTTGGCTTTGGTGGCGTAGCGACGATTTCCGTCCATTATAAAGGCGATGTGCTTTGGAATGGGCCCGCATTTTATCACATTTGCACAGAACTTTTGGAAATATGTTAAAGGGGAGTCTGCGATCCACGACATTTTGACAGGGGGTTCTAACCTCAAAGTGGGGAAGTGACACTGGTGACAGATTGCGCGAATTCCACTTGACTTGTGAAACTCGAAAAAGATAATTATTCGTAATGATTAGTGCTGAGTTATCATTTTAGCGTCAATTTGTGGATTTTAGCACTAATTTATCGTTTTAGCAGTCATTAATTAAAAGCGAAAATGAATTTTCAAACGGCCATGACATTTCATTCGACCAATAGTCGTTCAGCTCGTTGCTAAGTCTAGTGGAAACCAGTTGTTGACATTGACAACCATTTGACAGAAAATAGTTCAAATAGCCCTCAGTTTGTTTGGTTTGTTTATATCGTGGCAGTTCATTCAAAAATCTCAAATTCGTGTGTGAAATTTCAGTTTTCTCTTCCAATACCCTCAAGACACGCACCGTATCCAAACGCCGTAAATACCAAAAGACGATTTATTTATAGATAAATTCGTAAATATTGCATCAAATCGATACGTTCTGGTCATTTTTAATTGTTGTTGAACCTATAGAAACGCCAACAATTAACAGTTTTCAAGAAATGACAGCACTAAAAATTGTTTTACGTTAGAAATCTTCAAAAATCTCTCATGAACAAATATGAATACTACGACTTTAAGGGGAGTTTTCCCCGAGCCAAGTAAGTGCAACCAACTTCACTTTTACAGTCTTAAACTAAGTTTGCAGAACCTGTACACAGGAGAAACTTCGTCCGCGAGAACATTAGACAGTTGAAGGCCATGCATGACTTCATTCAGGAAGAAAAAGTCACATCAAAATCCCAAGAACTCAAACCAAATAAATTCAAGCATGTTACCCCTAAAGTATTCTCCAATATGAACGCTCGGAAGATGTTCAAAGAGAGTATGACAAAGAGGCCTATTTCTTTCAATCAAAATCCTGAAAGCAGCAACTATGGGAGGCACAAAACCACACATATTGGGGTCCAGACCGAACGACCTGAAGATATCTCCAAGTTATATGAATCAGGAACTTTAAAATATCCTAGTCCTTCTGTAACGAAGCAGTCGCCGCCAAAGACACGGGAGCAGGGAGACAACACCACGCAAAGTTTAACCAAAAGCATGCAGATATTAGGTACAGTTGAGAGAGTCATTTCTTTGAGGTAAATCTCGTTGTTTTAGATTTGGAGGAGAAGCAGAACTTTATCAGACAGAACATTAAATCAATTAAAAATAATAAACAGAAGCAAGAGGAGGCGCCTGACCCTCTGTTGGCGCCGCCGAGTTACCAAAGGGGCGCGCTTCCCAAGTACCTAAAAGACAAGAAGCCTCAGTATGACAACAAAAGTGAAGGGGCCCAATATGACCACGTTTCAGGTCTTGTCTTATTACCAGACGACGAAAGGAAAGAGTATTTAAGAGTAGCTCGTGAAAGTAAGTAAGTGTTGTTTCCTCGATGGTTTTTACCATTTTTTTGTAGATTACGCTTCGTTAATAAAAGAACTGAATTCGATGCCCGTGAGCAACGACACTTTAAAGAAAAGACGACGGAAAATGGAAATAGAAGACGAACTAAAGCGCCTGGATGAAGTTATCAAGATTTTCCAAAAACCGAAAGTTTTTGTTAAAGCTGACGCGTGACTTCGTTTTATAGTTCAATTTATTGCCTTTTGAGTTGTGACACTGATTTGATGTACAAAATTTTCTTTGATGAATTCTATTTGGTTTAATCTGTATTTTATTTCTTCCTCTTTATACCACTTCTCGACATTAAAATCGGGGAAAAACACGCCGATTTCCCTCTTTACAGACTCTGGTGAATCTAAAACCACCAAATAACAATCTGGAAGGGAGAAAAAGACAGTCACCTGAACCATGAGTGGCATTTCTAGTATCAGAGAGTCCAAACTGAGCACGAATTGAATGAGGAACCTCAAATTGAGTCTTAAACACTTTCGTGGGGCCCATTAACTCCCTCCATTTTTTTATAGCGTCAATTCTTGCTAGAATGTAGAGATCAGAAGGGCCACTATTATGGATTAATTCGTCACGTCTCTCATATTTTCTTACCTAGTCATAAACGTGACCAGTCTGTTATAGAAAAACTTCTTTTTGTGCTCCTCGTAAAACAATTCGGCCTCTTTTAAAGTAATTGCATGTCTCTGAGACTTCACAACTTTGAAATTCGAGGATATTATTAAACCACGGATGGCTTCTAAAGCGAGAGGCTGCTTTACCACGTGAGGCTTAATTATAGCAAACGTTAACTCCAAAAGAGACATCTTTGGCTTATTTTACTAATAATAATTCAAATCTTTCACTGAACGTAACCTCACTTGTTAGTGTCAACGTGGTAAATTGTTCTAATTCCAGTAGACTTGTGAAACGGGAAATATGTGCATAGGCAACCAATTATACACTTCCTAGTTTTATCAGAGGACTATTTTTCTAGTCACCACCAATCAATTTCTTTGTCACCCGAAGATGAACTCTTCCAGTTCGAAACGTCTTGTGGGGAAACCCAGCTCCTCCTCGAAACGTCTCTTGGACAAAAGCAGCAGTCATGCTCATTCTCAAAGATCGCTGCGCTCTTCCCTCAAAAAACGCTCGTAAAAGCCAACTTTTCAAATACATGATATTCACGTCTGTTTCTAGCTCCTTTTCTGTGGAAATCGAAGAAATTGATCCCACTGTGTTAGCAGGTGATATCATGAAGGATATCTTAGACAAAGCTCTTGAGCAAATTCAAGAAACGTACATGGAGAACCAGACGGTGAAATTCGTGGTCCATTGCGCCCACCAAGCTCTCGAGAAAATGTTACGAATCCATTTTTATCAACACAATGATTATGGTAGTGTGAAACTATGGGGGCCTGATAAACGCCCGGAGCCTTCATCTCCGGACTCTTGGTCGTTCCATTATGTCCCGGAGTCGAAGAACATCCGAACGGAGTCAGAACTCAACACCCTAAGTCAGATTAAATTAGATCTGGCTGAGAAAGGGGGTGAAATTGTTGCCGACAATAGACTGGATGTTGTTAGTTTACCATCAGAGACGTTATTAGGGGATATAAGAGCAATTATTGAAGAGATACTTGAAAATCTGCCTGTGGTGGCTGAAGAGGAGGAAGAAAAAGCAGAGTCTTTGCTCAGCATGTTTACGATGGTGGTTGAAGGGATGCAAAGCTACGAAGATTTCAAATTGGGGCCTCAACTTTCGAAGTTATCCCTCGATTCACCTTACGTGAAACTGCCGAAGATTGATTTGTTGGATTCTGGTAATTGCAGACATTTGGAGAACTTAACGCCGTTTGCTGATACTGAAAAGCTGCCACCCATCAGGTAAAAGACTTTTGAAAAAAAAAGTTATTGACCTAGTTGAACTCAAATCCGGACGTTTGAAATTACTTTCTTGATAAACCATGACTGTTATCAAATCATAATAATTGATTATCAATAACCTCCTTTTAGAAACAATGAAGTCATTACTGCAATAATTCGTTTTTATGATAACACCAGACCGTGGTTTTAGTCAAAAAATGATTATGAGTAAGCACGAAAATAAACTGATTAGTGTTCGGATTTAATGAGCCCTTTAATGTGATTTTTTTGCCAAAATTATAAAATATGGAGGTGGTGTAACACAGGTGCAATGTCCTCACAAATGATCTTGCATTTGCCAATGATATAAATATAATTAAAAAGTACACCACACTCTAATTTCTTAGAAAGTTATAACGTCAACTCCTTGGCAGCACCTTTAACTTATAATCTCCTTACAGTGGTGAAAACAGTCTATTTTCATTCGAGTTTTATTTTCGCATCACATCAGGTGTGGTAATGGGACATAAATAATCCTAATTATGTTGTTAAAATTAATAGAATCGATTAACTCCACTCAATGTGGTGATATGGTAAATATGTCATGACATTTACTATTTTAATAGACCGCGTTGTTTCTCCTTCACAATTAAAACAATAAAATTAATGAAAATTTAATGCGAGACTACAGAAAATGTTATTACGGCCATAAATTGCGGAAAATCCACTCCTGGATTTAATGAGAATCGTTTCACTGATTATGAAAGCCTCAAAGTTAATGTTTTGTATGAAAATTAGGTCACGAGCAGGTAATCTAACGAACCAAAAATGAAAATGTTTTGATACGTGTCTCCAACATAAGCAAACTTGGAACAAAAACATCCTCAGCTAATCAAAGTTTGACATTAATAGTTCCTGTGTTAGTACATCACTTGATCAATATGATAATATTTGTCCCAGTTTACAGGGGAAGTGAATTATGTGTTGGAACATCGTTGAAATTATCAACACTTTAGTTGAAGTTGAGGAAAACGTGGCAGAGCGCCATGTCGGTGAAAAAATGCCGGTTTTGTTGTAGAAGCTGACAATAGAGAATTTGACACATTTGGACGCGATTTCATTCATGAAGGTGAACAGAAAATTTTCAACTTACGTGAAAGTTTCAAAGTCTTGGATTTTCCTGGTTGACAGGGCCAGTTACCTGAAAATAGAAAGAGATTCTAAGATATTTTGAGTAGCTTTGACGTAATAATCTGCAATAAAACTATAAACGATGAAAAAAATTAACGAAGATATATAAATATAAATAGTACAAAATATAAAAATACAACAATAATAACTTTATAGGTATATAATTTATGAGCAGTTATCATTTGATAAGTTGTTTACTTTCTCTTCCTAATCTTCAGTATTATTACTGGAATACATTTTCATAACTGGATTTTTCAGGATGATTCCAATTTATGAATTGTGAATAGTGGAAAAATTACATCAATTTTTAAACCTCACAGATCGAAAAGTTATCCAGAAAAGCCAAATAGTCCAGAGAATTTTAGAGGATAAAAAGAATCTAGAGAATGTGTTGATTTTAAAGAAATGTGAAGAACTAAAAAAAAGTTCTAAAAGAAACTACAATGTGACAAAATAGAAAGAAGATGAAACAGAAAATCTAATTACATTTTACCTCATTCTTGAAGATTTGAAAAGATTGAATTTAAAGATACTGAAGAATAAAAAAAAATCTATAAAATATTCTAGAGGAAATTAAAAAAACTATGTAAAGACAATGTAAAGGAAATAGAAAGAAATTTTAATAAAATGAATTTACTGAAACTGAGAAATCAATAGAAAATCGAACGAATTGGCTCTACAAATCGAGAGAATGTGAAAATAACCTAAAGAGAATTTAAAAAAAATCTAAAAAAATTAAAATTAATTAATTTAATAAAATAAAAGAATCTGCACAGAATTAAAAGGATGTAAAAATGGAGCGTTAAAAATCCAAAAAAGGACCAGAGAGAATCGAAAAACTTTAAAGAAAATGTAAAATATTAAGCGAATTACGAAATAATGAAAATGTAGAGAAAACCTTTTTCTTGAATCTTTGAATTTTGTAACCGAATTCGTATTGACCTACAGCCAAAATACATTTCTGACGAAAATACATGAATAAATAGCTCAACTTTTTTTCTCCAAATGACGCAATTAAAACCAATTCGATGTGTTTATAGAACACGTTTCATTAAATTTTTTAAGATAATCTCGATTGTTTTATAAATACACCAAATAAAAGGATTACGCTTCGTGTTGTTTCCTTAGCAAACATCCCAAATAATTCAACTCGAACATTTGTTCTAAATATACCTCAATCAATTTGTTTATGCATAAACACGAATGATCGTTACCAATGGAGACCACCTGTGAGATAAATTTAAATATATCAAACCTTGGAAGTAGATTTGCTTTTTTTGATCTTTGTTTTCTCTCCCAGTGAAGGCTGGCATCGCGCCAAACTCGAAAGTAATTTTAAAACATGACCGAATGGGATAATCCATTCTTTAACTGCACTTTCTTTGTTAATTCGGGTAAAATTAGTCGTGTCCACTTGTGGAAAAAAAGCCCTAGAAAAACTATAAATATTTGTCTATTACTCAAGTCGCTCGAATTGTCGTTAATTAAGTTTTCTCGGAAAACCTCGTCAGGTACCAGGCTGTCTGATTAGCTCCTGCTGCCAAGACAGATGTATGCTTTGGTCAAAAAACTTTCAAAAATAGATCCAGGTGAGTTCTCATTGACGTAATAACTCGGAGATAAAGCGACTTGAGGTTAATAACCAAAGACAATTTTAATTAAATATCAATAAAAAGCCTTGTGATGTTTTTGAGGTGTTATCACTAGTTTGCTTTTCTTATCTTATAATTTTGATCTGGCGTGATCTTTCCGTGTTGACGTTCAACTTGAACAAGCGAACGCTTCTTTTAATCTAATTCTCCAGCATTAGATTTAATGAATTAATGAATAGTATTAAAGATACTCTTGTTTGTTGTGTTTTGACTCAAGGACAAGATCCAGCTGAAATAAACAGGCAAACAGATGTGCTTAGAGACGGTGCCGGTGGTGGATTAAAATTCGCCATTCCTTCATGTCAGGACCAATAAAATAAGTCAAACTGTATGAAAAATCGCACACCAGTGGCAAAACCTTTCAAATCGTCAAAAATAAAATTTTCGTCTAATAAACCTTGACCTGATTCAGTAATCTAATTTTTCGAAACCACTTCAATTATCAAATTTTGATTGAAAATCTCGAATCATTGATAACTTCCTCTCAATGTCAAAATGTTTATCCACAGTCTCTTTGTTTCCAAATACAAATTATTTTCGTTAAGCGTGAGCACTGCCAGAGCCAGATGTCGGAACGATTAATTTAAATGCATATAAATTTCAAAACAGGCACCGGGTTCACGTCAATCCCTTTCAAACGCATCAGAGTTTTACCAAAATATTTCTTGTTCCACATTTCTTGAATCCAATAAACTTAGAAGCTAAAGATACTGAGATTAAAAAATGAACACGTGGATCAACAAATGGGAGTTGGCAGATCTGATGTTGGAAAATTTTATTTACCCACAGAAGAAAAATGCTTTGTGCCAATAATGTAATCTTGTTTTGTCAACAGTTCAGATAGATAAACAAATTTTTCTTCCTTGGACCAGGGAACTTTTACGCCTTTCCAAGCAGTTTTTTCTCGAAATCTTCTAGAACGAGATAATGCAAGCGCAAATAGAGAATCCACATATTTTTCATGAAGATCCTACAGATTTTGCCCACATCCTCTCTTATCTTTTTAAGTACATGCAAGCTACACGTGTGATAAAATGACACAAATACGCCCTTTAAATAGCAGAACAAATGTATAAATACAAAAGTCAAACTTTAACAGAGTGAACAAAAAAGCCTCGAAAAGAATGTCTTTTGATTAAAAGCTTACCTTTCTAAATTCGATCAGGACGTAGTGCAATAAATAATCCTCGAGAATGATTAGAGAAAACGCGAACAACAAGTCAAAACACACACTCCTCGCACCATAAATAATTGCCATTTTGGCCACAGAACCTCGATAATCCGTCACAAATATCAGACAATCTTTCTAGGACGAAAGACGGCAATTAACTAAAGAATTTATTGATAATTATGTGAATTCTTACGTAAAGCACAAAAAAACTATTCAAATGTTGACAAAGAAACCTCTTTTTTGGAGAAAATTATAAAACTACGGTTCCAATTTCCTTATTTTCTCTTGCAATTCATGACGTAATAAGACCAGTTGAACCCTTTAACTTGTAAAAAACAAAATCCCTGTCTGCATTAAACATCTTGCGTTGTAGAGACTTTTAGTATAGTAACCTCAGTTGACATATACCTAGTAAACAGTTTATGGCTTAAGTCAAACCACCCATAGAAATAAAACTGGGTCTTGTAAACTGCAGCCGACAAATTTCTAGGTAGAGGGTTGACCGATGGTTGAACAGGCCCGGACTCATTTCGTGCTCATTTATGGTCCCCAATCGCAAGGATTAGTACTGCCCGGCCCTCTCATAATGTGGCCATAAAATTTACTAGGTATATGTCAACTGGGTTTACTTTACAGTCTTCTTACCATTTTTCTCAAGATGTTTCTTATCAGTTCGTCGGCTTATTATATTTTGAAGTGTTGTTTCCAAAGTTCAAGAGTAAACCCACGTCGATTGTTTTGAAAAAAATTGTTTACGATTTGAGAGATTTTCGGATTTGTTTCCAAGGCCCCAGAGGAACGCGAAATTCTCATTCTCATTTTTTATCTTGAAATGGCTCGATTTTTCTTGAATTTAACATTTTCAAGTGTTGAGCTTTGATATTCCCAGAAGAAGCTTCTCGTACTTTTCCAAGCACGTGTTGTGAAAACAATAATTCCACAATGTTTAAATATTAATCGTACAATTCTTGTAAACAGGTAGTCAAATGTGTATATTTTTAAATAAACGTGTTGGAATAATTCATTTTTTCGGAGCACGAAATGTGATCTCGCACGAGAATTTTACGAAATGGAAATTTATTCGAAATGTTTATAATACAGGAACCAAATTGCATTTTCGGACAAGAAGTAATTTGTTGTGGCACACGTCCGCTGAAAAATTAGTTCCGGTTCTGTTATAGTAGATTACTCAATGTGTGAGGTAAATAGCATTTTAATAGCGGGTGGACTGATGAGCCAAAGGCGATGGCACTAGAGGAAAATTTAATTTTCTTGGTTACAAAACTCTAGTAATTTTTGTGATGATACAGCTATGAAATTAGGGGAAGTTACAGTTTATTAACTCTACCAAATTGGAAAATTGAACAGCTAAAAAATTAAATTATTTTTTTTTTTAGAAGCAAGTGTTATTAAAATTCGTAATTTTGATAATTTTAGTGCAATAGCTACAAAATTAAGAAAAGTTACTCCCTTTGAATAGTTTATTAACTCTACCAAATTGCAAAAATGTAGAGCGGAAAACTCAAATTTTGGAAAATTTTTAACTTTAGGACCAAGCAAATATTGCCAACATCTGTTGCTAAAATTCGTAATTTGGAGAATTTTTGGGCTACAGTTACGAAATTTGAGAAAGTTACTCTATTTCAATAGTTTATTAACTCTACCAAATTACAAAATTCTAGAGCAGAAGACTCAAATTTTAGAAAATATTTTTTTAGAACCAAACAAAACTTGTCAACATGAGTTGCAAAAATTTGTAATTTTGATAATTCTAGTGCTATAGCTACGAAATTTTGGGAAGTTTCTCTCTTTGAATAGTTTATTAGCTCTAGCAAATTTCCAAATTGTAGAGCGGAAGACTCAAATTTTAGAATTTTTTTTTAGACCAAGCAAAAAATGTTAATATCTGTTGCGAAAATTTGTAATTTTAATCATTTTGGTGCTACAACTACGAAATTTGGGAAAGTTACTCTTCTTGAATAGTTTGTTAACTCTACCATATTGCAAAATTGTAGAGCGAAAGACTCAAATTTTAGATTTTTTTTTAGACCAAGCAAAAATTGTCAATGTCTGTTGCTAATCTGTTGCTAAAATTCGTAATTTTGATAATTTTGGTGCTACAGATACGAAATTTATTGAAGTTACTATTCTAGAGTCATGGATTAACTCCACCAAATTACAAACTTATCGAGCGAAAGACACAATTTTTTCGCCATAGTTTTTGTATTAAAATAATTTTTTCTTCTGCTGAAAGAGGACTGATTAAATTCAATAAATCTTGCCTTCGATTGCCCGACTCCAGGTCGTTTATTAACCCACCTGGGCAATGTCCTCAAGCTCAACATGTCACGAGAGCCATCAATTTTTCCATCCCCTCATAAATTTTTAAACATTTTTTTCGTCGGTCGAAGTGATCGATTCCGAATGATAGCTTCATTATAAACTAGAACGACGACCCCACTTGATATTTAAAGTCCTAAAGGCTAATGATCTGTGCCGAACGTGTCCATGCTGTGGAAACTAGCGCGATTGCCCTGAAATAGTCACTCGTACTATGCGCATCACATATAAAATTATACATTAAGTTGCAATGTTAGTCTTTCCAGTAAAATTCTAATAACGTGTGGTCACTTTCTTGAACTTGAACCGTAGGTCAAACGACGCCGTCACGTGTAGAGTCAAAATAAAAAATTACAAATTGTTTGAGTTGAAATTTAAAAATATACCAGGTAGTTGGAGAAATTCAAATTGGAGGAAGATTCCTGGAGACTGGCGTTAGGAAACTATGAATTATTGATTATTTAAAATTTCCAGTGTGAAAAATCTATCAGATTAACATCAGGACAAGGTTCTTACTCTTTAAATTTTCGTTTTTTTTTTTAATTAGTGCAATTTATTTCTTTTTTTCAGGACCGATGCCAATTACAAATGCCGTCCCTTATCTGTTCATGACCAACCAAAGAAGTCTAAAGAAAAGAAATGAATGGAGGGTGTGTAATTCTTTCTATTCAACTGTTTATTATTGTACAAGATTTAAGAATGAATAAAAATTTTCAAAGCCATAAATTACCTGTTGTTAGACGGTCATTTGGAAAGTTCATGGACTAACAATGAGAGAGAGACTTACTTTTCTTTGTAAAACAGATTTTTCTCAGATTTAATTACATATTTTTATAACTATGGGATCACTATAAAAATCTGCGCAACTAAAACAAGTACACAGGCTTTATTTTGGCAATAAATTTATCAACTCTACAACTATATTTTTCACATAAAAGATGTTTTTCCCGAAAAAGATATTTATAAAGCTTGTGATTTACACAGAGATGTGACAATATTTTGAAGGTAGATCAAATATCTTGTGAAATCTGTCATATTTTTGTATTTTGATTCAAAAACACGACCATATTTTTTGACTATTTTTCTCGACGGTCTAGACTTTATAATCCCACAATTTATGGACGCGAAAATTAAATAAAAATATTATAATCTTCACGATATAAAAAGTGTGGTGAAAAACGTTCCGAATTAATAAACATATCAAAAATGTTGGAAACGTTTTTCATATTCATGTCATTTCTGCTGTCTTTGTTTTTATAACACAGCCAAATATTTTGACAGTTATTACCCGGACTTTCCTTTCATCTCGCGATCGGTAAAAATAAAATTCCAAAAGTTGTTGAACTCCTATTATTTTTTCCAATGGGAAAATGCCCACTTTCGTCCCAACTGCCCAAAAAACTGGGATCATAAATAACGACACCCAAAGCTGGGATAATTGGTTGGGGACAAATTTACGAGCAGTTCTGAACGGAAGTCTTAGTCCGCCCCTAAAATCTGGAGTTTTATTTTTAGGAATTCCCATTTTATTTGCAGATCACTAGCACCGACGTGTCGGCGTGGTTTATCAATGAGATTTCATAAAGCGGTGGTGCTAATTTCCGGATTACGGTTATTAAAGCAGCAAGTGGCAATGCCGAAAAGAGGATGTTGTAAATATAACGAGAGTTTGATGGTGAAATGAGTTGTAAAAAGACAAGAGATTAGAAGAAGGTTTGTATTTAAGGGGTTGGTAAGACTATTGTCCTGATGGTTAATGATTAATAACGAATTTTTTAATTTATGTTATCTTTTACGTGATCAGCTAATCAGATAGTATTTTATGTTTGTTGCTTCCTTATAATAATTTATGGATTAAAGGATCTACAGATTATTTTGTGACGTCGTTTTTATCAAGTCGTTAAAATTGTACAAAAACAAGTTAACATTCATAACAAAATTATCTTTTCAAAAACTTGCTTTGTTGGAGCCTTTCTATTTTATCTAGATCCTTCAGATTTTATTTAATTTTTTCGAAGTCTATAGATCAATTTTAAATCGAAATCATTAAAAAAGTCCAAAAGGTAAAGAACTGAAGAGCTTTTAAAAAAAGCAAAAAATCGAAAAGCCTAGAGAAAAATGGAGACACTAAAAGGAGAACTAAATTCAAGAATCAATCCTTTACTTGGGACCAGGTAAATGCAGAGCCGGATTAACGCGGTCACTGAGGTGGACTTAAGCCGTTCGATAAGATAAGCAGCAAACTAACAAAATCTTCGAAATTGGGCCTAATTACCTGCTGGACCTACGTTATGAATGGAAAGGTATGAATACATATAAAATATGAATGGCTCTTTGTGCGCCATGAACCACAAACAAGGGTCTAAAGGGTTTGAAGAATATTGAAGGAACTTTCATGATAGAAAAAGTCTGTAGTAATTTTGACCGTATTTTCGTCGCAACAGTTGCGGGAAAATATTAATTAAAACCTCTCCAGAGCGCAATTATTTGCTATTGCCAAAATTACCCAAAGCGCTAATTGATCAATTCCACGAATTGCGCCCACCTCCGCAATTAATTTTCTGAGAATTTGATCATTCCACTCTCTTTTCAGATTAGTAAAAAATTGAACGCACGAGTCTAAGAGAATGTATTGTTACAAAACCGATTAACGATGGAACCGTAATATTTACAATCCAGGAATACTTGGCAATGATTAAAACATGAAACCGAGCAATTAAGCAGCGTAAAATACGCTATAATTTAATACGTAAAGGTAAAGAAAGAAATTGCATTTTTAATAGAAAAACATCTAATTACACCACGATGTTGGAGCACAATCTTTATAATTACACTTTGGAGGTAGCATGAAAGCACAATAAAAACTGGTACGGTTAATGGAAAATTACCACGTTAATAATAGAAAATTATTGCACAAATAAGGACCAAGGGCAGAACGTACTAATAAACTAAATTAAAGTATTGTATTTAGAGAAAAAGGAGTAATGAGTCATAGAAGAGAGAAGAGCGAAAATAAAATAAATCAAGAAGGTAGTAACAGGCAATTTGTGCACCCAGCAACAGCATTGAAGTTCACCTTCTCTTTGTCAGGGTAATTTTCCGGTTTTATTGACGTTTCCTGTAAAAATTGATCCCCACGTTAATAGCCGGAGCTTTTTAATGAAAAATTCATCACTTCTAATAACTGCTTACTGAAATAAATTTACACAGTTCTCTGCAATGGAAATTTCCAAGCCGAGCGAGCGAACCGATTTGTTACCTGCAGGCAACGAGAAAAAAAACTAGAGGAAACGAAAATAAGTATACCTGTAGATTATTAGTTATTTTCTGAGATGACTCACGGACTTTCAAAATTTAATTACATAAAAGGAAGAGAAATAAATTTACATGACGTTAAATTAAGGTAGAACAGTGTTAATAACCACCATTGTTTCTTATCAGAAAATCCATATCTAAATTTAGATGATAGATTCCACGCCATTACGAAGAGTCAACAGAAGAATATATAATGATTTCGTAACAATCTTGCGTACACCGAACTTGCGATGTAAAAACAAGAATTAGAAAGTCTACAAACTTGCCACTTTGTCACATTTATTAACGACATAATTTCTGAAAGGTAGAAAAAATCTAATTTGATCAATTTGTCAATAAATGTACTGTAATTATCGGCTTGGATATGTCGGGGGTCATTTGATACCAGCCTTAACCTACACCACTTTTTTCGCTTTTTTTTAAATAAACGAAAAGGTCAGTGTACTGTGAACAATAATTACCCCTATTAAAATATTGTTTTGTTTTTTGATTATGATAATTATTTCACAGTAAAAATACGAGGGTCATTTGAAAAGTTAACCTAACATGTAAATGTCAATGGTTTGCGATTTTTATGGTTTTGTAATTTAGCGCCGGTCATGAACGCCGGTTTTTGCGGGTTTGTTCAACAAGGCGAGCTGTTATTTGATCGGCAGAAGCAAGATTTTGTGGCGGATAAAACTCAAAACTTTATTTGCAACGCCACGTGAAAGAAATTTTAGAAGGTAACTATCATGAACCCGTTTGTTACAATTATAAAGTCGTTGAAAATTTGGCAGATTTTAGAAATTTTCGTTCGTAAATGATCCAAGAATTTCGAATCTTTTCTTATAGATGCTGTTTTTTTGCTAATAGCAAAGACAAAGGAATAAAATTTATAGAAATTACTAATTTGAACCCGTTTAACAACTCTGCAAAGTTGTAAAATTATAGAACGAAAGGGAACAAAAATAAAGCCATTTATTTTTGACAAGACAAAAATTTAAATTATTTTGTCATAAAAATCGTAATTTCTTCATTTGCAATGCTGCCATTTTGCTATTTGCAAAGATAAAGAAATAAAATTCAGAGAAAGTACTAATTTGAACACGTTTAGCAATTTTACAAATTTCGAAAATTATAGAATGAAAAGGAACAAAAATAAGATTTTTGAAATTTTTCTTTGATGAAAACAAAATTTTTTATTATTTTCTTATAAGTGCCATAAATCCTTTATTTGCAACACCACGTGAAAGAAATTTGAAGAGGTTACTATATTAAACCTATTTGTTAACTGTACCAAATTACAAAGGATATACAAAAATTGATACAGATTTTAGAAATTTTCATTTGAAGGATGAACCGAAAATATTTTTTTTATTTTTTTTTAGAAATGCTGCCATTTTGCTATTTGCAAAGATAAAAGAATAACATTTAGAGAAAGTAATAATTTGAACCCGTTTAGCAACTCTGCAAATTTGCAAAATTATAAAACAAAAAAGAACAAAAATAAGGCAATTTCTCATTACTTTTTCAAAAATGCCGTAATTCGTTTATTTGCAACGCCACGTGAAAGAAATTTTAGGAGATTATTATCTTGAACCCGTTTGTTCATTGTACCAAATTACAAAGTTATTGAGAAAATCAAAGTCAGATTTTAGATTTTTTTTTATAGTGCGAACCAAGAATTTCAAATGTACCATAAAAACTGCAATTTCGCTGTTGGTAACGCAACAGGAATAAAATACTAATCTGAAACCGTTATTAACTTTCCAAAATTCCAAAATTCTAGAACAAAGCGAACCAAATTGAGGCACTATGCGAACCTGTTTAGCCGTTAATTAAATTCGCCAGATCTTCATTTTCTAGAAAATCGCCATTAGAAACAACTCCTCCGCCGGCGAAAAATTAAATTTTATGTTGCATCTAAACATCTAATTAACACTAAAAAATAAGTAATAAAATGACACTGATAAATGAAAACAATTAGCAGTAAAGACCGTGATATAAATCACGTTTTACAGAGCGAAACGTTTCTTCTAGAATAATTCCATTAAAACAATAATTTATTTTAGGCAACTGATCGCTTTGTTTAATTTTAATTTTAATTAAACCATTAATTACTAATTCTGCCGTGACAAATTCGACAGAAACACGTCACACTTTCATATCAAAGCAAAAGCCAGACATCTTTACAGTTGCTTTAAACAATAGAGGCTTGTCTAGATCTAAGCCCCTATTCATGAACCCGGTTAGATCCGGATACTTTTTTTTTAGAGGACTTATCAACGTATCTAAATTTTTTGACACACATAGTATTGATAACATGGTAAATTGTTTTTCTCGCGAGAACGAAGCACTTCTGGCGGACAGATGATAGTGTTATTAATATAGGTCATGTTTTTTTTTGCTCGTCCAACATTAGCGAATTTTGTCACAGTCCAAAATTATCTTTCAGTTATCGCAAGGTCAAGTCATAAATATAACAATTATGTATTTAAAATATTTGCTCGTAGTTGTGCACTTTTTAAACTCGATTTTAGTAAGGAAATCGTCTATAAATAGTGATGAAAATGTGTGATAACGACAGAAAACAACATGTAAAACAATGATAAAGACTCAAGTCGTGGATTACAAAACAGGAGTTTTATCACTGACGTTCATGACCTCTGTACTGAAGACAACGATAAGTTTATTTAAGAGAAAACATCAAAAATGTCTAAAAGTCGAGTTGCACAATGTAGGAGTTGGATGACAGAGACCTTCAAACCGCAATATTTCCCCTTTGCTCATCATTTCCTCAATTCTATTAAAAGTTGACCGAAATTTTCCCGCTTTGTGACGAAACTATCATAATCCCACCGAAAGTGGTGCAACTTTTTTATCTATGACTTATCCGTTTAATACGGTTAATAAAGGTGTGTAATGATAACCTCTTCCAACGAGTGTCGAGCAGTCTACCCCACTCTAGCAGTACCCTATGGTGCCGAGTTGTCTAGCAACAGTACGAAATAACCTTGGAAACGTATGTTCAATCATATTATTGCATCACCTCGCAAGAAATGAATTCGTAATTAATCAGGTTACTGATTTCCATGAAAAAAAGATAATTATAGAGTACCACACGAGAACAGTTTTCTCGTGGAAAATTGACGTGATTGATTCTATTTTCTAGAACAATGTCATTCAACAGGCGGATTGCGACATTGTTGAAAGAGTTGCAATTTCGCACCATCTAGTTGCAACCACCGATGGGTTTTCCAATGAACTTTGCAACATTAATGGGAGACAATTATATTAATAACCGTGTTCTTTAGATGAAAATTACGCTAATTAGGCTTTAGGATGTCAAAATTAGTACTACTCGCAGCAAAATTGCAACATGCATACGAATATGGTGCTGACTCAAAAAGCAAATATTTTTATCAATATTGTTTGCTTGGCGTTTGGTAAACTTTCTGCTTTTGATATTCGTATTTTGGGTACTCAAAATTTTAAGTTAAAGTGTTGTTAACTGTACCAAATTACAAAATTATAAAAAAGTTGGTACAAATTTTAGAAATTTTCGTTTATAAGATGAGGCAAAAATTTCAAATAATTTCTTATAAATGCTGCCATTTTGTTATTTGCATAGATAAAAGAATAAATTTTAGAGAAATTACTAATTTTAACTCGTTTAACAACTCTGCAAAGTTACAAATTTATAGTACGAAGGAGAACAAAAATACAATTTATCTTTGACGACAAGCCAAGAAATTTCATTATTTTCTCATGATTGTCGTAATTTCTTTATTTGCAACACCACGTCAAAGAAATTTTAGGAAGTTACTATCTTAAACCCGTTCGGTAACTGTACCAAATTACAAATTTGTAGAAAAATTTATATAGATTTTAGAAATTTTCGTTTGTAGAATGAGACAAGAATTTGAAAATTTTCTTATAAATGCTGCCATTTTGCTATTTTCAAAGATAAAAGAATACAATTTTATGAAAGTACTAATTGAAATCCATGTAGCAACTCTGCAAAGTTGCAAAATTATTGAACGAAGAGGAACAAAAATAAGACAATTTTTCTTTAACGTCGAGCCAAGAATTTTCATTTTTTAATAAATGCAGTAATTTCTTTATTTGCAACGCCACGCGAAAAAAAAATCAGGAGGTTACTGTCATGAACCCATTTGGTAACAGTACCAAATTACTAAGTTCTAGAAAAATTGCTAGAGATTTTATAAATTTTCGTTTGCAGGATGAATCAAAAATTTCGAAAATTTATTATTATGAATGCCGGCCATTTTACTAATTGCAAGAATAAAGGAACAAAATTTAAAGCAATAACTATTTTGAAAAGCGATGATTTCACTATTTTATCATCTGAAACAGATAACCATAATATGAACCTTGCACAAATTTTCACCTCATCACGCCAATCAAATTCAAATTAAACCGCCCGGTTGCCAACGCATTTGATAAGAAGTGTTAAAAATTCCGCAAAACTATTTTTTAACCGATTTAATTTAATTGGATTGATAAGTCTCATTAATTTTAGAACTTAAATTATCAGTTATACCACAAAAAATAGCTAATGACGGTAAGAATTTTCCATTACTAGACGATACGTGTAGTCCTGCACGGAAGGTTCTGACGTGTGCTAACTTGAATCACACATTTTGCACTTTGAAAGGAAGATTTATCACAAAGTAAAATAATTTAAAAAAAAGTGATGGAACACCTTGTGATAATAATTTTGAGTATTGCCAGCGTTTCCAAATTAGGTACCGACTGTGGATTGATAATAGTCATTCAATTAAATTAATAACAGAGTCAGTTCGACGGATGTCAATTATGCTTGATTATAACTTTTTATAACTTCTAAACGGACGGTTATATTTACTGTGTACTTCTGACGTTATCACTCGTTTCTATTTGCATTGCTTGTAAATTTCACATTTAAACAAATTAGTCACAATGATTCAACTTGAATATAAGAATCTTTGAAATTCCAGTTTTTTTCCCTGTAAGCCCTCGCCCATAAAACCATAATTTCTCAGGTAGAAATCTTTTCAGGTGGTAGCCCCAACCTCTTCAGGATTAATTTATACACCGATTTTTTGTGGTGGTTCGTCCTAATCGATTTGGCTCCAACTCCCTAAAAGCTGTGATAATGTTCCCTAAAATTGCATCTAAATTTTCTTCGCACATGCTAGTCCCGAAATAGCACCTTCAAGATCTAAAACCGTTTTATTTGTTTATCGCTATGAAAACTATTCCTAAAACTTGAAAATTTTGAAATCTGTACCCGCACCTTGGTAATGTGCCAAATTGACACGTTCATCATAAACTGATTTGTTTCAATATAGATGACATAAATAAGACCATAAAAGATAAAAATAGAAAAAGAACATAAGTATTAAATGAATTGGTTGATTAGTCTCAATGACAAAGAAATGATTTATTTGATCAACAACCAATGACAAAGTAACCAACATTCTAGGTTTTTTTTTGCAAATCACTTATCAAACGAATAATGTCTACCTATAAGTCATACTGGGATGTTCTGTTACTCATACTTTTTATCAGGAGCGATTGTTATCGATAAGTGGGTAAACCTATGGGCGTTACTTTAAATAAAAATATGTTGATAAAGTTGATGACGCCAAGTCTACTAAGGCTGTTTTACCTTAGTAACAAATATAATATGATAAATAACTGGAATAATTATAGTGTTCATTTAAGGTGGAATCAAGATCTGTTATTAACATTGAATATAATAAAAAGTACAACATAATGTGATTAATCTCAGTGTGCTCATTTCTTTATGCCCGTAATTTCCTTCTTTCTCATGTTGTCTCAGATTAAATCATGTAATTTTTTTAGATTAACTTGAGTTTTTTATTGCTTTCGTAGCTCCTGAAATTGAATTCAATTTTCCTGTTTTTTTTTAAGCTCATTATAAATTTTAAGATATTTCCAGTACATTTGTTTTTATTTAAAATTTGAACCACTTAAAAACAACCTTTTTGAAAGTTGACAAACATTTTTAATTATCGAGCTACAAAAGTAAAATTTTCTATAATTTGAGTTCTCGGCTCTACAGTTTCGCAATTTGGTGGAGTTAGAAAAAAAAAATAAATTCACCAAATTTCGTAGGTGCAGAACGAAAATGATCAACATTACGAATTTTAGCAACAGACATAAGCAATTTTTAGTTTGGTCCTAAAAATAAAAATTTCTAAAATTTGAGTCTTTCGCTCTACAATTTTGCAATTTGGTAGACATAATCAGCTATTCAAAAAAAATAACATCCCCAAATTTCGTAGCCGTAGCACTAAAATTATCGTAGGATCTAATTTTAGCAAACAGATATTGACAATTTTTGCTGTCTTAAAAATAAAAATTCCTAAAATTTAAATCTTCCGCTCTAGAATTTTGTAATTTGACATAATTAATAAACTAGTCAAAAAAAGTAACTTCTCCAAACTTCGCAGCTGTGACACTAAAATTATGAAAATTTCGAATTTTAAAAAGCAGATATTGGCTTGAACGTAAAACAAAAATTTCTAAAATTTGGGTCTTTAGCACTAGAATTTTACAATTTGGTAGAGTCAATAAACTGTTCAAATAGAAAAACTTCCCTAGATTTCATAGTTGTAACACTAAAATTACCAGAGTTACGATTTTTATTGACGGATATAGGAAATTTTAACTTGGGCTTTAAACTAAAAATTGATAAAATATGAGTCTTCCGTTCTACAATTTTGTAATTTGACAGAGTGAATAAACTATCTAAAAAGAAATACTTCCCCAAATCTCGTAGCTGTAGTACAAAAATTATCAAAATTACGAATTATAGCAACAAATGTTGTCAATTTTTGTTAGATCCAAAAAATAAAAATTTCTAAAATTTGAATCCCCGCTCTACAATTTTGCAATTGAGCAGAGTTGATAAACTAGTCAAAAAGAGTAACTTCCTTAAATTTCGTATCTGTAGCACAAAAATTATCAAGATTACGAAGCAGAGTAGAGTCCCTGGAGTTTTCTTCCGGAATTTTATATCGCGGTTTTGTTGCTAAGAATCCGCTAGACAAATCCCGAATTCGAAACTTCAATCCTACTACATATTATAAAATAAAACTGTGACGAATTGCAGATCACGCGGTCGCCTTCGCAAAGTGCTTAAAAAGTACGATTTTTTAGACTCCCAATTAGCAATTGCTGCCCGAGGCCGCGAAGAACCTGGAAGCCGGTTCTGTCACAGTTAATTTATTGCAAAATGTAAACTAAAAAGTAAACCATTCTGTATGTGTAATATTTCATTCATTATTTAATTAATTTCAAATAAAAAACGCAACAGAGGATGAAATTCACTTTTTCTTCTCTGATTTATTCCGTTGTTAAGAGTCATATTGTTGTTTTTTTCTCTTTATTTTATGTTAAAGTCTGACGTTTGTATACGTGATTAGTGTCACCCCGGAGTCGAAGAATGGCCATCGATACTCTTATTGAAGATTAATTAATAATTACCCAGAAATAAAGCAGTGCTTATTTAGCTCCCTAAGGAGACAAAGTGACAGTAATGACATGTTTTTGCTTTAATTTATTTGTGTTGTTTTCACCTCTATGAGTAAACTGTCATTTCCTCCTCTGGGTACATAATTAATTAATAACAGCCTGAGGCAAGCTGAGTTCGCTAATTAGCCGTATAGTTGAATCGATTCTAGAAGTTTTGTCAGTTATTTTCATCCTGTGAAAAACAGATAGTTGACATAATGTCACTGCGAGTGTATTGACGTTATAATTATTTTTATTTCTTGGCAGCGTGCGGTCGCGAAACTTGCGGTAGCAACACCGGTACAAGACAAAGAAAGTTTTGATATATGGGAAATGTATTTATATACATATCAACGAAGTCACAGAACTTCAGGGACCTTAATAAATAAATAATGACCAGAAAATTTGTGAGGTTTGGATCACGTAGGCCAGAACGAGAATCACCGATTATCTTTCGTCAGAGTGGAAGGGAGCTAAAGTTATATAAATACCGGCACAGCTGATCTTGGTTGATAGTAGGCCGAATTACAGTGTTCGTGTAAATGGACGAGAGGTCTTGACAACCGGCAACCGGCTTTTTTTTTCAAGTTGATTTTTCTGTGATATCGTCAAAAATGGAAATCTTGGGCTTCACCAACCAATTCAACAATAACATCGGAGGTAAGTAGCACGAAAGCGCTAAACATAGAAAATGCCGGTTATGACCCTTTCTGACCTCGTCAGCGCTCATAGCAACAGAGTTTCACTTTACCTCGCTTTCTTTTTTCGTAATTTTCTTGTTCTTTTTTCAGAAAGCGAAGTCGTGCTCGATTCGGAAGCTTTAGCGATAGAAGCGTTAGCGAAACGCTTCGCTGAAGAACTGAAGAAGGCCAAAAGGGCACACTTTGCCTGCGGTGAGGTACTCTTACCGGCAGATCTGACCAAAGCTTTAGCTGAGGATGTCTACGCTTTGGCCGAAACGGAGTTGTGCGGACTCAAGGGATGCACAATTTATATCAACTTCGAGAGCGGAGCAGAAAAAAGGAAAGTCAGTGTGATCAACTGTGATCCTTCCACTCCTTCGACTTTCGAGTTGTATTTAACCCTCCGACAAAGTACAAATGGATGGAATCATTTCCTGCCTCAATTTATTAAGTAAGTTTTACAAACAACCCCTACAGACTCTTAGTATTAACTCGTTCTTTTGATTACAGGAAGATGACTAGAGGTGGTACCGTCATGATATCATCCGAATACAGTCTTCAAAAGAAGAAGTTGTACCGTTCGTACGACGATACTTATGTTTTTTAAAGACTGAGCACATAAGTATTTGCAATAACGAATGACCAACTGTACAGTTGATACGAATTCTTGTGATATTAGGTGCGATACGACGACTGAGAACTCTTTTCAGTTCGTCTGAAAATGTCAGTATTCGTGGGTTCTCAGACGAGGATCTTGAATGATCTCAATTCGAAGTTACAGTCTCGACTAATGTTTAGCCGAACTTTTTTTTTAGTTTTTATTAATAGATTTTTATTTTCTCTATTAACTAAAATGTGATAGTACCTGTTTGTACACAGCTTTTTTATATATTATGTCACGTTACAAAATGTGTTTTACTACCAATATAAATTTAAAAAGACCTCTTGTTTCATTGGGCTTTATTATAGCCAAGGCTACACAGCACGAAAACATCGAGTTGGCAATAAGTCGCTATAAATAGACCGTTTGTGATAATGAAAAAATTATCCGCACGGTTTCGAGTTGGCGCTGTGATAACATTTTATACGGATGAAAGTCGGAAGCCAATTAGAAAACGAGTTGCTGACAACTCTGGATGCACATAAATACTGTTGCCACCATTAAAAAAATCAAATAAAATAAAATCCTATACCAATACAGTTACCGGACAGTTATGGTGGAATAAAATAATGGTCGTGACCGATTATGGTGCTAACTCTATTACATAATAAATCCAACCATTTTTGCGAAACCGAAATAGAGGGCTCCTTCAAATGTCACTTTATCGTCCTAGGTCAAAAAAGAACTTTACGGGCGCTCTGACCGCACACCTTGTGGAGTTTTTACATAATTACACAAATTTTATAACCCAATTTTTACTTTTCTTTTGCATTTAACATTGGCTTGTAACCGATGAGTAAAATTCCGATTTTACATATTTTTACATAATTTTTAATAAGGTGACGCTAAAAACTGCATAATTTTTTATTTTTGGTCAAACTGACGTAAAAAGTTATCTTTTTTGGGAAACGAAGGCAACTGATAGTCAAATTCGAACTTATCCAAACAATATTTCATATTTTTATACTTTTCTTGCATTAACGGTGTCAACGGCATATTTTCTATAAAAAACCGACAACGATACATACAAACTAAAATAATGAAAGTAAAGTTTATGGTTTTAAAATAAACTTACGGTTTCTAATTAGCAACAGAATTTCTTCTACCTGAAAAATAGAAATGAATATTTAAACTGTTCATTACGATATTATTATAATCCACCGCTTTAACATAATTTAAAAAGACTCTCAATAATTGAAAATTGAAGTATCATAATTGTAATCCATCTCACGTTTTTTACCAGTAATTACCGGATCAGATTAAAAAAAGTGTTAATTCGAATTGTCAATGTTAACGACACTTTCTTGTAGAACTTTTTCTAAATATTTAATGTATATCGTTCATTTTACAAAAATTCCGCGACAAACTTTTGTAAAGTGGCAGTCATCCGGCCATGAAAATTTCATTATTGTGACACCAAAAATTACAGAATTGCGGACCATTGATTTTTCTTGGTACTCAAAATCTCATCTTCTATTTAAATTTAATTTTGAAAGTTCGGAAAAATAGGGGTCACCCTTGACAAACCTTATTACAAAGACAAAAATAAAATACTGATTTACAGGGTGTTTAAAAAAAAGCCTTGGCTCCCAACTGGGAAATTTGGTCCAAAAGCAACTGCAAAATCTTGCTGAACGATCGGTTGCTCTTTATAAACGTGTGATAAATGTAATTTCTGTCCGCGCGCTTGCGGTCCTACTGTATCCAGTTTCACTTGCTTCAATCTGATCTCGAATTCGCTGGCTTTCTTCATTCTGCCTGAAGATCAAACTGATCAAATCCTCTATAACAACCTACAGACAATACAAAAAAAGTTCCACAACCGGTTCGAAAATAGTGGTGCTCGTGGCTTCTGGCTGTCTTCTTAGACACTGTAATATAAACGAACCTGTTTGGCGAATCCGGTAGGACCTGACGACCGGATGACCTCACAGAAAATCGTATATAATCATTAAAAAGATGGTACAGGAAAAGATAAATTGACTTTGATTCAAAGTCAGTTTTTTTGTGTTCAAAAGGGTACGTGATCTAAACCACATGCATTTGTCGTTGACGTAAAACAAACTATCTTCTGGCTACCATAAACAACTAATTGTTTTTACCTTGTTACTTACTAATGGATGTGGAGTCATTAGATACCTAGATATAGGATTTTGAAAAACAAGTGCATGAAGGAGACATTTTTTGAATTTATAATTACTGTAAACAATAGTGGAGTGAATTTTTTCATTGTGTGCTTCTCCTTCCATATTAATATGTTGCAGAAACCATCAATTCACCTTGACATATGCCAACAGAAATAATGAATCATTTTGCACATTTAATATTCATTTTATGTTTCAAAACACTGAATGCTTTAACGAGTTATTGAATTTCAAATATATGATAATTTTAAGTGTAGATACTATTGTATACATGCTTTATCGAGTTACCTCATAAATTAACATCTTTTCTTCAGTTTCCTCATATTTTTTTGGGTGCTTCTTGATCACCAAATTTTTGACATACAATACATGCCATGGTACTCAGATTTCAAAAATGGTGCTCGGATTTCAAATAAGAAATGTCTTTCAAGGAAAAAGAACTGGTATCATAGATCATAGCTTACATTTGACTTGGAAAAGTTGAAAAACTTCAGTACTGCTACTACAACCGTGTAAAGAAATGTAATGGTGCTTACTAGTTTGCTACTGTTGCCCAGAACTTGGAAATCTGGAACAACTACACTGTAGTCGTACCGCATCGATGCGAGTTGTGAGAATATTGTATAATGCAGCGCACCAGGTTTCAAGAAACACACAAATTTGAAGAAGAAAAATTCATTAAAAAAATTGTTCAGGTTCAACATCGTAAAAAAAATATAAAAAAATTCCTAACTCTGGCAATTTTAGTGCTATAATAATTAAATTTGGGGAGATTATTACTTTTAAGTTGTTTATTAACTGTGCCAAATCGCAAAGTTATCAAGCAGAAGACAACAATTTTGGCGAGATTTCTCTTAAAGACAAATAAAAAAAATCAATTTTTTTCATAAAAATTCGTAACTCTGACAATTTTAGTGCTATAGCAATGAAATTTGAAGAGGTTACTATTTTTAAGTTGTTAAATAACTAAGCGAAATAGCAAAGCCATCAAGCAGATGATACAAATTTTAGAAATTTATCTTTTAAGACGAATAAAAAAAATCCAACATTTTTTATAAAAATTCGTTACTCTAAAAATTGTAGTGTTTTATCAACGAAATTTCGGAAGCTTACTATTTTTAAGTAGTTTAGTAACTGTGTGAAATAGCAAAGCCATCGAGCAGATAATACAAATTTTACAAATTTATCTTTTAAAGACGAACCAAAAAAGAATCAACATTTTTTATAAAAATTCGTAACTCTGAAAATTGTACTGCTATAGCAATGAAATTTGGAGAAGTTACAATTTTAAGTTGTTTATTAATTGTGCTAAATCGCAAAGCTATCGAGCCAAAGAGACAATTTGTATAAATTTACCATTTAAAGACCTTGAAGGGCGTCAATAAATAAATTTCCATCTCAGTTGTACCTGAGCACGCAAAGCTCGAATGATGAAAGAAGAAAAAAATCTTTATCAACTTATCTCAACAGATAAAGATGCAAAAATAAGCATTCACATCTTGAAGTAAACAGCACATTGGTAACATCCACTAAAAAATAAGCTCGCATATCTTATCACCATCCTCTTTTAAATATATTATTTAAATTTAAAGTCATATGACTCATTATCCGTTACTTAACAACTTTTACTTAAAATTTTAAATAATTAAATGGAATTTTTAAAGAATCCTAGTTTAAAAACAAAGGTAATAAAGCACGGTCACGTGAGCATTACTCATTCATTTTTAAATGCCCAATAAAAAGTCTATAAACAACCATTGATTTAGATAAAAATGTTATCAACATTTTTAAATAAAAACCGAAGCAAAAATGCTGTTAAAAATGCATTCTTTGAGCATAAGTCATGCCAATTTTTTAGACAAAGTGCACTATTATAACGCCCAAGGTTGTGCTGATAACGAAATGCAATTTCTATGCAATAAGTTTGTGTAGGAAAACCAATGAAGAGTCGAGTTTATCGATGTGGTAGATGCACAAACCAAAGACAAAGGCAATGAACTCCGAAGAAAGATCAGCTGAGTTGATGCAGCCAGCTTCATAATAATACAGCACGCACATAAACACCTTTTTTTGAGCACAGAGGGTCTTGTACTATGTTTGCCTTAAAAATTAACGTAAACGAAAAGTATATAATTATTCTTGTGAAATGAAAAAAAAAGAAGAAAATAGGTGCAGCCTGTGTATGTAACTGGTACAGTGGAAATGATGTTACGTAATGTCAAAATAATCGTTTAAGGTTATAAAATAAATATTTACATATTAAATTTCCAGTAAGGCAATAAACAAAAGGATGGGATATGTTGCACTTGCAGTTGCCATGTTTATAGGCAAACATTATTTAGATTTGAAGCTACAACAAGATAAACAGAATAATAAAAAACTTGACAGTAAAATACACCAGCATATAATAAAATCGATGAAATGTGTGTCAAAGGGGAATGTCACTTTTATGTAATGAGATTCTTACCACCCTCGAGAGATCTCGTCTTTCTTTGGGTCAGTTTGCGGATTGTGGATCGTTACCCACTTTTCAACGTCAAGTTCGCAATGTTTATTAAAAGGTACATAAATAATTAAAAAGATGCAAAATTGTTTTCATTAGAAATTCGCATTTAAAGTACTTACCACACAGTCGGGTTCTAGAAGAGTTCTAGAAGAGTTTCGACATCTAAAAAAAATTGCAACATTTTATTAAACTCCTTACATACGAGTGTAATACTATGCTTGATCTACGATCATTTAACTGAAATAAATGTGAAAAAATCTGACAGAAATTTTAAAACCGAAGCGCAAGTCACTAATTTTCCCATATTAACAGTTGCCTAATGTTCGCTCAATGATAATGATAAAATAATTCTAATTTGGTCGGACAAAAGCTAATTTATACAATTTGTTATCATTCTACATTCCACTTTTCCCGTTAAAATCTCTCTAATTACACACCCGATAAACAAATTGTATTTAATAACCCTTTTTATCTCGCTTTCATCCGATTTATAGGACAGAGTTGAAATAACAATTCAGTTGGTTTTTCATTATCCAGTACCTTCCATGCATAAAAATCAGAGAACAGTCACGCATATTAAAACATTTGTATAAATTTACCACTTTGACAACACTTCTATACATTTTCACGTACTTTTTTTCATTCTATCTACTTACTAATTATTATTTAAACATAATTTAAATTGCAAATGAAATGTGTGTGAAGCATGATGATGAGGGGGTGTTTATTGTGTGTGACCGCATTTTAAAATTTTATTACACCTCGGCGGGTATGCTGCAAGGAACATGTTATTATTTTCATGGAAAACGACTTCCGTCAGAAGAAAAGTTAATAGTTGTTTTCCGAGTTTATGTTTCCTTGATTTATGGCTGCAACAACTTAAAATCGAATTTTGTACAGAATATATTCTGTTTACACTCCGAAAGCAAAATCTGCATTTTTATTAAAATAATGAATAAGGCGGAAATTTGCTTATGATGTGCTTATGGAGGTGATGTGACAGCAAAAGTGTGATGTTTACTACAAAGAATGAATGGGCTGATGTTTCATGGAAAAGTTGCAATTTTTCCACAGCCCCAGAAACAGCCCTCTAAGGACCAGGACAGAATGACTCTAATTGTCCAAAAATTCAGTTCCCATGACCCACTTTATCTAGGACTGTCAACAAGGTGGTCATCCATATTCCTTTCCTTAAAAATACAATTTGCGTTGAATATCGGCCCAAAACATGAATTATGTAAGGCTCGATTACATAATTTGCAAAAACAAGAAAACATGTGAGCATAATTCCTCCTTATCAAATGTTTAGCATTTATTTTTAACACTTGATAACCAAACGTCAGTTTCCCTGCATAATAAAACTCAAGGTTGAGTCTAAACCTGAAATTGTTTATAATAATATAAAAAAAAAGTTCGCAAGATTAAGCATCCATTGTAACAAAATCGCGGTATCTTCAGGTAAAAGCTTCGCGGAATTAAATGAAATTTTCTTGTTATCCGGCAAGTTTTCAAACAAATTAGCAAAAAGTGGTTGTATTAAAACACTTAGAGGTAGGTAATGGGTTATTTTTAATATAAGAGAAGCAACTAATAAAACCACTTTATAAAGATAGAACATAAAGCTCACAGTGGCATATAAAGCAAGTTACAAGGTCATCGAGGCAGCATAAATTAACACCACTTAAGTTTAATTGCGCATCTATTGTAGAATAAAATTACTAAACATGTGTTGCGATATGTAATCACATTCAAAAACTATTGTCAATTAAACATTATCGCTCCACTTTTGTTTACTTAAAAAACTAGTCTCAAGGTAACCGCAGAATCTCAAAAGGCAGTTCCTTATAATACTCACAGAATTTATAATGTTGTTATTCTTGTTGATGTATAATACAATGGTAATTTCATTTTTATAAGACAATATTTTACACAGGAGTGGTCATAATTTAATCTCATGTGACCGGCGAGTAAACAATACCAAATTGTTAATAAAATTAGACATTAAATGTAACTCTATTTGAGAAAATTCGCTAATTTGGTCGGTAGAAATGTTCAATTATCAGGTTGGCAAGGTCGAGATTATCAACATGTTTGATCTGGTTTTTGACGCAAACTGTATGAATGTGCGAAGTTTCAAAATAGAAACTAATTAGAATAGCATAAAGTTACACCTGTCTTGATTTTCATACAAAAAAAATTATAATGTTGAAAGTTATCTAAAAATAGAGTCTAAAGAATAATTAATAGGAAGATGTTAATGTGAAGAAGAAACGAAAAATGCACTCAAAAAATATTTTTGGAATATCTCGAGGATCCATTTTTGATCTCTTAAGATTTCTCGAAATGTGTACTCAGTTGGAAGATTTTTTGTCAGAAAACTGGCGAAGAGCCAGTTTTAGTATTTATTCTAGATTAGCAAACGAACATACGTTAATTTTTCTAAGCTTTAAATGCTAATTCACGTGGACTATAAAGTTCAATAAATATGACGCACAAAAATAATCTAAAAATTTGTTGTTGAAAATATTCAATCTTTTATAAAAATTAATAACTACGAAAATGGTAGTGCTATAGCAATGAAATTTGGAGAAGTCAGTATTTTAAAGCTGCTCATTGTGCCTAATCTCTAATCACAAAGCTATCGAGAAAAAAAAACACATTTATCTTTTTAAAGCGAATCAAAAAAATTCCAACATTTTAATAAAAATTCGTAACTACGACAAATGCTAAAACAATGAAATTTGGGAAAGTTATTTTTTGTCAATTGTTTTTTAACTGTGCTAAATCACAAAGCTATCGAGCAGAAGACACAAATTTTAAAAAAATATCTTTTAAAAACCAACCAAAAAAAGTTCTTATCAAGTTCAATAATATGATGTACAAAAATAATTTTAAAATTTGCTGTGGAAAATGTTCTAGTTTTTTCTCCCACAAATAGAAATATGTAGAATAATAAAATAAAATTAAAGTTTCGAAAGAATACCCAATATGAAGACTCTAAGAAACCCAAAACGATATATTGCATATCTTTGCATATTTTTCCCACCTCTCTTGCATGCTTTATAATAATTTGACCATAAATAATGCAAATTTAGTAAGTTGGCAGGCAAATATTACACACCGACATCGAAATAAAAAAGATTAAATAGATCTAAAGGCAACTTGAATAACTTGGATACAACTAAAACGACATTAAAAAAAATGGGAAATTATAACTCATACGAAGTCAATTATAATTTTAAAGTTTTCAGGCGATCTGAAAAATTTTAAAAAAAGAGATACTTAAAATCCACAAAATTCACGTCAAAATTTTGAAACCTTCAAATCTTAAAAAGTCCATTTTTATTTACTCGTCCATCGTATGACTAAGCTCAGAGAAAACAAGCATTTTTTTACATAATATTTATTCGGAGGTTTCACACAATTACCTCCGTGCTAATGGCTTTCAACAAAACAAATTAGAAACGAGATTTCGTATTGATCTCTGTTGTCTCTCGAACAATAAACATAATTAACTCTATTTTGATCCAACAATGTTTCGCTTATTAACTCTTTAAATTGCGAGTACAACTAATTTATGTTATTAAATTTACAAACGTTTGTAAATTACAAAACATACTCGTAAATATGTAAGTCGAAAAACTGTTGCTTCTTCACTTTCAGTGGAATATTTTTCAGGCTGAAACGAAACAAAAGAACCATTTGGGCAGGTTTGAACGTGCTCAGACTAGTTTACCTGACCGCCATCAAAAAACCCTCGAGATTTATTCAAAGGGACCATAAAACCATTACGCCCACATTTTCCAATTTTAATCAAAAGAAAAATGTTGGAACTGCGTTTATTTCTCTACTGCAATGAAAATAAAACGACAACTTTGTATAAACAAAACTACCATAAAATATACATAGAACAAAACACGATATTAAATAATCTTTACAAGACGGCCAGAATTTCTCCGGAATGGCCTCGCGACTTCACGACTAGTGCCAAAATAAATTTCCGCTTTAATAAAGTGAAAACTATTTTCGTTGTTTTATTTTGATAGCCCACGAGTTTTGATGTTGCACTATTTCTGTTGATATCAAATTGTTGGAGCGTGATTGTACAGAAATTCGACGATTTATGTACGAGGGTCGATGGAGAAGTTGGGAGGTCCTTTTTGGCATCAGTTTCTATGACGCATTTCATAATGGGCTATTTTAACTTTGTCATTTTACATATTTATAAAGTTGAAAGTGCCAGACTCTACAAATTTCACAGTTATAGCCCAACAAATAACCAATTTACGAACATATCTTTGCAAATTTTAATATTCTCTTTCGTTTTAAATCAAAAATTTCTAAAATCTG
This sequence comes from Gnatocerus cornutus, assembly GCA_029298725.1. Lineage (NCBI taxonomy): Eukaryota > Metazoa > Arthropoda > Insecta > Coleoptera > Tenebrionidae > Gnatocerus > Gnatocerus cornutus. The sequence goes on from CM055515.1 coordinate 16,117,380, forward strand.
TCCCGCATTTTTGACAGTCTTGCAATTTGTCAAGGTTTTTAATCAAGTTGAAAGTACCAATTTCTACAAATTTCACAGTAGTAGTCCAAGAAATAACCAATTTACGAGCATATCTTTGCAATTTTTAAAAATTTTCTTTCGTTTTAATTAAAAAATTTCTAAAATCTGTTACGTCTTTTCGACAGCTTTGAAACTTAGCAAGATTATTAATTAAGTTGAAGGTACCAATCTCTACAAATTTCAAAGTAATAGTCCAGCAAATAATCACTTTACGAACATATCTTAGCAATTTAAAAAAAAAATCTTACGTTTTAAACCAAAAATTTCTAAAATCTGTCCTACATTTCCGACAGTTTTACAATTTGGTAAGGTTATTAATCAAGTTGAAAGTACCAATCTCTACAAATTTCAAAGTAATAGTCCAACATTTTAAAAAAATATTCTTTCGTTTTAAATCAAAAATTTCTAAAATCAGTCCAGCATTTTTGGCAATTTTGCAAAATTATTAATCAAGTTAAAAGTACCAATCGCTACAAATTTTAAAGTAACAGTCAAACAAATAAACAATTTGTCAGCATATCTTTGCATTTTTTTTTAAATTTCTTTCGTTTTAAATCGAAAATTTCTAAAATCTCTCACGCATTTTCGACAATTTTGAACTTTGGCAAGATTATAATCAAATTGAAAGTACCAATAAACAACAAATAAACAATTTACGAACATATCTTTGCGTGATTGTAAAGAAATTCGGTGATTTATGTACTAGGATCGACGGAAAAGTTGGGGATCCGTTTTGGCGTCCGTTTCTGTGACGAGTTTCATAATCGTCTATTTACATAATTATAATTTTCTAAATTTTCTGCCCAAGAAAAACTAAAATATTACTGATAAAAAATTAAATTTGGCGGCTCGCCCGAATGCAATTGACGTAAATCTAAAAATTATCGGACAACATGTCATGTATTGTTATAAACATTTCGAAGGAATTAGATAAAGAAAATTAATTGCAAGAGTAATTTTATCAGGCGTTTTTTCATGTTCTCATTTGCCATACAAATACTCATCGGTCACCTCTGACGTTATCTCTTCAAACGAAAATAAATAAACACTAAATTAATTTAATTTAATTATTTACATTAAAGGCGTAAGATCAAGCTCTTTACACATCAAGATTGCCTTTTATCGATCCATTAGATACGAGCAAATATTGCAAAATCTTGTTTTTGCATCTTTTTGTGGACACGAGAGGTTTATTTTCCCTGATTACGATAAGGCAGAAACTTCCTCGTCTGATCTTTTATCACAAAAATGCAAATCTCGATCGATTTTTCCCCCGAAAGTGCGATTAATTTCAGAGACTCCGTGCCCGGCCGCTGATGTTGTAATTGATAATTGCTAATGCTACGGACTCGCCCATCTCCTATACCGGTACCACTAGAAACCATCACCTCAGTTTCGACCAGCATCACCAGAAACTACAAGTTTGAGTGCTTGGGGCGAAGAAAAGAACAAAGAAACCTACTTTACAGGGAGTAATACAGTGGCCAAGGTCTCACAACCGGTTATTCGAGATGAAACAGATCTCATCTGAGCTGAAGTTGCTGAAGAAAACTTGATTGGTGCAGTGGCGTACCTGTTCTTTCATTTAATTAATTCTGTCTAATCAGTATTTTTTGTAATTTTGGTTCGATCACGCCACCGGTACTGACTCATCGCTGCACTTTCATATTTCAATTGTTAAGTTTTTGCGAAACCAATTATTGCTTATGGTCAAAAGAGAAACAACGGTTTATGGTGGAGTACCATCAAATGGGGTTAAGTGCTTCTAAGTAGGTAAAACCGAAAGTATTACAGAAAATGGGACGGGTTTTGTTTTTTTTGCTTTTTTCACAATTATGGAGCCCCATCAGGAAATTGATGGAGTGAAACTAACTTCTCAAACATTAGAAAACGTTTTATTAGAATATTACAAGCAATAAATTTATGGGATTTATCAGTTGCCATCTTCAAGGGATTCGAGGGGCCAGGGCCGGGTTACGTTCTAAAGCCCCATCTAAAATTTAACTATTGCACGTCGCGATTTAGATGAATATTCAATTAGTAAGTGTTAATTAAATTAAAATAAATTATAATTTGATTTCAATCGATGAATATTCAGATCGATTCAATTAAAAATGGTAGCGACTCCTCTGAGTAAATATACGATTTTTATAAACTTATATTTAAAGAAACTTAGATAATATAATCTGATATCATCTTCAAGGTGAATTAAAAAGAATAGAACTATTCTTAATGGGTTGTGTTGCCAGGACAAACAAACTATAAAAATAAGCACTTTATCGGCAAATTATGCGTGTACTTGTTTTTTTTACTTTATTTTTTACGTCAACACATTAAAAATTTATACCCTTTTAAAAAATATTTAAAGAAGTGTTGTTAAATTAAGAAACTTTGCATCACTTTTTTTAGTTTCGCCTAAATTTGGATTCTTACTTTGTTTCTTGAACAAAACACATTTGTTTTGGCTGGAAGTGAAGGCCGGTTATGACATCTTACAATTGGCAAAGTTTTTAAAAAAAAGGACTATTTCCAGGCATGCTTCGCAGTATAGAATTTTACTGCTCGAGTTCCTAATTGAGATCGATTTATAGGTTCATTCATTTTTCGCAATCGCAACCGCAACCGCAGTGCTCGGATGTCAGACAATTTAAATTGAAATGTTTGGGGCGTAAAGTGGAAGATAAAAAGAACACTCAAACGGTTCCAAACATTCTGAATGCCATAATTTGTAATATAGAATTTGTGATTTGAGAATCTTTAGACTTAGTGTGTATTTGTCAATGTGTGGATTAAATGTAGTTTAGACGTAAAAAAACATGCAAACTTACAGCAATGCTAAAAAACCATAATCCGTCCCGAATATCAAACGAAAGATGGAAATTTACTAAAGAAGTTGCGCAAAGTCATAAAACAAAGCGTAAAAACTCCACTCGAATGTAAACAAATAAAGTTTTTTGCAAAAAATGGTGAAAGTACGGTATAAATCTCTTTTTATCTCTCCCAATTTATGAATGAATGAAACAAATAGGATTTGTTAAGAATTCCTGTTTTGTCTGATAATGTGTTAGATCTTAGACAATGCTTCTAGGGATCTAGAAACTGAAGAGTACAAAACTAAAAATAACCATTTTGCGAATATATTTTTGCAATTTATACAAATTTTCTTTCGTTTTGAAGTAAAATTTTCAAAAATCGGTTTAACATTTTCGACAGTTTTGCAATTTGGCAAGGTGACTAATCAAGTTAAAAGCACCAGCCTCTGCAAACTTCAATGGTATTGTCCAACAAATAATCAATTTACAAACATATCTTTGCAATGTCTTTAAATTTATTATCGTTTTATAGTAAAAATTTCTAAAACCTCTTTCGCATTTTCCACAATTTTGCAATTAGGTAAAGTAATTACATATTTAAATTAAAAGCTACAACTCTAAATTTTAAAGCAACCCCAATTTCAAAGGTAAGGCTCAACAAATAACCATATTATGAATATAGTTTTCCAATTTATAAAAATTTTGATTTTTCATAAAATAAAAATTTGTAAAATATGCTCCGTATTTTAAAATTTTTTACAATTGTTCAAAGTTATTAATCAAATTGAAAGCAGTAACCCCCAAAAAATTCAACTATTCAATATTTTCAAAAATTTTGCCAACAATTTTTAACTAAAAATAATAAAAGAATTTCAAATTTTAAAGAAGTAACGAGTTTCAATTTCAGAAAATTCAGTCAATTTCCAGAGCAATTCCAATTTTCACATTGAAACCACTTTTCAAAAAATTTATAATTTGACAATTCTCAGTCGTTAATCCTTTTAAAATTGAAACTCTGGACACGAACATTTGTTTGCTCTAAATAGAATTAATAATTTTAGTAAATTTTCGATATAAAATCATGTTCACATTGAAGCCACTAATGAAAAAATGGAAGATTTTCAATTTTGCTCTTACACTTCTAGCTAATTTCATGGTATTTTTAGAATTCGCTAAACTTCAGAATCCTTTAGCCTTACTTATTTATAGATCTGTCTTTTTGGTCTCTCAAAACTTAAAACTCAAAAAATAAAATTAAAACGCTCAGATTCTTAACTGCCAAAATTGACAGATAAATTAGATCTTTAAAAAAATAAGAAAAACGTTGAAAACAACATCAAATTCCCTAAAAGTAAAAATTTACAAACCAAATCAATTTTTTATGTTGTTTACACTAAAAAGAATTCAGATCCAATTTCGAAAGAAAATCCGACTTCTTCCTTTGTCCACGCGCTGAATCACCCTTATCAGTCGTGTGATACCACAATACCTCATTGTTTATTTAAATAAATAATTAGGTAACAAGCCAATTATTCTTCCCACCCAACCATTTATGTCGCAAACAAAGATAAAAATTTTACGAGCAATTATCGAAAGCAAACAAATCGCCTCTTTAAAATTCGCCAGGACCATCTCCAATAAAAACAGGGAAGTGGAGTGAACACAGTTGCGAATGTAATCAATAACAGCTGTTAGATACAACACATGCGCAGAAGATTTTGACCTTGGCCTTGGCAAAGAACGAAGTTTTTTGTCAATTTTATTACATAACCCGATGACTTCAACAATCAACAACGCTACCTTATAATGACGGCCGAAATTGCATGCTTTTTTTGGGAGAGGAAAGATACAGAACGAATTAATACTAGAATCATGGGGATTAGTAAAGAAGTGATAATTGGTAATAATTAGAGTAAAAAAGTTGGTAAAATATGACTAAAAAGTGGGTGACGATGGTAAACAAGGCAATAAAAGCCAGTGATTCTATCGATTAAAGGTCGACTTTTTGGGGCTTATGTAATGGAAGAGACTCAAGAAGTGCAACCTGTTTTTTTGTAACGGTTTAAGGTATCAAAAGACCCATACACCTGTGAGCCAACAAAAGATGTCCCTTCACAGGTAGATATAAAATCCCATGTCAGGAATTAGAGACATATCGCACCACCGAACCGAAAAATCTAAATCTTTTGTGCGAAAGCCTAAATTATTCAATATTCTGCCAAGTGAAACATTTGGAACCTTGAAAATAGAAGTCAAGGCAAATCTTAGATATTTACATTATTTTATTATTTACAGGCAATTCGATCGGTGGTGTCACCGCATTATTATTTACATCATCATTTTACTTTTACATCAAATATCGTACTCTCCCTGAACAAAGAAATTTCTCAAGCATGCGCTTCGACCCACATCGGGGTTTTGCCCCAAATGCCTTTGTTTGCAGTCAGCCCAAATTTACATTTACGTTGGGGTTAAATTAACAAAGAACTGTCCCCTGCATGGGTCTCAATTATCTGCTAACCAACAGACTGTAACCATGAAGAAACAATGTATATGGATATACCTGCATTTGATAGCCTTCTTCAATGCAGGTGGTGATCAGTTTATTTGCAATGGTAATAAAAAAACTGGCCAAAAACAAGCATAAAAAATACGAGAGTTTAGTCATAAAATCGTTTCTTTATTTGCAAACTTTCAAGGTGATGTTTATCGTTTGTGTTTAGCGTTAAAATATTTGTAGAACTTTGTAGAAATAAGTTATCTGAATTTATATGGTCCACTCAGGTTTTTGATGCGTGGAGGTGTACTTTAAAGTGCACAGCTGCTCCTAAAATGTTTAGATTTTCAATCGAATTTAAAACAACACTGTTAATAAATAAATCAATCACACCGCTTTTATTACCACTGACCAGACCACAAAAAAAAAGAAATTTTAAATATAAAGATAATGGCAACGCAAGAGTCTGTTTTTACTACCAAGTGCGTAATTCCAGCATTTATGCATCCACAAACAGAACTAAACGGGTTTACTAAATTTAGCACGATTTTTATGTGCCCCAAACTTGAATATTACACTTCAGAAAGCAAAAATTTTGCAAAGCTTAATTTCTATTAAATAACTTTAGTTTCTATCGAGAACCTCGGAATTAAGTGCTAAAACTCCGAGTTATAAATAAAAAATTAAAATTCGTGCCACACTTAATTGGGAATAAAAAAATCTTTATTAAGAATGTCATTATAACATATTTCTTATCTATGGTTTTATTACCATAATACTTGGCACTAAGACCAACTGTCACGTGTTTTTTAAGAATATCAAAAAATTATGGATTTTGTATGCTTGACCTTACAAAAAAGGCAAAATTTGCCAAGAAGCAGCGGAATGATTGTAAAAAATTCGTTATCCAAAGACTATAATTTGAACTGGCTACAATGTAGCAATTACCGAGGGAATAGTTGACAGCCCATGAGGGTTTATTATCGATACATTAGCAAAAGTAAATGGGATCAGTTCACAAATGACAAGTAAAGTGGTAAAATATGCACACAGGTACGAAAATTACACCTTTACGTGTCAACGAAAAAAGGAATTCCTTTGATAACATGTAGTTTAGTAATAATAGTTACTTTCCGGCCACTTTATGGGTATGTATATTATAGTGATGGTAAACAGTATAAAGCGAGCGTTTTCCGCGATCAGCAAACGGAAAATTCCGAATTTCGTCCGCTACAAGATGACTAAAGTTAATCAACATCTGTACACTCTGCAGATGGATTGGACAACAATAGCAACCACAAAGCGCTATCTAACATATTTGCTTTACTCGTTATACCCGCTGTGCAAATAGGTGAAGTGTAAATATTGTCGGCAAATACAATATGATAAAGTTTATCTCATAAACCAAACAATTAACGACAACCGTATCAGCACTCAATGTTCGACACGTTTTCATAGAATTTGCTGCACTTTTCCAGGAATCGAAAGCGCATAGCCGACATGCCACCAGAATTTTCTGTGGCGATAATGGCGAAAAATGTTGACAATTTCAAGGAAACTATATGTAGGTGAAGCAGTCTAATTTTCCGCTAATTAAAACGAAAAGTGAGTCATCGATTGAAATTTGATTCAGTGAAAACCAATGAAAGAGAAATAATGGCTGGGTATAACAATCGACGGTTGCGACTAATTAATAACGTGGATGTCGACAACAAACTTTCGAACCAATTGTTTTAGCAAAATGTTGACGTCGAAAGTGAAGTCGATTTTGATATGCATCAGTCAGAATTGGGGGTTGCACGAAAAAAAAATTCAATAGTTAGCAGTGTTCGAACAATTATCGCTTTAGACAATGAGTTGTCAAGTTTGGTTGAAGGATAATTTAGTACAATTTATTCCGTACCAGTTACAATTCACTGAGAATTTAGTCGCTGACAGAGGAAAAGTTTGAAGGGATTAGACGTACTTGAAACCGAATTTAAACTAATTTAAGTTGCACTAAAATCCAATCCTTCTATTCCAATTGAATTAGTGCTTTATTCACGTTTATTAGTCCAATTTAGACTAAGTTCGACTAAACGGTTTAACGAAGTATTTAGTCAAGTTTAGTTCGTTTTTACCAACTCGGTTCAATTATAAAGAACGACCAAACGGCAAAATTAAATGTTCAAAAATTCAATGTTGGATTTATGCGCTCGGCGTTCAATAAAAAAATTTGCGGGCGTTTACAATAATAGATGCAGATGGCGGAACATCGCCAATCAGTCTGCGATTCAAGTATGTAAAAGTGGATCAATATTTACAAAAGATCGTTAAAACCGCTCTAGTTCGTTTATTGTAAGGATCGGCAATAAAAGCATGTTTAATTTTCAATAATTTTTTTTTATTACTTTTTCTTTTTTTCATAGTACAAAAGCTTGAGAGTTGTACAGATACTGTACTATCACACAAGTAGCAAAAACTATGATTATAATAGACCTACTCATCCATTATAAAAACTACATGTATATAAAATATCTTACAACCTAATTGTTATAGCCTCTTACTCTTAACATTATCGTCATTAAAAAATATAATATGTGAACATACATGTTAATTGAAAATTTGTACGACCATGCATGTCTTATTATTGACGTTTAAACGAAAAACAATTCTACTCTATATCACAAGAACAAAACACAATTGAAAAAAAGCTTCAGTAACCTTTAAATAAAATTTAAAAATACTTGAAACATTTTAAGTACACAGGTACATCGTATTATCATTGTATTATTATAACACATATCACGATGGCAGAAATCACAGATTCCAGAAGGAATCCTCTCTGTTATTAAAAAAATAACACCTCTAATCGAGGTTTTCAAATACTGTTAAAATAAAATGAAATAAAAAATAAAAACAAACCTAAAACTAACATCACGCTGCGCTTATAGATTTCTTTATACTTATAAAAATATAAAACTCGTATGAAGGGATCAGTCTCTTAATTCTTCGAGGACAAGCCGCGGTACAACTTCTTTTTGGTAAGTTCGTACTCGGTGCTGATGACAACAGTACTGCCCCTGGTTATCTTTCTGTAAAGAAAACACAACTGTAGTACCAAATCACAGTAAAAATTCTCTTCAACTTACTTGAGGAATTGGGGCAGAAAAGTCCAACCAGCGTTGGCTTGTTTGAAGGTGAGATAAATTTCGAAAGTCGATGGTGTCTTCGGATCTATCTTGAAATTACTCAGCCTTCTACAGTCCTCTTCGCCTTCATACAAAAGATATAACGTACAACCTTTCAAACCATACAACTCCGTCTCGGCGATTTGGAGAACATCCTCAGCGACTTTCTGTAAAAGTCCGCATGGTAGAAGGACTTCTCCACAGGATAAATGCGTCCGCTTCGCAGAGCGGATCTCTTCTTCTAATCGTTTCGAGAGGAATTGGACCGGCGAATCGCAGTACAATTCTTCGACTTGTTTCGAAGGATCATAGTACCATTCGGCGAAGGAATTCTTCTTCTTCTGGTACTCCAAAAGGTGGTTAACCGGTAAAACTTCCATTTTTATATAACACTAATATCACCCGATATCAACAGGAAGCGGCCGCTTCTTTAGAACTCGACCAGCTTCTTACACAACCAATTCCAAACAACTGCGGAACACTTCACTCCGGTTCACTTTTATCATATTCCCCTACCCCGGAGTCGAAATTTCACGATGCTCCGTTCGGTGTTCATCGTTACATCACGTACTGATGTTTCTTTGTTTGGAACACGAACATGATTTTTTCTATTGACAAAAAAACTGTTTCATACAACAAACTGGGACGCAGCTTTTCAGACCAAATTGCCACTTTTGTCGGATGAAACTTGCAGGAACACGTCGGGAAGAGAATTAAGATTCAACCAAAAGCCGTGTTACATCAGCATGCGTACGGGCAAACTTCCAATTTACATAAAATTGTCTTTGTTGTTGCATCATCTAGAACCTCCAAAGCGATTTCTGATGAAATCTTGTTGTTTTTATCATACTTCGGTAGACACAGTGACTGTTTCCAGCGGCCTTGGAAATGATAAGCTTTGATACCGCTAATACGGTTTATCTCGAATTGCACAAAATCTGACTCAGTAAATATTACTAACTGAATTTGCCATGGCCAAAATGAAGATCCTCCGCAGGTGCTGAGGCAAAAACCGCAATTCTTTGTCTAAAAGCCCCACTACCAATTAGCCCACAAAGAAAAGGCTCGTTTTTCCTATTCATATGTGTTATGTATATTTAATTCATTTTGTCGTTTACGGACTGATTACATAATCTCAGTATTGCATCGGGTAAACGACCTGACACACTAGTTACGATCGCAAAATAATCAATTCAAATGGACTCAGAACAGGTAAGTACAGTGCTCGTTGCAACGTTTGATTAGAAATTTTGAGCAACGTTCCCAGGTTTGTTCTTTTCGTGTGACATTAATGGAGATCATAATTAGAAAAATGAATAAGAGACTGCTTTCGCTTGATAGATTACTCTACCAATTGTAGTTCAGGCAGTTAGTGGAAAGTTACCAGATAAAAAACCGTACATGTATCGATGAACATCTGGTTCTCTTTATATCTTATCTCGCGACTCGCGGTCTAACAAATATGGGTATTGATTCACCATGTCAATAGAATAAACATTAGATTAAAGAAAAAGAGTTAAAAATTGAAGCGATTTTTGGTTCTAAATTAAAAAGTAATTTTGTAGAGGTCCGGTGTTATTTCGCCCTTATACGTTTCTTGTTTACAAATACTCAGCAATCGTAAATTGCATTGTTCAGTTAAATGGCAATAAAAATGCAATAAAAATTGACCATGGAAACATGAATAATAGATACAGTAAGTAGGCTGTCTTACATTAAAACTGACAAACAATAAACATGTCAAACGGTAAAAATATGCTACTTTAGATATGTCTAAACATAAAAATAACGAAATCCATTAAAATTTATAGAAAATGGCTAATTTTAGAACTGTTAGTTCAGTTTTAATGAATTTAGGCCCAACTTGGTATAGTCAATCTAGATCGATTTGGTCAATTTATTCGAGTTCTGTTCAGGCTACAAATTCAAGTCTCAATTCAAAAAAAATTGCCAATTTTTTTATGAGAACTACGAACTAATTAGTTTCCATTTTGTTTGGTCTTAAAAATAAAAATTTCTAAGAATTGAGTCTTCAGCTCTACAGTTTTGCAATTTGGTACAGTTACTAAACTATTCGAAGAGAGAAACTTCCCCAAATTTTATAGCTGTAGCACTAAAATTACCAGAATTACGATTTTTAGTGGCAAATATAGATTTTTTTTTTTTAATTAGACTTAAAACCAAAATTTTTTGAATTTGGGTCTTTGCTCTACAATTTTGCAATTTGGTAGAGTTAATAATGTATTCAAAGAGAGAAACTTCCCCAAATTTCATAGCAGTAGCACCAAAATTATTAAAATTACGAATTTTAGCAACAGATATTGACAATTCTTGGTTGGTCTGAAAAAAAATTCTAAAATTTGAGTCCTATGCTCTACATTTTTTAATTTTGGTAGAGCTAATAAACTATTCAAAGAGAGAAACTTTCCCAAAATTGATAACTGTATCACTAAAATTACCAGAATTACAATTTTTAGTGACAAACATAGGAAAATTTTGCTTGGTCTTAAAAATAAAAATTTCTAAAATTTAAGTCTTCCTCTCTACAATTTTGCAATTTGGAAGAGCCAATACACGTTACCATAGTACCAAAACTTGCAGCATTTCCACAATTTTCCGAAGAAATTGACAAATTGCGTTTACCTTCGCATAGTTTTCCTCGAAACGATCTTTTTTTACATCTTTTTTTACAGTGGCATAAATAACTTAATGGAATATTTCACGAGTAACAATAGCATTCCAAAACTTAAAAAATTAGCAGTTATGCATTTCACAAAGTTCCATAATTACATGTTTTGGAGATAAAAACCCTACACGTGGAAGAATGTCGAAAAAAAAACTTGCAATATTGATATAAATTTTCCAAGACACGTAAAGCACACAAAAATGTCAATTTTTCTTATTTTCAAAATATTTTTTCTAACTTGGCGTTTTTCCCAATCTTAAAAGAATAATCTTTTAGTCGAAACGTAATTGTCACATGTTTGTTATCATTGTCAGCGGTTCGTTTTGTTCTATTTCGATCAGAACGTCTTGTAGACATTGTCTGAATATTTGTGTGACAAACATAACTTGTTAATATTTATTCTTTATGTATGTAAAATGCTTATCGGGACACGGGAAGTTTATACAACCTTACAACAATTAAATTTCTACATAGAAACCGAGTAAAAATGTCTTTGTTTGGGGTTTTGACCTTAAAAATGATTTCGTTAGTGTTTCATCATATCATGACTCAAAAAAGGCCTTCATGTAGTGAATTTCATTTGAATTACTTATTTCAGTTGGTAACAGATGTAAAAATATGGATTGTAGGTGTTTAATAAATCAATTTCATTCCGTAGGGCAAAATAAACGGACTATATATAACTGTCCGTAAACACGATATAAGTATAGAACTGAAAAAACTGATCGATTCTATTATTACCGCCACCCTACTGGAAATTTCTGGTTTTCAACTTTCGTTTATCTAAGTACATAATTATTCTGGAAATTTCTGGATTTACTTTATCACCGAACGCAAAAAGGGTTAACATTGCATCAGATTCAAAGGACGAGCGATGTTTGCAAACTGACGCTGTATCTCAACATTGATATTTTTGGCTGATGCAATTACAATGTTTTTGTTTACAAGTTAAAGTCTACGCTAACAATTTATGTACATTTGAATTGTTCGATTCCAACAAAAAACCCAATCAATGGATTTCCTTTGTTTTCACTTTTCTTTGTTCGGATAATCTCAGCAGGAGAGCGCAGAGGGAGGTGAAAGTGTTGAATAGAACGTTTGGGGTGGGTTAGTTAGAGGACAAGGACGTTAAAAGTGCGCTTGCGTCCGCGAGTGTAGGGCTCAGCTGACATCGATTTTGGAATTTTCCAGATGATTCCCGGAACCACCTTGGTTACATGAGATTTTCCGGGGGCAGGGGGGAGCAACATGGAAATAGGAAATGGGGGAAAATTAACATTGTCTCCAATGATAGTCACGTGACAATTAGAAAAAAGTGCTCATTGATACCACTTGAAGAAATCAATACGAGACTGCGCACTTTCCGATTCTCTTTGTTTCTCTTCATTGATGCTTATCAGGTCGATTTTCTCCGGTTTTTATGAATGTGATTGAAAGCAATCTTGCCAAAAGTCTGTTTTATTGGAATAGTAGCTATAAATTCCGTGGGGGATTGGGGAGATGAAATTAATTCGCCACAAAATTCGAGAACAAAGAAAGCTTCCTTTGACTTGACTTGAAAGACGTCTTTATTAATAAAATATTAAAATAATAAGAAATGAAACGAGCTACCTGCGAAAAAAGCACAATTTTTCATTTCTAATCATCAACACGGAGCTTTTACCACCCAAATGGCAGAATTCTTGAGTCGCGTCCAATCGTATTTGTTTCAAACGAAAAACACGCTAAAGCTAATCTAGACCGTCTTTCAAAGAAAAAATAACTAACCAGAACTGATCCTTTGTCAAGTCGAGAATTCGCGGTATTTTTCTGCAAATTGGCCGGCTGTTAATTTTGGGGAGCACCTGCTCGTTAATTTGTATCAAAAAAAAATTGAGCAGTTTTAGCGTCACCATTAGAACTGCTTAGGTTTTTATGACCCTTCAATTTTTGTATGACCTATTGAGGTCGCGACCCACACTCTCTGAGCTCTAAACCAATTTAATCAAGGGCGAGCGCAAAATAACAGTCTTAAATTATTTATTTAACTTGCAGTGTTGGAGGAAAATTCGCGCTAATTGTCAAGAAGGAAAGTAAACTCGTAAAGTAAGCTCGTTGGTTAGTAATAACTTCAAAAACAGATTGTTTATTCAATATTCGCTATTTCGTAACATTCATCTTGCTTCATGTATTATTGTTATTATTTATTTATAGGTAGAAAAATTGTATGTAGATCAATACATTAAAATAATTTAAAAGTTAAATATTCCAAGTTAAACGACCCAGTTTTTAAGATGCGCTAAAGCAGAGAAGAAATATCGATTATGGTAACAAAATACAATTTTATGAATATTATAAATGTTTTTAAAATTCCGATTTTTCTTTGTTCCGAGAACTTTTTTCTTCCTGCTTTGTTTAAACGGAAAAGGATTAAGGTGTACTTTTTTTTTCAATTTAAAAAGATTAAACTGGAAGGATAATTTTTGAAAATAATTTAAAATTCAAATTCTTTCAGTTCGGTCAACCTTTATAAAAAAATCTCAATTTTGCATTTAAACACATGAGTTTTATAAGAAAGAAAGCATATTTCATGAAACTGAACCACAAGAAAACAACACTTTATAAATTAATTATTTGGAATTAAATTAGCTCATTTTCAAAATAATCTTATTTTTTTTGGGTCTGTTGAAATCCAGAATTCTGCATTTAGACAAACAGATAAAAATTCTATAAGAAAATAAGCATTGACCATAAAACAAAGCTTTTAACAAAAATTCTAAATTTTGGCGCATCCACCATTATTTTAAATTTAGTTTTTTTCTCATTTAAATAATTTTTTGGAAAGTTTCTCGTCCCTGCGGCCAAACAACCAAAATTTATAAAATTCTAGACACCGGCAACTGTCCAATTTAATTTTTTATACAGAAATTTGAAATTGTAACGAGGATTTAGCGTCCAACAATTTTTTCAAATTAAACTTTTTTTTTGGGCCAGACAAAACATGTGAAAAACTAACCGCTTTCATGAAAAAATTAAACTTACATTTATTTTAAATTTGTATTTTTCATAGCTCTGTAATTTTTTTAAGAAATTTTTTTAATCAATTCCGTGAAGTTGTCGACAATTAAAAACGCGATTTTCCCAAATTTAGTTCGTCCTTGCAAACGCTCGATAAAAACATCATAATAATAACAGTACACGTCGTTTAATAGCGCCTGTTTTGAATCCCTCGGTACAAAGTACCACTTTTAATCGTTATCATATGATTACATAATAGCCGTGCAGACATCAATGTTATTTGTCGTTATCAGTTGAACCACATCTCATTATTCAATTCTGTCTTTTATGTCATCCAGTGAAGCATACTACTGAAAATATTAGCGAAACGAATAGTGCTCTGTTTACTAGCACGAGTTCAAAATACCGCAACTGGGTCAGGATCAACCACACTACTCTCCCGATTACTGTCCGCTTGAAAAGTTAACAGTACTAATTCGGTTTCCACTCTGCAACCATATGTGGAAATTTCTACAACCCTTCATTGAATCCACACTTGTTGCACTGTTTCGATGATAAGAGATAACAGCACAAGATACCAAAAGGAAAGCATAGGAGCCAGATTAAGCCACATTTGCTGTAATGTCTTTTTATCACTCCGACTCGACAAACTGGACAGTGGATTCCGTTTTCGGCATTTACTATAAATTGTTATTGGAGTTTAGATAGATTTCTTGGGTACGTACGCATATACTGAGAAACTGAGGTAGCTCTCACAGCTGCTAAAGAAAGGGTTCTGAGGCTTTCTACTTCTTCCTCGGATAATGTGTGGGCGATCATACGGACCAGATTTTCTCAAATCGATTTGGTCATTTCAAAGAAGTTGACATTTGCCCAAAATGACACCACATTGACATGGGAAGCGTTGTCAAAAATAAAAGAGATTTTGAGATCAATTAAAATTGTATCAGCCTCATATCACCAATGAAATGTTTCCTTATCAATCACTCAATTTTGATCATTTTCAAATCGGCCATTAGACCATCACTTTTAAGAGGTGAAGAAGTTATTGACAGATACTGCAACACGTCAGTTTGAGAATGTTTTCTCACAGTGTTTGTCCTCAAAACCATGAAAACAAACAAGTTAACATTTTTTGATAACATTGTATTAAATGATTAATATCGAACTGATACAATCAAACTAATCAAACTAATCATAATCATTCATGCGTGATTGGATTGGAAATAATTATAAAAATCATTCAATGTCAAAAGCACTCGAAAACAACCTACCTCAATATATGAAAACACGAACTGAGTAATAAAATCTTTTTTTAACTGCACCTCTCAAGGACCTCTCTTTTCTTCTATTGTTATAATTAATCCAAGGCTACAATTACCGCTTTGTATGGACAATACTGTCACTACAGGGAAAAAACGTGTAAAAATTTGAAGATTGGGGTTTCGTTTACCCCCCAAAGTCCCCCAGACGTTGTAATGAAAAAAGGAGAGTCCATGTCATTATGATAAACGATCAGTTGTCATGTTACTCAAACTTAATGAAGCTCTTCCTACGAAATCTTTTTTTTTTTGTTCATGGTCATTGTAAGGATTACGCATTCAGTCAGCAAACCAGTTCACTAAG
Source organism: Gnatocerus cornutus (assembly GCA_029298725.1). Lineage (NCBI taxonomy): Eukaryota > Metazoa > Arthropoda > Insecta > Coleoptera > Tenebrionidae > Gnatocerus > Gnatocerus cornutus. The sequence goes on from CM055515.1 coordinate 16,133,229, forward strand.
TAATAAATAAACAAAAGAAAATATTGCTAATCGTAAGATGATTACAATAATTGATGTGGTTTTGTTTGTGAAACGCTTCTTCTGGTTGGAAAATTGGCTTGCCAAAAAATTACAATTTGGGAATAGTTGGAGTAATATTCCGAACTTTCCATAAATTCATCTAATTACATAATTTTGAACAACTTCAAGAAGAAATTTCCGCAGTTCAGAGCTTCTAAAATTGAGTTTAAGTTGGCAACGCTTTTTTCTCCGCCACCATAAAGTGGTAAAGTTTGAAGTCATTTAACTTGAATCTAATTTTTTATTTTTCTTAAAAAGGCAAGCTTTGAAAGTCCCAACTAGTACTTTATATTTAACGATTTGACTTGTCTATTGGTGTTATTTCGTCACGCCGTGCAAGGCTACAAAGCGCCCCAGAAAACAACCTCTTGAACTTTACATATTGTCAGTCGTACCAACTGAAAAACAGGTCTTCGGTCGTACTTCTGACAAACTTTTCCCGGCCTATCCATACTCAAATTTTTAATATCAACACACTCAGTTTTCACTCGTTTTCATTGTACTACTTTCTATTTTCAGGATGACCATTTATCTACAGAAAAACCGTGACCAAACTGTAACACTTGGAGTTACATTTGACCAAATTCAGATGGTCAAAGAAACACGCAAAGTTATTTTATTTCAAAGAGAATGGTGTTTGAATTTTGTTACGACCATCAATTCGTGCAGCCGTAAACAGATGTTTATATTTTTTAAACACCAATACAACACATTTGCTGGATCCCTTGACAACAAGAGGTGACTACGTGCGTTAGTAAAAGACCAAAGATGAGGAGACGAAGACAGCCTTAACATAAACAGGAAACCGGACCGTGGCAGATTTATCTCAGACTCACGTCGCTATACCTCTCTGTCTTCCCTGTTGCTCAATTGTTCTTTGTTACGAAACCTGACTTTATTCAAAGTTACTACTAAAAGTACGCGAGTTTGCGGTAAAAACACATCAAAAAGTGACAAAAGTGTCTCAGAAGACGACACTGGTGGAGCACCCACCCCCAAAAATTGCGTTTCCACTGAAAAAACCCAAAAGTAAGTCAATCAGAGCAGCCGGTTTACCGACAGAGACAGAAACTTCAAACATCCGTCGTTGCTATCCCCTAATCGATCGTTACAGCTGATTTTGACGGCTGTTACCAGGCAGAGGGAGCATAAAGAGTGGAAGATCTTCCTATTGGTGGAAACTAGCCCCACCACTCGATCAGCTGACTTATGTGTTCGAGTTCTTTGTTAGCCGGCACCCGGTGCAGCGGTTTCTGGAGACCGGAGATGACGGAAGGGTTGTGAAAAAAAATCGGGAAAAATGTTGAGGAAAAGGGGCGAGGAGGAGCGACCCTCCAAGAATTCCAAACTTCAAGCAGTTTTCAGCAAATTGTCGGGGGTCCTCCCCAAAACCCCAGAATTGGGGAGTCCCAAGACCATGTCATCGGACATCATTGAATCGGTTTTTGTGGACACACCGGTTCCGGCACCCTCAAGTAAGTCATTTCAAAAGTTACCAACGGTTTGGGGGTTGTAACAAATTATTTAAATTTACTCGAATTTTTAATTTATTGGGATTTTTTACCACCCCTAAAATCATAGTGAAAAAGGTGTGAAAGTATTCGCTAGATTTCAGGTTTTTTTAATGGTTTAAGTTGTTCCTACTGCTTGTCAGTGACCGATTTTTCGTCACGCTACTGGTGCGAAACAAGAAAACAACAAATTTTTATTTTAGGCTAGTTCTGCCAACTGTAAAATTCCAATTTTTCCAAATATTTATGTGCATACATTGTCATGACAAACAATGCACTATTGATTAGTTCAATTATCTTACAAATTTTATCAAAAAAACAACCAAAGATTGCCAACTATAATCATTTATCCAGTGTAGAATGTTTTTAAGTCTGTTGGTATCATTGTTCTTACGATTTTGACAAGTCAGAGCTGCCAACACATTTCAAATTCCAATTCCTGCTCGACCCTCTTTTCTTTTAGTTTCCCCAACCAAAAAAACGTAACCGTTTCCAGTACTTGCAGCAATAAAGCTTGACGTGATTTAACAATACCTACTTTATGGTAGGAATTTGATCCTTGTTATAATCACTAATAATATTTCATGTATTTGTAATTAATTTTTATTCATATTACTTAAAGTATAGTGGGTGGTAGGTTTATCTCTGATAACTAAGCTTAACCTTTGCTCCTGATACTACCCTAATATAGACGTCTGCCCTTTGATCCGGGTAGATATTCTTAATTTGTATTTCTAATAGAAATTATGTATTTGATCTTTGATCCGGATGCGACCCCCATTAGACATTTGGTCTTTAACCCATTTTTATCTGTTAGAACTCATATAAAACCACCACCACCCTGTTATAATTAAATTCCGTTTTTACCATCGTACGTTGCGGTTACCCTGTAAACGTATTTTTGTCGAATATACATTTTAATTAAGTACATTGAGTGTCTCTGTGAGTGCCCATCACTGATTTCCCTTTTTGACGACGACAAGTCCCAAGAAGGTCCCATAACAAAAAATTGGTGTCAGAAGTGGGATTGGGAACATTTAATTGGAAGATTAGAAGCATTCGATTGGGAGCATTGGAAGATTGAAACCATCGGGATCAACATTCCAAAGAAAACGCAGGATTCTTTCGCGGTAAGCAGAGATTTATTTTTCTTGCTGTTTTTTGTGCTACTTGTTATTGCTTGTTATAATCATGCCTGAAACTCCAACAACTCCAGCAACTCCAGTCCATAATTTCTCTGATATAAGGTCTTTAATACCTGATTCATTTTCGGGAGATCGACGAGATTTTTATGAGTTTCTTCAAAACTGTGAGAACGCTTATAAGTTGTGTGAAGGTACACAAAAAAGTTTAATGCTTGTTTATATTGTGTCAAAACTAAAGGGATCAGCTAGAGCTCAAATTCAGGAAAAAGAATTTACTAATTGGGATGACTTAAAAAATGTTTTAACCGAAGCTTTTTCTGATAATAGAGACTTAACTCAGTTGCTTGAAGATTTAAATAATATTAGACAAAACAGAACGGAATCAGTACATTCATTTCACACTAGGTTAGACCAGATTCGAACTCGTGTTTTAAATGCAATTTCTCTTAAACATAGAGGTGATATAAATTTACAAGGTAGATTAGATTCAATTCGCGAGATGGCTTTACAACGATTCATTCTTCATTCATCAGACGAAATCTCTACAGCTCTTCGTCGTAGTAAACCATCTACATTAGCATCTGCACTTTCGGAAGCTTTATTAGAAGAAAAACATTTGCAAGTTCGAAAAATTAACAATTTTAACTCTGTAAAAATTTGTAACTTCTGCAAAAAACCTGGTCATTTACTTAAAGATTGTCGAACGAGAAAAAAAGGCAACGATAATAACGTGAATTTCAATAATCAAAACGCATCCAGCGCGAGCAATCAAAATTCAAATCAAAATAAAACATGTAATTATTGCAAAAAATCTGGACATTTAATTCACGAATGTCGAAAACGCGAATATAACAATAACAAAAAACGACAAAATCAAACTACAACTTCCCAAGCCGATGTACATTTAAACTCCCTTACAGTCCCAGGTAACTGCCGTACCTGTGGACTTACTCTAAATCTTAAATCGGCAAGAAGTCAAAACGAAAATCTAAATGTTTGTAAATGCATTATTAATAATAATAATAATCATCATGAGTCTAAAAATAATCGAGTCGAGAACCCCAATAATCATAAACTAAAAATAGAAAACGTCTTTTTATCTCATAATGATAGTGCCTGTTATTTATCGGTTAATCACCAGAATTTGGATTTCAAATTTCTTGTAGACACAGGGGCAAGTGTAAGTCTAATTAAAGTGGATAAATTACGAAAACTAAAAGGTGTTTTTTATAATCCTCAAGATAAAGTTTCGCTGAACGGTTTGAGTGCAAACGGTTTAGTTGACACAGTCGGTAGCGTATCTTTAGATTTAAATTTCTTTAATCACAAGATAACGATTAAATTTTACATTGTTAAAGACAATACGAATATTCCATTCGACGGTTTAATTGGCAACGATTTTCTACTAACTCAACAAAAAGCCGAAATCAATTACGAAAAATCTGAATTAAAACTTAAAGATCTGCCATTTCCTTTAAAACTCAGTTTTAATTCAAATGTCAACAATAACTGCTATTATCTTCCACCTCGTTCTGAGACAATAGTTGAAGCTAACATTCTAAATAAAAATATTTCAGAAGGTCTAACTCCTGAAATCAAAATTCTTGACGATGTCTATCTTGCTAAGGCAATTCTGAAAGTTAATGAAAACGGAAAAGCATTAACCACAATTCTTAATTCTTCTAATAAAATAATCAAAATCGAGAAAATCGACTTAGTATTAGAGGAATTCGACAGTCATGCATGTTTCACGATAAACAAAGACTCTGTAAACAAAAGCCAAAATTTAAAAAATAGATCGGATCTATTACAAACCAATTTACGATTGGAACATTTAAATCCAGAAGAGAAATCTACACTCATGGATCTCTGTAAATCATATGACGATATCTTTTATCTTCCGGGTGATAATTTAACGCATACGGAAACGGTTCAACACGAAATAATAACAACAAATGTAAAACCGATTTCATCCAAAATCTATCGTTATCCAAAAGTTCACGAAATCGAAGTTGAAAATCAGATAAATCAAATGCTAAAAGACAATATAATCAGACCATCAAAGAGTCCATACAACAGCCCACTTTGGGTTGTGCCTAAAACTAGAACAGACACTTCAGGTAAACGTAAATGGCGCATTGTAACAGATTATCGTCAACTTAATAATTTCACAGTAGGCGATTCCTTTCCAATTCCAAATATAGACCATATTTTGGATCAGTTGGGACATAGTAAATATTTCACTACTCTAGACTTAGCAATGGGATTTAATCAAATATTAGTAAGACCTGAAGACGTCAATAAAACAGCTTTTTCAACACCTAATGGGCATTACGAATATCTTCGCATGCCTTTCGGACTAAAAAATGCACCTGCAACTTTTAGTAGATTAATGAAATCAGTATTAACTGGTCTTGAAGGAAGTCAATGCTTCACATATTTAGACGACATCATAATATATGCCTCTTCATTACAGGAACATAACGACAAATTGCAAAACGTTTTCGAACGGTTAAGAACAAACAATTTAAAATTACAACCCGACAAATGCGAATTTTTACATAAGGAAATCTCATATTTGGGTCATGTTATTACTGATAATGGCGTAAAACCAAATCCTGAAAAGATTCGTGCAATTGTCGACTATCCTACACCTGTCGATCAAAAATCGATTAAACAATTTCTCGGTTTAATGGGATATTATAGAAAATTTGTTAAAGACTTTTCGTCTATTGCAAAACCATTAACAACTTTGTTAAAAAAGGGTGTAAAATTTGTTTGGAATACAGAACAAGAAAACGCTTTCCAGCATTTCAAAAATGCCTTAATAAATGAACCAATTTTGCAATATCCTGATTACACGAAACCTTTTATTTTAACTACGGACGCTTCAAATTACGCGATAGGCGCTGTTTTATCACAAGGTGAGCTAGGTAAAGACTTACCAATCTCATTCGCGTCTCGTACACTCAATAAGGCTGAAACTAACTACAGTACAACAGAAAAAGAATTACTTGCGATTGTTTGGGCTACAAAACACTTTCGACCATACCTCTATGGCCAAAAATTTGTAATCATCACTGATCATCGACCATTAACTTGGTTATTCAATTGTAAAGATCCGTCTTCCCGACTCATACGTTGGCGCTTAAAATTAGAGGAATACGACTACGAAATTCATTACAAACCGGGTCGTATAAATTCAAATGCTGACGCTCTTTCAAGAAACCCCATAATGATGATAAACAACGAATCATATGATGATTTTATTCGTTTTCATTATCAAAATCAAGATTTAATCGAAATCAATCACATTCGCGAAAAACCATTTTCCAAATTTCCAAACGCTTTCTTCATTTCAAAAGACCTTAATCAAAATAACAAATATTTTAATTCAATCTCTGAACGTTATGATTTAAATTTAATTCCTCACGAAATCGACAGTTATGATACAATAACTTTGAAGAATGATCAGACGCAACAAACTACATTTTTAATGATATCACATCTTAACCACTTTGACGTACCATCCTATAAAGATGTGTTTTATAGTTTGCTCAATTTGAGAAAGAAAATTCGGGAAGCTAACTTAAGAAAAATTTTCATTGAAAATCCACGATTACTAAATAAGAGATTTAAAATAGATTTAATACACGAAATGATTCATTATATTTTCAATCAGACTGATGTTGAAGTTTCCATAATTGACCGTTGCAAATTAGAGCCAAAAGACGAAGAAGAAATTATCAACATTTTGAAAGAAAATCATTGTACTGCCATCGCAGGACATCGGGGATTTTTCAAAACGTATCAGATAATCAAAGAAATATACAAATGGAAAAACATGAAAAAGGACATACGAAAATTTATAAAAAGTTGTAAAGATTGTCAGTTAAACAAAACAAATCGTCACCCTCTTAAAGCACCGATGGAAATAACTTCCACCGCAACTCAACCATTTGAAAAATTATTTCTCGATATCGTAGGTCCATTACCTATCACCGAAAGTAATAATCGATTCATCCTAACTCTTCAAGACGATTTAACAAAATTTTCATACGCATATCCAATTCCAAATCATGAAGCTCAGCAGATTGCTGAAAAATTATGCGAATTCATCATGATTTTCGGCATACCTAAATCGATTGTAACCGATAACTCCACTGATTTTACCTCTAATTTGATTAAAGAAGTTAATAAACTTTTCAAGATCCGTCACATTACTACTTCACCATATCATCCACAAAGCAATGGAGCTCTAGAACGTTCACATTCCACACTTAAAGATTACCTCAAACACTTTATTAACAAAACACAAACCGATTGGGATAAGTTTGTATCAAGTGCCATGTTTTCGTATAACACATCAATTCACACAACAACTAAATTTACTCCCTTTGAGCTAGTTTTCGGAAATAAAGCTATTTTACCACAAACAGTAACTTCTTCACCAGAATTCAGATATAGTTATGATGACTACCATCAACAATTAAAACTCCGACTAAACAAAACATTCGAAATTGCCCGCGAAAATTCAGGAAAAAGCAAAGAAAAATCCAAAATTAGATATGACAGAAATTCGCACGACTATAATTTTAAGAAAGATGATTTGGTACTTATCCAAGATAGAGCAAATAAGCCAGGATATAGTAAAAAACTATCACCGACTTATAAAGGTCCCTATAAAATAGAAAAAATTAATCCAAACCAAACAGTCGTCGTAATTATTAAGAAACAACGGAAAATATATCACAAAAATCTATTGAAGCCATATGTTTCAAATTAAGAAAACCAAAACCCTTAGTCTTATGTTCAAATTTCTCATCTTTATTACAACTCTGTTCAGTCTCTTAAATTAAATGAAAATAAGCTCAATGATAACATTAATAAATTCAACTCGTTTAGTAAATCAGTATCGGAAAATATTAACAATATCGTATCAGCTCAAGCTGTTCTTAATCATCTAACTTTATTGGAAGAACTAATTGTCGAACTAAATGAAGAATGCGACACAATAATATCTTCAATATTATTTACAAAGCAAAATATTCTACATCCATTCATTGTCACTCCGACCGATTTTAAGAATGAACTAAGTAACATCAAACTTAAATCGAATACTCAACTTCCAATTCCTCTAGATCAAGAATTTAAAATTCACAATTATTTTGCATTAAGTAAAATTTCAGTAATTTATGATAATGATGTTCTAATTTATGTTATCAGAATTCCTTTAGTAGATAACATTAGATACTTTTTATATAAATTAATTCCTCTCCCTTCACCATCAAATCATTCGACTGTCTATTCCTATATCAATCCTAGTTTTTCCTTTCTAATGATGAGCATTACAAGGACGCACTACGGACAGTTGGAAGATCTCTCTGTTTGCTTGGAACTGCCGGATTCCGAATATCTTTGTCCAAGACCTGTCATACGTCTAACGTCACAACAACCAATCTGCGAAGTGAAACTTAGAGTTGAAAATGTCCAGTCCATACCTGAAGATTGTATGACAAGAACCATCAAGGCAAACATCGAAGTTTGGCATCAATTATCCAGTAATCAATGGTTATATGCTATGAGCCATGCAACACCAGCTACGATCTCATGCGACTCTGATTTCGAAAACGCCATCGAAATTACGTTCAAAGATGTTGGAATTTTGGAATTGGCACCTCACTGTCACTGCTACACGATGACTACAAACTTGGTTGCTTCATCCAATATTTCCCACAACTTCACGAACTACATTCCACATGTCGACATCAATTCCGACGATTGCTGTGTAGAAAATCAGAAGATTTTGGTAGCTTCGCAAATGGATCCTATTCACATCGACAGCAATAATTTGGACGAACTTCGGCATGCGAACCTCAAACTTCAAAAGTTCGATGACGCCCTGGAAACCGAGATGAACAACTCCTTTGGCAGTCATCAGTACTTCAACTTTTTCGGATTCTCGATCGCAGTGCTTTTCGTTCTCGTTGTCGTATTCTCTATCTGCTGCTGCATATCGAGATACTGCTGCGATTGCACCTGGATTCCTTGTGTCGGACGGTTTCTCCCAAAGAAATGTTCTGGAAAACTTCTGTCCAACTTTTGGGTACCTCGAAATAGACGTGACTCCATTGCACTGTCTGTCCACACTGGAGAACGTTTCGAAACAACTACAAGTCCAGCGGTTCCAATGGAAGAAAACAATGAACAAACTCCTGTTATTAGTAATCCTTATAATTTGCGATCAAGAAATAGTAGTTTATCTAAATTGTAAATTTTGTAGGTATATCAAAACTCTTAGGGAGGAAGAGTGTTATAATCACTAATAATATTTCATGTATTTGTAATTAATTTTTATTCATATTACTTAAAGTATAGTGGGTGGTAGGTTTATCTCTGATAACTAAGCTTAACCTTTGCTCCTGATACTACCCTAATATAGACGTCTGCCCTTTGATCCGGGTAGATATTCTTAATTTGTATTTCTAATAGAAATTATGTATTTGATCTTTGATCCGGATGCGACCCCCATTAGACATTTGGTCTTTAACCCATTTTTATCTGTTAGAACTCATATAAAACCACCACCACCCTGTTATAATTAAATTCCGTTTTTACCATCGTACGTTGCGGTTACCCTGTAAACGTATTTTTGTCGAATATACATTTTAATTAAGTACATTGAGTGTCTCTGTGAGTGCCCATCACTGATTTCCCTTTTTGACGACGACAAGTCCCAAGAAGGTCCCATAACATCCTTTATTTCCCTTAAAATGCGAGCAGCATGTAAAGTACCAACTGTTTTTTACAACACCACTTGTTACGCATTTGTTGGTGTTATTTCGTCACGCTCTTGGTGCAGCCATCGACTAAGAAAAACACGTACTAGAATATGTTTCTGGTTTTTATTTGTTGAAAACCAGTTCTGCCAACTCTGAGATTTAATCTTTGTGAAGCAAATGATTTCCACCAACACAAAAATGGTTGTTCTTTGGGAATCAGAGCAGGCGTTGTGAGAAAACAAAAAAAAAACTTGCTGGTTTTCGTCTAAAAATACATGAATAAAGATTATAAATATGCTCGTAAACTTTCTTAAACGTGGTTTCTTCTATATTTATATAATTTATGCACACAAGTGATTGGTTATAAAAATTAATAGTAGTTCGGGACGGAACTTAATTGAAAATTTTTATGATTGTTTTATGACCAAATTGCATAAATTGTCTACGAAACTATGATTTATGACCATAAAATGATGTCGCTTGATATTTATGTCAATTTTTTCAGTTACGGTAAAAAATCGAAATACTTTTAATGTGGCAGTAATTCATTAATTTTGAATAAATTATTTAAATCAGGTTGACCAACAGGAGCGGTAATTTTTTATCAAAACAAAAAACGGTTATAACTGAGCAACGAACTAAAAATAAATTTGATGAAAATGTTTGGATTTGACATCCTGACATAATTTACGAGCTTTCCTCCAATCACACGCCAAGTTTCATAGAAAACACTTCATCAAATATTTCCCATTGCATAAACATTTTTTGTACTATTTTTACCCACAACTTGGCTCGCCATCTTCCACTTGAATTTTTCGTTTTTCTTATCTCCACCCGGAGATAAATCAATCAGTCTAAAATTAAATCTTGCATAAATAACATTTTACTTTCGTTGCAGGTTGTCCACAAGACTTTCTTCCATCTCCCGATGACAGAGGACTCTGTCTAACAATCCCATCATTAAGTCATCGTTTAGAGATGGAGTTACGATCGGCTAAAAGAACTCACTTATCCTGTGGCGAAGTTCTCTTACCCTGCGGCCTTCTCCATAGAATATCCCGGGATATCTTAGCAATGGCCGAATCAGAACCGTGTGGGATTCGTGGTTGTCTTATTTATGTTAATTTCGAGGGTTTAGAAGAATGCAGAAAACTGTCTTTGATCAAGTGTGATCCAGGAACCGCCACAACTTTTGAACTGAATTTGACGTTTAAGCAAAGTTCCACGAGATGGAACTTTATCCCGCAATTTTTAAAGTAAGTTTTGGACTGGCGCGGAAAATTGTTTTTTAATAATAATTTTGTTGTAGAAATTTTGCAAGAGGTGGTACCATCGTGGTAAGTCCGGCTTATATCTTAAGCAAGAAAAAACTGTATCGTTCTACTTTAGAATAGAATAACTGACAAGACTGATGTATCAAAATCGCCGTCACATTTCGTAACATGACACGTCTAATTTTACACATTCATGTACCACAAATTTCGCTTATCCTCACCGTATGTAAATTACAAAGTCTATTAACATTAGGATTAGTGTTTAGAAAGTCTATTTATCTTAGAACCAGTGACTGAACTTCTGGAATATGATCACAACGCATATGAAAGAAGTCTTTTTCATAAAAAGACTATAATTAGGATCAGTGATATTGAGAGTGATTTCATTTAAAATGTACCTGTATGTTAAGATCAGTTTGTTTAAATTTTAAAAAAACTGATGTTAACAGTTGCATCCAATAACTTTTCCAATTGAAAACTTATTGGATGTTTTGTATTTTTGTTACTCAAAAGTTTATTCATTTCCTTGGTGGAAAAAAACTGATATTTCAAGAGTATTTGTTGAGTTTTTTCAGAGGATGATTCTTTGTATATTGTATAAAGTAAAAAGCAAAGCTCATTTTTGTGATACTGATAGAACTTAATCAAAATTTTTAATTCAGATTCAGTATTTTGCAATTTTTGGTATTATTATAAGTATTAGCAAGTATTGGAATGGAAGGTTTAATCTTTGACTGTAAAATGTGTTGCTGTTATTTTATTGTAAGAATATAAGTAAGATTTGTGTGATAGTACTACATGGTACAGGAAATTTTTGTACTTTATCAGATTTACTATGAATAAATATATGTAAAAAACTCTCGTGTTGGTATCTCTCCCAGTTACACCCTTTAATACTTTTACCAGAAAACTCCCGAAAATACCAAAAAATGTTACACATAAAAACAGAATTCATTCATAAAAACAACTCACCAGTTGATAAAAACAGCATAAAGGGTCGTCCCAGCAACAAATTCAACTTGTTTCATTCAACACAATCAACAATAACAACGCAAAAACAACAAACACAACACATGTTCTTTGGGCACTTGTCAACTAAACATAACCTTACTTACAAGAGACCGCCAAAGTCAGCGTCAGTTTAAATCGCATCACAAAAACAGAAGCAGATTTCAGTGAATTATTTTGAATGAAATTGAGGAGTTTTCTTCCGCGGTAAACACGATAATACGGCCATTCTGGTCACGAAAGTATTAAAAAACTGTAAACTTTCAAATTCTAGGGACTTTGTGAGGTCATTATCGTTGCGTTGGTACCAACTTCAAATAATTTTGTCGGGTAGGATAAACCAAACTTGATTTTCAAACATTTAATTACAAGAGTTTAATTAAATGTTTTTCCTAGTTTTAAATGCATAAAGAAATGAATAAATAAAAAATGTATTTACTAAAATTGCCCAGACTAAACCCCAGTTTTTTACAGTTGGTAACAAATAACACTTCGCCCTTTTTTTTATTTTGACGTGTTTTCAATTATCGCAAATTTAAAATAAAACAGCCCTTTAAACTCTCCAATTTCAAAATCAATCAAATTACGCAGAGTTTGCGCATTGATGGGTTCGTATATCATCACAACATAAAAGCCATTTTTCTTTACAGACGTTAAAACTCGAATGTTGACTTTCTGCACGAAAATTGTTGGTTAGAATTGTTTTCACGAAGTAATTACATCAGACGTGTCCCAATTACTCCATAAATTACAGTCATTTCGTTTTTTCTTCGGTTCTAGTTGTGCAATCAGTATACATAAAAGTGAGGTTATGTAAACTTTTCCTGATTTTAAATCGACACAAAAGCAGGTTTGTCATTTATATAATATTTCAAGGCATTTTATTTACAACACTTTATTAATTTCTAGGCTTTTTCTCCCCAAATTAGACCATGCCAAGTCAAGTTTTCCACTGCAGAAACTCCAATCTGGAGCCCTATAAATGTGTCCACTGCATCTACAAAACGTCGAATTTAGTGGATCTGAAAACCCACAAATGTTCCCAAAGATCTTCCCGTAAAAACACTCAACCACTGACGTGCCCAAAGTGCAATTTTAAAACTTTCTCAAATTTAATACTTCTGAAACACGTTTCTGACTACTGCAAGCATGCTGAGTGGTTCAGATGCCTCAAATGCTCCTTTAAAACTGGTCGTCTCAGCTACTTAACTCGCCATAAAAATAATAAACACACAGCTAAAGTGAAAACTCATTGGTTCCAATGTGAACAATGCCCATTTAAATCAATATGGAAGGACAGTGTAAAGAAACACACTATATCAAAGCATACTGAAGAACGGGTCTTTATTAGATGTCCGGATTGTCCATACAGTTCTATTTGTAAAAAATCGGTACAGAAACACATTAAATCAAAGCATAGCCATGTCACAGCTCCCAAATGGATACAATGTGAGCAGTGCCCTTTTAAAACTCTACACAGTGATTCGTTGAAGAGACACAGAATGGGTTTACACAGAGATGAAAGTGAGATAGATTGGCACAAGTGCCCCCTTTGTACATTCCAAACCAAGCGCGTGGATAATCTGAAGCGCCACCAAAGAGAGCAACACTTCAAAGGTGGGATCAAAAGGAGAAAGAAGGACACAACAAAAGACATGGAAACCATAGAGTTTGTTGAATCGCCAGGGAGGGAATATAAACTAATTTGTGAGTTGTGTTCGTACACGACGACACGCAAAGACTCGCTTAAAAGACACATGACAAGTCGACATAGAGACAAAAAGGAAACTCAATGGTACCGCTGTGAAAGTTGCGATTTTAAGACGAAACGTGTTGATAATTTAAAGCGGCACCAACAAGATAAACATGGTCAGAAGAAAATTGTACCGATTCAGCCCGCACCAGTCAACGAGTTTGTGGATGTTTTTACAACTATAAAGGCAGAGCCGGAGGAATTACCTTCTGGAGACCCTCTTCTGGTTTCCTCAATCACCGCAGACTTGGCAAAGCCGCTGGAGAACACTGAAACATGGGTGAAGTGCGAGCTCTGTCCCTACATGGCGTTAAGAAAGGATTTAATACATAGACATATGTTATCGTCGCACAAGGATAAAGAAAAAATAAAATGGCTTCATTGTAAAACGTGTAACTTTAAAACAAAAAGGAAAGACCAGTTGCAACGCCACCAAAAAGACAAACATTCCGTTTCTGGTGGTAAAGAAGAAGTTCCTCCACCGACCACCGTCCATTTAGATCAACCACCAGTAATAAAACCCAGGAAAATCCTTCCTTTACCAAAATCAACAGGAAAGAAACAACTTGTGGCTACCAAAAGTGACCTTATGCCTCCCTCAAAAACAGATGAAAAGTGGTACAGCTGCGACCTTTGCCCATTCAGTGCGACACTGGAAAGGTCTTTAAAGATCCACCAACAAAGTCACAGTAGTAAAAATGAAAACATTTATTTTAAATGCGCGTTATGTCCATTGAAAACTACGAGAAAAGACAGTCTGAGGCGGCACATTCGAGAGACACACATTGAGTGGTCTTCGGAACAAGTCATGAAGGCGAGTGAGAGTCCAAACGCGCTGAATTTCCCGAAGTTTTATTGTGATAAGTGTTCTTACAGTACCGAATGGGAAAAAAGTCTCGGAGTGCATTATTTATTGAAGCATCGAAATGAACGGATATTGCAGAATTTGTTGCAGCAATAATTTAATTACGTTTTAGTTATGTAATGATTTCCACTTTTAGACCAAATTTTAAATAAAAGTTACGTTTTTATTTGAATTGAACTCGCTTTGTTACGTCAGTTTGACAACTGGATTACAGGTACCTGTAAATGTATTTTTTACAATTAAAATAATTCCAGTTTTTTATAATATCGAGCTTATTACACGGATTAGATACGATCAAATTGATAAAGGGGAACAGGAATTTGGTATAAGAAGTCGTGGCAAGGTGTAATTGTAAGAATGTTCAAAATAATGGAAAATTTAGGTTATGTCACCAAAAACTTCGATCCAAATAACCAGGAGGGCCCTATTAGGTGCATTTTCTTCTGTGAATTTCACCCCACAGCTGGCCCTATAATATCCTGTCAAGTACGTTGTCGTCGCTGCTTATTTGCAATAAATAAATCGAATTTTAGGAGCCAGAGCAATACATTTCAAAGGAGCTGTTTGATAGCATAAGTGTCTATATTATCACCAAGGCTGAGTTGCAAAGAAGTACCATAACAGTGTAAGTCAGTTTTGGACAACAAAAACTGAAAGTAATTCCACTGTTACAGAACTCTATCAGATTATAAAATCTTAGGATTCCCAGTCAGAATAGACGATAAAAAGTACCCGCGAAATGCTTATCACTTCAATTTGTGTCTTGTGTGTGACAGTAATGTTAGAACAGTCCATTATGAGCCCGTTGTCACTAAATTATCAGACTATTTGATAGCAATGGAGATTGAAAGCAGTTTCCTCTCAGATGGGAGAGCTGCAACTAAATTAGCTCCTATACTAAAGCAAGTTATTAGAGAGCTCAATACTAGAGGAGAGTGTGCTCTGACTGAAGGCCCCACTGCTACCCACTTGAAAGTGGTGCACATAAGAAGTGACCCTTCACCAGTGGCAGACCATCAAGTTCCTGTTTTTATCAAGCAGTTGCCTAATCAACAGTGGGATTTAACTACACAACAAGTTGCTCCTTACATTGATGGTTTTAACCACGTAGCTCGCATAGCCGCGCTTGCTGACGTCGAAAACAATTTAGTTAAAGCTTGTGTTCAGAATTTAGTCTATTATGGAGTCGTCGCTTTAGTCCCTCTTTTTCAATACGGAAATGTCTACTGTACAACTCCTCAACTTAAGATGCTCGCACATGATCTCAATTTACAGGTACTTCTGTTCTAGTACGACAATCTTTTATCTTTCAAATTTTTAGAACAAATGTCTGAAATACGTCGCCGTGTCTCAAAGACAGCTCCCGAATTTCCGAGACGTCTTCAGAATGTTCGCGGCAATGACCAGAGGAACGACAATTCGTGATTTGTGTCTTCGTTTCAACCCCTCGAATTTACGCATTAATGAAAGGAAATTAGTACAGTTCGGGGTTTTGGAGGGTTTGATAAGAAGAGTACACAAATATCCAATTTTGTTGAGTGACTCGTCGGATTTGCAGAAATCGCTATCAGGAGCCGCTAATTTGGACGAGATTTGTTGCGCCACTGGCGTCACGACGCAGCAGTTGGAGGATCAGCTGGAGAGGGACCACAATGTTGTCTTGTTGTGGAAATGAAGGGGCTTTTTAGCTTTTGCATTGTCGAACTGTGATAAATAGAAGCTTTTACTTTGGTTTTTAAACGAGAATACAAGTTAATATTTTCTTGGTGCACATTTTCGACAAAATGGTGGATGCGCCGGGTCAATTTTCTATGTTAATTTTGTTTCATTCTGAATACTTTGGATTTGTTTTATAAACAAAAATGAAACTAATTGTTTATTGAAGGGTGCCCCAACCGTACTAATTCCGAAGCCAGTCCTGGCCTTACATTCCTAGAATTTCTGAAACCATCTGTACTCACGCCTGCGGTTTGTGCATCAAACTTTAACCACATCGTCGCATCTCTGCGTTGAGAAGTTCCGAGAGTTATGTGGAAACCGTAGAAACGCCGCCGCTTTGAAATTCCGCCGCCAACCGCAAAAGAAATGAATATGCCGCGGAAAAACTAGAAAATACAGACAGAAAATGAAAAGGCCACCAGTTTTGTATTTCCTCCCTCGAAAGAAACACAAAATGAAAAAACGAAAGAAAAAGCGTAGTCGCAATAGCACTAATATACAAGAAGAAATAGAGGAAGAATCGTTTGAATCTACCGCCAAAATTTTAACTAAACCGTTAGTTTCCTCGCGAGTTTCGTTCCAACCGCCTCTGACCTGGCGGTCTGCGGTAATATCGCGCCGCGCTTGCGTTATCGCGAAACGCGTCCGCTTTCGCTTCGCTCCGCCATTTCTCTGCCAACGTCAATTTAAAAATGAGGAACGCGGAAAAGTTAATACATTCGGTTCGCAACAAACCATTTCTTTATAAAAAATCTTCGGTGTACAAAACATTCGGAAATGTGGAAGGCAAAAGTCGAAGCTGGCTTGAAGTGGCAAGAGAAGTCTACGGAAGAACCGACAAAGTAACAGGTCAGTGGCGTAGCAACCCAACATACACTGATGCATAAAATCTCTTCATTCTTGTAGTGAAGAGAGTGAAATTACAATGGAAAAGTCTTCGAGATGCCTTCGTCAAACAGCAACGCAAGCGCCAGTCCGCTACGGGGGTGATTAGGCCTTATGTATACGAATCCGAAATGGAGTTTCTTCGGCCTCACATTCTCTGTAGAGAACGCGATGAGCCTCCTCCAGAAGAAGCGACTCTAAGTCTTATTCCCTGTAAAGAACGCGATGAGCCACCTCCAGAAGAAGCGCCTCTAAGTCTTGAAGTCAAAGAGGAGGACTGTAGTAGTGTTTCGGAGGAATCTCAGCCGGAGCAAGACACCGTGTTTCCAGAGGAAGAGTATGTAGAAGACACCAAAACTGTCCAAACAAAAAATGAAGTACGATATGATAACGACACCCATCCTGTCGACGCGTTTTTCCATGGGGTTGCCCAAACCGTGAAGCATTTGCGACCTACAACGATTGCGAGACTGAAGAAAGCTGTTGCTAATCTTGTGATGGACGCGGAAATTGAAGAATTAGAAAATAAAGAACGCGCGTTTTCAATAAAATCTTGAACTTGAACGCCTCCGATAAGAACTCGTTTTTTCAGAGGTCCATAAATTATTTTCATCGTACTGTTACAAAAGTAGTAAACATCAACAATAAACAATACAACAATACTGTTGGGTAATTATGTTTTTATAAGCAAACAGACCCTCGCCTTTTTGCTTTGGCAACCAGTAATACAGTTGCTATTTTTTCCTCGCCAAGGCAACTTTTTGCTTTGTATCGATCGTAGCCTCTTCGTCTGCACCGCTACTGTCTTCTAAAGGGCTGCTAACTGCGTAGTTGCAATGACGTAGCAGTATTAGACGCGTCACGCTTGGCGGGATCCTGAGGCGACCATGGTATGAATGACCTGCGAAGGGCGTTGCTCTTGCTTCCGTCCCCATCCCCGCCCTAACGTCCTACTATGCATTGCACCAGCAGATTTGGCGACGGTGACGACGACCACGGCAAAATGTGTTGTTGTTGTTGTAGTACCATGTCTGCAGCGTTGCCACATTACTGATTCACGTGGCCGAGGAGGTTTTTATTTAACAGTTTTTGGAAAATTCGAGGAGCGTTATGTAATTCAAGTTTGCGACAAAGTTGCTCGCGCCACCACGTTTAGTTTGGTGTTAAATTACACTGCTGAAGATACACTTGCATTAATTGTAGCCATAACATTGTACGCGATAAGTGTTCAAAGAAACCCGTAATAAATTCCCAGACGAGACCAAAGAAAAGAGTCGAATGAGATAAAAAAAATGACACAAAGCATTTATTTATGCATCGTAATCGGCAACTTGAATTAAATTTTCCAAATCCTCGATTTCGAAATGTCGAAATTTTCATCGTTTTTTTTGGCCCAATGTTTTTGAATTTCCTAATTTCTTTTTGGATTTTCGGTGGCAGATTCTCAAATTATTTTTGAAACGATGGCCCCTGCAATTTGAAAAAACCGCCGTCTATGTCTTAATATTTGGATGTCAAAAATTTTTTCCGAAAACTGAGCCCCTCTTGATTTTGGAAAAGCCGCCGCCTCTGGTGTGGCGTTCTTTTTTAAATGTCACAAGTTGACAGATCGCGGAAAATTGTGCATAAAAGTGCGTAAAAAGTGTAAAAATAGCGTAAATTCGTGTAAAAATGGAAAAATTCTCGAGTTGGCAACGCCGGTGTGCTCGTTATCGAATACTACAGGCGCTTGCGCTGTTGTTGTTTACAAGCAACAGCAACTCCGCAGTAGGAAGACGTACGTCGAGGGCGGCAACCTACACCATACCGCAGTCGCGAGGAAGACAGTGTGTTTATTAGACCTCATTGAACGATTTCGTGCCTCTTCGCGTTTAGAACACATGACCGACCTCGTCAAGATGGACGCAATTCTTCAGTAGCAGCAGCAACAGCGTGTTGAGTGCAGTTGGTGTCGTGAAGTTGTGTTTTAGTGCGTTGTGTTTCTTAGTGATGCGTCCCCGACATGCTTAGAGCCCCCCGATGTCGGTGATGAAGGGGAGTGAGGGGGGCGGCGGCGGCGTCGTGCGCTGCGGCTACCTCAAAAAACTAAAAACGTCTCGAAAGAAGTTTTTCGTCTTAAGGGCGGAAACCGCAGAATCGTCTGCTAGATTAGAATACTACGATTCTGAAAGAAAGTATAACAGTGGTCAACAACCTAAAAGAAGCATCCCGCTGAAGAACTGCTTCAACATCAACAGAAGATTAGACACCAAACATAAACACGTCATTGCGTTGTACACGAAGGACGACTGCTTCTGCGTGATCTTGGACAACGAGGAGGACGTGGACAGCTGGTTGAAGGCGCTTCTTAAATTACAACATGGTGGTGAAGAAGTCGTCGATGGGGAAATACCAAAACCGACCTTTGGTAAGCACAAAATACCAAAACGCCATTACTGCAAAAGGTGCAAATTGGATGCCTCCAGTGGCGTAACATCGTCTTTTTACCGAGAAAGGGACTGTCACGTGGTTCGGGAAATTCATGCGAACGTTCACACGGTGTGATTCATCGGGGTCGACGATTTTTCGGAAGTTCATGTCTTCGAGGTTAAACGAATATTGCGTTGTAGTAGGATTTTATTTCAGTATGTTACGCAGCAACGTGTTTTAATAACAAGAATTGCGAAAACAAATATTACTCCCCCAACGTTTTCAGTGGGCGTTTTATTACGGTTCCAACAGTTCCTTTTTATTATAATTGCCCACACTGCTAGGGTTTTTCCAGAGGTTATAGCGACACTTTTAAATGGCCAGTTTTGGCAAATTTACTTCGTAGTCCGCCGCTTTTCGTTTGGTATATTCTTGCATTTTTGCCGTGGGAATCGCCAAGCCAGTTTTGAAATGCCCTACTTTTCGGAATGACGTATTTCGCATTTTGTCACTCCAAACTGTCGATATTTGATAGAAAATATATTCTAAAGCCTCCGAATTTCTAAAAAACATATCTCATTTATATTATGTTTTCCTCCTGATAACTACGTCATTCCCACCTGTCTGTCGATAACATTCCGAAATCATAAGCAGATAAATTAAAATGTTTTTTGTAACAATTCCTTATCATAATTCGATATAAATTACTTCTCTATTATACATATTCTATTTTATGTCGGAAAATTATTACAATTGACATGAAGCACACACGTCAAATATTTTTTTCATTTTCTGCGAATGTAATTACGCTTTTTGTGGTTGCGGTTATTATAACAATTTTTTAGACACGCCTAGTGTATTTATGCAAGTTTTATCACAAGTTTTTAAATGTCGACCAAGACAACGTCACTGCTTTTTTCTAATTGTGGCTGTTTTTTTATTTGACATCTTTCGACAGGTAAAGTGGGCTTAGTCTTAGCCCTAAACGCACAATATCGATGAGTCGAGTATATTTAGCTGATAAGGGCATAGTACCACTTATGGGCGCTTTTTTTATCACCCTGTATATCGAGCGATCAAATAAAAACTCATCCTCAGTTCCCTTTGGAATTCCATAGCGTGTCACTTTGACAGCTGCTAATTTTGAGGTTACTACATGGGAACTATCTTGAAATGCGAAAAATGGAAAGTACATGTTGTGAATAATTTCTCATAAGAGAACTGCTAGCAATACGATTCAAACATAACTTCTAAGGATCTTTAAATTACCACGCTGTCAAACTACTTGACAGAAACAAAAGACTGTCACTCAATCAAAGACATGACTTCAAATTTCAAAGCCCACTGAAGATGAGTGTTTTTTTTTTATAGCACAAATACTGGTGATTTTTGATGCATAAATAACTGTTTTGGTTTACGTAAAATAATTCGATGATAACCTAATACACTTGCACTGGCATGGCCTCTGGGGGTTATCACTCAAAGATTTACAACTTCCATATCGTTTATTCTCGACGTGGCCACTCTGAAACCACCATCGAGTCATTGAAAATGCAATCAAGTCAAGTGAAAGGTGCAATATAAAAGTTTACATGAAAATATCCCTACAAGAACATTTAATTTCGAAAATATTCGAGTGCCACGTGTTCTTCCGGAATTGTTATGATCGTTTTAATGAGATTGTAAAAAGATTGTTTTACCCAACAATTTACCGCCACATGTTTTGGAGATTGCGGAGAGATCAATGACGTTTGTGCCTGCGGGTGTTGAATTAATTCCTCGAATTCTCTATTCAAGTCGGAGTGTTTTCATTGGGATTTTCGTTTTGATAAGGAATTCAAGTGGATTTTCATTGCAACATTGTATCGAGTGGGCAATCAAAATTTGTAATTACAGTAGGCGTTCTGAGTGTGATAAACGTGGATTAAAGATGTCGCGTGGTTGACAAGTCATTCCATTGCCCAGCTCAGTTTTGTTGGAAACTTCAGAGAATCATCGTTTTAATAATCGTTGGAAAGATTTTATGTGGTCATTTGTGCAAATAAAGCTGTCAGCACTTGAGATTTATATTCGGTAGAACTCAATTTCCAATCGTAAGTTTGAGTCTTTGGCGTGTAATAGCCATGTCTCTGGAGAAGTCTAAGAATAAGTTAGACAAACGAGCTGCAACAAAGCGAACTACTCAAGTTTGTCTATTTTAGAGAAGAATGAAATTCGTCTGGCGAATTGTGTGCAGGAGACTGTAGCCAAGAATATTATTTCATTGTGAATTAGAAACACGTTCCTGTGGCGGAGCTAGCGAAGCGAGCTAATTTCTATTTACCTACACCCCCTTGATCTCCCACCCTGTCTGGGCAAATTCATGAATTTTCCTTCTCAGACAACATAATAAAAACTCATCATAATGTAACGCTCCCACCATCATCTGTTTGTTTTCATGTCTTTCGATGGCAAATTTCAACTGAATTTTTCGTTCAGAAGGACGGAGAGAGAAAAGGACATCGCGGCGCCGCACCGACGTTTCGGACTCGGCGTCTAGGTTAGGGCGAGACGGGGAACAACAACAACAAGAAGGGGGGGAACGAGGCCCGTGGCCGACGTCTGACGCGTGATTCGACGCCCGACGTCGTATTTCTGGCTGACGTCCTTGGCTCCAATCTAGCGCACTCCCAGACGTCGAACGCAAAAAAATGTTTGAATACTGTGGGCGAGCAGACGAAAAAACACACTTGTTCGAAACGGGGGCACAGAGCAGGGGATTTAATTGGACTGCAATTTGTACGTAAAGGGGTGACTTTCATTTCGCGTTAAATCGAGGAGTTACACAACATTTTTTGCCAAGTCAAACCCTGCAGTCTTGGTTATTAAAATTCGCACTAATTAGGCTTTATCACTGCGACGTGTAGCATTTTACATATTTCCATAGTTTTATAGTTTGTCAACAATATTGGGGGACTAGTTAAATTTCATTTTACGTAAGCAGACAGTGTTTTGTCGGAATTTTAGCACCGCTGTTATCATGATTAGAGTTTTGACAGGGCGCCATGTTGTTCTCTTTTCCGTGGGCTATTAGAGTTCGTTTTTTCCGCGACTTCTGGCAATTGTTGCAGTTTTTAAAAGCATCAAAATGTCAAAGTCATGATTGCGAAAAAGAGAAAATATTTGCGTCTTTAAATGTTAAACGAACAAATAGTTAGAAGCTTATTGTCGTTTTAATCGCTGCGGACAATATGTGTTCAATTAAGGGCTTCCTTCGTCTGACAAAAAGCATTTAATTCCTCAAGTCCGCGAAGTGAATCATCTGCGGTAACCGTTTGTAAAAAACTTCACCGTTGCATCCACTTTGGCATTTTAACATTCCTTGCAAGAGAGAGAGGAGGACAGAATTCCTAACTGGAAAAACCGAAATGAAATCAAACAAGAATGAGGTAATTGTCGTCGGACTATCTGTTGTGTATTTTTTACTGTTAACCACTCAATGACTAAAACACTTAACAAATATCGCCCTGTTCTTAATAGAATTCCATTGAGAGCGTGATTTTTAAATTCTTTACATAGTTGTCGAGTTTGACATTCCACTGGCGTACGACTTTCCCACTTCAATTGTTTCCATTATTAAAACGGAGTTCTTTTCCCACCTTTGGTTAAAATCTAGGACGTGATTGACGGAATTTTTTACAAGTAAACAGATGGTTTATTTCCAAAATGGCGACCGGCTGCTTGTTGTCAAAAGTTGAGTGAACTCGTCTGGGTCTTCTGATTGCCTACGGATTATACTATAGGCCATAAAAAAGTTTCTATATTTATTTCACTCATCAGACCGTTCACGAATATGATTCATTGATGTAGCGAAAATACTATGGCGGTGAAATTGCCTAGTTATTTTCGCGTCGACCGTTCCAAGCAATTTCGATTGGGTTTAGATCAGGCGGTGACGCGGTTGTTTACCATCAGAAATTCTAGGCATCATGAATAATGTGTAATAATATAGTTTTGAGTAAGTGTTGTTTACAGCTACGACAGTAACAACGATCCCATTGTGGTTCTCGAAGGGTTTTTAACTCGATTGTTTGTCACACAATAGTTCGATGGTGTGACAATTTGCATTGTCTGTGTGTGACGCAAGATAAACAGGTGATTCCATTGGCTGGATTCGACCTGAAAATGTAAATTCGCTTTTTCTCAAGCGCATAAAAAATCTCTGATCCTTGTGAGAAATAAGGATTAAATAGCCGCCACGAAAAGAGAGCACCTCAGGTCACCAAACTCCAAGAATTCGATTCTAACTTTTTTTTTGCCTTTCTTAATCGCTTTGTCGTACGGAATTCGACCGTGAATGCGATTTTTGACTTTCGGCGATTTTCATGTCATGATGTAAAGTGCCATTAAAAACAATGTAAACAACGCAGGTGGCGAAACTCTTGATTTTTGGCGTCGTAAATGCACTAATAAAATCAAGGTTAGGCTATAAACTGATATAAACAAGATGATACACGTGCGACAAGGGAACGCATGGAACACAAAACTTTCTGCTATTTGCACGTCACTGCACTGGCGATATTTATTTCACATGAAACGACCGGAAATTCCTCAAATTATTTTATAAAAAAAACTTTACATGATTGTTTCATTATGCTTATGAACACAGAAATTGATGGAATTTATTTTTATTACCATGTGAACTAACAACATTGTCAGCTTTCAATGTTAAAATAACAACTGATAAAATGTGTGGAAGTTTCAAATCAAAATCGCGAGAATGTGGCAAATATTTACAAATTGGATTGCCATAAATAGTAAAAATCTGAACTCATTCCTAAAAATTGCATGAGTGTGGGTTCGATGCATATTTCTATCGATTTTCGTTCATTTATTGCAAATGTCACAGTTCATCTGTTCATTTTGGTCAAAACTAGTCCAGTCTCATCTAAACTGATTCATTCTGGTTCGTTTTGGATCAATGTTGCCTAATTTGGCACAAATTAGACCGATTTATTTGAACTTTTCAGTTCGGGTAGTCTAATTTAGGCAAAGCTGAATCAAAGCCCGGAATTTCAGGGCACCACATTGTCTATACCGCTCCGTTTTAAACTATTTCTAACCTCATTTGTTCTGCAGGCGCCAAATTTAAAATTTCTAGTGTTGGTCCTTTGCTAATCGGTAAATTCGCTGCACGAAAAACGACGTATAGTTGAGTTTTCTTAGTTCTAAGAGACAAAAATCAAGTTTTTTTGACGAGCTTTGTTAAGAACAGTCGAAATGCATATATTTTTTTAATTTGCATGAAAAGATTTATTAGTTTTAGTTTTTCGGCGGTTTCTTTTTGACGGTCAACCATTTGTTTTTTTTATGTTTTAGACTCAAAAATTCACCTTCCGGATGTGGAAATTAGATTTGGCTTGGCGAAAGTTTTTGGTTTTTAAATTTCGTAGATTGCGTTCTGATTCTTTTTGGTAAAAGTTTTAATAAACAGTCACGAGAAAATATCAACCGTGAATTCCAGAAAAGAGTTATTTATGTATCAAAACCGAAATTCCTTTTTTCGCGAAAAGCTGTGAAAACCGCGTCTGTTTTTCACTGATATTTTCACCTTCTTTATCGCTAATTTTCATCATTTATCATAATCGCATGCACCTGAAAAAATATATAATTGGGCGATTTGAGGAATTGCCAGTGTTTACGACAGATTGATATAGTGAAAAATGTTATTTTTTCGAGTAAATTTTGCTTTCTAAATTGTCATGTTCTGTTCTTGTCTTATTTACGACCATGACGTTTATGGGTCGTGTTTATCCTTCTACTTTTCCATTGTCAGAAGACCAATTTGCATTTGTTTTACTGGGTCCCATCTGCCTCCTTATATAAAATAATAATTTATTCACCGCTTTTTACGACGTCTTAACATGTTCGTAATTTTCCCCGAAATGACGAAAACCCAGTGGCGTGCGATCGGTGTCGCGTTGAATTATTAATGAATTTGAGTTTCTATTAAATGTTCTGCGTATATTTGCATTGTGTGACAGGTGTGAATCCCCTTGTTTACTTGCAATGGAACGATTACGCAACGAGTAAACAAGGAAAATTCAGACTGGCGCTTATCGAAATTTTTCTGTACCATTTTCGTTTTGATTCCCGCGTTTGTTTGTTATTAAAGTGGCCGATAAAATTCGCGGAATCTCGATTAGAAAGTAATTCGTTCGTTGAAACGGTTTTAACTGTTTCTTTTTCACTCTAAACAACGTTACCACAAAAACATTTTAGCGGAATTCGCCAATTTACAATTTACTCAATCTATTTTTATTCGCAGGTTGAATCATATTTTTCTGAACAAACATCAATTTACGCAAACTGCCCCTCTTATTCATGAATGAAAAACTTCAAAAACTTATTAAACATGCACGACGCGTGGCTACTCGGCGACACGAGAATCGTATTAAGAATATCAATATTTATTTTAATAATTACTGGTATTAACAGGACGTTTGTTTTCAATCGATAAATAACGTCGCGTTGCGTGATTTATACCACCGGAGACGGATTAAGGATTTTCCAAATTCCTCCAAAGCCAAGTTTCGAGCGATAAAGCCGGAGATAAACGCGAAAATCGATACACCCAATTGACGCAACAGAAATAAAAAAAAAGTAGAGACATGGTTGTAGATGCAGGTGCATTATGTCGAATTGAATTTATTGCTACCAGGGGCTGATAGGAAGTTTCGTTTCTATCATGTTCGTATTGCGTAAGTTGTTATCGTACAAATAAATAACTTCTAGCACGTCATTTGTAGACACCAGCAATATTCTACGTCAAATGGTATATTAGCCACAATCACGTGTCATACGCCCATCTGGTCGTTATAGTCGTGACATATTACGATTACATTTAATTAAGCGCACCCCGTAATTTCCATGATTTAGTACGGTGGTGGTGAATTAGCCAATTATCTTGAATTTATTTTTCGCGCTTTAATTAGGCCGTGAAATGGTAATTTAATTAGTCGGAGTTGTTTTTCGGAATAATTAGAAGACTAGGTAAGTGACGATGATTCCCACGTTAATGGGAATGTTTTCCGTAATAACATCACAATGTGCCGAAATTGCTTTTGAGACGTTTTAGGTTTGCGTTCATATTTTCCGAAGGAAGCGGCAGTAACTAGATGCATGGAATTTTTATTATTGCTCGACGGGTAATTAAACGGATGTAACGTGGGCTCAAAATAAAATAATAAACAATATTAATGACGTGTGACTTCAAACGAAGTTTTAATAAGTGCGAGGGACTTTTACTTCTTTTCAAGCGTCCAGTTTCGGTTGATATATCTAACTTTGTTCAGATTTCCTGTTTTTTATTTTTTTGCTTTTTTCAATGGAAAAGTTTTTGGTAGATTCATATTTCAAATAGTTTTAGCGCTAAAATAAGAAAAGCTGCTGAGAATTTTTGCGCCCTCTTTTAATAATAAAATTTTCCAAAATTAGGGTTTTTCGTTCTACAGTTTTGCAATTTAGTAGAGTTGATACCCAACCCAAAAATAGTAAATTCCCCAATATCAGCTGTAGCACCAAAATTAGCGGAAATACGAATTTTGGAAGAGCATGTTGGAAAATTTTTGCTTCGTCTTCAAAACAAAAATTTCTAAAATTAGTATCCTTTGCTCTACAAATCTGTAATTTGGTAGAAGTAATACATGACTCGAAAATAGTAACTCCACTAAATTCCATGGCTATAGCACGAAAATTAGCAAAATTAGGAATTTTAGAGGAGCATGCTGTTGGAATTTTTTTCTTGTCTGATGAATGAAAATTTCTAAAATTAGTGTCTATCGCTCTACAATTCTGCAATTTGGTAAAGGTAATACAAGACTCGAAAATAGCAATTTCCCTAAATTTTATAGCTGTAACACCAAAATTAGCAAAATTACGAATTTTATAGGAGCGTGTTGTAAATTTTTGGTTCTTCACATTGAAAATTTCTAAAATTAGTATTTTTTGTTTTACAATTCTGCAATTGGGTAGAGGTAATACACTACTCGAAAATAGTAACTACAAAATTTCAAACCTAACCTATAGCACCAAAATTAGCAAGATTACGAATTTTAGAGGAGCATCTTGGAAATTTTTACTTGGTCTTCAAATTGAAAATTTCTAAAATTATTATCTTTTGCTTTATACTTCTGCAATTTGGTAGATGTAATACACGACTTGAAAATAGTAACTTCTCTAAATTTCATGGCTATAGCACTTAAATTAGCAAAATTCTGAATTTTAGTGGAGGATGACGGAAATTTTTGCTTCTTCGTAAAAATAAAAATTTTTAAAATTTGTGCCTTTCGGTCTACAATTTTGCATTTTTGTAGAGTGAATACACGACTCAGAAATAGTAACTTCCCCAAATTTCATAACTGTAGTCTCAAAATTATCAAAATTACAAATTTTAGTGGAGCATGTTGGAAATTTTTGCTTCCTCTACGAAGTGAAAATTTCTAAAATTAGTTCTTTCGCTCTACAAGTTTGCAATTTGGTAGAGTTCATACACAATTCATAAAATGTAACTTCCTTACATTTCATAGTTATAGCACTAAAATTAATAAAATTAAAAATTAAAAAAAAATGTAAAATATTAAATTTAAAAATTCAATTTGAGGTAACCATCACTTGTTATACAGATGACAGGGCTACCAACTCATTTCAATTTTTAATTCGAGATTGAAATTTGGAAGCCCTGATATTTTCGAAGCGTTTTTTACAATTTCCGGTGAATAAAGCCCCAAGCATCTGACGTAATAACCGCATTTTATGACCTACCCAAATTGTTTACGTTGTAAATCTACATTTAAAGTCACCGAAAATGATACGACATGCGTGCTTAACAGTGTCGTAAACCTCAGATTTAGCAGTTTCCACATTTGACATTTATCCACGCCACAAATTAGACTTTGTACTATAAATTTATATTTAATTTTGTTTTCATTGAGATCACATTGACAATAACAATGATTGGATGTTTTCTTCGGTTCGACATGTGTAATTTTGATTTTGTAGTTTTCTCTTTGTTCCCTGGAAGTTTTAATCCGTGATAATGTGCAATATGTGTAAACTTCAACATTGTTTTCGCGATTTCGGTGTGTAAATATTATGATAATAAACAACTCGTTTAGCAACACCGCACCGCTATATTTTTACCTGGTAAAAAGGTGTTACGAAATGGACATAAAAAATTTTATAGAGTTGATCGGTTTTCCACTGGGCGGTAAACACTCGTCAAAAGTAAATAGGCGTGTTATTTTCCTTATTTGTTGGTAATCATCTGGCATATGCGTGACCAGTGTCCGGAAAATTTTCATTACGTCTATAACAGGGCCTGTGCCAGGGATTATTTTTGTATCAAACTGGAAATTACCAGATTTCGGTGTAACATACTATATTAGATGTTGTTATGGCGATACGACGAAAATTCTATTTTTAGCCTTACCAAATCTGTGAACTAAGATACCTCTATTGTGTGGATTAAAAATAACAAGATTAATGACGTCAGGTGTAGCTGCACCTTATTGCATAATTTAGCGAAATTTTCAGCAATGAATTGTGCGTTTTTCGAATAATGATTGGTTGCGCTAACACTGCTCCAGGATGTTTTTATGAGATTTGATTATGTTGTTTACAACATCATCGGTAAACAACGTTCGAAATTAGTCACTCTTGACGAGAATTGTTTGTCGCTGGTATCGTTTTGTTTCAGAATTAATTATTCTTGTTTGCGTAATAACATCGCCCTTTATTTTCTCACCAAAGGGCATCTTACTTTTTCAACAGAAATTAATTAACACTTTCGCTGTTGCTTCGCAAGGGCCACATTTCACCCAAAGATACAACTCATTAAGTAAAACCTTGCTGTTTTATTGATTTCTAGGACAAACTGTTTTTCTATTAGCGTTGTTTTTGTCAGACTTTGGTGTAAACAAGTGCGAATTCTGCCGTTTTATGACGTGAATAACAATTTGGAACACTTCCTCCTATCAACCTTTCTACTGATATGCAAAAAAAAGTCCGGCTATTTTCGTAGAGTTAAAATTAAATGGAAATCAAAAATCCGTTTCTTTTTAACGCCTCAGGAACAGACATGTATTGACGTCAGGCGGTCTTATTGGCGATTCGTATGGAATAAAAGAACGCAGGATTCGGAACGATGACGTTTAGAGTGGTTGGGGTGATTTAAATATTTTAATATGAATCGAAATTTGCTTCTCATTTCGACGTTTTCAGAATTTGAATTATCTGCGGTTTTTAACTCGGCTTGTTTATTACACATTTTACAGAAGATGGCTCATTGGGAATTCGGCGAATTTAGCACGAATCGCTTGTGTTGTTTTTTCGGAATTCGAGGTATTTAGGGTGCGATTTTGGTTCTCCTAACGATAATTATCGGTACCGAGCATTTCGTTTGGTTACTTTTCGGTTTTCACCAACCGTAAAAATTGATGCGCTGTTGCCACATATTATTCGAGATGACGATAATTTCACACTTGTTTTCTACCGATCCAGAATTTTTAAAAAACATGTAAAATGATTCGAATTGATGTTGTCTAAGGGCACTACGAAGAAAATGAGTAAGTCCGTCCCATGGTCTGAACGGAACAAAACCATAAGAAAGCCTTTAGAACATTATAACCAAATATTTTCTTGACAGTTCGTACCATAGAACATGTATTTCTTATCTGACTTTTGTCCAAGTCAATGTACAAGTCAGTTGACAGTACTGACGCTATTGTTTTCGTTACTGACGCAGCTATTATCGGTACTGCAACAAAAAACTTCTCGGCAGCCTGAACCCAGCCGAAAAGATGTTTTCGGTAGTACATAACCTCAACAGTTTGTTTACTCACTACGAAAGACAAGCAAAATTACAAATTAACGTTTATTAACATAATTCAATTGAGAAATGCGACGATGGCTAAATGCAGGAATGTATTATATTTATTTCTAAGGTTAGTTTTTCATTATTTAGATGAAACATGAAGAACATTGTGTGTAAAAAATTAACTGGACAGCAAAGACTGATTTTTCTTTCCTTTTTGATGGATTGTTCCAAAATCTTACATTAATGTCCATACAAAGGAGTTTGCTACTTGTTTTATCTTTGGAATAATTATAAAATGGAAACAATTTTATTCAAGGCGTTGGTGTCCATTTGAAACCAAAATATTTAGAAGCCAGAGTTGCCAAGTCTTGTAAAAACCAACAACTCTGAACAGTTTCATATGCCAATTTTGTGCAAGAAAAAAATTCTACGTTCAGTTTATGAACAGTAGAACTAGCGAGGTTTGGAATTGAATTGAGAATGTGAGTGGGCAAGAGAATAAATAATCAAATAGTTACCAACAAAATAAAAGAAAATATATAATTCAAAACTCTGCAATAGAATGATAATATCAGCCTCAACGTCGTGGTTAACACTTCGATCATCTTGTATTGCATCTTTTTCAAAATTATTTATTAGAACCGCACAACAACGGTTCAATACAAGAATATATCTTAAACCTTTGGAGAATCTGCTGTAGATTAAAACAGTGTCAAAAGGTAGGACATAATAGCCAAATGAGGCATCAAGCACTTCTACTTGCGAGCGGTTAGCTTTCTGATCAAAAACATTGGTAACTTCCATTTTACAGTTTGTGATCACTTGGGAAGGTCAGGCTCATTATAGATTACACCTAAATTGGTAATATGGTAATTAATTTCGTTTTTGAATTGATTTGTGAAAATATCTATAAATATTAATCTAGCCAAAAAATTCTTTAAAATTAGCACAACTATCTGAAGTGCAATTCAATTGTTCTCCTATTAGAACGATTTTTAAGTTTATCATTAGAAACAATTTTAAATTTGGGCGTTTGGGATTTCCAAATTTCTTTTTTGTGTTGTTCACTATGTATTTTTGACATGCTTCCTGGAATCTTTTTAAAGGCTAGGAGTAACCATAAGTTACCTCTTATGTAGAATACCGCATTGGGTATAATTAAACCCATAGAACAGATTAAACCAGATAAAAGTCATCACACGTCCTCCAAGAGTAGGTAAATTTAATACAATTACAAAATATTGTACGACGAAGATTACCGAGTACATCGGGTCGTCTGGAGATGTTCCAGTTCGCGTGAATATCGCATGTAAAATGAGTGGAACTGAAACTGAAAATAATGAGCCTCATGCGATATATTCTAAACAACAAACTGAAGTCTATTTTTTTTCAAGGGTTATGATTATAATAAGTGATCATTAATATTAAATTTATATACAAAAGTGTAATAATAAATGTAGTATGATTTTAAATTTGCCAGATACAAAAGTGGTGAGGCGCAGCCTAATTTGCCTCATATTGCGAGTCGCCACTGGTGTGTGCGAAGTCAGGTCAGGTTCTCACATGACATCAAGTTATTCATTGTGTTTTTAAAAAATTCACTAAACTGAAATAGAAATGTTATCTATTATCTATTTTCTAAAATGAGATATTTTTTACTATTCGTAGGGAAGATTGAATGTATCAATTTTTACGGAGTTGCCTTTTAAACGATTCCTGACTTAACGCTTCTATTCCCCGTTCTTGCGAAAGGAATAAAATTAAGCCAAATTGCACATGCTTCAAAAAGAGTAACACACTTGACCAAACTTGAACCGGAATCGGAAGATTGGCGTTTAATCCTTGTTAAAATCAAACCTGAGGAGCGAAGTTTTCGTAAATGTTAAGTAACACCCAAGAGATACTTCTCTTCGTTACTCATTACCGGCATATAACAGATAAAAAACTATCAGGCCAACTTTTGTAACGGCGGACGTCAGAAATCGAAAAAAATACACTGCTTCGTGCGATGGTTCACAAAAACAAATATTGTTATCATTATAAAAAGGCTTCTTGAAGGTTTAAATTGTAGGTTTACATGCTCTGCGACACTTGTTAGGTTAGATATTAACTTTTCAAAATACACTTGAAGTTAGCGTTTAACAAAAAGATGTGGCAACAGCGCTTGACGTGTTAGGGAGAACCAAATTACCAACCTCAATGAGATCTCTGAAAAATTACTAACAAAAATATTTATTTATCGTTTGAGAGCCAAAACGGCATGCATTGTGTTAAGGCAGACTTAAGTCATAGAATAGTGTCGCTCTTTTGGCAAAATTTCGTCCACGGGACCGGTAAAACAGAGAAATAAAATGGTCACGTGATGTAAACAAACGAAATTCTCGGTACCGATAATTATCGTTAGAGAACCAAAATCGCACCCTTAGAGTCGCTGGTCAAGGATAATTAAAAACTTGTCTAGAGCTGGCTCAACACGTGGTGCAATGACATTTTTAGAAAATACAATGAAGCGGCTTTAACTACCTGAAAATGTTTGGGAACTTAAAGCCCCAAATAATTTAAAATATGAGAAATTAACTGAAAACTTGAGGCCTAAACCCCAAATCTCGGAAGATTCCCAAAGGCGTCTGAATGTTGAAATGTCGGCAATTATTCGTGAAAAGTTTCTGCCAACAGCAACGCGAGGATAACATGTTTTTGAATTTCAGTTGCTGACATGTTTCATTATTTTCATTATCTTGGCAGCCAGCGCTGTGAGAAAAAATCCGCTCCATATTAGGACGGTGTTTCAGATTTTACAAATTTGTCCATTTTTTGCGTAGAAAATTAAGTCATAGTTACATTGGACCTCCTTAAAAGCGATATGGTAAAAAGCATTTCCTATTATCGTCCACGAAAATGCCATAAAATTCGTAAAAAAAAAAGCTCAAAGATCATATAAAAATGTTGACAGTCGAAAACGTGGACTGTAATAGAATACTAAAACAGTGGAACAATTAAAATTTACGTCATTGCGGCATTTACGCAATTGCTCCTAAAAACAGTTAAAAATATCTCGAAGAGAAGCAAATAAAATGACGGTGTGGGCTTAATTAATCGGAATAATTACCGTTGGGCAAATAAAATATTAACTTTTGATTGATTGACGGCGAAAATATTGGAAAACGAAATTAGTGCTCGCACATTGTTTTTGACAATCTGTTCAGTGCAAAGGACGAAGTTTCTCCCCAACGAGGCAAAATAACGTACAATAATGAAAAAAGTTTTGTCCCCCAAGATAAGATTTGTCGCTGGAATTGAGCGGAAATTTAATTTTCATAAATATAACCAATGGTGACCTCCCTGAGCATTTGGGAATTTTATCAGCACGCGAAAAGAACCATACAAGTTCCATTTATGTGATCATCCTGCTGTTAATATCTCCTCGTGACTTTTGTCATTAAATGAACTGCAGCAGTGTTCCACTTTCGGCATTCCATAGCCGACAGTTTGTTATTTCCTGCAAGTTTTTCGCACATCACTGTGCATCTTATTTTTGGCCTCACTAGATGAATCACTAGTTTCTTTCAATCGCAAACAAGAAATTAGAATTTCCGGTGGATGTTATGATCGAAAAAACCCGCGTAGGATGACGGTCAAATTTTTTCCGCGAGAGGAAATCAAAATCAATAAACTTCCAAGACGGGAATGTGGAGGTTTTGGCCGTTACGTACGCTATTGTCATGAATTATTCACTTCGTTATCTGTTTCCTGTTGTTGTAAGTGCGTAACGAGACTACGTCAATTCATTATTTCAACAGTGTGCTTGCCTTTTAAATAGTCACGTGGCAAGGAGAGCAAAACTTAAATTTCCATTTCGAGCATTTACACCTTATTTATTTTGAATACCACATTTCAAGGTCATTATTCGTCCAAATTTTGGGACTGTGGGATGCACGAAATTTGACAGAATTTATATATTGGGTTGTACTGTGAAAGGGTAGTTTTACGACTGTATATTGGCACTGGTGATGTCTTCACCTTGTCATCAGATGACAGACACTTGACAGAAATAATAACAACGATGAAGTTTATCAATTTTCGATTAATTGCATTACAAATAAAGTGGTTTTGCTTTTTATTTCATTGTGATTTAAAGTTTAGGACTTTAACCTCACAACAAACTAGGTAGACGAGATATTTATTGAGGATACAAATGTAGTGGTGCTATTGTTTACAATGAACAGTTTGAAATATGATAATGCTTGTTAATACAAATTAGGAAGTTCTGAATTTTGACAAAAACTTGACTAGTTGATGTTTTCAAAACAGTTTTTGGCCAATACCTCGTTTATTTATTAAGCAAACTCAACAAATTTGGGTCTCATTTTACGCAGAATTTCATGCTGAATCTAAAAATATGATAATTTTTTAAAATTTGTCAATAAATAACCGAGTTATAGCCGTTTGAAATTTTGGGTTGTCGCCAGAGGGTCAAATTTTCGACGGTTCGAAACAATTCATGCTCGATATCTCGGAAACTATTCCAGATATTGGAATGCGGTTTGCGGCATCGTTTTTCTCGCGATTTTTTACATAAGAAATCGTTTTTAGATTTTCCAAAAGTCGAAATTTGCAAATTTTCGCGAAAATTCATGATTAAAACTATACCAAATTTCTCATATCGATATCTCGCTTATTTTTTAGAGTAAATTCGAGTTATTATACGTCAGTGAACGCAGAATTTTACGCAGATTCCAAATCTGGGATTTAAATTCAGATCCGACAACAAATAACTGAGTTATGGCCGATCAAATTTTCGGATGGTTGATTTTCATTTTTTCTCATTTTTCCCAATTTTCAACGTTAAATATCTCGGAAACTATTAGAGATATTGAGATGCGGTTTGCGCCATTGTTTTTCTCGGCTCATTTTACGTCAGAAAAAGGGCTTAAAAGTCCAAAATTCGATAGTCGATTTTTCGCGAAAAAAAATTGCGACTCAAACGATGAAAATTTTTCATTTTTTTAACTTTTTGGCCATAACTCGCAAACTATTTGTCCTATAGATCTCAAATTTGGCCAGTAGATAGATGTTGAGCTCCTCTTTCGACTGATATATAATTCAATGCTATTAAACGTCATTTTCATTTTGAAAACATTGATTGAAAATCACCCTAAAATGATGTTTTCAAAACAGTTTTTGGCCAATACCTCGTTTATTTATTAAGCAAACTCAACAAATTTGGGTCTCATTTTACGCAGAATTTCATGCTGAATCTAAAAATATGATAATTTTTTAAAATTTGTCAATAAATAACCGAGTTATAGCCGTTTGAAATTTTGGGTTGTCGCCAGAGGGTCAAATTTTCGACGGTTCGAAACAATTCATGCTCGATATCTCGGAAACTATTCCAGATATTGGAATGCGGTTTGCGGCATCGTTTTTCTCGCGATTTTTTACATAAGAAATCGTTTTTAGATTTTCCAAAAGTCGAAATTTGCAAATTTTCGCGAAAATTCATGATTAAAACTATACCAAATTTCTCATATCGATATCTCGCTTATTTTTTAGAGTAAATTCGAGTTATTATACGTCAGTGAACGCAGAATTTTACGCAGATTCCAAATCTGGGATTTAAATTCAGATCCGACAACAAATAACTGAGTTATGGCCGATCAAATTTTCGGATGGTTGATTTTCATTTTTTCTCATTTTTCCCAATTTTCAACGTTAAATATCTCGGAAACTATTAGAGATATTGAGATGCGGTTTGCGCCATTGTTTTTCTCGGCTCATTTTACGTCAGAAAAAGGGCTTAAAAGTCCAAAATTCGATAGTCGATTTTTCGCGAAAAAAAATTGCGACTCAAACGATGAAAATTTTTCATTTTTTTAACTTTTTGGCCATAACTCGCAAACTATTTGTCCTATAGATCTCAAATTTGGCCAGTAGATAGATTTTGAGCTCCTCTTTCGACTGATATATAATTCAATGCTATTAAACGTCATTTTCATTTTGAAAACATTGATTGAAAATCACCCTAAAATGATGTTTTCAAAACAGTTTTTGGCCAATACCTCGTTTATTTATTAAGCAAACTCAACAAATTTGGGTCTCATTTTACGCAGAATTTCATGCTGAATCTAAAAATATGATAATTTTTTAAAATTTGTCAATAAATAACCGAGTTATAGCCGTTTGAAATTTTGGGTTGTCGCCAGAGGGTCAAATTTTCGACGGTTCGAAACAATTCATGCTCGATATCTCGGAAACTATTCCAGATATTGGAATGCGGTTTGCGGCATCGTTTTTCTCGCGATTTTTTACATAAGAAATCGTTTTTAGATTTTCCAAAAGTCGAAATTTGCAAATTTTCGCGAAAATTCATGATTAAAACTATACCAAATTTCTCATATCGATATCTCGCTTATTTTTTAGAGTAAATTCGAGTTATTATACGTCAGTGAACGCAGAATTTTACGCAGATTCCAAATCTGGGATTTAAATTCAGATCCGACAACAAATAACTGAGTTATGGCCGATCAAATTTTCGGATGGTTGATTTTCATTTTTTCTCATTTTTCCCAATTTTCAACGTTAAATATCTCGGAAACTATTAGAGATATTGAGATGCGGTTTGCGCCATTGTTTTTCTCGGCTCATTTTACGTCAGAAAAAGGGCTTAAAAGTCCAAAATTCGATAGTCGATTTTTCGCGAAAAAAAATTGCGACTCAAACGATGAAAATTTTTCATTTTTTTAACTTTTTGGCCATAACTCGCAAACTATTTGTCCTATAGATCTCAAATTTGGCCAGTAGATAGATTTTGAGCTCCTCTTTCGACTGATATATAATTCAATGCTATTAAACGTCATTTTCATTTTGAAAACATTGATTGAAAATCACCCTAAAATGATGTTTTCAAAACAGTTTTTGGCCAATACCTCGTTTATTTATTAAGCAAACTCAACAAATTTGGGTCTCATTTTACGCAGAATTTCACGTTGAATCCAAAAATATGATAATTTTTTAAAATTTGTCAATAAATAACCGAGTTATGGCCTTTTGAAATTTTGGGTTGTCGCCAGAGGGTCAAATTTTCGAAGGTTCGAAACAATTCATGCTCGATATCTCGGAAACTATTCCAGATATTGGAATGCGGTTTGCGGCATCGTTTTTCTCGCGATTTTTTACATAAGAAATCGTTTTTAGATTTTCCAAAAGTCGAAATTTGCAAATTTTCGCGAAAATTCATGATTAAAACTATACCAAATTTCTCATATCGATACCTCGCTTATTTTTTAGAGTAAACTCGAGTTATTATACATCAGTGAACGCAGAATTTTACGCAGATTCCAAATCTGGGATTTAAATTCAGATCCGACAACAAATAACTGAGTTATGGCCGATCAAATTTTCGGATGGTTGATTTTCATTTTTTCTCATTTTTCCCAATTTTCAAAGTTAAATATCTCGGAAACTATTAGAGATATTGAGATGCGGTTTGCGCCATCGTTTTTCTCGGCTCATTTTACGTTAGAAAAAGTGCTTAAAAGTCCAAAATTCGATAGTCGATTTTTCGCGAAAAAAAATTGCGACTCAAACGATGAAAATTTTTCATTTTTTTTAATTTTTGGCCATAACTCGCAAACTATTTGTCCTATAGATCTCAAATTTTACCAGTAGATAGATTTTGAGCTCCTCTTTCGACTGATATATAATTCAATGCTATTAAACGTCATTTTCATTTTGAAAACATTGATTGAAAATCACCCTAAAATGATGTTTTCAAAACAGTTTTTGGCCAATACCTCGTTTATTTATTAAGCAAACTCAACAAATTTGGGTCTCATTTTACGCAGAATTTCACGTTGAATCCAAAAATATGATAATTTTTTAAAATTTGTCAATAAATAACCGAGTTATGGCCTTTTGAAATTTTGGGTTGTCGCCAGAGGGTCAAATTTTCGAAGGTTCGAAACAATTCATGCTCGATATCTCGGAAACTATTCCAGATATTGGAATGCGGTTTGCGGCATCGTTTTTCTCGCGATTTTTTACATAAGAAATCGTTTTTAGATTTTCCAAAAGTCGAAATTTGCAAATTTTCGCGAAAATTCATGATTAAAACTATACCAAATTTCTCATATCGATACCTCGCTTATTTTTTAGAGTAAACTCGAGTTATTATACATCAGTGAACGCAGAATTTTACGCAGATTCCAAATCTGGGATTTAAATTCAGATCCGACAACAAATAACTGAGTTATGGCCGATCAAAATTTCGGATAGTTGATTTTCATTTTTTCTCATTTTTCCCAATTTCCAAAGTTAAATATCTCGGAAACTATTAGAGATATTGAGATGCGGTTTGCGCCATCGTTTTTCTCGGCTCATTTTACGTTAGAAAAAGTGCTTAAAAGTCCAAAATTCGATAGTCGATTTTTTGCGAAAAAAAATTGCGACTCAAACGATGAAAATTTTTCATTTTTTTTAATTTTTGGCCATAACTCGCAAACTATTTGTCCTATAGATCTCAAATTTGGCCAGTAGATAGATTTTGAGCTCCCCTTTCGACTGATATATAATTCAATGCTATTAAACGTCATTTTCATTTTGAAAACATTGATTGAAAATCACCCTAAAATGATGTTTTCAAAACAGTTTTTGGCCAATACCTCGTTTATTTATTAAGCAAACTCAACAAATTTGGGTCTCATTTTACGCAGAATTTCACGCTGAATCCAAAAATATGATAATTTTTTAAAATTTGTCAATAAATAACCGAGTTATGGCCTTTTGAAATTTTGGGTTGTCGTCAGAGGGTCAAATTTTCGAAGGTTCGAAACAATTCATGCTCGATATCTCGGAAACTATTCCAGATATTGGAATGCGGTTTGCGGCATCGTTTTTCTCGCGATTTTTTACATAAGAAATCGTTTTTAGATTTTCCAAAAGTCGAAATTTGCAAATTTTCGCGAAAATTCATGATTAAAACTATACCAAATTTCTCATATCGATATCTCGCTTATTTTTTAGAGTAAATTCGAGTTATTATACGTCAGTGAACGCAGAATTTTACGCAGATTCCAAATCTGGGATTTAAATTCAGATCCGACAACAAATAACTGAGTTATGGCCGATCAAAATTTCGGATAGTTGATTTTCATTTTTTCTCATTTTTCCCAATTTTCAAAGTTAAATATCTCGGAAACTATTAGAGATATTGAGATGCGGTTTGCGCCATCGTTTTTCTCGGCTCATTTTACGTCAGAAAAAGGGCTTAAAAGTCCAAAATTCGATAATCGATTTTTCGCGAAAAAAAATTGCGACTCAAACGATGAAAATTTTTCATTTTTTTAAATTTTTGGCCATAACTCGCAAACTATTTGTCCTATAGATCTCAAATTTGGCCAGTAGATAGATTTTGAGCTCCTCTACCGACTGATATATAATTCAATGCAATTAAACGTCATTTTCATTTTGAAAACATTGATTGAAAATCACCCTAAAATGATGTTTTCAAAACAGTTTTTGGCCAATACCTCGTTTATTTATTAAGCAAACTCAACAAATTTGGGTCTCATTTTACGCAGAATTTCACGCTGAATCCAAAAATATGATAATTTTTTAAAATTTGTCAATAAATAATCGAGTTATGGCCGTTTGAAATTTTGGGTTGTCGTCAGAGGGTCAAATTTTCGAAGGTTCGAAACAATTCATGCTCGATATCTCGGAAACTATTCCAGATATTGGAATGCGGTTTGCGGCATCGTTTTTCTCGCGATTTTTTACATAAGAAATCGTTTTTAGATTTTCCAAAAGTCGAAATTTGCAAATTTTCGCGAAAATTCATGATTAAAACTATACCAAATTTCTCATATCGATATCTCGCTTATTTTTTAGAGTAAATTCGAGTTATTATACGTCAGTGAACGCAGAATTTTACGCAGATTCCAAATCTGGGATTTAAATTCAGATCCGACAACAAATAACTGAGTTATGGCCGATCAAATTTTCGGATGGTTGATTTTCATTTTTTCTCATTTTTCCCAATTTTCAAAGTTAAATATCTCGGAAACTATTAGAGATATTGAGATGCGGTTTGCGCCATTGTTTTTCTCGGCTCATTTTACGTCAGAAAAAGGGCTTAAAAGTCCAAAATTCGATAGTCGATTTTTCGCGAAAAAAAATTGCGACTCAAACGATGAAAATTTTTCATTTTTTTAAATTTTTGGCCATAACTCGCAAACTATTTGTCCTATAGATCTCAAATTTGGCCAGTAGATAGATTTTGAGCTCCTCTACCGACTGATATATAATTCAATGCAATTAAACGTCATTTTCATTTTGAAAACATTGATTGAAAATCACCCTAAAATGATGTTTTCAAAACAGTTTTTGGCCAATACCTCGTTTATTTATTAAGCAAACTCAACAAATTTGGGTCTCATTTTACGCAGAATTTCACGCTGAATCCAAAAATATGATAATTTTTTAAAATTTGTCAATAAATAATCGAGTTATGGCCGTTTGAAATTTTGGGTTGTCGTCAGAGGGTCAAATTTTCGAAGGTTCGAAACAATTCATGCTCGATATCTCGGAAACTATTCCAGATATTGGAATGCGGTTTGCGGCATCGTTTTTCTCGCGATTTTTTACATAAGAAATCGTTTTTAGATTTTCCAAAAGTCGAAATTTGCAAATTTTCGCGAAAATTCATGATTAAAACTATACCAAATTTCTCATATCGATATCTCGCTTATTTTTTAGAGTAAATTCGAGTTATTATACGTCAGTGAACGCAGAATTTTACGCAGATTCCAAATCTGGGATTTAAATTCAGATCCGACAACAAATAACTGAGTTATGGCCGATCAAATT
This sequence comes from Gnatocerus cornutus, assembly GCA_029298725.1. NCBI lineage: Eukaryota > Metazoa > Arthropoda > Insecta > Coleoptera > Tenebrionidae > Gnatocerus > Gnatocerus cornutus. The sequence goes on from CM055515.1 coordinate 16,174,361, forward strand.
TTCGGATGGTTGATTTTCATTTTTTCTCATTTTTCCCAATTTTCAAAGTTAAATATCTCGGAAACTATTAGAGATATTGAGATGCGGTTTGCGCCATTGTTTTTCTCGGCTCATTTTACGTCAGAAAAAGGGCTTAAAAGTCCAAAATTCGATAGTCGATTTTTCGCGAAAAAAAATTGCGACTCAAACGATGAAAATTTTTCATTTTTTTAACTTTTTGGCCATAACTCGCAAACTATTTGTCCTATAGATCTCAAATTTGGCCAGTAGATAGATTTTGAGCTCCTCTTTCGACTGATATATAATTCAATGCTATTAAACGTCATTTTCATTTTGAAAACATTGATTGAAAATCACCCTAAAATGATGTTTTCAAAACAGTTTTTGGCCAATACCTCGTTTATTTATTAAGCAAACTCAACAAATTTGGGTCTCATTTTACGCAGAATTTCACGTTGAATCCAAAAATATGATAATTTTTTAAAATTTGTCAATAAATAACCGAGTTATGGCCTTTTGAAATTTTGGGTTGTCGCCAGAGGGTCAAATTTTCGAAGGTTCGAAACAATTCATGCTCGATATCTCGGAAACTATTCCAGATATTGGAATGCGGTTTGCGGCATCGTTTTTCTCGCGATTTTTTACATAAGAAATCCTTTTTAGATTTTCCAAAAGTCGAAATTTGCAATTTTTTGCGAAAATTCATGATTAAAACTATACCAAATTTCTCATATCGATATCTCGCTTATTTTTTAGAGTAAATTCGAGTTATTATACATCAGTGAACGCAGAATTTTACGCAGATTCCAAATCTGGGATTTAAATTCAGATCCGACAACAAATAACTGAGTTATGGCCGATCAAAATTTCGGATAGCGATTTTCATTTTTTCTCATTTTTCCCAATTTTCAAAGTTAAATATCTCGGAAACTATTAGAGATATTGAGATGCGGTTTGCGCCATCGTTTTTCTCGGCTCATTTTACGTCAGAAAAAGGGCTTAAAAGCCCAAAATTCGATAGTCGATTTTTCGCGAAAAAAAATTGCGACTAAAACGATGAAAATTTTTCATTTTTTTAAATTTTTGGCCATAACTCGCAAACTATTTGTCCTATAGATCTCAAATTTGGCCAGTAGATAGATTTTGAGCTCCTCTACTGACTGATATATAATTCAATGCAATGAAACGTCATTTTCATTTTGAAAACATTGATTGAAAGTCAACCTAAAATGATGTTTTCAAAACAGTTTTTGGCCAATACCTCGTTTATTTATTAAGCAAACTTAACAAATTTGGGTCTCATTTTACGCAGAATTTCACGCAGAATCCAAAAATATGATAATTTTTTAAAATTTGTCAATAAATAACCGAGTTATGGCCGTTTGAAATTTTGGGTTGTCGCCAGAGGGTCAAATTTTCGAAGGTTCGAAACAATTCATGCTCGATATCTTGGAAACTATTCCAGATATTGGAATGCGGTTTGCGGCATCGTTTTTCTCGCGATTTTTTACATAAGAAATCCTTTTTAGATTTTCCAAAAGTCGAAATTTGCAATTTTTTGCGAAAATTCATGATTAAAACTACCAAATTTCTCATATCGATATCTCGCTTACTTTTTTGAGTAAACTTGAGTTATTATACATCAGTGAATGCAGAATTTCGCAGATTCCAACTCTGGGATTATTTGTCACGATATACTTTCCTGATGTGATAAGTAAATAGAAAAGTCAAGGGCGAGACCTTGGTTTATCAACAATAGGATAAAAATAAGAATGGATTTGAGCGGTGGCTTAAAAAGTCGGCGAAGAAATGAAACGTTTTGCGGCTATTTCGAGGTTTTTAGAGATAGGAATGCGGTTTTTTTGCTGGGAACCTCAAATCGAGATGATAAAAACTTTCAACGGCGGGAATAAAATTGGAGCTGAAAGGACTAAAGTTAAGAATGTTCTCCTGGCCATTCCTGAATAAATTAAACAAGTTTCGCCGAATTTGTTTTGAAAATGAACAAAAAAATACCCGATTTTGCCAAAATACGTCATGACAAAATGGTGCCAAGCCACGTCACAGGGATGTCTATGATGCGGATTATCCCAAGTCATGAGATTTCAACGAAATAGAGTAAAAGTGAATATTTAATGTTTATCTTCATAAATAAATTAAATTTTTCCCGAAAAGGTGGGATTTGTGTAATTGCAAAAATTGAAGAATTAATAGATGCACTGAGATCTTCGAATTTTGTCCAAGATTTTTGTAAATTTAACAAAAAAATAGTGAACATAATTATAAATATTTAAATTATAAATAATAATTATATTCTGTTGTTTTAGTGATTGATCTATCTTTTAAAACCTTTAAATTACGAGAAAATTCTCAGTCTTTTCACCACCCCATAGTCATAATTTTGACAACAAGACGTTATACTACTGTCTGGTTGTTCTCAAAATACGTATGTGTGAATTTTGAAAAGTCTACCATGTGGAATGCAAAAAATTATTTCGCTTTCAGCCAAGTTTTCGTATTTAATTAATCAAAAAGTCATTAAATATTCACTTTACAAAAATTGTATATAGCATTTAACATAGTGCACGGTGAACAGATTCATATGCAAAAAACAGAAAGCAATTTACTCAAGTAATTTTCGAGTAATCGTGTTTGGAAAGATACATTGAATTTACCTTATATTGAAATTTGTTCGAGATCTCCTTAAAAAATAAAGGTAAAGACAAATATTTATCACCTAAACTATTCTAAAACAATTTAAAATAATAATTCATCAGATATAAAGTTCAAAATTTTGAAATGATTATCCTCAAAGCTACGTTCAGTTTGAATGAAAGAGAAAAATCTTGTTTCAGGCAAATTTAAGATTTTGTGTGTTTATGGAAAAGCTTCAGTTGTAAACTATCCCTTCGGCTACAAAATTGATTTATGGTACGCTTACCCGCACTTCTACCTACCAGACAGCCCTCTCTGGTACAGAGAAAAGAGATGTTACTGCTAAACAAGGATAAGATGTTTCGAATATGAAAATTTCGAAACACGATTTCTCAAAAACTATTAACTTTAAAAAAAATCTGTTTGGTCGACGTTATGTAAAATTAGTCTACGCATGTGGAATGCTAAAAATTAATTTGCTTTCAGCCAAGTTTTTGTATTTAATTAATCAAAAAGTCATTAAATATTCACTTTACAAAAATTGTATATAGCATTCAACATAGTGCACGTTGAACAGATTCATATGCAAAAAACAAAAAGCAATTTACTCAAATAGTTTTCGAGTAATCGTGTTTGGAAAAATACATTGAATTTGCCCTATACTGAAATTTGTTTGATATCCCCTTAAATTTGGAAGATTTTTGAGTAATTTTTGAGAAAAATTCGAAAGTTTCGACCAAAACTTTCAACCTTGCGAAGCACAAAAAAATCGAATTTCTTAATAAAGTGGTGCCAAAGTCCATTACAGAAGTAAAATGGTGCCAAAGACGTCACAGCAATTTCTAAAAATCGTTATGACGATGTTATCATCAGATTTAGATTAAATGCAGTGAAAACGAAACTGCTTTTACACCGTACATTGAATTTTTTTCTTTCACCAGATTATGCAAATCATTCATTTTATTAAGATAGAAAGATGCGGTTTTCGTGATCGTTTTTCTGTGCTTTTGTTGCTAAGAATCCGGTCTTACATGAATTCGGTGGACTTTTTATTTCATTTTTGAAGCTTCATATCTCTGGAATTACGACAGGCAGAAAGTTGCGGTCTTCGCCATCGTTTTTCTCGCGCTTTTGTTGCTTAGAATCACCTCTCAGATGTTAAAAATTTGATGGCCATTGTTTTTAAAACAAAAATTTTGGTTCGGACGATGAACATTTTTTTATTTTTGTTTTTTTGACCGTTTCTCTTAAACTGTTTGTTCTACCGACTCGACATTTGGCCTGTTGATAGACCCCGAGCTGCTCTTTCGATTGGTGTACAATTTCAAAGGTATTAAACGTCGGGTCCGCTCTGAAGAAGTCCCTTGAAAATCTAATTCGGTCGATCACTCTTATATTTCTGAAGCAATCTGAAGTTATTGGTACTCATTAGACGCAGAATTTCACTCGGAATCCAAAACTGTGCTAATTTTTCACGTTTTTCTGGATTTTTTTGGCAAGAATCCGGTCGGGAATTTGAAGATTCAATTTTTTATTTGCACCACACTGCGTGCAGCTTTCTGTGTAAACGCTAAATTTGTTCTTGTTTTTGTGACCGGTGATCACTCATGTTTTGCGTGTCCGATATTTAAATTAGCAACTAGATAAAAATGGTATCTTTTCGAACAAAGAAGAAAACTCTGGCACAACAATCTTATTTTTGTTGTGCCGTTGTGTGAATATGCAAAGTAACGTAAGGCAAACAATATTGCCGGAATAAATTAACGTCTAGACGAATGATACGAGGCCCGGAATAAATTTTCGGAAATTCAACTGTCGATAAATACCACAATTTACATAGAAGGAACGAGATTACACAAGTCTGCTAAATTTATATACATTTATACTAATTTTGTGGTTATTTTCAGAGCACGTGTGGCAAGTTACTGTACTTAATCGAGGCCTGGGAACAACGGGTCTTACCGGTAATTACAGACTTTGTCTGACCGCCAAAACTTTGAGTCTGATCAAGAAAGACTGCGAGCGACCAACGATTGAATTGAATTTGGCTAATATCAGGAGTTGCGGAAGTTTACGGGACTTTTTCTTCCTAGAGGTGAGTGACTGATTTGGGTAGCCTTGAGTGTTATCGGAGGAAATTGACGGATTTTCCCAGTTTCCGGTAGGGCTAATGTCAATAAAACCACAAAGAAATCTGTTGGTAGTGCTTCTATTTTCATTCCTAGCCCAGGTGTGTGTACAACTCGAAATTTCCATGACAAAAGCACCCATATTGATTGAGGAAACGCGTCAAAAATTAAAAAAAATAGCTGAATTTCTGAATGAATTCATTCATGATTCCGCCCGTCTCATTACAAAACGAGAAGTAGAAAGGTTATCATAAATTTGTCTGTTAACAGTTTTAGCATCTTATTACCATAATGTGATGACCTATAACACTGTTTAACAATTCCTCAGCTGTAAAAATCGTTTTCGAAACGAAATTTTGTTTGTTGGGAACGGAACTTTATAGCACATGTAAGCCAGACAGGAAGCAGAAAACTTATCATCTCAAATAACAAACGATCGCTTAACGATACCGTTTAATTTGAGTGAAACCAAGATGTCGCCTTTCAAAACTTGTCCTTGTGTTAAAAAATATTCACCGGTTGACTGCCAACTTTTCCAGACAAAACAACAAATAACTCCGCGATGTGCTTTTTTATTCCCACGGCGCGCGTTCTTAAAATAACAATTCCTAGACACAGGTTTACCAACCTTTAGCGTATTTAATTTCCTTAGGTTTTGCATAAGTGCGATAACGCTTTTTGCATGAAGTTCATGGACTTGTTGACGAGTTTAATTACCTCGGGGAATGCCCATCTCCAGACACAACACACCTTTGAATTTCAAAAGCGACCTTGAGGCACTCAGTGTTTTTTTTTTTCAGGTTGGCAGGTCGAGTACTTTGGGAGCTGGTGAGTTATGGATGCAAACGGAAGACAACAACATTGCTCACAATGTGCACTCCACCGTATTCCAGTAAGTATTGTATTGAAAAGATTGGGTAATTCCCAGGGCGATGGCAGTGCTGCCAACTGACGCCAGCAACCCTCGCGGGAATTACGCAATCATGGAATAAACCCTATATTTATGTTGTTTTGCCTGTAATGAAGCAGCTGAGAGTTGCGACAAAAACACATTTCATGAGATCCGGTACATTCCGGTTGCGAAGAAATCATTAATTTATATCTATTTCTTTCAGTAAACAGTTCTAGAAAATCGATCATGATTCTCGCGTGTGTGTTAATCATTGTTTATTATTTGACTTATTGAATTAACACCACCTTTACACCACTTTTTGTCAGAAAGCACTCGGTCGGTGTTTAAAGAGCAAAACAGGACGCGATAACAATGTCGCTTTGATAAGGATTTCGGAATATTTTGTGGAGCTTGTTATTTGTTTGTTTATTTGTAATGTACTGATACACTTAAAATTTATAATAGCACGGTCGTTATCAACGATTTACACCGGCGGCGCCTAATACAAGTATCAGCTGTTCTGCGTAGTCGCGATGACGTTATCGATGATTTGCAAAACTTCCTGTGACAATAATAACTTGGGATGAAGTGGACGAAAATGTACATTTGTTTTTAATCGAGAAAGAATTACTCAATAGGCTTGTTACGGAAATGACCACTGACACGAATAATTGAGTGCGGTAAACAACCTTATAAAAATAGACGTTTTAGAAAGCAACCACAAAATCTGGTCGTTGCTTCGGGTGGCACGAAAATTGAATTTCGACGCCCAAAAACGACGCGTGGTGGTGAAGATTTTCGCTTGGCTGGGAGCCCTGACATTGGCCCTTTCATCGCAGCCAACTCTTTGTGTTTTGCCGGCACTATTGGCTATTTTTAGAGGCTTCATTTTTTATCTATTGGTAGCCCTGTTTATCATAACATCCTTAGACAATTGAAATAATTTTATAGGAGTTTGAGAATCTAAAACGCAATTTCAATTTCCTTGATGAGTGCTCGAAATTGTAGCTATTGAGATTTTCTAGCAATTCGCGAGTTTAATTACGATCTTTGGCAGCAGGCGAATTACATATTGAAACTACAATTAAATTAACTACGATGAGGTTGCCATTTTCCTATTAAACAGGCAGAATCTTTGGATTTTCCACAACGTTTTTGAAGACTACACCATTTCCAAGTGTATTTCAGAAAGTGCCAATTGTAATTCAAATTAGTCAGTTTCATTTCAGAAAGCGTCAATTGTAATTCAGATTAGTCACGTTAATATCAGAAAATGTCAATTGTAATTCATATTAGTAAATTGTATTTTAGAAAAGACCACTTGTAATTCCGATTTGATATAATAAATTTCAAAACCTCATTCAAAAGATGCCGCCGGTCCACGACGAAATATTGCAATGAAATATCACTATAGAAAAATCTGTATTTTTTAAGATTATTTAAGATTTTATGCTGATTGTGAGTAAATCAATTTGAAATTTGTTTATTTGACAGATGTTTGAAAAAAAGTCATTGAAACCCTGCAGACGGCACAATTGTCTTGTAAATTTATTGTTAAAGGTACAGACGCACTACCAAAATTGAAAAATTTCAAGTTTGCATGACGTTCCGAAATTAATTTGATCAAATCTGAACTTCAAATGATATTTTCTGAAATCAACTTGATTCTTTCTGAAATACACTTGGAATGGTGTAGACCCTTCGAATTCCGTGCAAGCTCCACTATTGTCCGAATCCTTGAATGAAAGCCGAAAGTTCGTCGTCCGAGCTTTTGAAAAAACGAGAAATTAACATCTGCCATTTTTTCCAGCGCGATGTCGGCCAATGGCAACAAGGAAGAACTGGCCCCAAGAAGCCGAAACCGCTCGTCATCAGCAACCGAATCTTCCAAACCCAACATGACGCGAAAAGTCCCCGGCAACATGCCGTCAAAATATCCCATCTTACCTCAAGGTAAAATAAAAATAATCTCATATTTCGCTACACACGAAAACACAGTTTAGTTTCCATGGTTTTTATGCACCGTATCTTTATTATGTAGTAATTTTTTTCTAACAAAACGCATGTGACGTCTTTCTCCTATTTTGTTTTTTTTTCAATAACAAGTGATTACTTCATCCTGGAAAACAATTGCATGAACGTCACACAGTGACGGAATTGGGCCATTGTTATGAAGTAATGAAGGTGCGCTTTTATGTTTTTGTTTTGTCCACTTTCCCACACGTTGTGTAGTATAGTTAGTAGTGTTGTTCCTTTGACTTCCAGATTTATCCCAGTCTACTGACACGCAGGTTCCTGCAGGCAGCTCTTCGCAGCACCCTATCGGTATGATCATCTTGATGTTTTCTAGTTTGCTTATGCAACTTGAAAAACGCAGATGTTTAACGGGTTGCATTGAAGGCTTTTATTTTTAACATTTATGGGTGTAGTGGTGATCTTAATTCATTCAACATTCGATGATTTTGTCACGTTTTTATACCGGGGGACTAACAAAACATCCCCTGTATAAAAATGTTATGATTAATGCTTAACCAAGCTGTTAAATGTGCTAATGTGGTTGCATGGGGCTTGCAGTGAGCGGTGTTGCAAGTTTTTATCAGCACTTAATCCAGAGAGGATCGTCCAAAGCTGCAGAACGTCGACATTCAATATCAGGTCTGTACTTTTTGCCTAATTCCACCAATCGTCCGTTCTTTCGCGCCAAACTGTTTATGAAAGAACGGATTTAGCACGAGTCGGGATATTTAAAATTTAAATACTCCGGTAAGTAGGGTGCTGGCTCATTGTCGATATCCCGTTTCGTGCTTTCGCTGTATTCTCTGTGGTGTCTCGTGTATGCAATGGGTGAGCAATACCAGGGTGTCATTGGGTGTTTGTTTATCCGTAGCAGGGAGTGTAACCCAGTCTGGAACAATCAGCCATCAGCGCACTCAATCACTGCCCTTAGCGAATCCTGCACCTATTTCTGATCAAAACACTTCACACCCTTTGCGAGTTGCCAAGCGCTCCAATCAATCCTCTAAATGTATGTATCGTACACACGTTATACCTTTCAGTCCACATACACTGCGTTGACATTACATGTAATAACGAGGGAGGTGTCTAACAACACTCAGTCTCATTTTTACTAACTCCGGGCCTGGTTGTGGGGAAGACGAATCTTGACGGTCTCGTAGTGATGAAAGTATCGACTTATGAGGAGTCCATATTTTGATCATTTGGCCCTCGGGAGTTCGCCCACCGTCACGAGTTAACACGTCGTTCTTTTGCAGGCTTAGGCGGAGGCCGCGAACGCTGCGACAGCATGCCGTCAAGACCTCGAACCACGTCTGAAGGAACTCATCCAATGCACATATGGAACCAGGCGAGGTCGCTCCTCAACCCTCACCGTCCTCCATCTCTTCACACCCGCGATACCTCTCATAGTCCTCCTGGAGGTCCTGCGAGTCCTCCTTCGACAGGATGTTCAACAGACTCTGCGGGATCCTCGTATAGCCTCACCGACGATGGCGATATTTGCACGGAACTCGATTCCAACGTCGCTCGGTACAGTCACTCTTTAACACCGGAAGAACCGATCGTTGAGGAGGAGTGTGTTGATGGTCCCTCGTACAGCAACAATTATACTCCTATGGTGTTACAACCTACTGATGATGGGGGGTATGTAGACATGTCACCGAAAGGGCGAAATCATAATTCACCGACTGCTAGTGTGAGTAGCGTCACCTCGGGGACACCTTCGACGGACATGAAATTCTCTGATTATCCTCTGGAGAAGGTCACGTCGTACTTCACATCGGAAGAAGACAATGCGAGACCCACGAGAGCGTATTCTGTTGGGTCGAAACCGGAGAGTTACAAGAGATACGTGGATATGATGGGACGCAACAATGAGAACTTGAGAGAGAGGGCGATGAGTGTGGGGTCCAAGACGAAGAAGATGCATGGACGAGTGCTACCACCGCATAGTTACCATCCACATCAAGGGACGAAGTCGTCGAGTGCTCCCATTTTGAGCAACTCCAGAGGACAGGGGTCTCATAGTTCCATCGGGCCGATGGATGATCTCATGGAGATGGATTTCAGCAGGTACTTTTTCTTGAGGAGTTAAATGTCTTTGTGCTAACACTATTTTTTAGATCTGGAAGCATGAACAACTCTGGTTACATGGACATGACTCCAGGGCCCAAAAACAACCACGGCTATGTGGAGATGAAGCCTGGGCGTAAACCAGACACCTCCCCCTATGTTGACATGTCGCAAGGTTCCTCCCCAGCGAAATCATCGTATATTTCTCTACAACACGATGGTCTGGGGGAGTTGTGTAACGACTACATGGACATGGATCTGGGGAGAAATTCTGCCCAAAACAACAACAATAACAACATCAATTCTGATTATCTTACCATGTCATTCAAACGACCAGCGTCCAACTACCAATTGTCTCCAGCCAAACATTCACCTTTAGGAGGTGGTTATCTTGACTCCCATTTCGGTAGTCCTAAAACCGAGCCAGCGACTCCTGATGGCTACGTTGAAATGTCTTTAGGACGTGGACACCAAAGGCAGTCCAGTTTGGACAGTGCCCAGATTGTTAACGAAGACTATGCAAACATGTCAATGGGAAAGAAACGAGAGAGAAACAGAAAGAAAGACAAAACGAGGTCGCAACCAATCGCGATTCAGAATCCTGGAAGCAACGCCCAAAAGTGTGGATCTAGTTCGAGTAGTCCGAGGTACGCCCTATTGGGACGCAAATATTCAACTGGGACTCCACCTATGCATTTACCTCTTGGTGAGACCACGCCTTATTCAAGCTTGCCCCGCCAACGTAGACGCGATTCGAAAGACAGTTCTAGTTCTAGCGTGACCACCACACCCTCCAATTCCTCCACAATATTTCCTCTTAGTTTGAATAGCCCTTGTAGCCCAATCAAACCTGAGAAGGCTCTTCCTCAACTGAAAAAGACTGAAAGTGACTACACCCCTATGGACTTTGACAACAAATCAGATTACGTTAATTTCAATCCAAAAACGCCCGTTAATGAGGACTACGCAATGATGAAACCCGGAGTGGGCGTACGTGTTAACTCCCCGCCTACCCAAACCGAGAACACCTCCTTTCGTCCAATCAACGACAACAGAGAGGAGGGGCCTCTCGAAGGAATCCCAGCTGAACCCGCCTATGAACTTTTACGAACGCGGGTTTCACCGGGGTCCGATCTTAACCGAATTCAGTCGGCAGTGATGCGTCTCACCGACATGACATCCTTTCGGCCAATCAATGAGAATAATGATTCCGAAGAAAGCCGAAGAGAACCCGCCTATGAGATTCTACGAGGTCGTCCACCTTCAGTGTCAGACACCCGAAGTTTACTATCACGACCAAGTTCAACCTCCAGCGAACTGTGTTCCTCCGGCTCCACAATCGTGGGTTCCCGCCCCGAATCGGTGAATAGCGACCGCGTTCGACCAGCTTCGGTTAGTTCCGCTGATGTACAACTTCACTATGCTAGTTTGGATTTGGAGGAGGGGAATCGCAGTCCTAGGACTGTTAAGAGCGGGTCTGGGGAGGGGCAAGGCGGAACCGAAGTGACTTTAACTTACGCCGCCATCGATTTTGTCAAGAGTGAAGGTCTGAAACACAATTCGCTCGCGACGAATGCGAAAGTTAAACATTGAAGAGACTGATTTTTAGGTAATTTTGTTACCACGGACTTGTCATATCGGAATGACTTAAGCTTAGGTTTAAAGGAGTTGTTGAATGTTTCTTGTAGACGAAGTAGGGAATTTGTTTTTGTTCAGTTGGGCGTTTCTTTTCTGCAAATTATAGGAAAATATTATAAGCAACGTAATTTGTAAACATATCGCCTCCTCACCATTTGTATTAGCCAATGAGGAGGCTGGGGCGACCTCTTTTTATGTCTTAGTAAGTGTTGGAAGCAAAACGTATATACACATGTAAATGTTAATGATATTAATTTCATTAGATGATCTCGGGCGAAAAACAACCCTCTGAAGATTACCAATGACGAAAATTAATAGCATTCCATGAAAAATGGCGATTTCATTGGTTATCTTCGAACATAGTATCAGGGTGAATCGAATTTTTGACGGGATACAATCAGTAGAGAATTATTTCCCTGAACTAGAGAAAATTTTAGGTGTATCATTAGTATCATTACTATAAAGAAAATATTTTATATACAAGGATGAAACGTAAACAATTATTGTATTTAAATATTTCTATTCCACATTTTTAAAGCAATGTTATGTAAATGTACCATATTGTCTAAACCTGTTTGTAACAGAGATATTGTAATTAAAAGGTAGGTTTTAAGTAATAATAGCAGCGAGTTGTAACGTGTAATATTTTATTATTATTGAGGCTCAATTTATTATTCCTATATAGTCATCAAATGACATTTTTGTTTTATTTATAAGCTGTATTATAAGTGTTAATTTATTTGTATTTATATTCGTTTATCGAGTAAGTATATTTAATATGAAATTAAATACCAAACATCATACTTGTTCCACCATATAACTGCCATAATAAGTAAAATAAGTGAAATTTTTTATACACTACAGGTGCTAAAATTTGCAGTTTCCTTTTTCAAATAATGACAGTGCCTTTATACAATTTTTATTTGAGATGTTAGCATTTTATTTTTGTTGCTTTTAACCATAGAACCGTTCAACACTTTTTTACTTTAATTTCGATTTATATTTGTAGCCTTGTCGTAGAAAAAATTCTTTTCAAACTACATCCACCCAAAACACATAAAACCAATTCAATTAAGAGCCTTGACTTATATCATTAATAAAATTTAGAAAAAGATATATAATAAAATGCTATATAATCTTGAAATAGCTGCTTACACAATTTATGTAGTCATGCATGTAAAAATGAATGTGAACTACTTAGGAAATTTTGCTAAATGTAAAGAAATTTCAGATGCATTGTGATCATGTAGCAATCGGTCACAATTTCAGTTTTGTTGTTCATTTAAAAGGTGTATATCAGAAATGTTTTAATCCTATAATTTGCGAAATCTGTAATAAATTATTATCTCAGATTTTGGTTTTAAAGCACTAAACATTAGTGTTTGTACATAATATTGGCTGCCTATATTTTTTTTGTAAATCGATAAATAAATTATTTCATTTATCCCTTTTTTTTATTTTTGCCCCACACTAAACTCCAACTCATTTTCAAACTTTTATTACAGAACTATTTACAAGAGAAGAAATAAATAAATAAGGTACATCAGTAGTATTTCTGGCGATTACCATCCATAGTTGACTCCCAAACCGCTGTAGGTGACGTGGGAGACGGCGGGGGCGGCGGAGTAAGCAACACCAATGGCAGCAGGGGCGGCATAAGCATGACCTACTTTAGCAACTGGAGCGGCGTAAGCGTGAGCTACCGGAGCAGCGTAAGTCTGAGCAATGGGGGCGGCGTAAGCATGAGCCACTTTGGCGACGGGAGCGGCGTAAGCGTGAGCTACCGGAGCAGCATAGGTCTGAGCAATGGGGGCAGCGTAAGTGTGAGCCACTTTTGCGACGGGGGCGGCGTAAGCGTGAGCTACTGGAGCAGCATAGGTTTGAGCAATGGGGGCAGAATAAGTTTGAGTGGCGTAGTGAGCTACTGGAGCAGCGGCGTAGACTCCAGGATTGGATACACGCACATCAGCTTTGGAGACGCTGGAGAAAGGAGTGTCGATGGTCTTGGAGTAAGATGAGACTTGTCCCAAGTTTCCGTAGCTGCGGATGATGTTGGATTGTTGAGAGGTGATGGCGGGGGCGCTGTAGGCAAGCGCGGGGCCGGCAGAGTAACCGACAGCGGGGGCGGCGGCTGGGAGGAAACCAGCGTTGGCGCAAGCCAAAGCGGCGGCGAAGACGACGAACTAAAAGAAAAAATTACTCGATGGACAGTCAATTAATGTCTTACTTTGAAAGCCATTGTGTTGTTTTTAGAGTCGGGATTGATCTGATGGGATTTGGGGTCGGTAGGTTTTTATATTATTAAGATTTTGCCTCGGGGTTGTGTTACACTTTCGATTTCGTCGGTAAAGCCGACGCCCCTTTGGGTAATTGTGTCGTTTTAATACCATGGTATGACATCATTACCATCAGCTGCTTGATGGGTGAGGTCATCCAACATGGGCCTAACCCCAGACCCACTTTTGTTGTCATTAAAGTCAACAATTTTTTTTATATAAATCATGAAATTTGCCTCTCAGGTAGATGACGACCACGCAAAGGGGATAATATGGATAATTACATCATTTGTTGCATAAATAATGGGCCGTAATCCATCGGATCTATAGAAATTGGCCGGTTTTTTGCAATCATTTATTTTAGCAATGCAAGAGGTCTTTTATTATCTGATCCGATGTTTTGTGGTTGATATAATAATATCGACCTGAATCTTAATGAGTAGAGAGCGGGCTCTATGCAAAATCCATCATTTTTTAATTGCAATCATAAAGTGACTAGTCCGATTTAGTTTTTAGATCCTCAGATTCGTCAAGGACTCAAGATCTTATCAGATCCTAACGACGGATCCAAAAAAAAAAATGTAAACATCTCGTTACCTCTTTTTGGTCATCAGAAGCACATAACTCCGCTCTCTTCCAACAAGTCAACGCACCGCAAAATAACAAAAACTGTACCGACATTTAAAACTTGTCTTTATTCAGTCATGTGATTTAGTTCAAGGCCCGTTCTGCGTATTATCATAATTTTCCTTTGAGTATTACGAAATCCAGCCAGCGCCCTAAAAGCATGTCCAATTTCCGGCCCACTCTGAATTTAGGTGGAGGTTACTCGTTCTAACTATAAAATAATTTAAATGTTAATTAAATCATCTTGAATTTTTCCATTAATTATCTCATGACATAAATCATGCAAACACTTTTCTTTAATTTCCCTCATCATTAACTTTCTTTGACGTTTCATCCAACCGGAAATTCCGCACAAGTTCAAGTTTATGCAATAAGAACTGTATTATGCTAACCCGGTGACCCACATTGAAGAAGATCTCCGCGATTACTGTTAGTCTGTTGCGCACATGTTTAACAATTGAATCGTGGAAAAACTCGAGTTTATTTAATCAGTGTTTTGAGGGAAATAACGATGCAGAAAGTACTTCCGTGCTTTCTTTCGGTTTACATGAATTTGGTGGTCTCGTTACCCAAGTTGTCGAATTTTGATATCTGGAGCGAAGAACAGACTCCTGCGGAACCTGCAGCGAACATTTCAAGGTTTCCAAGAGGTTGGTTTTATTTGTATTCACACAAATCCATAATTTATTGACGGGATTGGTATTCAGTGACCTAAAAACTCCAGTCTCTACTCGTGTTGCGTTATTTTTTGAATCGTTTTATTGGGATTCTCGAACTCTTGTTGCGACAGATTCTTAATGAAGGCCTTGTCAATGAAATCCGATCATTTTAACTTTCCATTAACGTTATTAACAAAGGTAAAAACATTCAAATTGTTCCTCTAGTTCTTAATTTCTTCCCTGTTCCCGTGGAGGAGGAGTGCACCTCCAACGACGGAAGAAGAAAAGGAATTTGCATGAACGCCTACGAGTGCCGCATTGAAAGTGGTTCTTCGCACGGACCTTGTGCTCTCGGCTTCGGAGTTTGCTGCGTATGTAAGTTCCTAAAGTGCAATAAAATTCTTGAATTTAACACCACTTCTTGTAGTTACCGCGAGTTGTAACCAAGAAATCAAGAATAATATCACCTACTTCGTAAATCCAGACTTTCCAGATCTGTCTAAAAACATGGAGACTTGTTCGGTCATGGTCAATAAAATCGATCCTGAAATTTCGCAGATTCGTCTGGATTTCATTCACTTTAACCTGGTGAGTTGTCTGGACTCTTATTCAATTTATAAAGTCGGTGAATTAGGGGCAACCAAACCGAAGAACGGGAGTCTGCGAAGACGACATTTTCGTGTTGAGCGCAGGAGCGTCCCGAGAACTCACCCTCTGTGGCCTCAACAGTGGACAACATGGTAATAATCATTCATTTAGAAACAAGTCTAAGTCTCTCTCGCAGCTTATTTCGACGTGGATGACATCGACACCGCCATCTCCATCGAAATGAAGTTGAACAGACGCGCGGTGTCCCGTTTATGGGAGGTCAGAGTGGTCCAAATTCCGTTCATCCACCGCGCTCCGGCTGGGTGCCTCCAGTACCATACCGGTACCATCGGTACCATCCAAACCATGAATTTCGCCGATAATGGTAGACACTTGGCCGACCAAGATTACAACATCTGTATGAGGCAAGAAGACGGCATGTGCAGTATCGCTTATGAGCCCTGTCATGAGAACTCGTTTCGAATATCCCCAAATAACAACGAAACGGCGTCTGATGAGGTCCAGGGTTCTGGAGACGGTGAAGCACGGGCTATGGATGAGTGCTCGGATAAGATCGTTCTTCCTTGTGACTCGGAGGATCTTATTATGGTAAGTTAACTGGGAGATGGTGCAGGAATAAGAATGACATTGTAGCCAAGCGATATGGGACACTGCGACTTGGTTCATTGTGGAGAGTCCCTGTGTCCCTCGGGAGAGTCGCCATGTCGAATTGAAAGTAGCGCGACTCCTTTTACTATAGGGGTGCATTTTGGACCCAGTGCGCGGGAGGCATCACCAGACGATAACTTAGGAATGTGTCTTAATTACGAACAGTTGCCATGTAACGTGTGATAATAACTTAAGCCAAATCTAGTCATTTAATAAAGTAAGTCGTACAAAGGAATGTAAGCGTGTCTTAATACTGTTGAGTCATTCTTCAGATGGGACGTCATCATGGCGATCCAAACATTCGGTTTTCACATCTTCGTCCTCGTGGACGAGGTACACGTCTTTCGATTTAACATGAATAAACCTAAAGAATTAAATAGTAAAAGTGCTTCAAACAGAAGAACTTACAGTATTAACAGAAACACCGACATTTGAGTAGCCATTGTTAAGTAGAAGATTGCATTGGGATGTGTGTGGATCGTCGCGTTGTACACTTTACTGTACATCGTGCCCGAGACCAGCGGAATTGCGTTGTCCGCCACAGCCAACACCGCCAGAGTTTTGCCTAGAAAGAAATTTTCAAATTTCACGGTGTAGTTGTGTGACATTAAATGCACTATGAATTGTCACAGACGGGAAATTTACCCTTTTCCGACGTGGCTACAAGTTTGGAGACCATACTTCTAATCACAGGTGCCACAATAGGCCCAATCGCCGCGAAAACTCCACCTAAAAACACCCTTAGCACCATCCCTCCATGGTTTTAATTCTTACCTATGTAGAAAACCCACCAGACTTTGGCAAGGGCGTAAAATATTCGCCCCACGGAGTGCGCCAAAGCTCCAATCATAATAATTATAGTGTCCCTCCACCCCAAAACTCTACTTAATAAGGGCATGGCTAAAAGAAGAAACACGTCTTGGATGGCGGACTGTACAGTTCGAAAATTACTAAACTCGCTAAAGTCCCATTTGAAGGCAAGTTGCGTGTATAAGTAGCTCATATTTTTTTCATCGCGTTGGAAAGTGTACAATGCCATCATCAAGATGAGGAGTAAGAGATAACATCTGCGGTTGTGTCGGCGCGGTTTGAATAGAGTCACCCCAGTATTGACCACGTGGTTGTAATCAAAGAAGTCGAGGAAGAGATTAGAAGCTTCAGATAGAGGCTTCTGGCGTTTGTTCGTTCTCCAATCTAATCGGAAGAATGTGTAAATGATTGCAAGAACCAGCAATGCTACGTTGATGCCGAACATGACGGCGTATGAGTGATTCACGACTTGATTGAATAAAACTTTGCCCAAAGCAATCCCTGTGGGCATTGTGGCTAAATAACAGACTTCTAGTAAAGTCACTCTCATGGTCCTACTCTTCTCTGATGAAATATCAACTAGATATGTGAACGCAGCGGCAAAAATCGCCACATCTGCGCCAGTAAAAGCCATGGGAAGCGTGGCGGTGTACACCACATACTCCAATGGCCAGGTTTCTTGAGTAGCGTTGACCACAATCATCACTGAGTAATACAATTTCCCTATTAAACCTATGAGGAGTGGTAACTTTCGCCCTCTTTTATCAGACCACGCTCCCATAAACAGTGCGAGGATGATGGGGCCTCCATGTCCCGCCACGTCGTTCCACAAGATGAAATCTGACACGGTAATCTAAAGGTTGTTAGTAAGAAGTCACAGAGCGGTTTCTTCTTACCTGGACTTCTTTATTGAGGTCTTTGTAGTCATCAGCAGTCAAGTTGTTACAAATTGTTTCGTTTAGCCCGTGGTTCACACGACAAGCTTTATTGACGAAAAACGCCTGTTCTACTACTGAAGTGGTCATGAAAGCCATCATGTAGAGGACCATGGTGGGTTCTACAGTGACCAAACTGAGATAGTAGAGAAATTTGTTGCGATGTGGGGAGGAGCGCCATGGTTCAGCGTCCGGCATCTACGAAAAACGTGGTAAAACTGTTAATTCTCCAGTAGAGAAAAATATGAAGTTATATAACAGTATTTCTTGTATTGCGACGAAGGGGCTGTCTTTTATAGAAATAAAAGGACTTACGGCGCAGTTTTCGTCACCAGCCCCAAAATGGGGTAAAGTTGCGAATTTCCGCTGAAATACACATGTTTTTAGAGTTTTGAGGTTACTATTTCAAATTGCTGTCAGTATCACTGTCACCTTGGCAACGTCACTGAAAATTGTGTTTTGGACCTACTAGGGCTTCAATAATAACCTACCAGTGGGATAATTACCTACTGCGTGTTCAAATTTCAGAAAAACAGATCCGGATTAAACGATTTGTGCATAAAAAAGTCATAATTCCTTGAGAAAATTAACGTTTTGTTACCTTTTCTGATGTAATGCCGTATTTGCACCAGAAGAAATCCACAAAAACTTATTATGTGCACCTGTTATGCCAACGTATTCTGAAATAATGACTAATTTGCATTATTTTGCTAATACATGCAATAAAAACAAGAAGTGGTTATAATGCGGTATAATTACTTGCATAAATAGCATAATTTGTGTATCTAAAGAATGTATTCCTGGAACTAGATGGTTATCATGTAATTAAAACTGAGCGATTGGAACCTTTTGCCAATGTTTATCAGAGCCGTACGATGATATTTTTACTCTCAGATGGTCGATTTCCGGTCAAACAGAATATAGGTGGACTTTTAAAAACACTAAAATATTTCAAGTTCTAATCAAATTGTCTAAATTATGGGTCCAAAACAAACACATTGTTGGTCAGAGCTCTACTTTTTTTTTTGTTTATTTTAGAATATTAATCAGTTTTTGTGAGGGCTCAAAATGTCTTGATTTTACCTGACTCAGATCCTTTAAATAGAATTCACATTCACACATCTGACCCGATAAAAAGTATGAAAATCTAAATACAATATCAATGAAATAACTCAATTATATTAGATGTTTGTTTATCAAAAATTATGTAAATTCCGTCCAATTATTATCAATTCCTGTCAAGGCTATGAGACAAATTACGAAAAAATGCAAACTTTGAAGTACGAAAAACAAAAGTGGCACATACCGATTTTATTATATTCTCTGTTGACAGCATTTCAGCATTTATTCTTTTGGCGAGGAGAAAAGTTTGCACAACTACAAACAACAAAAATAAAAGATTAAGAAATAAACGTGAGGAGATAAAGGTCATTATTACAGATAATTTATTCTCTCATCTTAAAATTAAATTCGACACGATAATTTGAAGATATAAAAACAGCTTGTCGCGACTGTTAGTTTAGACTTGTTCTTGTGCGTGGTCAACATACCTCGAAATCGTACAACTTCAAACGATAAGTTGCATAGTTCCACTCACATCAATCACGATAACAATTAATGTCTCAATCTGTTAGATCACATGCTTCTATAATTTATCTGTAATTTATTCTTACTTCTTGTCTAGAAACAAATGTTGGCTTACCTCGCTCGTGTTATCTCTACAACTGTCGAATTTAAGTGAATTTTTATGTAGAAAGGACTTATCATTTCATAGACAGCACTAAAAACTATTGTTCTGTTAATCACAATTATTACGAATAAAGAACTACCAGTGTTGTAATCAAACGAGTCTACTTTTTGTGGCTTTATCAGACAGTACCATGAACTTTGACATTGAAATTAGAGTGTAATCATTTATCAAATAAAACTTTCCTGTACTACTTTACAAATAAAAAACAATCGATTTAGTAAACTATATTATAAAGCAAACATTCGTAATAACTTAGTTAAGCAGTAGCTTGAAGGTGTTTATGCACGCACTCTTCTTTATTAATAAGATGAGTAGTTTTATTGACCAGTTGCATGAGTGAAGACAAGTCGTGAGACCAATCATTGAGGACATCACTCGGATCTTTGCTCTGTTGGAAGTGAACAACTCCTGAAGGCCTATCCGTCTTCGCTTGTACACTCTTACTAACAACCATCTGCGACAAGAACTCTTCAGTTTCCCCAGCGGACAACCCCAAGAGCTCTGCCATCCTAGAAATCTTGATGCGAGTGTAATACTTAGCCATCACACGAATATTGTGCTCAACAACGCGGTTCCTGAAAACCAACAATTAAAATTTGTTTCTCAACTTCCATCAAACCCACTTTAAGTCGCCCCAGCGCTTCTTCGCTTGTTCATTCCCGCTGAAGACTGGAGTTGATTTGAGTTCTTCTCCGTAAATCTCGCAGAGTCCAGACCACTTGATCAGTTCAGAAGTTGTGAATAACTTTAAGAGTTGTTTGTACGTTGGGATCTCCTCGAGGACTTTATCTTGCAACACGCGGTAGGTTAAATCAGATTGTTCATTGTCATGAGGGGCGAGGACTAAGTACAGAACAACAGCACGCGCCGCGGCTTGTTTTTCAGTTGAATCTGATTGGATGTTAGGAGTATTTAAGACAGCTCGGTAGTGTTTACAGGTGGCTAAGTAAGATCCTTCATGCTGGTCTAACTCCATCATCAGTCTGTAATACTTCAACTTCAAATCTTGTGTGCCCTCATCATCAAAGAACTTCGTGTTGATCTTTTTAGAAATGATTTGAGTTCTTATGTAGTCCTGCTTTGCCAAACACAACCTCATTTGCTCTAGAATCAACTCGACTTTCTCCCGTTTTTCCATCGAGCCGTAAGTCTCCACTTGCAGTTCCTGGATGATGTTGGCAGCCTCTGTAATATCACCCTCTTCTTCCCGGATCTTTGCCAACTTATGAGTCAGTCGCGCTCTTTCAACCTCCACGTAAATTTTCCCTTCTGTAACTTGTCTCAAAGTATCAATCAACTTGATCATAGTTTCTTTATCAGGAGTCTGATCCACATAGGTACAACACTCTTGCACCATCTTAGCGACTGCCTGTTTCAATTGCGACCGTCTTTTAGTCAAGAGAACGACATGCTCGTTGAGAGCAGCCCAATTCTGCGCCTCTTTACAAATTTGGACGATTGCCACCAAAACGCGCCCGGTGGAAATCATATCAGCTCCAGTCCTTGTCTGTTTTTCTAGAGCGAGAAGTTGGTCGAGAGCGTCGTGGAGTTTGCCTGATTTTGCCAGTTTTTGGCACTCGGGGATCTTGTCGTCGCAGGTGGAGCTGTAATCCACCTCCATTTTGACGATTTTGCCGGAGTCTGTGGCTATGTTTTCCATGGTGATGCTTTCACTGGAAAAGACAGGGGGCGGATTAGCGGAGGGCCAGAACCCCTCATAAAATCGTAGATTTTTACAGAGCCACAGATTTGTAGTCCAACACTTTGTTTGAGGGTAAATAAACGATTAATAATCATAAAAAACTTGTTTAAGTTACACTGTTGGTCTAACCTCAAACTAAATTTCGTGGTGTTACGACTGTAGCAACAATTTTGGAACAAAAACTGGTTAAAAACAATCACTGAGTAAGCCGAATGGTTTTTAACAAAAGAATACTTACATGAGAACTGAACTATTCGACGATTTCTTCAAAAACGAAAATATTTGCCAGTCATCAACAACACAACACGATTTTTGACGTTTGACACGTTTGACACTAGAGTTACCAACGGTTGGCAGTTCTGGGGGAGGTCATAATCGCTAAATTATCGCTATAAAATAACAGGAATTAGAATTAAAACCGCTGTAAAAAGCTGTAATAAAAACCGATGTTGGTTTATTACGCGGATTAGCCTTGAGTTTGTTTGTAATATAATAATCCCACTCAGTTACTAAAACTTCAGTTGGCGAGCCTGCACTTTGACAGTAACGATTTACCGATGACAAATAAATTATGTTAATTAAATTCCTGTGAATTAATCGACAATTTAAAGGAAGTTTGTTGTCAAGTGGTTCCAATTATAGAAAATCGATCTGTGAGCTGGTCTCAACGGGTGACACTTAAAGATTGTCATGTACTAACATGGAACAGAAAGGTAGGAATGATTTGTAATATTTGGAGCTGCCATTTACGCGATTGTTTGGATTTACAGATTAACAGCTTGTTGTAGCTTGTTACTAACACCTTGTAAACATGAGCAAAAAAGAGGGTAAAATTACATTAGGAATGTTAAAAGGTAAAAGGTATATGTCGTGTGTTGTGACACTTTTTTCATAGTTTCTCACGCTTTGTAGAAAATGTGCTGTTTTTATATTCGTAGTTTTGTTGCTAGTTTGTGGATGTTCAGTTTGTGTTTCTTGTAGGTAAACCTGTAACGACTTCTGTGCCATCAATTTCTATAAAATTTCACGCAAATGCTGAACAATTAGAGGAGCTATATGCTAGTGATGAAGAGCACACTAATGACTCGTCAGTGGGGACGACGGGGACTTCAGGTATTGTTGCAATACTTCGTTAGAATAATTAAAAAAAAATCGTTTATTACAACACGATTCGCTCCACACTTCTGACGCAATGTTGAAGGTTAAATAATTATTATAATGACTCAGTACTTTTTCAAATATTTGTTCAGAAGGGGACTTACCAAAGGGACTTCTTTTTTCATAGCACTAGCACTAACCTGCACAAATATTTACCAGAAGTATAATCGGAAATTGCGGTATATTGACCTCTTAAAACCAATCAATGTGCAAATAAAATTATCGATCAATTCAAGAAGGAAATATCGGATGAGACTCTCGTAATCAGATGTTGCGAAATGTTGCTAAAAAAAAGTTGGCCTTCATAGAACAATACCATTTGGGTTGCTATTGCAGTGGGCTTAAATTAAAGCGAATATTGGCCTTATCAATATGAGAAAAACTATTTGTTTGTAAATGTTGGTTTAAGTCTATTACGTAGTTACTAAAATAAACATACAGAAGATATTTATGTACACACGTTTGTTTACTTCAGCCGAAAGTAATTTCGAAAGAATGTGGCAGTGACATTGCAAACGCCAAGAAAAATGAGTAAGTTAAAAATCTGGTTAATAATAAGTCATTGAAATGAATCTGTCTGGCGAACAGGATATGATGAAAAATTTGATTAAACTCTCGAGATTGGTATAAAATTATAGTAAACCGACCCGTTTTTTCAATTTTTTAAAATAGAATTATCTAAGGTGGTACTCAACCAACATGTAACATTGCGTGTCTATCGCTAAATGAAGGTCTTGCATTGTACATAAAACAACTTGAATTAAACGATAAGCCCCCTTTTTACGTTGTAGGAGCCAGCGACGCTGAAAGCAGCCCCCTGAAATACCTCCCCCGTTTGGTGAAACGTTCGACAAGCATAGACATCACCCCCCACACTGCCCTAGATGCTGCTTCTTCACCGTCCGATCCCTGGCGGTTTTTCACAGACATCAAAGGCAAAATTACCAAAAGCGTGGAAGAAAAAATCACCGAAATCAAGTCGCGAAACCAGGAAGAAGGGTCACCGTTCAAAAGCAAATCCGTTAAAGACAGTAAAGACAATTCCAGCGTGTCGGACTCGGAGGAGTTGTCTGAAAGCAGTATATCAAAGACTTGTGGTTTAATCTCCACCACTGAAGGTGCTGAAATGTCAAGCGACGACGATACCCCTTCCATTGAAAAAGACAAGAAGACTGAAGACCGAGCCAAAACTGTCGCGCTGGGGACTCCTACTGGTTTGCGACAACGTTTCCGTCTTCTCAAATCAAAAACTGCGAAAGAAGGGACGATAAGTCGAGCGGGGTTGGTGAATTTGTATCATATTAACACGGAGAAAGTAGAACAGGCGTTGCCGGAAGAGACAGATATTGAGAGCGCGGTGGATGCTTTGGAGGATTCCAATTTGACTGACATTAATAGCGAGAAAGTGTTGAAAGAAATTGAACAACACGTTGAGAATATCAAAGTTGATGACGACAGTGTCATCAATGTTAAAGAAGTGAGCGGGAGCGAATTCAAAGACATCCAATGGTCGACGAAACTGCCAAAAACCGTCTATGCTCCTGTGGGGTTTGTCGATTTGAGAGCGAAAGCCGAGGCAAGAAAACGAAGCTCCTGGTGGTGAGTAAAGACTTCTTCCATCTCCCTTCTAGTTTGATGTTTCAGGCCAATATTGATCATCGTAGCATTCTTGGCCAGCTACCTCCTTGTCCATTCCTACTCAAATTATTTAGCAGGGCTCATGATAGGTGTTACTATAACTTACTTCATGTTTTATATCAAATCACAATTAGACACTCCTTTAAATCCCGCGATTGTAATGCCCGCTCAGGAAATCTTAGAAGTACTAGCCGTGCCAGAGTTCCAACCCTTGACTAAATACGAGGGGTGGGTTAACGAATTCCCGGCAAAGTACAACCCTCACACGTATCACATAAGTCAAACCCAATCTGTTTTTCTTCGGCTGCAAGGAAACCTCCTGCGTGTGAGCCACACAAGGAGTAAAGTACCGAAAAGGGCACTTTGGAACGAACCTAAAATAAAACCAACCTTCACCCATCACAGAATTTATAATCTTTTGCATGCTCAAATCAATCTATTACCAGACGGTCTGGCTAAGAAACGACACTGGAGCAAGAAATATCCGATTTGTGTAACTTTGAGTAAAGACCAGATGCAGTTTGAGCAGCCAAAGGATGATGAGAGTGAAGAGAAACCTGCAAGTGTCAACCTGAAGCCTAAGCGATTCGGTTTCACGAAGAAGAAGAGGTCGCAAACTTTGGTACGATATTTTTACCATCTAATAAAATAGTACAATGTTAAATCCACAGAGGTTCAGTAAGTTGAGCGAAGAAAACGAAGAGTTTGATCTGGACTCTGACAACTCCCGAGGGAGCAGTCCGTCGCCTCTTTCCCAGGACGACTCTGAATGTCCACTGGATGAAGAACAACAGAAAAACTTCGATGAGGCTCTTCAGGACAATCTCGGGAAAGACGACGAGGATGTTTTCGACGATGATTTTGACGCTCTTCCCGAGGATTGGACGACAGTTTCAGCAACTGATGTAAGTTCGGATTGAGTCAAATTGAGCTCATTTGGTGTTGTAGGATGACAGTCCGACGACAACTAAACTGTACATTTTCGGCCGCACGGATAGAGAGAAAGAAGACTGGTTTAGAAGACTGATGGCTGCGACTCATGAAGGGGCCCAAGGGTCCTCTTTGACCGAAACTGCTCCGGTGGACACGTCAGTATCGCACACTTTGCTCGCCAAGGCCATGACCGAGACAGATTACATCAAATACATGTTGATTTTCAATAAGGTGCCTCTGTGTTCTGGTGTCGAGTACCCCCATGATTATCAGGTCCTTTCCTTAACCGTTCACACCTATCACACCACAGCCCCAATTTACCAACCGTCATCTTAATCGTGATTTTGCAGGGCAAGAAGAGCAAGAATGAAGACGAAGAAGTATCGCCTTCTGACGTTCAGTGGATTAATGCCTTCGCAGGAAGGGTACTATTCGATTGTTTACGCGACGACACATTCACTCAACGCGTCAAAGACAAAATCCAACGGAAATTGTCCTCAATTAAGCTTCCGTATTTCATCGAGGATCTCGTGGTGACGGAGTTGTCGCTGGGACAAACCCCTCCTTTGATCCATAGAGCCAGCAAACCGGTGATTGATGAAAGAGGGTTGTGGATTGATTTAGACGTCACTTATGAAGGGTTGATTGTTTTGATATTACAAACTAAAGTGAATTTAATGAAGCTGAAACAACCCCAGACAAACGGTGAGTAAGTCCCTGTCACCTTCCCTCATCCTTGATCCTCCAAATAGATAATGTGAAGCAACAATTTCTTTGTCTGCATATAGAAATTAACAAGGAAATGGAGAAGTCGGCAATGTTCAACTCGGACGTGGAAGACTCCGCTGAGAGCACCTCAGATGATGAGGCAATGTCCATGTTTCAAAATGCACCGGTTTTGGATGGTCAGGGTGTCCCGGTTCAGGGTTTGGGGGGTAGTAGCACCACTAGCAAGAAATTTATGAAGATGGTGGATAAAATAGCGGAATCAAAGTTTTTCCAAGCCGCCACCGAATATCGGTACATAAAAAAAGCGATGGAAGGAGTGTCAAACACTGATCTTAGACTAAAAGTTGAAGTTAAAGAATTGGTAGGGACTCTAGTTCTTAATATTCCCCCGCCTCCAAGTGATCGAGTTTGGATCGGATTTAGACCTACACCTGATTTGGCCCTTTCAGCACAACCTATCGTAGGTGAAAGGAATATAACTTACCTGCGCGTTACTACGTGGATAGAGAAGAAATTACTTTTGGAATTCCAAGTAAGGGAACTTCTTTTTTGCGTGGTCCTAATTCTCTTTTGTAGAAATTAATGGTGATACCAAATATGGAAGACTTTATTGTACCTGTTATGAGTCCAAAATTGCCAGAGTAAAAATCTTATGACTTTATTAGTTACCTAATGTTGGTGATACAGCTACAGGGCACTTGTTTTTGTACCTTGTCTAGTCTACCACATCTGTGTGATGTTAGTGAAATATATCCTCCACTGATTTCCTGGCTGTCAGACTGTTATGTTTATTTCAAACACGAAATGTAATTTTGTAATTTTCTACCAAAGGACCAATCTGGTGTTTACTAAATGTTTGCTGTGAATTAATTGTTAGACGAATTGTTTTTGAAGTATTTTTATAGGATTGATAGAATTTTTTTAATCAACTTCCTAAGGACAATCCATGGTTCTGTGACACTCAGACCCGTTGATTATGTATTGCATTTAAAGTACTTAGTTACTTTAGTCTTTTATTAATTTATCTTATTTTACATTGTATTTAAATTAATAAAACTTGTTTATGACAATACAACCGGATGTTGCATTCTGTGACCTTTTAAACAATCAACTGAGCAAAACCGATTTCCCAAGTACTCAAAAGGAACTTTACCCGTCATATCTTGAGCACACAAAAAGCACCGAGCAATCACCACCCCCGATTGGCTAAGAATCCTCCTTTCAGCCGCCAAAGCTCGCTTCTCCCGATCGCTCAGTTTTAAGAACCGTTGCTGTTCGTTGTCTTCCTTCTTTTTTATTTCATTTTCCTTCCGCTTGATCTTTTCCTTTTCTTTCTTCACTTTGCGTTGAGCTTTCTTCTTTTCACTCAGTTCTTCAGGTGTCAAGACATTCGTGGGGATTTGCGCTTTGTTGTAGCTGTACCTGTCGGGATTGTCTCTAGCGAACTGTTTTAAGGCCTCTCGAACATCTTTACTCTGAGTACTCGTGTAGGCAGTCTGTTGCTTGACGTTCTTAAGACATGGATTCGCGTCATTCTTCAATAAAAACTCCATAGTCTCCACTTGTTCATTCATGGCAGCGACGTGCAACAACGTGTTTCCGTTCTCATCTAAAACTTCATTGACGAAGCCGGTTTTCTCTCCCGTTTCTTCTACCTTCAAGAAGTTCTCCAGGAGTTGGTTGAGCTTCTCGATGTTTCCCCTGGCGAGAATGTCAACGAGCTCCTTTTTCCTCTGCTCCTCTTGTTCTTTCAACTTCTTTGCTTTGCTCTTCTTGGGTTTTTTCTTAGAAGTTTTGCGTTGTTGCGGTGTTAAACTATCTTGGAATTCTTCAAGACCCTCGAAGGAGATCTCATGGGCTTCCGTGGACAAGTCAAGATCCTCTTCGTCTTCCGAGCTTTCTGATGACTGGAGGATTGGTAGTGGGCGCTCTACAATTTCCCTAGACTTGGCTCTGTTTATACAACTAGATTTCACCTTGGAGCGCTTGGAGTTCTGCTCTGTTACTTTTCGGCGTGTGAACTGCTCAACAGCTGACTCTATAGAATCTACAAAGAAAAGACTAAAGAAACGAAACTTTAAGTAATAAAAGACGGACCGTAGACATGCGCTACTGTTAGCAAAGAGTGCACTCTTTTAACCTCCGCGAAAGTCGCTCTCCTCGTACTAAAAGGCACAGTTCTTAGTCTGGTATCATTCCGATTCAACAAAGGGGCGTTGCCACCAAACAGCACCGTCCTATTGTGTGGTCCCGCCGCCCTGTATATTATTAAGCTACACCCATCCAACTCGCTTTGCCACGCCTCCATTATACTTTTAACGTGCTGAGAGAGCGCTTGCTCGTTGTACCGCCTCAACGAAGCTCCGGCACTTTTCGGGTGTGAACCTCCACTTTTGCTATCACGTGAGGATTGGGCCCCGCCTTGACCCGCCCTCACCGTATAACAATGGAATGTTTTATGCAAAATCGCTTCGTTTTTGTTGAAAATGGCGCCGGCGAAATGCCCGCCCCCGAGCATAAAAATCGCCCATTTCTGGTTTTTGATGCAGCAGTGGCGGAGGCGAGAACTGAGGACTTCGTCGGTTAGTTCTTCCTTTGGACACAAAATGAGTTTCTGTGGGGGTGTGGTCAATCAAACTTACTTTCTTGTCGTAGAGGAGACATGCGTACATTGAAAAGACTCTTCCGGTTGAGTTTTGTAAGAAGATTTTACCCTGAGCTGTGGCGTAAGTGTCTAGAGTGTCCTCTTTTTCAGAGTCTGAGCCAGAGATGCTAGATAAGTCATCTAAAAGTTTGAACAGAGGAGTAAAAGAAGATGTGATTGGTTGAGGAGTAACCGTGAGTTGTCTTCTCGTCAAACTCTTCTTCGCTTATTGGTTGTTTCTGAACGAGGGACTGTCTCAGGTTGTACCGGTGCCAGTCTAGTTTGTAATGCTCCCGCTGCTGGTTTAGAGTCTCAAAGTTTACGCGGCAGTAAGAGCACGACAGAGAAGTGTTTTTCTCGGGGGACCAGTCTTTTTTAGACAAGTCTTCATCGTCTAGAGAGAAATGAAAATAATCAAAAAACCGGCGCCTCCACCATTTTTGTTACTGGAAATTCTGGTATTTTGGAAAGAAAATTTTGTTTGTAAATCGTTTCCCGGGCCAAAATACAGGGTGGCCCATCTAAGACTTTCGGGCTCAATATCTTTGTTATTTATGAACGGATTTTTCCAAAATTTAAAATATAATTTCTTGAATAGGTAAGGATGATATGACATTACCAGCGTCATCCTTGTCTTAAAAATGTTAATTTTACTTGTCTTAGTTTAAATTTTAATTAGTTAAAAGTTATGTCATTTTATAAAACAGCAATAATTATACGCGTGTGCCAAAAATCAACCGTCTAGCAAGTCAAGTTGCCGAGAAAAAGACAAAAAAGGACCTCAACATTTCCAAAAGATACTAACTGATAGTCGGCTATGAAACAATTGACTTCTACAGCGAGTTTAGATTTTGGACATCCCTGACTTGTTGATGAATCCGTGACATTCATGACATTTGTGACATTCATTTGAGGTTATGTTTATTTTTGAGCATTATGATGAGGACTATTGATTTAAACATGCACATTCACGATTTTTTATCTCGATCTTTTAGTAACTAATCACAATGCATTGAACCGAGCATCGTTTCTCGACATTTGTGATATTTCTCGTTCGAGGTTATGTTTACTTTTAAGCATGATGATGAATATCATTCATTTAAACTTGCGCAGAACGATTTATCCCGATCTTTTGAAATTGAAAACTAATCACAATGCATCAGACAGCGTTTTGGTGCAAAAATTTCATAGGCACAAGGAAATGTGAGCGAAAAACTTGTTGAAAGTTGGTCGTCCAGAAAAATGATTGCAGAATGGTTCGTTATGAGGTGCAACTAGTATTCACGACTTCTTTAGCACTGTCACAGGTTTATTGGAAATGGAAATTCAGTGACACGTATGCAGTGAAGCGATTTGACTCATTTATGATTGCATTTGCGTTAAAACAGTACTCTCATTTATGATGGAGACAGAATTAGATGATCACAATACTTTACTTTGATTAACAAATAATTTGTTACAAGGTATTTTATTGTAAGGTATGTACAAAGTTTTAACAGTGAATAAACTATACCAGTGACAATTATAGCAATGTAACACCATATTTTCTACAATAGCAATGAACGAATGTACAAAAATTTACAAATGTATCAGATATTTACACTGTTACAACATGTCTCTGTACTTTGGACATTTATAACAAGTGCAAATAATGCTGGAATATTGTAAGCGTTTGGTCACTGCCATTTTGCTTGTTGGCGATGCGATGAGATTTGGCTTTTTTTTACTAGCAACTCATTTCTTGAACTTTCTTGTAACGAAATGGACACAAACAATTAGGGGCAGCATAAGTTTTTGGATATGTTCTGTGATGGCGAAGAATGAAATTTGAAGCCCCTTGGTCCGAGCAAATCGCTTGTCGCTTTCAACTGGAACAATTGCTTCGATGATACTAGTCATTTTCCTTCGCTGAACACTTACCATGTAATGTTGCGGCGACTCTTCATCGAATTCATCAACAAGCAGGGTTTTGCACTTTTAGCAGCTTGGTTACTGTCCGTCAAACATATCCACCCATGTTAGAAGAATCCAAGTGGCATAGTCGTTCATGGTGGTCAACAACACCGTCCAGAACGTTCTGCAATCGTTCTTAATGCTTGCAGCAGGGTACGATAGGGTGTCAATAAGAGTCCTTTACATGTTTTCATCTTTTGGCGGTTCATTGAGAAAAAACAGGTTCAATATTGAAAGTAACAGTCCGTGTTGAAGTACTGCATCATTTTCAGTGTGTTGCTTTCAGTCTTGTTCGTCTTTTTTCACTCGTCCAAGTTATTAATTGGTTGTTTAAAGAATTATCCCATTGAAAGAGTCGACCGACGATACTTTGTTAGAAATATCATGTGTGCAATTTTCATTAGAACGCAGTTATAAATGATGTTCATTGTCATTTTGTTTCATTTTTTTCTTGCACTACTTCTTTGACTCGTTATTCTTTCTTAGTGAGAAATTGTCTTGATACCGTGCAAGCACATTTTTTATATGATAATAGAGGGGGTATAGTGGTCCTAGATCGTTAGGTAGTTCGCAAGGTTTGTTGAAGCAACAAATACAAGTCGCAACATCATGCACCATATTCAGTTCGAAAACACGAATCTGAAATATCAGATGTAAAC
Source organism: Gnatocerus cornutus (assembly GCA_029298725.1). Taxonomy (NCBI): domain Eukaryota; kingdom Metazoa; phylum Arthropoda; class Insecta; order Coleoptera; family Tenebrionidae; genus Gnatocerus; species Gnatocerus cornutus. The sequence continues at coordinate 16,205,494 of CM055515.1, forward strand.
AGTGTTCCTACAATTTGCAATGACCTTAGAAAATGTAACTCACTATTATGCGTTTTTGGTGATCCAAAACCGCTTAGTTGTCGGTAAGCACATGTATCTGATTTCCATATTACTTATACGTCTTGGTATCATTAGTTGGTTTCCTATTCAAAGTTTCATTTGCTAATCTTTCGAAACGGAATATTAATGGTACTGTACGACCAATTTGGACTTGAAAAAACTTTCTTGATAACACCTTTTAGCATGGCGGTCTTGAAAGTGTGCAGAATTGTGCCTACATTTGTCGATTCGACTTTGTTTCTACAAATCATAATTGAAACATACGAATTTATTAGTCGCATAGCCACTAAATACCACAAAACTCCGTTTTGACATGGGTAAGCTTGTCTTTGCCGTTGCTCCTGTAGGTTCTAAGCCACTCAACGATACAGCATTCTTCGTTACTTTTGCATACCAACTATACCGACTGCACCAGCATTTTTCGATAGCAGCACTACGTCCTAGATTTCATACGTATTGTGAACCAATTTTGACTTCTTGACTACGGCAGTTCACATATTGGAGCTTCGAGCTTAATCTACTTTGGATTAATGACATTATTAAACAAAAGAAAAATGTTAAAAGTATCTAGTACCATACATTTTATAGGCGCGGTAAAGAAGTTTGCCGAAAAAGGATGAAATCAGCTAATTCTGTCTCCATCATAATTGAAATAACTGTTTTAACGTAAATGCAATCATAAATGAGTCAAATCGCTTCACTGCATACGTGTCACTGAATTTCCATTTCCAATAAACCAGTGACATTTCTAAAGAAGTCGTGAATTCTAGTTGCACCTCATAGCAAACCAATCTGCAATCATTTTTCTGGTGATAACCAACTTTCAACAAGTTTTTTTACTCACATTTCCTTGTGCCTACGCATTTTTTGCACCAAAACGTTGTCTGATACATTGTGATTAGTTTCCAATTTCAAAAGATCGAGATAAATCGTTCTGCGCAAGTTTAAATCAATGATTTTCATCATCATGCTCAAAAGTAAACATAACCTCAAATGAGAAATATTACAAATGTCAAGAACGTCACTGACGTCAGCGATTATTGACAGACCGAACGCAGGGATGTCCAAAATTGGGCGTGGGAAATTATTTTTTTCATAGCCGACTATGATTTTGCATCTTTTGGAAATGTTGAGGGTCTTTTTTCTCTTTTTCTCGGCAACTTGACTAGCTAGACGGTTAAGTTTTGGCACACTCGGATAATTATTGATGTTTTATAAAATGACATAAATCTTAACTAATTAAAATTTAAAATAAGACAAGTAAAATTAACATTTTTAAGACAAGGATGACGCTGGTAATGTCACATCATCCTTACCTATTCAAGAAATTATATTTAAAAATTTTTTAAAATCCGTTCATAAATGACAAAGATATTGAGCCCGAAAGTCTTAGATGGGCCACCCTGTATATGCATCACCACCAATTACTAATTTTTGTAAAGTTGCGCAACTTTTCTTATGACGTCAAAACTGCCCCAAATCTCTGGAGAATTTAAACAGTGTCTCAAACGCGATCAATTGTGGTGCGAAAATTGAAAAAGGTTTCATTAGAATTTCAATTACAATAAAAAGAGCGAAACATTTGTTCAGTTTATAATAAAACAAATAAAAAAAAAACTTACCTGGTCTGGTGTCGCTATTGTCTAACAAAACACTCTTGATTTGATCCTTTACCACGGAATTAAATTTTGCTTCAAAAATTTGTAAAACTTCCATTTTTTGAGCCCTGAAACCAACAAAACACGTGTTTACAGACTGGTGCTTTGAACCAAAATGAGCAATATTGTGAAATAAGTATCAACTTGAAAGTAGTACCAACTTGGCGAATAAAACGAACTAAGAATGTTGGTACACGTTTATTGCAATTCCACTTCATTTAATATAAATAAAAATGTTAATGTTTATAATATAAAACAACTCCTGTGAAGTTAATCCTACTTTCTGACCAAAGTATATAAAAATAAAATCTCATTTGTATAAATAAATAATTAAGAATATTCAATCTTGACATCTCTCCAAAACATGTAAGCTGCCACTAAAATCCCCATGACGACGGCGAAGACGTAATTTAAATGAAAAGAGTGCCCTGACTTGGTCCTAAAACAATTGGTTAGTTCATTGCTACCAACTATACAATTCCCTACTTGTATTTGGTGGGTGAAAATGGGCTAGGGGGCTGAATTCCAGGGACATGCGAGTCTAAATAAACCATCATCCAAGTAAAATACGTGGTTAGAGCCCCACACAGTACTGGCAACCAAAATTCGCTGTATTTCACTACATTTTTCCAGTAATAGTGATACATAATTTGTCCCTCCTCATTGATGACTTCAATGAGACCCAAGCGGGGCTCAACAAAAAACTTTCTGATGTCATCTTCTGCAAGAAGAGGGTTATTCTTCATGTTACGAGTTTAAACACACTTACGATTTGCGAAGTAAACTTTCCCTGCGATCACAACAAGAGACACCACTAATCCGACTATTGCAAGCCTCCATTCGCTTAGAACAGGCTTTTCTGTTTTGAGATGTGAACGCGGGGTACTTTGGTACGGAGAGAACGAGAATTTTTGGCGCAACATCGCGATTTTTCCAAAATTTTGTAGAAATGACTTACCAACTTGACATTTGTGGTCGTTGACCAAGCTACGACTTACTTCGTTCTGTCAAAACTGTCGAAATTGATGGCCACGTGACCAAGTTCGGACCAATGAGAGAGCGTGTGAAGTTGAGAAACGTGTCTTTGATTAGACCAGGGTTTTCTACGTGTGGTGCCGCCAAGTATTAACATAAGAACATCGCACGTTGACTCATCAGTCATAACCGGTGCTCTCGTGCCGAGAATGTTCGTTTTTTCGTCTTGAAGCAATAATCGGTTACGGTAACAATGGCAACGTACAAAGAAGTAGGCGTCGGGGATTTTGTCCTCTTGGATAAAATCGATTTAGAAAATTTCATGAAAAATCTAGAGCTTAGGTAAGTCAACTTATTAATAGGGTGGGACTATGACAGTGACAGGTGTCTTTTGTTTAATAACAATAAAGGCACGCTTCGGCGGTCAATCATCCGATTGGTTTTGCGGTTGATTTTTGAATTTTTTACACCAATCTGGGTTTCATGCTGTCATTAGCTGATTAGCCAATTATATTTCTGCATTGGCATAACGAAGTAGGCAGAATTTCAAATATTTCCTTTCGAATGTGTAATTTGACGGGAACATACTAGACCGATCCCAATTAAAGAGTAACTGACCTGGCTGTATTAAACCAAGACGGAGATCTTGACCTCTTCTCCCACGGACTTCGTGACTTAAAACAGCAATGCAATTTCAATAAAATTTATCTTACATCATCAAGCGATCACTCAAAAAATAAAATCATTCGTTTATCTTATCATTTAATACTGTTTGATCTAAAGTGGATTTCTTAGTATTAAAATTCCGTTGGATACGCCAATGAGTGACTTAAGCCACATGTGTTCAATTCTGGTGTGAACGCCTTTATGCCATTCCATAAATATCATCACTGCTTTCATTACACAAGAGACAAGACTTTCTTTACTGTGCTGGAAATGATGGGATGAAATGACTCATTTATGTCAAATTAAGCCTAATCAGCATAATCATTCCACTTTATTACGCAAATAATACTAAAACTTAATCTTTAAACAATTAATTGTAATACTTCTTGTGGTTTATGCTTTAGTCACAGCTTGTTTGCTTTTCTGAATCATAATTTTCACGATGATGTCATCGTTTAATATTCAATACTAATTTGTACTTTGTTTTAACCTGCTGCTACAGTCAGCTTTCTTTTTAGTAATAATTAAGATCAGGGATTAGTCAGAGATGATGATATCTACTCTTTGGCAAATGAAAATAAATAACAGCACTGGTAGTCAGTAATAATTACTATAGTAAGCAGTAAATTATAATGACTGTCATGTAAATAAAGAATACAACGTGGATAAATTATTATAAATTATAAATGCTTTTGTCAAGATTTCATTTCAAATTATATGACGCCCATAAAAGTTTTAACGTGCAATAGGTCATGGATTTCTATCATAAACTGTACCATCGTTGAATTTATGGTGATGGTTATGTTATAACGTTGTATATCATATTTATCGACTGTCAGTACGGGTGGGTTAATTGAGGATTTCGAATACACAACATAATAAGACTAAACTTCTTTTTTTTTCACAAAACAATTACTCTATTTGTTTAGAATTTATGGTGGTAGTCCTGTTGACTTTAAAAAGAAAAACATACAGTCGCGAGTAACAAATTTTTGATGTCACAACTTGGACAGGTTTGATTGGTCGTTTGGAAACAACAACATGTAAATGACAATTTGACGACCAAAATATTTTGCTGCCCACTGTAATTGTGTTTCATGGCATGCTGAGATTTCAATGTGGTAATTTAAGACGTGTAGTAATGATGGCCGAAATTTTTTGCCCGCGACTGTCTAATGGCAAAATATGACATAACTCGCACTTATACCTATTTATTAGACAAGATGATAAGGAAATGGTTTATGGATAAGAAAGTGACGAAGTTTCCTGGAATAGTTTTTATCTTTGTGAATAATATCCTAACTTCCATTTAAAAATATATAAAATAAAAGAAACTTAGAATCGAAGCTCAAATTCCGAAAAACTACATTATAATGTAGACTACGTCATTTTGACGAATATTTGGCAATAAAATCGATATTTATTACAAACAAACTGATTTTATAGGGTCGGTGTCTCTAAAAAATACCATCCGATCGGATATAAACCGCAATTAAAGAGGCTTGGGGCTATGAAATTTGTTGGTAGCTCTGCTTAATTTGACAGTTTAGGTTAAAGATAGGTTAGTAGCCTTTTTAACAATTATCAAAATCATTTTAAGCGCGGTTACCAATTCATTTTCCAAAGTCTGCATGATTAGTAAAGTACATTCTTATGAAAACTGCGATTTCCGTTAAATCCTCCGGAACATAAAAACACCGGAAATAGATTTTCCAGGCCAGAATTATCACGGAAAAGCATTGTCATCGCTTTAAGGTAAAAACCGTTGAGTTTTTTCTTCTATTAGTGTGATAGAAAGTAGAAATTTAAAATATATTCCGATTTCTTTATCCTCAGATACGATAAAATTTAGGTTGAACAGGTAGATGTCATTGATGATTATTTAACCTTTAATTGCTATCGAACAAAATAGAATTTTCGGATTAAAAGATTAAAATTAAACAGTTGCAGGTATTTACGACGTGATTGTCGCACTGTATTTCTGTTTGGACTTTGTGAACTGTCATGTCCACAATTGTGCCAACATTAATTGATGTAATTTTAACTATCAAAATCAATAATCTTACCAACATGTCAAAACCAAATAATGTCAAGTCTACTTTTCTTATATTCGTCAATATTGACGTTTATCGCGACGAAAGTGTGAAAAACCCAGTTACTCACTTGTCATTTCCTCGGTGTTAACTGACGTATTTTTTATTACAAAATAAACAGCTCGTCTTTCCAACATTACAATGTTTTTATCTATGATATTACGAACAACCAGCCTGCATTAATAATAACAATTAGTCTGAGTGAAAGCTAGACTTTGCGTAATACTCGGTTATTATCTCCACAGTATATTTTTCTGCATATTTAAGTAACAGATTACTCAGTATTGCTCCAATAGGAAGTCTTACATTTACTTCGCGATAAGGTTTATTTGAAACAATTAACAATTTAAGAGAAAACGCTTAAACTTGTAGAGGAAGTATACGGAAATGTAAACATAGAAAGACAATAACAAGTCTAATTTAAATTCGCAATCAGTGCATAATGAAAGCGTCACAGTAATGTTTTTAAACAAGTTTTCCTTGTTTTTTTCGATTGGTACCTTGGCTGCATTTTTACACATCATAGGCTATTTATTACTGTGACACTTTTTCAATGAACGGAGTAAATTGAGTCATTCCGCCGACGTCAAACTCGTAAAACTCGGAATCGATAACACCTAAAATTGGCGCTAAATATAAACTACACGTTTATTTTTGTTCCAGGTTCAAAAATGGGAAAATCTACACCTACATCGGCGAAGTATGCGTTTCTGTAAATCCTTACAAAACGATGAACATCTATGATCAGAAATATGTGGATCAATACAAAGGTATTATCAGCGTGCTTAGCCTTCAAAATTATCGCTTTTGTCTTATCTCAAGAGGTAAAACCGACGATGATAAATGTTGTGCAAGTTCGTTGCCGTTTTCGGTTAATGAAAAGTTTCTTTAGTTGGCTTGCTGCTCAGGAAAAATGACTTCCCGGTTGTTGGTTTTCGTTATGCTTTAATCAACTGAGATTGTTCTGTAAGGAAAGGTTACAGGGGGGATTTTTTCACGTTCGATGAAGCAGTGACCTTTTGAAAAGCGTGCTTCCAGGGAAATGACACTCGGAGACGATTTTAAAGAGGGGCGCGATAACAAAATTAATGAAATTTATAGCCACGTAATTATCAATTTTGCACAATAACAATATATCCTTTATCTTATCAGGTGATCATCAGTAATGTTTGAATTAGAGTCAGCTTGGAAAATTAATTTCTCGGTCACATCCCAAATACAAAAATTAATGAATATGATAAAAAGAACAATTTAATACGCAACACCGACATAAGGCACTAAATTACATGACCCAAATCATTTTGGGTGTAATATGTAAAATGCAATTTCATTTTTCTAATTTTACGCAGACACACCGGAAGTTGATCGAGACAGCAATTTAGATTTTAAGTTTTCACACAGTTAATGATATTAATGAAACCTTCAGCGGAAACTTTTAATATCAGTCCTTTTACGTGTTCTTCTTTGTTGCATTGTAATTTTTTCCCATGCTGCTGTCAGTTATGTTTTGTTCGTGTTCTTTTTCCAAACAGGTCAACGACTGATAATCGTGAATTTTAATTAATACCTTCTTTTAATTCCACTCTCGTTTCAATACGATTCTTTATAGTGGCCCGATTCAGATTCCTAATGGAATTCCATAGTGTACAATTTGTTGTAGTAATTAAAGGATTCCTTTTTCGTTCACCCCCGCCAGGAATTCCTCGCATATGATAAATATTCCTTATCAGTGCGTAACATTTCATAATTAGGTAGTTTCTAAAATTATGATTCATTATCAATTAACGGGTTTTTATTAAACAGGACGGGAACTCTTCGAAAATCCACCTCACATTTTTGCCGTGGCGGATGCTTCACACAAGGTAATGCAACAACAAGGAAAGGACACTTGTATCGTAATCAGTGGCGAATCCGGGGCAGGAAAAACAGAGGCCTCTAAAATTATCATGAAGTATATCGCCGCAGTCACGAATAAAGACGGTCAAAAGGAAATAGAGAGAGTGAAAAATGTACTTCTACAGTCAAATTCCATTCTCGAGGCCTTCGGAAATGCCAAGACTAATAGAAACGATAATTCGTCGAGGTTTGGGAAGTACATGGACATACATTTCGATTTTAAAGGGGATCCGATTGGGGGGCACATCAATAAGTACCTGCTGGAGAAGTCCAGGGTCATCTACCAGCAGCAGGGGGAGAGGAATTTCCACAGCTTCTATCAGGTGGGTAAAAAAACTGAGTTTTTGGTACTCGTTTGGGTCCGCGTAATGCCACTTCATCGGGCTAGTAATGAAAGATTGCAAAAAAAAAGTTTTATCGGACTTGCCGAAGTTACATAAATATAAAATCTCTTGCCAAATTTGTTTTACTTTCGGTTTTTTTAAAAGATTGTAACTAGCTTAAAAAGATTACGATCCTGTCGGCGGGTTTGATAAGTTTAATCTTTTGGACAGGGAAATTTACAAGTGGAGGCGGTGTAGTGTAGTCAGCTATTATTGCATAAGCAGCATTGTTTTCAGTTTATGTTTATACTTCGTTTTTGTTTCGAACTTTATATTGCGTCCTTTCAGTTACTATAAAAATTCAGTTTGAATGAAAAACATGTTTATACACTAAGTGAATGATAATTATAGTCGACCACACACTATGCTGTAATCATCACTACCCGCTCTCATTATAAAAAATACTATCACAGTAAAATTAGACGTTTTAAGGCCAAAGCGATTTTAATAAAAAACTGTTTATTTAGTTTCACGATTTTTATTATTTTAGCTCCTAACTGGCTCCGACAACGACCTCCTCAAAAAACTCCACCTCACCCGCAGCCCCGACGACTTCTTCTACGTCAAACAAGGCAAAGCTGCCAAAGTGGACACAATCAACGATCGTAACGACTTCCGCGACGTCAATTCATCCCTCAACACCCTCCAGTTTTCAAAAGACGCACAAGACACCCTCTGGAGGATTGTTGCTGCAATTCTCCATTTGGGTAACCTCGAGTTTACCAATGACGGAGAGAAACTACTTATAAAAAACAAGAAGTCTATCGACACCATCGCCGAGTTGCTCCAGGTTAAGAAGGAGGAACTGTCTTCAGCTTTGTGCGAACGTGTCATTGCGGCTCGTGGTGATATCATGCGCAAAGAGCACACAGAAGCTGAGGCGAATTATGGGCGGGATGCTCTAGCTAAGGCGATTTATGAGCGCCTCTTCGGGTGGTTGGTTGATAAGATCAACGCGGCTATTGCTGTGGATGAGAAGAATTACAGTAAGAACTACAAGAGTTCGTTGATTGGGGTGTTGGATATCTACGGGTTTGAGATTTTTGATAACAACAGTTTTGAGCAGTTCTGTATTAACTACTGTAATGAGAAACTCCAGCAGTTGTTCATCGGTGAGTAACTTCTTCGCCGAGGTCTTAACTTAACAAATTTTTGTAGAGTTGGTACTGAAACAAGAACAAGAAGAGTACAACCGTGAAGGTATCGAGTGGCACCACATTGATTTCTTCAACAATCAGATCATTTGCGAGCTGGTTGAAGCTCCTCACAAAGGAATCCTGTCGATTATGGACGACGCGTCCAAAATGACAGCCGAAAAAGTCACTGATGAGCTTCTACTCGAAACGATGGACAAACAGTTGAAGAGCCACCACCACTACACTTCGAGACAGTTGAAACCAGCCGACAAAAACATGCGGCATAAAGTCGATTTTCGTATTACCCACTACGCGGGGGATGTCACCTACTGCATTACCGGCTTCCTCGACAAGAACAAGGACACGCTTTTCCAGGATTTCAAAAGGCTAATGTATAATTCCCGGGATCAGAACATGAAGGAGATGTTCCCTGAGGGATCCCAACATATTTCACAGGTAAGTGAACATACTATAAACGTATGTCTTGAGATCAATAATTCCTTAACATCATGCGTTCGCAAGTCGCTGTACGAATTTCCTTTTTTAGACAACGAAGCGCCCGCCCACTGCCGGAACTCTCTTCAAAAACTCCATGCAAGCCCTCGTGCAGAACCTGTACAGCAAAGAGCCTCACTACGTCCGCTGCATCAAACCCAACGAGTTGAAATCACCCTCAGCTTTCGACCAAGAGCGGGTGCAGCACCAAGTGAGTTACTTGGGGCTCGTCGAAAACGTCCGGGTCCGCAGAGCCGGTTTTGCCTACCGCCAGCGCTACGATCGCTTCCTCAAACGGTACAAAATGATCTCGCAATTCACCTGGCCCAACTTCCGCTCCGGCATTGATAAAGATGGCGTCAAAGTGATCATGGAAGATCGGAAATTCCACGATGACGTGAAGTACGGGAAAACGAAAGTCTTCATTCGATCTCCTAAAACTCTGTTTGCTTTGGAAGCCGCTCGCAATGAACTCATTCCGGGGATTGTGACTTTGATTCAGAAGACATGGAGAGGGTACGTTGCGAGACAGCAGTATAAGAAGATGAAGGCTTTGATGACGATGATCCAGGCTTACCGGTTGAAGAAGATGAGGACTTATATTAGTGCTTTACAAAACAAGTTTGCCAATGCCCGCAAGATGAAAGACTACGGGAAAAGCATAATGTGGCCGGCGCCTCCGGTTTCTCTTCAAAGTACCACGAGGATTTTAAAACACTTTTATAAGAGATGGCGCGCTTACATGATCTTGAGTAAGATCCCAAGAGCGGAGTGGCCGGAAATGAAGTTGAAAGTTACGGCCGCGAGCGTTTTGGTCAACAAGCGACCATCGTACGGCCTCAACAGAAAATGGGAAGGGAACTACTTGGCGAACCATGGAGAAAATAACAATTACACCACGTTCAACGACGCTGTTAACAATCTGAAGAACAGTCAACACTTTGCAAAGGTCCTTTTTTCGTCCTTCGTCACGAAGTTCAACAAATTCAACAAGTGCGCCGAGAGAGTCATCTTGGTCACTGACCAGGCTATTTACAAATTAGACAGTCTGAAGTTCAGAAACATGAAAGAGGGGACTGCTGTCAAGGATTTAACAGGAATCAGTGTGAGTCCCGGGCAAGACCAACTGATTATTTTACATTGTCTGGGAGGCAATGATCTAGTCGTTTCTCTCCATTCTCTGAAGCAAGAAGACAGAATTGGGGAGATTGTGGGGGTTATCAGCAACGCGTATTCACTGTAAGTACCAACTTGAGACAACAGGAGTGTTAATAAGACTTTGTTTTTAGATTGAAAGGCGCAGAGCTTCCCATCACCGTCAACAAAACGATTTCGTGTTCCCTCGGTGGAAAGAAACGCATGATCAACATTAACGTAACTTCAGAAGTCCAAACACCATCGTTTAAGAAAGAGGGTAACAACATTTCCTACATGTTACCAACGAACTTCGCCGTGATAGAAAATGGCCGTGACTACATAAAGCAGTAATGTCGTGCCTTTTGAAGAAGTACCTATTTTTTAGAAAATTTATTTTATACAACGAAATTTTAAACTGTTGCTGTTATGTGTTGTGCTTTTATAATGTTTTGATACTTTTGTGTACTTAATACGATCTCCAAGATCACCGCTGTTAATTTATATAAATCATTTATGGTGTCATTTCATGGCAAATTTTATCGTGTGCCGTGTTAGCAATTTTAGTACTTGTTGAGCATTCCACAATGGCATTTTGTTTAAGTATTTGAGCTTAATGGTATTATAAAAGTAATTGTATTTATTTGTATATATTCGTGCCATTTTGTTTATATTTTTGTATCGATTTTGATACATAGTCAAGCTAATACGTGCCTTAAATAAACGAAAACAAAACAAAACTGCGTTTCTTTCCTTAGGTTTATAATTAATGAAGTTTATTGATTTTGAAGGCATTAAAAGCTAATGCTGTTTGAATTCACTTTGTTCGCGTGGCTTTAACTGCGGCCGCCACGGGAAAACTTTGCAGACGACGAGAGAAATAGTGACGTAAAAACTTAAACAACTACACAAACGAACAAGCGATGAGAAGTTCGAACTTAAAAATATGTTAAAAAGCAATACGATGACGGCTACAATTTAGAAACGAAGAGAAAAGGAAGAAAAACGAAGAAAAATTCTTTTCTGTACTTTTTATTATTTGTCATGTAGATAATTATCATTTTGTAAATACTATAAACTTTTGAAAAATGCATTCAGAGTAATCAGTTTTACTACAAAAACATTACAACTGGCCCTCAAATAATTGTAGTATCTAAAAAGTTTGCATTGTTCGATAAATTCATCGGGTGATTGATAAAATCCATGTGATGCAATTAAAGATTGAAGATAGACAAATTATTATTAGTTCTTTGATGTTTTCGTATGTATGCGCGAAAAGAAGAAGATGATTGTTACTTTCGATTAACTGTGGATTCTGAATTTTTTTTCATTCCGACTTAATTTTGGATTTTTTTGGTTCTACGATTTTTTTGAATTTTAGATGGTTCGATTGATTTTAGTTTTTAGATCCTCATGGATTTTCTTGTATTTTTAGATCCTCCTGGGTGTATAGATTCTTTGATTTCTTCCGATTTACTTATCAAGAATGGTGAACGCGCCGGATTCTTATTTTATACCATTACATATAAAAAAAAAATAGTAAAAGGTAATAGACCAAAGAGTTAAGAAATCTGCAATCGTTAAAAATATCTTAGCCACTTCAGAGATAATCAATCACCATTAGCCTTACATACGTAAACAAGTTTTAAATGAACAATTCACGGTAATGACGCAAATTGCGTGTTGGTCAAATTAGAATCTCTATAAGAACTGAACACCTCTTAAAACAAGACATCAAGAAAATAAACGTTGATTACGGCACAACACAACAACAGAAATAAAATATATTTTTTGTCAAAAGAAGAATGAACCGTCAGTCATCGAGAGAAAAATTATTCAAATTTCTATTTATTTCTGTTTTAGTACCTTGAAACAGTTTTTTTACGATTTGAATCCAATAAACTTGTTGATTCTAAATAAAGTGCTCTGACTAAGATGTAGACTTTAATCGTCTAGCACTTCCATTTGCTGTTTACTTTTAGAAACCTTTAATATGGAAAGATTTGAAAAAACACTTATTCTCGAGAATAATTGAAACTGAAACAATATACTCCTAATAAATCAATAGAATGGGAAATAAATAGAAGGCTACTTCATAAGAGGTTCATTTAGGTATTTAACTTAACTTCAAAATTTTTGATTAAAACCTCTCAGTTTTTTGATCACCAAATAATAAGACAAAGCACAACATGAATATTGAAAACAGATGTTAAAACAACAGAATCGATAGCATAAATTAACGTAACAAAGAGAGAGGCAAATTGACTGATTATTAGATCTAATCAACTAATTAAGAAGTGATTATCATATGAAAACAAACTGCAAAGTGCTATAGGAACAAAGAGTTCAGCATCATGTGATTATCACCTCATAAAAACAGTAATGGCAATTCGGACAGTGACCATTTTACTTCGACAACAAACAAACCGAAAATGAAGAACACAGACAAAGGTACACCTAAAGACCAATTCTACATTATTTACATCCTGTTTTTCTTCTTGGGGTTGGCGCAGCTGTTACCCACGACGTTCATCTCCACCGCGACTAAAGTAGGTACTTTTTTCAAAATTGTACAATAAAACGACTGTTTTAGTTTTGGATGTATAAATTCAGGAACACTTCCCTCGATTCCGAGGACTCTGAATTCAGAACGGAACTCCAAGCTCAATTTAGGGCGACTCTTAATATAGTAAACCATGTCACCGGAGTAGTTTCTATGATCCTCAGTTTGTATTTTGGCAAAAGGATTAGACTCAGAGTTCGATTTGTTGGAGTAATGGTACTGATTCTAGTTTCGTTTTCTATCATCACTGCTTTCGTCAAAACTAACACAGACTCATGTAAGTGGTACTAATCTCAAAAATCGGTGTTAAGAATGTCTTCTAGGGCAAGAGAGTTTTTTTGCTTTGGTCATGGTAATCATGGGTTTCATGAACGGTACGTTAAACCCAAAATCCACATTATTTAACTCGCACATTTTAGCGGTAAACTCTATCTTCGCCATATCTAACTTCAAGGTACTCTCTTATTTTCCTCATCATTATCTCGCTCCTTACATCACTGGAACGACTCTTTCAAGTCTTGTAACATCATTTCTTCAGATTCTCTCGTTGGCAACAAATCTTGGAGTTGAAGACAGCGCCATGGTGTACTTCTCTCTTGGAGTTTTCGTAATAGCACTCACTTACGTGTTTGTCATTGTAGCTACAGGTTACAACGAATTTTATCTTCACACCGTGAAGAACTACCAACGTGGTAAACCTGAGAAGCAATTGGGAGTACGAAAAGGATTTCACTTGTTGAAGAAAATATGGTCATGTGTCGCCATGTTGACTCTTATCATGCTACAAGCTGAAGCATCACCTACAGCTTTGGTGGTTTCAGTAAACGAAGGAAGTGGAATTTGGAACGGTACGACTAAGACAATGGTAGTGATAAAAGTTGCTAAAAAGTACTTCTATTAGATGTTTATTTCGTTCCTGTTGTCACGTTTTTGATGTCTTCGCTATTTGATATTATTGGGAAATGGATCTCTTTCCGGTTTGCACCTGTAGGTACCGTTTTCTGACGATTTACATCTTCTTCTTATTATTTTTTTTGTAGAATTTACCGGGTTGGTTGTGGGCTCTCATCACAGCCATAAAATCAGTAGCTTTCATTGGTCTTTACATGCTCTGTAATGCTCAACCCCGAAAACACTTACCAGTAGTCTTCTCTGAAGATTACGAATACATTACTTTTATATGCGTCTCGGCAATATTAAGGGGATATTTATTAGGACGTTCAAGTTACAACTTGGCGAGGTAAATAGAAAGGTTTTGAGACAAAAGTAAATAAGTCACTTTTTTTAGTTTGGTGACTAAAGAAGAGCTTGAAGAGGCGTACCACGTGAACATACTGTGCACGTGTATCATAACAGCAGCATTTTCTTTCGTTAGCGTTGTTTCTGTGGATCTTTTATGAAGAAGTTTCTAATTGAGAGAAATAATACTCTAATGGATTGTGAAAGTGATCGTATATCCGTAATAGTGGTTATGAAATTGTTTATACAGGTCTCAGAACTCGCGCCCCAGAGAGCATCCTGTATTTTAGCTTCACTGAAAGATCTAATAAAGAGAAGGGGGATTTTTCTCTGCAAAATGTATATTTTAGTTATTGTAATTCTGGGCGCTGGTGCTGGGGTACTTTTTTATAAATTAGAAATATTTATTGAAAAAATTATTGAGAAAAAAATTAAAAAAATTAGATCACCCACCATGAACAACGGACGTGATAGACATTTTTTGGATTTCAGATTTAGATAATATGTATACAATTCTTGAAGACACCGAGTGCTCTCATTAAATCTTAGTTGCATTGATATGAAGTTCAAGGCGTTATCTTTGTAAAATACAAATAAAAAAGAAAATTTAAACAGTTAAGATCTGGCAAAATAAATCTGATACAGAAAGGTCTCGATAATCCGGTTAAATAAAGGATTATCAAAAATCCAGATTTCCCAATGTTCTTTTAACTTTTATTATATTTTATAAATGTTTACAAAAAACGCAGTAAGCAACTAAAAATTAATCATAAAAATTAATATACAAGAAATACAAGAAAAACATCGAAAAATACTGTAAATTCAGTTTGTCTATGCTTTTTTTTACTTAAACCAAAAGTTTGTTCGCGCATTTTTTTAAATTAAAACTTTCTGAAAATTAATTCTGGACTACAGAGTAGTCGCCCCGGATTATCGTGGTTCGGATTAGCGAAACTTCGCTTATCAGGAATAAAAAACAACAAAAAATATTTTTATGTAGTTCGTTCACACATTTTGTCGGTGCAATTTTAATAGCTTGAACGTTTTGAACGAAGATATGTCGTCTGACCGTATAAATATCTCGTATAAAATATACTTTAAGTTATCTTTTGGAAACTAACGCTAATAAAATAAGTGTTTATTTGTATCAGTTTTGGAGGTCCTTTTTGGGGCGAAATATCAAACAAGTTATTTATCTCTTACATAGATCTTACAAACCGTTATTTTATCAAAAAAAATAGTAAATATACCCAAATGGCTATCGATGCGTAATGATGCGGTAATATCAATAGGGGTCAGTTTATACAAAAACTTAATTAACCACATTAGTTTAATTAATAAATAATAAAGATTGCCAGTTAAAATCCAATAAAATAGATCAATTTAGTTTTGTAAATTCGGCCTTATTAGTTTATTATCCAAACTAAAAACTATTTTATAAATAAATATTCAAATCTGAAAATGTGTAGTTAATTGTGTGTAGAAATAACAATAGTTCTAAATTTACAACAATTGAGAGCATGTTATCTTTCATTTACAAGAATTTTTAGCTCACGTTTTCAGCTCCGGGACAGAAATGGTAGCTCACTTTATATCTAATCTAAATTTGTGATAACCAATAGCTGCTGCACAAACTGGAAAATTTTAAAAAATAAATAATAGAAGTATGAAGTTACAAGTCCAATATAAAGTTGTTGACAAAAATAGCTACAAAATGTTAAAAAAAATTCTTAGAATTTGATGACTAATAGCGCGTGAAAAGATCAAAAAAATAAAAATATCCGCTCATTGTTAAATAGATCATTTCACTTCTATTTTCGAGACAGTCAAATTAGCAGTTATGCAGAAAAATTGACCTGTAATTTTGAAGTCTGTTTTCTCAATATTACCTTTGTGATTTCATAAATTGCACAATCTAAGGTCGATTAAAATATTTCTAAAGACTGGAAAAATCGAAACAATTTCATTTTTCTAAAAGATGATATTTGTTTTGGTCAATTTGTGCAATTCAATGTTAGATCCAAGGAAGATATTTTTTAATAATGAATACTACACAATCCACTTGCGTCATGCACGTATACGACAATTGTCAATTTTAAGATAATTATCAGTCACAACACTATAAAATGTTTTTTTAATTTTAGAAAACCAGATA
Source organism: Gnatocerus cornutus (assembly GCA_029298725.1). NCBI lineage: Eukaryota > Metazoa > Arthropoda > Insecta > Coleoptera > Tenebrionidae > Gnatocerus > Gnatocerus cornutus. The sequence goes on from CM055515.1 coordinate 16,221,947, forward strand.
TATTTAGAATTTTTTATCAGAAACTTGAATGTAAAATGGAAGGACATCCTTTTTTTAGTCATAACAGAAATTCCCAGCTAATTATTTTTTATAAAGTCCTCCAAAAAAAAAAAACTATAACAAAAATACGCGCCAGAACTCAAAAAATGTTTTTTATAGGATAACACCAAACGTTGAACGCCTTTGATTTTTCTTTACAAAGAACACATTTTTTTTACAAACAAACTGAAGATGAGAACAATTTCAAAAAGTTACGAAAATATCTTCATTTCCCACCATTGTATCTACTTGAATAATTAAAGATAAAATTTATCATCAATAGGTATATATGCGATGGAAACTAGCGCAAAACGTGATTCGAATTACTAGTGCACTTTCAAAATGACTGTAGCCGGTCCTGGAAAATCTGAAAAACTCAGAGACAGATTTTACATAATAAGAATATTGTTTTTTCTTTTGGGATTAACCAACACTTTACCATTTTGTGTATTCAACACTGCCACTGATGTAAGTCGATTTTTAAATTAATTTTCGAGTGCTAAATCGATTTTTTAGATATGGATGTACAAATTTAGAGATGTGGAATCTAACACTACTGATTCCACAGAACGAACTCAACTCCAAGCCGATTTCAATGCGTCCTTTTCGATGGTTATTTACATTTCAGAGATGACTTTTTCCATTTTAAGCTTCCTTTTAGTAAAATTCATGAAAGGGAAGAGAGATTTGGTTGTTCTTTTATCAGTTTTGTTGGTTTTGTACTCAATCATTGTGGCGTTCGTTAAAATAGATACTGATACTTGTAAGTAGAACAATCCGAAAGACAACTTCCACTGATGTTGTTTTGCAGGGCAAGAAGGATACTTCATTTTAGTCATCGGTATCATCTTCATCATTAACTGTACGTTAAGTTAAATCCAAGAAGAAGAATCTCTAGTTGTGATTTCTAGCTCTCAACACTGTCAACGTGGTTATTGCTAATTCCATCGTCTCCGCCTTCCCACAGGTATACCTAGGATCGTACATCATGGGAGAAGGACTAGCGAGGATGTTCGCAGCATCGTTCGGAATCTTCACACTGGCAGTAGGAATGACACTCGAAAATAGCGCTCTTTTGTACTTTTCTTTACCACTGATGGCCATCGTTGCTTGTTTAACAATGCTGTATGCAATCCGAAAGAACGACTTCTTTTTGTATTACATGGCGGACTTCCAGCTCGGTTCTGATACTTTTAACATTAAATACAGACTGTCACTGCTAAAACAAATGTGGCCGTCTTGTATAATGGTCGGAACGTACATCTTAACAATGATTGCGAGTCCCACGAATATTGTGGTGTCGGAGGGAGAAGGCAGCGGAGTTTGGGCCGGTAAGTACCACCACCAACACATATTTCTTTTATAACACTTTTTATAGACACGTATTTTGAACCCACGATGACCTTCCTACTCCTCGGAATCGGCGATTTCGTCGGAAGAATTATCGCTTTTAAAATACCTTTCGTAAGTACCCAAAATATACAGAGTGTTGTAATATTTTTTATTAGAATTTCAGCGGTCCTGTCTGGGGAATCATATGCTTTGTAAGAATGTTCTTTTTCGTCCCATTCTTCATGTTCTGTAACGCTCAACCGCGCCACCACCTACCAGTGGTATTCCCACACGACTACCAGTATGTTATTGCAATGATTGTAATGAGCACAACTGGAGGTATTCTAACGGGCAGTGCGAGCTACACGATCAAAAGGTAATAAACACCCACATTACAACAAGTTTCATTGTTTCTTTTGCAGAAATTGCAAGCCTGAAGACGTGCAAGGAGCTTTGCAAACTTACAACTTAATGTCGGGGATAGAATCAGCGATATTCTCATTTCTAAGTCTGGTTCTCGTCGACGTGCTTTGATCATTTAACTCAAAATTTGCACAAAATAGAACGTGTTAAATGGAGAAACGAGGTAAAATAGTCTCGCGTTGACACTGAAAACTCTTTCTCATTATGGTGGATGCGCCGGGTTAATTATTTATTCTGTATTATATCTACTGTGTAAATGTAAGATTTTGTATTGTAATTTCTACGAACCAAATTATTATATTTAAATAAAAAAATTATTATATTTATTTATATTTTATTTAAATAAAATGATCTTTCTATAAAACGACATTATCTTATCAGCGAATTTATTTTATTTCTAAAATAGATAAAAGGAAATTTACGTTTTTGCACGCTAATTAATTAAAAAAAAAACAATAAATGAATCCCACGGAATCGAGCTAATTGAGCAAATGAAAGGTCAACAACACGTAAAAATTACATTGGACAGCACGCAACGAATTGATTTTTGACGATAATGTCCGGATTAAAAGGAAATTCAGTCCAATAGTACACGCAAAAATTGCAATTACAAAACAATCAAAAACAACTTTATTTGATCACAAATAATATTCCATTTCTTTCAGTTAATTTGAAATAAAACAGACCCAATACAATTAGATAATTATGTTTCTTTCCATTGCGCAGTTGTGGTTGTACACATAGAACAACATTGATATGATAAAAACATGACATTATGTTTATAAAATGTTAGTTTAAGAGATAAATCTGTCAAGGTTGATGATAAAACTAACTTTTCTACATACACACAAAATCATGAGTAGAAAATTCAAAAAAATGCATAAAGTTCGTGCGCTTTCGATATCTTTTTTATCTATGTACATAAAATACTGGCAACATTGCAAAAAATCATGTATCGTGTCGGTATTGGTGTCCTTTATATTTCCATAATAAATAATTAATGGAATTTAGAGAATGGTTTTTTCCTACTTTGATATGCGTACTGTGGTGGCATTTTACAAATGTGCCCAGAAATTCACAAGTCATAATGAGGTTTAATTTGACGCGTACAGGTTTTTGGCTCCATTTTATGACGTAAGTAGAATGAAAAAACTGAATATGAATTATGTTAGAAGCACCTAAATTCCCAAATTTAATCAAAATAGTAAAAAAATCCAATTAAGGAGCTTATAAATTTTAATTTTTAATTTGTTCTCTATGAAGTAATCAAATTAGATCTATTATGTCTCTAATAAATAAAATTAAATGAGTCTTTTGTAGTAGGTTAAAATTTAACAGAGGTAAACAAAAAATCAATTACGTGTACAGTGGAAATATTCATTACATTTCTCTTATACATAATATAGTTCAATTTTGCTGATTTTAAGGTGAATAATTATCCGCCCGCATTCCAAAATTGTTTACTTATCAAAACTTTGAACTTCAGCGCAACATTCTTAAATTATCCGGAGAATTTTCATGATATCTGCGAGTACATTTATTTGCAAAGTCGTCGGATTAAATGAGACTATTTAAATTCTGGCGCGCAATCTGCTCAAATTCCGCGCTTGACTCTTGAGTGAGATTTTTCAAGTTATTAGAACCGCAAAGTTGGCACCATTATTGATTAAGGATTTATAATCAAAAATTGTGAAATTTGAAGGTTTTCGTATACTGATACTTCAGAGCCCTTAAACACGAAACACTTTAGCCTTCGCCTTACCGACAATTAGATCTCGTGCCACGTGCTATTGATTTTTCTTACCTATTTTGATTATTAACTAGGCGCACAAATAAATTGGAAGGGAAGGAATAGACAAAAGATAATCTTTATTAATCACTCATCACCTTACCCACGTTCCAAGACCACAACAAATCGCAATTATCACAATCCGTCAGTCCTACAATAAAGAGAATCAATAAAGCAAATATTTTATTATTGTTAAAACAATAGTTCGTAATACTCAGCCTCATTGAGTGTAAAATTTAGAAGTGTTGTAGCAACACGGCATATCGAACGACTGTTTTAATTAGAGTTATGAAACGACAAAAGCACTTTGGTTTGACTTTACAACCGTTTATCGCAATTCGCTATTAAAAGCGATGATAAACGTTTATTTTAATGACGCACCTCTGTATTTGTACGTCTAAAATAAATAAAATCCCCCCACTGACTGTACTAATTCCATCATTAAAAACATAGTGCTGTTATAATAATTGTTGGCACAGGCTACAAGATAAAGATTGTCTTATCTTATCAAAGTAACCAGGATAAGATAAGAAAAAGGCAAACAGAAAATAAATTGTATAACAAAATCTAGTTAAGCGGTGACATACAGCCAACACAACGCATTCGTGTGAAAATCCAAGAAATCTCCATAAAAGTCCCTAGAATCAACAGTATTGTTGTTAAAAGCAATACGGCAACAATAAAATAACAAAAACAGGACGTTAGTTGGCTCGAGAGTAATCGATACGATATATCCTGACGTGGCTGTAAAATATACGACATTAGAATGTGATTGTTACATTGCGTGTCCGTATTTATTTTTATAACGTCAAGTGTCATGCATCCCTGTGCACCGTTCCTAGTGTCACCGGCATTTTCGGACAAGTGACTGAAGATGAACACGTGCCGATGACGAAACGTTCGTAAAAACAAACACTGCACAATGAGGTAATTTTTTCTTTTTCTATGGGAACAATCTCGACACAAGCACGAGGTTCTTATCTCTTATCACTTGATATCACAAATCAATTTGCACGCAAAAGCGCGAGCTTCCCATTCATACTTGCCGCTCTTGACTTATTAATAAAAGGGGTGAAAAATCGTTCTAAATTTAAATTCCTCAAGGGGTGGATGTCGCCTCGTCGCTAATCAATTATCATTAACTAAAAGACCATGAAATTTTAATGGTAATAGACTTCCAACGATAAATCGAAGTGGAGCTTCGTGGCTAAAAAAGAGTAGTACTTTTAGAACTGACTACTTACACGTTGTGATAAGAAGATCCAAGTCTTACAGTCAAGGCGATGGAATCTAGTCTAATTAAGGCATGCGTTGTAAACAGTGCACTAAAGCAAAAACTAATTAATTGACCAGTTTTAACAACCGACCTTGATGAAAGTCAATTAAATTAGAAAACGGGTTACCTGACTGGAGTTTTTAGAACAGTATTTACTACGTTTCTAAATTACCTACTATAAACCTTGTGACAGTGTGTTCTTGGATTACCAAATTTTAATACCAAGAAGTTCCAACAAACATGATAAGATAAAATCACGGAATTACCGGCATGCAATCTAAAAACCCAAGTCACCCTTTCTTTTTCTCATCAGCACACACCAAGCACCAGCACCCAACATGACTGAAACTTCCGTAATCAAACATTACAAGAAACAACTGATTTATCGTCAGCACGATGTACCTGAGGCCATTGAAAAGCACAGTCCCCCTTTCCTAAACGAAGTGGGCAATACGAAGATTTACGAAGAAGACAAGAAGAACGAAATCAAGAAAATTCGAAGGAAAAGGAAGAATAAAAACTGCAGAGGACAATTTAGACACGAAGATATGGAACTCATCAAATTAGGCACAAGTGAGTTGCGTTCTTACTCGGAAATTCTTGCACAATGCTTTAATTATGATTCACTTTTGATAATCAAATCCCGTATTCTATAACGCAGTCTGGCGTCTGTTGCAAGACTGTTAGGAAGTGTCTTTGCCATGTTTCGACATATCGTGTGTCCAGGGCGTGGGCGGTGCCATTGCAGAAGTGGTAAGACAGGGGTTGGGGGAAAGTGCTGAAAATCATTTTGTGGAACTAGATGACAAAAAGGGCAAAATTAGCTGTTCCAAAAAGCGGAAAATCCTAAATAATAAAAATTTTGAATAACGGTACACCGTCTTTTGAGTCCTAGAATCTTAAAATTTCAATATGTCAGGAATTCTAAAAAAATTAAAAACTTGACTATAATCCTAAAAATTCCAATATAATCTCAACTTTAACACAGTAAATGTCTTCAAATTCCGAAGGTTTTCTGAATGAAAAAAATTATACAAAAAATGTCAACTTCAATAAATCTAAAAATCTGTTATAAATAACTGCAAAAGTTATTTCCAGAATTTAGCGTGGAAAATTCTAAAATTATACAAGTTTTGGGGGAATTAAGGACTATAACTATAAATATTATGTTACAACAGATAATAATTACCAAAAATGGCAAAATTTGAGGTCCAGATTATAAAATTCTTTTTTTTTTTTCAAGTTTTATTTGTCATTTTTTTGTTAATTAATTTGTTCCAAATCCGAATTTCCGTTTTTTAATTTAATATACAAATATCTACGATCGTTCAAAAAGTAGACGTTTATTGCACGCTTTTTGTTTAGCTACGACAAAAAAGCAGTCAAATTGTATTTATTTTGACATTTGGTGACAGATGATTTCTAATTATGTATCTTTTTTTATAAATTAGAAATGGAAAACAATCGTAGATAAAATGTTGTAAAATACACGTTTAGAAAGTTTCTTCATAACATTTGTGACCAGCCACTCATCCAATAAAGACTAACTTTTTAAACTTGTACCTTAAATAACTATTTGTATCGTTTTTTAATTATAAATAACTGCGTCTTCAGAGATCTTCGCCTTCTAAAGATTTCAAGCCCAAAACTGTTTATAAATTTCAGTCCGAATAACCAAATCCTACATTTTCAGAAAAATTCTAAAGTTATAGAAAATTTGGAAGAACATTTGAGGTTTCAACGGTTCTAGATTATAACATTTTCTTTTTTCAAGTTTTAGTCGTCATATCTTGTTAATTCATTCGCTAAAAATCCCGTTTCCTGTTTTTTAATTTAATTTTTAGGTTTTCTTCGCCAACATTGTTTTTTACGACGTAGAATTTTTTTCTTAGATTTGGACCAGGCCAAAGAATATTTAGGTTCGAGCTCTAAAATTTTCAACATCTTTTCTCTTTTCCTTCAATTGAAATTAGATCTTAGCTTAAATCTTATTAGTTGTAGATAAAACTTGAATAAAATTGACCTTTTTTTATATTTAACGTTTTTAAATTAAATTTCGACAAACGCAATTGAAACTGAATTTAAAGTTTCAGGTTTTTTGTTTTCTGTGTATCAAGGAGAAAATAGCGGCTCAAAACTAATATTCTTCAGGTAAGAACTAAAAACAGTTTCACGAGTTTACTTTCTGCATTGTTTTCTGCTATGAGTAAGACTGCAAATCTAGAATATTCCACATCTAATTACAACTGATATGACTTTCGCAGAACAACAACCGTTTTATGTATTGTTTCCTGAAAATTATTCACTGATTTGTTATCGTATTTTTTAAATTAAAAAAGTGTAAATGCTACATTAAACAAATAATATTAAATTACTTTTAAAACAATGAGCTCGTTTTTACCTTTCGAATTATTAATGAAATAATATTAATATTTATCAAAGGTAAAGATGTTTCTCATATAAATAAAGCTGTTGAATGTGTGGTGTGGTAGGTGAATCCAAATAGTTTCTTTGTTTATGACAGTGCGGAAGAGCGTTAAAATGCTTAGCAAGAAACCACAGAATTCTTGTTAAATTAGTCAGGATGCACATGTTTAGTCTAAAAAAAGCGCTGCAAAACTGTCGTGTACTTTGGAGATACAAAATGTGTCAAAGTTATCAGTGAAAGTGAAACTTGGTTTTGACTTCCACGTGTCTTAGTTTTATTATGTCTTCCAGACTCTAATTTGATGCCAAGGACATCAAAGGTTGCGATAACTTCATACTTATCGGATGCTTTGTTGAGCACGATTTTTTAATCAAGATTATGTAACATTTGAGCAAACACTGATATTTTTCTTTTTTCAGATCCTTCTCACACTCTGTGTAAAACGAAGGACCCTGTCAACACCCGCATGGAACGTCCTGTTGAACCAACCCCAACAAAAGACGACCGCAGCGTTCCCCAAACCAAGTCTGATCGAGTCAAAGAACCAACAAATCCCGGCGTTATACATACAAATTACGTAAAACAGACAATACTCGAAGAAGCTCTGCCAAAAACATCCCAATTTGGACACACTCTCCCTCAAATGGTTCCTGAAAGACGAAACAGTAGGGAGTTACCAATAATCTACCGATCTCCGGCTCCACCACGTCCGTCAGTACCCGAATATCGCGTCCCTATGCACCCTCCTTATCCACTTCCTCATCCAGGCTACAGCCATCCACCACCGTTGGGTTTTCGTCCAACACCGACACTGCCACCGCCACCGCCGTATCCAGTGGCACGATCACCGCCAAGACCAGTACCACGATCTCCTATAAGACCACAACCTGCTTATCCAAAGAATGTTCCTTATTCAGGGATACATTTTCCTTTCACTAGACAACCAGAGTACCACAATGGCTACCATGTTTGTAAAACCATGGATTACATTGAGAGGAAGAAAAGGAAACATGAAGAGAAGCCAGTGGTAGCAGCCATCGACTTGACAGTTGATTCGGATAAGGGACAATCGAAGCACAAGTGTAAGTGTGAGTGCGGGAAAATTTATCCCAGTGTAGTGCCTCAAGAAGTGATAATAACTGTGAAAGATCGAGATTCTTCGCAAGTGCCAAGTACTTATATTAGAGGGAAGATGATGAACGGGGTGCTACAGTTTGACCCGAACAACTCGAAGAATAAAACGAATGGGGCCCACAACGGGGTTGTCAAGAGCATCCCTCCTGCTAGTACCAAAGGTACGTTGCTGCACCAATTTCAGAATCTCTTTAATCGTGGATAATTTCTCACTTTAGGTCAAATCCCGCTCGAACCAAAACCGCCCCACATGTTTCGTATCGACGATCTCTTATCAAAAACCAAAAAAGACACACATCAAGAGAAAAAAACGGTAAAACAACCTCTCGAAGCAAAGAAGATTCCTCTTGTTCCTATCCGTACCGAGCCAAATCGGGTGATTTTTAGTACAAGAAAAGTAGAAGAACGAATTCCCAGACCGAAATCGAAAGACTACTCTGTTAGTACTATAATAGGTGATAATAGAAGACAATCAGTCGATATCGACACGATTAGTATCAGTAGCAGTAGCAGCGAATCCGTTAGGTCGCCCAGACCCAAGTCCAATGGAATTGAAAAACATATCCCTCACGGTAAACTCTTTCACTACAAGAACAACAACAGTTTTATCAGGTATTTTGATGATACACAAAAGAAACTCTTCATGGATAGTATAACTTCAAATGGAAATCTCTACGAAAAGAAAGGTGGAGAAGAAGTGATACGACTCCCACCAAACGCGATTTTTAGTGGTAAAGACAGTCTAACAGTGGAGGAATACGTGTCCGAAATGACACTCGTTGAAAGGTTCATTCCGAAAGATTTTTTTCTGTTCTATAAGTTTGTAACCGGATATCAGATTTGCAACAATAATCTTCCGGTGTCGTTTTTGACATTTTTAAAAGTTTACAATACGAATGGACTGAAAGTACTACTTGAAAGGTACATCAGCAGTCTGAAACAAAGCTAAGCACATTGGAACTGAAAGAGTATTATATTTTTATAAGTTTAAAAAGTCTCTTCGTTAATTTATTCTTTTATTATTTTTGCTACTTACTGAGTAATTTGTAAATAAATTTTAATTTATATAACTTTTGTATTGTTCGATCCGAAATAAATACATATATGAAAAAAAGCCTCGTCAAGTGTGTCATTTCGAAAAACAGGTAATAAAGATACGAAAAAATAGTAAAAGGAAGATAGGGAAAACTAGTCAGCGAAGGTCGTGATAGTACACATGGTTTTATAATAATCGTCCATTTTCAAAGGTGTCTTTTTCAAAGGTGATAATGGAATGAAAAATAACTACCGGTTAGGTACATTAAACATAGTACTGAAAAATCAGGAAGTGACTGGTTTTCCGCATTTCACTGATAAGATAATGATAGTTTACTAACGATTTTTTAAGAAAATTACGACGGGAACGTTTTCATATCACGGCCCTTTGATTGACATCAACTTTAAAAAGAAATAGTGGACAAAGTAAAAAAAATACAGCAGTGATATCTGCTGGAAGTCCTTCAAAGTGTGCATAAAATTTTATTTATATTTTATATCAAACCTTAGTGAGGTCCAAAGGTTGATCCTGGCCCGAAATTTGGGACTGTACCCAAAAACTGTGTCGAGGAATGTACTTGATAGGGATATTTTTATACACCAAAAGTTGCCGACATGCATGGCAGCATTTTGACAGGAACGTCAAAATTTGTAAACATTGATGAGACATTTACATTTCGCGTTGGAATAACATTAAAAACTGTTGAATTCTTCCGAAAATATGAGGTTATTGCATTAAAAATTGAGATGGTTTTTAAATAAGTGGTTTCTTTGTTTGTTATTAACAGTGAAGTAATAGAATCTCGCCGACTAGCAGTTTACTATTGTGTTTTTGAAAGACGAATGTTTAATCACCTAATTAAAGGATTAAAGAGGACAAGAGAAGTGATGCAAGTGAAACTAGAATGAAATCTTAACCGAAATCTTGACCTACTCGTCCACAAAGAAGTAGAAAATTCAAAATCTGATAACTCTAACCTTAACCACTTTAGTTGGAAACTGTCTGATTTTACTTCATGAATGTTTGCAACCGTACTGCATTTGCGTAAATTCAGCACACATTATTAACTTTATGACCAAATGCCCTACTATGTCAAACTCTAAAGGAATCTTCAAACTCTAGCGTTGTTAAATTTTTTGCAATGAATTGTTGTCAAAGGCAAACACCACTTTTCTTGTAGTTTACAAATAATAAGCATAAAGCAAAGATGTCAATTTTATCTCTAAACCCAGCTACAAATCAGTTTTTGCTCCAAAAGTTTCTTCACACACGTTACTCTTACTGCATTGATGTGCAAAATGATATAATGAAATCTTGAAATCATTAATCTGATATAATCTTGCCCCAAAAAGCCTATGGATGAGTTTAGGGCGTACCTCTTCGTATTAGATGTAACGGATGTAACCTATCATTGCGAAGTCTTCAATGGCAGCTTATGCACCGGTCCAGTGTAAGAAAGGACCGGTATCTCTTTTTTAGTGTTTTGCCAACTACTTTCAATTCACAGTGCAGTTTTTAAGAGCCAGCGAAGTTCTTAAATTTAAGTTTGTAGGTTAGTGTAAACAAATCCATTTTGACATATTGACGTTTGACACGCTATCCCCCTCTTCTTCAAAACACCCCAATTAGTACCAACTTTAATGAATTTTACTAACACAATACAATACACTGGTCATTCATGTATACTAGTTAACACTAAAATGGGGGCCACACTATCAATTGGTATGACATATACATGCCTAAAAGTGTCTGCATAAAAGATTAGGTCCAGTTTCTTCTAAAAATATTGTCGTATTTTTGTGTTCATTCTTTAGTTTATTTAACAGCGTCCTTGATAACTATCAATACAAAACAATGACGATAATTATGGAATTGAAAGCTAAAAACTGATAACCCAAAAAGGTATGGCATTTCACAGGTATAATTATAATGTAAACGTTAAAAATTGAAACTATTATTGCTGCCTACAATTGGAAAATGTTTTTTTTTTATTTATTTTGATACAGTAAAAATACCAACTTTGTCAAAATTTTGAATTGCTCAAGAATGAAATTTACTAGAACCAGAGATAACTTTAGAACTAAGTTATCTCTGCTAGAACTGTTAAACTACTAGAACCACAGAAATTTTAAACATTTTTGAGTGAACTTCACCTTCAATGTACAGTTTAAAATTAGCTCTGATTTGCACCATCATATATCGTATTATCAGAAATACATATTTCTTTATCAAAACAATACTTCAGCTTGTCATCCAAGAATTTGAACCCTTTTTTATGACTTGTTTAGAATCTTTGAAATTTTTCGAAAGTGTTAACTCACGCAGCAGAATATTATCGATAGTTACATGCGTTATCTTATCAACTTGTTTATCTTCTTAAAATACACATTTGTTATCAGCAACATAAAAAATCAACTTCACCCTTTTGCGTTCTAGAAAGTGTAATCATAAATCTATTTACTTTGCAGTGGGATTGGCACCAAAGGGTCCGATTGGTCAAAATGATATCTTTGATAAAATATTTGCAAATCATCAAAAGATTAAAAAACGTGTTGGAACAATGAGGTTATGGTGTTAAAAACATCTGTTCTAATTAAAATTAAAAATACGAGATAACAACACACCTATAAATAATCCGAATAAGTTATGCTCGTAACGTGAAAACTTATTATCAACTAGAAGTGGTCAGTTCGGTTCGTCAGAGGACTTTGAACTCTTGTTAACCTAACCAACAAGTGTTTGGTCGCATTTATCAGTTTCAATTGAGTAATCCACAATGACACTACGCTTGTACTTTGATTTCTTATCCCAGCCGTCCCGAGCTTTGTACATTTTCTTTAAACTCAACAAAATTCCGTTTGAGCCATGTCAAGTTGCTTTACGCAAAGGTAAAATCCCTCGAGAAAACCCACAATAACTGTACTTTCTAGGAGAACACATGAGCGAGGAGTTCAAAGCCAAAAATCGTTTTCAGAAAGTCCCGTTTATTCACGACGGGGACTTTCAACTGAGTGAAAGGTACTAATTCTCTCAAATTGGAACCATTTACTGTCTTAATTGTAGCGTTGCCATTGTCCGGTACGTCGCTCAGAAGAACAATCTGAACAACAACTGGTACTCTAAAGAACCAAAAACTCAAGCTAGAATTGACGAGTATTTGGAATGGCAACACAATAACACGCGTGCGTTTTGCGCGTTGTATTTCCAAAGAAAGGTACCTACCAAGAGTACCATTAAGATACCATTAAGAACCATTTTTTTAGTGGTTGTTCCCACTGTTGACCGGAAAACAACCAGATCCCGACCAGTTGCAAAAATTTGAAGATAACATGGTCAGTTGCATGGGTACAATTGAATCAGTTTGGTTAGCAGACACCCCTTACTTAAGCGGAGACAAGATTTCCGTCGCTGACATCTTTGCAGCGTGTGAAATTGAGCAACCACGTAAATACCAAAGTTTTGAAGTTTTTCCGCTACATTTTTTGTAGGTGTTGCTGATTTTGACCCCACTGAGGGAAGACCTGTGCTAAAGGCTTGGTTGGAGAGGGTGAGAAAAGATTGTGGTCCGTATTACGAAGAGGCACATGCAGTTTTAAACAAAATGGCTGCGAAAGGCGGAAAGGCAAAACTGTAGATTTCGAGGCAAATAAAGTAGTGGATGATTTAAACTTCGCGCGTTTTATACTGTCTAGGGTAGTTCTAATTGAAGACTAGTTGGTGGTAGTTGCAATGTCCGTAAAAGAGATTAAAAATCAAACTCAAGTGCTTATGAATTTAAATAATGTTTTACCCATACTTCCAATGCAGAGAAGCTACAAATAATAAAAAATCCCAAAATTTAATGTCGACGTTTGTAAAAAAATTAAAAGCTCACAGTAGCTCTGCTGCACTGACAGTAGATCAAACGGCTCCACAACATAACCAAAGTTCACGAAACTTCAAAATGTACACAAAACTCTTCATCATTTCAGTTTTATTTGCTTTTATTGCAGTTTATCTGAATCTCTCGAATATTCTCTTCTTTTTCTCACCACAACCGAAACTCAAAAAATCTCTACCGTTGTTCACTGCGAACGAATTAAAATTTTACAACGGTGTCGACAAACCCGAATTATATTTATCGGTTCTTGGAAAAGTGTTCGATGTTTCCAAAGGCTCTAAACATTATGGTCCCGGCAAATCTTACCACTTCTTCATCGGTAAAGACTCGTCGCGTAGTTTTGTAACTGGAAAATTCGGTGAAGACGACGTGGATGACAACGTCTCTGATTTCAATAAACAAGAACTACTTTCGTTAAAGCATTGGGTGGATGTTTACCAAAAAGGCTACAAAAAAGTTGGTAAGGTCTTCACTTTCAAACGCAGAAACTGAGTCACTTGTAGGTAAACTAATTGGGCGTTATTATGACGAAAATGGGAGACCGACACCTTATGGGAAAGAAGTGCGAAAATTGATAAAAGCAGCTCAAAGTGACAGAGATTCTGATAATGAAGTAAAACGGAAATTTCCGCCGTGTAATGTGGAATGGGATGCTGATCAAGGGACTCGTGTCTGGTGCACGAATAGAAGTGGAGGGATCTCAAGGGACTGGGTAGGAGTCCCTAGACAGTTATATGAACCGGGTTCACGGGACTACCGCTGTGCTTGCGTTCAAAGCACAGAACTGACAGGAAACTTGAAGCAATATGAAGGTTGTGATAGTAATTCCATTAGTTGTTTTGTTAAATAAAGTTATATCAAAAGTAAAAAAATACAATTTTGCCACCAGTCTTTGCCACTGCCTTTCACTCATCAGCTTTTTCAAGCTTCGCCAATAAATAATCCAAAGATATTCTACACTTATTCTTGACTCTTTGATGTGATGATACACTATTTGCTTTCATTTTCCTCTTCTTTGTCTTTAGTTTGTTGGACAAATTGATAAAGTTAATGGCTCTTTTTAATTTCCTTGAACTCATACAGTTATCTTCACTATTGTCTTCATAAATTGTCTCTAAAGAACTTCTCTTAATTTTTTTATCCAAATAATAATTATCTGGAATTTGAGTTTGACTTTTATCATCGGAAACTTTCATGGGTTTGGTTGTAACTCTCCTCTTTTCAGCATAGGTGTTAACTTGTGTTTTTAAGCGAGAAGAACGTCTAGGTTGTGGAGAATTTTTCTCTTCGTCTGTACTTTCAGGTGTTGGAATTTGTTCACTTAGGTTTAAAGACGCCATCGTATTTTCCAAATCCATGCTAGAATCGTTAATAATGGAAAAAAAGGAAAGTAATAATTTTTGCTTACTTTTTCAAAAAGTGGTGGCAATATCACAAACAAAAATTTCAACTTCACATTGACTTTTTCCGAATTTTTTTATTTAAAAAGTGACTATTTTCATTGATGATACTCAAATTTACCAAATCCGGCTCAACATCAAACATCAAAACATAAAGAGAAAACAGCTGAGGCAGTGGGGTGAGTTTTTGTGGAATCAACCAATGGCAGGGCGGAGCTAGGTCGGTAATGCAGGCGCCTGTTTGAACCACAGGGTCTTTTAAATATTACCAGAAAAAATACTCATTAATATTATAACAAATGTTTTTATAAGACCTTTGCTTTTAATTATCCAACGATTGAATTAGTTCACACATCACCAGTTTTCTGTTTGTCGTTACAAGTTCCTGTAATTTACTTGAGGGGTTTGTCGTTAGATGTTACCACAATCAGTAAATTTTAAGGGCACTACGGATCCCTCCGGATTTTCGGTAAGAATAGCAACCAAAAGAAACTATTTGGTAAAAGGATTTCAAGAAGAATGAGAGCACGACTAAAAACCGACAGAAATACTAAAATGTTGCCCCGAGCTCCACAAGAAGATTAAATTATTATTAAATTACCAATTATATCATAAATAGGACGGGAGATCCGAAAATGAATTTTCTTATAAAACATTATCGTAATCCTTTGAACGCGTTTTTTGAGCAACAGTTCATGGCCGGAAGTAAAAATTTTATGATTCGTTGTGCAACAAACGCTAACTGAACTGTATAAATTTTGCCGAAAATTCTAGACTCGTTCTAAGAGCACAGCCATCAATTTTCTCATAATACAAGTCCATAAAAATGTCAGCAAGAACTAGGGTGTACGTTCGCTTACTATGATTTACTTCAGGAGGCTCTGTGCATTGCTGACAACATAAAAATTCTCGATAAAATTGTTGGTAATAGCATGACACAGGACACGTGTCACCTCCGACAGAAAATAAGAAACAGGACAGTTTTTATGGCTTGTAAAAGATACTTTTTGGGTAAAATGAAGCGAGTTGCCCGGTTTTGATGTAACAATAATTTTGCTGTGTGCGGAACATATTCTTTCATAAAAAAATATTAAAAACATAATTTAATAAACGATCTGTAATGGAAATAAAAGCAGAACCATGTAAAAGATTTTTTCTTGTTGAATAAACATAAATGTTTACAAAACTGTTATTTTCATTGCTTTTATTCTCTCTGTTTCATATCACAAATCATAACTCAAATAGTACGTATTTTTACGTCACAAGATTCTGAGTTTCAAAGCGTTTAAAATTGGTCATTTTAAGTTGTTCCTTGCTTCTTCGATAATTAGGTCTCCAGATTTAATTCATTGGTTTTCAGTGCCTAATTTTCTTAAAAAGTTTTTTAAACTGCTGTTTTGAACTTTACGGCTATGCAACCAACTAAACACACGTGCAATTTGGGGCGCATATTACTTAGACGCCAATATTACTCAAATCCTATCAATGTTATCGTGAAAACACCCTGTGCTATCACTACATTTCCTTCAGTAACCCCACCAATAGAATGTTTGTGAACTTACCCTAATTTGTGCTCGTCTCTGATTGGCGGCCCATGACGTCAGTGTGCTCATGATAACCTGAGCTTCAATATACAAAACACACTTCACTTATCACAAAAGAGACTCCACTCTTCACCAAAGACACTCCACTCATTACAAAACCCATTTTGCGTTCACACTTGGTCACACGTCCCCTTAAATAACCCCAGAAAGCTATTTCCGCACATTTCTCTCCCTTTCTTTATCATGAAATTTTCGAAGTGTTGTGTGTTCACAACCGGTACAAATACGAAGAAACTCTTTAAGGACGGTAAAGAAGCATTTTCACTGCACAACACAAGGAATTTTCCGATGAAAATTGAGAAAAACAGCAAGCGTCACTAAAAGGTTCGAAATGGCGAACAATACTACTTCGAACACACTCGGGTATGTTCGATTTGTCAGACAGGGCTACCAATCCCAGCTTAGTAACATTAATAATAAATGATAATTAGGTTATATTTCTAACTTTTGTTTGGTTTTTCTCTTTGATTTTGCCGGTTTTGTGTCCTCTTTCTTATAAGTCCAAGTTTTCCGACGCGTTTAGCTCAGTTTTTTTTTATTTCGCCTAAACTCGAACATTTAAACCGTGTCGAGGCGACCCGATAGTATCCGAAGTGGTACGTTCCCTCTTGGTGTCGCGGAATTTTTGGTTTGGTGCAAATTTGGTGGTGAATTTGTGAGTGATGTGAAAGTGATTGTGAAGTGCTTTTCGAGTTCTTAGACGCTTTGGAGTTCTGCCAATAACAATTGCCATCAAAGTGGTGTGGCGAGGAAATTGTGCTGGCGCTAGGGTGAGTTTGAAAATATTTGAGGTTATGTTCCCATTTCGATTTTTTTATGTTTTCGCTATCAGTAATCACCACTAAATCGACAAACTGTCGTAGTGTTAAAGTTAATTAAGTGATTTAAGTAGAGTTATTGCGGATATTAACAAGGAAAATGTATTAAAAGAGCGAAATTTTTCTGTCGGATAAAGTGCAATTTGCGCTCACAAGATGGCGCTACAAAAAATTTTGGTTTAAGGTCACTAGATAAAAAACTCTTTTTTTTACACATTTATTGACTTTATTCTCGATATTTTGTCTAAGATTTAAATCTTTTAAATTAAGACGGTTTTGTCAACTCCCATTTTTGGATTTCTTCAGTTTTCAGATTTTTGAAATTTTCAAAATTAGTCTTCCACTTTTCCGATATGTTCTCAGATTTTGGGTCTTTAACTTCTGGACTCATGTAGGTAGTTTTCACTGTTTCATATTTTAACGATTAGTCAGTCATTCTGAGAACATAAATAGACTTTTCTTTTCTTTTAGATTTTCCTTTTTATTACAGTTTCTTATTTCGGCTGTCCAATTCTCTCTTTTAGTGATTCTGTGCTCCTTTTGAAGTCATTGGTTTATTTCCTATCCTTTTTGTTTGTAGTGAATACAAATTTTATGCAAAGTATATTGAAACAAATTGAACTTGACAAACTTTCATGTGAGCTTGTGGGAGACGAGTAATAAATATCATGTAGCGAGCTGTGCTGAACTTTTAGGGATATAATATTTGCGGTAACGTAATAACCCAGGATATGCACAACAATTCCGATAATGCAATAAAATTAAAATTACAATAAAATATTTGATCATGCTAAAATGAAAGATTTTCTGTAATTTCCATTTAAAAGTGGGATTGTGTTGTTCGCTTAGCTTTGTTTACATTTATTTTATTGATTTTCTAGTAAAAACCGAACTGGGTTCATTTTTGCTCTCATTATTGGGAACTGCTCGCAGCAGTGTTCTCGGTGACAATAATTGTTTATCGAGTGAATGAATCTTTTGATCTTTACATGTTCAAATAAATGGCACAAATCGTTTTAACTGAAGAGCGATTGTTAAGCACAGTTTTCCTTAGCTTGTATTCAGTATATTTTTTATCTCGGTTACTGCAACTAATAAGTCCGAATTTGTCGGTAATAAAACTCGGAAAACTCCCGTACCTATTCCGACCGGTTGGCTTTACTATGACTATTCCGTTGTAAAATCCTCGTCCTGCATAAACACACAATATGACGGTGGAAGAGTAAATCCTGTAAGGTCATACTCCGGATATCCACGTCGGGCTACACACAAGCAGAAGAAAGCAATTTCCTGCAGTACGGAGGCCTACTTAGAGTCCGCTCATAAAAACAACCATAAACCGCGACGAGGAGGTCCCATAAATGCGAAATCTTAACTTAAGATAAGAGTAAGCGTCTCCGGTTTTTACCGGTGAGTCGCATAAACAAAGCCCTTCAACGACAATTTTGTTTGGAATATATTTCTCTCGTTTCTGCATTTTAGCCACAACAAGCCAAGGGTAATGTGCGCAGCTAGAGACTGGTAACGAGCAGGTTTATTATTGTATTCCGGATGAACGTAGATGTAATGCAAAATTCAAAACAACGACAGCGTTCGAACTTGACGATGACCGATGGTATACAAATTAAACTAGTTCTACGAATTCGCCCGGCGCATCCACCATTTTTCTAAGCGAGAAAAGTTTTCTAATCCTGTTTTCCCAGATTGTTGAATTAATTAACTATTTTTATTAATTCGAAGAAGACCAAGTGAATACAAAAAAGCTCTGGGAGTACCTAATTAAGTACTTTAAAATCACTTCGGCTCAGAAAAAGCGCGGCATCCGAACTTTGCATTTTATACACATATATAATTCACTCCGCGATTTTTATTGCGTAAAAGGAAAACTTCAAAAGTAAGGCGAAAGAAAAAAGCAGTCGCATCTCCGTGTATTTTTAAAAAGCGAGTGTTTAGCATTCATAAGAGTAAGCTTCGAAGGCGGTTGACGTGGCATATCTAAAACCTTCTGCAGACAAAACTTAACAAATAATTAGATACGACATGGAAAGAGCAGGCGTGAGTTGTTTACAAGCGGGCGAACCAAATTTCCGGACGCTAGAATATTATCCGGAGGCCAAGTGTTGAACACAAGTGTAGACAATAAGACGAAATTGAAAAGTTGCCACTACTTGTCACGTAGAGCTCTGATATTAAACTGAAGCGTCGTGACGACGGCTAATTTTCAATTTCGACTTCTAACTAGACGCTTTAAATGCTAATTGAAGTTCATGCCTTTTCTCCAGGCTTTATTGTTGCTACTACAATTGCCTCCAGTTTAATATCCGCATTAGAGGTGCTCCAACTTGCAGCACGGTTCTGATTCTTAGTGACTTCTATAATTAAACCTCGACAGAACACTTCTTGCAAGTTACACCTCAACAAATTTATTGAATGTCGGAATTTTGTCTATTGTTACTAAAGAGTCAAAGGTTATAAATGTTTTGTAGGCAACAATTACTTGCCAAGTTTGAGTAAACTACAACAATCAAATTTATCAGTGATGAACTATGTATCAAGAGCATGACGAAACTGCGAAAAGTTACAAATTAGAAAGCCGTGTTCTACTTTAATTAAAAATACTTGAGATTTACGAAATATTTTAAGAATGCATCCTAGACAATCTAATAATAAAACTTTTTGTCATGTCGCGGCTTCCGAGCTGTGAAATTAAATTTCTCTTCTACAAGTAGATAAAGAAAAGAGTATTTTGAGTTGCCTATATTAAACTAAATATTTAGTGTCAGAGAATGTTATTTAAGCATTTTAAGGACGGTGCCAACAAGACTTTTGTTACCTAACTACTTGGAGTTACCACTTGTGTTTACACTTGTTCGCCGACCGCTGCAAACTAAGTTGTACTTAAAATTATTACGTTGTTTGCTGCACAATTCGGCAAAATGCAAATGATAACTTAGCCAAGGTATTAAATTTGTTAGTTTAGGATTGTTTCCCATCCATGCAACGATGTAATTTCGTCTAGCATCTGGTGTCATTAGCGCAGGGATAGTTGCAGAAAAGGACGAATAGTTAGTAAAATTTAGTTGTTTATGTGTTGCTTGCAGCTAAATTCTGTATTTATTAGTCGGTAGTAATCCGAGTTAATTCTCGAGTTCAAGTACGTAAGTTTACAAAAGTAAAGATAAAGTTTATTTGTAAAGGTATACTTTCTAAACTAATGCGATCAAAAGCAAGTCTGCTCCTTCGAAATCATTAAAAGTTATGATAAGTTAACGTGATCTCTTTTATGGATATTTTCTTTGAATTTCCGCCATGAATGTCGTTTATAGACAAGGCTTCGTAATTTGTTGTCCAATATCGGTTACAGTAAAATTTTATAGTAAAGCCGCGATTAAGCGATAAAAAATAAGGTCCTTGTGAAATACTGTTAATAATTATGATGTCCATTAGATGGCATACGAGTAACTGCTCGTATAACACCAAGTTTATGTTTCGTTTTACGACCCTTTCATACTTATAATGACCATAGGTCGGGATTTCCCCGATATAGGTATAGGGGAGTTTTGAGATAGGTCATGTCCACATGACGACGCCATATTTCTTAAGTGAGGCTCAGCCGTCTGGATGGCGGCCAGAAAATTGATGAAAACATCGACAGCGTTTCATATCTCTACACGACACGCGTCTGTTTTCAATGTACGCCAGTTAGTTTTCGAGTAGGCTCGCCGCCAATATGTTGATTCTTAACCCCGCCACGCCATCTATTAGCGGTATAATGAAAATTCTCGCCAAAGTCTGAATCGTTTTATTGTGTAAGTAATAACACAGCTGAAGGACGACCGTCCCCGTGGAAATCATATAAGCCAGGGAAAAACAACTGAACGCCAACGGCGGCATAAATCACGCCCACTCCAAATGAGATCTCACCGCTGCACCTCTCCGGACGCGTCGTCGACAAATGGCACTTACGTGCTCGACGAGAAGTTGGCTGTGCTACTGTGACGTAATTAATATTAAGTGACCAGAATCGCGGTGGGCTGGTAAAAGAGAATTTTTGTTGGGCATTTATTTTGTTGGCGAGTGTAAATTTGGTTACCAAGAAATTGCGGCTTTGGGTCTCGAATAAAAGGGAATAAGATAGATAGATTTTCTTTACGACTTTAATAAGAGTTTTTTTTCTTAAAATGTTCTTTTCATCGTGGCTCTAAGACTTTAAATGAAAAATATGAGAGGTACAAGTACAACATTGCGCAGATTCAATTCAACTATAGAATGTGGTAGAAAAAAGAAAAGCTTTGAAAGAATTTTCTCGTCATATTGGGTTTTAGATGTCATCACAGTTTGAGATGCAATTTTTGAAGGTATCAAAATGACTGACGCTGCATATGAAGCTTTTATGTACTTATTTGGATTTTTTGGTTATATTTTGCAAAGTATGTAAACTCTCACAGGCCCACCGAGGAAAAGAAAGTTGAGTATTTTACCAGATAACTGAGCATTACGTTTTAAACATTTTTGCTGCTTAGAATCCGCTCTCTGATATTCAAAATTCGATAGTCGATTTTTTTCGAAAAAAATTGAATTTTTCATTTTTTGATCGCTTTTTGTAAACTATACTTGTCCTACCGATCTGAGATTTGACCGTTAATAGACCAGTTGATAGACCTCGAGCTGTTACCCAAAGGCATTAAAACGTCGTTTCGGCCCCGAAAAGGCTCCTTTAAAATCAGCCCAAAAACAACCTTTGAAAACTTATCTCGGTCAATAACTCGTTTATCTGTAAAGTAAATTTAAACTATATTACATAGAATTTTACGCAGAATCCAAACTGTGCTATTTTTTCCAGTACGTTAATAAATAATATAGTTATGGCCGATAAAAATTTCGAGTTGTCGCCAGAGGTCCAAAATTTTGAAGCTTCAGAAATGTCGGTGCTTCATATTTCGGAATGTACGACAGATAGAAATTCGGTTTTACCACCGTTTTTCTGTTATGTTTGTTTGCTAAGAATTCGTTCTTACATTTTCCAGAAAAATTTTTGAAAAAAAAAATCCCGACTAAAAGTATGTAAATCTACTTCGGTCGATATCTCGCTTAATTTTAGACCAAACTTATGTTATTGGTGCCAATTTTACGCCGAATTTCATGCAGATTTCAAATTCGGGCTCGGAACCCACGTACGACGACAAATAACTGAACTTTGACCGATTAAAGTTTCAGATTGTTAGTTTTTATTTTCAAGATTTTCAGTGCTCAATATTTCAAAAACTACGCCAGTAGACAGAAGCGGTTTTTGTTACCCATATTCTAGCGCTTATGTTGCTTAGAGTCCTCTTTCGCATTATCCAAAATTCTGACTGAAACGATAAAAATATTGAATTTCTCGTTTTTGTTTGCTTCTCGTAAAGTACTTGTTCTGTCAATCTGAGATTTGGTCAGTTGATAGACCTCGAGCTGCTTGTTAAAAAGACCCATTAAAACCATCCTCTAAAAACCTAATTCATATATTCGTATCGTTTATTTGTAAAGCAAACTACAGTTGTTTTTGCTCATTTAACGCAGGATTTCACGCATAATCCAAAACTCTGGTATTTTTTTACGTACGTCAACAAGTGATTGAATTAAAATCAATCGATGTTTTGAAAGTTCCGAAAAATTCTGTGCTCCGCACCTCCAGAACTTCAACAGACAATAAAATGCGATTTTCGCCAAAGTTCTTCTCGTGCTTTTGTTGTTAGGCATCGGGCTTTACATATTCAAAATTCGTCGATCGAAAGTGCTGTTTTCAATTTAATCGTTATCTTTGGATAGAATCCTCTTGACTGGATGTCCTACTAACTTCAGATTGTCATTATTTCCAATATTGCTGTTCAGGTAGAATGTCGGTTGTGATTAACCACGAGATGAGGAAACTTGTGTACACATTCTGTAATTAGGTACACGGAAATGCACGAGTAACCTGCCATCACAAGTTTAGCTTTAATTTAACAAGTCTCGGTTTAGACTGCAAAATATCTGTCTTCATAACGTCATTATCAGTCATTTATATTATACGCCACTAGCAGAAAAAGGCAATTTTCTAGTTTTCTTAATTAAAGCTTATACTGAAGCTTATTCAAATTCGCATTGTGAAAATAAGTTGTGTTTACTCTCAGTAGTTTAATTAAATTGAAAAGATTTATAGTTGGTACGTATCTTCTTAAACATTGGAATCTCACCTCTAATGTGTCACTGTTGTTTTACAAATTGCGGTAATATTTTATCGACGTTTTTCGGAAACGTGACGGCGTAATTACTATGTAGTTAGAGAGCTTTTAGGCTTTAAGTGACTAACTTATTAAGCTTAAAGACAAACTTTCTCTGCTCCAAATTTAGCACCTTCACAGCATGGAGATTACATGTGGAATTTTAGCGATAAAACTAAATTTAATTTTAAAGCGGAATTATGCGTGTGTCATCTCGCAAAGTTGTTAAGACTGAAGTAAACACAGGATTAATTTTTTTTTGGCAGATACGATAATGATCACTTCTCTGTCGCAGTTAAGGCCATAACGAAGAAAATTAAGTGTAAAATTGGATGTAAAAAATTTGAAGGCTGATATCTCGCTTATTTATGAGTGTAAGGAAATTGGGAATTATATCAGTCCGTCCCTCGAGACGTTTGGGAAATTCCACGAAATTTTCGGCTGGCCCACCTCGCTAAATTTCTTCGTCGAATTTACGACGGCGTCCTCTCGAGATGCGTTAAAATAGTATAGTAGATATCTCCTTTTTACGCAGTGCTCCCATTAAACCGGTGACCCATTTTTCGTCCTTTCTCTCCCTGAATCCTTAACAATGCGTTTGTTAATTGGATTCATATTACGCAGTGTATCTAAATAAAGGTCAGTTCGCAGCCAAATCTCTCGTGTTGATTAAAACGCCTGCCACGTCCCGAACTTAGTTCGTTAGGAACAAAAAGTAATTTTCGCTTGTAAGTCAGAATAACGAAGGAGCAAAAGGCGGGGCGATTTTCGGTGGTAACGCTTCAATAAAAGAATTTCATTTTAGATCATTGCCGTCTTCTAAACTTGTAATAAAGCTTCATAAATATTAGTCAATTTGAAGGGCTTCCTTTGGAGCACAACGCCAAAGTTGTAATTTCATCCTCGGGGAAAACTTTACCGCAGTTGCATCTAATTATTTTAATTACAACGTTAACAAAGCAAAGCAGACAAACACTTGGCTTTAATTAAAAGAAATCTAATAGAGGTGAGTGCGTGAGTAATTTATTCTAAGGAAATGAAACTCTACAGGGACGTATTTTAATTTATTACTACAATAAATACAAAAACTAGAGCATCAAGGCAAGAAACTAAGTAAAAATTGTTTGGTACGTGGCTGCAAAAGCAGTTTATTAGCATACAAATTAATGTGGTTAACAAAAAAGAAAGAGGAAATAAAAACGTGTTAAAAGGCTATTCCATAAAATAGTGCAGTTAGTTATTTACAGAGAAACACAGACCACCACCGAAGCGGCGTTTTATACTCACCAAAAAAATTACTCGGGGGGTTTTTAAAACTTTATTAAAAAACAAACTTATCAAAATACACTACTACCAGCATTAAAATCCCCAAATCCTCTGATAATAACACGCAACAATCATATAGAATAGCCCTGTAACATACAAGAAAATTAGTTACGATTATTGTTATTGTTACCAGACAATTGATTAGCTATAGCGTTTTTCAACAAATTCGTACCATATTTCTTTAAAGCGTTGGTAATTCCATCAACAATAGGACTAGAACCGCTGTTACCCTGTCCATACCCGCTCTGTCCATACGGATTGTGTCCTTGTTGGTAATTATTGGGATATCTCTGATTATTGTTGTAGTTATAATTGGGGTAATTTTGCTGAGGGTAGCCGCCCCGGTACCCCTGCTGGTTATACCCATTATAACCATTGTAACCCCCTTGCTGTGGGTACGGCTGCTGGGGGTACTGCTGAGGATAGTTAGGTTTAGCTTGTCCAGGATAACCCGAACCGATTTGACCTCCTTGATAACCACTTCCTGCAGGACCTTGGTACCCGACATTCGGACGTGAGGTTGTTTCACCACGGGGCAAGTTAGGGTAGAGATTGCCGCTGCTGGGCTGGTCGCTCGGATTTTTCAGTTCGCTAGTGTCGTATCCGACACGTGAAACTAAAAAACTAATCAGTAAAAAGTGGGAATGTTAATTTGAAGGCACCTTTGTGTTGCTCGTCGACGCATTTAGGGGTGGCTCCGTCCATCCTGCATGCTTTCGTAGGCGGACAGACGTAGTTTTTGCACGAAGGAGGTCCATTATCAACTTTCTTGCATGTTGGGTATCTACAAGAACAAGAATGTAGTCAAGAGCGAATAGTTTGGGAAAGAGGACTTACGAGCCGCATTCATTTTGTCTTTGGTAATATGAACAAGGGTCAGTTTCCATTACACAAACTTCGCTACTCAGGCAACCTATATCTTTACAAGAGCGGCCATACTCTAAAAAGAACAAAGTTTTGTTAGGTCGGTTCGATTTATGTACGGAACAAAGATTATATAGTTGCAGGTTAATGATGCAGGAACCACAAATAAAGCGATATATGCAACAATGGCTTCTGCATTGTGAACTACCGCAGCAGTTCGTTATTTTATAAATTAGGAAAATCTAATAGCAAATACCTATATTTGAGCATAGTTTTCCTCGCTTTGTAGTTCGGAATTTCATGTTATATCCATGTTGTGGAAACATACAATTTAAAATCAAATTCTCTTTAAAATTTCAACGCTTACGAATGTAATGTTGTTTTAATTAAAGGAAAATCGTTAAATAATTGGTTAGACAGAAATTTTGTAAAGGTGTGCGTGTATAAAATTAGATTTCTTACAATAAGAATAATGGAACTAATTATTGTGATAATAATTTATTTCCAATTTGTGTAAAAATTTGTCTGTATTTTCATTTTGCAATCTCGTTGATATCGGGCTTCAATTTTGTTACGTTTTGATGTAAATGCAAATTTATTGACATTATTTAATTTTCAAACATTAGCGTTTTGATGTGTGCATTTGAGCGTCAAGTTGCATGAAAATTTTCTCTTTTTCCGCGATTTTTGTTCGCTTATTTTTGTTGTTTCGAATTAAAATTTGCCTGTTTTTCATTAGATTTTTACAACTACCAAGG
The DNA here is from genome assembly GCA_029298725.1 of Gnatocerus cornutus. NCBI lineage: Eukaryota > Metazoa > Arthropoda > Insecta > Coleoptera > Tenebrionidae > Gnatocerus > Gnatocerus cornutus. Next base: position 16,248,296 of record CM055515.1, read on the forward strand.
CTAAGAACTAAAAAAATTTTCTACCAATAGTGGGCCTTTTAGTCCTTTTTCTACAGGAGCAAAAGAACATGTGTAATTCCAAAGTGAAGTGAGCCACCCTATTTGTTTTTTCTTTTACGATTTTTTATTTAAAAGAGGCTACATAATATTTAATACATAATATTTCTGTTATTACATAGTTTGATTTTCTTATAAACAGAATTGTCACTGGAAAAAGTTTGTTGTGATTGGTCGATTTGAAAAAATTAAATTCTCTGATTGGTCAAATCAATAGTGAGTTGAAATTCTTAAATAAAATATTACAATAACAAAAAAAAAAGGAGTAATTGCCATGTTCTCAAAGTTTTGTTAAAATTGGACAAAAAAAATCCTGAGTGGCTTACTTCTAGATTTACTCATTTCCCAAAGGAAATTTCTTCTTATCTAAATTGAAAGGACTAGAAATTATTGCCCAACATATAAAAATTATGCACTTTTTGAAATACATAATAAAATAAATTGTCAATTTCATTATTTGCTCGCAATAGATCAATAAATGGACAAGAATCCGCCCATTTATGATAATTGTGATAAGAGATAAGAATTCCTAATCTTAATGATTGATGGCCCTCTCCTGGGACTCTCCTACTTTTTAATGTTAACCCATTGGTTGGAATCGTCTTTATTAAATTAGTTTTTATAGCAAACAAAAAATGCACAAAACGATCAACTCGAGCGCTTACTTGTTGCGTAACTTGACATTGACCATTGGTTAAATTGTTTATTAGCTAAAGAATGTCGTTATCTCTTCATCGTTTAATTTGACTGTTAAGTACGCTTTTTTGTTAGTTTTTTGTCAGAATTAAAAATTAACATCAACTTGTTCCTTTAAATTGAAGTTCAACTTAAATCAAGTAAGTCGAATTAAGTTGAATTTTCCTTCGTTGTTGTTGAAACCTCTTGTATTTTTTGTTTTCTTCCCTTTATTTCCATCCCTTGGCAATCGACCGTCGCACAACACGTTAGCAAGAATGCAAACTAATACAATGACGTGCTTCTCTTAAACAAAGCAGAATCGTATCAGGGGAACCACCTACTTACTCGAATAGGATTCTCCCAAGCTGACAAAAGTGACTACCAAACCACATATGTACCACAGCTTCATATTGTCTGAAAGAGGCAATCCTGTAAAAAAAAAATGAGAATAATACCTGAAAACACTAGATCCCAATCCGGCACCGTTTTAATGGTGCTTTGTTATTGAACAAAAGTTCACCTTCATGCAGTCGACGTCAAAACAAAGACTGATCCGAATTAAATTGCTCATTATTCCAGTTTAAACCCCCGTTCTGGAGTGGAAAGAGGGCGTTGTTGTCTGATTTACGGGGTTGCCAACATAGGCAGCCTAGACTTTACTAGTAATAACAGAGCTTTAGGATCGAGACGACGCTGCATACTTCGAATTATTTACATTTTATGTTTACAATAAATTTGATAGGATTGTAGTCGGGGCCGTTAAATTTTATAGCTTTACATGCATCAATACCGGAGATGTTGTATTACACACGTCGCTTCTCTTGTAGATAAAGCCATTTAAATGCTGGAATCAAATTTTATAAAGTGTTTACGTCAAGATGGTAACCCGATTTTCTTACACGCCGCTGTCGAAAAGTGTGGAAATTGAAAAGTTATAGATTCGTCGAGTCGTAATTTAGATTGATGATAAATTAAACAACGAGATGGATGACAGTAATGTAAAATATTTTCGTGTCTTTTATTGTGAAAATAACGTATTGAATATTACATAAAAGCAACTGATACGATCCTAGATCACAAGAAATTCACATAAAATTCCACTAGCATAATCATAAAAGATAATCAAAATTTTGCATTAGAATGGTGGCTGCGTTCAGAAAACTAGATGAGCACATAACATTCCTGTATTCATGGACATCTATTGTGTAGATGTTCAGTACACTTTCATTGTTAGTGTAAAGCTGAAATATGCAGCTGCATTTTCAATAACGGAGTTCACGGAATCCCTGATTTGTCTTTAAATAGAACGGTTTTATCTGGGGCTTATTATTGACACATATTCCGAGAGCGTTGATAAATTCACTTGTTATGATCAATGTGAAAGGAAAGAGATTGTCATTTTCCATTAAAAGGGGTATTTATAGCATCTGAAAGTTCGAAACAAGATTATGTTTCAAAAGGGAAAGTTTAGAAAAATAGTGGCTGTGCTTGTAATTGGTAATTTCAGCGCCACACCAACCAAATTTGGGGAAGTTACTAATGTAGACTTGCTTATTAATCGTGCTAAATTGTTAAATTAAAGACAGGAAGAGACAAGCTTTGGAGTTTTTTATTTTGGGGATGAAGCAAAAACTTCTGAAAAAATATACCAAGAGTTGTAATTTTGATAATTTTGACATTATTAAATTTGAAGAAATTAACTGATTTAGACGTGCTTATTAATCGTGCTAAATTGCAAAATAATAGACCTAAAAAGACTAATTTTAGAATTTTTTATTTTGAGAATGAACCAAAAACTTCTAAAAAAATGTGCTAAAGATTTTAACTCTGTTAATTTTAACGCCACAGCAATCAAATTTGGATAGGTTGCTAATTTGGGTTTGGTTAGTAACTGCACTAACTTTTCGAATTATAGAGCCAAAACGGCTGATTTTAGAAATTTTTATTTTTTTGATAAACTGAAAATTTGCGATTTTGTTTGTTAAGGGTTCTAACTTTGGTAATTTTAACCCCAGAGGAACTAAATTTGGTGGAATAACTAATCTAGACTTGTTTACTAATCTTATTAAATTGCAAAATTATAGACCGGAAGAGACAAGTTTTGACATTTTTTTATTTCGAAGATGAAACAAAAACTTGTGAAAAATGTGCTCAAAGTTGTAACTCTAATAATTTTAATGCCACAGCTTATTAATCGTTTTAGATTTCAAAATTTTAAAAAAAAATATTTAGGGCTTGTAACTCTTCGCACCCTTCCGCGATTTCTTTGATTAAAATCAAACATCCAGAACACCGTCCCCAGTAAACTAGTATTACGAAATGTAAGTATTGCCTTTTCCATCTGTCGCTGACAACCAATCTAGGTTAACACAGCTACTAAAACCTAAATGGATTTTGTAGACAAAGTGTAGACATCGCAACTGTGGTAAGTGTATCGAACTCTCATTAATTCCTCGTTTTTACAACATGAAAATTAGCTGTAGTTTATGTCGCAAAAGTTTATCGCAAACACTTGAAACTCAATTTAGCAAATTGTTTTATTAAAAGATTTCAAAGTGAATAACTTCAATTGTTGTGCGGAAGTGCAGCCTCTGTTATTAGCTTCGAGTTTAGTTTGGAAGGGGTTGTAAGTGTTTGTAACTCTGAAGTATCATTAGTCACGTTTGCGAAGTTTGGTGGATTTCTGGTGGAGGCGCAAAAATATTAATTGAAAGACGCTGAATCAGGGATGTGATTGTTGGCGTTCTTTTAGATTTAAACACGTAATTGTGTTGGAATAGTTTCACTTTAGACATCAACATTATTATTGTTTACATGGCATGCGGTTCCGGGCTCCCACAGGGATTTTAACAACGATTGGCAACAATTACTCAAATTAGTTTATTTGATTGTTGTCATAGAACTTAAAAGCTTTGTAATATAAAGATTACCTTTTAATTAATCGAAGCCCTTAAACACTGAGAGTTTAATCAATTTAGGTCAAAGGTCCAAACCATAACATAGACAAGTTAAAACCAAAACCTTTCCCTTTAAGAAAGACCTCCCTTCAACCACCAAATCAATATTATAACATTTGATGCGGTCATTGTGCCAAAACCCGAGCAATTAGTGCCGAAAATGTTGACACATGTACCGCTTAATCCCGAATTGTATATTTAAAACGACACTAAAAGTAAATTCGAAACGCGTGTGTTAATTGCACGGAATTAACATTTGATGGAGTATTAACAGTAAATTGAAGGACGCGCAAAACACATCTGGTTGTGTACTCAGGGTTCGTTTTTCGGGCGACACAATGAAACGGTAATTTCTCCACATGTGATTGCTTTTAAATCCCATCAAGCTTTTTTAAATAATTTTGAAAGTCCGGTTGCGTTCTCAGAGCTTCAATATTTGTTCAATTACGATGTCTGTACTTTATTTCGCGTTCTCAGCTAATTTTATTACTCTGGAACGATGGAAATTGTAAACTTGAACTGAGGGAAATGAGAGCAACAATACTAAACAATATTAAAATTCGAGAACAAAGACACGGGATCGTTTTTAAATTAAACTTAGTTGTTCTTTCTCAATTACGTGGGTGTACGAGTTTTTATTACAAAAACTGAGTTAGTTGCCCGCTGAGTTTGCTGCTTTATCGGCAGATACACGTCATGCGATGTCAAAGGTTAGGTTGATAATAACGTGTTCAATTATTTTTCTTAATGTTCGCACAGAACCTTTCTACGAGGAAAATTGTAAAGAACGTCTTAAATTTTAAGGATGGGGAGTTTGCGCTGGAATTTTCTGTCACTTTGGGTACAAAATAAACATGTTCATTTTCTCTAATGCCATAAATACTTATTTTCCACAGAGTTGAGTGTACTTGGAGGAAATTCTTTAGACATGCATGCAGACGTTATGACAGTTTGTTATTAAAGTATTTTTATTTAAGTCAGAGCCTTTATCCACATGTTCTTTCTTAAATAAGGAACTTATAAATTTAGTCGACAGGACTGTTTGCTTTCTTCGGTCAGACATAGTTAAGTTATTAATATTTAATTTAGTAATGCAAAAGGACAATGTATGAAATTAGTAGATTTATTTACGGAAATTGACTTTGAATTGAATTTTTTCCAAGCTGTTAACTGAAAGTTTCAGAAATTACAAACCAATAAAGCGTGTAAATAAAAAAACTGAACAGAAAATTGAAATCATGAAAGTAGACTATGAGAACCTTAAAACAAAATGACCTAAACATAAAACCTAAGAAATCTAAATAACACAAATATAATTAGAAGAGACAAATTTTTGAATTTTTTATTTTAAGAATGAACCAAAAACTTCTGGAAAAAATTCCCAGGGGCTGTGACTTTAGTTATTTTAACGCTAGAGTAACTAAATTTGAGGGAGTTACTAATTTAGACTTGCTAAGTGACTGTGCTAAATTGCAAAATTATAAACCCAAAGAGACAAATTTTGAAATTTTTTATTTTGAGAATGAACCAAAAACTTCTGAAAAAAATGCGCAGGGCTGTAACTTTGTTTATTTTAACGCTAGAGCAACTAAATTTGGGGGAGTTACAAATTAAGACTTACTTATTGACTGTTCTAAATTGCAAAAGTATAAACCGGAAAAAACAAATTTGTGAATTTTTTATTTTGAGGATAAATCAAAAATTTATGAAAAAGTGCTAAAGGTTGTAATTGGTAATTTTAACGCCATAGCAATAAAATTTGGTAAAATTATTAATTAGGACCTAATTACTAATTGTAATTAATTAGGACCTAATTACTAATTGTACCCAATTTCAGAATTATAGAGCCAAAGCGACTGATTTTACAAATTTTTATTTTATCAACAGAAAATTGCGATTTTTTTTATTGAAGTAGACTGAGAACCTTAAAACGAAAGGAATCAAAACTCTAGGTAGGGGCTTAAAAACCTAAAAACTAAGATTTAGAGAAAAGAATTCGGAAAAATACAATTCGGAAAACCGGAATAATAATAACTAAATGGGAAAATCTGAAAACAATAACAAATCCATGTTTTGACAAAAATCGCTCATAAAAATTGGTTTTATAGTTATTTTACGAAAAAGCCTAAAAATACAACTTGCAGTTCGACTTTATTGAAATCGGTTAAATGGTTTTCTGGACCTGTGAATCAAATATAAATTTTTGTTTATCCTGAGGCATTCTTATGATTTTTATGGTCGGCCATGAATAGTGAGCTATGTAAAAATCTATTTATAGTTTCACCCAATCAAAATGAGGCTCTAATCCTGTTATTTTTTTCAGTCGAAAAGTTTTATATTGCCTAATTCGAATGGATTTTTTACGATTTGTCCAGACATTCTAATTAAGGCTCTTAAAACAGTCCCTGCAGCTTTCAACATTTAGTTGTGGCTTGTTAAATTATCTCTGCAGCCACTTGAAGTATCAAAATTTAAATAATCAATTGGATAATAAGTGCGTTTCAATTGAACTCGTTCAGAAGTTCTAAGGTCGTAGCTAATATCTGCAATTTATTTTGACACTGTTTTACGTTGAAATTTATATTTGTTTTGGAAAATTCTATCATTTGTCGCAACTCATAAACTAAAATGAGCGATAATTCTCGAGTTCCTGCATTTGAAACGTGGAATTAACAGTGTAATGCTAATTTTTGTTGAATTGTAAGGATTCTACTGTCAAAATAAAAAATTTTTCGCGGTAGTTAACATGTAACTACTTACACGGGTCGCAATATTTATTTTGGTGGTAACAAATTAGCGAGTAATTATCACTTGCCTAAGAGGTTTTTTAAAAACTCATATTTGTTTAGCGGCAGTTTGAAATTCCTGTTTATAAACAGAATGAAATGGATATCAAATTAACGAGACGAGAAACTAAAAATAGTGTTATGTAAATTATTTTTGCAATTTTAATGAATCATTAGCTATACTAAGAATCCAAATTGTTCAAATAAAAGTTTTGTCAACAACAATCTGGGGCGCTTCGGAAAAATTTATAGGAGCGACAGTACTATTTTTGGCATCTTTATTTTTAAATTACCTCCAATTATAACATCAGGTTTTGATGATAAATTTAATTCCCCAAGGTCATTCCAAACAACAAATTAACCAGTTGCGTGTTTCATCGCTACCTTACATTGATTTCCTCAAAATAAACATGACGACTTTGACACGGTTGCGATAACCTCACCAATTCTAAGAAAGTTAACAGCGCATATCGTGATCAGGAGAGCGAAAACATGTGACAATTACAATAACACCTACCTCAACTTTATCAATGGTTCGAAATTATACCAACACGTTTGTAAACTGTCAACAATGGCAAGAGCAACACTGCAATCCGCAATACTGAAGAATCAACTGGCTCCCTGCCAGTTTTGGTTTCTTCGATCTTACTAGCGGATCTAGATGACGTCATTAAAACCATGGTCGCGCTACTTTCGCCGCGCAGATATAGTTTGCGGTGCCCCAGGGTTCAGTTTCCGGACCCATCCTTTATGTTAGATAATGAACGAAGGCGGCGATGTAATCAAGGTCGCGGGAGTTGAGTGCACTGGGGTTTGTTATCGTAATTAAGAGTGGGTTCGCATGAATTAATTAGTAGGGATGTTTTGATTGCCTCATTAAAAGACACAATTAACGTCAGTTGTAAGTGATCTAATTATGTGTATGTGAATTGTATGCGGTTGAAAAGGGGGCGGTCTAAATAAACAATCAAGCATTCTCTTGGAGGTTTGATGTCAGATGGATGCTGCAAGTTTCTATATAAATATTGACATTACATCCAACTATTGCAAATAGATTCTTGGGCGGGGTGAAATTCAGTTCGGTGCAGGAATGTGACTGATTTCTAAATGCGGAATTTCAGGGGGTTGCACAGATACTGCAGTACATACCTGTGTTTATATAAAAATAAAGCACAATGGAGCAACAAGTTTAATGGAACATGCACTTTCAGATTAACAGAAGTTGTTTGCTGAGTAAATAAAACTTTATTTTATCGATTTGGGAGGTACTGGCAAATTGGTATCAATTCTGGTTGAACAAATTTTATGCAATTTTTATCTTATTTTATCCAAAAACACGTGAGAAGCTTCACAATTACAAATTTGGGTCACTACGAAATTACAATTTTGTTAGCCGAAGAAGTTGTATGTATTTAAGACGAAAATTTTAGATAGCTTCGATTCGTTTTTAGAATATATTTTTTTTAATTATTCCTTGTAAAATTTTGTCATTTTGCACAGTTGGTAGGCATGTCTGAAGTAGAAAATTCTCGAGATTTCATGTTATTATTATCAAAATTAGCAGTGCTATGAATTCGTGTAAAAAATTGAGAACTTTCAGTTCATTTCAAAATAAAAAATGTAAACTTGTCTTTTTTTATATATTTTTTTTGTAATTTTACATATTTGGTAGACGGGCGTGAAGTAGTAACTGATCAAAATTTTATGGACCTTTTATTAAAATTGATTGAGTTATGGAACATTAAAAATTTGTCGTTTGCAAAACAAAAATTTCTAAAATTGTTTATTTGCACTCTAAAATTTAGTAATTTTGCACAGTTGGCAGGCGTGGCTGAAATATGAACTGCCCATCATTTTATGGTCCTCTTATTAAAATTGACATTTATGGAATTAAAAAAATTTTTTGGAAATTCTCCGTTAGTATTCAAAACAATTTTTTCCCAATTTGTATTTTAAACATTTCCAAGTTGCTATGGAAACAAAGCTATTCTAACATTCCGTATCGAAATGGATATTCTAGCACTGAAAACGAATTGGAAAATAGCGAAAATAGCTCTGTTACAAGAACAAATTAGGAAAAATAATATAAAAACCTCGTTCATAAGGCCATTTAGGCACTCATCCATTATAAAACTTGGATTCGTTCCTAAAAAATTGCCTTATGAAACTCGGTGTTTTAATATACTATTTTTAAATTGTTATTTATTGATCTAAAATTTTGTAAAAAAATCGTTAGAACTACAAAATCTTGAAAAAAATTGTAATTTTTAGTTAGCCTCTAAATTAAACAATTCTAAAATTGTTCTGTTTTGGTCATTTTTTTTGTAATTTTGCACAGTTGGTAGATGTGTTTAAAGTAGGAAACCCTTGCAATTTTAGCAACAGAGCTATGAAATCGTGTAGAAAATTTTAAAAATTTCCGATTTATTTCAAATTAAAAATTTTTAAATTTTTTTTTAAATCTTTTTTTTTTATAATTTTTTATAATTGGTAGGCGTGCGTGAGGTAGTATCTGATCAAAATTTTATGGATAAATTTGTCGTCTTTTTTATAGACGAATTTGACGAATTAAGGAATAGCATGCCATCTTTACTCAACGCGTGATAAATTCAACGGTTCTGTCAAGCAAAAATATATAAAAAAATTAAAAAATCTCAAGGATGGGACAATATACCAAAATTAAATTAATCATGAAAGTTGTAAAAGTAATTTAGAAGAATCAGCAATCTGGAGAATCTCCAGAAGACGAAAAATTGAAAACAGCTGAAAGCAAGTAGCGACATTTACATTTTGGAATTTCACTAAACTTTAGTCTGAATAATTTATTATAAAGTTGATAACTTTTCTGCACAAGGTTGGCCAACATGCCGGTAAATTAATTTAAGCATGACAGCTTTCGGTCCGCTCCTTTGACGGACCATTAGACGTACTTATTTTATCGCCGGAGGCTTATAACTAGTAGACCCGAATATAGCAACAATATGACACCTTCTGTGTACGTTAAATTTGCTGACAAGATTACACGTTATTGGTGGAAGAGTTAGTTCAGGAAATTCAGAATTATGTTTCTGAAGAAAATATTTAGTCAGACGTTTCAATTAAGTCGTTTTAATTATGTTGACTTTGATTCGAGGAAATAGCAAATCTTTTTTGAAACAAGCGAAGTATTTTTGTAGTTAACATTAGCTATTTTTGCAGTCATAAATAAATTAGGCGCCATTGATTAGCCATTAATCCGTTTAACGTCGGGGAGCCTGTGCGCCGGAAAACTATAAAGAAAATAATTGAGTTAAGTAGATGAAAATGCGCGATGCATTTTTCACGACCGTATAACTTCTTTATCTAGCTTTCTCTGGTTTATACGGACTTGGAGAAGCTAGTGGGAGAATATAATTCTGGTTTAAAAAAAAACTGGAGAAGAAAAGGTAGTACAGCTTTTAGTACTTAATTTAGGAGTTTGAATCTCGAGAAGTAAGCTTCGAAACATCAATCATCTGTTGAATTTTAACTCAGACGGAAAGTTTTTACGAGTTAATACAACACAAAAGTCGTGTGAAAATTCAAATTTCTTTCTGATAATCTAAGTTGGGAATTCGGAGGTGGTCATGTCGGAGATATCGAACGCTGCGGAGGCGGGAAAACCTCTTGAGTTCCGCCACCACCCACACATTTGATTTTAACGAAAATTGTTACAATGATATAAAACGTAATGGCAAACATTGTATAATGGCTATGTAAATCAGACTTAAAATTTAACCAAACCTCTCTCGTTACTGCATTTAAACAAGGGTTGAACAAAAAGCTCTCCACAGTTAAAATATTTATCCAAACTCTTGTATTTGGCTTTTTAAAGAAGCTTTAATGGCTGCCCCTGCTGATGAAAATCGGGACTTGAATAATTTTTAATAGAAATAAAAGGTCAGACAACGGATGGAGTTCTGCAGTCAATCGAGACGAGAAAAAGTGCCCCGACTCGGCCATATTTTATTCAGATCAGATATTCATATGTAACATCTGATCAGCTTACCTTCGCCTTCCATACGTGATAAACCGGATGGAAGACTTCCCGATACTACTGGGAAATGTCTACTTGTCTTTTCCGGTTAGGAAAATCCTTTTTTTTTCTTGAATTAAAATAGTGGGTTTCCTGATAAACTAAAGCTCATAGAGAATGGAACTACGATCGCTTGGGAAAATGGCTTAACCACAAACTTAGTTTCGGATCGTAACTTTGCCCTATCACATTGTCTTCTAATAATGGTGTTGTAATTGCCGAGTTTTGGCTTTCCAGTTCCACAGATAAACATCATAATTTAGTTCAATCTTCCGGTGCACCTTACACTTTAATAAAGATTTAAGGCGGGTCCGGTGCACTAGAATCTCGCTAACTGAGATCGTAAAATATATTGTGGATTAGGGATTCTTACCAGCACAAAATAGCCACGGATAGGATCACGATTTTTCTCTTTTAGTCCCAGAGTTATATCGCTTACATTTTAAGCTCCGTTTCACCAGACAAAGTGGAAAGTTATTCAAATTTCGGGAAATATGCTCAGAGCTTTTTACCTTATAAATAGCAGGCAAGTTTACGCCGATTCAACAGCGATTGACCCGGCGCCTCCACCAATCTTACAGTGACTTTCTTACCACTTCTTCGCAACGTGTGAGGTGTCACATGCGACGTTTCCGTCCCGCCGGTTTTCCGGTAATGCGTCTAAAGCGCGAGTTTTCGCGTTGTAGAACACCATCAACAAGAATTATTTAGAGCGCTTGCGTCCGTACCAACACGGCTTTATGTTGGGTGGCGTCCCGACGCAACTTTAGTTGCAGGGGAAGCGCCGCCGCGTTCTCCTATCTTAAGCCGCCGCCTCCGCACGAGTGTCGCGAGAAACAACCCGGGAATAATCGAAGCAACCGCAGTGTGACGTGCAGAATTGTCTCAAAGTGTAGTTTAGAAAAATGATTTGACGACTGCGTGTGAGACGTGAAGTGGCTGAAATATTCAGGTGATGAAACAAGATTTGAAGTTTGTCGCGGAACTTTTTTCTAGCTGAGAAGATAAAAGTCGAGGATAGCAATGTAAGTCTGAAATATGGAAACATTAAATGTAACGTGATGTGAATTGGCCAAAGTGCTAAACAAAGTGCTCAAAGAAGTGTAAAATGGCAGTAAAATTCGTGCTTGGGTTTTATAAAGCAACAAAGCGAAACTTTGCCTGGTTTTGATTTATGCTTTGACTCGATCAATTAATTTTTTCGTTTGTCGCGTTGTCACGAGAAATAATTGAGCCGGTCTTGGACCGATTCTTTACTTTGCGGCTGACGTCTTCCAAATAAAAATCTTTTCTCTTTTTGTTTGCGACGCAGTCCCGTGATGGATTGATAAATAGTTTTCCGGGCAAAAAATGTATACTTCAGTACACAGCCGCAACCAAAAAAAGCGAGTGGTAAACATCCCTTAAAGAGCTTCCCGAGCCAAATTGTGGGAAGGAAAACATGGGAAGTTTATGCCCTCGCCATTATTACCATGTCAATATGTTGATATCATTCAGAACGCGTTTCAGTTTCGTTCCCTTAGCGATCATATCGGCGTTACTGCCACCCTCTTTTTCGTCACCACCGCCCCTATTTTGACGTGCTGTGTCAAATATGATTATACCGAAACATAATCTTTAAAGCAAGCACTCTCATTATCAAAAGGGGTTGGTGATAATGTATCATGTCTTGTCAAATTTACTTCAAATACACTTTTACGATCAATGCTCTCATTTCGGTTTTATTTAAATTGTACGCTTTCAAACTGTTACAACTTTTCGGACGAATGGATTAATTTTATCATTTCGAGTTTGTGGCTATGAGCGACATTACACAAAATTGTCGTAAAATGCTTTTTCCAATTTTCATTCCTATAATCGAACTAACTCAAACGATAAACTTGCCATCAAAGTTTAACTCGAGCATCTATAAACTTTATCTATCAAATTTATATTCCTCTACATAATTTTTGGTCAAACTTTTCAAATACAACATTCCGATTGTACCTATATTTATGTTTAATTTAAATGTGGGAGATTATTCATTGCTGGGTTTGTTTTGCATATCGAAGAACAAGCAGAAGATATTGAATAATGCAAACGTCGATTTATTCTACGAAATTAATTCCGGGTTTCAAATGCTACGGTTGCTAAAACAACAAGACTTTGTTTTAAATAAAAACAAACAAAAATTCCGAAATAAATTGCAATAGAATCGAGAATCAAACCTCTTGAGACGACTTTTTTTCAAAAGCTCATTTAATGTTTTAACTTAATAATAACTCTAATATTGATTTTGAAAAATTGCTGTATCATCTATGACATGTTGCCATAAGTTTATTAGTTTTAGTTTGATAGAGTTCAGTTAGTGCAAGTTTATAGATTTTGAAGAGCTCTTTCGAATGATGCCAGAGGCAACCGAACTTGACTTCCTCTCCAGTTCTAAAAGTGTCGACACGTTACGATTCGAACTAAATATTAGATTTGCCATCTGTACATGCTGTACCACTTTTGATTTAATGTACTAATTAATTAGAGTCTAATTACGCCACGCTAGTGCAGATTTTGTTGCTCCTAATTTTTAATGGATATACCAGTCTAATTAATTTTCATAGTTTTCATAACTGAAAACGCTTCAAATTTATGTAAATACTTTTGATGAAACACTTTTATTTATTAAAACTTCGTCCACTATAAGAGAAAATAGGGCACCCATAGCGAAAGATATAATTAAGGACGAGCAGAATTCAATGAAAAGAAAATCGTCGAATTCAAATTTCACTGAACTGATTAATTAGAAGCCTCTTAAAGGTTCCACCTGAGTCCGTCTTTTTGAATGACGTTCTGATAAAGACGCTCTGAAGTTGTTTTATTGTATTCGTCTTCGATCTAACTACATTGATCGTTGTTATTTGAGTTTGTTCCTCTTGGATTCGAATCGATGCATTCGTACATGGCCAACGTGTTTCAATTGCTTTATTCTTTGGATCAAAAGATTGACCAATAATTGAAGTAATAATTACTTAAAAATTCTCCGGGAAATGCTCGCTTTACTAATAAAATTCTTCATGTGAATTCATTTCTTCAGTTAGATGCTCTTGTTGATGTACCTCCTGTATCTCTTTGAGCATTGAGCGAGAAAAGACGAACTTCTTTAGAAAACTGTTCTCTTTTATCTTCTTTTTGTAGATCAAAACATATTCAAGTGAATACGTTTGTAACTCGCTTACTGCATTTGGTGAATCTTTAACTGTGGAGATGTGTAAGGAAATGGGACGAAATTTGCTAAAAATATAGTTATTTATGAACCTAACACGCTTCACTTATTTTTTCTCAATTTTCTGAGATTTATTGGTATTCTACAGACTGTTCTAGGCCTATAATTTTCTAACTTGTTTCAAGTTATTTGAAAACAATTTTTTAATGGTCAATGTTCTACGAGTCGCAGGGAATTCTTTAGGAGTTTATATTTTCCAGGTTTTTTTGGACTGTCCAGAAACGGGACAACACTTTAGAGTTTTAAGGGATTTTTAGGTTTTTCTGGCAATTTTGGGCTGTTGAAACTCTTTTGGGATCCTTGGAAATTTGATAGTAGGACAACACTATTTTCTGACATTCCTTCGCATATTCTGGGATTTTTTCCAGAAATTCTGCTTGACTTTCTGGATGTGAAATTCTTGCGATTTTAAGAATTTTTAACATTATTGTGGACTCCTTCAGGACACTATAGAATTTTACGGTTTTTTTGTTTAATACCATCGTTTTAAAATCCTCTAAGATCGTTTAAAATGTCTTGAATTCTGTGGAAAGTTTACATTTTCACCTGTTTCTTTATGAACTTTAAAGAGTTTTTTAGGGTTTTTCGGGGTTCTTCTAGATTCTTCTAGATTCGCTTTAAGATTTCTTTGATCTTATTAGGACTTCTCAAAATTCTTGGACTTTCTATAGGATTTTCAGGATTCTTTGGATTTCTCTAAAATTGTTCTTGATATTATTATATCATTATCATTATAGGAGTTTTGAAGTCTCTCATCAAATTCTTTAGAAATTTATATTTTCTAGGATTTTTTTTTGTTTCTTTAGAGTCCCTACAACAGTTTATAATTTTTAGGGAATTTTAAATTTTTATAGCAATTTTTGAACGTAATTCTTTAGGATCCTTCGAAATTTTATAATAAGACAACACTATTTACTGAGATTCTCTGGATATTCTGGGATTTTTAGAAATTCTGCTTGATTTTGTGGATCTAGAAGATTCTAGGATGCTTTAAAGAGTCTCTAATTCAGTTGAATGAATTTTTGCGGTTTTTAGAATCTTTAACATTGCCGTGCACTTCCTCAGGACACTATAGAATTTTCATAGATTTCTTATACAATACTACAGAATGGTATTGCTCTAAAATCCAAGTTTCTTTAAAATGTCTTGAATTTTGCAGAAAAATTTTACACTTTTACCTGCTTCTTTATGAATTTTAAGGAGTCTTTTTGGGTTCTTTGTTTTTTTTTGGATTTGCTTAAAGATCTCTTGGATCTTTATAGGATTCTCCTAAATTCTTAGACATTTTGTAGAATTCTTTATGATTTTCAGGATTTTT
This sequence comes from Gnatocerus cornutus, assembly GCA_029298725.1. NCBI lineage: Eukaryota > Metazoa > Arthropoda > Insecta > Coleoptera > Tenebrionidae > Gnatocerus > Gnatocerus cornutus. The sequence goes on from CM055515.1 coordinate 16,263,402, forward strand.
TGGACTTCTCTAAAATTATTCTTGATTTTATTATTTTAGGAGTAATCGAATTTTTTAAGAATTTATATGTTCTATCATTTTTTGGACTCTCCAAAGTCCCTACAACAGTTTAAAATTTTTAGTGATTTTTTAGGTTTTATTAGCAATTTTAAGATGCGATTCTTTTAGGATCTTTTTTCTTTTAAGAGAAATTTTTGAAACAACACTATTTACTGAAATTTTCTGGCATATTTTGTGATTTTCCAGGAATTCTGCTTGATTTTCTGGATCTAGGATGTTTTTAAAACACTTTAAGTAATTCTTGCTATTTTAGGAACTTTTAACACTCCCGTAGACTTCTTCTGGATCCATTAAAATGTCTTGAATTTACTGGAAAATGTTTACATTTTACCCGCTTTTTTAAAAATTTGAAGAAGTGTTTGAGAGTTCTTCGGGATTCTTCCAAATTTGCTTTAAGATTTTTAGATGTTTTTAGGATTTCCCGAAATTCTTGGACAGCAATTTTTCTAGGAATTGGTATTTTCTACATTTATTTATTTAAAATTCTACAGGATGCTATGTTTCTAAAATCCTGTAGGATCTTTAAAAATGAGTTTTGTGACGAAATTTTACATTTTTTACCTATTAGGTTCTGAATTTTAAGGTTTTTTTTGGGTTCTCCAGAGTACTTCGGGATTCGCTTAGGATCCTTAAATTAATTCTTGGATATTTAATAGAATTTTTACGAGCTGGAATTTCTTTAGAATTGTTAAGATTTATTTTTTATTTACTTTGAAATGCTTCTCCTGACAACATATTAATTCCATCGAGTTCCATTCTGATATAACATGTTTGTCTGTCATATTTTATTAAAATAACATTAAAGTGATATGAAAATAGGAATACATATAATATAAATAGTTCCGTTTACCACCATAACTAGGAATTATTTGAAATACATATTGATTTTCATTGCGAAAATCAAAAGCATCGCGTCAACAAAACGCATATTAAACAACAAAAAAGTTTCGATTGCAGTGTATAGAATTCCAGTTTAAGAATCTTTTACCTTCAGCAAGAAGACTTTAATACTAGAAGTATGTTTTTAGGACGTAAACTAAATAATCTTAAACAGTTCAGGCGTCAAACGAACTCTCCTTTCCTAAACAGACTCCCAAAGTTTCCCACTGACCCGTCTCTCTCATCTTCGCATTATTTATTTATTCAAATGAATTTGTTCAAAGCCGTGACGTCGTCTAAGATTGCTTCAAGAACTTTCACTTTACGTTGACGTTTAGCCTGAAGGCCTTTGAAAATCCAGCCGGAAAACTCCCCAAACGGTCTATGGAAATTCCGGAAAATGTTTAAAGGGTGCACGCACGATTTTCCCCGAGCATTCCTTTTGAATATGGTCCGCCCCCGGGGAACTCGAAAGCCAACTTCCGTCATTGCCGGAAACAATCGACAGTCGCCCATCACCGCCATCCCGATTAAAATTCCCCGTATGGAAATTCAAACCTTCCAAATCAAACGTTCGCGCGATAAACTTCCAACTAATATCCATGTTATTAAATTTAAAGTGGGGCGATTGGAGGACAACGGAAAAAATCCTCGATGGAATTTTTTGGAAAATTACGTCGGTTCAATTTAATTAACGTTCAATCGATGTGTTCGGTGGAAACTGATTGGCGTTAGTTGTTATTGTTCTTTCATGGATTTTCTAATAAATGCTTGATATAGCTAATTAATTTCGGATCTGATTGATCGGCTCTTTTTCGGAAAAAATTAGAGAGGAACACGAATAGAGTTTCTGGCGTTCTGTTAACAAATGACCACGGCGTGTTTGTGACATTTGTCAAATATATCAGATAACGGCTCTATAAATCAATAGAAACCTCAACACACCCAAAGAATAAGAATAAACACGTTCAAAATTATGGATTCAAATTTTGGGTGTAAACAAGAATTTTAAATATCGTGTGATTCATTAAATTTCCATTCTAGGTAGGCCGTGTATTTTGGACGTGCGTTGACTTCTTGTTCGATAACTAGCAAATCTCGCAAATATTAAGTCGAAACTACTGTAATGGTGTTAGTTACGACATGAATTTTTTTCTCAAAGCCAACTGCGAATGGAAATTTAATGAATCACACAATAGATTAAAGTAGGATGAGCGGAATTGGAATGTAATTATTGCTGTGCTTCTGCTTTCTGCCTAATTTCAAAGGAATTTTTGATTAATTCATTAAGGTCACATTTATCTCTCTGTTCTTTCAATGAGATCAATTTTAAATCATTTCATGGGAAATACGACATGGAATTTTTTAAGCAGGACACTTCATAATCTTTAAAAATGTGTTGAAACATTTAAGGAATGTATCGAACGAAAATTTAGATTTAAAAAGACACAGAAAGAAACCAATTAAAAATCTAACAGGGTGAAAAATCCGGAGAATCTAGTACAAGTGACCCGTTTTTCAATTCATTTAAATTTCTCTCGAAAAAGTATTCGCACTCTTGAAAACTTGTTTCCCTGAAAAAATTTACATTCAAAACATGACTTTCAGTGGTTTGGCATTTTAATGCGACATGCTCTTAACTTGGAGCGACGGCATTTTTAATTCAAAACCTTTTCGATCGATACATTATTGCCCGGGTATTTCACTATTGCAAATTACATATTAAACAAGCTATTTGTACTCACAGAGTTTATTTTAAACATTTCTGTAATCTCCAAAAATGTATCACATTTTGTCTAATGGCAATTTTGCCCAGCGCATCCACCATTTCGCTTTAAAAACCACAGGCGCCGTTCGTTTAATTAATTAAATTAATAACACAAATTAATATAAAATCAATATTGGCCAAAAGGTGTTTGATGGGTTTCTACGTTATTTGGTAAAATGTGATGATATTCGAAAACGAAATTCCACGTGAGGAACGCAACGAGTAGGAGTTACTTTTATGTAAACAACTCGAGATGGAATTTCATCCGACATCTAACCGATATGAAGAAAAGAACTGAAATATTGAAACCGATAGTAATTGCAATATTTTTTGGCCATTGAACCGGCACTATGGAAAGCTTTCAGATGTGTTTCGATTAAAAAACTCCGTAGGGTTTTAGCCTACACACCACACATGGGATTATTTATCTTTGATGATTTATCCATAAAGCGAGCACATTGTTTTTTAGATGAGGTCATGAAATAAAATTGTTTATCTTTGCCGGTGGCTTTTTGAAAAAACATGGTTCGGTGGAAAGAACATTTTATTAAAATTATGTTGGCGCAGGACGTGGAAAATTATTGCAATTGGGCGGTTTTCGGCTTATTAAAGGTAATTCAAGCTCTAAAAGGTTGTAAATCACAGTCACGGTTGCAAACAATAACTGATTGGTTTGCAATTAAATACGGGATAGTTTCCGAAACTAATTTACATATTGATCTTTATCAAGTGTGTTTTCAAGTGAGATGACTACAATTTCAATTTCCCGTCATAGCAAAAATCTGCTTCAAGGCAAAAATAATGCTTCGCCAAATTGAGCTCTGAGAGCATCCGAACTGGCACAGAATCACTATTACGAGATCATTGCCATATATTGTATCGTCGAGCATCTAAACAATAATTTGGCATCATTCCCAACACGAGAATCATTCATCTTCAGACGCCCCATCGCTAAGCAGTCCCAATCCATAATACCCCATTTAAAAAGTGGGTCTCGCTACGGTCCCGGTTTTATTGAATTTTTTTCTTTATAAAAACACAGGATTTTGCGATTTTTGCAGTGCAGAGCGACGCGATAGGGTGGAAAAGTTTTTTTGTCGGAAGCTGGATAAATCGGCGGTGGTGTGTTTTTATTATCGTAACAGATTGAAATATGTTTTTGTAATTCATTTCTGTTTTCGGGGCCACTGATTTATCGGTTGATTTTTCGTTCATTCTCATCGATTATTGGAACATTCGAGGTCGAACTTTATCCCGGAATGAGTTTATTAGAAAATTTGCATTATAACGGGTTTATGCTTGGTCACTACACTGGGTGGATAATTTTTTACCATGTTTGATGGGGTGTACTGTGAATAAAGCGTAAGTGTTGTTTTATGCTTGGATTACTAAAGAGCATTTTGCGCCACATTCATGGCCGGTGATTTCAAATTTGTGGTTTTAAAATTTTCTTTATTAAATTATTACTCATTTTTTTTGTACAATTCGATGAAATTGCTCCACAACTTCGTCATTCATGCGCAGAGGGAGAGGAATCTCGGATTCCTTTGTAACAAGGATTCAAACATGTGCTCGGCAAGCTGGTGGTACACCAAACATTTAATTTCAAAACACTTTTTATTCCTTTGTTGTTTAATTAACTTTAATTTAATATCTTGCACGCAATTTCAAATGCAGGCGCCACCAAAAGTAAGAATTCTACGTTATTTTTTAAGGTAATCATAAATAAGACTTTTGATTTTTTTCGTTTATTTTGAGGATGAACGTAATTGCCACAAAATCGAACTTAGTCACATTTGGTGAATTCTTTGGGACTCTCCGGGATGCTCGGATTTAAGATGTTTTTACCACTTTCTAGAAATTTTGAAATCCTGTGAGATTCCTTTAGGATTCGCTGAAATTCTGAGGTTTCTGGGAGTCTCAAAAATTTAATCGGGCATTCTTTTAGGAGTTTTTAACTTTCTAGGTATATCTGGGATTAAAATTAATAATACTTTATGGTGATTGTGGATATTGAAATGCTTCAAATGCTCTGGGAATTCTTTGGGAGTTTATGAAATTCTCTACAGCATTTGGTTGAAATGTTTCATATTTCAGGGCATTTTTGGTGATTTTTCAGGATACTATAGGGAATGAAGGATGCTTAAGGATATTTTGAGTTCAAACTTATATAGTTTGCGACTTTTCCAAATTGTTTACGATTTTAAGGAATATCTCTAGAAGAGAATTTTCCAAGACTTTTTTTTGGTGGAATTTTCAATGATTTTTTAGGATTCTCGAGGATGTTTTATAACTGCTAAAAGTCTTCCCTGTAATTTTCAGCCCTTTTTTATTTGGCGGAAAAGGGTTAAATCGAAATTATATTAAACATTTCCTGTAAAAAAACCCTCAAATGAAAACAGATTTTGCCACAATCGCTACTTCAGCTCCGATATTCCGGTGGTGGAATTCATAGAAATAAATTGCCACATTATTTCGTCTTTTTTATGTTATTGGAATTAATTTCCTTTTCTGAATCCCATTTAGCCAAGGTCGGAAATGATCCGAGTTGGAGTTTACCCCACTTGTGAGCCCACACATTCCGCTTTAATTGAAGTAAGCTAAAATAGCTGCAAGTAAACGATCAAGTTTCGCAGTAAACTAAATTTCTCCTGAAAATCATTCAGTCGAATCGTAGGGATTGCGCCCCGAAAACGTTTTTCTCCGCCTTATAAAATATTACTGTGACTAAAATCATTGTTATTGTGAAAGGGAGTCCGGTTCGGGTTCACTTTCTGGTCGGTAATTCGAGGATTGATGATGAAAAGGTGAGTTTTGATCTAGGACGACACTGCTCTCGAATGACACACGAGCTTTCATCAATATTCTATCGGCTTTGTGTGCGTCCCTCCGATTTTCAACTGGTTTCGATGATGCGACTTTACACCGCCTGATTTAGAAGGGAGGTCTTGTTACATGTTTGTCTTCAATCTACAGTCGAGCGAGCAGAAACAGGTCAGGACTACGCTCGTCTTTCTGCCTGCATTAATTAGGTTTCATGTTGTATAGCGTATTTTGAATTGAAGCTGTATTTGAAGGCGTCGGTGCAAACGGCGGCTTTTACATGCCCAAATGCGCTTGATGTAGGCAGCTACAAACAAATTTTAATATTCAAAAGAATGCGATTTCCGAGCAACAAGGAATTAATAATGGAATTTCGTGAAAAAACTGCAAATAAATTCAGAACTTTCTTTGAAAAGTAGTGCACTTGCAACCTTCCGGTTTAATTATTAACATTTAAATTTCTAAATAATGTAGACGCAATCTGCAAACTCTGTTCACTTTTCTAAAGTATATCAAAAATTCGCAATTTTTTTATCTTTAAATTTTAACGGCAAAACGAGGCTAATGTTATTGACCGTTGTGTCTATAAATTGATTGATCCGCCGGTAACGGGTTCTTTTGAAAACATGATTCGCCCTTGTTTTTCGTATCTCATTTATTGCGATTGTCAGCTTAATCGACTTCTTCTGTTAGAAGATCACAACAAATTGGTAATTATAACTCAGCGCGCAATTTGCCTTTTCATGTGATTACCATGGAACATGTCTTAGATCTGACAAAAGACCTAATGAAGCAGGCTTTCTGGATTAAAACTTTATTATGGAGAGAGGGGTGACTGTATAATAAGTAATTAGAAAACCACTAATGAACATGAGACAGGTTTTTGTTTTTTGTCTGGGAGGGAAAATTGTAACAAAATTCGCACCCTTTTAGACCTTTAATTGTTAGAACACATCTTTGTTTCTTTTGATTGTGATTGATCTTGAAATTCCGTAATTTTCCGAGCCCTATGCTAAATACCAAGATGGGATTTGCACCACCAAATCCATAAATAAAATCACGTCGTAACTTAAAATAATTAATTCTGAGTCAAAGGAAATTTCGTACATGAGCAAGGGATAGACAACATTAAAACTTTTCTTAATTAATTTTCGTAATTAAAATAATTATTGCTCTGTGCTGAAGTCTCATCTAAAATTTTTAGAATTTAAAGTTAGAATGTGGGCGGCTAAAAAGCGGATTTTATGAAAAATGCATGTCGATTCACTTCAGAGAAAGAATTATAAATACATTATAAATTTAAGATTTTTTTTCTGTTTTTAATTTTGTAAAATTTTATATTCACTTTATCTGTTTAATACGAGAATCTGGTAATCTCAAAGCTTGGGAGTACGAAAACCAAAAATTTTAGACATATTGCCGAAAGACGCATATGAGAAAGAGTTTGCAGAGTTTAACGATTGGAAAAGCGTACCATTAGCAATAAATGAATAAGTCATGTTTTAAGAAGGCACGATATAAGACTCACCGATTGCGAATAAAATTGTTACTGTAATTGTGTAAGGACTTTTAGAATATTTACTCCTTTCGATTATCTGAAAATTTACCCGGCACCTCCACCATTTTTCGTTTTAATTTTACCGTTTTATTTTCCGTATTTTTTCAAAGAAAATGTTTCTTCAACGAATCTTAAAAACCAATTGCATTTTTTCCGCCCTGATCCTGAAACCAACAACGTTGGGCCGCAAAATCCTAATGGACAGTAATCCAGTCCATTTTTAAAATTTTTCGTAATTTAATGTAGTCGTCGGAGACAAGCTTGTAAGAAATAGAGCCTCGGTAATGTTATCAAAGCTAACAAGATAAAAGCAAGATGGAATTACCAACTCTACACCGCTACTAGACGACAGCAATCTTGTTTTTATCAGGTGAAAGGATTAATTTTACAAGGGTTTTTACTGCAGGGTATTAGACGGATCAGTCGCCACGAATTAATAGCCACTTACCAGTACAATTTTACAGCGGTTTCTTCCTTTTAGAGGCTATTCCGTTTCATTCGTGAAATTAATGCTTTGGATCGGCTTTTCCTTGCAGGATATCATTTGATTAAAAGGGATTTTCGGTGACATTTTGGTACAAATTAATACATTGATGTTAAATCCGCTGACCTTATTAGACGTATGGTGGTGTTTAAAATTTTTACAGTCCGATGATTTAATGAATAAATTTATGTGGGGTTAGTTAGCATTTTAATTGGACGAAAACATGACCTATATATTTACATGACTCTTTGACGCGTGAGGAAAGAAAATTTCGTATTTAAATTAATAGTAACGCAATTTTTCTCAGAGGTAAAAAGACACAAGTGAAGCACCGTCCGCCGATCAGTAGACTTTTTCCATTTAAACTAATCCGAAACAGCCCTTCGTATAAATTGCAAATGCAACAAAAGTGAGTTAAAATCAGGAAACTTTTTAATTCGACTCGATACAGAATAGAATCCCCCATTGTCTGTTCTCGTTTACAAAACCAATTTACAAAAGTTTAACTTTATCGGTCAACAAAAGCCCGATTGAAACAAAACGCCCAAGAACGAATTGTTAATTGAATTTATCTCGACGTTATATTTGGATTCGTCGTGATAACTTCTGGATTTTATTTTATTTAGTTGGTACCGTCGAGATTTTTTCATCCGGAAGTCGTGTTCCTGTCGCCGTCAGTGCCGCCTCTTCGAGGATTAAAATCCTGAATTAATTTCCGGAAAGCGTGCAGATAAACCGCATTATCTTTGGGTGAAGTGCAACGTTGTGTTTTGGCGTTTTTATCACAGGGATGGATTTAACTTGTTTTTAATTAGGAGGTGCGCCACATGTGGGCGCAGAGTATAAATTCTCACGCGCTATTCACATTTCTGATTTAATTTATACTAATTTATGGCAAACAAACGTTTCACTCTGTTTTACGTTCGGTGTAATGTTCGGAATTACGTTTAATTAGCAGTAAATAAATATCATGCGGAAGAAGATAAATCAACAGAGGAACTTAACCATTGACGCGAGTTTTTGCAATCCGAATGTCCATTTAAATAATGAATTAATCAGTCCATGTCGTATGAAAACTAAACGATCCGAAATCAAAACCTTTGGAAAAAATAAAATTTAATTCACACGTCTTATGAAAGCGAAAGTGCTGAGCGCGACGCGTTGATCAGATGGTGAAATTGCCGAGCTGAAAACTTTTTTTTCTCAAAACTTTTTATGTTCTCGTCTTTTCTTTTTGTTTCCACAGGATATGTTTTGTGTTGTCATTTTGATGTAAAGCCGCAATTCAAGTGACTCTAATAGACGTGCGTGAGCATTCACGACTGTAATTAGAAGCTCTCTCTAGTGGTAAAATTGCGTGCATGCAAAATAGGCCGGTTCACGAAGCTCCGCTTTGAAAAGTCATTGTTGACGCGCAAATACAGCGGAGCTTTATACTTTCATAAGCCGATGGAGGAGCTGTTTAAGCCCTCTTTGTCTCGACAGAGCCGTCGGAGGCGTTTAGTGCTTGCGGCGCCTTCGTTGGAGGCTAGCAATAAAGGATCTAACAGACGTTATATCATACGCCCCGTCAGGCGATGAAGAAGCGCCTCCAAGAAGGTTTAGAAATTTTGAACGTATCGTGGAGTTTGGACGAGTTTCGAGAGGTTTTTCGAGGCGCGTCGCCTCCGTCTAATATTGATTTATTAAGTAGATTTTCGAAGAATTAAATAGTATTTCTTTGTGGAAGGATGAAACATGGTTAATTAATGTGAGGCGGTCCGAGAGAACTCGCTGCGCCACAGAAAAAAAGCGGATATTATGGAAAATGCAACTTGCATTGCCTTTCCAAGATTCTCAGGTTTTTTGCTAATTATTAGAATTAAAATAAAATTTGCGTTTAACTCTTTTTATACCTCGTTTTACAAGTATAGTAATAACATTTTTACAAGCGTAATTTTTGATGAATAAAATCACGTCCTAACTTAAAATGATTAATTTTGAGTCAAAGGAAATTTTGTATATGAGCAGGGGATAGAAAACATTAAAGCCTTTCTTAATTATACGTTCGTAATTAAAAGAATAATTGCTTTAGGCAACACTCACAAAGTGCTCTGTGTACTAAGGTCTCATCCAAAATTTTTAGAATTTAAATTCAGAATGTGAACGTCTAAAAAGCAAAACTTGGTAGTACAAAAGCTAAAATTGCTTACAAATAGAGGAACTATTTTTTTTTAGAATTTTGCTCTCAATGTTGACCCGGCACATCCACAATTTTTTGTTTTCTTTTCCCGTTTTTTTTTTGCATTTATCTTATCATTAAGCTCGCCATTCGCGTATTCCCACCTCCCTAATTAAACTTACTTCATCGAACTTTCCACTAATTTCTCCGTCGTCTTGCCCCGCTTCGAATTTCGCTTATAAAATCAATAAAAATAATCCATTCTACTTACCCTGTTTGCAACAATACGCGTCAAGCAATAAAACCGAAGACTAATGGTTGGCGCACACATTAGCGTGTCCGACGTTACCGCATTGAGGTGGCGGTTTCTGCACGGAATATTGATGATGGGTGCAATACACGTCTAAACGCCCCTCCACACAAACACGTACACGCAGATTGATCGTCCGTTGGCGGCGTATCGCCGCAACGATGCTCATATTGTGGAATTTATTAGCCAGAGATATTTGGATTTATGACTGCGTACATAAAGGAAGACGCACCATAACAACATCGCGTGCTTCTAACTTAATTTTGCAGACGATCTCGAGGCTATTCCACAACGTAGATACAAATTCTTTGCGGAAATTTGTCAAATACTTGTTCGATTTGTTTGAGGGAACAAAAAGTGGGTGCAGCGAAATTAAGCAATTTTTAACGTGTCACTGAAGGCTGTTAATCTTTCCACGCTGAATTTAGTTATGCAAACAAAACACAAATTAAAACGATATTTAGAACCACAAGGGAGTTTTATTGGTTGCCGCATATTGTCGCAACCAAAAGAACCGAAACAGATTATTTGTCGGTACTTTCGAAGAATAAATTAGGCTTTGGCTGCCCGACTTGAGCCCATAAAGAAAATTAAAGTTTCCGATTTAATATGTGTAAGTATCCCTTAAAGAAGCTTCAGAATTGATGGCAACGTATCCATGAGTTATCTCCAGTGTAATTCTATTCGAACTTAATGGTGCACTTGTACGAATTGTGAACATGAAAAATAAAAACGTGAAACAACAGCGAATCTTCAAAAACGAACGAGACAGGTATAAAGTGACGGCGATATGACGAGTCCCAACGGGGGCGGCGCACTCCCTTAAGCTCACCATTACCGTAACGGTCGACCGTTAGAGGTTTTTTTTATTTTGCTCTGCTTCCGCTGTAATTTATATCGATCTCTGATATTCAGTGTGGCGGTTCTATTAAGTGGACGTCGGGGGTGGAATTGCGGTGCACAAAGTCGAAATGACGGGACGTCGAGCAACCTTCGTATAACATAATTACTGAATGCGCGTTGATGTTACGAACCGTGAAACGCTTCATTGTTTCGTTTAGATCTTTTTTCCGGTTACCTGTTGAAACAAAATAATGGAGAGTATTATTTTTGGACGGAGCGATGTTTTCGACAATCAATTTTCAAGAATAATTGCGTGTTTTCTGGGGAAAAGAGTTTGAGCCTGTCGTTCATTACAGGGCTAAATAAATAATACAGGAGGAAACAAAAAGATTTTTTGAATTCCGGCATTTCTTTAAGGATAGCGCGGAAAATTTAATTTTCACAATTTTCAAATTTCACACATAAAAATTTTTATGAGTCAACGATTTTAATTGAGCGAATGATTGAAATACAGTAGACTCTCGATAATTTGAAATTCAAGGGACTTGGCAAAAAGTTCAAATTATCGAGAGTTCAAAATATAGTGTGATTTGTATCGTTTCTCATTAGATTTCATCACTTTGCAAGTTTTTATCTCAAGACAGTGAAATTTTGAGATTTTAGACACTCCGACTTGTTTATCATTTGTGCTAAATTTAAAAAATGTAGAGTAAGAAAGGAATTATTAAAAACTTTTGTTTTAAAAACGACCCAAAATTTTGTATTGAAGACAGTGAAATTTGGAGATTTTATATATTTCGACTTGTTTATCAACTGTGCTAAATTACAAAAATGTAGAGCAAGAAGGAGAATTGTTAAAATTTTTCGTTTCCAAGATGATCCAAAAATTTGTATTGGTTTTCATTATATTCCGTAATTCTGTCAGTTTTTGTCCCAAAACAGCAAAATTTTGCAGATTTTACTCTATTCGATTTGTTTATCAACTATGCTAGAGTACAAAAATGTAGAGTCAAAAAGACAATTTTTAGAATTTTTTGTTTTGAGAACGACCTAAATTTTGCATTGTTTTCCAATAAATTTCGTAATTCTGGCAGTTTCCACCTAATTTGGAGGTTTTACTCTTTTTGATTTGTTTATCAACTGTGCTAAAGTACAAAGACGTAGAGGCAAAAAGACAATTTTTAGAATTTTTTGTTTTGAAAACGACCCAAATTTTGTATTGTTTTCCATTAAATTTCATAATTCTGGCAGTTTCCACCTCAAGGCAGCAAAATTTGGAGGTTTTACTCTTTTTGATTTGTTTATCAATTGTGCTAAAGTACAAAAACGTAGAGTCAAAAAGACAATTTTTAGAATTTTTTGTTTTGAAAACGACCCAAATTTTGTAGTTTTCTATTAAATTTCATAATTTCGGCAGTTTCCACCTCAAGGCAGCAAAATTTGGAGGTTTTACTCTTTTTGATTTGTTTATCATCTATCTTAGAGTACAAAAATGTAGAGTAAAACAGAAAATATTTAGAAATTTTTGTTTTGTTTCCCATCAGATTTCATAACTTTGGAAGTTTTCATCTTAAGATAGTGAAATTTTGAGGTTTTAAACACTCCAACTTGTGCTAAATTACAAAAATGTAAAGTAAGAAAGTTTATTTTTTTAATTTTTGTTTTGAGGATGACGAATACAAAATTTTGTATTGTAAAATATAGTGTGACTCAAATAATCGAGACAAATATAAGAAGAAATTCAAGTAAACGAGACTTTAAAGGTAAACAGACAATAGTCAGAATAAACAAACCAATCAGAGAAGAGAGCGTAAAATCGACTCCACTTTGAAGAAATATCGTAAATATTATGTTTTGTAAACTATAATTCTTCTGGTGAAACAAATTTATGTTACGACAAAACTTTCAACTTCAACTTTCAATTAAAAGAGTCAAAAAAATGTAAAATCTAATTTTAAAGCTGCAATGAAATTTTTAAAAATGGCTTGATTAGAAGTTTTCTGTTTTTCTTGTACGCCTACGTGAGGAACTTCAAATTAACGAGAGTTCGCGAGGGAAAAATCAAATTATAGAGTGTTGGCGGGAAAAAAGTTTCCGATTTTACTTCAAATTAATGAAATTTTTCATTTTATCGAGACAATTCGAAGGGACCGGGAAAAAACTTCAAATTATAGAGAAATTCAAATTATCGAGAGTCTACTGTAGTTACCATTGTGTATGTGGAAAAAATTAGTTTCTCTCGTGGAATCCGGTTGCTGTAGTGTCGCCTCCGGTGGTGTGACTTCTTGGCGGTGCCCGCCGTGTCCGGAGCCTCTGCTCCGGTGATTACTGGTTTACGAGGCCTCCGCTCCAGCCTTTTATGATTATTTTTGTCCGTTGCCGTAGCAGCGCCATGGTCGATGCTATCGCCCCGTTTTCCATGGCGGATGCTGGCTCAGCTCCAACTTCACTTGATCTCCGGATTAACTCTCGGACTTTAAGCTGTAGCGCTAGGTCCCGGAGGCCCGCCATCGGTACCCCGATCGCTAATAGAAAGTCGAAGCGTGCACCGCATTTATACGCGGATATCCTTTCATAAAATGAGATATATTCAATTCTGTATCCATACATTATTCATTAAGCGAGGTTTGCTCTTAAAACTACACGGAATGTAATATCGTATCGCTTCTTTTTCTCGTTTTGTTGTTCATTATCGTTCCTTTTCCCTAAAGGGACTTGTGTGATTTGTGGGAAGGAGGTGAGTTTGGATCTCATTAAAAGTTTTCGGCGGGGATCGAAAGGGTGTGCTATCGCCGAATATCTACACAAAGTGGCAGGTACTCGTCAAAACTTATCAGATAACTAGTAAGAAACTCGAGCCCATGGTCATTTCAAAGTGTCGGGTGACTTATAAAGGCTTATAATGTAGCTTATATTACAACAATTGCTGATTATGACCTGACCAGTCCCGACAAATTTATAATAACTATCACACCTAAAGCAAACATTTTTCCTGAATAGAATTTTGCGGCCAAACAAAACTTCCTTTGAGTGCGGAAATTTATCCGAATCGATTTTAAATATTTCATCGTCCCGAAACCGATGACACGAAAACACTTTTAGTATCCTGTTTCTAAAGTCAATATAAACGTATGTATAAAAATTTTCCCACCTCAAACTTTCCCGATATGAAAATCCACACTAAATGCATGCGATGGTTATCACAAAATGACTAGATACGTCGGTGGTTGCGTCTGATTCGACGTTTCGGTCTAACACATGCATCATCTGCGGGACACATGCCACTGATTAGACTTGTTGGCTGATGGATGGTGCGCTGTGGCTGCAGGACTCCACCCCTAGACACTATTCGATGCTAATTGCTTTATCACTTGGAACAAACGGTTGCATCGACAAGATAGATTACCGACGAGACCTGTTTTTGGTCGGATTAGGTGTTGCTCTACATGAATCAAATCTTCACACTTTCATAATTAGGGCAACCACATTGTTTATCTCACTTTGAATGAACCAATAGTCGGAGCGGGCGTAATTAACCGCGGAATTATAAACTGGAGTTGCTGTTGCTGCAGTCGGGGTGGTTAAACAAATATTGATTTTAATCAATAAATTGCTCGGGATATTTAAAACAGAAAGTAAATATGGACAGATCAAGACCCAGAGATTTTCTTTTCGGACTTTCAACAGTCTCGGCAATAAAGGAAACTTTGCAAGGATGATAATTTCGCTAGCAGCCCAGAGACTCTTCCGGACAAAGTAAAACTACCACAAGCTAAAACTTTGCTCTTTATTCTGGATTTAAAAATTGAAGGATTGGGATCTTCCTCTCCTTGTATCGTCATTGTTCTCCAACTTTTCCAACTTGCTGATAAAGATCTGAAAGCTTCGTAGATAAAACGTCGTTTCAAGGTCTCCACAAGCCGGCATAATTCGACAATAACTGCGTCTGGTATGTCTGAAGCGGCAGCGGAATCCCGGATCGCTCTTAATCCGCTCCTGGTATTATTTTGACATGATTAACTGTCAGGACGGCATGCGAACCGTGCCTAATTAGGTGCACTGTGTCCTAACAGCACAATTGTCACACCACTACACTGCCAATAAGGCACGTATGTACAACATTCCTGATACCTGATCCACAGTCGCTTCAAGTTGAGCAATTAAACGGAAAAAGACAGTTCGGCATGTGTCTAAACCCCAGATGGAGTTGAGGAATCGCGCTATTGATCCTCCCCGCAATTATTACGTCATTTCGACGAATGGAACGGATGGCAGTATTTAAAGGGAGATTAAGGCAAACAGTGGAGCAAGGCAAGGTAATTAATAATTGCGTCGTTCGTTCGTTCGTCGCGTTTTCACGAGAAAAGGTGCCAACGGCGCGGAAGATGAAGAAGCTCAACTTCCGACCATCTATAACAATTAGCTGCGGTTGCGGCTCTTCGTGCGCTACTTTTTCTACACCTATAAGAATAATCATCAACGTCGGTGATGTAATAAATTAATTAGGGACGTCGGAAAGGCCCTAATTGTTTTTCGGAGACGTGGTAATAGAGACGCTTCGGGAGAAAAAAAAGCGCTTATTGTTTGTGAAGAAACGGAACTTCAATTCGCTTTAAACACAAACTTTAAATTTCTATTTGTGTTGTCAATCGCAAACTTCCACAAACGTAAACACGTCTAAAGTGTTTTGAAAATTTCAACTTTTTGCCGGTTGGAATTCGAAAATAATTGATTTAATCCGCCTGTGCTTTATCAGGAGGAATACAAACATTTTACTAAATTAATCCAAGCTCTACCGTTGATTAATTTTAATGTAAAGGTGCTTCTCGTTTTCGGCTTTGTAAATTATATAGGAGCGCAAAAAGATTATTGAAGGGTTGAAATTTGTGGATAATTCTTATCATGGACGAGATAAATTTGAAAGTTAGAAGGATTTATAGAAGCAGCTTTGAATATTTTAGTATAGAGAGTAAGACAAATTTAAACGGTGAGTGCTCTGCTTAATATTTAACAAAGTTGTGATCCATAAACGCTTCTTATCTTTTTTTATACATTGACTATAGTGCAAAAACTTCATTATTCTGATATTGCATAATTCCAGGAATTCCGTTGCTTCGCTTCTTGTAATGGACAAAGTTTCCGAACTGTTTGGATTGTTAGAGAAATTGCCTTACGTTATGCTGACGAATGTTTTTAACCCGAATCTATATATTTTTAAAGAGCTATCATATCAAAGATTCGTTTTTGAAAGTAACAATGGTATTGCACTTTTCTGACAGCCAGCGAAGCGAAAGCGGAAATTAGCCTTTGTCTTATCGACCCGAAAGCAATCGTCGAAATAAAATTTCAATAATGATTTTTCATTGTACGAACCACAAGAGGATCTTTGAACGTGACTTCTTACAAGCCGGTAATTTACCGATTCGCCACATTTAAAGTCCTTACAAATCACCGATTACAAAGAAGCGTCTAGTCGAGCTCCGAATTTTGTTTCCTCCATCGATAAGAACCACAAAAAACCGCCACCATTCATGCTTTGATCTTGAAATTTTCCATCGAAACTAATGACCATCCAAAGGCTTGTGAAGAAATTTTAATCAGAGCGTGGTGGCTTTAATTTTATTTAAATGTTGAAAAAGTCGTTCGGCAACGGGGCGTGGTTTGAAATATAACCGTTATTATTGCAGCTCCATGCGACCATACAAGATGAATGTTGTTGAAAATGAGCTCTCCGCAGAGCGTTCGGCTTTCTCTCCAACATTCTATATTCCCAGTTCTTAGGCGGCTTACGCGACGCACAAATCATGATCAAATCCCGCTTTGCACAAAGACGCCTGTCTACCGCTCAATTCATTTAATGAAGACCCTTGTAGAATGGAACTGTGATTGATTTTTTAGACGATTGCCGGTGCATTTAAACTAACCAAATTCGTGGTGGGTTTGTGTATTTTCCCACTCCTCTTTTTCCGTTTGTAAATATTCTCTATCACCTTCGAATCTTTGGAGGATATCCGCCATATTTCACCAACTCGTGCGTGTTTCGCAGTGGTTCCCATCGGCGACGATTTATATCTAAAACAGTCCGAACTCCACCATCTATGCACTCCACTTTGCTTGTTTTGGTACAAACACGAGTATTTCTCTATGTTGTTATGCCTTTATTGGTTCAACACGTAAAGTATTATAGCAATTTTTCATTATTTACGAGGCAACATCGATCACGATTTTAAAAACGTACGTATTAACAAAAATTTATGAGCTTCGCAATGGCCGTACTTACCATTCTTGCCACTGTAAAATTACGTTTCTAAAATGCATTTCCGATATGTCAAAAACTAGAGTGGCGTTTTATTAACCGGGTTATGCATGCAAATCTGAAACGAATCTGGTTGTAAAACGTTTATTTAGATGACACATCAAAAAGTCACTAAACAAACAAAACTTAAATTAATTAAACGGATTTTAATGTTGCAAATTTCCATGTATTGTTCCAATGAATTGCAGAGGGATGTGCCGTAAAACATAATTATTGTAATGATAAAATAATACCGCATGTTTGCCCGTGTTAGATTTGCAGATACTTTTAATTGATGCTTTTGTTGTTGTACACCCATCTAAATATCAACCAATGCGCACAATTATGAATTTATTAACCTCGAATGTTTGCGCTTTTAAAGACCGGAAAGCGCTTGACTTTTGAAGCTCGTTTTTTACCGTACTCTCGTTTTTTTTTCTTAGCGAAAATGGAGTGGGTAGCCATGTAAGCCGTTGCCGATAGCGTTTCTTACAAGAGGTCTCTTTTGGTCGTTGGCAAATCACATTTCATCCAATTGAGTGGTCCGGGTCGTGGCTTATCCTTCCTGTATGCATCCTTCAGTAACTTTTACAACCTTGTAAAGATGCAGATTGGATGAAGCCTCTCATGTCAGTTCATAATCATCCCTGTATTAGAAGAAGGAATTTAACAGCGCCAACAAAGGCGATGAACTGAATTAAAGTGGGTCGTAACGTTTAAAAATGGCGGATTTTATGAAACGAGGTATTTGTGCAAGGGAGTTATGACGCGTTTAACTCACACGGGAAATGTCTAAACACGAACCCGGCGGAACTGATTACCTCAGAAGGTTTTAAAATCATCGGAAAAAAAAGATATGTAACAATTGAGTCCCATATCAACCTGATCTTGGGAAAATGCAAAATGAGTCGTACCGCAAAAACTAATGGGATTTTTATTGTGATTTTTACTAATTTCATACAAAAAAAAAATTAATTCCTTAGATTTAATTTGACAAATTTTTTCATTCTCTTAATAATAAGTACATATTGTGGCTTTGTTTTAATCGTTTGTAATATATAGAAAATGTGAATTTTTGCCAAAAATGGAAATGGCCGCTTTTAAAACAATCATACTGTCAGACTATTTTTAAAATAGCAAATTGTAGTCAGCTGGCGTTCGGTCAAATTATAAAGTCGCCCGGCGCCTCCACCAATTCTACAAAGTTTGCAGTTTATAAAGTTAAGCGATATGATCGCTTAAGCATCACGGAATTCTCTTTTATTATATTTATAGCACCCCTAAATCCTTCCTGCAAACTATCGAATCAAAGATTTTAATTTCAAAGCCACTTCAAATAGTGTACAAACTAAGCCTGATTTTGATATTGACGTATCACTAAAGGTACAAAGCTCAGCATGTCGCGAATAAATCGATGGATGCAAATGACAGCAGTTTTCATTTTGTGCGTATTTCTTTGAAGCTTTATCCTTAACCTGAAGGTAACAAAGGGAATATGTGTTCTTCTGAGTGGGGTTAGATTTAAAATTTCAGAAATTCGTAGACTGGTGAATTAAAATTACGCACTTAATATATTTATGACATTATGACAATATCCCCTTTGTCTAGTCAAACGAGATTAGACCGAAGTGTTGGAGCAAACGGATCGAGCTTTAGGATGACGGTACATCATCATAAGGGTAGTTAAACGCTAGTCCAGTGCGTCCTTATTATGCGTGCTTACATTCCGAAACGTTAAACACGGGACAGTAAAATAGCGTTGTGGCCACTCAACGGCTATTTTCGCTCCTGATTTACAACGACAGCCTTATTTCCATAAACGTCGATTTCGGGAGAAAGAACTGTTGGGGCCATTAATTTCACAGCGTTTAGGTCTGCGTTAATAATCGATGCAACTATTATCGTGGAATAAAATTGAATGGACAGCAGATTTATGTGTCATGGTGTTTTGTGCAGCTTGTTTCTAGCTCCTTACAGGTTTTTTTCTTAGTGGGTGTATTTACGGAATCCAATTTCGCCCAGTGCGCCATTTACTTCGTGCATCCGTATCTATACGATGCCAGCATCCAGATGGTCGAAGAAGCGATCCTGCAGATTGGACAGTCGTAAAATAAAGACTAAAACCTACACTTGCAACTAAGATAGTGTCTGGACGTGAAGGAAAACGCCAGTCCGTCCCTGTTTTACGATACGGGTTTGGAGTAGCGGCATGCGTCCTGAAAAATTAAAACGGTTTCAGGGATTTCACGATGTTTCCTGCACGTACAAAAAGAACTATTTTTATCTCTCCGGCTATTCGTGGGTGGATGTATAAGCCTAAATTGCCGAGAACCTATCGATAATCGTTCGTCTGGATTTGGGTCATCGTAAAATGAAACTTCACGGGGAGGCTAAAGCTGTTTCTTTTCTAAACGGACAAGTTTATAAAGGACTGGGAGAATTAGACCTTTGTATCTCTTTTAATTTGCTTTATTTACACAAAAACAGTGCGGAATTTTTTTCTGTTTACACTGAACTTAATTGCTATTTGATTCGCTCGGATGGAACAATTTCTCTCGCGTCTTGTTAATGTTGTTGCTTTCACTTTTTAGACCTCAACCGCAAGGGCGCTGGTTCTCAACCCGAAAGCTTTTTGACTGGTATCTCCAAAAGGTCTGAAAAACATTTAAAAAAAAATTGGCCTTTTTGAAGTGTTTTGGATTATTTGGATTGTCTGAGTTTTTATTTTTTTTAAACTCCTCGAATTCTCCCTATTTTCTCTTGAAAATTTTGTAAATTTTTAGGATTCTTTGAGCTTCATAGATTTATTAGATTGTGTAGATCAGTGGATTTGGAGAAATAGTGGTTTCAATGTGACCATCAATTTTTGGGAAAAAGAAGAGTTTTCTTTATGTATTTTTGACGAAACGTATGTTTTCGGCTGATTTTATGAAATATATGAAAAATTTTATTCGAACTAAATATTTATAATTTACCTTTTAAACGTGCAATATTTTTGTACGATTTTCTTTTATCCTCAGTTCTAGATTTATCCACATAAAGTGCTTCTAAGACATTATATTAGAATTTCCTTTGCAAGGAAGCAATGCACCTTTGGATGCATTAGTATTAAGAAGATTATATACATCGCTTGCCTCTAAAGATGTCATATTCGCAGCTGGAAACAGACTCAGAAGCCCCGATGAAATTAGTTATCCAATAAGCTTTGCAGTCATCCAAAAGTAGCAAATTGCACTATTAATCCACATTTTCAAGCAAGTTTTGTTGAATTCATGACGAGAAATAAATCAATTTCAGTGTTACAAATTTAATTAATTAGCTACTAGAATTAAACCGAGACTAATTTTGATTTTCTCCGAGACGATAATACGTCGGTAAACATGATAAGAGCATTAGGACTGACAAACAGTCTACCAAACATCCACAAAAAGAATGAAAGATATGCGGCGAAAATTGATGTACCTCCAAAAATGTTTTTAAAGTAAACACGACCATTTACATCTTTTTATAAAATGATAAAGTGTGCGTTATAAAGGAGAATTTGTGGAGCGTATTAGGGATTAAAAATTTTCAATTTTTTAGATGTTTGCTCTGATCGTCTTTGACGTTAAAAGATCACAGTATGAGATGATTTAAGACGCGGCTTCTGGTTTTCGCGTGTAATTTATGTCAACAAAAAAGTTGTAATTAATTGTCTTGTTTTGTGATGACACCCTCGAAAATGAGACAATACAAGTTTGGTAAACACCTTTATAATTATCACACTTAAAGTAATTGGGAAATTGCCTATAAAATTAATTAGGAGAGACTTGGAGCAAAAATTAAAGGAGCTTCCATAAATTGTTTTCGTCATTATTGTC
Organism: Gnatocerus cornutus; assembly: GCA_029298725.1. Classification (NCBI taxonomy): domain Eukaryota; kingdom Metazoa; phylum Arthropoda; class Insecta; order Coleoptera; family Tenebrionidae; genus Gnatocerus; species Gnatocerus cornutus. The sequence continues at coordinate 16,284,443 of CM055515.1, forward strand.
GCTGCATTGTTCACTTTGTTGTTTGTATTCAGTTGCTAACAACACTCAAATTAAGTGTATTTGGCCAATTGCTGGGATTCAATGCAGTAGAAACTCGAAAACTGTACAAACGTGTAGCATTTTGTAAACTTCAAAGCCTCTTCAGACGTGCAAGTGGTTGCAATTTTCTTCTACCTTGTTTACTATGCATTGTTGAAGAACGCAGAAATTCCATGATTATTGGGTTCTTATATGGGACCAAAGACATCGTCTGGTCACGCGATTTACTTGTAAATGAACCAGCTGTTGTACGTCCCTCCAGCATATTTCCATTCCAGCACCGTTCCGTCGTCCCTCATCTTTATCAATCCGATAAATCACCAGAGAGTCGCGCGTTTTATGATAAATGGACATCCGGAGCTCGCGGCGAAAAGAATAAATTGAGCTCGGACTATCTACATCAAAGATTCCCGGACACAAAAGCCGTCTTTTGTGTACAAGTTCAACTATTATTCCGGGGTCCGAATCCGGTCTGTTTTTCCCCAGTTTACTTTGTAATGACGGTTTTTCTTCGTAGTGGGAGAACGACTTCCCACATTGTTCGGTTATCCCGGAATTTTTCCTCCCGGAAAATTGACCGCCGTGTATTTAAATAAACCTACAAAGAGACAGACGGGATGGATCCGTTGATGTGCAAGACGAGGATCAATTTAAAGCCGACGAGGAACCGACAAAAATAGAATCACAGAATGCTCACTTTCGACAAGATTTGATGACCTACAAAGGAGTGTAATAGAACGCATATTTTCACGGGGGTTGTGTTCCTCGACAATAAAAAGCAATAGGTTTTCTACATTTTCCTGGCTGCGTGGAAATAACAAAAATAAATTAATTAAAAGCCTCAGATGGAATAAGGAAAAGTTTCGGAAAACCGGATATTACTTAAATGGGGTTTTTCAACAACGGGGCCGCATGCTACTTTTTATAAAATAATTTTGTAAAAAAAGTCAATAACAAAATTATTTCGTTTCGTTTTTTTCTAATTTAAACGAATGAACAATTTTATTTACAATAAACCAAACGTGAAACTAAATTTAAATTTCCACTGACATGCAATGACAATATTTCAATTTTACCAACAATATGACTGACTTTCATTTCCGTAAATTTCATTTTAAAGTGAGCTTGAATAAGATGGAGCGAATTCGAATGAATGCACTTCTTCAAGCTTACACATTTTCTGCAATGAGCTTCGATCGACTTTGAGAATGCATGTAATCTTTTCAAATTGAGAAACGAACGAGTTTTTTGTGGACGACTACAATGGCTAGTTTTTGTCAAAGTGGTTAAAAATATTTGATTAAAGAGAGTAAATGTGGGGGCGCGGATAAAAATCTGTAAAAGCACACAACAAAGAAAAACGATGCTTGCTTTTCTAACAGAAACAGTTTAACACAATAATCCACGCGATTCAGTTGTTTTATCTACGTTCGCAGTAAAAAAAGACTTCGCGAGCGAACTTGACTTGTTTAAATTTCTACTGAAATGTGAGATATAATTCATGAAGATTTGTATTGTTCATCTATCTAGTTTCCATTTCCATTGTTCCATAACGAAGTCTATGTATTCTACTTTTGTGGATGTTGTAATTACAGTATTAGAGCAGCCGTGATTTATGGTTACACTTGAAACTCGATTTTTGTACTGCTCATTGTATTTTTGTCAGTTCTGTAGCTAAATTTATCGGTATTTCAGTAGTTCCAAGTGAAGTGAGCCACCCTTTTTTTTTCCTCCAACCAAACTTTGGTACCTTTGCGAACATGTTTTATAAGTTCTCTGTAAATAATTTCAGTCTAAAAGCTTTAGTTAATTTAACTTTTTGCAATAATAAAATTAATCGTCGTCTAAGTGGCAACTGCCTCTTTCTCAGTTTTGACGATTTTTCGTTTTTGCTTGTTTTCGAATTGTTTCTTCGTGGGGAATGTCGTGGCGGAGTCTGTTTTTTGAATTTCGCTACATTTTATGCTCTACGCGAAAATTTGACAACATCCGCTATCTAAATACGTGAGGCAACATACGCTATTTCATTCTCAATTCAAAATAAGGTAGAATAAAAGTGTATGTTGGATTGAGTCAAAAGTGTGTTAAGCGAGAAGAAAAATGTTTGATGGTGCTTCCAACATAGATCATCCTATGTTCCTTCATATTAAGCAAATATCGTAAGTTAACAATATCTCTTATAAAAAATTATTAATTCGATTTAAAATAATCCACTCATAGCATCAATAACCATAAGATTTCTATTTTAAAGTAATAAATCTACAAATCATTAAATAATATTAAAAAAAACAATTTTATTAAAGCAATGTAATTAATTCGAAAAAAAGGTCAGTGCAAGGGTTTGAACACGCATGAAAAAAGTGTCTACGTTTTTTATTACTACAACAATATCAACATAGCATGGTAAATGTCATAATTTTTAACATACGGCGAGTTTGTAAAATTATACCTAATCTAATTGCCTAATTGAACATCCACAAAAATGGAAGTTTGCGATGGCTCTTTATATTATGTTTCAACTGAACTAATACGTTCTTTTTCACTCATTTTTATTTAATCATTATGTACAGAAGACACAGTGAAAAAAAATGGCCAACCAATTAACGCTTATAGCTTTTTCTGTCACATAGAATTGGATGTACTTTAAGCTTTCATATGATTATGACTGATGTTTAAAATAATTTGGAATAAGTTGTCTATTTATGTTATGCTCTCCATAGATCCCAGAAGGTTGTCGATGTCGACGGTGGTCCGTTCATAAATTACAGCAATACCCGAAATTCCATGCTCGCAACTGTATTCACAATTGAAATGGTTAAAAGGATGAGATGTTGCTTAACACAAAAAAAACTGTTTGTTGTTTGTATAGTATTGAAGACGTAAACTGCAACTTGCTCTATCTCGAGCAAAAATTAAGGCAACACCCTCTATCTCAAGCATTTCTTCAGAAAATTGTTTTATTTTATTAAAACTTTTAATAACCGTTTGAAACACAATAAAAAACAAATGTAGAGGATTACTAATCCAAAAATGTATTTAATCTAAAAAAAAAAACAGGTTTTTTATTGTCCTGTAAAGTTGCAAAAATTAAGATTGCGTAAGTTGCCACTTAGACGACGAAATTGTCAATGGTTCAATTATGGACACGAATCCTCTCATTACTGGATTATTGTGATAATAATTCATAACAGTAATGATTGATTAGTGATTTCAGTTGGAGCCTTCTACCTCTTAATATGACTCCATTGGTTGGAATCATCTTCATCCAATTAGTTTTTATAGCAAAAAATACACAAATCGATCAACTTGAGCGCTTATTTGTTGTGTAACTTGCTATTGCCATTGGCTAGTTTGTTCATTGGCTAAAGAATGTTTTATTCTCTCTTCATATCATTTAATTGGACAGATAAGCGCTGATTTATACTTTTAAAGCGTATCGTTTATAGAGTTTGTTGCATTCATCCCTTTGTACGTTGGATCAAAAAAGTTACTATTTTATTTACGACTATTAAATAATCCGCTTATAACATATTCACTTTTAGAAAAATTATGATGGCTATAATTAGGTCCGACGCAGTAATGAAATTCGTCGGTTTTAATTGGCTAAAATTCATTTGAGGGGTTGTTTTCCAAAACTCCAATGTTGACTGACATTGGATTTGATGTGAAATTGGAATTATTTTGGGTAAATCTAACAATGGTGTATTTTTTATTCAGTGAAAAACCTCTTGCTAAAACATTGTGTTACCTTCTCATGCCAAAATAGTTGAAGTAAATTTGAAGAAAATTGAACAAATTGTCGTTTTTTCTAATCCCTTGTAAAAAATTGTGAAATGGAGATATTGAGTTTTGAAAAATAACACCTCATTTAATAATAAAATAACCATACTACAATGGTTTTTCAAAATGAACAATTTGAACCATAAAATAAAGTGTCAGTTTATATTTTGACAATAATTCCATTCTGATACGTTTTGTGTAATTTTTTCAACATGTCTTTTGAACACTTTACATATTAAAATTTCGGAAGTTGAAAATGTTTGCACATTTTCCGCGCTCAAAAAATTAAATTAACATGTCAAAGAATTTAGTAATGTTTATTTTTGATTTTAGTTAAATTTGTAGGTTTTACACAAAATGCACTGCCATAATGATCATCGTAGTCAATAAAACACAACCACTGTGCCTTATAACTTTAAAGTTCCAATTTTTCTATAAAAAAAATGGCATACCTATTTTAGAGAATGGTCGTAGATACAGTATAGTGTTACACTCGCATGTTATGGCTTTTATTTATTCGGTTGATTTGTTTCACTCACTCGTGTCGTAAACATCAACCTTGTGAATAATGGGCCTCATAACATACTCGTATAATTATTATACTATACCTACTATTAACAAGAAGTGTTATAATTTTAATTGCACCAAATGAAATAAGTCTTCTTTTCCATCCTATTTGGTTTTTGACAACTTGAAATCGATAAGATATATGCATATGCGTAGAAATATAAAAGTAGTATATAAATTTCTAGAGAAGGCATTGTGGAAAAAAAATTTACCAATTAAACCAGAAGTTTGCCCAGAATGTCTTCTCTAGAGAAAAAAGTACACGTATTGGGCATTAGTTTGAATCTAAAATTATAAATAAATAAAAAGTGTACTTTTAGAAAAATATTTAATTGGAATTTGTTTTTTTGCTCGTAATTTTGTACAGATAGAGTCAAGTAATACCAATGAAGTATTTTTTTCTTATTAATTAATTAATTAATATTGTATTGGTAGGTATTAATTAATTAATTAATTAATTTTTATTATTATTTTCTTATTAACATCCTACCAATACAATGTCTTGTAAAAATTTCTAGAATTCACTTTTCTCTATGCATGGAAGGAATGAGACATTTCAACACTCCGTATTTGAAACTAGAGCAATATTTCCAATACTAGGTTTTGTGATGTTTTCTTCTTGTTCCAGTTAGCAGTGGAGATCGTCCTTAAAGAGAATGCAGAGGGCGCTCCCTAGAAATGCGGGACCGTCCACATCGGACGCCGACTCTGCGAATCCTCTCGGACCCATGGAGGCCACTTTATCTTGTTTATGGGTGTTAACGCCACTGACCGCTACTGTATCACTTCTCGTTGTCATTATTGCCATGCTTACCAATCAGTGGTTACACACCGAAGAAAAGATGAATAATCCTTCGTACAACGGAACGGGAGAAAAGGATTACTTGTCTAAATTCACAATATCGGGACTTTGGATGCTGTGCTTCACAAACCGTAAGTCAAATTTAATTTTTTTTTCTACAAACTACATGCAAATGCTTCCACAAACTACTTGTTTGAAGTTTAAACTTGACGGTTTTTCCCTTCTGAATTGCCTCTGTTAACACCGTCAGGAAAAGTTGTCTCTTACTTATCTAAAGTTGAACAATGTCATTTCAGATTATTTTCGGTTATCTCGAAGTTTTGTGCGTGTTTGGGGATTTTGGTTTTATTAAACTAACAGTGATTTCGAATTTCATTTATTACCACCGCACGGAAGGTAAATAACACAGCTCTATTTGCCCTTACACGTTTCACTTCAATTTCGCGTTAATTGATTGGGTTGTAGAGACGCCCTTTGTACTTGAAATTATTAAATTGTACCCTTCCTACGTCATAATACACCACCTTCTAGCGTCTTAAGTGAACGTGTTCCCCGGCACAATGCTTCTGATATTGTATATGGGCCATGTTGAGTAATAATGCTCAGGGGCGTCGCCAACTTCCCTTAATGGAGATATCTTGTATTGTAGCTTTGCAATTTTGCCCTTCATTCTGGTAAAGGGTCACCACATTATATTTTCCACAAAAAAAGCTCAAACAAAGGCGTAACCGAAACTCGGGCTCGCCTTTCCCTATTAATTTTCTCATGAAAAATGTTAGTATCGGAAAAACATATCTCTCTTTGAGAAGTAATTTATTTCAGTTTCTTTTAATATAGATCTCAAAGAAAGCCATATACTTAAAACCTTCAGACCTATGTAACGATATCAAACTCTCTATAGACCCAAAAAGACGATCTCAACCGATCCATCAAATAAGCGATATTACATTCGTTGCTTGGGGGAACTAAATCAGAAAGAATTATCATCATTTTCGTTCTAATTACATCGAAATTTCCCCTTTGGCCTCTCGGGCTTCGCTGCCAAAACAAAATTCCGCAATGCTCTCGTGACACAAATTAAAATTAAATTATCGAATTTCTGGGGAGACCGCGCCCCTGTTACCGCTAATTCCTTCTTTCGATAGAGGAAAGTGAACATCTTTTATTTACAGTCAAAATACGGAAAAATAACATGGAAATGCACATTTTAAAGCGGAAACTGGGGCAGTTTTCGTTCCACTTTCCCTGAAATAATTTTGGCGAATTTTTTGTCTTTTATCAAACATAAATTGTTATGTTGAACAGAAGCATTTCTGATGTGTGTTTATAGTGACATCTTTTATTCATGTTTTTTGTGAATGTGGCGAAAATACAGTCGCTCGCCCGGTACTGATTGGGGGAAAGGGCGCGCAACAACAGCCCTAAAATGTTAAAGGGCGAAAAACTTTTATTATAAAATTATTTCCACAGTTTTTGCATCCAATCTAGATCTGATTTGAATTTGAAAATATAGAGAATGAGTTGTTTGAGGGCTCCGAGTGTGGTTATTACTCCTCCAAAATTGAAGTTAAATATTGCCTCTCCCGGCCGTAATCACGAAAAAATTGTTATCATGTGTACTTACCCGTTTCATTCCTTTTTATCCGTTTGACCTAATTTCAATTTTTCGGGAATTACGATCACAACTTCCCAAAGTTCTCCTCCTATATCATACATCATTTACGACAACGCCAAGCACACGCAATAAATTCATCAAAACCGAAAGTTGTGAAACAAACGCTGATTTACGAGATTTGCGAACAATGTGCAAGACGAATCGTCTCTCCAATTTTAAATTGTTGTGTATTTAGTCGGAACGTTCAAACACTGCGTGGGGCTTGAAAACGTTAAAAAAAGTCCTTTCCCTAAACCCCAGAGCTGACGTTCCTCCGCTCGTCGGGCTGCCGACTTCATTAACCATTTTTCCCTCGTGAAATCTACAGGACATGAAAAGACGTCAAGCTTGATGATATTTTCAGCTTTTACCTACTCAAAGAAATAAAAAGTGAATGAGAAGCTGTCAAATGTCAGAAAGCTACTTAAATAATACAACTTAAAAGTGGAGGAAGATCGAACGGAATCAGTTTCTCTTTACGCAACGGTGACGGCTCCTAGAATTGATCAAATTTTCAAGATAAATAATAAATTCAATTCAATTGATTTTTCATTGGAATGCATCTTTGCGTGAGTTATTCACAACTGAAATTCCAGTTGAATACAGCAAACAGAACTGTAAACAAAATGTATTTTTGTTAGACCAACAAATGCTCTGTGTATTTTTAATATAACTGGTTACACAATAATAACAACATAAAAGTTTATATTCGCATTCTCCACAAATTGAAACACATGTTTACATGGTAGGTACACATTCCCCTAATTAAAACTGATAACAATTTGAATATCATTTTAGACATGGCAGTCCTGTAATTTTTGTTCCAAGAGCTGGTGGATTTTACCAAGCGAGGACTGAAATTGCTAATTGCGACGTTTTTGTTAAAGCGGTCATCACAATATGTGTAATTTTCCGTGGGTAGCTTTTTGCAGGGACCTGCTTTGCAAAATAACAAGCTTTTCCCCCATCAACAAAAATATCCCATAATTTATTCCTTTTTTCCCATTATGCCCGGAACCAGGACTTAAAATCGGCTTGTTAAAGCGCGTGAGGTTGAGTTGAAGGCGTCGTTTGTCACCCCGGCTAACTTTCTCTCTCCACCGGAAATTTAATACCTTCGTTGCATACTGCGAACTTGTTGAACGCGTTTATGGGCTCGAGGACAGAGCTCAAGAATTAATGATTGGTATAAGGATATGATCGATGGACTGGTTTTGTACGCGAGAGGATTGTCATAATCATTGAATTTATTACAGTTCATTAGGTAAGAGAGGCCGGTTATGAAATCATCGACGACGCTGTTCTAGACATCTTTTGCTCGTATTATTTTTTTATTATTCACACCAAGCTGAGCTCGAAAACAACATCCCGCTTTGGAGAACGACGACGGTGCACTTTATGCGGCATCTATCTACATAAAATCCATCTTTCAACGGGTTTTATTCGGTTATCTGCTTGAATGGGTGCGCTCGATGTTTTGACGATGAGGGCAATTGTTGTAGGCGGTCAGAAAACGGCGGGGAAGTCAACGGCATCGCCCTTTTACGACGGATTTACGACGAATTCCCTTTATAAAAATTTTTAGAACTCTCTTAATTTTTATCGTTTCATAATATGTAAGAACTTTTAGGAACATTTTTGAAGAAAATGCGATACACTTTTAAACACAGAATTTTTTATTTAACAGGAAAGGGGTGAAATGTCTTAGTTCAATTAGGTTTGATTTCAGAAACACAGATAAATTTTTAGTTTAAGGCTAAGCATTAATCAACGATTATTCTTCAAATCTGATTGCAGAAAAATATTTTTAGTTTGGGGTTAAATGTAATCTATGGATAAAATTTATTTAGGAATTATAGCAAAAACTAAACGAAATTTGGATTGAGGAAACGACTTAATCCTGGGTTAAACGATATAGTCTGAAACTAAATATTTATAATCCCACAGATTTGATGGATTATAGGATGAAATAAATTGAGAGTTCTAAGTAAAATCTTTTGGGTTACGTGGTGTGAAAATCACTGACCAAAAGGATGGGGTATTTCAGATTTTAAATAATCAAATTTAAGCATTTTGGGCGTTGTTTAAAAATCTGATATTTAATATATTCTCTCGTTTATTATTATTTTATAATTATTTGGGTAAAATCAAATCAACAAACTGCTGCAAAGTGCAACAAAGACGGGTTGAATTATTGCAGATGAACATGTCTAGCAATGACGAAAGTGCTGCTGCAACAACATCAAAAAGCACATCAAACTTACATCAAACAACTTGTGAAGTTATACATGCCAAAATTGCAAATGTAAATAAAGAAATTATAAACTTTTCTGAAGGATCCATAAATATTTACAATTATTCAGTTGTTCTAAATGATTAGATTAATAAATCATGATAAAAAATTAATTAATTTGTAAATTTAATGTCGCCTAAAAAATCTTGTGTGTATCACCGCCAAAATGTACCATTTTACCCTAGTCTTTTTTCTGGCCGAGGCGATAGACACTTTTTGGCCTTAGTACACAAATAGCTATTCCAAATTTGTATTTCAAACATTCCCAAGATCCATAATTTATTTAGCGTTTTTTTGAAGTAACGAACATATATAATCTATAATTTCGATGTGAAAATTAATAATTATAACAACATATTTGCTGTTTCCTTCCTGAAGATGAATTTAATTTTTTTTTTAATTTAGGACTTTGACTACATAAAAGAGCTTTTCAATTTTGTCTTTTATAAAATCCGCAAAATAATTTTTCATTTCCAGTTTCTCTTCTTGAAGGACCAGTTTTTTGACGGATCCTGTATCCAAATCTCATGCAATATGTATGATGTTAATGATTCCAAAGATCCTCAACATTCATGCCGGGCCCATCGAGCCGGTGGCAGCAACGTCATGAATAATATAAGCATTAATTCACTCACTATTAAATCTAGAGAGGCTCTAAACGGGATTGGCCATACGTAAACCGTACCGCATCATAAAGCTGCCGTGTGGTGCAAGATCTACGACGTCTATCCTAAGGCCTCCTCAAGGGAACGTTTTGTCACTTCTAATATGTAGCGTTGCCGTCACCTGTTTCCCATTTATTATTATTTTAAACAAAACTTTTGAGATGTTCCGAAAGTGCTAATTAAAAGTTTTAGTACTTAAAAAAGATAAAACGGAGCAACAATTTATCTCGTTTGACAAGAGTCTCTTTTGAATTAATTTGAGGCGTTTCCGGTAAACTGTAAACCTGCAACGTGCAAATTAGTTTTGCGTACTTTTTACGTTTCTGCACTCCAATAAATCTCGTTTATTTTCACAAAATTCATTTATTTTTCCTCTCCCGACACGAGAGTCTAGAATGGTGGATGCGCCGGGCGACTCCACATTCAAATGCCGTACAAATTCGAACGTAAAAAGCCCTATAAATTGATTATCTTCCAGTGCTAATGAATTAATGGAACGAAAAATTAAATGCATTGCAGCACCTAAAGCGTTTTTAAGCACGTCCTTAATTCGATTGACTCCCCATCGACTGTCTTCCTCCGTCTTCCCTGCCATTTCTCTTATTGCTTCGTCGGAGACCTTATTAATTGAAACTTTGCGCAATAAATTGAAAGAAACGACTTTTTTATGATGTTTTGTTTATCGATCTTTCCACGTGTCCAATTTAAGGCTCGCGTAACTAACTAGAATCGATCAAACAAGCGACCGAAAGAAACAAAAACTCAAATTGAAATCACATCCTTGCGACGAGAACCTCGGGGACGGTCCGGAATTGAGCAAAGGTCCTTAGGGGACCGGACAAATCGGCACCTCATCTACTCTGGGTATCGACAAGCTATTCGAAGACCCTCGAGGCACCGGACCGTTCCTACTTTAGATGAAAACGGTCAGACCGCACTAGGTAATTGCCTCTCTAAGAACCCGCGAAAATCCAAACTTGCAATTAACATAACTGTTAAAAATATTAGTCGGGCCGGAAAAAGTTATTGTTATTGCTTTACGCCCCGTTTTTTCGGAGAAGCGATGGGAAAGACTCCGAAGCGCGATATTAAAAAATTCTGAAAGGGTCTCTGGCTTGGGGCAAAAAGGGGGCCGACAATATTTCACATTTCCATGTATATACATTTTTATGTGTTCCAAAGTGAGATACGGATGACAGAGTATGTGATGAAGCGGCAGACAAAGGTGTCGCTGACGTATAAAAAGAAAAAAACGACAGTCATATAGTAATCATGAAGTTATTTGCTATCCCGAAGACAATACGGGGAAAATACATAAACTCCGGAATTTACCATTTATCAGAGTTAGCACTGACATTTGTGAGATGAATGTTTATGCATTTGTTATGACGTAACGACTCTTTTTCAGTACCGCCATTCTGATTTTTATTCCTCAGGAAATCCCGACTCTGATTTATTAAATTTTACCTTTAAAAACACACCAATAGAACTGGGTGTAGACTTTTTTCTCTAACTCAAGTTTCCTCTGTATTTGCAATGAAAAGCATTAATTTCATAACTTCCAAACAAGAAATTTGAAGCGTTTGAGGCCATGCAAAAACCTCTTTTTAAAAGCGTTTTTTCCCATTTCTGCATAGGCGCTTACCTATCAAATAACCTCGCTCCAGAAAAAGTATCTCGTTAAATTTTCCATCGGCCGCGTAGCGAGTGCGTCTTAAAATGTTCCGTTCGCATTGATGTGTGGTGTCAGGTCGACTCCGGGGATCTTGCTGGCATCTGACGTCAAAAGCGGAATCACCGGAGAAATTGGAGTTGATGCTCGGTCTTGTTCCACCATTCGTCTCAGTTAGTGAGGAGATTTATTTTGCCGCAAGGTGCGCTCTCTTCGTACAACCTTCTGCACCCCCTGGTGCGCTTGCACCTTTATAAATTATAATTTAAGAACGAACATTTCATTCGCTACCTGATAAACGAAGTAACTAGAAATGAGAACCTGAGGCAACATGTCCGGCAAAAATAACAGATTGGAATTCCGGTCGTCGTATAATTGAATTTCGTCCTTTCGAATTTACAGGTCGTGAGAAGAGTTTATATCCTCTTAATAAAATCAAACTTATGTTTTAAGTTTAAGTTTTATCAGTCCGGAGATTTCAAAGTTAGCCACGTCTCTTTGTTGGGGTTAGATCTTAAGAAGTTATTTCACTAACTTACTGTGACCCTTTTTAGTCAAATCGACTCGTGCCGACCGCAACCTCTGACTTCTAAGTTTTTGAAGTTGCTGTCGTTCTTCTTGGGCAACAAACAGGTCCCCGGAGCGATAAAAAAGAGTGTGGAAACATGTAGGCGTCATATTTTAGTTTGTTGAGACGGAGTGCTGCATTGCGCGAATCTTCCAAACCGGAAAATTAAATAACAGAAAAAATAATTAAAAACTCGGAGATGGAGTTTTTATGGAAAAAATATAAACACTGTCGTTTATGGTCGGTAAAACGAACTGTCTCTTAAATGTCGTAAAAGCTGGAACTGGCTAAATTTTATAGTAATAGCCAATCTCTTCTTTAACATTTTTATTATGGCAACCTGTCTCGGGAAGTGTCCGTTCGAATTAAACTCTAAAATAATTATTGCATTCTGTTAATTTTCTCCCAGTCTTCCTTTATTTTAGAGTAGATACAGAATTATTCATTTTAATTTTAATCAATTTAGTGCTACAGCTTTGAAATTAGAGGAAGTTACATGTTTTAAGTCCTCTATTAACTCTACCAAATTGCAAAATTGTAGAGCGAAAGAAATTTTATTTTTAAAACCAAGCTAAAAGTGACAACTTCCTTTGCTAAAATTCGTAATTTTGGCAATTTTGGTGCTACGACTATGAAATTTGGAGAAATTATTAGTATTGAATAGTTTAATAACTCTGCCAATTTTCAAAATTGTAGAACAAAAGACTCACATTTTAGAAATTTTTATTTTTAAGTCCAAGCCAAAATTGCCAACTTCCTTTGCTAAAATTCGTAATTTTGGTGTTACGACTATGAAATTTAGAGAATTTATTAATATTAAATAGCTAAATAACTCTACCAATTTTCAAAAGTGTAGAGCAAAGGACTCCAATTTTTTTTAATTTTTAAGGCCAAGCAAAAATTGGCAATATTTCTGCCACAGCTATGAAATTAGGGGCGCTTCTAATTTTTAAGTCGTGCATGACAGCGTCAATGCAACATAATTTTCTACTCCAAATCGTGTCCCGGATTCCCGAATTTCGGTCTGTAACAAAACCGACTTGCTTAAAATTACATTAACTAATGAAGTCATTTAGGGGAAGACGAGATTCAGTTAACGATGCCGTATCCATTTTACTAACTAACTAGCTGCAAAATTGTGGGCGATGCAGCACCTACAATCAAGAAGATTAATAAAATTACACGTTATGACCGCTTCTTTCAAACGCTTATTATCAAATTAAACTTTCTCGCTTTTAGATACTCGTATTCCTAGCGCCAAAGAAGTTACTTTGTCATATAACTAAACGACTTTCAGAGCCTACGAAACTCATAAAATTTTCAGCTGTGACGTGGAGATTTTGCCACAATTTGATTTTCTCGAGAACCTCTAAAAAAGCTATATGGTGTTGCCATGTTAATACCATTTTTATTTTACAGAGTTTCTCGCATAACCCAAGCCACAAAATTCGATTTTTTGGTGAAGCTATGCTTACTACATTAACTCCGCAAAGACATTCTTTAAATCTTTTCAGCAAATATAAAATTTACCATGTCGTGGTGTGCTTGGATCAACGCCTGAAGGGAATGCTATTTACTTAAAAAATTTATGACCGCTTTCTATTACGATACCCTGAGCGCAAGTCCGGATAAAACACAATAAAAGTTTAAGAGCTCAAGCAGAAATCAAACTGGCGTCTACAGTTTCACATCGATCTTCATTATCTAATGTGCTTGTCATGCATAAATTTAATTTTGAAGTTTTGGCGGATCTGTAACTCATGTAACGGGTTTAAATCATCAAGTTTTATTACAATTTTGGTGGTTTATTGTACATTTATTGGGACAATTCACCCGTTCATGTGTGGGCTAAATTAATTCTTATGCGCCATTAATTGCTGGCATCATAAACAAGTTCAAATGATCAGATTCAAAAAGGTACAAACTTCTTATTACAAAATTATTTTTTAATGAATTTATATTATTACAAAAAATTACAAAATTGCAACAAATTCGTTTACTGTTAATTCATACGCGCGCTCCTATGAATAAACAATTCGTCAAAAATTTAAACATAATAAATACATTACCTGAAATCAATGATCCCGTCTACGTTACCGACATTAAATTTAAAATTTTATCGTTGTATTGACATAAAATATATGTCATTTAGCGTACAAAACTAAAGTACAGCATTTTATTGGTATATCAATATTTTATTGCCCTGATTTACATCGAGATTTAACTGCATTTGCATACATTCCCATTGAAAAATTAAAATTCTTTTTATTTTAACGAGCACAAATTCAACTGTCATGTCAAAAAGTTTACTCTGCTCCAAAACTAATTAGTGTACAATTTCAAACCAAAATGCTTTATAAAAACTCGGTGGTGGATTATAGAAACATTTGTGTAGGATCAAGCGCAATTTGTTTATTAATAAATGATATTGCGGTATGACGATTTGGGATTTGACAGTAAATTCTCTTTTAACTTCTATCCCCAATTTGGTTCAATCCCTTAGGCACAGTTTCCTACATCCACTGATGGTCCGTCGTTTTAATGAACGTAAATGGGAATCTAGAGCATATTGTGTTACAGGAAATGCTTCACTAATTTTAGATAATGCGGACAAGTTATTACACTCACTACATAAATTTGTGGCTACAGTAAAGTACATCATGTGCCTAACAATCTGGAAAAATCCATGACATGATATATACACCATATTTTCCGCTGTCCAGTTTTCGACAGTCTTGCCAACACCATTGTACCCTCGTCAGGCTTTGTTCTTTACAGAAACTATAATAATTGTTGAACAAATATCTGCATATAGGTACGTTTAACTGTCCCATTTCTGTTATCTGATTTTCATTATCATATAAATGGTCAGTAGTTAAAACGTTTCCACTGCAAGTCGGCTCCGTGTTTTAAGCTTCATATGGTGTCGGCGATTTCCATTAAGCACCAGCTCCACACGAACGAAAAGTGGATGTTTTACGAGTCAATATGGCGTCGATGTCGGCCATTAAACAATAGCGCCAATTACAATTACAGGTCACAATTTAATTAAAATTCGAATTCGACTGTAAAATCGTAGTAAAGAGCCGACTGAATAGGGAACAGAATCTCGTTTTGCGACCAAATTTAATTCACCATTAACATTCGCGAAATTGTAGAATGCAAATAACACCCCCCTGACGCCTTTGAAGCGCCGCACAATTTAATACAGCTTGGAATATTCCACGGTGGGGGCCATTAGAGTTTATTAAGTCCAAACTTAAAACCACTATATTCAACACATTATTATTAATTTGTTCTCTCTGGTCAGTTTATTAAATTTAATTAAAGTGCGATGGAACGAGATTGCCTCTTTGATAGAGTTGTTTCATTTAGTTGAGAGACGCCTACAAATATCAACATAAGCGTGACGCTGATACGAATACTGTTCGTCAACAAACTTGAAAATATTGCCAGACTGAGGCAGAGCTGCGAGAAGGTCAAATACGTGATAAGAAATTGAAAAATGAAACTGCCTCCAAATACACCATTTTAACCACAATTACAAGTATTAAGTCTTATTTTTATGCGCCATGTTTTAATTATTTTACAAAAAAAAATGGGCTTCTAATAGTTAGTTACAGTACTGGCGCCGCACCGCGCCGAAAAGACCTCAAAGCAAAAAGAGCGAGCTTTCGCTATGAGCTTTTCGCGAGAGTACTGTACATGATTATTAAGCTGCTTTTTCTATAATTACAATTATGTTTTTATGAAAAAAAAGATTTTAGTAATATTTACTTCTATTTTAGTAACTTTGTCGCTCTTGATCACGCTTCTCTTTGGTCGAAAATCAATTGTCAGTTTCGATGACAGCAGTTCAAAAAAAAACAAAAACAAGTTGAACGACATTTTCATCAAAATTCAAAGCAAATTTTGAATTCAATGTTAGATTAACTCTGCTTTTTCTATAATTACAATTATGTTTTTATGAAAAAAAAGATTTTAGTAATGTTTACTTCTATTTTAGTAACTTTGTCGCTCTTGATCACGCTTCTCTTTGGTCGAAAACCAATTGTCAGTTTCGATGACAGCAGTTCAAAAAAAAACAAAAACAAGTTGAACGACATTTTCATCAAAATTCAAAGCAAATTTTGAATTCAATGTTAGATTAACTCTGTCTTATCTACATTTTTTTTGGATTTATCTTATATCTCATTGGGTTCCTAAGAGTTTGAAAATATTTTTTTAATTTTTTTGTAGATTGTTTTTTAAGTCTTTACATGATTTCTTTACTACTAGCTTGAAAACATTGTCTTCTGCTTCCGAACTGTAAAATTAAATTTTTTTATTAAAAGATCTAAATTTTCCAGATTTCATACATTGTGTTTTAAAACGATTTTTATCTATTCGCCTAGTGCTGTCCCATGCAAATTAAAAAAATGCCGATTTACGAAGATAATAATTAGAACGTTAGGTGCATAACTTCAAAATTTTTCTTAAAAAGCAATCTCTGCCTAATTTTCTTGTTTGTTGTATACATTCCGTTTCTGTTGGCAATTTTGACGTTTGCCCAGTGACACTATTGACAGAAGTCCGAAATGACAGAACTTTAGGTTATTTCTTTTGAAATATGCAGTCTCTGGATTTTCTCTACCTGAAAAATTCGCAGTTTTCTGTTTAGCCAGCCCACTTATGCCAATAACAATAAAATCTCTTCCCGGAGGTTCGGTTCCATTAAAACTACAATGTCGCTAACTTTATATCAAAAAACTTTCTTTCGTTGTCGACCTCTAGTAAATTCAATCAATAGAAACTTTTTGGTCTAATGCCAGATATGTTGTTTCAATCCAAACAGGTTTTTAGTTCATCCCGAAATTTCTTAAAACTTTTGAAGCTGACCGTCGTTTCTCTATTACCGCACGGAGGACTCGTTGAACTACTAATGGTAGAACAATGTTCCTAGTTTTAACCTGATTAGTTAGTTTGGTGTTTCAGAATAGGTAATTCGTTGTGATCCCGGATTACTTCAACCAATTTGCTTCGTTCTCGAAACGACTCGCGATAAAAACTAAACTGAAATAAAAACGTAATGGAAAGGCCAAAATTCCGTCGTTTCGTCAAGCTCCAAGTGCATCTGTCATCTAAATGTAAAACTGTATTTCCGTAGACATGGGAAGAAGAAACTCCCTATTAGACGGGATTTTATTTCAAAGCCGTACGTGAATAGTTTAGCAAATGAGCATCGTCCTAAAAGTGGATCGGACGTGTGTTGAAACTGTTCGGCGCCGCTGTTGCGGCAGATGTTTAATGTAGAGAGTAATGTCAAAGGATAAAGTTGTTCTCTCAACAAAATTACGGCAATTATTAACACGAGTTTATGCACACTCGGTATTTACTTCCGGACTCGTGTCGTCACTCATATTCCTTGATTCAATTAGGTAATGAAAGGGATTTTTGGGATGGTTAAGTCAATTTGCGGCTCTTTGATGGTCTTAGACTCACACACAAAATCACCGGATAGTGCAATGTTAATAGCCGATGCCATTACTGGAACATCGTTTATCAATGTCCAAAGGTGAAGAGCAGGAGAGCGACATCTACGAAAAGTCATAACGAAGTTAGGACCAGTGCCCGGAAAATTGGTTTAAAGTGTGTGTTGGAGAACGAAATGGATTTTTAAAACTATAAAGTCTCGAGGCAAAATAATTATTATATGCAAAGTAGTTTTAGTTTTCTTATGTTTGTAGAACTTTTTACTAGCAGAATTTACGGAAAGGCACTTGAACTATAATTCTGAAGATCTTAGGATCAAATATTTCACTCGTCAAGCATAAAATAAATACGTATTTGAAAAACTAGTTTCAATTGCAGCATGGGGCTTAGTTGCAACTACGATCAAAGCAAAGAATTGGTTTCAATTAAAATTTCTAGAAGTTCCGAATAAAATATAGTAAATTCGAAAGAAAGTTTGGAGTCCGTATAATTAATATTTGTTCAGGTTAAAACGTTGGATTTTTCTGCATATGATTCACCCTCTTTGAAGTAGGTTTGGACGTTTTTTTTAAGTTGAAAATTGCTTTTTTGTGTTCGAATATAAAAAGGTAATCAAAGTTCTTTTCTTTTGCACATTTTGTGGTTCGATCGCATTCTGCATTGACTTTAATTGGAAATAAATCGAAATGTTAATGACAAGCGCGGTCTGTTGAAGTCAGTTCCATCTCATTCGCTTACGACATCTGGCTGTCGATTCCATAAGGTTCGTAAAAAACGGTCTCGCATAAAGTCATAAAGCTCCGGTGTAAATGTAGGTCTGAGCTGCGGTAGTTTACATTCACTCCGGGAAACACATACATTTCCAATAATAAGCGTAAGCCCTTTACAGTTCCTAGCAGGCACCTAGAGGGTTATCTGGTTGTCCCCTCCATTCCTTATCCATAATCCGATTCCCCCGACTCCTATACCCTATCTAGGACGTTATTCCCGGCAGCGCACTCCCAGTTCCCGGAACCACCGCCATATTCATATCCGGCTTTTTCTAAACTTTATCATAATTAAAAACGCTTGTCATTCTTCCCGGACTAATCTCAATCAGTAATTTCCGCTCTCCCCGAAAAAAGTTTTTTACCAATTGATAAATTCAAAACAAAAGCGCCCATTTTACACCCAGAAGAAAGCGCAATTATTCCATCAGCTCCCCGGATTAAAATTAGAGGGTTGTTAGTCTTAACGGTTACGGCCGCGTTAAGCCAAAACCATTATCGTTAAACGTTTGCTGTCGTTACTTTCTGCACGTTTGCGGCTCCATCGCCGCCGCCATCCTCAATTATCAAAGCGGCGGCGGACTCCGGTCATGTGATATATCAAAAATTTAATGATAACTTGGCAGTTATCACAACTTATGGATTTATAACATGGCGCGTGGAATTCATTAAAACGTTATCTACAAAACGTCAATCGTTCCTATTTGAATTTCTCGTGTTATGTCATTTTGACATGATAAATCTTTACACCTAGCTGAACAGCGAACGTTCCAGTGAAAAGATGACGTCATTTCATTTTGTCGAACTGGAATCGTTCATGTCATTTATTATATTTGATCCACGAACAACAATAAAGCGGCGGAACGAGGAAAAGTATGTGGGACAAAAGGAGAAATTTATAGGTACTTTAAAGAAATTAATACGTCATGCTGGGATTTTCGCTTGCCCGGATATTTTTAAATTACAATTTAATTTAATTTTGAGTGTGCGAAATTTTATACTTACAATTTTGCAATATACTTCAGTATCTGAATATGCAGAATATTTGACAATAATCCTAGAAAATCTCATAGAATTCAGATAGTCCTGAGAAAAATTCCGTCATTTTTCCTGCAGAGGATTTACCGCTTTAGAAAGGAGCAGTTTTAGAAATCAGCATTATTCTAAAGGGATAAGTTAGATACCTGTAATGGATACATGTCAATTTTGATTAATAGATGGCTCCACAAACAACTGACAAATTTTTAGTAAGTAATCTGCCTTGAAAATAACAAAAACAAGTTTAAGCTGATGTTTCTAGAATTTGGTAGCAATTTTACAAATTTGACAGTTCTCCGCAGGTGCAACTGCTAAAAATTCTCTACAGGAAAAATAAGGTTTAGGTACATTAGATTTTATTTCAATATGCACTAGAAGTATTAAGTTATAAAATGTGATGCAACATGAACAGTATGCAAAAATAGATGACAAAATGCATAAAATCCGCACTTTATTAATGAGCTCCCGGAGCATTTTTCGTCACCTCTGGTGCAATATCAGACGTATTAGCAGTGACACATCATTTCCGGTTGAAATTTCAATCGTAATCGTTTCGTTGCGCTCTAAAAGGCGTGCTAACGATCCCGAAAAGACCCACTTCCACGATTGATGGTTCAGGCAGGATATAAGTAGCAACGATTAGGTCGCAGCAAGTCGTGATAAAGACAAATAACTCTAAGAGATGGGGAGGGGATCTCTTGTTTAGCCACAGTTCCGGAATACATCCAAATTGTTTTTATGAGTTTGACGGTCGCAGCGTCGTTGTATTCCAAACGGTTGAACTAATTTGCATTTTATTATTATCTGCGGCATTCCTTGGACTAAATAAAAAAAGAGCCGATGTATGTGGATATCGTCTCATTTTGCATTACGCGAGAATACCCGGAGGGTTTTATGGAAACTGCGCCATATCAAAAGAAAACATACCGATATTGAATTCTTCAGTATCATACATTAAACATCGATGTTACGCTGGGTGGGTCGAATTTTTCCGTATTTATATATTTAAATGGTGTGAAAACGCGGCGAGCTCTTTCGAACGGGAAAAGGAAAAACGCTTCGTTGTCTTGGTAAAAATTCAAACAGATCGCTACGTAATTAAATTAGTACCTGAAAAGCAATATCGTTATTTATGAAGCTCCATGAAAGCATGAAGGATCTTCTTTTCCGCAATTGCCAGCTACTAGCTTAATGAATGCGGCGAGTCTGGGATAAAATGTCTTTTATAATGTAGTATCCTAGCTAATTATAAGTAGAGTAGGAAACTCTTCACAAGATGAACGATAATTAATTTTCCGAAACCATACACCAAGACATTTTCTCTTGATTGAAAGTCTCTTAACAACGTCAATATCATTATCAATTTTAACTGATGGCGGCGGCGAATAACGGAAGTATTGAATATATCATCATTCATGTACGCTAACAATGTTGATCGGTAAATGACTGGCATAAATTATGATAGATTTGGAGCAGTATTATACACTGATCCTACTCTATTTCTCTTCATAATCAGACTAATTGCTTATACTCACTGGAAGCAAATGCCAATCATTCTCTAGTTTCTCAGACAGATTGTTAGGAACGACCTATTCTCTCTGTTGTACAATCTGCATCAAATTTAATCAAATATGCAAGATTAAAAGTGAGGATTAAGACAGAGTTTCGATTTTGTTTGAGAAGTAATACCAACACGACAGTTGAAAGATCTTTGGCCTTAATGAGGGTCAAGTTGTAAACTATCCTTCCACGTCACCGAAGTTTATGGGGTGGGTTTTTATTGTTGTAAATTCACCGCAGTAGTGGTCAAAACATTACCAGAAGTTATAAGTAGAACAGAGTCGTCTTGTGATCGCCTAAAATTCAGCTTAAAATTTCGAATACCCTTTTGTTCTTAAATTGACCTAAACTGCATTAGAACGGTAAAATTACATAAAAATGGGTCCTTTATTGGATTCTATGACTCTTCGCGTAATTTTTTTTACCTCCCTACGATATTAAAAGATCCTTTCGGATTTTCAAATTTTTTTACGATTGCCTGGAATTTTACAATTTCTTTCAGACTTCTCCATGGCTTGAAAAATTTTCTGAGATTGTTAAAAATTCTTGAAAATTCCCAAAAATTCTTTTGTAAAAGCATGTAGCTTTCTGGATTCTATGACTTTTCTGGGGCTTCTTTTAATTTTTTAGGTTTCTCTAGAACTTCGTATAATTTCCTTCATTTGCATATTCCAATAAGCTATTACCATCATCCTAAAAATGGTGGATGCGCCGCACGGTATAGTTAAATGACAAAAACTGCTCAAAATTTCCTGGATTCTATGACTCCTCCAGTGTTTTTTTTTTATTTTTTGGGTTTTACTGGAATTTCATAAAACTTCCTAGGATGTTCAGGCGTTTTTTTAGATTTTATAGATTTTTACAATTTTCTGAAATTCTCCGATTTTTTCCAGAATTTTCCAGAACTTGGATTCAGTAAAAATTTTTGGGATTCTTGAGGATTCTTAAAAATTTTCGATGATTCTATTATTTAAGCATTTGTCTCTTAAAGTGGTTTGACTTTTAAATTCAAATTCTCTCAAATTCCTTAAACCATGTGATCTTAAAAAAATGTCTCTCTAAATTTATGCAGATTTTTCTCAGAATTTTTCGTAATCGTATTTTTCAGGATTTTCTATGGTTTTCATATTCCTAAAATTTGCTTTCAGATTTCTTTAGGAATGCCCAGGACAGAGTCTATTTAGAAACTTCTTTAAAATTGTTTGTAAATTTTTTAGGTTCCTTTCGAATTAATTTGTAAAAATTCTTTGATAAGGTATTTTAGGATTTTTAAGTATTGTTCTCCAGGATTATTTGGTATGTTAGAAGCCTTTTAAGGATTCTTCAGGATTTGTATAAAAAAATTTCATTAGGTTGCTCTCAAAATCTCTATGAAACTTTTATGGATTCTTCAGGATTTTCCAAACTTTTTTTAATATTGCTTAGAAATAATCAAGACCGTTTTTATTTCACGCTGAAATTAATATTTTTACGATTTCCATTATACCTACCGAAAATCACTAGAAACAGTCCAACTTATGCAATCTAAATTGTAGATAGTTTTTCGTAGTTTGAAAATTTTTAAATGTCGAAAATTTGTAATAAAAACTCTCTAGATAACCGCTCTTATTTTGTGAAATCTTGCGGTTCAAACTGGAGCACATAAATCAACAATGTTTTTAAAACGTTTCCGGGACAAAGCACAAAATCTGTGGAGAGTTGTAAAACGACCCAATTAGTGGTCGCCATGAAGACAATAACCAAAAATTAATTGAGATATTGTTCTGTTTGGCGGTCAGCGGCAGCTTGTAAAACAACAACACAATAAAACAAATCTGAGACATAAAACAGAGCGACCCAAACTTTAACATCATGCGGTCAACCTTCCGTTGGGACGAAGGTCGAAAGGGACGAATAAATTAATTTACCATGAGGCGGTTTTAATATTTAAATTTTTCAGTCTTTGCTTCGTTCTAGTTTTAAATTATACTTCTGTTCGCATACACGTAAAATTTAATTTCAGTTTTATTTGTTTTGCAAATGAACTGTTTGTTTATTTTAATTTTAAAACGTCGACGAGAAATCATTATGGCCAAAGTGTTGCTTTCGACTGGCAGTTAATTGTTTTTACTTGTTCGGATTTGGCTGCCAGGGGAAGTGATTTTTTGTTTCGTGCGTACGTTTTCTTGATTGATTGCGATCATGACTAAGTTTGTTTGCGAACAAGTTGATCCAACAGGTGTGAATGAAACACTGATGGATTTCCACGAACCACTTGCCGGAGAAATGGATCTAATTTAACTTAAAATAATTTATAATCAACCACATTAATAAGAAAGCTTTAAAGCGTCCTTTACACTTTACCAAATATTTATTATTAAAATAAACACTTCTCTTTGCTTTCCCGAAAACTCCACTTTAACGAGCAAAGGACGAAAAGATCAAAACAAATACTACAGCTAATGGCCAGTATTAATATAAATATACCGGGGCCGTATGGCAGTCTGATGTAATTAAATGTTATTTTAAATTGTTTTAATTAGATCTGAGGAGCCGGTATTTTATCGCGTTTCTCGTTTTGTTTGTGCCTCGGGAGAACTCCTTTAGCCAGGCTCTTCCTTTACAGGACTAATTAAAACGATTACAAACCTTGTTCAAATACGGCCCTGTCTATTCTAAGCTCTATGTCCGGTCGTAATGAAAATATTTGTAATTGCAATAATTCTCAAGGAACAGAAGCTCTAAAAAATAAGGAAGACTAAGGTTGCAGTTAATGTCTGCTTTGACCGTTTAATTAAAGGCGTCCCGTGGTTTTAATCAAAATTTACGGCAGCACGGACCTGGAGAGACAAAGATGGATGGATTTATGCTGTGAAGCTCGTAATATTAAGCAAATTGTGGGATTTTAAAAAAACTGTAATATGTATTTTGCATTCTTCATAAAATTCGCTCTTGTTTTCAAATTTATTATTTCATTAGAAAGGCAATTAAGTAAGCTTTTGAACGAACTATAGAACTCATCTCTAACAGCATCAGTTTCTCAGAAAATTTTAGATCTAAAAATGGTGGAGGCGCCGGGATACTAAAATAATATAAAGCACTTTAAAGTCTTTATTTTAGTATTGATCCATTTCTACTAACTTTATTTTTTTTATTTAGGCATAATTTTAATTTAAATATGTAATTTATATTAAATTCGCACATTTGGTATAAATTGAAAAATCTGGTTTATTTTAAAAATGTGTATCTTAATTAAAATATAAAATTTATTCTATCAAATAATTCAGTTAATTATATATTTTCAACAAGCATAAAGTTTCCGTCGAAATATCCAAAAATTAAGAGGAGATTTAATATTTTTCTATTTTGTAAACTGATCTGAAATGTAAGTAGAATTCGAGTGAAGCCGTGAAAGTGCAATAACTGAGATCCTGATACGCTCGAAGTGCGCATTTTCCGTAAACTTGTAAAACACACGCAAATTACTTGTTCTTCAGCATCGTCTTTGGCGCCGACCGATCTTCGATCTTGTTGTTTTTATATGTGTATTCGCCGCACAATTATAAGATCAAGTCCTGTTGTTTACTGAACCCAGCCCAAGAAAAGTACTTGCTTTGTAAGAAGCAAACAATGCTGATTCCTCTTCTCGTTATCAATCAGGATTCACAGCGCACCAAAACAATAAATTAAATTCGTGTTCAATACAAACGAAACAATAACAACAACAATGCGAAGAAACCAATACCTGTTCAACATAAATTAAACTGTCCGCAGGGGTAGAGCAATAAACGAACGAAACGAGGACCCCCTTTCGATTCTTAATTACACAGAAAGACAGTCATCTCCGGCTCGGATCGATGCTGTTGTTGCAGTACAAAAAAACACAGCAAGAATGCACACTGAGTGGAGGCGACGGGCGACGTTTTGACGCTTTATCAGAAAAGAGCCTGTGCCAAAACCGCAACCTTTGGTGTCAAGGGACATTATTAAATTCATCGTTCATCGCACATCATGTATGCATCCAAGGGGGAATTAGGAGCGGCGTCTAACTACCCGGTTCGCAACTCGTGACTTGTTATTAAACTTGTCTCATGTCGTAGTTCGGCGTTTCCGGTTTGGCTCTTTTGTCCTCAGTTTTAGTTTTCTGGCATTATTAGCTTTTCGAGAATACACACAATAACAAGGTTTTTAAAAGAATTTCATAATTTCTTGGTTTCAGAAAATCTTAAAGAAACCAGAGACTTTACAGCATCTTAACTAACCAAAAAATCTAAGATAAATTCAGAAATCCTCCTTTTAATTTTAGACTTTAACTATTTGGGTATAAAAACTTAAACTAGAGAATGGGAAGAATGAAAAAAATTTAAACATGAATCTTTTGCCCTTAACATCCTTTTTCCAAGGACACGCAATTAAAGAGAGTTTTTGATTGCCACGTCGGATAAGTTTGTTCTCTCTTCCTATAATAAAATAAATACTTTCGACAACTCCGCTGCTTTTTTATCTGCAACTTTTAAAAGCTTTTATTAAGCTTTTAATGCCCCTTTCGGTGTATTTATTTTTGCAGCAGAGATTTATTACAGAACAGTCTGTATTTTTATCTTCGTTATAAAAGTAATTGTAATTTACTCTCCTACAGCTACATGTTTATTCTTCATTTCGGTTTGTCACGACTTTTACGCAAACTTAGTTTGTAATGGGGTATATATAAGTGCACGACAAATATAAACCTTTTCCCGATAGAAAAACCCCGACTGATTAGTTGTTAATCAACGACAAATTTAAATAACTGAACGACAGAGTATGAACGATGAAAAAAGGTGAATGTCACACATTAATAATAATTTTAGCGACAAATAAATATGTGATCGACAATTATTATTGTTTTCAACGACTGTTAATGTTTTCTTTGACAGAATGGCTAAAATCGGCGACGAACAAACTTCACCTCGCAACAAATAAATAAATTACCAGTCCTGCAATCTATTAAAAATGGCAAACTAATGTTTTCCAACTGTCGTGCTAGATATTTTGAAAACTTGTTTGTCTGATTTTGAGTTTTTTTCTATCTCCTACGTTCGGCCGTTTGCTGGTTTTATTATGTTGTTCTGCTGTGCCTGTCGAGAAATTAAAATTTATGTCGTTAAAAAATTGTTTATTCTGCTATTGTTGCATTCTTTTCAAACAACCAGGTAGAATCAATTAATTGCCTAGAGAATATCTTGTCTATTGAATATTGAATATTGTCTTGATGAATATAACTTGCCGCCCGATTTTTTTATTTTACTGGGAAATAAAATTTCACGTCGTTCAATCTTTTATTTTGTCGTTCTAAATAAATAGTGTCTTGCAACTGATAATTTGGTCGATTTTTCAATTGTTTCCATCGTTAATTTTATATTATCTGTCGTGATGAAAAATGCCACCCGTTTGTAATCCCCACTGTGCTTAAATATTATTTAAAGCGCCTGCACATTTTTATTTAAACTGGAAATTTAAAGCAAGTTGTAATTGGAACTACATCGTAACTTTCCTTATGGACTTCTCACCCAATTATAACTCTCATATGGACTCATTACCTCCCAAATAAGGTAAGTGCTTAAAATTCTGTTTATTGCTGTTAAACTCCAGTGGTCGCATAAGTTTGCTTCTTTCCATTAATCGCCTGCTTTACCACTCTAATATTACAGTTTGTGGAATTTAGCTTTCCATTGCAATACACAAAGTTATGCACATCGTGAGTGCAAGTTTAAGTTTTACTCATGTGGTAAATGCGCTCGATGCAAAGTGCACTGTTTGACAAACCGATGACTTTGATGTTGATCTATTGGAAAATGGCCGCGATTGACAAAGTTTTCTTCTCTGATTTTCTATGCATGTGTAAAGCACAAACAAAAAGAAAAACGAGACGGCCAGCTTTACCACATCAAGCTAAAAATCTCAATTGCAGCGATCGGGGTCAAATTTGACTGATGCTCAACTTCACGGGATTCAACGACATTCCACAGAAATTCAAGAGGAAGCACAATCCACCCGCGACCGCTCCTTGCTGAAATATTTGCATTTAAAATTTCGGAAAGCTGCATTTTCGACGAAACGACAGCGACGAAATTCTATCTTTCAGCCGTTTCCGGGGGCTCTATATTTCCGGAATTAGGACAGACGTGTCGCGTTTTGTCTTGTTACGACACGAAAAAATTCAAATTCCACCGGAAATTGGTCTTTTGGAGTATTTTATTTTCAAATTCTTTTGAATTCAATTTTACAACTCAAACTATGTTAATCTATTTTGGTCGATATTGAGCTGATTTGTGGAGGAAACTCGAGATTTTTGTGCTCATTTTACGCAGAATTTCACGTAGAATCCAAAACTGTGCTAATTTTTCACGTACCTACGTCTACAACTAACTGAACTAGAAGTTTTGGATGGAGAATTTTGCTTTTTGGTTTTTTGACACCGCCTCTCATAAACTTTTAGTCCTACTGATTTAAAATTTAGTGAAATGATAAATTTTGAGCTGTCCTTTAGATTGGCATTAAAAAAAAGGCATAAACGTCGGTTTCACCCCAAAAAGTACCTGAAAAATAACCCAAAAAGACCTTCTGCAAACTTATTTTAGTCAATAGCGGTGTTATTTGTGAAGCAAACTTAAATTATTGGTGCTCATTTAACACAGAATATCACGAAGAATCCAAAACTGTGCTAACTTTTTACGTGCGTCAACAAATAACTGAATTAGATGCACTTAAAGTTTTGAATTGTCGCCAGAGCGCGGAAATATCAATGCTTTATATCTCAGAAAGTACGACAGATATAAAGACGCGGTTTTTACCACCATTTTTCTAGCAATTTGCTCTTATTTTTTCTGGAATTCGAAAATTAACCCAAAGGTATTAAAGGTCGTTTTCGCCCCGAAAAATCTGCGTAAAAATGACCCCCAATGAATCGATTCCCATCTTGTAAATTTTGGTTTCCCATTGCGAAATGCTCCTCGGCCATTATTTCCTTCCTGAGCCACACTTTTCCTCTAACTTGGCATTTTTCGCTGAGCCAAACCCGGAAGGCTCTATCCACCAATAGCCCGTCCTTGAATTAAGAAAAATCATTGAATGGACGATAAGAGAGTCATTTCCTTCCCCCGAAGGCTTTGAAGTTGCCGCCTCTCACAATGACATTATATCTTTTGGCACGGTTCAATCAAAAGAAGGGAATTCTCGTGAATTGTCTTTTGATACACTACGCTCAAAGAGAAAATGTCTATCGTTCAGAAATGTATTGCATCAAAGAAATTAGATTTATTTTTATGTCGTTGAAACGAAGTTTTAGTTGCGCTTCTCGTTTCTCTAATGCGATAAACGATCGTCTCAGGTATCGAAATTGTTTTCCCCTATATATAGACCACCCCTAACTGTATTACTAATATCACCTCCCACTTGTGTTTGTCGGTTTTATCTTCTTTTAAGTGTCTTCTAACAGAAAGACCGACACGAAATTGAAACTGGTTCTAATAAACAACCTAATGAAGAACGAACAAACAGTTTGAAAATCGATACAAACTGGGATAAACGCTGTGATTTATTTCTGCGGTTATCATACTTCTTTTTAGATAACAAAGCGAGATCCTTTTATTTACAATTAATTTTCGAGAAACGAGTTAATTACAGAAGCTCTAATCAATACACACAGGTTTGTGAAACATAAATCAGATTAAATATCAATTCTCGATAAAATGTAATTGAGATTGTGTCTGCACGACATAAACTCGGACACAATGTAAAGCTAGTCGTATCAGTTATTTCCGATCTAGAAGTTGCAATAACACATATGACCAGTGATTTATTTAACTCTAGTTACGTCTTTAAATATTCCGTGGGGTGTCTTAATCCTCGTCCGACCACCCCCAATAAAAAAACCATGTCTGGGTCGATTTTTCACAGCGCAGCCATTTACTAAATGCACTCCAGATTCCTGGTGTCGTTTCCCCCGTCTGTAAGCTTCAAAAGGACAGTCGATCGACACTCGAAGTCTGCACTTTATTTCTGATACTTAATGCCCGCCTCCACAACTCACCCTTAATTCAATAAAGACACAGCAATGTACCCTTTATAAACAGCGAGCGGGATGTATTTTCTAAGAGACACCCAATAAAGGTGATGTTTGTGAATAGCTCGGCGACGCGGAAATGGAAAAGGGAGCGTGGAGAAGCGGGGAGAAATTAGATTGGGACAGGTGGAAATGGGTGCCAACGTGCAATATCTATAAATATATAGACGAGGCGCTAAATTCTATTGTGTTGGTGGTGATGATTCGGAGGAACAACAAACAAACGTGGTAATGACGCATTGGAAATTCCGTTTTTTATTCAATGTCAACAAAATGGAAAGAAGCGGTTTTTTGCCGGAATGTACATCATTTTCTACAACATCCCTGCGCAAAATAATTATTAAATTTTGATTATTTGACGTTAAAATTAATATCACTATTATTGATTTTGTTGATATATTTTGCATGTCACTACAAACGGAAATTCAATTAATGATTTAGTTAATATCTACATGTACCTAATACAAATATGATGTAATTGAACACGTGTCTCAATTGCAACAAAAAATTAAAATTAAAACTAATTTTCTGTTAGTCGTAAAAATATTTTTTTCTGAAATTTAATTTTGCTGCTTTAGTAATTGGACTCCAACAGGCGTAACAGCCACTAAATTTTACTACTTTAGAGGGAATCTTTAAACTATACATCTTGTTACAACAGAAACTGCAGATTTTGGAGTACCGAAAAAATTGATATAATAGTAAAATTGGTGGAGGCGCCGGGACATATTTTTTTTACTATACCAACTGGGTATAAAAAATTGTAGGACGGTACTTGTAATAAAAAGAACACAATCCGGCTCTATTTTCCCAAAATTTGTTTTTTTCTTTGGAGTTTCGTATCTGAAAAATTCTAAATCTTGGTAGACACTCAACTTTGTGAAACGTGTATCCGACGAGCCTCTTTATTAGTTGCACAAAGCAGTCTTGGCTATTCACGCTATTGGAAAATGCAAGAATTTCACACTCCAGAAGACCCATTGGATCTCCCATGTCGGCAAAGTGGTTTGGCGCGGTCAAAATCGTTAGTCAGAGTGTAAAACAGTCACGCTCTGTGTGTTGCAGGGTGTTCGGGCGTAACTAATATGGCACCGGTCAGAAGAACGGCCACCAACTAAACTTGTCCCATATACGCATGTTGTGTTCCAAGCGTTCCTCCTATACCACTGACCCTAATATCCCTTAATGGAATTCGTCTAAAATTGAATAAGCATCAGAGACCCCGGAGTCCCGGAAAAGTGGGACTCTAATGTATCGGAAACGAGTTTTGATTAACAATCGTGTAACGAAATTGAAAGTTACATAGACGAGAAAAGCCGGAAAACCCCCAAAACGCAAGGGAACACCGATTAAATTAAAAACGGCGTGCGTTCCGGTTACCCGGAGAACTCCGGACTAACGACTCGATCATAATGGCCGAGATTGTTTATGTGTGGGAGCACGTGTGAGGCGAGAATATTTATTTCTATGCGTCATTTAACTCATTTAGCGGGGCGCGTTGGATTCGTTTCGTCGTTTATTATCGATTCCTCGGTATTTTGATTTGCACGGAAAATTAAAAAGTCTGTATTATATCAGATCTCGCTTAAATTTTTAATAAAGGGACAAAGCAGCTTTGCCTAGTCGTCTAATTAAATTGTAGTACAATTGTTGGAGAACTACACGTTCTAATCGACGCGCTACATGTATTTACAACTTCCCTTATCTAATATCATGACTTAGAAATACAAGCAGAGGTGCTAAATTGTCGGAATTAGCTTCCAACCCCTCTTAAAATTATGCAGTTTAGCGCTATTTATCAAGTCCAGGTGGGTCGTTACATAGTCGAGACGAATCCCCCAGGAACGTGCCGGTTTTAATATGCAACCAAGTGTCCTCTAAGTCGAAGCAAACTAACAAACTATCATTGCTGTAAATCGCAAGTCCACAATTCAAAACAACACTGAATCACACATAATCCCGATACTAAACACTATATGCAAATCCAGAGGGAGATTTTATGCATGTGCATCTCCCTCTACGATGATGACGTCCCAAATCCTCCAGGATTTGTGTATAAATTGCCAGTGTTGATGTATCGAGCTGGGCTCTGTGAATCTATTCTTTATGGGAACAGAGAGCGAGAATTGTGATGGTATTACATGCAATACTAGCAATAAAATAGCAAGTGATAATTCAAAAAATATCGTCGGATAAAATTAAATTAAAATGACGAGCTCGGATTCTCGGCGGAATGTAAATAGGTGAAAACTGCGATCCTGAGATGTTTTGATGAGAATAACGCAAACAATTTAATGCTTGCTAAATCTTCTCATTGTTAATTAAATACTTCACACTTCGTAAGCCCGTCGTCATACATACTTGAAATTTAGGAACACGAAATTATGATGAATAAGGGAGGAAAATGTGCGACAAATAGCAAAATAAGAACGTTATTCGCCTATCCGGCTTCAGAAGATTCTCAGATTTCCTTGTATAAGCTAAGAGTTCCCTCTACCCACAGACTTCCTTTTTTGCTTTTTCTAGAAGCTTTGCAAATTAGTTTCATCCCCGTTCGGGCTCACTGAGAATTTCTTCCCATCTTTGTCCGTTTCACCTAAAACTCGATTGATTTTTTTAATTGAAGATATTTCGCAGTCTCTCATTCCTCTTTCGTTCTTTTTTCTTTCAACTTTTTCAACCGTTTATGATCATAAGTTTTTATTTATTTACCTTGATCTGTTAGATGATTGATTTATTTAGATTGTTTATGAAGACCTTGACTTCCTTCTTTCGACTTCAAAGCTTTTCAATTCTTCCAGTTTTTCAGCTTCATTAATTATTCTTTAAATTTTCGATTTGTTTATCTCTTTTGATGTTTTATATTACTTTTGATTTTTAGATTCTTCGAATTGTTTGTCTTCTCAGAAATATGTACTCTCTAATGCTTTTCATTAAATTATCTCAGATTATTTCAATTTTCTCAGACTTTTTAGCTTTTCTCATCAGAGACTTAAGGATTTTCTTAGAGTTTGTAATTTTTAATTTCAGATTTCTAGCTAGTAATATCCGATCTTTCGAACATTTTCTAAATCAATAACTTTTTGAGATTCTTTGGCATTCTCTAAAATTTATTTAGATTTTAAAGAACTCTGTTGGATTTTTTTGATTCTCTGAGGTCATTTGCAAGTCTCCGACGTTTTTAAAATCTTTCCGAATTTTTCGTAGGAATTCTTTATAAAATTAGAACTTTTTAAAATTGCTGAAGATTTTTAAGCACACTTAGGGTCCTAATCTTAGGTTATTCTCCATTAGTTTTTATCTATTTATCTTGATCTGTATTCAAAGAGATTTATTGGATCAATTCTTGGTGTTGGCAAAAATGATTAAAAATACAATTTATTCCCAAACACCAAATTTCGTCAAAAGATGCTGACGCGTGTTTCGATAGCAATGCTACCGTTTTACCATCATCAGAGCGATGATTAAACTGTTTTGATTTATTTAAATTGTTCATGAAGACT
Organism: Gnatocerus cornutus; assembly: GCA_029298725.1. Lineage (NCBI taxonomy): Eukaryota > Metazoa > Arthropoda > Insecta > Coleoptera > Tenebrionidae > Gnatocerus > Gnatocerus cornutus. The sequence goes on from CM055515.1 coordinate 16,316,906, forward strand.
TTGTGTTCTTTCGACTTCCCAACTTTTTACTTCTACCAGTTTTTCAGTTTTATTAATTCTTTTAATCTTCGATTCGTTCAACTCATTTGATGTTGATTGCTTTTGGTTTTTATATTGTTCGGATCAATTGCATTCCTAGAAGTACCCTCAAATGCTTTCCGTTGGAAATTCTCAAATCATTTCAATTTTCTGACTTTTTAGCTTTTCTCAGAGACTTTAGATTTTCTTAGATTATTTCTATTTTCTTTTTAGACATTTTTTTTCCGGTTTCGCAAGAATTTGAGCTTCTAATTTGCGAAATTTCAGATTTCTAGCTAGTTACTCTAAGATTTTTTTGTTTGTTTTTATATATTATTTACCCAAACTTTTTTTGATTTTCCATATACCCATTCTCCGAAAATTTTCTAAATATGCATATAACTTTTAAAGATTCTTTAGGATTCTTTGAAATTTCCTTACAATTTAAAGAACTCTGTTGGATTTTTTTGATTTTCTAAGATTTTTTGTCTCCGGCGTTTTTAAAATCTTTCCTGGACTTTTTAGGAATTCTTTAGGAAATTAGAACTTTTAGGAAGGACTGAAGGTTTCGAAACATTCTTAAGGTCCTGTGGGAATCTATCAGAAACTTTTCCAGAAAACTCAATGATTTTTGTGCTTTTCAGGTCTCATTCACAAGCCTATTTCATTTAATTTTTGGATTCTTTTCATTCGGTATTCTTTCAGGTACTATGAGAATTTTCTGAAATTTCCTAAAACTTTGTAGGATCCTTAAAATCTTCTCCTATTCTCTAAATTTGTTGAGATTCTCAAGGGTCTGCATTTATAGAGCTCTTGCATTTTTTTTGACTCTTTGGATTATTGTTTTTCAACGATTCTCAAAGAACTTCAGCTTTTTATGGATTCCCAGTATCCTTTAAATCCATCGATTTTTTGTCTGGAATTTTCTAGGACTCTCAAAGATTCTGAATATTTATAACTAATAATTTTTAAATACACAATGTGAGAACTTAAGAAACCTCAAAACGCGTATGTAAAAATTGAAAAAATAAAACGAAAATTTTCGAAATTCGGAATTCGAGTTTCTTGTGTCAAATTGAAGTTTTCTCATTGTCTAATGCTCTTGGCGTGTTAAACTTCTTGAAGTTTCTTCGCCCTTTCTTTAATTAAGATAATAACGATCCAACATATGATCGTTTTCCACGTCAACGACGAACGAATTCAGCGAATCCCCGATCCTTTGTTTGAGCTTAATTATCCTCTTTTTCTACGATAAGAAATGACTTCCGGCGTGCCGCAGGAATCTCGTCCAACGTCACTATTTTGATTTATCTTCTCGCGATGACAGGAGCTATCAAACCACAAAAACAAATTAATTCAATTTTTTGGATGACATGACTTCGTGGACAATTTTGCTTCACGGATATTTGTCGTTCTCGGGCATCCGTCTAATCTGGAATATGATGAGATGAGTCAGTCTGGTAATTATAGATGGGTGTGTCGATGATAATGTGGGTGATTTACCGGCCGAACAGCTCAGTTTACCGAGCGAACATGAACAAAGGCCGGTCGTCGCCGGAAATTCGAAACTGCGGGCGCGTCGACGACAGCCTATTCAAATTTACAAAATTATAAATCGCGAAATGCTGCGAGAACAATCATTCCTGTCGCCACAATCACATCAAATGGATAATGGTTGGTTTACAACCTTTCGAAAGTGCAGTTGAAATATGTTCCACGTTATGGAAATTCTTCTTATTGATATTTTTTTATTGCGGAGGAGCGGATTACCACGATAATTTGAAAGAATACAACTCGGCACACTTATTGGAGCGGCATTCAGTGGGAGTTTGAATTAATGTTTTCCAAGTGGAATTTCGCGGAAATAATGGGAACAGGAAGTATTCCTAAATCCCATTTAAGATGAAAAACAAACAGATGGTCCTTTGTAAATATGTTAGATTTTCATTATCCTCTCCGAACGAATTGGATCTTTGAAAACAAAATAAATTTGTTCTTCCACACATCAAACTCTTCGTTTCAAAAAAAAAACAACCCTAGCCACACGCCCAGCTGTTCTCCCCGATGAAATTTATCAAAATCAATCATTTCTGCTGACAAAATTCGCCAAAAAGGCCTATCATAATGGGTACCGATGAGATCACATAGGTGGCAAGAGATTAAAGTTTCCGTGTAGCAGCTGTCGGTCCCATTCATTCCGCCCGTTTGGTATACTTTTGTTACTTTTCGTACTGGATGCAAGAACCAGCAAGAGCAAAGAGAACGACGACAGTTGGTTGGTGCTGTGTTCGAAAAAAGGTCGTGTTTCTCGGAAAAATGCACCGGGCTGTGTAATTTTCGAAACCCCTTTTGTGTATGGAAAGGTCGACAAACTTATATTATTTAAACTGCCTACCTGGTTCTCACCTTCATTGTGCTCTTTGGTTTTGTGTGTTTTTATTTAAGCCGGGGTCGATGGATGATGCATCTTGCGGATGAATGCGTTTTGTTTACCTTCAGCTGGACAAAAATGCAATGATAAAATTAGTCGTACCACCAAACGAAGCTTTTATATTTTACGCTTTAATGCTAATGAAACAACCAGCGACACGTTTGAGTGATACAAGAAAGTAATTACTGACTCGTTTATACTGGTTGGATAATTAAGTAATGTTTAATAAATTAACTTTGCCAATCGAACATACACATCAGATGATTAATATTGATTGAATTTCAGATAACTGTTCAATATTTAATTACGAATTAGAATGCAGTTTTGTTATAAATTATGTATGTGACTATGCAAAGATTAATCTTCCGACACAGAGAATCCGGATTTTATTAAGGGAGATCTGTCTCTAAATATCTGATTTTACGATCATGTGACATGCATGGATAAATGAGTAGCACAGGATTAACTGCATTTTTTATTCAGGGAATTCACTTTAATTCAACAATGCGTTGTGACAAAATTAAGTTGGCGTCATTTCAACATGACAGTGATATTAAATTGGGTTTTTATTTAGTTTGGTCACATCACAAAAATTAAATTAAATTGTAAAATAGTTTCGCAAATTTCAAGTTTTTATTAACACATACATAAACTTTCAGCTTTATGCCTCGCATCTTCAGGTCTTAATGTACGCAGAGGCGTATGAAAAAATATTGAACTGCTTAAAAATAGATAGTAATATATTAAACTTTTTTATTTTCCAAATTCTCGATGATTTATTATTTACTTTATAATTACAGGTCATAGTAATTAAAATGTAAATAGTAATCTTCCCAAAATTTATTATAATCGTGTTACAATTTCCGAAATTACAGCATTTTTGAGAACATTTTGGAAATTATCGGCTAGTCACCGTTACAACTTCTAAACAGATGCTGCATAATTTTTATCTATAATCTTCTATTCTGACCATCATTTAGAAACGCGAGATTTATTGAAAAACTACAATTTTCTGGGCATTCAGATTTAAATGTTTACAAAATCTGCGAAAGTTAACAAAACGTGAATTTTTTTCTAAAGCTTATGTTAATTACCTTTTCAATAATAATGCATTATAGAGTTTCATGAATTTTCAAGTTGTTTACCAAAATTAAAAAAAAACAAAAGTGAATGTAAATGTTTACAAAATCTGCGAAAGTTAACAAAACGTGAATTTTTTTCTAAAGCTTATGTTAATTACCTTTTCAATAATAATGCATTATAGAGTTTCATGAATTTTCAAGTTGTTTACCAAAATTAAAAAAAACAAAAGTGAATGTAAATGTTTACAAAATCTGCGAAAGTTAACAAAACGTGAATTTTTTTCTAAAGCTTATGTTAATTACCTTTTCAATAATAATGCATTATAGAGTTTCATGAATTTTCAAGTTGTTTACCAAAATTAAAAAAAACAAAAGTGAACGCAGCATACTCAAAAACTAATCATATCTCCGAGTCCTGACCGGACGGAGCAAAACGGGCTTCGGATTTAGAATCACGAGCCGATTCTACTTTAAAATGCCGATAATTTGCAATCTTGAGAAAATGCGAAAAGTGGAAATACGAAAATCTAAAATATGAAACGTCGCATATAAAATCTCGAACCCGGAACTTGACCCTTCACGCCCAAACTCTCGTTACTCCGCGACACATTTGTCTTTCCTCCATTTTACGTCGCATCACATTTTGCACTTCCGACATTGTCATGAAACATTTTTACGGTTTCGCATTGAGTGGCATGATTTGATTGTGTCCAACTGCTGTCATGTTGCCGCGAAGAGGATTATCTTAATCGGTTTGTGGTTCTCCATGAAAAATTTTAAAGTTTTGTGTTGATTTTTCAAAGATCGATAATTAATAATATAATTTTGAACTAGTGTAATAATGGTGTAAATAGTAAAAACTATACCAAACTTTTTCGAGTAAACTGAAGTTATTATACATCAGTGTACGCAGAATTTTCCGCAGATTCCAAATCTGGGATTTAAATTCAGATACGACAACAGGTAACTGAGTTATGGCCGATCAAAGTTTCGGAAAGTTGATTTTCATTTTTCCTCATTTTTCGTAATTTTTAAAGTTAAATATCTCGGAAACTGTTTGAGATATTGAGATGCGGTTTGCGCCATTTTTTTTCTCGGCTCATTTTACGTTAGAAAATTTTATCAAAAGCCCAAAATTCGGTAGTCGATTTTTCGCGAAAAAAAAAATCCGACTCAATCGATGAAAATTTTTCATTTTTTTCAATATTGGTCATAACTCGTAAACTATTTGTCTGATTGATCTTAAATTTGGCCAATAGATAGATTTTGAGCTCCTCTTTCGACTGATGTATACTTCAAAGCTATTAAATGTCGTTTTTATTTTGAAAACATTGATTGAAAATCACCCTAAAATGATGTCTTCAGAACAGTTTTTGGCCAATGCCTCGCTTATTTATTAAGCAAACTCAACAAATTTGGGTCTCATTTTACGCAGAATGTCACGCTGAATCGAAATACATGAGAATTTTCAATTTTCGTCAACAAATAACTGAGTTATGGGCGTTTGAATTTTTGAGTTGTCGCCTGAGGGCCAAATTTTTGAAGATTCAAAACAATTCGTGCTCGATATCTCGCAAACTATTTCAGATATTGAGAGATGCGGTTTGCGCCATAGTTTTTCTTGCGATTTTTTACATAAGAAAAAGTTCTTTGATTTTTCTACAGTCGAAATTTGCAAATTTTCGGAAAAATTCACGACTAAAACTATGCCAAATTTCTGATATTGATATCTCGCTAATGTTTTAGTTATTGCTCATTACTCATTGCCTATGTAAATTTTAATCGGAGAGCTAATTACTGCAGAAATATAATAAGATAAATGAAACGTACAACATCAACGGTTACACATTTAAATTCTATTTTGAAAGCAAGAAGTAATTAACTGAAATATGAGTGGTGAAAGCTCGCGCTTTTTATAGGACTTTGGCTTGAGGTGCTCGCATTGTTGACGATATTTGGTGCGCAAATAAACACGTATTTCTGTTATCAAATTGAAAATCTTAAATGAAGTGTCATAGTTTGTTACATCTCGAGTGTGAAAGATCCGAATTTCAACGAAACAATGTGATGAAGTCGTATAAAATGGTATTAAAAATAAGTGGATTGCTCAAAATAGCTCAAATATGATAATTCCATTATTATGTCACTCTCATAGCAGTTCAAAGGAGTATAAATATCTCCATGTTTCATGAACTGTACAATGAAACAATATAGTCTGCTTGCTTAAAATAAACACAATTAAGTACATACTCAGAAATTAATAATAAAATTAAAAAGCCCATAATTTGGTTGGATTAATATAATTATATCATCAGAGCACGACATCAAATGTAATTTCCACAGACTTTTCTTTGTTCGAGCGACTCGTTTCAGATTTTCAGCCGATCGATCCAGTAATTAGACGACTACAGCAGCAAAAACCTGTAAACTTGCGTTTTTTGCGTTACTTTCTACCAAAGGATTTTTTGCTCTAACTGTAATGATGAAAAAATTCGCACCCATAATTCATTTATTAAATCAAGTGTAAAATTGCGTTAATTAAAACCTTCATATCTCCATTTCTGTGAGGAACGATCATGTCAATTAAACGTTCTGTCTTCATTATAAAACGAGCGGAAATATGCAAATAAATGGGAAGCTGTTTAGAAATGGCCGTGGTGGCGACTTAATTAACGCGATTTGTCGTCTCGTACAGGAGCGGCTGTTGGCCACTGTCGTCGCTCTTGAACGTTTGGTTTATCACATTTTTTGGTGAGTTGAAAGCATGAGGACGGATTAATTGCTTACGTTTCTTTGAGATAAACGGTTTCCGCATACATGACTTTTGTGGGCTGATCGCTGGAAATCCATTTGTCGCTCCTTGCTGCTGCTGGAAGCGCAACAAAAACTTGCTGCTGAGAGGTTGGAATATTTATGACTATTTTTATTACAACTTTTGAAATCAGTTATTAGCTGGACAGTAATCTTGAAATTTGGTAAAATTATTACCCTGAACTTGCTTCTTAGATTTGACAAATTATAAAATAATTCTTTAATTATTGCTTCTTCGAGCAGGACAGATTTTGGAAATTTTTGTTTTTCAGAGAATAATACCAAAATTTAAAAATTTTATAAAAACTTTTATAAATCAATTACTAGTTGAGGCGGTTTGACACGATTACATGTTTCTCAAATTTTTATTGCTAAACATTTGAGAATGTTTCTTTCCAATTGACCTTCAAGTTTGAGAAAAATTACTGCCTTGAAGTTTTATAAAAAAAATGTAAATCTACCCTAAACTTCCCTGTTAGATCTGCCAAATAACAAAATAATTCAAAGAGTGAAATATATTTTCAGTTTTTGAGCCACCATAATTAATTTTGAGAAACCAATATTTTAACTTGATTTATTAACAGTAAAGACACCATACATTGCCCCCTGAAAGAATCAAAAAGCGCCGCCCCCACTGTCTTTATCATTATCATTTCACGAGAGCCGTAAAGTGCAATTTGCTTCCTGTTCTTCTGCAATGTATGTAAAATGAAGAAAAACTGCCTCATGGTTGTTCAGTATTCTCAGCCTTTCGTGTATTTATGTTAAGTACGTACGTGCTTCCTGAAATCAAGAAATATGTGCCTTGTAATTGCCAGATTAATTATGGCGGTAAGCGGTTTAGAGAAAACATCTCGTCTGACATGCAAGAAAGCTAGAAATGAAGTTGTCGCAGGACGATGGCTTATCAGATTTTTTAACGCCGCTTCCTTATTACCCAACCCCAGAAAAAATGATACCAATTATTCTAAACTGCAGTTTTTCCAACAAGTCCTAAATTGTCCCACCTTTCCATTAGCGGTACTTCCACGCTTTCGCCCCCCATTTCTACCTATGTGACCAGCCATGCTTCACGTCTTAACAGCATCCTCTCGCACGCATGGCAGACTTCCGATGATCGATGTCCTCCAAGTCCGTTCTTGTAAAACGACTTTATAATCAATTGGTCGTATCTCGCCATGATAAACGTCTGTCAAAACGATCTGGATCTGAAAGTGTATGGTGCCGTTATTAATGCAATCTCCTGCTGGGGCCGCCAGGTGAATCAACAGCAGATGACCTCAGAGAGGTGTTTACCGGACCAGCTACCGCATCCTCCAACTCTTGTTTATGGAGTTTTTATGGTGGTCATGCTCGTTTTATACGTCTTTCGGTACACCCAATTTGTTCTCGAGCTAAGAGATAAACGTGCTAATATTGCGACCTGTCGGGAATAAATCGTCCAAAACGAAAAAATACCGTGAAGGATGTGCACAGTAGTTAGGTCGTTCTTCATAAAATTAAATTACGGTGCGAAGATGATAACGTTGACGGGAAAAGTAATCAGAAGTAATTAGGGAGGAGAGGATTTATGAAAAATTCGTACGCCTTTACTTATCAGTCTCAAGTGTTGAAATTATTATTAAGCCAATTTGAAGAATTTAATTTTGAAGGAAAAACTGAAAAACCAAAAATTTACCTCTCTTAAGAAACCGGGAAATCTGGTCCGCCTGTGCTAATCACCGCTTCACTTCTTGCTTCGCCGGTCCGGGGAAAGTTTTCAATTTATAGCACTCCACATTTTTTGCGATTGTTCGTAGGCGACTTTATGATATTCTTGGACTATTTGTCTTCGCTCATGCGTATATACAGTCGTGTTATTTTAATGACCTTCTTTCTGGAGTGTTATCCTCGTCGTTAACTACCGCAGTTTATTCCTACACATCTAATATTGAAAATGCAAAGGGTGGAAAAGCTATTGCTGATATAATCGATTAAGGCCAATTTTGCTGGAACATACCGAGCAATAACCATCAACTTAATCCTTAATTGAGAATAGATGAAAAATTATTGGTGACGGCTGAGTTACAGCGCTATATTCAACTAAACATTTTATGGGCATTTATACAGAGCGAGCTGCCACATATCAAACCACACCTTTGGATTCCCACGTGGGGGAAAAAACGGGTAGTAATGTATTTAGAGTGCTTTATAAACACTTTCTATTTATAAAAATGATTTATTAATAACGTTACACTCTGTGATTGTTATTAAACTAAATCGTTTTGATTAAAATGCATATTTCATTTAATTAAAAATATAATAAATTGAATAGGTTTGTGCTAATCTGACATTGACAATCGGAAGCCAAACAGAACGTCACTGTGATAAATGAATAGATATGACATAATGTATGTATACATGCGTAACAAGCAAATATATCTACAGGGTGTAGCTAAAATAGTTTTATTACGCTCGTTGGGACTAAATTTTGGTTACTTACTGTACAGTTTTCATATTGTGGAAATTTTCAGATTCTCTCTTTTCCTTAATTATTTTTTGGCCAGTTTTACGGTTTCTTTCTAGGACTAGTTTTTTTGAGTGTTGTAATGGCTTTGTCCATATTCTATAGATTTTGTAACACTTCCTAACATTTTAAGTCTTTTAAAATTCTAGATTCCTTGGAAATTTGAGATTTTCTACATATTTTAGACTTCTTTTCAGGTTTGGAAATTCATTTCAGAGCACTTTTTAAGGATTGAAGATTCTTTCCAGGATTGTTTAAAGGATATTTTAGAAGTTTTTCTTAACGACTCTTTAAAGGATTCTCTCCAGCCTTCTTTAAGGAAATCATTTATGTGTTTTCTCGCAGAAAATTAAGGACGTTTTTAAAAGATCCTTAGGACAATTCTCTTTCTTCCTCTTGGAAATTTTCTCTAGGATTGTTTGAAGAATATTTTAGAAGTTTTTCCTAAATTTTAACCTAAATGATACTTTCAAAGATTCTGTTTAACATTTTTAGGGAATTTAGTAAAGCACTCTCTAGAAGATTCCTTAGAGGATTCTTCCCAACATTTTTTAAAGAAACCCTTTACGCATTTTTTAGCGGTAAATTTATGATATTTTTATAAGATCATTGAAAAAAATGTCCCTTTTCTTCTTGAGAATTCTATTGACGACTCTTTCCAGAATTGTTTGGAGGATATTTTTTCTCAAAGACTCTCCAAAGGATTCTTTCAGAGGTTCTCTGTCGCAATCTTTAGAGAATTCATTGAAGGTTTTTCTAAATATTTCTTTCAAAGATTCCGTCTAACTTTCTTTCGGGAATTCAGTGAAGCATTCTGCAGAGGATTAATTGGAGGATTCTCTTCAATATTCTTCAAAGAAATAATGTATGCATTTACTCGCAAAAAAATTAGGAGATCCTTGGGAAAATTTTCCCTCTTCCTCTTGGGTATTGTCTTGAAGATTCTCACCAAGATTATTAGAAGAATATTTTAAGTTTTTCTCAACGACTCTCTAAAGAATTCTTTCAAAATCTCGCCTGCAATATTTAGAGAATTTATTGAAGGGGTGTCTAAAATTTTTTTTTAAAGCTTCTTTTAGAGATTCAGATGCAGATTCAGAGATGCAGCGCTCCATTTTGACATATCCTTGAGTTTCCAGAGATTACAAAATTTTTAATTCCTCTTTTTAAAATTTTTGGTGTTATTTTATTTCTTTTTAATGTTTTACTACTAAAGATTCTTCTTTTTGTGGGGCTGTGAATACCCAAATTTAAAATTTTAGACCTATGGACCACAACTCCTTTAAATATTCTTTGTCAAAGTTTTAATGAAACGTCTCGTCTTACTTGCCTTTCATTACAACACAAACCACTTCTTCCTTGCCCGAGGCCCTCACTCGTACATGCAAAGCATGATGAGACATGAAGAAGGAAACCATCATAATAAAAGTCAAACGCACTTTTTATCCACCAAAAATAAAATAAATTTTAGTAGAAACTACCGACCCGTCTGAAAACCTTTAGAATAAACATAAAAACTTCTCCGATTTGAATTAAATTCCAATATTTTAAATAGGAATGTGCATTTACACACAACTTTGAATGTAAAGCGAAAGTCTTGGAATCATTTTCTTCATAAAACTGAGGAAACCGGAGGATGTATTTTCACATTCATGTCAAAAAAGTTAAAAAATAAAACGTGGTCTTGTTGCATATGTATGTAAATTTTTCTAGTAATAACAAAGCAAAAATGTGCTTTTGAGGGCAAGGCCAATTCCGGGAATGCAGGAGGTTGTAGGTTCCGGACACCGGAGTATTTAATCGCAGCGCTTCTAATAATTTCTTTTCGATGAAATAGAAATGTATGGAGTGGTCACCAAAGGCGGCAGAGATTCCAGTGTGTAAGCTAGCGCATTTATAAGAAAATTGTTCACATCCGATATAATTTACTATAATTAAATTCAACTTCTAATAAGTGAAAAAGCGTTCCCATTAGAGTCTTTTGTTGTTGTTTAAGAGGCGTGTAAACGTCCTGTATACTGAACGGGCAAAATATTTGGTTCTACAATAAAAACCCATTTCATTATCGCCCTTGTTCTTCATGGAAACAATCTCCGAAGTCGCCATTATCCACGATTGTTATTAATTAAACTAACGGTATATGCGATTGCAGAGATGAAGAATCATGCAGGTGCAAGTCGTAATGCATCATTACTTAGACTAGATCACTTAAGTTGACCACAGTGGACTTTCTAGTCGCTCGTTGCAAACATCGTTTCATTCCTCTCCAGAATCCCACAATTTGTAAGGATAAGGTCATTGTCACTTTTTGAGTGATCGCTTGACTTTAAGTCGTTTTAATGCGATTTAAATTATACGAAAAGATCTTTATGTTCATCGATCAGAATTAAAGTGCTCCTGAAAAATGTCTTATCGGATCTCTCCTATGATAATTGTATATTTTATACGATGACCCCTTTTAAATTGAGACGCTCTGATCTTGACTTTGATTTCGATTGATGCAACGTTCGGGGGAAAATCGTTGCGTGCTCAACGGGGTGGATTTATTGCGGGAAAATCCAGGAACCGAACCGATGCGAAAAGAGTAATTATTTTTATTTAAGGTTCTCGTTTCTTTTTGTGTCGGTTTTTGTTAACATTGACTTTGTGCCATTCTCGCTTGATTATTTCTTTTTTCTTAGAGAAGTTTTACGAACAATACCGCGCGGGAAAACGTTATTATGTCTAAAACAAAGAGCTGAAGGAAAAACTGTGCAAACGAATTTGATTTCGTTCATTAAGTGGTACTTAAGTCTGAAATATATTCTCTTTACTGGCATTTATGCTTGGTACCTAAATCATCACCTTTTTCTTGTGTCTGCTAACAAAAAGTAAAGCGCGAAGACTTCATAAACAAACGAAACTGGATTAGCTCGAGTTCTTTGTGAAGGAAGGTATTACATGGAGATAAATCCGCCGCCAATTACTAGTATTCACTTCTATTCAAGATCAAAGAAACGGGAATTTAGCTGTATTAGGATGGCGCAGTTAACAGATAACATTGGAGGATGTTATTCTAAACCTAAGTCATTTATATAAAGCTAATCTCCATACCATTCCTCTGATTTCCGTAGCTAATCGAGTGGGAAAATTATTATAGGCTCGAGCTAAAAGCACGCTCTATGAAGAGGGATAAGCGACAGAAATCATTTTGCATGTGAAAATGGTTCGTAATACCTAGGAAAAGCTTTATGCATTGACGCTTTTGAGAGAATAGTGGATCAAAAAACAGGGAAATGTTAATCCTTAAGAAATAATTTACTGAATTTAGGAAAATTAGTTTCAGAGTTTGAGACAATTTTCCTTATTCAAAAGGTTTAAGAACTGGACCACAATGACGATAATTCGAAACCGAGTTGAAATTAATAGTCGCATACAAAAATTTACGACCGCTTCTATTTCATGGCATTTATTGCGATTTTATCTTCGAGATTACTGTTGTGTGGCCTACAGGGTGTTATGTAATAAACGAACAAAAACATCCCAAGCTTTGTTCGTTTTAGTCTTTCTTTCAATGTCGCCCTTTTCTCGCATGTCCGCCTTGGGAAAGTTAATCCTCGGTCATTTCACATGCGAAAAATAGTGTGCCTGCAAATCTCCTCTCCCATGAACCCCCCGAGGGTTTCCCGTGATGAATAAAGGACATCCTAATCATATTCTTTCAAGATGTCCCTTTTAGGAATCTGTCACAATTAATTATAATATTACCTTAGCAGAGTGGCGTTTAATTTGAATAATTGTGGTAATCCAAGGCGTTAGCGGGTTTGTAGTTGTGTGTATTATGGCGGCTGTTCGCTGGTACTCCACTCCCATCTATTTCGTTCGCTTTATATAATTACCAGTGATTATGGCCAGTGTTATTAAGTATCTGCAGAGTTGACAGTGCAATTATGTCTACGAGGAAGCAATTTCAAACTTCTAATAATGGACTATTGGCTTCTAATGAGAAGGTGAGTCTACAAGCCATGGAATGTTTAAAAATGGATTAAATACACACTCCATCAACACCAGAGATAATAGACCGCTACCGATGCATGTAATCTGTATAAATTTTTAAACTATTATGGATAGCTTCGGAATTCATCTAATTGGTCTGGTTTTACTCCATTCAATACGTGAACAAAACGTGGAATAATTATTATTTGGAAACAGAGGAGTTTCATGAAAAATGCATGAGTTAACAATTTAACAAAATTTCCGAAGGACGAAGGATTTGCAGGACCAATTTTTTTATTTCTGTGTTTATAGATTTTTATATTTGTCTCAGAGACGCTTATTATGTATCTAAAACAATCCTGCAGGAAGATCTAAGGATATTAAAAAAGACAAACGATCAACGGATCTAAATGCAAGGTGTAACAAAAAAGAGTTTATTAATTTTAACTAGTTGTAGATTACGATAAAACAAACAACAACTTTTTCCTTTGCGGTTTTCCAAAATTCAAGCTCACTTTCGAGATATTCATTATTATTAATTTAGCAACAGATCAATTTTTAAGAACTACCCTCGTATGGTGTTCAAAAAACGTTAACATTGCCAGCTACATAATCGGTCGGCCGCGACTAAGTAAAAAAGACGCCGATTACGTTTTTGTTAACTTCAATTACCTGCTTCTATTAAATTTAGTCGTAATTTTGCCGGTTTCGGGAAAACATCATTGTTATTCGGACAGTAAAAGTGCCTTGTTGCCAATTAAGTTTTTGGGAGTGAATGATTCATTTTTCAAACGTGCTCAATGTTGTGACAATAATGGTGCTCACTTTGAACATCTTCTCTAATCTCCAATTTCATTTTTTGATTAGTGGAGTTTCATCAACACGAAAAAGGTAGGATGTGTTGTTTATTCTAGGTAGACAAATTTATAAGAATTTAGAAGAATAAAATTTAAGAATTTTAGAAAACTGCAGAGGAAATTTTGATTTATCGAGATCGACCACCAGTTAAAATTAATAAACTAATTTTTGTTACATCCTGTATTTAGCTCCGTTGATCCTTTGTCAACTTCTTAGAGTCTTTAATATCTTTAGATATTTTTGAAAGATTTTTCTACATACATATAAGGTGAGTCTCACACAAAATCCACATTTCATAGAGATCGCTTTGTAAATTTTATTTCTACAAAACTAAAGGAACGTGTATAAAAAACCCGAGAATGACATATTCAAAATATTTAAACCAAACTGCAAAATTGTAGTAAGTTGAGCGAAAAACTCAAGTTTTAGAAATGTTCATTTTGAAGTCCAAGCAAAAATTTGGATATCCCCCAGTAAAATTTGTTATTTTGGTAATTTTACAGGTACAGCTACCAAATTTGGGAAAACTACTATTTTTGAATCGTGTTTTAACTCTACCAAATGTCAAAATCATAAAGCGGAAGACTCAAATTTTAGAAATTTTGAATAAACGACACTTTTTGTGCATTTAATTAGTTAAGAAATTGATCCAATAAACAGCACTTTTTCACACCCAGTCAATGATATTAAGTTACGTTCAAATTGGTTGCTCGGGTGCGTCTTTTATTATAAAAACTTCTTTGAAAAGAAAGAAGGCCAGCCAATCGCACGAATTCTTTTTTTTTTTTAATTTATTATCTGAAAAGGTCTGAAAGGCCTTACACATCTTTTCATGTTGGCAGCTCTGTTATGTTGTAAAGCGGAGGACAGATTTTTATCTGTTGTGAGAGTCTGATGAGTTCTGTCTTTTGCAATTTCCCACAGACCCGTTTTCACTTGCAACAAGAAGATCTCATACTTTTTAATATTGAATTTAGTTTAATATCTTGGACAACATGGCTAGATGCAAACGTGCTCGAATTTCAGCCACTATAGTAGGTAGTGCTAATATTTATCACAAAAAAAAAGATAATGTTGGGTTTAAGAGTGAAAGATATAACGAAGAGAAATTTTGAGAAAATACGACAAATTCTATTATTTTAGTAGGCGCCTTTAACATTACACATAGGTAATTATAAGAATTTTTTTGGCCTCATGAATTGTAAACGTCAAATTAACATTCAATTGACATCTTCGGAAACACTAGATTTACAAGCGCCCTGGACGTTTACACACGCCGTGCTGTAAAAATTGCCCAAATCGTCTGCTCTTCACATGCGTTTATAAATTAAAATCACTTTACCATAATGAAGATTGATCACCAAAGTGGAATATACCTAAATTATTATCTCAATTAAGACAATATTTCTATTTTTAAAGTAATATTAAAACGTTTTTTATACAGCGCCATCTTGTGTACTTTTTGTGCACCAACTACAAAATTGACAGAATTGACAGATGATGAAATTTACAAATGTCAGATGTGACAGTTCTCATAAATTTTGAAAAATCCAATTATTTCAATTAAAATTTTTCGGCTACGCCGTCGGGCTTCAAACTGATTTCGCGCTGTAAAATGTAAGTTACCACACGCGACTGTAAATAACTATTTTCATAAAGAGAAATCGCCTGCACTTTATGATTTGTTGTCCGTTCTCGAAATATCTATTCTGTAGGGACTGAACTCGCAGGATTGATCTGCATCCATATCTAAATCATTTAAAAGTGTTGCGAGAACTTGGGCAAGATCAAAAATACTTGTTTGTATACACTGGAGAGAGAATCGCTCGCTCGAGAACTTCCGCAAGTTCCAGAGAGTTGCAATCACAATCCGACAATAACTCGATGTTTCTGGAAAACCTAAAGAATCCAAAAGAGTCTAATAGTCATCTAGGATGCAAAAGAATCTAAAGGAAAACAAGCAGCAGCAGCATCATATGGATGTAAAAAATCTGAGGCGAACAGCATCTAAATGATCTGGGGAAAGATCTGCAGGACCAAAAATCTGAAAAACTAAAATATTTGATGCACGAGAGTTTGCATAAAAACGATTCTACGAATGAAACGCCAATCAGAAAATCGCAGTCCGGGCATTTTATGAATCTAATAAGCCCGATTGAATTAAAATCCGGGTTAGCGAAAAGCCATAATTTCTAAAAGATTAATCTCCAGTTGTGTGCTTTTTTCCGCTCCGAGCACTTTTCTAGACAATTGGACGTTTATCACCGTTCGTTTTTACGACGTTTCGTTACACAAACAGAAAATTGAAAGAAATTAAAATATGTTTCCATCAACCTCATATTTTAACGTTCGTCGTAAACTAATGATACTGGACTTTATTATGGTGTTTATTACAGTCAATAATTTTCTTTCAGTTTCTCCGTTACTTCCAATTGTCTTTTTATTATTATTAAAACAATCAGAAACGGTTTTTGTGCAAATATACTCGCTAATGGATGAGAAACAAAAAGAGGTAAGTTATGAACGTTTCGAATTTACCTGTTTGAGTTGTTTTATCTCTCGACTCGCACTTTCCGCGATGAACGTGATAAATTAGTAAAAGCTCTTCTTAGTAAGTGCCAGGAATAAGTTTAAAGTAAATTTTAAGCTATCAGTTAACGTTAAAGTTAACACTACATGTTTGAGGAGAACTTTCGTTTATCCAGAATGATGAAAATTTGTTTGTTTGGGTGTTGGTGTAAGCCTTGAAGTTCATAAATAATCGCACCAAAGAACTATGTATAGTGAGGTGCAAAACATCTTATAGTCCTCCTTATAGATGTTAACCACAGCATATGAGTTAATTTGCTCCTCCAAGATTGTGCAATTTCGATGACAGCTGCAGGTATCTCAATAATTAAAACAGTGAAGATAATAAAACCAGGAATTCTTCGTGTCTCACTCAGCACTTTCGCTCGTCGATCGTCGAAAATAAACAAATTGCGCAGTGACAATAAAACAGCCAACACCGTTATTAAGAAGGATGTCTGTAATCTCGTTAACGATGTGAACTAGCGTCTGACCATCAAGGATTTTAGAAATTGCAACAGGATCGCTCGCCTTTTGCAGAGTTGAGAGAAAGGCGGTCTCCTCTATGACGATGCTCGAGACCGAACAAGATCATTGAACTGGACCGATGTTCAGTATTTTAATCAGTTAGGTAAATTGAGTGCGAACCGTTCTTCGAGGCGGCAGGAAGCCGTTCTTTGTTCGATTTTATCGTCCCGAAACGGACGAAAATTGGAGGTTCCTCCTCAAGCACCTGGCGTCGCGAAAAAGCGCTTACGAGGATATATCTCATTTAATGTGACAAGTGGCGCTGAAATTGCGAGTGTTAAATCCGCTATTTCTTCGAGGAAGCGCGGGTATGGAGATGTGTTGATATGAAGGAAGTCTGTAAAAACACGGGGAACAATGACCGCGAATGGTATTGGTTGCTACTTATTTGAAATGTTAATGAGCAACTGTAGTTCTGTGAATGTGCCGAAATCTTTAATCCCTAACAGGGACATAAATTTGTGGGTTTGATAATAATCTAACGTGAAGACACTTATTTCTTCACCCTCGACCAACTAGCTTTAGAGAAAACTGTAATTAGGTGGATTTTTATAGCACTCTCTCTGACTTATCTTACAAACTTCTTAAATATCGCATGGGAAGTATTCAGTTCTTCTAATTTAACTGTTTGCAAATACATACGTGCACCTGAAGATACATGAGTATCTTTTTTGCCCAGGCGGAAGAATTTTCATGCAAACACGCGAGATGCTAAACTTATTACTTGTAACTTCAATAAAATTTCAGTTTATTACAAAGTAGCAGAGATATTAATTTTTCTTTTAGTTCTTGCAAACACGCTCAAAGAGGCTGGTTTTTCAGGCTGCTGCTTTTTAGCAGGTGAACTGGAATGGGGAACTATTGTTGGTGTCAGTTACTGAAATTTAGTTGGATGAAAGTTTTCAAAGTAAAAATTATGATTGAAAGGCAGTGGGCTAGACATCAAATCAATTTGTTGTTCCGCAGAATCTGCCAAACTGTTTAAATTAATTAAACAGAATTCTGTTTGAAATGAATCCCGAGAGGTTGAAAATAACTTTGCTTGCTAAGTGTTAATATGTATTTAAATAATTGAAAACAATGAAAATTAAGTGGCTGAAAATGGTTGAAATTTTGTTAAATTATTTTTTTTTGTTTATTATTTTTTTTATTATTTATTGACCTTTGCATAATTTAACATTTTAGTTAAGGTAATGATACTTTTGCAACATAATCTTTTTCTGGTTTTAAAATTTTAAAATTTGGCAGTTCACCCTCAAAAAAAAACAGAAATCTCTTTCACTAAAATTATGGAGTCAGAAAGTTAATTAATGTAACGGAAACAGTAACTTCCAAATTTCGTTATTTAAGTCACAAAACTAGCTTCGAAGATTCTTTTAGATCTTCTTAGATCTTTTTATCTTAGCCTCTATTTGTGGATTTTGGAATTGTCCGACAAACTTAAAAATAAATGAATCTGATCAATAACATTTTTAAAATAAAGTGACTAAACAGAATTATAACAGAAGAGAATGTAAATCTAATTTTTTCACTGAAATTGAGGTTTTCAAGAGAATTTGCGCAATCAAAAAGTGTTAAAATCAGTGCTACCAACATGTTGTAAAACTATAAAGGCTATGTGATTTGACTTTCATTTATTTAGACCAGTTTTGTTATTTTTGTTTAGTAATAATTTAATATAACAAGTGATAATAAATTGATAGTCAACTTTGGTTAACATGTAAATACGTAATTGATATTCCAATTACACACACAGCATGCAATTTAAAATAAAACATGGCGTCAAGTAGCTCCTCGTTTATTTATTAACACAAACTCATGTCATAACTCATAATTTGGAATCCGATTTCTTAATTTTAAAGTCTATCCCACTGACACCTCATTCATTTTTCAGTAAAAAAAAGTTAAATTTTATTCATTTTTCTGCGACTAATCCAAGCATCCTAGTGTCCTTTTTATGAATTTTGAACACCTTCCAAAAACGGTCTAGTAACTTTGAAGTTTTCACAATGTTCTAAGACGTCAAACTCTCTAGACACCAGGTCTACCAACCCGTCTCAAATTTCCAAGCCGTCTTGGCCCCCATTTCAATTCGATAATCTACTAATGGCTTTAATCCATTTGGAAAAATGAAGAAAAGGGTGGATCCGTAAAAGA
This sequence comes from Gnatocerus cornutus, assembly GCA_029298725.1. Lineage (NCBI taxonomy): Eukaryota > Metazoa > Arthropoda > Insecta > Coleoptera > Tenebrionidae > Gnatocerus > Gnatocerus cornutus. The sequence continues at coordinate 16,335,840 of CM055515.1, forward strand.
TTTTTCTTCGATGTAGTGATTTAATGTAAGTTCCGAGAGCTACTTGTACAATGTGCGACGTCTGTCATCTGAAAAGATAAAGGGTTAAGTCGAACGGTGGATTTAAGGTTGGGTAGAAAATATTGGCTCGTCGGAAAACAATTTCCGGATTTATGTGTTCAGCTTATTTATGTGACAATCAATTAGATAGCAACGAGCAAGATCGCTAAAAAAAGCAAACATGTGTTAAATAACCGCAAACGCTGAGCTTCAAGTAAACGTAAGTAATGTTCGTATTACGAAGTAGTGCCAATAAATACTCGAACGTGAGACGTGCAGCTATATTATCTACACACTTATACGCAATTTAACATGCAAGTTGTTCGTATATCATCGTATATTGAAATTGTATGGTAAATAATGCGAAGAAAGAGATTCCTAACTATATGTTACCTTATTTAGCCGTCGCGTTATTGAAAATATTTAACCTCCATGGGATAAGTAAACTGTGAACGATCGGTCAGATTATTTTCTCCAATTGTGTCATTCGAAAAACTCACGATCTCGCCTTATATCGCTGCTCCCGTTATTTTACATATAAGGAATCAATTGCTCATCTTGTGACAACTCCTCGACCACTTACAAGCAAATTACGGGCACACGAGGGACATTCTTGATACGAATAGTGTTCATGACGTCTTGTTATTGGATATTCAAGTGGTGGCAGGAAGTTCTTGCTGCAGCACAAAATATTTCCACAAATGAACATCAAATTAAACTCACTTTTCAGCAATATATTAAAAATACAACAAAAACCCGTCATATTTCGCCGGGGAAAAGTTTCATAATATAGAATTTCATAAACGCACGGCTCTGCTATAAGCACATTTTTCAAACCTTTGACGATTCCTGATTCTGATTATCATTAGAGACTGTAAAAGGATGAGACTCTATCCTCTTGCGTGAGTGTTTTTGAGGATGAGAGGTTTTATGCTTTTTGCTGAACTTAATTTAAATTGGAGTCTTTTAGATGGAGGATGAAAGTCCGCTGTGTGTATTAAAAGAACAAATGCAGTTTGAATAGACCAATCTAAAGTCGTGTTTTTATTTTTCAAAAGCCTGATTACGAAAATATCTTGCAAAAATAGCACCATTTTTCATTAGTAAAATTTGCATCATCTATCAAAGACATGCAAAAAAATGTGATTCAGATGTGGTTTCGGTACCTCGACAAATTCAAAAAATAAAAAAACGTCTATTTTTTTGGATTATTGTATTACATATTAAAACTTGAATTTTACATTAAAACCTCTTTAATCCGAATCTCTATACTATAAAGACCCATCAAAATTGATAAAAATGGGATCTAGAACATCTTGATGGTCTCGAGAAATTCAGAGTATGGCTCTGTTGTTTTGTTAATTATTCTTTGTCTCTGGGATCGTTTTTTAGTAACGTTTCCCTTAAAACAAAAAACTGCTACCGTAAACTATACAGGGCTAGTCACGAGAAGATTACTTCTGAAAATTATATTTCCGCAACCCAAAATACTAATGTCCTGTACTATTCGATACTGCCAGAATTAGAAATAAAATGCTGAATCCACGATTGCTTTGGGGTGGTCAATGTCACTTTGACATTATTTATTTAAATTTCGTCTTTATTCTTAATTCCGCTCCACTAGAGCTCCATTAGTTCATTAGTACCTCTATTAATCTATCCTATACCGAAGCTGTAAATGCCTGACCAATAATTTTTCTCCTTAACAAGCATAATATGTCAGGTTGAGTTGAAAAACCCGTCACAATGTCTTATCCAAATGATGAGAAAACTGTCAATATTCTCATCTACGGAGAATGCCAAAAAATGCTGTGACTGGATTGTCTATGGACACTCACGAAACCTCCTTTTCCGTAATTGTCAAAGTGAGACTGTCAAAGCCTTTCAGCATTTCATTTCTGATTCGGGTTGTATCAAGTGACTCAAGAAATTAGTATTTTGGGTTGCAAAAAAATCATTTTCAGAAGTAATCTTCTCGTGATTAGCCCTGTATTTTTAGTATTATAAAATATTAAATCGTTTTGTTTTACGGTTTCAAAGCCAAGATTTGTTTACGTTACTTCGACTCTTTATCCCAAACAGTTACATGTCAGCGCAGGCATGAAATTAAAATGGCCCAAAAGGAAAATCAAACTGGAATCTACGTCTCTCACGCGAAAGCCAAAAGTCCGAAACGGATGAATCGCTCAAACGCTTTTTAGGCAAAACGGAAGGACCAGAAGTCGAACGGTCCAGAAGCAATATTACAACCCAAATACGGCACGTTTTGCTCCCTTTATCAAAGCGAGGCAGATTGTACACATAATATGTAATATACAGGATGGACCCGAATAAAGTACAAAGATTTTAACCCCAATATCAGAAAACGCAGTTTGACATAAATTGCCAAATTTCGCGTTCCAAAACGACACCGTTTCCTGGAAAAAAAAAGTCACTAATGTCAATATCAGTCCAGACCATCGAAAAGTTGAGAATAAAAACGCTAATGAACAATTGGCAAAAAATGTCTTTAACGGAGTTCCCTTTCGTCAGTTTAACAATAATCGTGGTAGAGGAACGTGGGTTGTACAGTGCCAAATTGTTCAAATTTGTATTATTTTAAGTTACAATTTTTTATTTTTTGCCAGTGGTTTCTTCAAAAGTGTTGTGATGCACCTAAAGTTATAAAAAGTGTTTTGTTTACGAGTGAAACTGAATTTACCCGTGATGGCATTGTGGGTTGTCCAATGGAGGGCATTTGGTAATTTTTCGTAATAACTTCAGGTAACTTTTTCATCATTTTCTTTCTTATTAAAATTTCAGATTAATTTATTTCAAGCAACTTAAGTTTTTGATTTTTAATTCGGTAATTAAGTGAAAGGTAAACACATCCGATAAGAGCGAGCGTTACTTGTTCGAACAGTTTTTGCAGTCTTTGGGAAACAGCGGTTAAATTCAGTCCCATAAGCGTCGGATAACGGGTCATACGGGGTTTTGTCCCAATTAAATTTCGATTTTTGTTTGCAGATCATTATCTACAGGGGTGTCTGATATTGTAGTTAAAATCTTTCCACATTATTTGGTTTCACCCTGTATGTATATACTTCGAAAAATATTTTTCCATTTTTTATGGCGTTGCCACCAAATTTACCTCTTAATGTTGAATAACCCTTTTTTATGTCAGACGTTTTTCTACTGTTTCTCTTTTTTTTAATATTTTGTTCAGATTTATCCAATCCTTTGATTGTCAGTTTGTACATTTTTCTATATTAAATTATTTTAAATTATTCAGTCGTGCACCAAATTACAAAAATGTTTCAATAAAAAAGAGCAAAATTAGAAGTAAATGAAAGTAAAAATCGTTTAAAAATACTTTTGGAGTGATTATTTTGACCCACAGAGACATACTACACAAACTAGAATAGGTGGTACTGATAAGCTATGTTTATAAGAACATAACACCCTGTAGATACTTGTCTTATCAGTCTCAGTTTGTCGTATTAAATAACCTCTTTTAATAACTTCCTAAACAATAACAATACACAGCTCATAAAACGGAAGAATGTTAATTTACTAGCGCAAGTTTTATCGTACGCAGACATAATCTTATCCAGAAATTTGCACATTACGTTAAAAGTAATATTCGGTTTCTTTGTTTAATTAGAAAGAGTAATAAAGATAACGAATAGCATTGTTCCGTGACTTTGTCTAATTTGTTTCGAATATAAATTTAGCACTTAATCGGTTAGACCACGTCTCTGGAGGAGTAAAAAGAGAAAATACAGAAAAAAATCAATCAGTATTGTAACGGTATGCAATTGCTCACAACAAATAGTTTCATCCGCACAATATATTCCTGTCATTGTCAGGAATGTTATTTGTTTGATAATAATAGGTTTGATTAGATAAATATTCCAGTTGTTGCCTTTTAGTGAAACTTATATTTATTGCGCATTCCGAAAACATTCATTGACAATATCTTTTATCGTAATAATTCAGCGATTTGTAGGCTTGCGGTAAAACAATAATAATTTATAGTCGAACCGCAGTAATTCATGAAATATCAGATAGGAGTTTCTATGTTGAATTATCTTCCCTTCACTGTATCAATTTCTTTCTCCGACCTGTCCAGTAAAAATATGGTATCATCGCTTGAATGCAGTCAAATTAAAATATAATAGAGATTTGACGCACGAATGACGGTTTGTCAAACAGGATAAAATTTGCTTGAATAGAATTGGTAATCTCGCCCCTATTTTGCCTAAACTCGCACCCTAATTACACATTCATAACCGACGTTGTTTACTTGTAAAAACAAATTTATGACTTTGTATATCGGGTCGTTGAAATTGAAATACGCGAGTTCCGCGCCACTTCCTGACCTACCTAGAAATTATCCTTCTGTTTTCTCCGTGCTCCAATTTGACCCGAACCAACTACGCGTACGCCTGAAATAATAAAGTGAAGGGATTATGAACTTTAGCAGTAGTGAGAGAGAGTAAAAAGGGAACCGGATACAAAGGGGAGAATACTCAACTTCTTTGAGAATAACCTATAAAAGTGAACAAAAGGAAACTGGTTGAATGAGGATCAAATTTCTGTAAGGAACAAGGACAAGTTTTGGCTTTTATTACTTTTTTATATCGTCTTTTCGTGTTCTTTTGTATTTATTTAGCTCGTCCATATTTCCACGACTATAAATCTATGAATAATATCATATCGAGGGACGGGTTCTCTTCTTATTCATGTTTTTTTTTGTTGTTTGAAAAAATCTCAGGTATAAATGACATGATGAAATCGGGGTCACATTTGGGTCGGAAGACGAGCCCTTATAACAATTAGGTTCTACCCAGTTCCGGTGGCCTCCATGGGTTACATCATGGTTATTCTCACAGCGATGCTACTCATGCGAGCAAGGACCAAAGACGCTTTACATTACGTTAAGCTGGGGATAGTTAAACACGCGGGATTAAAACTACAAATAGCCGAAACAACGCTTTTCACCATGTTAACTGAAGGAATTATCGACTTTCAATTCTTTCCACAGAGGTCCCACTAATAGCAATTATATGTGTACCAAGGGAGAGAAGACACTTTTTTAACCCGTGGTTTTCACATTAATTTTTTTCACTACTACTACTACTTGCAGGAAAGAAATTTAATTTCACAGTTCGCACTCAGACGACATGACATGTTCTCAAGCTTAAAATATCTATAAATTAAAAAGTTTACAGTTCCCAAAGGAGCTCAATTTAAATTTAATAGATCCACGCTGAGAATTTTTGTCTCAGTAGCAAGCAAATTTGTAACATGTGAACTTGCCTCTTTAGTATTCACAGAGAATACTGTGACGCCTCACAGTACAATTCTTCACTTACGCCAACAAAAGCCGCAAAAGAGATGTTTATGGATAGAAACTGACAATGTTTATCGTACACTCTAAAGCAATAACCCGTTCTAATATTTTCTTTCTTTCCATGTCTTTCTATGGATGTAGGTAAGTACTCTTTTATCTATTCTGTTTGTGGTACCTTTAAACCAAATATTGGATTTTGAGCCTGTTAAAGAAGCAATACAATAACTCCTTCACCTTCCTAACGTGTGAAAAGTTGATATTCAAACCGCAGATCGTGCAAGACAAATTTCCGTACACAAAAAGAATGACAATTCAATTATCGAGAAAATCAGTACGTTCGTATTGCAAATAACGGGCTTTGAGAATGGATGCATCATCCATTCATGCATTCATCGTATAAATGTGATACTTAAAATTAATTAATGCTGACTATCATCTTCCCCAGTATAGTTACTTTACATTGAGGCTATGTAATTTCGACATTTAAAACGCCTAACTGTATACACACATACCACATAAATCAGTGCACTGTAATCTGCCTGAGTGTATCATTAGAGCTTGTGGTATTATCATTCGAATATTCAAGATGTACGTTCACAGAGGGGTGGTTCCGTATTTATTTAATTCCAGCCCAGCTAGTGACACAGAGCGAAGTGTGTCTGAGCTTGGCGTTTACACGTCAAATAATTGACGGATGGCAGGGAATGACAGATAATTAGACTTACGGCCAACTAAAGCTCATTTTTCTTGCAGCGGGTTTACAAATGTGAGAATTCAACTCACCATAGGTCGACCTATCAGAGACTTTAATTTTTTCAAATCAACCAATCACAACAAACTTTTTCTGAAAATTTCACGAGTGCAATTTTCAGTGAGAATTCAACTCACCATAGGTTCGACCTATCAGAGACTTTAATTTTTTCAAATCAACCAATCACAACAAACTTTTTCTGGAAATTTCACGAGTGCAATTTTCAGTGACAATTCCACGCGAGAATGACAATTCCACGCGAAAATACCACGCGAGCTGTCAGTTGCTTGTCAGTTCGTTGAATTCTCATGACGAATATAACTCGGGAGCTCGAAATTGTGGGAAATTTTTCCTCCAGTACTCGTAGTTTGTTTCTCCGGACAATTGTATTGTACGATGCTAGGAAATTTTGGAAAAGTTGGTATTACTTGCAAAGTAATGAAGTAGAGGGGGATGACGCAGTCAAAGTTTTAATTGTTGACATTTTCTGGTTTTCAAAAAGTGGATTTTAAGCGGATGAAAATGCTTGCGCCAACGTTCAAAAAAGCAATTTCGGTCTTCATTTGCTCTGTACCAATGTGTAAGTTGACATTTAAGGTTTCACATGAGGGTCATTATTTTGTTTAAAATTTTAGAGCATAAACTATAGACGAGAGTTCAATGGTTATAAAGGAATATTGTCTGGCCACCATAAACTTCACTGTTCTGTAAGTTTCACCATTCAAGAAAGGTAGACCTAATGTTTGGTGTATTTCAGGCCACATTCAATTTCTTTCTATTTGATAGTTTCGTTATTGCAAAGTTTGTTTGGTGTACACATATGATATCGATAAAAAAGTGATCACTTTTGTAAAGGAAAACACTTTTGGAACCGTCTAATTGCTACAAATCTTAAAAATGCACCATTAAAGGGACACAACTTTGTTAAACTTCTTTGCAATGGGAAGTTTTGTGCTGACAACCGCACCTCAGAGTGAATCCCATGACAATTGGTCATAATTTGGAAAAAGACGACATTTTATTTCCTACACTAAAACAACATGAAATCTTTGATATGTGAGGTATAGACGTATTCAAATTCAGCAATTCAAAATCCTCGATGGTGAGGTAGTTAGAATTTACCTAAATACGAATTGAACACTTTATAGTTGACTATGTAAACATTAAAAGCTTTCCTAAATTCTCCATGTGTTTCACTTCTAACCAGTTCTTCTAATAAGTTAACAACCTAAATATTTCAGTCATACGACTGCGGGCCACGCAAACTTTATAATTTCATTGTCAACAACTAGAAAAAGAATCCACTTCTTTGAAAACCATTCAAAAGCTATTCCAATTTTGAAATAACTTCAAATTTCCGTAAATACGGGAGCCAATTGTCAATGTTTACAAATGATGACGTTTCTGTCAAAGTGCTGTCAGACAAGGTCGTCAACTTTTGGTGTATAAAAATGTTCCTATGAAGTACATTCCTCCACACAATTTTTTGGGATAGTCCCAAATTTCGGGCCAAGTTTGACATTTGGACCTCACTATCAATTGGTATGAAGTATAGTTAGACATACGTCCATAGAGTAACACAACTAAAGCTCATTTTTCCTGCAAATGTGACAGTTCCCAGTTTGACATCCGCAGGAAAATCAAAGTTCTAGCGAAACAGAGGGAATGTGTCTATGAGTTTGGCGTTTCCACATCAAATCGTTGACGGATGCTAGGAAATGACAAATAATTCGCCTTATGTCCAACTAAAATTATTTTTTTCTGCGGCGGATTTTACAAATGTGTCAATTCAATTTAACATCCGCACGAAAAACAAAGTGAACGTCTGAGTTTCACGTTGAAACGTCAAATAACTGACGAATGTTAGGGAATGACACATACTTGGACTTACGTCCAAAGAGCAACACAACTGAAGCTATTTTTTCCTGCAGCGGATTTACAAATGAGACAGTTTACAGTTTGGGATCCACAGGAAAACAAAGTTTTAGGGAAACAAAGTAAACGTGTGTCTGAGTTTGACATTGAAACGTCAAATAATTGATGGATGTTGCGGATTGACAGATAATTAGACATACGTCCAACTAAAGTTTATTTTCCTTCGGCGGATTTACAAATGTGACATTTTCTAATTTGACATTCGCACGGAGACAAAGTTTAAATGATTCAAACGATCGCACTCAGTAAAATAAAATGACATCAACGCGGCGTTTTTATGAGAAAATTCGTTTGTGCAATTTAGCGTCGTAGTTTGATACTGCGATAAATTTTTCACTTCAACACCAAATGCAATTACACCGATTAAAGTCGCCAACAAAAATTCTAGTCAATTAAAGTGCAATTCGTTGTTGAAATATGGCTTTGTAACAGCACCTAGTCTCATTATTTAACGAATGGCGACAGTCGGAGACTGTCCAGCTTTGCACTAGCGCATTTTTTCGAACATTCCATTAGTCTGTCCGGTTAGTTTGTCAACAATGTGATCTGTGTTTGTAAACAGACGTTAAAGAGATTTCGCTGGCGGACCCTGGGGAGTCGATAAACAAATTGTAACGGTTTTTGAAGCTGCATGCTACCGACAACCAATTTTTCCAAAACATTTTAGTTAAAGAGTCGTTGCAGCCACAACGATATTTAACTTGCAGTTCTTGCAAATAAATTTCCGGTTTATAGACCGTGAAATAAGGAGGTTAAACTTAATTCAAATTGATTACAATTGCAGTGAAATTGATTAGGTTAGGTAGATATAATACTAAGAGATTATTGCGATAAAAGGGTGTCCAATTGAATCATGGAAACGAAAAGTTTTTCCCTCGATAATTGTCTCCGCTTCAATCGCTACGAGCCTTCCAGGTACCGGAATAAGAGACATACCTCGTTACAATTATAGAAATGTTTCCTTTTTTTCAATGCATTGTAGTGCACTTTTTCGATAGTTTCTCAATATTGCACAATTCAATTCATTCCAACTAAACTTCTTTTTGCTCGGTTTGGACTCTACAGTTTCCAGGTGCACAAAATTACCACCTTCCCAAATCCACCCCGCTAATATAATTTTCTTCAGTATCCTTGTTTTGTCAGGAGATTTGTTCGGAACTTCGTTACATTTAAACAAAGCTCGTGGCAAGTTCCCTAGCTAATAATGAAAATTATTACACCGACAGCGGGAAAGTGTCTCAATATATTTCGGAATTAAGGCGAGCAAAAGCAATTTTAGAAAATTTTGTCATTTCCCCGTCTATTTCAACAACACCACCACCTATTGAATTACCAATCTCACCCAGTTGTAATTGATTCGATTTACCCCTTCTATTGTCTTTCGCAGGCTCACCCTCCAAAGTTGAGTTAATAGAAAGAGATGCGTTGACATTGGAGTAATTGGATCTTCTACTTGACCTTACAGTTACTCTCTTATAGATAAGTGGAGGATTGGATCACGCATGTACTCGGTTTTGGCATTGTGGAAATTGTTCCGATCCTTCGCATTTTTTAAATGGCTTTTAACATATTCGCGCCACGTTTCATCTGAATTTTTCGAATATCCGATCCAAATGAAATCTAATTAAATGCATCAAATGAAGTATTTATCGCAAATAGCTTACTGCATGCCTAGATTAAATTATCGGATATTCTTATCTCGTTTCTCCACATATATTTTCCTTTAATAGCCGGCCACTTAATAAGAGCAATTTTTAACATCTTTTAATTGCTCTATTAATGCGGTTTCTAAAAAAAAACGTGAGATGCTGGAACTTGAGGTTAATTGACGCAGAATTTTATAAAATACTTTTGAAGAGTTGGACTGACTATTCATAGCTGTGGGACAATGCGCCTACTTGTCATTACCGGTGTGTCTGATATAAACATTTCAGCTCGTGCTGAATATTAGCATAAACTAACGGCACGACAGTATCTGATGTCTCCGGAAGTACAGACGACGTGTATTGTGTAAACTAGAAGTGTATGTGTACTTCTAGATACACAGTAAGCAAACATAACAATTAGCGGTAGACAATTATTTATTCCTCTTGCTAATGTTCAGCTCATCACGGCACATTTAAGGTCTACAACTCCTCGTAAGGATCTCATCTGCTAAAACGATGCCAGTTGATTACGGTGAAAAATCGACGCTGTTTATGGCAGACAATTCCGCCTCAATTTTAAGACGCTTCCAGTGTTTCTGTTTATATGGCTCTTCTTTGAACTGATTCGAGACGGTTTTAGAAGTTTTTTAATTCGCTCTGCCATTATTGTACTTCTCTAGTCATTAAAGTTATGAGGGAACATTGGATGCTTCAGTAAACTGACAGAGATAAGGTTGTTGGCCACTTTGCTTTGTTTTCCACGCGGGTTTTGTGGTAAAAAACAGTTAAGTTGACGTGTGTATCACCGTTTGCTAAAATGTCGACGCTCAAAACTTCATTTGAATTTCCAATAGTGTTATTTTAGTCGGTATTAGAGCTTCTGGAGTCTTCACATTCTGATCAAAGTTAGAGTAAAGTGGCGGTTTTACTGTAATTGTTCGCTTCGAATTTCGATCGTGAAATTTTACGAGGAATCTTCATTTCCATAACAATAAATCGACAATCTGCTGATTTTTATTTTTTTCTAATTTTCTGAAATGAAACCGCAAATCAGCAACATATAAAACATGTAAAGAATCGAAAATAGTAATTTCCCTAAAAGTCTTTACTCTAACATAACAACTACCAAAATTACAGGTGTTGATAAAATGTTCGTTTTATAAGTTCTAAAATTTGTGTCTATTGTTCCAAATTTTTGAGATTTAAGTCACTCAATCAACAAGTCAAATATAGTAAATTCCCCAGATGTCATTGTTCTATCATAAAAACTGCCAAAATTACAGGCGAAAATATGTAATGTTTCAAATTTTTTGTGAAAATTTCTAAAATTTGTCCGTGTGAGTCTAAATTTTAGGAATTTGGACCACTCAATCAACAAATCGAAAATAGTAATTTTCCTAAATGTCATTGCTCTAGCATAAAAACTGCCAACATTACAGGCAAAAATATACAAAATTTAAAATTTTTGGTCCATTTTGTAAGTGAAAATCTCTAAAATTTGACTCTAATGGTCTAAATTCCAAAAATTTGGACCATCAGAGTCAAATTTTAGAGATTTTCACTTACAAAATGGACCAAAAATTTTAAATTTTGTATATTTTTGCCAATCAAAAACTCAAAAATTGTAATTTCCCCAAATTTCATCGCTCTAGTATAAAAACTGCCAAAATTACAAGTGAAAATATGTAATGTACAAAATTTTAGGTTCGTTTTATAAGTGAAATTTTCTAAAATTTGCCTCAGTTGATCTTAATTCTGGGAGCTCTAAATCAGCAACATTTAGACCATGCAAAAATCCGCGTAATTAAAAAAACAGGTCCCCGAAAGTGGCAATCTAAATTTAAACTTACGCTGCTTAAAGTAAAAGTTTCTCCAGTGTTCTACGAATTCGAGCACTGAACAATTAGAACATGCCTTTGAAAATTCCCAAAATAAAAACATTGTCAACAGATTTATCTGTCTAACTTCTTTCACAGTTTCTGTGTAGTTGGCTAGAAAAACTACCAACTTGACGTGTCGTCACGTCGCGGAATTACCACAAAACAACCGGAAAAACGTTGGCTTTTAAATTTCCTCGCTCGAGCGAAACTGGCATTCGCGGTTTGTCAATTGGATGAAGACAAATTAAAATAGCGTCTGTCATCAGACGACATCCATCACAACAATTACGCTCCGTTCTAGCGGCTATCTCCAAATGAATATTGATCACGAAGTCGTCTTGATGACCTAATTAGAAGCTGAAGGCGTTTTCCAATTAGAAAATCCGTCCCTTCGTAATTTCCTTCATGCATGTCGATCGCAACTTTGCCTTTGCGGGAACTCCCCTGAATTAAATTACTTAATAATAATTGAAAATGTTCGAAGATGGTAATGGCGAGATGTGTACAGGAAGCGCTGGGTGGCCGAAGAGAAGCCGTATGTACGGTGGTGGTCAATAGGATGTCGCGTATCGGATACCAACGAGATTTTTGCAAGGTTTGAAACTCGAGGAAATTTTCAGATGCAGGCAATCGAATTTGAACTGAAGTAGTTTGAGTGATGTTTAAAGTGAAATTCGCTTCAGGATACTGTTGCATGTGTATGTAAAATACGAACACTGAGAATAGTTCTTGAAGGTAATTACCTATTATATACACTCATGATCTTGTAATAAGTACGAAACATTTAGCTCTTTTCCTCAGGTTAATGCAACTTAGTATTTAAATGTCAGATTCACGCTGATATTTAAGAAACGTTATACGACTTTAGATACGTAAAAATGATTTAAACAGTACTGTAACAAGTAAAAAAGACCATCATTATAGTAATATGTATGCAGTTTAATATAAAATCTTAGTAGATACTCCGATTTTTAAAATACCTCCTCTCAGGCAGATCATTATTCATTTATAAAGTGGCGGGATATTTAATTTTCATTTTACAAATGGGACTTTTTATAGAATTAACAGTTTCTCAGCGTGGCAGTGAGCCATTCATCGTATTTAGGGTTCAGGGATAAAAATGAATAAAGAAATGCTAATTAAAGGTTTTTTGAAACGGTACCTCTCACAATGACATTGTATATACGGTCAACAGCACGATGGGTGTCTATTTTTAGAAACAATTCGAGATTTTTCATTGTCGTATTTTGTTGGGACGTTTTTTAAGTTTTAATTGCGATTTCAGTTGTCTGAAGATAAAGTTTATCAAAAAAGTTTTTATCCTCACTTGATTGAAACTTGGGTCTTTAGAATAACTTTCTAGATTAACTAGAACCTCTAGCCTGCCTTCTTTAAGATCTTCAAAAGCTATTTATTCTATTGCTCTTTTGATCCTTTCTTGAAATCGTTATATTTTCGGATTTTTTTAGTTTTTGAATTGTACATCTTTATGCCCTCCATGCTAACTAAACTCATAATTTAAAATCAAATTTCAGTCCTCTAAGGTAAGAACTGCCAAAATTACAGATGTAAATATAAAATGTTTAAAAAAAATCGTCTTTATTGTGAAAATTTCTAAAATTTGTCTCTAATCTTTTGAAATTTAGACCACTCAATTAACAAGTCAAAAATTGTAATCTCCCCAAATTTCATTGCTCTACCATAGAAACTACCAAAATTACTGGTATAAAAATAACATGTTTAAAATTTTTAGTTGGTTTTATGAGTGAAAATTTCTAAAATTTGTCCCTGTTGGGCACATTTTTTGAAATTTAGACCACTTAATCAACAAGTTAAACATAGTAATTTTCTCAAATTTTATTGCTCTACCACAAAAACTACCAAAATTATAGGTGTAAATATAAAATGTTGTTCTTTTTTGACTGAAAATCTCTAAAATTTGTCTCCCTTGGACTAAATTTTTGGAATTTGCACCACTCCCCAATTAAGAAGGCAAAAATTGTAATGTCCGTAAATTTCGTTGCTCCAGTATAAAAACTGCCAAAATTACATGTGTGAATATAAAATGTTTAAAAATTTTTGTTCGTTTTAAAAATGTATCTCTGTTGGTCCAATTTTTTGAGATTTAGGCCACCCAATCGACACAAAAAGGGTAATTTCCCTAAATTATATTGCTCTACCATTAAAACTACCAAAAATACAGATGTAAACATGAAATATTTAAAAATTTTAGTTCGGTAAGTAAAAATTTCTAAAATGTGTCTATTGGTCAAAATTTTTGGGGTTTGAAGACTCAATCAGCAAGTCAAAAATAGTAATTTCCCCAAATTTCATTGATCTAGTATTCAAACTGACAAAATAACAGACGGAAATATAACATGTTTAAAATATTTAGTTCGTTTTATGAGTCAAAATTTCTAAAGTTTGTTTCTGTTGGTCTAAATTTTTGGGCCACTCAATCTACAAGTCAAACAGAGTAATTGCTCCAAATTTCATTGCTCTACCATAAGAACTACCAAAATTAAAGGGGTAAATATGAAATAATAGAAATGTTTAGTTCGTTTTATGAATAAAAATTTACAAAATTTGTCTCTGTTTGTCTAAATTTTTGGCATTGTGCATACAGTCGACAACACGATTGGTATTTACCTATTTTTAGAAACAATTTGAGATTTTTTATTGTGGTATTGTGTTGGTACCTTTTTTTTTATATTTTAATCACGAAGTTGTGTCGAAGAAAGAAAGGAAGTTTAACAAAAATTAAATTTTTATTCTACCTGGATTAAATCTTTGGGTCCCTTGAATGATTTTATCTCCTCAGAATTTTTAGAACCTCTAACCTTCAAAATGTTTTTTTTGGTCTTTTGACTCTTCTTTGATGGCTCACTTACTGAAACCCTTTGAATTTTTTAGATAATTTCTACCTTCGAATTAGTAACATTTTTACTTTTTTTTAGTTTTTGAATTGTGCGGATTTTTATGCCCTCCATGCAATCTAAACCCAAAATCTAAAATCCAACCGCAATTTGTGTCCATAAAGCACACCCAAAAAAGTTTTCGATTGTCGCCAAGCACGATGAAGTGTTGTAGGCAATTGCTAATACGCGAAGTTGTGTACTTTCTCGAATCGATGATCTCAGAAACAGTTATTATCTAGTGCAAAAAGAAATAAGTAATCAAAGGTTTCCGATACCGTGACGGAAACTGGTGGGATGCATAATATATCCACAAAGCCATGAGTGATCTGTGTTTTAGTATCAAATACCAGACGCAACATTCACCATTGATTGCTTCCAAAGAAAGAAAAAAAAGCGCAACCTGAAGAGTTTATCGCTGATAGCTGAATTGCAGATTTACCATTTGCCACATATATCAGCACCGCCCTTCCTTATCCACATTTCTTTCGCCTCCGGGCCCCATTCTCTCTTAATACCTACAACCATCTTGGCTCGCTAAAACAAACGAGTCGCTTTAACTTTTAGGTCTAATTAGAGTACCTCGGATATGCCATAAAAGCACTCGTAGCAGATTCTTGCTGGACATTACCATTTCACAGCGGCGTCCCCATGCCGTGCCGTATAAGTGGAATTTTCGAATTCCATAACTTTGCGGAAAAAACGATGTTTCGAAGCCGCTCCTGCACGACTCATCAACCGACTCCGTTACTTACCAGATCTGACCTCGCCTCGTTTGATTGAACTCCGTCAACTGGAGCTGTTTGTGCGTAGGTGCGACTGTATTATCTACACATGCACGCGTTTACCACACGTTCGCATACACCACGACTCATCAGGCCCCACCTATTGGCCGTCTATTAATTTTTATAACTGTCCAAAGCACGATGCCATTGAACTTGGACTTTCTTCAGCTTGCACGTTACCACTGTCCGGATGATTTCGTCAACAGCGCTGCTGCACCACACTTGTTTTGATTTGATTCAGTGTCAGTCACCGATGATTTACTACAAGAATTACGTTACGTAAGCGTAGAAAGGCGCATAACGGGGGCTTTTGTGTACAAGGAGAAAAAAATATAACTAACTACGGCAGTTAATAAGCTTTTTACGGATCGAAGATGAACGGGGAAATTCACACCGTTAGGTTGATGCGACGATGGAAGCCGCCCTCGGACTTTCAACACCCTGTATAGTTGAGAATTGAGGCATTCAATCGGTTCGGAATGAATCATTGCGGTGATAAATTCTATTAAAATTATTTGGCCGAACAGCAATTATGTGGAACGGTTCGAGAAACTGATTGGGATTCGAAACAGATGTTCAATTTTTGCGTCCGTTTTTTATACGTTTTCTTTAGGAACTGTCAATTTTCAATACACAAATTGGCTTCGATATAAGCTAATCTGCCATACCAATAACCCGACAAAGCTTAACCTCAAACTATAACAAGGCTACCAACACAATTCAAATTCTAAAGCCCTCATTGACGCCTTTTGTATTTAATCTTCGCCTTATACTGCAAATTTAATTTTGCCAGAGAATTCAAAAAACCCTCGTTTTGTTCAACGGAATTCTATTCAGATCGTTTCTTTATTCCGACATGTTAAAGAATGTCGTTATGAAGCTTTCAAACTTAAATATTGCATCCGATTTTTATTTCACGCTTAATTAAGTGACGTTTTTGTTTTTACTATTATAAACTTGCTAAGACGAGGGAATTTCTTGTGGTCGTTCGGTCCATGATTTATATCTGTCTTAATTCTTAATTTAATACTTTGTCCATTCTCTTTTACGACCATCTGTAACAGTCGTTTTAGCTTTACGAGTTTTTCGTCTTTTCGTCAATTTGGGAGTAGTTTAATGGTAATAGAAAAGTTCCTTTCAGTCATCAAAGATTTTTATTGAAAAGAAAACAATATTTTTCAAAACAGTTTCCTTTTTACAACTTGTCTTATGCTGTTTGAGTGCGAATAAAAGCGATTTTTTTCATTTTGTTACACCCGGACTCAGTTTGTATAAACAAGCTATGAAAGACTCTTGGAATAGTTATAAAGGATAATAAACTACTTCCTTGATGGTGGAATTATAAAATATACCAAAGGAATAACAGAGTGAAGTGAATTTATCGTCGATGCTCGACGAACAGGAAGTCTTCAGTGCCGAAATTACCCACAGTTATCGGTTTGCTCTAATTAATTCAAAAAAACTTCCTAAATAATTAACTTATTGTAAGGGCAATTTTCATTAGTCAAGTTGGAAGAAAGAGTTATTTTTTACGCGAATGTGCTTCCAAAACAATTAAATTATTTAGAGTGCAAGCACCACTAATAATTAATTATACGAAATTAACACTGTTGAGGCAATTAGGGAGGCACTGTTTTGAAATTTATCCACCAACAAAATAGTTAATTTACACTAATTGCTAAGGTTAATCGAGATAATACGATTTAGGGGATTTTAAAAATGGTAGAATTAAAACTAAAAGTGGAATTGTCGGACGATTTTTTTTTGTTCTTCTTCATATTATCTATTATATTAAAATTGGAAAAACCAAAATTGTAATCTGCCCAAATTTTATTGCTCTGGTATAAAAACTCCTAAAATTACACCTGGGAATATAGAATTTCATTTTCTTTATAAGTAAAAATTTCTAAAATTTGCTTAGATATAAATTTTTGGGATTTGAACCATTCGATCAACAAGTTGAAAGTAGTAATCTTACTAAATGCCATTGATCTAGCATAAAAATTTGAAAAATTCCAGCCAGAAATATTAGATTTAGAATTTTTAGTTCGTTTCAGAAGTAAACATTTTTAAAAGTTGCTTCTGTTTATCCAAATTTTTTTCCAGCCAGAAATATGAAAGATTTAGAATTTTTAGTTCGTTTCAGAAGTAAACATTTTTAAAAGTTGCTTCTGTTTATCCAAATTTTTGGAATTTGGTCGATTTCATCAACAGATCAAAAGTAGTACTCTCCTTAAATCTCATTGATTTAGCATGAAAATTGCCAAAATTACAAGCAAAAATATGATTTTTTTTTAAATTTTCATGCGTTTTATAAGTGAAAATTTCTAAACTCTGTCTCTGTTGGTCTAAATTTTTGGGATTCCGACCACTTGATGAACAAGTCAAAAATAGTATTGTCCGCAAATTTCATTGCTATACTATGAAAATTGTCAAAATTGCAGGCGGAAATACGAAATGTTTAAAAATTGTTGTTCGTTTGATAACCAAAAATTTCCAAACCTTGTTTCTGTTGATCTAAATTTTTGGGATTTGGAGCACTACATCAACAAGTCAAAAGTACTACTCTCCCCAAATTTCATTGATCTAGTGTAAAAATTGGCAAAATAACTAGCGGGAATATGAAATGTTTAAAATTTGTAGTTCATATTATAAGCAAAAATTTCCAAAACTTGTTTCCGTTGATCTAAATTTTTGGGATTTGGACTACTCCATCAACAAGTCAAAAGTACTACTTTCCCTAAATTTCATTGATCTAGCATGAAAATTGGCAAAATTAACAGGCGGGAATATGAAATCTTTAACATTTTTAGTTCGTATCATGAGTGAAAATTTCTACAATTTATCTCTGTTGGTCTATTTTTTTGGAACTTGGGCCACTTCATGAAGAATCAAAAATAGTATTGTCCTCAAATTTCCATGATTTGCTATGAAAATTGTCAAAATTACAGGCAGAAATACGAAATGTTTCAAGTTCGTACTGCGTTTGAGAAGTTAAAAGTTCTAAAATTTGTTTCTGTTGATCTAAATTTTTGGGATTTGTAGCAGTCCATCAACTAGTCAAAAGTACTACTTTCCCCAAATTCCATTGCTCTAGCGTGAAAATTGGCAAAATTGCAGACGGAAATATAAAATCTATAAATTTTTTAGTTCGTTTCATGAGTGAAAATTTCTAAAATTTATCTCTGTTGGTCGATTTCTTTGGAATTTGGGCCACTCGATGAAGAAGTCAAAAATAGTATTATCCTTAAATTTCAAAAATTTACTATGAAAATTGCTAAAATTACAGGCGGGAATACTAAATGTTTAAAATTTATACATAGTTCGTTTAATAAGCAAAAATTTATAAAATTTGTTTTCTGTTGGTCTAAATTTTTGGGATTCGCGCCACTTAAGTTGTCAAGAATGGTAGTTTCCCAAAATTTCATTGGTCTAACACTAAAATTTAAAAAAATACTGGCGGAAATATGGAATGTTTAGAATTTTTAGTTCATTTTATAAGTGAAAATTTCTAAAATTGGCTGTGTTTTCAGGATTTGGGAAAATTGATATCTAGTCAAAAAAAATGGCCCCAAATTTCATTGCTCTAAAAATACAGATGTGAATTTACCATAAGGGAATTTTTTTACACCAACCAATGGTTCTTGATCTCAAAGCTGCAATGGAATAGACATTAGAACATAAAAACTAAAACAGATACAAAACAAACCGCCACGTATTAATTATAATGACACGTATGTAAATAAAATAGTATAATAACCTCGGTTTCTATAACGATGTTATATTTGACATGAATTGTAATGAGATGCCTTATCAAATGTACAAAAAAAGACAACCAAAGAGCTTTTGTGTATTTGCCACCTTTCAATCACACTTCTTCCTTGCTGTTGATGTGAACTCTACACCACTGCAGATTGATTTGTATTTTGCAACAAGAAAGTCTATATCCCTTCAGTATTTGATAACTATAATTGACAGGAAGGTAATAATCCTCGTAGTTAAACACGAGCTTGCATTTGTAGAACGAACACTGCAACACCTCATCACCATTCTATTCAAATATGTAGTTTGTAAATGTCGTGATCTTGAACGTACGAACACACACATACCAAAAAATCATTAAAATGAAGTCTTGTAAATCAGTGAACAATACACCACTTAGCGTTATTGTTCTGATATTATCTTCCGATAACTTGTTCCGATTAGAGGGCGTTAATTGTTCTCTTTTCACCATCTTCATACAAAAGGAGTCGAAACAATACTAGATTCTGCTGAAAAACCATTAATAAAATTCGCAGCTTTAATATTTAATTAATTCGGATTTTCCGTAACATTTCTGTTAAAAGAGAAACGAGACAATTTAGCTGCTTTTTCCGAGAAAATTTTGCGGCTCAAAAGTCGTTAATGCATTTGCACTGTGTGTTAAATACATTATAATGAAATGCTTGCATTATTATAGCCATAAAGTACCTTAATACGCTAATGATGGTGGATTTAAATGGCGCTTAATGTTCTTTAGCACTTCGTCGAAAACCGCATTTTCTCGTAATTTTTGTGGCTATTACTCATCTGTTACATTTGACCAAAGAACACAGAAATCCACTTCGTGATTTTTCAAACCGTTTCTTTCGTTGTAATCCGTAATAAATCCTTTGATAAGAATTTACATAAAAACGCCCTTCATACTCATTATTTTCTAACCACAGACAGAGAGAAAACTATTTTTCCAGATCACAATTATCCGTAATAAATGAGAGTGAATTTTAGCTATCTTTCTTGAAGAATTTTATGTCTATTGTTGGTTACACGTGGAGAAAACAACATTAACAGCCAATTAAATCAAATATTTTTGTTAAGGAACTCGAGAATTCATGGAAATGTTTGCGAGAGTTCCGGCAAGGAGCTGAAAGAACTGAATCGAAGCCATTATTTATAGGACGTGACTATCAGTGTTCGGCAAGTCAAAAGAACAGGAAAAATCCGATTGGGCTGTGGAAAGTCATTATGGTTATAATTCAAGGAATTAATGTGACCGTTTAGAATTTTGTCGTGCACGTGTTCCAGATTTGGAGGAAAATGAGAAAAGAGCATGCTTTCTTGAAATTTGTATTTTTCCAAACTTTCAGGAAAAGTTCCTAAAATTTGTCTCTCTTGGTCGAAGTTTTTGGGATTTGAGGCACTCATTAATTAATAGGTCAATCTCCCCAAATTTTAAATAAGAACTATCAAAATTACAGGTAAAAATATTAAACTTTTAGTTCGTTCAGAAGTGAAAATTCAACTCACCATAGATTCGACCAATAAGAGACATCTATTTTTTCAAATAAACCAATCACAGCAAACTTTTGGAAAATTTCACTAGTGAAATTGTCAGTTCGTTAAATTCTCATGACGAATATAACTCGGGAGCTCGAAATTGTGGGAAAATTTCCTCCAGTACTCGTAGTTTGTTTCTCCAGACAATTGGCACTCGTTCGCTTCGCTCAAAAATATACAATGTTTAAAAATTTTCATAAGTTTCATAAGTGAAAATTTTTAAAACTTATTTCTGTTGGCCTAATTTTTTGGGATTTCGGCTACTCAATTAACTAGCCAAAAATTAATTTTCCCATTTTTTTGCTACAGCATAAAAACTGTTTACAGGTAAATGTTTAAAATTTTTGTTTGTAAAAGAAAATTTTTAAAATTGATTAAAACTTTTTGAGATTTGGGCCTCTCATTCAGTGTGTCAAAATTAGTAATATCCCCAAATTTACAGGTGTAAAATTAATTCGTTTTATAAACCATAAAATTTTCTTTGATATTGCTGGAAAATTGTAATTAGGTAGTATGACAAAAATGGATTCAAAAAACATTGATCATCGACTGAAAATTTGCATATTCGGAATTGCACCTTGTTATATCCTGTAGTCTAAATTTGATTGATTAATTGAAATTTTTTCTTTATATGTCGACACTTTGAACGAATTAACTTTTCCGATTGTGCACACAAATTTAGCTAGTTTCGCCAATATTGAATATAATTCTATAGACCTCCGCTGTCCCCAACACCGGCAACGCGCATGAAAGTCTAATTTCAGCAGTTTGTTAATTTTAATTGCATTATCACTCTGTTTTTAGCGCTGATACATTATTTAGAAAACTGATCGTTACGTGCAAAGAACTTGAATTATTCATGTCGACGAAAATAACACCAACCTACAATTTGTGCGCTTTAAATAAAAAAAACACTTGATGTACGAGTGTAGTTATTGGGTAATTTACAGGTACATTTACGAAATAAAAAAACTAATTTGTAGCAGCTGGTTATAAAAGTCCAGTGCAGGTGGTATCGTATCAACTGGTCCTGTTAGATGTTTGTTGATGCGCAAATTACCCGAACGCCTGGAAGAAGAGAAGAAAGATAATCGAATAAAATTAACTGTAAAATTTCAAAATTTCGTGATACAGTTCATAGATGGAATAGCCGTGTCTTGCAGGCCGGGACAAGTGCAATTTGATGTGAAAAACTACAAGTTGCACAAGCCACAACCTAAATGACAGAGCTTTCGATGATGGAGGTCCTCGAAAGCATTTCATTAACTTTCCGGAGTAAATAGATAACCCATTGTCCCACAAGGGTATCAAAGGATCTTTGCGATTAAGCAAACAAGTCCGGGATGGGACCAAAACAAAAACGGTTATTGCAATGTTCGAGGTTTTTGCTCCAAGAACAATAAGCCGTACGACGGACTATTACAAATGGCTTTTTGATTATGTTCCTGGAATTTTAATGGGGGAACATGATACAATTTAATCAAGATCTCTAGGTCATAAATCAGTGACGTCACGTACCCGGAAAAAAAACAAAACAAACGATTAACGCCGTTTAGCTATCTTGATTTCGCAGGGCACGGTTCCGGTAATTTATGTCAACTTTACGTGGCGTGACGGTCATGTGACGGAGACGCTCGCGCCCTCAATAGGCCGGGACTAGTGCAATATTATTTCAAAAAATCAAAATATTGTCACGCATCACGGACTACTGAAAGCGCGAACTTTGGCCCCGCAACGACGAAACGGCACGATTTTATTACCGTTTACCGTTGCTCTAACATTTTACAACTCGATAATTATCGAAACGGTAACTGAATTGGCCCCCAACCTGTTCTGACAGACGTGGCAACAGCGGGGGGCGTGCCCTCACTTAATTAATTAAGCTACTTAAGAAATTAGTGAAGAAAATCGGTTCAATTCAAGTGCATCTCAGAGAAACATGTCCGCCGAGAATCGAAAATGTCAATGACTGGATGCCACAGGTGTTCGATAATTAACCTGGACGGTTTTACCAACGCCAAAACCATCGCAGACAGTGTCAAGGTTGGATGAAAAATCGAGGAATTACACACCGAAAACTGTATATTTGTGGGTCTGTAGGTTCCCTGGAAATGCGCTAATGCCGCTTGCTGTCGGATGATTTTTTCCACAATCGCCCTCTCCGAGGATCGCTGGTTAATTTGAAATGCAAATCGCGCCAAAATTGATTAGATAGTGC
This sequence comes from Gnatocerus cornutus, assembly GCA_029298725.1. Classification (NCBI taxonomy): domain Eukaryota; kingdom Metazoa; phylum Arthropoda; class Insecta; order Coleoptera; family Tenebrionidae; genus Gnatocerus; species Gnatocerus cornutus. The sequence goes on from CM055515.1 coordinate 16,358,660, forward strand.
CGAAAACACACTAAATCAGGGTTCAAGGTTACAATTTGCTTAAGCCTCGAACAAAGGATTCGGAACGAACGTGGTAAATTGCGCGAATCCACCTCTGGATTTTGACAGTGATTACTCGAGTCATTTTTTAAATTTACGGCTACGCGAACGGGAAAAGCTCATTTATAAATTGGGGTAGAAAGCGAAATTACCTTCTATAGGTAAGGGAGACGTTGTAATTAATAAGAAATTGCGGAGAAAAGCGGCAAGTTTAATAAAAAATGAGTGACACATTGACACTCATTAGGAGGATAACGCGCGAATCGCCGGGGCCCCTTCAATGTGTACTTTTGGGTTAATCATTTTTTTATGGAAAAATGGGAAAAGAGACGAATTTAAAAGTGGGACGCTGAATGAATGAATACATTTTCAGGGTCGGGGTTCAGAGCGAAATTTTCAATAAAGTAGGCAATGGAGTGGCAATAAAAAGAATTGTCCCGATTGTGTCAAAGCATTTTGTTTAAACACTCATCTCTGCAATCTGCAAAATTGAAATTTAGAATGTCTGGAGAAAAACGAAAATTCAAAGAATAACGTTGTCTAAAAATCCAGATAATTGGAAATTTTCAAAAAGCAAAGAAAAATTAACGAAATCTTTATTATCTAAAGCCTTCTAAGGGTACAAAAAATTAAAATAGGTCGGAAAATTTGAGATTTCATAAATTATAAGAATGAAAGCCTTGGCAACAGAAAAATTTGAAATTTGAACTCATTCAGAGAAATGGAAAACTCAAAACTGATTGTTTGGGAGCCTGAAAACCTGAGAATCTGCAACCAATTTTGATGAGTTCAAGTATTTTAGTTTATGTTCTCTACAACATTCGATATTTAAAAATTTTATAATACAAAAATCGAGGTAAACTAAAAAATCCGGATAAATTTCAATTTCAACTTGAAAATTTTCAAAATCGTTCTAAATGTTTCTTTTGCCCGCAGTGTGTTATTCAAGGTCCTCCAAACCGAATGCATACCTCCCAATTAACGAAAAGAGCATGTCTCAGTCTCACAATAATCGTTGATTAAGGCGCTCTATTAATGCACAAATTCCCGAACAAATTGTCTCGATTAATGATCGCTCGAACAAATTGTCACCTGGCCCCTTCCAGTTTCCACTGCGGAAAAACCAGTCTCTGTGTAGACAATATTGTATTTTCGCAGAAAAAGACCAAATTCCGCGTTGGCACGCATCATTAATAACAGCTGACGGATTAGACACAGCGCAGACAGCTTACAAACGATTAATAAACCTTCTTAAAAATCTTATCAGCATCGGTATTATGTTTGCATTTAATGGAGGTGTTTACGCTGGGAAAAAAAACGGAAAAACATCCATTTAAGCTGTCGCAACAAACTTCTCCGGCAAAAAATGTAATCGAAAGCTCTAATTTCATGGCAAAGGTGTAACGTTTGGGCCCTCCGAACCCATTAAGATTCAATCAATGATAATAAGCCTATTAATTGAACCTGATCGGTCGTAAACCTCCGATTAAGACACCATTCCCTGAAGAATCTTCTCTTCTTCGAAAAATCCAACACTTTGAACACTCACTCGATCACATTTCGGTCCGAACTGAAGAGATCAACAGCACGGCATGATTCACCGCGATCGTCCCACCAGAGTCGGGGGTCAACTGAAGCACCAGCTGGTCACTGCACTGAGCCGTCTTGAAAAGCTTCGTTTTCCCCGTTTTTTTTCTTTCGAATTTCCTTCGTTTCCGGGCGTCAAATCGAGTGTTTGCTAACGGAACTGTCTGTTTACTCGCTAAAATGTTCTATTTGATCTTCGATTAGCACTGGTGTAAAATTTGTTTGGTTTGAGCGCCAATGTCATGAAGATCCACTGAGAGCACTCCGCGCGACCACACTTGCTCATGTGTGAAGAAAGAATGACTGTCCCAGCGATGCCCATGTTCGACTATATACAACTTCGGCATCTGCTGGGACCGATGGTGGGGTTCTTTGTTTCGGGTGTCCATCGGGTTGCCTAAAAGAGACAAGGACCAGGTAGTGCAGGTAAGATCCAGAGGCGGAGGATTGGGGAAAAAATCACTCTCATAGTCATTTCAATTATTCTCTAATGATGCCGCTGCAAGTAGAGTTATGGCAATAAAGAAAAAGAAGCTGCGGCTGGTTTCACCCGAGTCCGTTATCATACATCCGTACGACTATGCAGGAAAGTAAAATCCTCTTATTGGAATAATCCATGTGAAGCCAAAAGTGTATGGGAAAAACTGGATGGAAATTTCAATTTTCTACGCCTATGACCCGCCTAAACTTCTCCCAGGTAAATGAGACTCTCAGATCTTTGAACAAACGCAGCTGCAACATCCACCCATTCACTCCCAACAAAAGTTTCTTATTTCTTTTCTTAATCCTTAATTCTCAGAACGACATTTTTTTCCAACGGATCAAAATTTCGTCAATCAACCATTCGTTGTAATGCAAATTCGGCGAGGGTAGCCTCCCCTCGTCAATAACGACTTATTAATGGAAATCGAAGGGTTAATTTCATGAGTCACGAGGGTGACAAGCAAAAATTTGCTTCAATTAGAAACTTTTTTTTCGCTGATATGGGGATGTCAACTTGGCAGCTGAAATTGCTTCGTAAAGTTTTCGCTGTTTATAAAACTCGGTGATTATGGTAACTTGAGGAAGCGATGACGTTTAACGATTCTTAAAAATGACGATAAAAACATCCGATCAATCTTTACTGCGTGCTTAGGAGAATCTTTTGTCTAGATTCTTTCGTCGAGAGCTCTTTTCGCTATTGATTTTAGTTGCGAATTCTGAAGCGGAATAAGATGTCATTGTTTATCATCCTTCGATACCAAATTCTTGTTTTTGTGTGTTTATTACCGGGTGTCCAGAAAAATCCGCAGATTAGCCCGGCAGACTCCACACTTATCTGCGATCTAAAAGCCAGAACCCGCTGAGAGGTCTAAACAATTTATTCCTCGACTTTCTAGGCTTTTGAGAAAGTGCGAAAACTGTCATATTTATTTCGAAATGAGAGGCTGTAAATAATAATAATAAGCTGTCATAAATCACTTAGACAAATCCACAGCCTTACACAAAGTAATTTTAGCTGGGGGACCAACTGAGAAGAGAAGCTTTAAATTTAATGCACCACTGCCGTGGAGATGTAGTTTTCGACTTTTTTTTAATAAAAAACTGTTGCGAAGTATTGATCAGTTTCAGAGCACACAATTACTGCGAGAAAAATTATAACTACTTCTGGTTGTTATTAATATGATAAAAAAGAGGACAACTGCTGTCATTATTGCTATTAAGTCCATTAATCATAGTTTATGGAAGGAAAAGTGCATAACTCCTGGGTGGAATTGGTACTTTGCAGGAGTTAATAATCACAAATTATAGCAAGTTTTAAAATTATTACTTCTATTTTTGCCATTGTGAACACTTATTACGCAAGATTGCATTAAATGCGCCTGCTTAGGTCTTGTTTATGTCGTGAATGCGGTTTTGGAAAATACGTCGCAGTCTATAGACTAAAAAATCTGTTTTTAGCAATACGCGGGTTTTAATTTCCGAGGTTTTCCAAAGCATTTTGTGCGCCAACAATTATAGTTATTTATTTTGACTTTGGATTTGAATTCAAAGCGTCACTCACTCATTTAGGGAATTTTATCAGTTGGGAACTAGGTTGGTAGCACCGCATTCAAAGCGAACAAGATTATTTTAAATTCAAATGCATATCAAAATTGCATGCTATTGTAAATTTATTATTTTCGATGATACAACTGCACACGAATTGACATTTGTGCAGTGGTCCCAACTAGCAAAATAAAACTCACTATTCTAAATATCACGTTTGACTCTCTAGACTGTCTATACCCTACTTGACATCTTTTTGACATGTGAAAATTTGAGTGTAGTCTATGCATTACTATCAATTTGACATGTGAAACTCAAACGATTTTGTCAAAAGTGACAGTAATAATAAAATACATAAAGGGTGCTTTACACTTTATGATAATCAAATGACTGACGTCCAAAATAATTTGGTCGCGACTGTATAATTATGTAAAATAACACATCTCCCTAATCTGAACTTTTCGATAATTCGGATCGACGTGATTTCAATTGATCCGGATTAACGCAACACGGAGGCGCACAAAATCTTTTTAAAAAAGAAGTTCTTTGAATTGTCCAAAAAATTGTCCCAAAAGAAAAAAAGGATCTTTCTGACATTAAAAACTGGTTCAATTTTTTCCAATTTTCGTCTAATGCACGTGAAAATATAAATTCAAAAACACCAAACTCGATGTTCCGACTTTTGTGTTGCCAAGGCTGATTACCAAGAATTGACTAAATAAATACAATGGAAGTTTTTGTCCAAGAACATTTTTGTGTTTTGTGTTCATTCAAAGTTTTCCCGATCGTAAATTTAGTCGCCTCGCTTCTGAGAACATTTTTATTCTGCAGCGGCTGTTATTTGTACTATTCCAGTAAATTTGTAAAGACATTCTTGTTAGGATGCTGTTGCATTTTTTTTAGATTCGTTTTCGTATCTAAATTAGAAAATAATTTCTCTAAAATGTGAAAAATTCAAAATTCAATTTACTGCCTATTTTTATGTACATCGCAGGGTACATAAAACATCCCCATGTAAATGTTGACAGACTTCTTACACTGATAACATGCTCCAATTTTTACCACCCTTATGGGTACATTATTTGAATCGTGTTCAACTCTCCCGATTTTTTACGACCCTTAACCGCAATGTGCAATAAAATTGTTTACCTAGCAGACCCTTGTCTTCGTATCCATCTCTCCAAAAACCCTTCTCACCATTTTGTCATCATTTTGCAGCCTTCCAAATCAAATACATAAAAAAATTCAATGTCTTGTCATCGAAGATAATATAACAGAATAGTGCAAATTGAAATTCAATTAATTTGACTGTAATGTTTGTATCTAAGTTAAAACCACGTTTGATTATTGTTAATTAAATTAACATATGTTTTGAATGGCGGTCATAAAACTTTGATTACGCTGACAATTTTTATTTGCACGTCTGATGTAGATACGCTTAAGTGTGTCTAGTTTTCGCAATAAAGCTCGTAAGATATATCTAAGTTTTAGACAAATTAATTGTCACAACCACGAAGTGTTAACTGCCTATAAAACTAAATGTGTTTTAGCTAGTTTTGCAAAAAATCTCACATCTTTATTGGTAGTTTTGTACGATTGATTGTGTTGTTCCCACTAACTGTAAATTATTGATTACAACCATTGCACAGGTGTTGTTAAAAGCGGCTATCAAACGTGAAATATTTTCCGAGCTGGCGCCTGGTAGGGATCACGATGCCTTGAGGACATTCCACAAAATCTTCGAAATTAATGTACACCTGCTGCTGTGATCATTAATTAAGAGAATTGGAGTGACCTGACCTGATAATTACACCGAAATTCGTCCTTGGGACGAAATAATAAAAATTGGGTTTTACTGTCCATCCCGATGACAATTCAATATTTTATAACCGTAATCGAATTGGTACTAGAAACTACAAATACTGGGCAACCCTCGCGTAATTTACGACACAATAAAAGTGTAACTATACTGTGGTAAATAACTCAGCCTTCCCCCCCGAGGCCCCAGGTGAAAGAAATCAACAAGTAGAGCTCAGGTGTGTCATGCAAAATAGACATTGTTTAGCGCGGGAGGTCTTTAAGAAGTGAAAAATCGCCCATAAAATTAGTCGTGCACCCCGCTGTGAAAAGAAACTTCTTTTCCGAAATGTACCTGGCCATTGAAAAAATCCATTTCTCTGAAAGGATTCTCTGGGTTGCGTGACGGCGTTGCCAATAAATTTTTACTTGGACGTAATCCGAACGTGTTTTACAAATATGGTTCACTTGTAAACACGCTAATAATAGCGTGAAGATCTTCATTACCGGACGCAATTAATGACTACATCATCGTCCGATCGACATAAAAGAAGTTTTTCTGAGGCAGATGACGGGGAAAACTCTCAAGCACGCAACGTGAGTCTTTGATGTTTTGTTGGGGGTCGCGACCGAGAACGGTTTTTGTTAAACTTGGAAACTGAAGAAGCAGACTCCGGGAACATGAGCTCCGGTCAGGTGCTGCCTCCACGTGACACCGGCGCGGTCATTAAGAAATCCAAGCTGTTCCAAATTGAGAAATACTTTTATCGCCATTAACAATTCGAACCGCTCCTGATATCATTAACTCCGGGTATAATACCCAATTTAATTTACCTGTGTCAGGTCCTCCATCAGAGGCCGGTGCAGTCCAGCTGTCTTATGTGCCGTTTCCGGTACATCAGCGCCTTTGCGGCAGGTGGCAGCTCCTTTTTGTTTTTATTTTCGTGTAAATATATGATGGTTTTTTATGTGAATACGGCGCGTGGCACCCCAACACACTAATTTATGTGATTATTTCCGATGGATGGTCAGCTTGCCATATGCTTTCTTCTGATTGGTACCAGAACAGCTGTGAAAGCTTCGATTTTCAAGATTTTTCGTCGACGATATAAGAAGTGCGTGCTTCGATTTTGGCCATCATCTGCTTCGAAGAAATGCTTTCTTTATGGCATAGTAATGAGCCGCGTTATAAAAGTTAATCAACAGTTGCCACACCTGCAGAATGCTAGTCTTTCGTGTGATATTTCCTATTTCCAGCTGCTACCGAATTAGGAATTCCTACCGGAAATTTTACATTACTGCAATGTTACGAAATTAAATTATTAATGTTTGTAAACTTTTAACCACCTGCGCACTGCTATATTTTGTTTACTATTATTAATTAGCAATTTTAACACCTGTTGGTCATGCTTAAAGAACTTTACTGTAGCTGCAAACAGTTTTTATTATCCGTGTATGTTATGCATTGTTAAATATTTTTCTCGTGCTTTCAGCGTTTGGAGAACATAATGTAAACACCTCTCTGTGTATTAATTAATGGTAAAGAGACCAAGATAAACAACCAAATCCATTTTAAGTTAAATTTTTAATTATTTTAATGGACCTCGCCCGGTGAGTGGGCGGACGAAATATTTAAATACGTTTTGAATCGAGCTGGATTTTATATTTTTAGTATTTCGCATGTGGTTTCATTGCCTGTTGATCACAAAACAAAATTGTACAACTCGTTGGGGCGAAAATTTGTTGCATTTTCAAATTTTCAGAGCTCCATTATTTGCTCATTTTAATCAGGATCCAAGTTCAAACGTCAAATGATAGTTTAAAAGTAAAATGACTGACGACCATAAAATATCGAAAGGATTCTCAAATCTACAAATTCTTTGGGGATTTTGGAACGTACATTTCGATGAGGAATTATTGAAAAAATTCAGATAATTGCTCTAAATGCTTTTGGGAGTTTTTACCTCATCTCAATTAAAAGCTTTTCTTTAGGGAGAAGATAGGAAATGTGAAAGAGTGGAAGTAATAGGAAGTAGAATCCAAGAAGTAAAAATCAGTTTCAGCTGATCCTTTTGATTCAGTTTGATTTGGATTCTTTGAACTTGGATTTTGTTCATTCAATTCTTTGGATTCTTTTTAAAAGAGTGGAAGATTTAAGAAACAGAACACAAGAACAGGTAGTCAGATTTAACTGAATTTTAGGTCTTTTTGCTTCTTTGCTTTCGTTTAATTCTGTGGAGTATTTATATTCTTTGTAAATCTTTCGGAAGACCACTGAGGATTTCTTGGCCTATAAATTTTTTTGAATTTATGCCACTTTAAATGGAGCAATTCCTTTTCCTCTTTATAATTTTTTTATAAATTTCCACAGTTCTAACTTCAGTGGTTGGGAACCTTGGCTACTGTCACAAAGACTTACTTAAAAGAATTTGTATAAAATGAATATTTATCACACTTTCAGGGCCAACTTCTTTAACAAGCGGAAGTACAAATGGATGTACTGTATTATTTACTTTTTACGATACAGATAATAAGGGAGATATGTGGGTAGAAGCACAATAAACACATTAAACAGTTAAGTAGAAAAGAGCGTTTTATGCGATCTCCAGTTGACTTTGCAATTCCAAGCCTCTCCGAAATGAAGCATTAAAAAACCCCCAGCTTGCGGTCCTTGCAAATTGGCGAGGGTCTAATTGAACCTCAAACAAGAAGGTTCCTCTTGTCCCTTCGTCGATTTCGCGCAACACACTCGTCCAAATGGAGCAAATCGTGAAGAAACTTGTTGAATGCGTGAGGGTCAGCGAACAATCGTCTTCGGCTGGTCGTCGAGCAGCTGCGGATCCTCCTCGGGCTCCTTATAAAAGCGCCAATACGAATCCACGTCGAAGACAAGGTGGCCGGGGCGATTTTCTTTTGTTTGGACCCGCGTGCCGGCTGTTTGACACTGCCAGCTGCTCCTCCAGGTGTGTGGACGCATATGTCGACCCTCTTATCCCCGGACTCGGCTCCTCAAGATCGGGGGCCCGCCACAATGGGAAATATTTATTTAATCGGTGGCATGTGCTCGATTGATAACATTCCTGCCCCCGCTGCTCGCTGACAGACCTGTAGATACCCAAAGATAAATTTGGAGGGCGCGAGCGCAGCGAGCCATTCTCAAGAAATTCGTTGTTAATTTTAAAAATTTTATAAAGAAGAATTCTGGGAATACGAGGCTTTTCTTCATAAATTTATATCGCTTGGTACAAATATGATCTTTTGGTAATTTCATTCTCGAAAATCTCAACAATGGAAGAAAAATGATGCTCACGTTTACATTACCTGAAAGGCTCAGCTGCACAGTTACACAGCTGCACAAGTAAATAATTCGATTTCGGTTTTGCCGGGTAGAGAAAAACGATTCTACTGTTTTACCGAGAGTTCAATTTTCCGGCGAATCAAAAATTTGAGCCAATTTGTCTCATAACGTGTGCTATTGTATCCAAGAATGCTTTTGTATCGTAACATCTTCACCGAAAAGAAATGTTTTCAAATAAATAATGTCACATCGTTGTCTCCCTGTTCAATTAATTTGTTCCACGAAGACATAGTTGGAAATACCTTATTTCCCAATGATAAGAACTCCAGAATTCAGCCCAGTGCAGTACAATACCTCGAATCGACATTCCCCTCTTGTCAAACACAACGGAATTTCGTTGTACGAAATATGTAGAGGATGAAGGAATAACAAGTTTAAAGCCAGGTAGAAAATCGAAAAGCGTTGCAAAAATTAAAGTAACGTCAGCAAAGAACGGCACAAAGCTCCTTTCAATATGATATTCCGTCTCAAAGCCTGTTGGCAAATAAACGGGAAAAAAGGACACGTTTCGTAAAACTTGCAACTGGTTTAATAAGAAAACTATTATTGCAAGTTTTTCCGAGCAAACTTAATCCAAGAATCCCGCCAGGTATTATTTGTTATTCCGTTTGCTTCTATTATTCCCAACAGTCAACTTTTCTTTAATAAAACTTCGGGATCAAGACGGATCTTCGCCTGCGAGGGAAATTATAAATGGAAAACTTCGAGGTAAACACAGAAATGATAAATAAATACAGGTGGTAACGTGTGGCGCTCATTTACTACATCTACATATTTACTTTCTGTCTTTCCCATTTTCGCGTATTTACCTGCCACGCACGTCTGGAGCTTCGAAGATTTTTATCACAATTTCTTTTACCACAACGGGAAGAGTTTGCGTTCATTTGAAATGCTCGCCAAGTTTTAAACTTGCGAAATTTTATAATTTTTATAGTTTAGACAGTTTGCCCGAAGTTTTGGAATGAATTTTTACTATATTTCCGAACTTTGTTCTTTTATTTTAACTTTATTTATTTAAAACTAGTTTATAACTTTCCGTCTTCCAAGTTTAGAGGAAAATGGAAACGTATGAGGGCGGTGAGGTGTTCTTTTCTTTTTTGTGCAGGTAAATTAGCTTTTATTGCAGCCAAAAATTTTGGATTTTCTGTTATCTTCTAGACTACAGCAAACACGAAATAACTGCAAACAAATCAGATCGCAGATTCAAACAGTTTTCCTATTTCCTTTTGATATAGTTTCTTTTTAAATTATTTTTTTTATTTATTTAGTTTCATAAACTTCTCTTCCGGTGCCTCATTTGCCCTTTTATTCTTAAAGTTATTCGTTGTGATAATGTGATAAAAAACAAGTAACAAAACCGCTCGATCCTGGGGAAACGCGTCCCTTCTTTGGCCAACAAAGCGGTCTAATTCCCTACATAAAATCCTGTTTTTCTAGGACCTGTCCCTTCTATGAAACGCGAGCGAAGCGAGCGCTGGCCCTTCCTTTGGAACCCAAAGAACTGAAGAATCTAAAGTTCCGGATCTGCCACTGAAAATCAAATGCGATTTTTAGTTCCTAAAAACTGCTGGCAACTGGGTCATTTCCCCTTGAATCGTTATTTCTGCGTCTTAATCACCCGACAGAAGGGTCAGAAACGGCATTTGCAACAACTTAAAATTCAAACTTCTCCTAACGGCTCATTACTCCTCGGTTCCATCATAGAAAAGTTTCTTCTGAGGGCCACCTCGCTGATCTCAATCCCATTAAACCGAAAGGCAATTAAAGCGCCGCCTCTGACGGAATTATTTGTTAAACTTGGAAATTTCTTCGGCAGGGAGTGTTTTTCTCTTTGGCTTGGTTAATTGGCGGTTTTGATGGAAAAAAGAGGCGGCCGGAGGGAAGTCGCAAGACTAGCACTCTTGCTCTAAGTTGATTAAAATTCACTAGCTGCCACAATCAGAATTAATTACATTTGAATATGATTATTTCTCTATGCAAAATGGTGGAGGAGACCGATAAAACCCTGCTATGGCTTCAGGGGCTAAACTAGTGGCTTTCGGAGTCGCTGTGGTGGGCCTGAGGGGCACAGCTTTGACAAATACGATGCGTAAACATTGTTTCGTACCTCGACGCGGTTGACAATTTACTTTCCGAAAGCATTTGCATATAATTTCTGAACCTAAATAGCTAAATATATTACGCCGATTCTCAGGAGGAAAGTTGCAGACCTTTGCGAAATTTCATTCTTTAATTTGTTGAATAAACGACTCTCCATCTGTTGATTTTGTCATGGTAATGAATTTTTTTACCGGAAGGGTGTCGCTCCTTGACCTCGCTGACCGATTTTTCCGCTTTAGTGAATTGCTCGTTAAGAATCCAAATCTCAATGCTCCACTGAAAAAAATTCGTTCGCGCCGCCCATGAGACCTTGAGAATGGGGTTTTCGTGCAGGAAACGAGATCCTGGAGGGTTTTGTATGAGGCACAATGAAACCGGCAGATCTTTGTTCTTCGGCCACCTGGCCCAACCGCCGAAGACGGTCGTCCTAATGCGATGCGCAATTATTTACGCCGATGCAGTTGGCCATGGCCCGCGCTTTTCTGCTCCCTAACCGTTCGCCTTGAACTTTCCTCATCCCCCGAAAAGCGCGTCTCTGTGGAGAGTCAAGGGTTAGTTCTTCATGTCCGCAGGCATTAAGCGAGCATTAGAATTCCGTGAGGCGATTAGGGATTCAAAGTCCGCCAATAAAGCTCGCCCTTTGCTTTACGACTCGGTTACGGTCAGTTAACATAACTTTAATTGGCGATGCTACCGTTAGATGGCAGTTTAACCTATGGAGGCCTCCGAGATTTCAACTTCACGAAAACAGCACTAGTGCTGTAATAACGGCACAAAAATTGAGCCAACATTACGATAAATAATAAATAAACTGAAAATCACGTTATACTTTCCAACGAAATGTTTTGCCGCTCATAAAACTTTTTATTTCCCGCCCCCGATTTGAGATAATCTGATAAAAATGCACTCTCTCCTGGAAAATCCCATCAGGAAGCACCTAGGACCGTCCTAATTTAAAAATTCGCAGTAAACTAAATAAGTGACGACCGGCTTCCAAACTTACCACCTCCATATTTTACTTTGGCTTTGGGGCTCTACCAGAGCGTCAAATTGAAAAATCCACCCCTTTTCCCTCGACACGCATCTCTTCCATCGGTCATACTTCTGTTAAATGTCGACCTAATTATCTCTAATTTTCCATCTGCTAGGGGTGCGTTGCTCTTATCTCCTCCAATGAGATTATGACAAGATGAAAGCGCCATCGTCTTCTCTGAATAATTAATAAATTAATTTTATAATTAAGGAGAGCTGTGGCGACACCTTGTGGCGCTAGTTATGTATGCAACCAGTTATGCACATCACGTAGGGACGTAATAGCCCCCGCGGTGGAATGGAATTCCTAGACAAGATATTTATTGCCATGCACACGACTATTTATTATCGGTGTATGGTAAAGGCACGGCTGGATTATTTCCGCAATAAAGGCTACGAGAACAGCGTGATTTATCCGTACAGTGTCGTCACGCTTCGGTAATGAGCGCCATCTGAAGGAGCAATGATAAAAATCTGGGTTAACGGGGGCTTCCCAGGCGCGGTTCTATCTTTGACACGAATAGCTGTAGGTCTCTGTGATCTATAAACTGGCTAAATATTGCGTAATGAGCTGGCAAATTGCTGGTGATATAATTGCATAATTGATGATATGTTTCGTGGCACATATAATTATAATAATGTGTTTTAAACAGGCGAAATCAAAACGGAGTATCTTCTATTGAAATGGTTTTCATTCCAATTGTAACTGTGTTGTAAATTTCGATAATTGTCTTGGATGCAAATTATCTTGGTGCAAATTACAAACTGTCTCCCTTACAATGAATATAATAAGTCATTTATTAATTTCTAAAGATTGAAGCGGTTGACAGGAAGGTAATTACATTTTAATTAACGATTAATTTAAATTCCGCAATTAACCTAAAATTTATTAAATCCAACGAAATTGCTTCTTATTCAAAATTGCTTCAACTGATTAGTCAGCACTGAGTGCAATTTTGCGGTGTAAAATTCGGAATTCGTTTCTCTAATCAAAATCTATTAAATTGTAGTTCGATTCTAGAAGTTGCAAATCATGTAGAATTACTATATTTCTCTTTTTTTTTTAAATATGGTTCAGTTTTCCTGGTTTCCCAGTGCCAATTATTTAAAAAAAAATATTTTCTTTGAACATTTTTTTAATAAAATTCCTATGTTTGTTAGTTTTTAAGTTATGACAATGAAATTTGGAGAAGTTACTATTTCATTATGTTCATTAACTGTACCAAACTGCAAAATTTTAAAACAAAAGATAAAGATTTTAGACAATTTTATTTTAGGACGAACCAAATATTGTCAATATTTTTTTATTAAAATTCGTATCTTTAGTAATTTTTTGTTTTGGTAATAAAATTTTGGGCCGTTACTATCTATAAAGTTTTCATTAACTGTGCAAAATTGTAAAATTTTAGAACAAAGCATAAAGATTTTAGAATTTTTTTTATTAGGACTAACCAAATATTTCAACTTTTTTTATTAAAATTCGTATATTTGCTAGTTTTTAAATTACGAGAAAGAAATTTGGGGAGGTTACTATACCTCAAGTGATTATTAACTGCCAATTTTTAAAACAGAAAATAGCACTGTTAGAAAATTGAATTTTAGGACGAACTAAATAGTTTTGACTTCTTTTTATTAAGGTTCGTATCTTAACAAATTTTTTAGTTTCGGCAATGAAATTTTTGGAGATTACTAAATCTAAAGTGTTCATTAATTGTGCCAAAATATAAAATTATAGAACAAAGCAAAAAGACTTTAGAAATTTTTGCTTGAGACGAACCAAATATTTTTAACTTTTTTATAAAATTCGTAATTTTGCTAGTTTTTAAGTTATGACAATGAAATTTTGGAAGGTTGGAACTTCCAATGCGTTCATTAACTATGCCATGCAGCAAAATTTTAGAACAAAGCAAAACATTTTAGAAATTTTTGCTTCAAGTCGAATTTAATATTTTCAACTCTTTTTTATTAAAATTCGTAACTTTGGTAGTTTTTAAGTTACGACAATGAAATTTAGGGAGGTTACTATGTCAAAGTGTTTATTAACTCTCCCAAACTGCAAAATTTTGGGACAGAACATATTTCACTATAACTAATTAAAAACTGACATGTATTAATTATAGGAATCTTCATAAAAATCCTGCCATTTTCTAAAATTACTCCTTTGTAAAACGGTAAATTTTCTGCAGAAAAAATGACGTAGATAGTTTAATTTTATGGAGCCTTTATAAATAGAGTTTAATAAAAATTCATTTAGCTGGCGCATCGTATTGAGAATTTCGACTGCGTTATAAAATTCTAGATGATGTCGTCGTCTTCCCTGTTTTGTTGTCATTTTAATTAATGGAAACTTTATAAATAGGATTTAATAAAAAATATATTAAGAATAAGAAAGAAAATTTATATCGCTGCCTTAGCAGCATTCAATTTCATTTCATTTTAGATTTAAGTTTTTATGAAATAGTAATTTTCACACAATTTGTGCTAAAAATTGTTTTCTAATAAACTATATTTCATTAGCTTTAATACTAAAAAGACCGGAGTTGTAGTAAAATGCGATTAGACGCGTCGCGTCGTTAATTAAATTTTATTAAATACTATTAATGCAATCTCCATGAATTAAACTTGTTTTTAGTGGAAAATGAAATGTCAAAATAATACAGTTTTCAATTTTACTTTTTTTTTCTGTGTTCTTTATAAAAAGTGTGTTCGTTTATAAAAAAAATGCTTCAAGTGAACGTGAATTTTCCATGGAAAACTTCCCGTTTATAAAAAAATGAATCTACGATTACCTACGCAAAAGTTATTAGAAACTCTTTATTTATAGAGTCGTTACTTTTGGAAGAATCTACCTAGCACAGCGTGACCTCATCACAAAATCAATGACTAAAGTTCGCAAGTTTTCACGCAAATTGAACTGGTAAATTTTCAGTAATAACTTGAAGAACTTTAACCCGGTTCAGATAAAATGAAAAATATGGAACAAGTTTAGAGAGTCTATTTCGCACTTTATCTAAATTTAAATTTGTTGCGAGTTTTTAGCTAGAGCATTGTAATTTTGCGTTTTTTGTCGTGGCCGCAAGCGAGCTCTTTGTGCCATACAGGCTGTTCCGCAGATACCAAAGAACCTCCAGTTAAAAGGATTTCCGAAATGCAACAAAGCTTATTCACGTCCAGCTGAAAGACGTCATAACGAGCTCGACGACGACGACGGTTTTGCAATTAATATTCAAGACGTTCCCGCCCTCTAGCGGCGCGTGATACAATTAAACGTATACGTGCATCGCCTTCCATCGGCGACAGGACCGTACCGGTGAAAATGTTCCCTTCTTGCCCCGTCCGTCTCCATCTAAGCGAGTGATTTAATTGTCGACTGCCAAAGTTTTAGCAAAGTTGTAGATGTAAATTAGGAGAGAGGAATGTAGATTGCTATTTAATGAACTTTATTATACTTAGGTGAGTTGTTGCACGGCTTTAAAGCTACCCTCTCGAGCCTACAGGGTTTCTTATCGTTGTTTCCGTTCAAATCGAGAGATTTAAGTCTGAAAAAGCACAGGTGATATGAAGCAAATAAATTCATTCTCGCGTTAAATAAAATCTAATTAATTCACAAACTTCTCCCTAGTCCTGAGTTCTCTTTGTTTTTTCTTCAATCTAGTCATTTAGACCAAACTTAAGATTACAACTCAATTATGGGAAAGCAAGACAAATCCTTGCTAATACGTCCCTGTAGCGGCCATAAAGATAGCGAACTTCGTCTAGTATGACGTGAAAAATGCCCCTTGTCACAGTCATTATTTCTCTAATTTGTAATAGTATTACGTTACACTGTGAGATTGTGAGAACTGTTAGGGGTGGGATTCACCCCCTCGATTTTTTCCGCGCTCGGGTGTGTCACGTGGTGTTAAAGCGATTTAGAATTTTCACCAGTAATCCTGCGATTGCCATTTAATTTATTTGTTCGCTTGGACCCTTTCGAAAATGAACAATTGATGATTTCAGTTGGGGTGTTATAACAACAATCGGCGAATTAGTGATTTTTTTATTGCGGGCTATTATGGCTTCGACAGGAAGATATAGCCATCAATTTAGAATGCGCAATCAATTAGTTCCAAGATTTCGAAATTTGTAGCCTTTTCGACTTTTCCACAAAGAAAAATTAAAGGGAACTTTCATCTTTTTCGAAGATGCCATTTTCTTAGATTGTCGGACTTTCAAATTAAACTTATTTATTTTTTTTTAATTTTGAAATTTACCATAATAAGTAAACGAGTTGAAACTATAGTGAAACTCCGATAATTTACTATTTTAGGATGAAACATTTTGTTTTTCCGCTCTAAAATTTTGAAATTTAGCACAGTTGATAAACAATCCAAAACTGGTAACCCTTCCAAAATTCACACTTTAAGGACAAAGATACATTGAAGGTGAATTTTGGTTTTGTCTTTGAAATAAAATTTTCAAAAAATAGTGCTTTTTGCTTTAAAATTTTGAAATTTGCCACAGTTGTTAAACAAGTCGAAAGTATTTAAACCTCTAAATTTCAGTTTTAAAACAAAAATTGTTAAAGTTACAGAATTCAATACTAAAAATTTTATTTGTTATTCTAAAAATTTAAAATTTAAGACAGTCGATAAACAAGTTTAATTTAGTAAAAACTCCAAATTTCTCTGTTTGAGGATAGAAATTGGGAAACCTCAAAGAACTCAAAAAACTCAAAAAACTCAATGTTCTTATCTTGAGATAAAGTGAGAAAAAATTTAACCTTAATTCTAACGAATAAATTAATTCTAAGGACTAAAAATTTTGAAAACCAAAAATGAAATTTTCTACAAGTTGCTATTTTGATTGGCATTTTGATTTTGAAATGACGTTCTTTTTGAACCAAATGTTTAATTGTCAGAACTCAATTTTGCATTTTGCTGGGATTGTAGAAAAAATCTTGTTTGCTACTCGTGCGAAATGGATGTTACGCACACGTTTAGTGTATAGTCTAAAATATTACCATTTGAAATTTGTTACAAAAATTGATAATTAGACAGAAAAACTAATCAAAAATGTACACATAAAGTAAGGATAATTTAAAGAAAATCAAGAGAAAAATAATTGAAAAAAGTGCATAATATCCAAGGTGAATTTGAGTTTTCCGCAATAAAACGGAGAAAATATTCCTCGCAGCAACGTGTGGTTGTTCCTAAATTTTAATACCCCATAAATTAGTTTTATCCATTTAATATGAATGAAATTTTGGGCAAAGCTCGACTAAAACGTAGTAATTTGCTGGTAAGACGTCCTGATGGAGTTAACACAAACAACAAACTTCAGCCAACTTAAATTTTGCAACAAAAGTAGCAACTCCTGAAAGCCGAATTAAGCTAGTAGTTCTGAAAATCTAATTTATCCGAAGAACCCGTGAAATCAAATTTGCCGAATCCCGAAGGCTAAATTTAAGGGATCGTTTAACAATCTTAAAAAAACTGATTTGGCGCACGACCTCGACAGCTTGAAAATCATTTGACGATGAAATTTCCATCCAGTCAATAATTTTCGTTGGAGTTAATCAAGCTTTGCATAATTGAATAGGCGGTTTCCGAAGCTTTAAGTCCTTTTCGCTACAAACTACAATGCGATCCTAGATAATGAATGATGGAATCGGAGGCATCTTAGCGACCGGAAGTACATGCAGTAAATCCGTTCTGATGTCCGGCAACCTCGACCGGAAATGAATCGTTAGCCTTAGGACAGTATCGGAACACTGCTCAAATTGCTTCCATCGCACTCCAGAATGGATTGGTTCCTGCGACAAGCACTTAGCTGATTATTGACTGGCACGAGGGAAGATATGTTGCAGGATTATCCATCATCATCACCAAAAACGTATCTGGGCGATACAACATAATTTAATTGTAACCCCAATGTTCAAAACACAGAATAATAAAAAAAATGTAATCACAGGAAAATTCCGGGTTTGCCGTAAAACCCACTTTTATTTCATTCGAATTTTTTTAATAACCATTAACCATAAAAGAGATTTATTAGAATCGTAAAGATCGATTTCTGAGCGTAATAAAAATTAACTCGATAAAAAAACGGTTTGGGAGTTCGAATGAAACTCGAATGATTGAGAAAGCGGAATTATCATTTGAATGGTAATGAGAGTTAAACTAAATGGCGAGAAATTATCTTTGTTTAACAATCTGGATATCGACTGCCAGGAAAAAGTTTGTTAATGACTTTTTGAAACAATGATTGGTTTTAAACGACGATATTTTCTTCAGATTGACGGTTCGCGAATTTAAAAGATTGGATCATTTAGGATATTACTTATTTACAGTTCGGTAAATTAAAATAACCATCGATTTTGTGGTCGAAAATTGCAAAAACCTGCCATTAATTCTATTAATTAAATTTTGCTAATGGTTGTATGGAACAATTTTAATTAATGTCGTTTCGTGGATTTAAACTGAAAACATTTTCACAACGGTGCACCAGTTTTTCTAATTTTAATACAACGAAATTTATACACTTCCGCTTTAATTCAAAATTTAGTTGCTGTAGCGTTAAAATAACCCAAATTACGAGCTTTATTTTATTTTTTTTTGAAAAAATCCGGTTAATCTTCAAAATAAAAAAATTTTGCTTAATTTTAAATTGAATATATATACATATATACAGGGTCCGGAAACACTTGTGTCCATTCCCAAAATCGTCTTTAATTTTAAAGTTACAATTTTGAAAATTTGCCTACGCTTATAGTTGTCAAATCTCTAGAAGCTGACGCAAAAATTTGTTTTTTTATTACGGTTTGGTTGGCATCACGACGCCTAAGAAGTATAATTTTTAGCGATTTTTCATTTCAACATTCGCGAATTCAATTTTTTTCAACATAACTGTGATACAAATATCTGAGTTTTTATTTCAAATCTAATGCAAATTGTGTTTAAAATTTGCGAAAAAAACGTTGTTTTATCAAGTTAGTTTTCAAAATTATGACAGCGCAGCGGCAAACTACGTTTACACCAAAATTTCACAAGTCACTTCATTCACTCTTATAAAGGTTAATTTTGATTAACACGGGCATGTTGCACTTTATGGACACCAGAAATCGTTAATTAACATCGACAAAGCCACAAGTTTACCAAGTAACACTTTTGTTTCAAACTAAAGCGAGCCAAAGGATAGATGTCATTTGTGACACAAGATGCTGACAGATGGGTGTAAAGGTAGTTCACAACTTTGACATAATGAAATTGGAAACTAACTTGATAAAACAGCATTTTTTTCTCAAATTTTGAAGACAATTTGCAGTGAATCTAAAATAACAACTGAGATATTTTTAACATATTTATATTGAAAAAAAAATAAATTAGGGGTTGATATCACACACCCTCACAATTAACTAAAAATTACATTTTTGAGGCGTCGCGACGCCAAAACTATCAGTGATAAAAAACAAATTTTTGCGTTAGTTTCTAGAGCTTTGTCAACTGAGAGCGTATGCAAATTTTCAAAATTTTTTCTTTAAAATTAAAGACGATTTTGGGGGTGGACCCAAGTGTTGCCTGAATACTCTTCATTTTTCATTTCATAGTTTTAGGGTGAAAACTGTTCAAGTTAAGAAATTCATGAAAGTAGTAGAACAAACAAGTTTAAGTAGTAGAACGTCCAAATTTCTTATTTTTGGGGTAAAAACAGTTAAAGTTACGGAATTCAAGAAAAAGTAGCAACATTTTTGATTCGTCTTCTAAATAAAAATTTCACAACGTTGCACCAGTTTTTCTGATGTTTAATACAACTAAATTAATAGGCACTTCCGTTGTAATCCCAAAATTGTGGCGTTGAAATTACCAGAGTTAGTTCATCAAAATAAACTCTTAACTTTTTGGTTGGTATGCATGTAGAAATGGCATTAAAAGTGACTTCCCACTATCCAATTTCTAAGTTTATGAGGTCGTTGAGTTGCAAGTAGTGAAATAATACAGAGCTTTAGCAATTAAAGCACAGCTTTACAGGATGGATGTCATGTCTTAGGCTCTGGAAATCCGACTATTTAGCCGCCACAAAAAGCTCTCGATTCCGGGCGCAAAACCAGCTGACATCTCATATTTATTGCTGTAATCGTGCTCGTCTACAAGGGATGAGGAATTTATTATATAAATCGTCGAAGTTTGACCACGAAATGGTCGTCAGCAATGGCGAAAACTACGGCGACACGAGAGATTTATAAGTGGCGGGAGGAAGAGAAGCAATGAACTAAATTTTGTTTGTGCACAAAATTAATGGGTTGACTTGCTCATCTGCATTGAAACAGATTTTTCAAAACGAAACTCGTGTATTGCTTGTGAAAAGCAACGTCACCCCGACGAAATAGTCGAGAACAATAATTGAGTTCTAAATAGTGTCGAGATGGGAAAGAGTCTTAAAAGCTTGAAGCCATAAACAAGTCGTTCTCAATCCAATCTGAAATATTCGAGAGACGTATAGCGTCATTAGGCAACTTTTTACCGAGAACTTTCTTTGGAAACAATCATATTTTCTTGAGGCACCCCTACGAGGAACGTTTCCGAGCCTTCACACTCTTAACACAATTACTCTAAGGAAAAAGTGAGCGCGGAAAAATAGAATTATTACACCGGCGGCGGTTTCAGTTTGCTATAAATTACTTTATACAAACTTCTAGTATAAACAAATTCAATTCAAATAATCTCGCAAAAGGAATTTTAAGAGGCGAAACAGACGTGGAAAAAATTTACGTCAAATTCTGTTTGTTCTGTCTTGGCTGTAGTTTAAAATTTCATTACGCTTAATAAAGAAATGGACAAAAAAAGAGCCCGAAACAAAAATCTAAGACTCTGAGTATGTGAAAGATTTTTTTTTAATTCTCTTTTGCCTCTAGATATTCGAAAACTGCGATATTTTTAACTTAACAATTTTAATCTAAATTTTGGAAGATTACTAATTTAGACTTAATTAATAATTGTCCCAAATTTCAAAATTATACATACAGCAGAAGCGACAAATTTTGGAAATTTTTATTTTTTAGATGAATCGAAAATTGCGATATTTCATAAAGTGTTGTAACTTTGGCAATCTTAACGCCAACACATCTAAATTTAGGTAACTTACTAATTTACACCTAATTTATAACTGTGCCCAATTTCAAAATTATAGAGCAAAAGCGACGGATTTTGGATTTTTTTTTGATGAACCAGAAAACTGCAATATTTTTTTCTGTTGTAACTTGTTTGTGTTGTAACTTTAACAATTTTAACGCCAAAATAACTAAATTTGGGGGCTTACTAATTTAAACATAATTATTAATTGTGCCAAATTTCAAAATTATGAAGCAAAAGGGACAAACTTTGGAAATTTATTTTCAAGCAGAACCTGAAAACCTGAAATCTTGAGAATATGAGCTTTATAACTAAAGAAACTAAAATGTGATTTTTATCTACAAAAATAAAACGAGATGTCAGCAGCTTTTGCGTCCGAAATCATCGAGAGCTTTTTGCAGCAGAGCCTAAGACATGACATCCATCCTGCAAAGCCGTGCTTTAATTGCTAAAGCTCTGTATTATTTCACCACTCGCAACTCAACGACCTCATAAATGTGCGATTTTGTTTGTGGAAAGTTATAATTCCCTTTCTATATTATAGAGATTTGAACTGAAATTATCCAAACACTAAAAACCGGATTTATTTACACGAATATAGTCACACTATAAAACAATAATTTTCGTGTCGTTGGCAGTTTTCTCTCCTGAAATTAGTTGGAAATTCTGATCCAACAAATCCAGGATCTCGCCATAACCCAGCAATTTTTCTTTACACCCCCAAATTGTTTTATTCTTTTCGAGAACGTAAAAGTTAGCCCTAAAGCTGCGTTAAGTTATTTATCTTTTCGAGTGAGTTGTTATGTCTCCAAGGTCTGATCTTTGTGAACTTTTCGTGATTTTCTCAACGATCTCGATAAATAACCATCAATAAAGTCTATTATAGAGCGTTTCGTCGATGATGGCAGTCCATCTGGACCCGCGTGTTACCTCCACAAATATTTCAACGAGACAAAAGAAATCGATTGACCTGAAGAAATTTATAACAAAGTTGTCAAGTCGAAGGGCGAATTTTGGAAATGGGGCAATCGCTCAAACCTGTTTGTCCGGATATTTTCGTTCGTTGAATTATGAAATTTAGGGTTTGTAAAAACTCGCTGGGGTTCTGTAGGATTCTCTCGGTCTTATCAATTAGAGGGTCCTGAAGGACAAGAGCTACAATTACCGTCGTCCAGTCCCATTTGTTTCCGTGGGGGTAATTTAGTGAATGTCGGACTGTTTAAAATTCACAACATTACTTAGTAGCACGCACTTTCTAGTATCTGTTATCCGAGAACACATTTAAATGCAAAACCTGTTTCCAAAACGGCGTTTAGCTTCAACTTTCTTAATTCTCCACGTGAAACATTACCAAACCCTCTCGTTGAAAAAACCGTTTTGTTTAGTCCCGAGCGTCGCCATCATCGAAACAAGCACTTATTCTCAGATAACCCCACGTCGGGGGTTGATAAGCCTCTTTATATCCACCTTTACGCAAGGATAACTGCAAAGACACAAAACTGTTAAACCGATCTGTGATATGACTCCATAAACGGCACCGGAGAAAAATGGGGTGAAATCAAACGAAACCTTCGCCCAACTATCGATAACTGTCATTATCACTTGTGGCCCGAAAAGTGGAATTCTCTCAAAGTGAAACGTATTTAGATCAGTCTGCGGTGGCGGCGTATTTCATTTTGTGGTTGTTTCCTCTTGCAAACAAGAACAAAAGCCCCCATTGTGACCGGCGTGACGTCACGTCCGCCCTGCGGCGTTCAAAGCTCCTCGTAAGTGAATTAACAGCAGTGCGGATGGAATTGTTTGCTGCTAACGTGATTACCGCGGATCCGATACAGCGACCACACGAGTCCTGTTTACAAACTCGCAAAAACTCTCATGAGTCGAGAGATTAATTACAGAGGCGATTTGTCGAAATTCAAGAAAACTCTCCGACTGAGGTGAAAAAATCTGGCAGAAATTCACCGAAAAGATGATGATGAAGGACCGCATTTCGCGTTGATGATAAAATACAGTCGGACTGTCATAAAGTTGCATTTATCACGGGGCACTACCGACCCACCTCATTACTCATCAGGTGATGCCAACATTCACCTGACGTCGTTACCAACCGAAGAAATATTACAATCCCCATGACGACGTAGCCAATCGGGGGAAATGTCAGATGTCGCCCGGCGCATCCACCATATTTCCGCATTTTTTATTCATGTGGTATTATTGGAGTACCATGAAGATTTAAACGGAATAAGGCGCCGTCGCCTTCCTCCTCATCTAATTTAATGTCTCTTCTTACTTAATTAACGAAGTTTTTAAATTTCGAGCATTTTAGCACAACTTCATAATACTTCAGAGAATTGACTATTACACTCCTGTCTTTTCCTTCGTTTTTAATTGAAAACTTTTCTAATAATTGTCAGTTTAATCGTCTCATGCAACTGTATTTAATTATATTCTTTTTTCTTGTTTTAGCGGGAGAAACTTTATATGACTGTAACAAAATCGACTATTTCTCCAAGGAAGAGTACAGCCCTGATCCCAACGATTCCACAATGGCTATACCATGTAAGTTTGATTTGAATAAAACTGACTTTTTTCGTAAAGATTAAATCAAAACGACGTCTCTTTACGAAATTCTGATGTGGGTAACGTAATCAATAAAGTAATATCTTATCAAATCTGAATAGACCTTCTTCACGGTAGACAAGTGTGATTTTCAAACGTCATGATTTCAAATGTGATATCACTCAAAGTGAAATGCTCGACTGGTAGAAGTTATAATTGTAAAAATAGGATGAAGTTTGGTCAGTTTATGTTCTGCTAAGCCGAGTTTTGACAACGATAATTGTTTTGTTTAATGGAATTTGGTTTTATGCAAACATTGGGGGTCTAGGTAAAGTTTTTAGTTTGCGCTAAATCTAAAATTTATTTCTTGGAATTACATTTTTTTTTAGGATTTTTTGGAATTATTAAGGATCTGTGTAATTATTTTTTCGTTCTTGAAGAGCTTTTACTTCTTTTTGCTTCTTGCCGATTCTTCAGGATCTTCAAGTTAAAAAAACTCGAACAATCAAAATGAAAACTCTATAATCAGATGAATCTTAATATAAACCAACAAATTTGACTATAGCAAAATTTGATTGAAAACTAAAAATTTGGGAGTTTCTTTAAATTCGCTGGGATTCCACCGACTTTTTTACATGTTTAAGAACTTTCAAAATTCCCTTAGAATTCTCTAACATTTTTAAAAAAATTCTACGACTCGATAAAATTCTCTGAAATTCTCCAATACACTCCTAGAATTCTAAATTAATTTTTTGTTCGGACGATATATCTACTTTATAGTTTATTTATGACACAAAGAATGTTAGAAAAATGAAATGTGTATTAAGGATTTAAGATTGAATTTAGAATCAAATTAGAATCTGCTCCATTCACAGCTCTGTTCGTTTTTTAGGATTTTTTTATTCTCTCGGTTCCCCATGTTTAGTTTGTAATTCTTTAAGGAATTCTTTTTAATCCTTTAGGAAAGCAGAGTTTTGGGATTTAACAAAACAGATTTCTGGACTATCTTTAAGAATTAAATTAAATTATTTATTTCTCACAATTCTCTAAGATTTTTCGAAATTCTTAAGGATCGTGAATTTATTTTCTTGTTCTCAAAGAACCTTTACAATTCTTGTCGATTTTTCAGGATCTTTAAGCTACAAAAACTCGAATGACGCTGAAAATGAAAGCTATAATTAGACACATCTTAATAAACATCGAAAAGTGGAGTTTTTCGAAACTTCCTGGGATTCTCTGGAATTTTTTCACAGTTTTAACAACTCTTTCTAAATTTTCAGGATTCCCTTAAAATTTCTGGCATTTTTATACGAACCACTAGAATTTTATTTGGGAACTGAGAATTTTATGAAAATTCCTGAAACTCGGTTAATTTTCAGAATTTACTGCGATTCTCTAATTCTTCGGAATTAAAAAAACAAACGTTCATAAGTTCATAGTTTATTTACGACACAAAAGTCAAAAGAAAATAAAATGTGTATTCGCAAGAATTTTTTTGATTCTGTCAGTTCTTCTTTAGTTTCTTTATCATTCTTTCAAAACTGCTTCTTGATTCTTCAGGAAAGCTCTTTAGAATCCGATTTTTTTTTTTTTGAACTTCTGTAGTTTCATAAAATTTTAGGATTCTTTGTGAATCTCTAAAATTCTCTAGAATTCTTAGAAATCTGGTATATTTAACAGAACGAGTTTCTGATGAACTACCTCTAAGAACTAAATTTAATTTTCTCAGAATTTCTTGGATTCTGAAAGGATTTTCTAAGATTTTTCGGAATTCTTATAGATCTTTGAATTTATTCTCTGGTTCTCAAAGAAACTTCACAATTCTTGTCGATTCTACTGGATCTTCAAGCTACAAAAACGACGATCAAAGTGACGAATACAAATGTTTGTAGTTTTATGAAAAAATGAGTGAGTTTTTTGAGATTTGCTGGGATTATTTGTATTTTTTTTACATTTTTAAGATTTCCCTAAAATTTCTGGCACTTTAAGTGATTGTTATACACTTGCTAATATTCTCTAGAATTCCCTAGAAGTCTTTTTTATTCTTCAAAGCACTCGAACAATTTTGAATTCTTTTTGTTCTCGGTTTTCTGAGAATTGTTGGCATTCCGTGGCCTATATAAATATTCGGCTTTCTTCTAGGAATTTTCTGAAAATTTGTGAAACTTTGCCCGATTCCCAGCATTTTCTGCAATTTTTTGGGATTAATAAAAAATACTTTTTAGAATTGTTGTGGTTCTGTCGGCTCTTCTTTTGGTTTTGTTGTGAAAAACGTCTTCTTGATTCTCCAGGAAAGCGCTTTGAAGTCCGATAGACTATTCGGTTCTTTGAGTTTTTTCGAACTTCTACAGTTTTTTTTATATTTATTATTTATTTCAAGTATTCTGTGTGAATCTCTGGAAATCTCCACGATTTTTAAAATTCTGGGACTGATTTGATAGAATGAGCTTCTAGTGAACTAAAACTGAAAACAGAACTTGACGAACCTAAAAATACGTATCTCAAAGTTAAAAAATATGTAATTAGGAGTAACAGAATTAAGCAAAATAAGAATGTCAGAAATATTGGAAACGTGAAAAATTCATATAAAAAATCGAGAAATTAAGAAGAGAATATCTTCGTTTGTTCTCCTAGAATAAGTAATAAGAAGTTTTCCTCTCACTATACGGTTTCACCCCTTTTTTGACAAAAAAACTCTCCACTATTGAGAGTAATTTTTTTTTTCCTGTAAAAAAATTAATTCATAATGGTAATTTTTTTTTCAGATACAGTAACACGATCTGTGATGTTTTTCTTAGCGGCGACCCTCTTGCTATGCAGCGGTTATTGCTGTTGCATTTTAGGGCAATGCGTCCGTCACCGCACCCTCTACACATTCATATCTGGAGTAATATTCATAGTGACGGGTAAGTTCCTCAACATAGTTCAGGTGGATATGAAAGTCTAGCAAAATGCGAAGACTATAAAACCGTAAACGAGCCGTGTTATTTTGAAATAAAAATATATCATAGGTAGTTTTCACCCCCACAACAAGCCACCTCTTCTGACTACCTCGTTCATCTCTTTCGAAAAAAGTCGACATGTTGGAGCTTAAATATGAAGTCATATATCAAAAAGTTTATAATGGTAATAGCCCCGGAATGTCGACATAAATTTTATGCTTTTACTATCTATTTACAATGTAAATCTTCTTCTGCCGTGAAATTGTCGACTGGGTGCTTTAAATGTTTAATAACACGGACTGAGTTTCATTAAAAATATATAAATATTCAATTCCGCAGGTCTCATCATGCTCTTTGGCCTCATCATGTACATCAGCATCTTTAAAGCCGAAATCGGCAGCAAATTGCGCCCCCGCTCCCAGCTCCAACCCCCAGCGTTCTATTACTGGTACGGCTACTCCTTCCTTCTCTACGTCAGCGGCTTAGTCACCACACAACTCGCAGGAATTAGTTCGATTTTCCTCTTCATCTACAAAGTCCAATACGAATGGCAACGGAAACATCTTGAAGATATGAAACGGGGCAAAACTCGCAATCCTATAACTTTTACTCACTACGACCCCTCCATGTTCTACCCGTGTCGCAGACATCCTCAAGCATACATCAACTCCAACAGCGCCATCCATTTCCCAGCCAGTTATCCGACGCCGGTGCTCCATCAGAAACGTTATTTTTTCAGTAAAGAACCGTTGCAGGAGTCGCCGTGCAGTGTGCATCGACCGAGATCGCATTCTAATTCGTTGAAAGATGTCTCCAACTTTTACGACTTCCCGCCGCCGCCGACGATAAGCTACCAGTTTGACGAGCATTTTGGAAGGTAAGAAGTCGTTTTTAAACACGTCTATAACCAGCCACTTGTACTTCCGGTCCGTTTAGTTCCACAGATGACATGTCTCCTCGGGTATTAGTTATAGCACAACTTCCCTCTTTACCACTGTAAAATGTATAACATGTTTCACCTTAATAGAATCATGAGCAAAGTTATATCAGTTTCCCCGCAATTCTTTTATTTCACTTCAACACGACTTCCATTTCCGTGCTTGAAATCGCCTTTTTCTCTTTTTGCAGCCCTATCGGTCGGGACTCGGCGATTCCAGGCCGCCACTTCCCCCGAGACATCACCACAAACACCGTCTCAACGACGGCGGACGTCAACTGCGACGACTTCTTAGGCGAGCCTTTTGACGATTACTCTCCGAGCATCCAGCACGAATTTGTCACCTTCGACCTGGATCAGCCGTTACCGTTGAGGGCACAAAGCAGTGTGTCGATCGGCTCGCGGAACGGTAACGGAAGAAAAACTTTTGAAAGTGATACTTTAAGGAGGACTACACCAGTTTGAAAGTGGCATTTCCTGGTTTTGTATACTCTCGAGAATGCTCATTTCGTGGACGTTCGTGTGATATTTTACGATCTAGTCAAAAGAAATTTTTTAGTCTTTTAAAGTCATTCAAACATCATCAAAAGTTGTTGTACCCGAACAATTAACGAATTAACGACGGCACTGTTTACTGAATGAAAGACTATTTTATACAGACGAAACGGTCGTATCTACAGGGTGGTTTAGTTTCGTTCAATACTGTATTAAATCCGGAAGTATTAACGCACGAGCGAAGCGAAATTCGATCACCCTCAGTTGTTAATGAATTAATTAATAGAAAATAAAATCAAACGCAATGCGTGGTTTGACTGATGTCGATAGACTAAAATAGGTAATTTTTTTATTCTCACTGTTCGCTCAAATTGGTTACACCACGCATCCTTTAAATTCAACGTATTAAAACAATTTTATAAAAACTAAATTAATAGATATAAGCATTAAATAAAAGAAACTTAATGGTGACATATCCTATATTAACTGTAGATTTTTTTATTAATGTTGAAATAGGATTTATATTACTTTGTTACGTACTGAAGAGCCGAAAGAAAAACTTTCCCAATCTGTTCAAATCAAAACAAATGTTATTATAATGTGCCATAATTGTTGACCTTGTATATTAAAATCAAAATATTGTAATTTTAAGTGTAAATAATAACATGCAGTCTTGGTTTCGTTTGTATTCATACAATGATTTAATAAACAGCATTGAATTACACTTGTATTACTTCAGGGGGAGAAAAAAAACTGTTTACCAATAAACTCTTTATTCACTCAGTGATGTTTCTGTCATGTGAATCATTCATAAATATAAATTTCAATAAAATGTGAATAAAATACTATAATATAAAATATTATAACGAAATGTTAAGGCCATAAAAGAAACCTTTTTTTGACGACAA
This sequence comes from Gnatocerus cornutus, assembly GCA_029298725.1. NCBI lineage: Eukaryota > Metazoa > Arthropoda > Insecta > Coleoptera > Tenebrionidae > Gnatocerus > Gnatocerus cornutus. The sequence goes on from CM055515.1 coordinate 16,387,552, forward strand.
AAAGCCAGTCAATGAAAGGTTACATTCACACTCATTCGTTAACCTCCACCACTTTGTATAAAAAGCTGCTTTTTGTTAAACTTTTGACCCCGTCAATTGTGATAACAGCGTCAAAAGCTTTTACTACTTTTAGTTCTTAAATTTAAGTCCCCATTTGATCCAATGAAGTGTACAAAAAGAGCCAAGCAGTGACAAATACTGAACAAAGTAATCACGTCGTTCCTTCATTAAAATTTCACATCAAAATTTATTGTGTAAATGTTTCAAAATTAACACTTACATTATTAACGATATGAACATACTATAATAAAAAACAAGTACAGTATTCCGTGATTTTAAAACGCAATGGTCCCAATCAAACTAATACTAAATACTAAGTACTTTAGTTAAAACGTTAAAATAGTTTGTACAAACAAAACTGTGCAAAAAAGGTAAAACTGAAGCTCAGGCACGAGATCTTAACCGCAAACGAAATACTGAACATGTTGATATGGCAATTGGTTCACCGATTATGCGTCTCCGTTCAACTGGCCGTCGGAATCCAGTTCTTCGGCCAATGCCAGCGGGGCTCGGAGAATATCACTAACTTGAATTTTTTTAATCTGGAAAATAAAGAGTTATTTGCAAGGACGCCAATCACTTCTCCAGAGGGTTTGAACCAAGGCAAAATTGCCTCCTAAAATATCAGATTAAAAGAAAATTGGAAATGAAGTTCAGGAGACAATTTCCCTTAGTTAGAACCAGACTCAGTTAGTATATACACTGGTGTTATTACTGTTAGTTGGAAAAATAGTCCCATCCACCGAAACTGTAAGTTAAAAGGTGTTATCGTGCCTACAACGCTCGATTAGAAAAAAAGTGTGTAACAGGGCTAACCTCTAACGCCGGTGCAGGTCCGTCCGTGTCACTCTCTATGACTACAAAGCAACAAAAGAACACATGTAAAGCAAGTAATAAAAAAATAAAAAAGCAAATAAAATTCTGTACAATTTAAGAGACCTCAAGAGCTGACAAAAGCGCTACTCACTGTGTTCTTGGGCATTGGTAGCTGTCGTGGTGGTAGTCGTGGTTGTACTGGAAGACGTCACTCCGTCCTGGCTATTGCTTATGACTGTGGTAACCGTTTTTGTTACGCACAAACCGGAAATGCGTTTGTTTAAATCCTCACCTGAGCCAAGATAATCCTTGACACTGTCTATCGTGATGTCACCCACACTACTTGACACTGTCACGTTGTGGAGAGTGTCGTCGCCGTTTTCTCTCACTTCTTCTGTCTGGAATTCAAGTTACAAATCAGTGACAAAAAGAGACTCTGGGGAGGTTAGTAGGGCACAAATGAACTAGCGACAAGGCGATACGAGTATTAAAACAGAACGCTGAAGACATCGCTAATGATTATACCTTCTCTGGTTCAGCAGATCTGCGCTGTCAGTACCCGTAGCTATAATAATAAGACATTTAAATAAATGAGAATCGTCAGGATTTGAAGGTTTACCACTCCTGAGCAGGTCCAGTTCTTCGTATCCATTTTTTATCAAGATTGTTTGTCACAAAGAGAAAAAACAACGCTCGTAGTAAAAACTATATTCTCAAATATTAATACAATACAAAACACTATTTAAACTGTTAAAACTCAACTTCTTAAAACTACCTTCTTCATTGCACAACTCTTACCTTATCACCAGTGACGCTCTCTCCTTCCGCGTTTCCGTTAACCAAAGGAGCTTCGTTCTGCTCTTCTTGTCTTTCTGGTTCTGAGGCGGCATTCGAAGTCGCGTCTTCTTGTTCTCCGGCAGGTTGAGGAAGATAACATCTCGCATTAGTCGCCCATGTCGCCGATAACGAAAGTCTCTGTAACTCCGACGAGGAATGCAAATACAGTGCCTCTGCATTTTTCGTAAAAACTAACGAAGATATCCCACTGAAACCAAAACTCATTACGTATTCAACCAAAATCATCAAACTCACTTGATATCTTCACGTTTGATCGCTGCAGCATTCAACTGTCTCTTCAAATCGGGAATGCTGAAGACTAAACAATCTCCAATGTTCGTTAGGCACAACAGGTCAATTTCGGAATGTGTAACGTCAGTTTCTGCGTTTTTACAAGAGAAGGTAGCGAAAGCCATCCGTCTAACTCTAGCTCCGTCTTGCGCTGTCAACTTGAATTTACAGAACGCTTTTACCGCTGGTAAACTAAAGATTTTAAATTGTTCTTCGGAAGCTATGATAACACGATGCGCTTGCGTCGTGTCTGGAAGAGGAGCGACGCCTTTTTCGACTTCCAGAGGCTCAGGAAGAGGTCTGTTGGAGCCGTCCAAGACAGCTATAGCTATCACCGGCGCTCTGTGTTTCAACTGAATCTCCTTGGCGATGTGACACGTGACATCATCTGTGTCACGTTTCGAGGAAGATGGCACCGTTATCGTGAAGGTGTAAACGGTACCGTTGTTGGTGCCGGCCCACAAAGTCGGATTTGTGTTTTGGACTACAATTCAATTCATGAGAAACTGTCGAACAGCCTGTGTTCTTAATTCGTGTTATTACCATTGACGAGGAAAGTCCTTGCAAAGTATAAACACCTAACGAACGAACTCATCGAATCGTCGATTGGTCGCGCCTCAACTTGTCTCTCGATGGGTCTGGCTTCCAGGGGGCTCACTTGGCCTTCTTCGGTTTTCCGCGCTGGGGGTGATGTGGTGGTCGTGGTGGTGGTTTCCGTGTTGGCGCGACGTTGCGAACGACCCTTCCTTAAGCGTCTGAAGGACTCTCTCAGGGACTTCTTGAAGGATTTTCTCCGGGAGATGGGAGTGTCACCCGCGCCGTTAAGATCTGTACAAAGAAAACGTTAACACCCCTTCAAAATTGACCGAAAGGTTACCATTGGGATTCAGCGTGCATTTCACCATCACTGGTTTATTTTTTATGTAATCAAACAGGGCGAGTCCGTGGGCGGTTCCGGCAGCCACCAACCCCCAGTCGGCTTGAAGAACGCAAGCTGTCACAGCTGCCGGTGGATGCAACTGAAGAACGGACGAGCACTGGAAACCTCTCGGCTGGTGAATCTCTCCTAAAACCCCCAATTTTAGTAAAACTGTCTTTGACTCCACATGACAAACCTTGTTTTGGGGCCAACTGATTATGTCCTTTCCACACGAACCCATCGCGATCGCTGACTATATTCATAGTAGTGACTTTCACTTCTCCGTCCAGTACCTCAGTGTCGAATTTGGACACCACGACGTGACCAGCAGTACCGGCAACCACCAGAGTTCCCGATAGGGCACACAGAACGACTTTTTTCACCGCCAAACGCGGATCATCAGAGTACGGATCAAACACCCCGATTTTCCGGAAAGGTGGCCAATCCTCATCGACGTCTTCTGGATCTGGAGCCGCCTCTTCCAAATCATCACCAGTGAAGAAAGTCGCAGTACTGAATTTGTAAATCGGCGTTAGAGTAACACCACCCGCGTCCCAGAATCGTACGGTTCCATCTTCATGGCCTGTTAGAAGTAGTTCTCTTCGTGGAGTTCTACCTTTGGAACACAACAACCTCCCGCCATCGATGGGCCACGAACGGGAGGAGTAAATATTGTTGGTTTGGGCTTTCCCTGCTTCTTTTAGCTGCTCCCAGAGCTCTTCAGATACTCCTACAATTGTTGTTAGATTCGGGTGGTGAGGTAAGAGGTGAGTACTCACCAGAAACGTGTTGGCTGCAGGTGACGGCGGAAGCATGAAGAGACACTAGATATGGCAAATTTATCATTTTCCAATCCTTGGATTGGAGATCGATCAAGACAAGCTCTTCTTCGGCGAGGACGACGACAGCATCGGGCTCCGCTTTGGTGGTGCCGTTTGTAATGACATTGTCTTCGTCGTCTGGGTCTTGTGATTGGGTTCTTGAATCAATGACTATGAAGTCGATGACCTTTAAAGAAGAAGAACTGGGTGAGATTACAAGAACAGACCTTGAAAATGAAAGATCTCGGAATTTTACCTACTCCACTAATCCGATTGCATCATAATCATAAAATACATTTTAATCCAAAGCCCTAGGATAAGAGATAAAGATGATAAAATTACAAGTCGCGGGTCAGGTTCGCTCAAAAAAAAGAAATAAACTGAGAACGTAATTAAGTACTAAAAATACTCAAATTCCGGTATTTATAGCAGACAAAATAAACAAAAAGTTAAATATACAAATTTCACCACACTAAACTAGAAAATGTTAAAATTTAAAGCAATCTGAGTGTTAATACTCAGGTGATTGTTAATAGTAAAATAAATAACATATTTTTACACATGACTCATTACGATATCAATAATAACACGGATAAAGTAGCGATTTTCAACCTCCGTCTATAAATAAAATTGGTTTTACTTTCACCACTCTAGGTCACTATAACACCGTCGATATTTACAATTAAAATATTTAGACCAAAATCCTAGCGCAAGTTGCACCGAAACGTGTAAATATTGACGTAGTTGAGTCACTAAAATTGCTGCAATCTGTACAAAGTCGAATCTAACACAAATCAGAACTTTGGTCCATGCAAAAACCACAAGTGGGAACACGCATGCATACAGACAGAATCCACACAGTTTAGTCTCAAATACCTCGTTCCCAAACGTTTCTTCCTCAGAATCGGAATTTTGAAGTGCGCTCTTGCGTGAAAACAGATCAATTTTGCTCATAAGAATCAAACCGAGTCGTGTCAAACCATTAGAAACGTGTCTCTTACCTTGCTAGTGAAATCAAACGCGACGTGTTGATCATCGTGGATTACCGACACTGAATATTTGTCGCCACCGGACGCTCTGGGCAAACCCCCGGAAAATACCATCAGAGGCTTGCCATTTAGCTCTTTTCGGACAATTTTAGGGATCGCCCTGCATGCAAAAGGGCCGTAGGTTGTAACGGGCTCGTTGGCAGGCTTGTTTTGGTCCAAATCCCAAACGACGTAACTTCCTGGAAATGAAAAATTCATGTTTGGTTGTTGCAAAATCGATGATTTAAGCGAATTTAGATAAGTGAAGGTAATCTAACGGATAATCCCTAAAAAGGCCCGATTATCTGCATAGAAACATGGCGAATTAATTTAAATGAGTCGGGACAAATTATAATAAGACAATGAAACCAAGTTTCAAGCAGTCAATTCCACGAATCGATTAGTCCTAATTTGATCAGATTGAATGGACAAGGATCATATTACTCATCGGATTCTAATTGAACTCACCGTCGTTATGGGAACTAGTGAAAGAACTTCCATCTTCGTGCCAACACAGAGACTCCAATTGTTGATTGGAGACGAAAGTTTTGATTGAAGAGTTGTCTTTTCGATTCCAGAGTACAATTAGGCCTCTATTGTATCCTATCAATATGTTATTGGGTTCATTCGGTTGTTCTAAAATGGATTCAACTGGTCCCGGGTGCACTTTATAGTCTTGAGGCACACTGAAACAATGAAATTGATTTAAGAAGATGAACAAAGTTCGAATAAGGAGTAAAACAGGACTTACTCTGCCTTCGCCACTTTTACTTTGAACGTACGACAAATGTTCATTAATTGCTTCTGATTGAATTGATTCCCACTACTAATCAATCGCAATTTAGCAAAACTGGCGATGAACACTTAACAGGTTAAAATACTCACTTCTGCATCACCACGTCTTGGTAGATAATATCCGGCGTCATCGTAAAACTCGCCAAATCAAGAAGATAAATATTTCCCCCTTCAGTACCTAAAAGAAGATTTTTCCCCGCCGTTTCAACACACATCGTCGAAATCTTCTTCAACTTCCCTTCCAACGCTTGTGACTTCATCTCCACCAAACTACTCTTATTCACCTCCCACAAATGTAAAGAATTATCATCGCAAAGAGTGACAACTCGACCCTGATTTGGAAGAAACACAACTTGAGTCACGGGAATGGGGTTCTGGTGTTGTCCATAAAACTCCACTCCTGGACGTCCGAAAACTTTGACAGCTCCAGTAGCGGTACCAATACACAGAAGACGTAAAGATGGATCCCATGCCAGTGCTGTGGGCTTGTGCGGGAACCCATGTTGGACTGTCTGCAATGAAGATCAAGGACGATGAGCAACGAAAGATGTGCTGGGGTCACGTAAATTTAACCTTTCCGGAGGTGTGGGTTAAGTGGGCACAATGCGATCGACCAGTTTCTTATGGAAATGATTTTGTAGAAATGCCGCATTCCTCCGAAAAATTTACATAAGCAGAAATTAATCCAATGAGCTCTTTTAGAGTCGATTAAAAAAAAGAGGTTACACTTTGTTGATACGGGATTTACCAATTATTTGAACAGAATGTGGTGTGTACATATTTAAACCTTTGTAAACACCGGAGATATTGTCAATTTAATTAACAGATGCCATTCAAGTTACAGTAAGAAAAGTAGTGTGTTAATTAACGACGTCATTCTTTCAGACCACTTGTGTGGGGATTAATTAGGTTACGCTAATTTACACACTAATTATGTCACTTGTTCCGAGAAGGCGACATAGAAAGAATCTACTGTATGCAACCACAAAAGAGTTTTTTTTTTCAGATTATACTTTGAAACGAATGACACAAATTTCCTGATATCATATAATCTGTAAAGAAACGTACTGCAATTTAGCGACGAACAATGAGAGTTAATTATGTATATGCATAATACTCCTGCAATACCGGCATTACCTATTGTTTGTACTAAAATTAACGATAAATAGTTAATTTAAGACGCTGAATTAAAAAACCCGACAAAGTCCGAAGTAATCCATCACGAAAAATCGATACAAGTTATCTCGCATGCAAAACAATACCGCTCAAATTTCCGATGTATGATTGTACGTTACTAACCAAACGAATCAACAGAATTTCAATTAGGCAGGAAAATGAAAGACATGACCGTCATGATGACCAAGCGTGCAATTCCATTGATATCATCCAGAAATTTCTATTTCATTGTTTGAACAATTTCCGAAAATGTTAGTCAATCGATAACTAGTGATGATTCATAGACGATGTTTAAGTGCCGCTATCTCTAGGTGCTCGTTCGGTGCAAAAAAACGGAATCCAGGTTAGGCAAAAATGACAACGACCGTTATGTATTAGTCAGAGCAGTAACTATTCGATTTAATCTCGTGGTTCGTGTGTATTTATTTCATCACGGAAAATAAAAGCGTCTACCTGGAAAGTATTAAAAAATGGGTGCAGGAAACGTAACGAATGACGATGTTTATGTTTCAAGATGTTGCCATCAATCACCGGAAATGCCGGAATTAATCTTGAATGTTATGCAATTTTAAATCTGCAAGGGACATTGGCTTTTATTGGTTTTTAATGTGCGTGTAACAGATTATTATTGTTCAACACAAGCGAAATTAAAACGCGCGTATCCAAGAGAATTGTTGCACTTATGCAATTGCAGAAAGTTTTGTTTTGAACGGTGCGTCGGACAAAAAAAGTTAAAGAACTGCAAGACTTAAGAAAATTTAATGTGTAACGAATGGAATATGAATAAGGAACAAAGAAACAAGTTTATCCTGCAAGTAAAGTAAAATTGACGCAGTGGAAAAAGAATTCGAATTTGTTTAAGCAGGACTGAAAGCGGCCAAAGCTATTTTCATCCCCATCTCAGCAATGAGACAATGAATTCGCAGAATAGCATGTCCAGGTACTTGACAGGTATAAACTTCCCTAAACTGACGTCAGCCTGTCAGGTACTTGAATCCACAAAAGCAAGAGAATCGCCCTGATAAGAAAGGGTTCGTTATCTTCAATATTTGAAAAATACTATCAATAAGGATGAGACAATGAAATAATATAACAAACTTCGAGGAAATGATAAGGTGTCAAGTGTTTAGCCAACAACCGATAACAGCCGATGACAGCATCTTTAACTGTCTGTAAAGACCTTCCTGCTGCTATTCTTGTAAATAAACAACAGAAAAATGTGGGTCATTAAAAGTAAAACTGTTTGTATACACAACAAACTGTCAATAATAACACGAAGAAAGTCGGTAAGGCTAATGAAGGAAAACTGTGTAATTTTAACGAATTCACCTTGACCTTGTCATGTGAGTTGGATCGGTAGATTTGATTACAAGATTTGGTTTCACAAAGTGTCCTTACTGTGAAATTAATAAATCATTTAAAAAATTAGATCAAGACGTTACATAAACTTTGTGTAAATAAAGATTGGGTAAGTTTTGGTGTATTTAACATTGTAGTGATTATAATTGGAACACCTGTAGCCCATCCCTAAGCAATGTTTGTTTTGATAAGATAATAACGATAAAACAATATAATTTTTTAAAGCGAAACGCAATAGCCCTTCCTAAATTCCCCAAATACTCACCCTTCTATAACAAAAAAGGTCTTTCTGGAGCTTTTGGCGTTCAGCCGAAGGATGTGGTCCTTTATTCTTTATAAACTTGAACATTTCTCTGCAACAAACAGAAAACAGCAATCGTAAGAATTCCATGCTTCTCAACGCAGTTTCCAAAATTATTTACAAAACAATGACATATGTCAAATCCCTACTTTTTGTTTCTTTTGCTAGCCAACGCCTGTTCAACATGCCGATAAATAAACGTTCACATAACAGAAAGTGCTACACATACCCCAAATTTGTTACAAAGACGACATTATTGTTAATTACCTGTGAATTTAGGCCCCAATTCCAATTTTATATTCATGAATTGCACGAATAATCACGAACCTGGCACTAACGCTAACGCACCATTACACGTAGTTGAGTCACTGACCGGCGGAATATGAAAAGTGGGCGGAGAATTCGCTTTGTTGCCGTGCTGCCAAACCAACGGGAAAAAAAGCACCAACGTCAAAGTGCGCGCGCAGAAATTTTAACCGATTTAAAAAGTGCTTCACTTGATTTGATTTTTTTATAATTCAATGCAAACAATAAACTAATTGAAGGAAAAAGTCGATTTTATTGAAATTTTAGATTTCGACCAGATTTCAGATTCTCTCTGGTGTTAACACGAAATTCTGCTCACAGCATATTTTTGAATCGTTCTGTAAAATTTTCGGAGAAAATCCCCAATATTTTTATTTTTCATTTTCAAGACCTGTCCTAGGTTTAGACACAATGTTAAATATTAGATATTAAATATTAAATAAGACAATAACGAAGTCGAGAAGGTTAAATCAGAGTTTTTTCTGGGGTGTAAATTACTAAAAAAATAGTTTATTGTTGTTATTTAAACGTAAAAAAAAACAAGTAAAATGTGTAATTTCTAAGAATTTAAAAGGTAATAAAAGTAAAAATTTTATTTCATCAATTTCCTACAACTAAAACAGTAATTATCACACGTAAGACTATCAAAGTCTTCTAGAACTTGCAGAGACCCGTTATGAGCTCGCGTGGACACCCGATGTGAGAACCGTGTGGACTCCGCCGAGCACAATTCGTTACTTTCGGGAACAACAGGAGCCTAAAATCCCCCAAAATTACACGACGAAACTACAAGTTTAATACCTACATTACACAGGTGACATCTACTAGTTTCCTTATCAGGCGGAGCTAACTTATCGCCCGTTTTCAACACCGTCGTGACTGTAGCTGGGTAATTTACTTGTAAATCATTCACAAACTTCCTCATTAATTGTTGTACCGACTTGTACGGATTTTCTAATGTTGTTCTAACAGTGACAGGCTCATTGTTGTTCAGATAATTATAAAACGCTAATTCCTTTATATCAAAGAGTCGCAGCGGTCGTAAGATTTTCACATCATCTCTCAAATCACAAAATCCCTGAAACAGGTGATGAGTTTCAAACAGAATGGGGGCTTACTGTGTTTAGCGCAATTTGGGAACCCCGTCCTAGAGTCACATCAGTTAGAAGCTGCGACGCAACATCGCTCGAAATTTCAGGAGTGAAGACAAAACCACATTTTAGATGCTTGGCGATTTGGATTAGAAATTTCTGTCTGAAATCATCACAGTGGCGATTTTTGAGGCTCAAAAGAGTCTTTACCTTGTTATGTGAAGAAAATCATTTTTATTTGTCGAGTTCAATTGCGTGCTTGTTAAATTAGTAATCACAGTTTTATCGTCATCGTGGAGTTCTAACAACGACGCATTTTCCGTCAATGCAACCCCCACATTCTCCGTTTTTACTAAAAGTGGCAGTGTTGTGAAGTAACACGGGAAGTTGAATTTGGCAACTTCACTCTCCGCTCGCTTCAGAAGCTCCTGGCGTTCTTTCAAGGACAAATGTAATTGATCTGAAATTAATAAATAAGCTTGTGGTAAGAAAAAAAAACAACTTTACCTTCAATAAAGACGACGGTAGGCTCAAATCGCAACTTTTTATGAGTTTCCAAGTTAATTCCTGTTCTAATAAAATGCAAGAGGGCAGTGCTTGGGTGTCCACACTTATGCACAATGAGGACTTGATCATTTGGACGGATTAACTTGTGTTTTCCTAGTAAAGATTTAAATTTGTGGACAGTCGCCGCTAGAAAACATTCTTTGCAGTATTTATCCTTGACTCGGAGGAGCACCATCGGTTCGCCTGTTCTACATTTGTTACATTTTGAAAATCTAGGAAAAAGTGAGGTTATGTAAGGTTTCATCGATAGATTGCTTACGGAGAAGGTTTTTCGTCGACGGGCATATATTTCGAGTTTTCGAGGTCTTCGAGGTTGTCATCGCCGATACTGCACATGCTGGTAGTACGGAGAAATATATAAAAAAAAAATCTGGAAGTGCAAAAAAATTGAGGTTATTTGCTAAATGGTTGCCAACCTCAGAAAAACTAAAGACCCTGCTGTCATATTAGAAAGGTGGTACCTGGCGGTACATTTAAACTTTTTGAGTTTGCATGTCCAAAAAATGCTGTTTATTTAATTATTCTTAAACGCGATAGTTTATTTATAGTCTGACGCAGATTTGTTTGAAAAATCCACCTCTAACTGTAGTACAAAAAACAATTCTACTCCATAATGAATCTTTTTATTTATTTAAATACTTCATTTCGGCGTGACGGTCGCAGCAAAACCGCTCAAATTTACAAAATACAATTTACGTCCATAGAATTGGTTCCTCAAAAATATACAATAAATTAAACCCTCGGATAAATAGTGGAGGGCTTTTTAAATAACCGCTCAACAACAACAATTCTTATCTAATTTAACACTGGGCTATCTTAAAACTACCTATAAAAATTACAATTCTAAATTATAATAATACAATGTAAAAATACATGACTAGTAATAAATTTGGTTTAAAAGTGACGCAGCCCCGTCACAATTCAGTAGTGATCTCATCTTGAGGTCTGAACCCCAACTGACAAAAATCGTCATCCAAAAACAAGGAACTGTTGAGGTATTCTTTACTGTTTTTCCAAATGGCTGGATTAAACTCCGACGAGGGAGAATTTACTAGTGAAAATTCGAATTTCCATTGAGGATTCAGTGGTGAATGCAGCGCTGAATCGTAATTACAATTGAAATTCTTGATTGCAGCGCTCTGGAGGCTCAAAGAAGACCCAAAGACTTGATCAGGTTTAAAGGTAGACATTGTGGTGCTGTTTCGGAGTTCACTTTCCTGGGTCGGCAAGACAGGTCCTTGTAAAAAGTTGATCAACTGGGCAACTTGGGGCTGAGACACATCACTCATTCTTTTATAGCGCTTTAGAGCTTTTTCAGCCCAATTGAAGAGGTGCTCCCAGTCGTCAGGTACTGCAATTTTGTCCACTTTTCGGTTCAGAAGGAGAAGGATTTTGGCAAGATCCCGAAGCACTGGTTTATACGCAGCCAAAGCACTGCAACAAAATCGTTTTAGCGGCTTTTAATGTAATAATCTTAAGAAAACAAACAAGCTATTCGTTTACGTAAACATTTCTTACTGTGTATCACCCGTCCGATGCAGTTCCCGCAGCTGTCGACGGGTATCATTCAACATATCCAGATAAGTCTGCGCGTACGGCCGCAACGTCTCCAACTGCTTCAAAAAATCTCTTCGTTCAGGAGAATCGTCTAAATCAGAGCTCGTGTCGACGTTCTGAGGCAAGTTTTTTCGACGGATTTTGAGGTAGATCACAGCTGTACTAATTAAAATAGCACATAATACTGTTCCGGTTATGACTCCTGTTAGGACGGTGGCAGCTTCTGCAGGAAGACCCAGGAAGTTGCCGTTATGGACGCAGATGCGTCCCACATAATCCAGGCGGGTGCTCCATCTGGGATTGTGGCCGTATGGGCATGTGGTGACACACCGGCGGGACGGATGCACGATCAAATTGGGACATTTGATACATCCTTTAGGGCCGCATTTCAGGCAGGAGGGTTCGGAGACGCATCCTGGAACAAAAAGACACTTAGTGACGAACTTTATCTAAAGACAAGTATTGTTACAGAATTTTATTTAATGGCTCCGAGGCAATAATTGATAAAGAAATCCGGCTTGCCGTACAACTTTCACTCGCGGCCATTAGTAATCTCTATAATTAAAACTACGAATAAAATTTTATAACTTAGTTAAAGTTGAACAAAAGAAGAGTGATCAACTTTCATAAGACATTTTTGTTATGATTTATAAGCACGTTCTGATAAGAGTTAATTGAACAGAATTATGGTGCTGTTAATAAAGACCGCACACGCTTTCAATCAAAAAAACAATTTATTTTTAGTAATCATCAATAGAGCCGCCTCGAAGGGTTAACAGGATAAACAAGGGATGGCCGGAAGCATGTGCGTGCTCCTTCAGCAGCAAAAAATTGATCTCTTCTGACAAAAACTAGAGAAGTGTCACGCTAATCAGTGATAAATTCGATCTGTGAAGGCCGCTCGAAATTCTCATGGTCCACTTTCAAACGTCTCTATCACTTGAGGAATTCTTATTCAAGCGCATCATTTCTTGAAGAAATCCTTTCCATTTGTTAAAACGTGGAATTGTAATTTCAAGGGGAAAATTACAACGGAATCATGTTCTTCTAATCAATAGGTAATGAAGTGGGTTAGCAACATTGAGAAATGCAGGAATTATCGTTTATAATTCCCAAGAACAAGCAGTGACACCCATTGTGTAACCCGATACTTTACTATCGGATGAACGACTTTGGCGAAGCAGATGAAAGATTGCAAGGAATTACCAGGAAATATGTCTCGATCGAGCTGCGGTGCTTGACTTTCATCTTTGCTTAATTGCCCGATTAATTCAAGTTCCAATACGGGACTGTTTTGTTTCAATGTATAAAGTTTCGAGTAAAAAAAAATGATGTAAACAGAATTTTGTTTGTTTTAAATAATTACGAAACAGAGGTATCTTCATACAAGAAGCTCTCCGATGTTTGTTTTATGCATAATCATAATAAACAATATGGTAAACAATTCCCGGCGAATAATTTACAGCAGCAGCTGTGGGGTTTGAATTGGGTTGGTAGCTCTGTCTCCATTAATCAAGCTGAACAAAACACCTAATAATTCAGCCAGTATTTGACTCAAAATTACCAAATTACGCGGTTCCGTGATAAAAGAAATTGAACGTAAAACCAAAAGAAGATTAAAATAATTGTTAAGTCAGCTTTCTACATTATGTAAAGCGTAACGATAAAAATAACTAATTTGTGATCTTGGTCAAAATTAGCATTTAGGAAAAGGCTGCCAAAACTCCAAGAAATGCAAATCGCAGTGTCGTTACCAATTATGAATGATTTTAATACAGTTCGAACACATGTGCATAACTTATCTGGATTGGAATAAATAAGAACAGACTTTAACGCATTTTTATTCTCACTGAGCAACTTTCACACATGTTCTAATCTGAATACGGTACATTTTTTTGTAACGCTATCTGGCGAATTATAAATGTGGAATTTCAGCATTTTTTTGCTGTTCTACTTCATGAGGATGCTCTAATTCTTGGATGACTTCTATTATCTTAAAATTTACATATTTTTGTTGCAAACTCGATATATCTGTTCGTTGTTATATTAGTTATATTGTTATTTTTTTGGTACCTTTATAACACGGTACGGCTGTTTTAATTTAATGATTTCCTGTAATTAAAATGTTTTATCGTGGTATTTCCCATTATTACTCGTACAAACCATATCAAAAAATAGCAGGACTCAAGAATGTTTGTTGTGTTCAGACCGCAATCATTTCGTATGAATTTTTGCGGAAGAAAATAATTTACGCATGGCAGTTATGTGACAGCCATATTCTTACAATTTCGCTTCATAAAATGATTATTTTACGAGTTCGCTGTAAATCTTTAATTGTTGAAAGATATAAAGTTGTGTTGTTTATTTTCTTTGGTAGATTGGAACAAACAGTACATTGTATCTAATTTTATTACGAATTTAGTTACTTGTACAATGGAAATTAGGTTTTCTGTTTTCTAATTAACATTTGAAAGTTTTTAGAATGGAAATAAATTACAATGGTCAACAAATTTTGAACGAAATTTGTACTGAAAAGTGAAAAGTTAGTTTTTAAAGCCCGTTTTGCTCCATCAGGGCCGTTTACAGTTTTTCTTGTAAACCTGCAGTTATCAAATTGCTTGACAGTGTTTTGAAAAGCCAATTTAATAAGCTTTCCAACGGCCTATTAAATTCATCGAACTTCCTATAATTATAAAACCAATCTCATGTCCTAAAATAAACGGTTTTTAGTGATTTTCATGAGCAATTTTGCATATAACTCGAGAATTATTACACCGATTTTTCAACATGCAACATTAAAAAGTTACAGGACAAAAAACATTAAAAAGTTGTTTTAAAGAATTGAACCTTTTTGTTATTTTTTAGCGATTTCTAGGCACATATTAAGTTTTAAAAGAACTTTAATGCTAACACAGGCCAAAACAACACATTTTAGATAACTTCTTAAATGATGAAGAGTTCTTAGTTTGGACACATTGGTTCCAAAATTTTGTAATTTAGCACAGTTAAGAAACAGAATGTTGATAGCAATCTTCCCAAATTTTATTACAGTTGCGTTACAAATACTAAAAGTACAGCATTTATGAGAAAATTTTTGGCGTGTTCTCAAAAAAAAAAATTGTAAAATTGGACACACTGGTTCTATAATTTTGTAACTTCGCATAATTAACAATCGAAACAAATGTAGTAATCTTCCCAAAATTCATTACAATCGTCCTACAATTACCGGACTTACAGCATTTTTTTAGAACGTTTTGAAAATTCTTAATTCATTCTCAAAATAAAAATTTGTAAAATTTGCCTCACATTGTTCTATAATTTTGTAATTTATTAGAGTTAATAAGCGAGTGCAAGATTACAATTTCCCAAATTTTATTACGTTAGTGTCACAAATATCAAAGTTACAACAATTATGAGAAAGCTTTGAAGGATTTTGGTTTGTCCTCAAAAAAAAAATTGTAAAATTTGACATGCTTGTTCCAAAGTTTTGTAATTTCGACTAGTCAATACATGAATAGAAAACAGTAAAATCCCCAAATATTATTGCTCAACTCTTACAAATAACTAATTTATAGCGTTAATAAAAAAAAATGAAGATTTTAATTTGTCCTCAAAACGAAAATTTGTAAAATTGGACACATTGGTTCTATAAATTTTGTAATTTA
Organism: Gnatocerus cornutus; assembly: GCA_029298725.1. NCBI lineage: Eukaryota > Metazoa > Arthropoda > Insecta > Coleoptera > Tenebrionidae > Gnatocerus > Gnatocerus cornutus. Next base: position 16,403,141 of record CM055515.1, read on the forward strand.
ACAAGTTAATTGTAGTTTAACAGTTAACAATCGAAAGTAATCTCTCTAAAATTTATTACAATCGCGTTACAATTACCGCAATTACAGCATTTTTTAGAACATATTGGAAATTCGAGGTTAGTCGCCGTAACAATTTTTTAACAGATGCTGATGCAAATTAATGCATAGTTTTCTATATTGACTGGTAAAATCATTTAGAAATGCGAGATTTTTTGAAAAAACTACAATTCTGTGGGCATTCTAATTAAAATTTTTACAAAATCTTTGAAAGTTAAGAAGACGTACATTTTTCTAAAATATTCTTTGCCATGTAACTTCTAAATGACGAGAAATAATATGTTTAATACCGCGAAAAAAAACTTCGGATTCAAAATCAAGAGGCAACTCTACATTGAAAATCCTCCAATCTTTGTCCTCTTTGCCTAGAGGTTCAACATTTTCTTTAGATTTTCCTTCGATTCTCGTAAAAAAAATTATGTTTTTTTGAGATTCCCTAATTTCTTCCAAGAAGTTCCGTGGATTCTCATAAAATTTCACCTAATTAGCTTCTGTTCTCCAGCATAAAAATGTTTATTTTCCAACCTGGAGGAAGTGGTTTCCGTCTTCCGGTGGTGCACATCAACTGTCATCACCCTACCAAAAATTGCTCTTACTTCCGCCAAACTAACCGCAAATGTCGAAGACCCCAAAGATAAATTAAGACATAAAGACACGATGATGTTTGATATGCATCATTCAAGGCTAAGAATGAGTCAGACCACAAGAAAAACTAGTTCAAACAACAGTGAAAGAAAATGATGTTGAATTTTTCTTTTATCATGTAGAGCAACAGGTTGATAGTGTAGTCTAACTACTTTAAAAAATCAAAACCGACAATTTCCATAATCCTGCGATTACAGAAGCAGGTATGAAATCTCAGTGCAGTAAGAATCTCGAGTATGTGATCAATTTAGTTGAATTACGTGGCGATGCATATTGATGAGATGTTTGTGTACAAATGCGCATAACTGGTACTTTTTACTTGAAAATTTATCAGTGCGTATCGCAAAGGTTATCATTTTCTTGGAAAATTTCAAAATGGAATTTTTATGCTGTTCATGAACAAAACCAGTTAGGTTTAGGTGTGCCCATCGTAACTCAGTCTTCGTTTCAATTCAATGAGACAAAACTTTTAATATGTTTTCCCATAAGCCTCCATTATACTTCCAATTCAAGGCCCCCGAACACCAGCCATTGCGAAAGAACAAACAGGAAGCTGTCGAGTGATCTTGTTAGTACCTTCCGACGTGCTGCAACCGCGTGTGCTGCCATACCATCCCTCATTTACATACAAATATAAACATCTCAAACAAATTAGAAAGTGTTTGTCGAAACATTTTCACTAGACCTTACTAGAAATATGATGGAGAGGCCGTTGCTCTCGGAAAAGGTCGCCGCGAAGAGCGAACACAATAGAAGTACCGCCGCGAAAACGCGATACAATACCGTTTTCACTTTTTTCACGACACATATGCCACAATTGTACATTCAACTAATCGTGTAACAGTAAGAAAACATGAAAAGGCGTAACGGGATTTCTAATTTGACAAAGTAGAGTGGAAAAGGAATGCTCCTGATGAGCCGGGAAGCAATAAGAAACACAAAAATGCCAAGAATGAAAAGAAAATTTACGATGTCATTATAAGACTTTGTTGCTATTTGGCTTTCCCTCTCGTATTGTTCCGAACCAATTGCTTTTAAATAAGAGACTTATTCTCATTCTCGGCATTGTCCCGATCACAATGACAGATTGAGTAAGAGGCTGACACGTGCTCGAATCTAATTCAGAAATCAGAAGAATTTATAGTTGGAACGGACGCCTTCACAAGCGGTGTTTCGGCCGAATGGTAGAGGAAATAACCATTCTCAGTGGTGTTGAAATCGGCGAATCAAATGCCGATTTTGCAGATTTAACACATTGCGTCATTTCAGCCTGATACGCGCAAGGTCGACCAAAGAACCTCACCTAAATGTTACAATTGCTGGTAATTATAAGTTACAGCGTTAAACCAAGCTAGGAATTTAACAACTGAAACAAAAGGTGGAGGGGAATAGTTCGCTGAATGAAATAAATAACACTGTAACAAAATTTTACAAAAGTCATATTTATCTGATTTTTTTTGTTACCATTTCTGTGAGGTGTCCTCAAGAAAAATAATACAATTATATTCATAAAATAAAACAAGTGTTAAAAACCAATAAACTATAAAAATAAAATGCGGTTTTACGTTAAAAATTTAAAATACAATTTTTGTTCTTTTCGTTTGTGTTAGCAAATGGAAAATAACAGCAACCCAAAATAGCAGTTAGTGAGATGATCTTGAAGTTCTCCAGATACTGAGATTTGTAAATGTTATTGACTTCAAAGATTCACGGATGCCATGCCTTTAGACTCGAGGGTTAATTTCCACAAAAAGAAATTTCAACTCTTGATTTAGCCGATTTGGAGATTTTAATGCCAAAATAGACTTTATACGCTTTCCAAACTTATCATTAACTGTACCAAATGTGATGTCTAACAATGAAATCGTTATAAAAAGTTCATCTAAACAGAGTTTGATAGTTTATAAAAGAAAGTTTCTATCTTAGTTAAAAAAGCACAAAATTCGTTTTGATTTTCAATTTTGGGCTTAGGAAAGAATTAGCTGCAACATTATAGGTAACATGGGCTACTTTTTTTCGTCATCCTGTATAACACCCCTCTACGTAGATAAATAGATCCGCAAATAATTTACATTGTCATCTTCTGCCCACTTTTGAATTCGCAGTGAGGAAAACAGAAATTTTTGAAAATATTTTTATTCTTTTAATATAACATTTCGACAACACCAATGATGGCATGTCAAGAAGTACGTCAGCCTCTAACGATAAATATGAAAAAAATAACATAATTATTTTTGTTGTTACCTAGTGTAATGAGGCAGCGACAATAGTCAAATTCGGTGGTACCAAAAGTGACAAGGGCTCCTCCACTGTATGTTCTGGACACCTGCACATCTGATTTTATGCCACAGTATTGTAATTAAGACCTGTGGTTTCCTTCGAAAGTACCGACGACAATAAAAAGCGGCCCATAAAGTTTATTATTATACACACGTGGTACTTCTTCATTCATCGTCATGGCTAATTAGTTTTAACAGTGATGAGCATATTTTTTCACCAACCCACCCACTGGCATGACATCACTGAGTTAAAAAGGGCTCGACCTTTCCCGCTAATTATTGAAGATCATCTTTTGCACGACATCCAGGTAAGTTCTTCGAAAATCAGGTAAAGAACCTCCTTTCTCGGAAATGTCTTGAAAAACTATCGAACTCGAACAATTGGTGCATTTACAAACGCACTGTTGGAAAATAGTAAAGAAATAGACAATCGCTGGTCGCTTTAAAGCCGAAGCAAACACAGGTGTTAAGTCCGGTACTGTTTACTCAAGAATCCGGTCAATTCCCACGTCGTGGTACCAGATCCCGGGTGGAGTAGCCGCCTACTCGGTGGTACGCTTGTTCTAACGGTACCACCAGTTTGTTTATTTTTATGGTCTTTACGCACCGAATCCCCGACTGACTGAATAACCTACTTCCGACTGGATAAAATTCCGCAGGGATGGTACCGAAAAACGCTCACCTGTTTCGCTGTGATTCTCCGATTCCGTTGAATGAAACAGCAGAAAAATCAAAAACACTCCAAACATGATTTAGCAGTACCATGCTCCATTCACTCGACACCCACAAAATCACACTCATTTGCTATGAAAACATCGGAATTGTTTTATAATTGCGGTAAAATTGAACGTTGGCAAACGCATCACACTCGCCAGCAGCTCTGCGACAACTAAACCGCCGCAACTGCCAACTCGAAATTGAAAGAGCCGCGCTACAACTTGGTTCAGGAGAGAGGAAAGAGTACCTCCGATCATGTGAACAAAAGAACCTGTTGCTCCGTCCGACTCTTCTGGCCTTTTGTTGGACATGTGCCATGATTGCTTGCATTATAAATGTAATTAATTGGGTTTTTGTGGACGTGCTGGACCGCGTGGAGTAGGCAAGTCGGCATTGACCTAGGACCCCGGTTACGAGGCGCTCCGAAAAGATAAACTAGGGATTTAATTGCGTGTTAATCGATTATTGGGAATTTAGAAAAGATGGGTGGATGAAGGAGGTCGTGGACCATAAAAAAAGAACTGATTACGGTAATTTTACCTCATCGATCGGAAACTAGTTCCTCCATTAAGAGGCTCTATTAGTATCAGATGAAGCTGCACCTTCGCTTTGGGGTAAAAATTCTTGCCAGAGGAAATCGGAATCATTAAACTGCACAAATATGTAATAATATAGATTCCGGTCGAAAATTCCTCTAAATTCTTGAGAATTCTAGAGAATGTTGATTTAAAAACATAAAGATACTAAATGCTCACATTTTATTATGTAAATTTGAAAAAAAATTGAAATGGAAAATCTCAAAGAAAATGGCTAAACTAAGACATCGACGAAGACCACGCATGCCTAACTTCAGACCCAATGTTCAATAACAAATATTAATTAAACCATACCCAGACGCCTGAGTCTCTAATCAGAGTTCATATTCTCTTTCCTGAAGTCCAAATTGATAAGAAAAGTATTTTTCTGTTTTTATTTTTATCAAAAAAGTTTAGTGAAAATGAAAATTTTTAATAAATCAATAAAAAATTAACGAAGCGTCGGATCAAAAAATCTCTTTAAAATTCTTGTTCCCGTGGTCCAAACTGATGGAAAAAGTCGGTTTTTAAGAGATTTTAAGTTTTGACCAAAATCCATAAACATGACAGTTTTCAAATCAACACGAAATTTTGCACAGACTATCATTTAGCATTCCTGAATCTATTTCTGATATCAGTTGTTCTTTTCAATCTGTAAGATTTTCTAAGAAAACCAAAACTGAAAAGCTCAAAAAAATGACCAAGCTAAGATATACGGGGAAGACCACACACGCCTAACTTCAGAGCTGAATTAATTAGTTCAGATTGTTTTCCCTCAAGTCAAAATTAATAAAGACTGTATTTTTTGTTGTATTTTCATATTAAATAAAGAAACAAATTTTTACATAATGATTATTTATTAGTTCTAGTCCACTTATTCCAATTTTTATTTTGCATGCTTTCACGATCAATGAAGTTGCATCTTAAATTGTAATGTGAAACTTGCCACAGGTGTTTTCTATATAAACTGTACTTACTGTAACAAGAGAAAAATAATAAAAGCAGCCAGAAATAAGTACCACTGACTTACCGTTTTCATTTTTTCTAAGGTTTGTATAAAAGTTTTTGCACGTTCTTGAAAATATTCTTTCCAATAGCGACGTGTATAAAAAGAAGAATAGAAGGTTTAATTAATTTTATTAAATACTTTTGCCCAAAACATAAATTTTGCTATTTACACAATGTACACTTTTCGGTATAATTATTACTACGATTAACGTGATACAGGGTATACATTTAAAAATGAGAGTATTTTTAAAAATTTTTCTTTTTTACAAAAAATAAGCGTATTTTAAGACATATTTTACATTTTCTTTCTTTTATTCTATCGTTTTATAAACAACTAGTTACTAAATAGAAACTCATCAAATCAAATCCGTCTAATGGGACATCCATTTTACACAATGAATTATTTAATTAATTCAAATTGCTATTTTGTAATTACGTCCAATCGAGTAAAAATAAAATAAAAAAACCGACAACCTTCCTCGACTAATAATATCTTACAGTTTTGACAGTAGGCCGCTCACAATAATAAGAATGTCATGATTTTAATACAAAGTGGCATCTTACAAAATAGCAACCTTAAAAAGAGAGAATTGAAAAAAATCGTCTAATTGATACAAAATCGATCACAAATGGTATGTTACAGAACCCTGTGTTCAGGACAGTAAGTCTTGTACGTCTCTTCGTCAAACTGCCAGTTAGTTAATCGCGCACAGCACACATGCGCCACATTCACGCACCCTCTTTTGACACAACAAATGTTAGCCCCCTTGATATGACACTTAATACAAACAACATTACAACTCGTCCAAACCGCCTCTTCCAACCCCATGATTTTTGGCCCCACCAGATAAATTCCCGTTGACCAAACAATACACTCTTCGTGCGCCCAAATTTCGAAAGTCCCGCTTCCCGTGTCTGTTATCCCCAAATAAATATCATCGTCTTTCAAGTCTATCGAATACTTCCGCTTCTTTTTACCCGTAAATTTGATGTTGTTATCAAGAGTCCTCGCAATTTTCTTACTCTTAAACTGTTTATCGTACGGATCGTCCAAACGCCGTTCAAACTCCGGAGAGTTCGTAGTGATAAAGTACGGACCGAAAAGATCACCAGGAGCTGGCACTACACTATTAACTGTTGGTCCACTAACTTCAGTCGTATGAGGCCCTCGCTTGCAGAACGCGCAGATCCAAGACGTGTCTTTAGTTTGAGCGTCGTATTGGTTACTCAAAGTGCTGCAGTGGAGGCCTTTGGAGCGCACTTTATGTCGATACTCACTGTCGTCGTGAAACTTCTTAATCTTATGCGTCTTCTTCTCAGGATCATCATCATTCGTTGGTGTGTTGATCACACTGACGGACAAAGGCGAATCCCGCGGGCCTCTAATCTGAATGAAAGGCCCCCTAGATTTACTCGAACTCGCGTTACTCCCGGAGTCGTACGCATACACGTCTTTCATCAATTCGATTTTCGAGTTCTTTTTGATTTTGGAGGTCTTCAGGATTTTTGTTGACTTCTTCCCGGTTTTCTTCTTCGGAGTGGACTCAGTGGAATTCTCACTGTTTCTCCGGGATTGTCCTCTTCGTTGCTTTCGCTTTCCTTTCTTCGGCGACTTCTTCACCACAGCGAGATCGTTCGACGTCGAAGTAACATTATCTTGACTGGTCGAAGCGGGATTGTCTTCCAATTTAGACAGATCTTCGATTTTGGCCACGTTGTCCATCTTCAGAGGGTCGCTGGAGTCTTCAATCCCGGCAAACATCTCTTCTAGTTTGTTCTCAACTTCGACGAATTGAGTGTTGGTTGGTTTCTTCTGAGCGGAGGTGGTGACGTTATTCGAACTGTTACTTAAGTCGCTAGTTTCGCTCGTCAGAGTCTCTTGGAGATTCTCCTTGGTTTTGATAACACTAACTGAAATTGGTTTCGAGTCTGGTTTGTCTTCTTCGCCAGGCTTCGTCTTGAGTCCTTCTTGTACCATCGCGGCGATGTTGTCGATGGTTTCCGATTCCGAAGAAGTTTTCCTCCGGGTCTTCGCGGGGGTTTCTTCGCCCGTTTCCTCCAAAGTTCTTCTCCTTTCAGGGATCTTCTTCTCTTCGCTCACTTCCTCGTTCGACTTATCTTCAGTTTTAGGTTCGGTGCTCTGGTCTGGTAAGACCACTTTTTCTTCTTCTTTCGGTACGCGTATTGTCTTACTCGGTTTCCGTTTTCTTCTCGATTTGTTGCTATCCAAGCTGTCTTCGTTGCTGTATGGTGAAACGACTTCATCATCCCGAACGTTGGTTGGCGTGGGTACGTTTAATATACTGCTGGAATTGCTGTTTTCATCGTGCGAGCCCGCCTGCACGATGACCCCGCGATTCGTCGGTTTCTCCTCATCTTTTTCCGTTTCGTTCGTTTTCTCTATATTCGGATTAAGTCTTTCCAATATGGAGTCAACTCGTTTAGTTAAGCGCTTCTTGGAGTCCCCACTAAGTCCGGGACTGATCGACTTCAGACCCGGACTGACGGGTTTGATTGTGGGCCCCACCTCCACCGGCTGGATATCGAGAGCACTAACTGGTAAACTGTTTATTTTGTTGGTATCGCGCACACTTAAGCTTATGGGCGTCGTAACGATCTCCCCATTTTGGCTGCCATTGCGAGTAACAGATAGATCGACCCCAGGGGCATGTCTTGGGAATTGTCTGTCAGAAAGCATCTGTTCCAAGCCGAAGAGATGAGAGTGCGGCATAGTTTTCAGTGGTTCTGTTGTGGGAGTATGCCATGTCGGCTGGTGCAAGAGGGAATGTTCGTTGGACATGTGAGCGTGTTGTGGTTGTCTCGTTGGGAAATAGTTTGGTACCTTGAAGAATTTCAATTAAACTATTATTGTTGGAGGGTTGGATACGTACTTGTAGGTGATTCCAAGCAGAGTTTGCGGGGGGCGCTTGCCGACTGTGGGGATGATGAGGAGGTCCTCCCGACATTTTGACAGATCCACACAAAAAGAGCTGTTTTAGTCTGGTGGCATAGCAGCGGGCATTCGGATTTCTTATTTCTAGTCAAACAATACTGAATCCGGACAACGGCGCGCTATTCAAACTCTGAAACAAAACACGGTGATGACAGATTAAAATCTGAATTTACAGTGATGGGCAAAAAAAAAGAGCCATGTAGGCACAGATTAAATAATTAGTAGTTATGGTAGTTCGAGGGGTTAACCTCTCTAGGAAATCAGGGAAATCAATAGAAAATAACAAGAAAATCAGAAGAAATCATTAAGACTTCAGGGGAAATCAATAGGAAATACGAGAAAGTTTTACGAAATAACAAAGAAATAAGAGGAAGTTGGACGAAATTTCAAAGAAATCAGGAGAAGTTTTATGAAATCACAAGAAAATAAGAGGAAGTTGGACAAAAACTAGACGAAAATACAAGGAAATAAGTCGAGTTTGGACGAAATCGCAAGGAATTCAGGAGAAGTTTTATGAAATAACCAGGAAATAAGGGGAAGTTGGACGAAATCTCAAGAAAATCAGGAAAAGTTTTATAAAATCACAAGGAAATAAGAGGAAGTTGGACAAAAACTAGACGAAATTACAAGGAAATAAGTAGAGTTTGGACGAAATTACAAGGAATTCAGCAGAAGTTTTGCAAAATAACAAGGAAATAAGAGGAAGTTGAACGAAATCACAAGAAATTCAGTGGAAGTTCTATGAAATCACAAGGAAATAAGGAGGAGTTGGACGAAATCACAAGAAAATCAGAGAAAATTTTATAACATCATAATGAAAAAAGAGAAAGAAATAAGGGGGAGTTGGACGAAATCATAAGAAAATCTGGGGAAGTCAAGTATAGGCCATTTTTGAGAAGTATTAACTCCTGGTTGTAGTTCAATAGTACTTTTTCGGTCCGTATTACAATGAAAAAATCTTATATTGTGCTACTTTTTACTGCACGATTGTGATCACGTACGCAAAAATGTTATCAATTATGAATAACATATAATGCATTCACGATCTTTTTAGACCAGAGTAGGCCATGTTTTTTTTTCTTTTTGTTGGCTACAATGACTGACAGAGGTAGTTTTTTTACTGTCACATCTGACATGTGTCTTTCATGCATGCTAGTTTGCCACTTTTCTGATACCGGAAAAATCGTGTGTTTCCTTTTAATCGTGGAAGTAACAGTTTAAAGGCATTATCTTCAAAATATTGCAATACAATGAGTAAAGTGATTTCGTTTTCGAACAAAATTTGTCTTTAAAAAGTGCTACTTGCAGTTTCGAAAAGATCGGCCTGATTTAAGACTAGAACAAATGATCTGAGGTGTTACAAATATATTCTTTGTAAGGTACAAAGTCCCGTAGACGTTTGTTTTCAAAATATTTTTAGGTGCGGCGAGCAACCGTTTCCAAAGTTCTGGACACCAAAGATGAAAACTTTTGGCTGATAAGCGGCAACAATTAGAATTTTATGCCGGGAGAACAACAGTTTTCAAAATTATTAAGTCTATGAGTTACAAACACAGAGAAGTGAACGATCACAAGACTTTATGTAAATAAAAACAATTTAAATTCTAAATTGCTGCACTTTTTAGTTAACGAAATTCGCCAAAGTTTGGTTTTAGTGTAAGATTCCATAACATAAAACCCTGGGTCAAATGCTAATTCGATCAAATAAACTTTTTTAAGGTTTTATGACTAGAATCAAGACTTGGCAGAAGTGCTTCTTGAGAATGGTAAACTTTTTGCCAATGGAATGTACCAGCAGTAATGTCTTCCATTATGATTAATATTGCATTTGTTGAAAAATAATTTCAAAGTTTTAGATAAAAATTCAATAAAATTCTCATGTTCTGAATGTTCGGTTCTAACTGGCAACAGAGGAAAGGTTTCAGACACAATTCATAACCAAAAAAAGGTGACAACTCCAATCGACAGAACGAATGTCACTCATTTTCAGGAAACTTTAACTCGCAAAGGTTGACTACCAACCAAGTTACTAGATTTTCATGGCTTGCCGCGGTCTAAAAAGATCGTGAATGCATTATATTTCTCGCAGTCGCGAATTTCTTAGAACAATAAGAAACGAGTGCTCATCACAAAGAAACACATTAAACAATAACAGTCGTAAAAATGACTAACTAGAAAGGTGTTGTAATAAACTATGCAGATGACGGTGCATTTATAATTTGACTAGTAAATAAACACAAAATTTTTAATGCTGAAGTCATAACAACGCCATTTGACCTTTTAACATGTAGGTTGTTTTTTTAGCGGTTGGTTGCATCGAGTTTGATATTTCAGACAAATGAGGGGCGAATAACAACTACCAACCTAATTTAAATTTCAAAGACTGCTTCGACAAGGTTTTGATTTAATTAATGATTTAATTATTGATTTAATTAATATCGCATGACAGTAAATGATTGAAACGAATTTAATAAATAGCTGGAAACCTTGGGAATGTTTTTTGTACCAAATTACGATGCACAGGCTTGATTGCATCTCGACAAATTTAAATTTGAAAAACAGGCACTGTGTTGCCTACTTGACAAAAAAGCGACAGCTACCAACGCTAATTAATTTCACAGCCTTTTAAATACCTTTATTTTGATATGAGATATCAAGTTGGCTTTGTTTATCAGTTCACCTCAATGACGCTTATTGATTCATTTGTTTATTACAAACTCAAATAGCTTTAAAAGTCGGTCTGATCACTATATCCTTGGAAATCTAAATATGGCACGTTTTACCAAATGATTGGAGTTTTAATTTTACTATAAATAGTCAAGTCGTCCAGGAGGCATTAAATTTTTTACAGGTTACTAAATCTTTTTACCAAAATATTTTTTTGTCCGATTCCATTTTAATTTAACCTTGAAAAGTGATTAATTACAAACACCATCTTAATTAGGTATGCTTGCAACAGTTTTATTAAAATACTCTCGTACCATTATATTCCCGACGTTCCACAATAAACAAATCACTTTCTCTGTTAATCAATCTGTCAACCTTGCCAGGTAGTTTTAGTTCCTGTTTTATAAACAAGGCGAGTTTAATCTGTACAATTCAATGCATAGCATCAATTGAAATATGAAATAGTTTTTTTTTGAGCCACCCTCCCCGGACACGTTTCCGCCCCTAAAGCTACTAATTCATCCAATCACGGTGGTGTACATCAGAGATGACGTCACTGATTACATGTCAAACAACGACCCCATAACCGCGTCCGTGTATGGTTCCCTTTAAATCAAGCAATTTGGCTAAGAAATTTTCGGACAATGACGTTTCTATCACATGGCGATTTGGTCTAATGTCACGAAAAAATTGCCCTTTCATCTTGACAATCGATCCAGGGACATATTTACATTCTGGCAGTGTCGGTGGCGACTTACCTGGGCGTTCAGGGGCGCCCAAAACAGCCCGAAGTTCTAGCTGTCACAATAATTAATAAATAATAAATCACAAATTATGGATTCCTATTCTTTCGGTCGGATTGCACCGTCCTTTCCCTTTTGACAATTGTGGGCGCACACACAAAAAGACTTTTACGGCGTTTTACGATGGGGGCTCCGTTTTATTAGGGGCAATATTCAGGGAACCGCACAAATTCGAAAACCTGAATCGATGTTTGGGAAATAACACACTGTTTCAACGTTGACTGTTCAACTTTTGGCACACCGTTGCAGGCGTCGGGAGGCTCGCATCGACTCAGGGGGGCCTCAAATCATTACAAACACTCCTGAGTTAAACGGTGGAGGCTCTTTCCGCGATTTTTTTTAACGATTTGGGCAAAGGCACGGCCATAAAACAGCCGACTTCTAACAATGGCGGACCCGGTTTTCTACATTTTTGGAACACGGGCGCCATCTAGGGGGAGTTGCAAGACGCACGGTTATTAATTGATTAATAATTATCCCTTCTTTCATTTATCCAGTCCGTTTCTTACATTATTTATTACAAACTGGCATCCACTTCGATCGTTTCCAGACCGGAAATCTGCACCAAGTCACCATGATTTATTAAAAAATTTAAAAATTAATATACCCCACAAAGTGATATAAAATAGATTACCATTTTACAGAGACGGGCAACAAAATTCATTATTTGAATTGGCTAAAAATCAGTCCCAGTAAGCGTTGGAGCCCAAAAATTAAAAACAAATTTAACGGTTTTCATTTAAAGCACAAATTCTACATGTGACTTTAACATTCTAGGTTGGCACCCCTGCCTTGTCATGTTGTGACAGTTCAGTGACAGAAGCTTCAAATCGCGATTGGGAAGGAAATATTTTCACTTGTGTGCGTTCTTTTGCTAGAATGCTTTACACCGTCACGTCACTTTTATAATGGAATCTGACCGCATCCTGGTGGCTGCAGGTCTGACGGCAGCCGCCGTTGTAGGAGCTTTCGTGTTTTGGGGCCCTGCGACCGCTTCAGGCAGTGGTCGTGGTCGCTTAGCTGGCTTAGTAAACTTAGGAAAGACATGCTTTTTGAATGCTGTTTTGCATGCCCTTGCTGCTTGTCCTCAGTTCATCGCATTTTTGGAAAAAGACAGATATGTGAAAGAAACGAGTTTGAGGGGCACTCTTGCTACAGTTCTCTCAGGTAGTAAAAACTGCGTTTTGTGCTGTGTTGATAAAGTATTTCAGTTGTTAATGGTACTAACAAGTCTGTTAAGGAGACTTACGCTCCTGCTGCTGTGATTAACGCTTTGAAACGATTGGGGTGGGTGATTCCAGCTGGTGAACAGGACGCCCATGAGTTGTTGAATGTGCTGCTAACAACTTTGGATGAGGAAACGCAAAAAATTACAAGAAAAGTTGTGTTTTTATTGTTTTGTCAGGTTTCACTGTTTATTTGTTTCAGGCGGGGTGTCTCTCCGATGCTTTGGGGATGAACGAGCTTGACACCACTGAACCAGAGGAAGACATCTCTGAATTTAACACTCTAGGAAGTGTAATGTCGTTGAACGAACTCTGCCGACCCAGCAGTCTCAACTGGCGCGGAACGGCAATTAGACGCAATAGATGGATTTCTAGATCTTGTCGGGCTCTGCAGATGTCAGGGCCCCCTCAACAACCAGTTTCTCACCCTTTTACTGGGACTCTGACAAGCCAGTTGAGGTGCACAGAATGTGGTCATAAAGTAAGAGATTCTTGCTAATTTGAGTTGCTAATTTTGGAGTTGTAGTCCACTGTACGTTACGACAAATTTGAAAGTTTGTCGCTAGCTTTACCTAGCGGGGCTGGGGATTTAGGATGGGGGCGCCACAAGTTGCACCAGCTGTTAACGAATTTTGTGACTCCAGAAGTTGTACCGGATGTACAATGTGAAGGGTGCAATTCCGGGCGGGACCCCGCAATGCCCGCTGTTTTGTCCAAACAGATCAAGATACTTAATTTTGGAAAGGTGGGGCCCTGTTGGTACTCCGGCAATCCGCTCATTTTGTCGTTTTGCAGCTTCCGGTATGTCTTTGCATACATATATCTCGTAATACCTGGCAGCCAGGCGGGATATCCAAACGACAAGACTACGTCCAATTTCCGATGAGGTTGTCTTTGGCGGCTTACACTTTTATCCACGCTCACTATCAGCGGCGATTGACTAATTCTGTCTATACAAGCACCAGTGAGGGTGGCAGTCCATTATCTAGTAGTATGCCCATGTCTTGGGGAGTAGGATCGTTGTCAGAAATGGCCAATGAATTCCGCAACGTGTACCAACTCGCAGCGGTGGTGGTACACACTGGAGACGCGCATTCTGGACACTTCATCACGTATAGAAGGGGGCATCATAATACCAAGTAATGATTTTTTAATTTTGTGTGGGTTGTAGAAAAAATGTTGTACAACACACGCACGTAAAATTATTAATGAACGTTCTTTGATTGTTTTCAGGTGGTACTACACATCCGACGTGGAAATTCGAGAAGTTATGGTCGACGAAGTGCTGCAAAGTACCGCTTATATGCTTTTTTATGAACGAACTTCCAGTATGAGCGCGTTTTAACGCACTCGTGATTTGCATTTATTGTGCTTTTTTTGTTTATGTTCCTAATGTGACAACATTAAGTCTGTGCCATATTTTCTTCTCTTTCGTTAATAAATCCCAAAGTGAATTAAAGTCTTTCATCTTATGGTGTGTGCAGAATTTAAAATGTCACCCTATATTTAGAAGTGTGTACCAAAAAACTGTTGTACATTGCAGATTCTATTTAAGTTGTAAATTATTTGTATAGTTTATGAAAATAAAAAGTATCGTGAGGGATGTTAATTTGTTAACACTGAAGAAAATCCATGGGCTTTCATCTGGACAACCACATCGAACAAATAGTCGTAACACTCCGACATGGTTTTCGCTTGTTGCCAAGTGTCACCCCAAACGTAGACCTGCAAAAATTAAAATAAGGAGGCTCTAAAATAAAAATGTTGGTAGCTCTGCTTACCCCATGTCTGCGGACGAGCACAGCGCACGTCTCCGGATACTCTGTGATAGTCTGTGCAAGCCTGTCCTTCAGATCTTCCTCAAAAGGTGTATTTTCAATGATCGGTACCACGAGAGTGTCGTCATACCGGAAATTAACCCCCGTTTTTTGATTTTTAATCCCTTTGATCATCTCCAAGTGAGAGCATTTAAATTCTTTCCCCGGAAACAAGAGGGTTGCCAACAGGGCCGATTTCGAATGAGTATGAATGACAGCCCCCGCATTCCGCATTGTGTAAGCACACATGAATAAAGGAGTACACTGACTCTTCTTCAACTTCTTCTCAGAGGGGGGTAATTGAAGATCTTCCCCTTTTATATTTTGAACAAACAAATCGTCTGATTGGATGCGCTCTTTTTGAACGCCTGAAGGCGCGATGTAGATTTCATCGCCGTGCTTGATGCTGATTCCACCCCCTGAAAGCGGGTGCTTATTATGGGTCAATTTTAATTGATTACATACCTGTACCCGTCACCCACCCCAAGTGGTAAAATTGGCGACATAATTCCGGAATTAAATTACGGGGATGTTCCTTTGGATACGACATCGTGTCTACACGGATTTATTTACTAACACTGAGGTCAAACGATGATAAAATATCGTAGATCCTAACCTCAAACAACAGGTCCTGATTAAATTATTTGTGCGGGTTATTGCTGTGGTATGATAAGGAATGGGACTTTGACCTGGACAAATAGTAAAAAAAACGGGAAAGTAGCGGCACAATCGTGGCAACTAGGTCGTAATCCCTTTACACAATGGGAAATGTGTACGGTCTGAGCGCGAGTTATTGTCCGCTGTATAACAGGAAATGGAAAAATAAGGGTGGTATTGTAACTGTTGAGATAATCTTTATAAATGCGTCTACTGACTGGCGAAGACGTTCAAAAAAGGGGATTTCGATACGGGTTATGATTTATTATTTCCGAGATGCGCGGTATCTACAAGTGGCCCGGAAGCGGCTCGTCTAGTACAGATAAAGTTGGTGTTATTGTGTGTCGTACAACATTTTTTCTACGATTGAGACTGGGATTTTATAAGGAAAAGACTGTATTACTACGAAAACATTCATTTCGCTTTTATTGATTGATGAATACCGTCCGCATTATTTATACTGTTTTCAATGGAAAATTAGGGCCATCAACTTCTCCAACTTCACTCTTAAAACGATAAGAACTTCCTCTTATTCTTTATAGGCCCGTCAGTTGCCAGATTAAGTAGAAAACTTGTCGTTAACGTCCCTAATATTGACTTTTTTTAGTATACGTATTAAATCACACCACAGAATATTTTTAAATGGTTCCGAATTGGCTTTCAACTCAGCCTCGTCCAAAGGCCCTCCACTCATGTCATGAATGAAGAATCTAAGCATAAAATCATAATAACTGTATCGTAAATTACTCTTCTCCGTTTTTCATTAGTTTCTTGTCCACGTTTAACGTAAATTACCACAACAATTGTACGAATACGAAAATACTGTCCCACGGAATTCACTCTACATTTGCGTCAGTCCTAAATTTTCTTGGAATATCCGGCACAATATTTAAAAACAACGTGTTAATAAACTGACCAAACTGATTGTTTGCGATAATTAAGTCATTTACAATTGTATTTGGGAAGGTTCGTGGGGAAAGTCGAATTTTGCATTTCAAACAAAAATTTCTCCACGATTTTCCTGCGCGTCTGGTATTTCTCGTGGAGAGTGTTTCCTGTCCGATTATTTAAGTGATTATGTTTACACAGTTGCAGTGTTTACTGTCCGACTTTTCTTGGAATATGCACTGCTCTACAAACTTTGCTTCAATGCGACCCAGTCAAAACGGCGACTCCAAAAAGGCGTTAATTATAATTATGTTGGTGGCACTGTCTATTTGTCAAATTTTTGCATAAAAAAATAAACGAAAAACTGAGAGGAATGAAGAAGTAAATGGTATGAGAAAGACGAGGGACAAGGAAAATAAGCTATAGAAAAAAAAGTCTCGTGGATGCGAAAAAAAGAAAAATAAATAACAACTTTATGAACGAAAATAAAAATGCTGTAATTATTATGGCCGTTAATGCAGTGCAGTGTATAATTTCGTTCGCGTTATTAACGGCACTCATAAACCAGGATAAACGTTAATTTAGTGCCCAGTAATCCACCCAAATCTGCTGGAGGTTTAGCCGAGAATATTGCATTGCATTACACTGATTCTTTCGATTCGGCTTAGCAAAACGAGCTACCAAAACAATCTTAGATGACTTCGTAGTGAAGATCTTTTATTTTGTAATCACATTTAATAATAATAGGAAGAAGTTAAATGATTTCAAGTTTCCTGCATTCACTCGTCGCATCCTATTTGACTTTTTCTTTTTTGTTGGTAATAAATCCTCGCTTTATCTACTTATATCTTTATTCGCCGTAATATCAATTCAGGTTTAATATTGAAATAAATTGCGAATCTGTAATTTTTAAGGAAGTGTGGTAGCGCGCATGTGTCTCGAATTAGTTAGTATATAACAAAAAATTGCCGCGTTTCGTCCAGTACTCCCCGAATTTTTGTGCCAGAATCGAGCTTTTACCATGTAACAATTCGTGGAACAATGACTGAAATTCCAGACGAAAATGCGACGATAAACAACACTACAATTGACGAATTTTATTTTTTTGAGGTAAGTTAATCGATTTAAGTTCTGGTGCGGTTTGGTTGCTGGTGGACCACGGAAATTCTTCTTCTTTCGTTTAAAAGATATTGATCAGAAAATAAATTAAATCTGGTGATAATCGAACGTTCAAATTGACACCATAAATCAGAACCTTGTTTTCCTCGTTACTTTCACTTTCTCATCACTGCTTTACCATCACGCTTTTATTCTAAGACGCCCATAATCTTAAATCAAACCTATAATTAAGTGAACACGATATAAGAAGTGGATGATTCAAACCGAAAGCTAAATGACTGATTACCCTTTGGCGCATCTCGATTATCTCAATATTTCATTCTTTCGAATACCTGTTAAACTAAGTTAGTCTAATCTAATCGTATCGGATTAATAACTTGTTTATTTATAATATTTAAGATTACAAAACTTCCGGATAATGTTAAAACACTCCTTTTCTCCCAAAATCAACTTTTGGAAACTCAAAGTTTCAACACTGGTTTCACCACGCCGCATTGTCTATAATAAATCTATCGATTTACAAATCGATCCTTTCAGAATGGATTGTTAAATCGGCACTTATAAGCGATGTTTAAATTTTCATTTTGATCTCTGCTTATAAATTTGTCTAGTTTAATGCCTGTTCAAACTGAAAGATTTGTTTACGTTGAAAGCAGAAAGGAAAACCTGTTGTGATTACTTTATGGATTATCCTACAACGGACAGAGACTCAAGGTAGCCAGATAAAGTTTATCTCGGAGCAGGAAAGAGTTAGTATAAACGTCCAAATATTGGGAAATCTGGAGTTTTACGTGTTATTTTTCAGCTCGGGTTTAGAGTTAGTAAAATAAGAGTTTTCTTTGCTTGTTTGCTCTCTAGATTTTCTTTTACAAAGAATTCAAAATTTAAATAAATAAATTATTCCTTGAAGATCTACATGAAAACGAAAGCACTTCGGCTGTGCTTTCGTTTGAAGGCTTTGAAGCTTTTCAAAGTTTAGTTCTAGAAATCTCTGCTTAATTACATTCTCTGTTTTACCAAATTTTATTATTTGTGTTAAAATTTGCAAAACTAGGCACTTTTACCCTGAGGTGCCGTCATCAAAAACAGATATAATACGAATAATAAAATTTACGTATCAGCTATATTTTTTTTAGAAAAGACAGCAACTTGAACTCCTTATTATTTTATTCCAATAATATTCCCAATAATACTCCCGCCGCAATAACAACAAGCTTTCACATAGAAGCATAAAAGTTAATTTACAATTTTAAGGAGAATTGAGAGAGTAAGAATGTGTACTAAGCAAGCCATTATTGAATTAAAACAAATTACAAATTACAAATTACAAAGTCAGCGAGGAAATGTTACCTTCACTCGAAAGCTTTAATTGGCATAAACCTAATGATTACAGCAACACCACGTATTTTACAGAAGGGATTAGAGAACAAAACTTTTTTGATACAAACTGAGAAGACCTTGCAGTTTTTATGTTGGTAGCACTGTTATTATCGTAGAATTGTCAATTAGAGCATCAAAACAAATGAATCAGAAACGCGAATCGTGTAGAACATTTTACTAAACGCTTTTGTGCGGAAATATGAAATTCAAAACAAAATACAGGAAATTTTTATTTTGGCCTAAAATAAAAATTGTCCAAAAAGTCTGTTTCTGGTTCTAAAATTTTGGAATTTGGCCTAGTAAATTAGCGTGTTGAAAGTGGTTCTGTGTCAAAATTTTATTTTTGTATTTCTAAAATTAGCAAAAATACGAAATTTTATATAGATTATTGATAATTTTCAGTTCGCTCTAAAATAAAAAATTTAAAAAGTATGCTTTTGGTTCTAAAATTTCGGAATTAATAAGCGTGATAAAATTAGTTAGGCCCCCAAATTTCAATCTTCTAGTGTTTAAAGTAGCGAAATTACGCAAAGTAATCTAAAATAAGAAACATTTTGGTTCGTCTTGATAAAAAATTCTAAAAATTCTGTTTTTACTTGTGAAATATTGAAATTCGGCAGGTTCTGTGTTTTAATTTTATTGTTGTATTTTAAAAATTAGCGAAAATAGGAAATTTTATATCCTAAAACATTGGAAATTTTTAGTTTCTTCTAGAATAAAAAAATCTGTTTCTGGTTCTAAAATTTTGGATTTAGGCAGAGTAAATAAGCGTGTCAAAAGTAATGATGGCTTAAAATTTCAATCTTGAATTTCTTAAATTAGCGAAATTACGCAGAAAAATATGAACCAAGGGATTTTTTAATTCTAAAAATTTAGTTTTTACTTCATATTAGGTATTTTATTCCAATAATATTTTTAAAGTTCATCAAATCCTTATTATACCGAGCTCCCGCCACAACAATCTCTTTCACATAGAAACAAAAAAGTCAATTTACAATTTTAAGGAGAATCGAGAGAGTAAGAATGTGTGCAAGGCAGCCATTATTCAATTAGAACAAATTACAGCAAGTCAGCGAGGAACCACATCATTAGATTTTCTCATAAGAAACGTTACCTTCACTCGACAGCTTTAATCGACTTAAACCTAATGATTACAGTAACACCACGTATTTTACCGGCGAGAAAAAAATTAGAAAGCACAACTGTGACATTTTTTAGTGCAAATTGAGCAACTTGTTTGGGAGGCCTTGCACTTTTTATGTTGGCAGCACTGTTATTATGGTCGAACATCAAAACATATGGTAGAGTTCAGCAAAAGCTTTTGTGCGTTTACGGATTTGCCTCTTAAAAGCCACAACCATAATCGCACGAGAGAATTTGGCGAACTGTACTTCTAGCTTCTACTTCTTCGTGTAAGCTCGGTGCTTCTTGTTTTGCGAATTTAATAGTATCTCACGAACGCTGAAAGCTCACTGATGAGTATTTATTCGATTTGAAAAGGAGAATAGGTAGAATTTGGGTGGTCCAGGTGGCAGAAGCACAAGTTTGCAAGCAAATATTTCTGACAATTACTGGGATCATCCAAATTCCTTTTTATTGGGTTTTTTGATTCAGAAAGCGTCTACTTTTGAGAGGAAAATACTAAAAATCTAAAAATTTGAGGACTTTCCAAACTAAAAATTTTCAAAATTGTGTTTTAATCAGGACTAACATAAGAGCTGATTGAAAGTTAATATATTACGGTGCTGAGAATATTAAATTCTGCAAAATGTTCGTTTTTAGAATTTTAATCTTCTTGGAAATTGACAGACATTACATTCGAACTTCTCTTTGATTTTCCACGAGGACAGATACTAAATACTGACCTGTTTCATGAAAAAGTTTGCGATATTTTTCCGCGTTTCCGAAATTGATTGATGGTATTGCTTCTATATTTGGTTGAATGAAACTTTAGGAACAAAGCGCTTTATTACAGGATGTTTTGAACGCAGATTAAAAAAATCCCCAATTGAAATCTTGTCACATTATCTATATTTCTGCCATAAAATTGTGTTCATTATATCTGCCTTTTAATTTACTCATTTTGCCAGCTTATCATTGCAATTTATAAGGCATAAACGTGTGCAAGTGCTAACTAAAATTAGAAGAAATCGACACCGTTTCATTTAAAGACGCCTTACATTTTCATTCAACTCTTATTGATTTTGCACTGAATAGAAATGTTTTCCTGAAATGAAATAATGATATTGGAAGACGTTTGCGCGGATATTGATATTCAAAGAAGTGCTTTTTGTCACTACTATTGAGAGCATGTCTAATGAAGGCAAGAAATCGGTCCCTCAATTAGCTAATAAATGACTGCTTATCACATTTCCCATTATCTCAAGTTAATTAAAACGCAACTTTATCTCAAAAACTGGGGAGGACAATACAACTCGATCAGCCTTTCGAATTTTTATTTCAATGTTACGTCCTAAATATAGATTTTGGTGCGTTTATAACAAGCCAAGATCAAAAACCCTAAAATGCCACGTGTTCCAAACTATCGTGTAATTATCTCGCCGATAAGTGCTAGAAATTACAGGCAATTTAAAGACGCTGTTAAAATCGTTGCGATCTACTTCTGAGTGCCACTTAGAAACGGAAAAGTGAAAGAAAAATTCTTACGTAATTTCTTTTTGCGCAATAAAATCGTCTGCGATTGCCACGAGTTGTGTAGACAAGACAATTATAGTGGTTCTGAGTCACTTTTTTAAAAATGTGGATGGATCCCAATTTTTCTGCAGGGTCATATTTTAGACTTCTTCGTATTGTTTTTTTAAGATTTTTGAAAAATTTCACCAAGATACTTTAGAGATTGCTCAAAAATATCATATAGAGATAATATAAAGAAAATATGGAATTTTATATAAAATATTGGAAATTTTCGTCCTAAAATAAAACAATCTAAAAAAATTTGGTGTTTCGCAGAGTTAAGAAGTACAAGATTGAAATTTGAGGGAATTACTAATTTTAACGCGCTTATTAAATTGGCAAAATTACGCAAAGTTATCTAAAATAATATAAATTTTTAGTTCGTTCTAAAAACAAAATTAAAAAAAAAATGGTTTCTACTTCTTAAATTTTGGAATTTGGTAAAGTTAATATGCGTATCAAAAATAGTTCTGTGTCAAAATTTCATTCTTGTATCTCTAAATTTAGAGAAAACACGAAATTTAATACAGAAAATTGGAATTTTTCAGTTCGTCCCAAAATTAAAAAATTCTAAAACATCTGTTTCTGGTTTTAAAATTTTGGAATTTGTCAGAGTTAATAAGCGTGTCAAAAGTAAGAATTCCTCTCAATCTCAATTTTGTACTTCTTAAATTAGCAAAATTACGTAAAGTAATCTAAATTGAGAGAAATTATTGATTCGTTCAGTTAACAAAAATTTCCAAACATTCTGTTTCTGGTTTTAAAATTTTGGAATTTGGCCAAAAGCGTCTCAAGAGTATTAATTGGAATTTTCACTTTTGTTCTTTTGAAATTAGCGAAACTAGGCAAAGTAATCTTAAATAAACGAAATTTTTTGTTCGTCCTGTAAACAAAAATTTCAAAAAGTTCTGTTTTTAATTTTAAAATTTTGAAATTTGCCAAAGTTAATAAGCGTCGCAAAAGTATTAATTTCTTCAAATTTCAATCTGTGAGTAGTCTTTAAATTAGCAAAATTATCTAAAAAAGGGAAATTTTTGGTTCGTCCTGTAAACAAAAATTTCCAAAAGTTCTATTTTTGGTTCTAAGATTTTGAAATTTGACAGAGTTTATACGCGTCTTAAAAGTATTAATTCTCTCAAATTTCAATCTTGTACTCCTTAAATTAACAAAATTACGCAAAGTAATCTAACATAAGAGAAAATTTTGGTTCGTCCTAAGTTCAAACATTTCTAAAAATTTTGTTTCTACTTCTAAAATTTTGAAATTTAGCAGACTTAATAAGCGTGTCAAAATTAGTACTGTGTCTAAATATAATTTTTGTATTTCGAAAATTAGTGAAAATTATAGTGCTTTTAGATCACTTTTTGTATAAATGTGTGGATCCCCATTTTTTCTATGCAAGGCCGTATTTTAGATTCTCTTATCGTTTTGTCGAATGTTATCTACCATTAAGAATCCCTCAAATTCCTGAGACTTATCCAAAGCTTAAGAACTACATATATGCAATTGTCCTCAAAATTTCTATTATTTTTCGGAATATTTAAATTCCATGTATTCTTAAGATTTCTGAGTTTCTTTTTAATTTTCTAGTTTAGGAATTAATTATCTTCTCAAGAAACCGACGAAATCCTTGCGGCTACCAATGCACCAATGCAAATGACACCAAGTCACAAAAGCGCGCCTCCACCAAATTTAACGCCTCCATAAAGAACCGGTTTAATTAATATTTGACTTAACAACTGATAAATGAGGATAATTAGTTTCTCCTCAAATTTCATTTTGCTGCCCTGCAGCTGACATGCTCCCACCTTTATAAATCAGAATTTAAAAATAATTCTTAATTTCTATTACAGCCAGAACAATTCACTTTACTATGGGTCTTGTTCATCGTGATCGTAGCAGGAAATGTTGGCGTTTTATGGACTCTAACTTTCGAAAGGAAAAGTCGTATGAACTACTTTATCACTCATCTGGCTCTTGCAGGTATTGTAGTTCGCGGTGTAGCACCAAACTAATTTTTTTTAAGATCTCAGCGTCGGTCTAATTAGCGTCTTCACCGACATTGTGTGGAAAATAACAGTCGCATGGTACGCCGGGAACATCGCCTGCAAAGTAATTCGGTTTTTACAGGTGGAAAAGTAATTTCTCATAAATCCAGAAAACGAATTTATTTATTTTAGGTTGTAGTAACATACGCGTCCACGTACGTTTTGGTTGCTTTGAGCATAGACCGGTATGACGCAATTCGTCATCCAATGAAGTTTTCAGTCAGCTGTAAGTAGTCCGCGTTTTTATTAATTAATTGGTTAATTGAAACTTCCAGGGAAGCGCGCAAAGTGTTTAATTCTAACCGCGTGGTTCTTCAGCGCGGTCTACTCAATCCCCATTTTAATTTTCTACGAAGAAAAATTCATAAAAGGGAAACTCCAATGCTGGATCGAGTTCGACCAGCCCTGGAAATGGCAGATTTACATGACTCTAGTTTCTCTGTCGCTCTTCATCATTCCAGCAGCCATCATTACGACGTGTTACGCCGTCATCATCGCGACGATTTGGTCGAAGAACTCCAAAGGGTTCATCAAGAACACCAGGACAGCCAATGGGTCGGACAACTCCAGGAGGGCCAGCTCCAGAGGGCTGATCCCAAGAGCTAAAATCAAGACTATTAAAATTACTTTTGTTATAGTGACAGGTTGGTGGAGACAGCTGAGTTTCGTATTTCTTTTTTTTTTGTTGTAGTTTTTATACTGTGTTGGAGTCCGTATATTATTTTTGATCTTTTGCAAGTTTTTGATCAAATTCCGCCGACTCAGACGAATACAGCTGTGGCCACTTTTATTCAGAGTTTAGCACCGTTGAACTCGGCGGCCAATCCTATTATCTACTGCCTTTTTTCGACGCATTTCACCAGGACGTTGTGGTGAGTGGAACGAGATTTGTCACTCAAACTTCTTTAATTTAGCGCCGGGTACTAATAAGGAAATGGGTTTTTTACGTCTAAAGATATTATTTTCCTATTAAGTCCATGGGAAATTTCTTTTTGTTTGTACGGTTGCTCATCTGGAATAATAAAGGAATTGTCTTCTTATTTTTTTTTCAAATTTACGAGTATTATCGCAATTTTTACATCAATTTATTCAGCATGCGTTTACTCTGAAAATATCCAGTTTTTACATCTAAAAATTTCTAAAATATTTGTTTCTGGTTATAAAATTTTGGAATTTTTCAGAATTAATAAGTATGTCAAAGGTATTAACGCCTCCAAATTTTGTTTTTGTATTGCTAAAATTTTCAAAAATACGAAATTTAATATAGAAATTAAAAATTTTTAGTTCATCCTATATACCTAATTAAAATTACTGAAAAAAAGATGTTTCTAGTTCTAAAATTTTGAAATTTGACATAGTTAATAAGTGTGCCAAAAGTAGTAATGCCTCAAAATTTCAATCTTGTGCTCCTAAAACTAGCTAAATTATGCTAAGTAATTTAAAATAAGGAAAATTTTTGGTTCATACTAAAAAATTTTTAAATTGTTTCTAGTTCTAAAATTTTGATATTTGGCAGAGTTAATAAGTGTGTTAAAATCAATAATGCCTCTAAACTTAATTCTTGAATTCGTAAAATATTAATAATTTTTAGTCCATCCAAAAATAAAAAACATTCCAAAAAAATTGTTTCTTGTTTTAAAATTTTGGAATTTGGAAGAGCTAATAAGCATGTCAAATCTAGTATCATCTCCAAATTTAAATCTTGTATTCCATAAATAAGCAAAATTACATAAAATAATATAAAATGAGGAAAATTTTTGGTTCGTTCTAAAAAAAAAATTCTAAAATTTTTGTTTTTACTTCTAAAATTTTGATATTTGGCAAAGTAAATAAGCATGTCAAAAGTAGTTTTGTGTATAAATTTAATTCTTGTATTTTTAAAATCAGCATAAATGCGACATTTGAAACAGAATATTGGAAATTTTTGGTTCATTCTAAAATTTAAAATTTCTAAAAAAATTGTTACTAGTTATAAACTTTTTCAATTTGACGGAGTTAATAAATATGTTGAAAGTCGTAAAGTCAAATTCAATTCTAGAATTCTTAAAATTAGCGCAAAAATAATGCAAAATTTAATCCAGATTATTGAAAATTTTTAAAAATAAAAAAAATCTAAAACACTTGTTTCTGGTTTTAAAATTTTGGTATTTGGCAGAGTTAATAAGGATGTCAAACCTTGGTATCGTCTCCAAATTTCAATCGCGTACTCCTTAAATATGTGAAATTACAAAAAGTAACACAAAATAGAAAAACTGTTTGGTTCGTCCTGAAAAAAAAAATTGTTTCTATTTCTAAAATTTTAAAATTTGGCCAAGTAAATAAGTGTGTCAAAAGTAATTTTGTGTATAAATTTCATTCTCGTGTTTCTAAAATTAGCAAAAATGCTAAATAGAATATTGGAAATTTTTAGTTCGTTTTAAATTAAAAATTTCTGTAAAATTTTTACTGTTTACTGGTTCTAAAATTTTGAAATTTGGCAGAGTTAATAAGTGTGTTAAAAGTAGTAATGCCTCCAAATTTAATTCGTGAAAATAAAAAAAATAATCCAGAATATTGGAAATTTTTAGTTCGTCAAAAAATTAGTTTCTCGTTTAATTTTGGAATTTAATAGGGTTAAGAAGCATGTCAAACGTAGTATCGTCTCCAGATTTCAATCTTGAACTCCTTTAATAAACGAAATTACACAAAGTAATCTAAAATAAAAAACAAATTGGTTGGTCTTCAAAAATGTTTTTAAAATTTTAGGATTTGGCAAAATTAATAAGAATAAGCATTTCAGATGTAATGCCATCAATTCTTGTTTTCTTAAAATTAGGAGAAATATGGAATTTTATTTAGAAGAACGTGTTTTTTACGTCCAAAGGTATTATTTTCCCGATAGTCCATGGAAGACTTCTTTTTGTTTGTATGTTTGCTCATCTGAAATAAAAAAATTGTTTTTTTAGTTTTTTTCAAATCTATTACCGCAATTTTGCATCAATTTATCCAGCTTGCGTCTGTTCTGAAAATAACCAACCCAGTTCAGAATTAATCCGTACGAAGATTTAACTAACTTAATTTGCTGATCAATATTATTTCAGTTTAATTTCACTCTGAAAGTTCAGACAGGATATATGTTTACCTTAAACGCTGTGACAGTTCACAAACAAATTTGTTTTAATTCCGATATTTGATTTACATTTTTCTTATTTAAACGATTCGAGAAGCTCCGACTTTTACTTTCAATTAAATGAAGAGAATATATTGCGGATGGGAGACAATCATTCTTTTTCCCGAGCTCTAATTTGTATTCTAGTTAGTAACAGCACTGTCGCATCCGTCACTGTTAATTTGAATCAAGGTCGGTTTATCTTGTGAACTCTCTTCGGATTTTTCTGGATGAGGTCTAACAAAAAATTTGTGTTATTTCAGGTTGGTTTATATTACGGGTAATGAAATGGGTGCGTTTGACATTGATATTGAAAAATGGAGTTGTGATGGCTTAAATAATGAACACAATGTAAACAAACTTAATGGATGTAACGCAGAAAAACTATTATTAAATCTGACTATACTTTACTAACATAACAAAAATATTGTCAAAGATGCCAATTACATACAAACAATTGGGCCTTCATTTTTTTCCAACATACGTTGAAAACAAAAATTAGGTTTTTCGAGAAGTTTATCAAATATTTAGAATGCCATTTTTTTAAACGTTTTGATCTCTGAATGTGTTTAGTTTAACTGCACGGGAAGCGTAAATAGAGGATAAATACAGAAACTTTACAGATAGATCGGTTCGTATCGAACTAAATTACACTTCTTCAAATTCTAAATTTCGTCTTCTGTCTTCAGAATCTAAGAATTTCAAATAAGTTTAAAAGCTTCTGTGAGAATATGTACATATTTTAAAGATCACAGAGTTTATTTAGAGAATTTTTAGAAAATGAAATAAAGAAGGTTCTTCACAATTTTTTTAGAGAAAAGGAAAGATAATGTAGAAAAATTCTTGATAACTTTCGAATTTTTAGAGAAATTTAAGCGCGATTTCTTACACGTTTTTTCAAAAATATTTTACAGATGCTACAGGGATGCTTTACAGACTTTTTAGAAAAATATTGACAAGATTTTTTAAAGATTTATTCAAAAACTGGGGGAAGTTTTTCATAAATGTTTGATTTTTTTTAAAGATTTGGGAATTCTTTAGATTCTTTAGATTCTTTAGATTCTTTAGATTCTTTAGATTCTTTAGATTCTTTAGATTCTTTAGATTCTTTAGATTCTTTAGATTCTTTAGATTCTTTAGATTCTTTAGATTCTTTAGATTCTTTAGATTCTTTAGATTCTTTAGATTCTTTAGATTCTTTAGATTCTTTAGATTCTTTAGATTTTTCAAGAATATCGTCAATAGAGATACTATAGAATTTTTAAATAAAGAAAATATAGAATTTAATATACTAGGATATAAGAAATGTTTAGTTCGTCCTAAAAAAAATTTGCTTGTGGGTCTAAAATTTTAAAATTTGGCAGAGTTAATATGCGTGTTAAAAATAGTAATTCTTCAAATTGTTATTCATCTATTTCTAAAATTATCGAAAATACGTAAATAAATATAAAGTATTAGAAATTTTCAGTTCATTGTGAATTTAAAAAATTCTAAAAATTTAGTTTTTTCTTCCAAAATTTTGAAATTTGACAGAGTTAACAAATGTGTCAAAAATAGTAAAGCCTCCAAATGTCATTCTCATAATTCTAAAATTAGCGAAAATGCGGAATATAATATAGAATATTCGAAATTAAAACTTAAGAGACCTTTAAAAAAATCTTAGAACTAGAAAAAATCCTAGGGAAATTTTAGAATTAAAAAATAGAATTCAAAATTAAAATCCTTCAACTTGTAATAAAACTTACAAAAAAGTCGCAAATAAACTCACGCTTTCAACGTACATTACGCGATCCCGAATTTACATTTGATTTGTTTTTACGACTTTGAATTAGCCGAATTTTTCTAAATATTTAAAACTCATAGGTAATAAAACCTGACCTTCACCACCACTCATTTTTTTCTTTGATTTCCCATCAACATAAGCGATATTTTTACACATGTGCGCTCTTAATATTAAGATTAAGCCTTTTTAGGTCGCTGCCTCCCTTCAAGTGGTTATTCAAAAAAAAGAAGAAACGGAGCGGAGAGTCGACTCTCAACACCCAAAGCAGCTCGTTGTCCGAATTTCTAACTCAAAGAAGAAGAATCGATGGTACTTCAGTGACCAACGCCCATTCAGTATTAGTCCACTAAAAACCAAATTGTATCACATGTATTTATTTTTAAATTATTGTACCCATTTATAATGTACCTTAATGTGATTGTACCTATTAAATATTTACACGGTTGTACTAAACTGAGTGAGAATTACAATCAGCGTCACCATAGAACCGAGCATCTAAAAAATCGCCTTGTAAAGACACCCATGAGACAGTAGTACCAACTTACCGAAAAAAAGTGTTTAATATCCAAAACGTACAGCCCCATTGCGGTAAACTCAACATTATTCCCAATCAATTTCAAAGAAAATTGATTACTCGTCTCCTTTTTAACAAGGTTGGAGTACCAAATCTCCTTGAATCGATTCGACTCCTTTTTAACATTTTGACACGTCCACAGAATCACAAACAGAATAAATTCCTGCAGCAGCGAGTAACTCGAAGCAAGAAGTCTTAAAAATCTTGGACACGATTCGCACGGCCATAGAATGACTAAATGGTACATTTCATAGATGGTCCAAGTCAGATAGATCAAGATGCTTAACATCCACTGCCAACCAAACAACTTATTCATCTTTTTGCATAAAAAAACCAACTCCAAATAAGTCTGGAAGAGAAAATTAAAATTCCGCGTTGACATCATCAAATTTAGTTTCGAAAAATTGCTTTTGATTAGTCTAAGAAGAAGGACGACGACGCAGGAGCTCATCACTGTCATGAATTTTGATAACGTGTAACCAAAATTGATGATAAGAGCTTCGGGCAACTCGTAGAACAAGAAGTAAATTGTAAACAGATAAGTGAAAGACGAGATGATAAAAAGCGGGAGCAACAAAATTACGTAGTCCCGTTTTTCCTTCTTTAGCGTGTTTTCAATGAAGTACAGTTTCGTAAGAATTTTCCGGTACTTTTCCCGATTCCACATTCCGGTTATTTGAATCGCCAGGATCAGGAGGACGATTGGTAAACTGCAGAGAGCTGCAATGACGTCGTTGAGACTGCATTTCGTCACAAAAACGTTGTAGCAACGTTTTACAATGCACGATATTATTGTTACATCCAAAACGATTAATCGAATAACATAAAACCGCTTATTTAACACGTATTTTAGTTTATTGTTGCACAATTTTATTCGGAGAGGAAATAAGCAGAGGAAATGACCGATTGTAAGGAGCACCATCGTGGTGCGAAAATTCTTCATCGTGTGGTCAAATTTCTGTTTGTTGTGGCAGTGATTGATAGCTAGTCGAATAAATTGGTGTTTACACGATTTTGATGAATTGGTTTGACATTGTTTTTTTGAAAATTGTAACAGTAAATAAAATTGTTTCACATTTATACAATTATCAGATTGGGGTGTCGGGGAGTCATGCATAAAATATGAAATTGTTTTATGGGAATTGTGGAGGTGGTGGAAGTAGATTTATCTTATCAGTCTTATAATCAAAAAATAACATTGTAGAGAAGTGGGTAAAATTAAATTTTATTTATAAACATTGTAAAAAATTTAAACAGAACGAGGAGATTATCTAGAGAAACCTGAAGAAAATTAACACTTGTTTTGACCTGACTTGGATTCAAAGGAGACCCAAAAACCTTAAAATTTGATTTACTATTTACACGCTCTAGTTAAAACCCAAAATACCGCAATAAAATTCTGTTTGACAAAAATATCGTTTCATTACCAATTTGAAGTCTCTTTTTAAGAGAAGTTGCGAAATTTACATAAATTCTCCATAAAACATGAGCTGATCTACGCAACGCAGTGTAACATCTAAAAATTAATTATCCAACTTTCATCATTTCGGCGAACCCAAGTGTTAGAGATAATTTTTGCTGCGTCTTATCACGTAAAGCATTGCGTAAAATACACTTAATTAAAAAATGAATCAATACGAAAAAACGTGGATTCTTATTATTTGCCTAAAACATCTGTTTCTGGATCTAAAATTTTAGAATTTCATAAGTTGATAAGCATGATAAAAGTAGTAACGTGGCCAAATTACAATCTTGTATTCCTTCGAACATTTGGTCTTTTTTAAACTTCGATCTTCTTGATTGGAGTGATTCTTATTTGTGAATTTTCTTCTATATCTCCATTCTATGAAATTCTTTATTTTACTTCTTGATTTTTTGTAAGTCTAAATAATTACTATTACTATTTATCTTTGAATTCAAATATCTGATTCTTCAAATTCAGTTTCCGCAGTCTTCAGATTTTTTTTTCTGAAAGCCAGCTTGTCAAGAAGAATAAAAATACCTCTCCTAAGAAAACACAACAAAGCACAGATGAAAAGAATCTTTCCAAAAGAAGCAGGAAGTGAATGTAATTTTATCAATTTTTATGTAGTTATTCCTGCTGAAATTACAAAAATATGCAGTTTATTTACAATTTAGAATTAGCGATGTTGGGCTTGCAATAATTTAAAGCCGGCCATGTGTCTGTTTACGTAACATAATCCCAATTCCAGACTTGCACTGAACTTTAAACACAAGATAAAAGGATTTAAAGAAAATTACGAAAAAAGAGAGACAATTCGAATTTAAAACGCACAATTGCTGTATCATTGAAACATAATTCCACCGTTTAACCGACTGCAGCACGTCACAATTGTGGTGACGTGTGAGTTAATGAAAACGATAATTACAGTTTTAGTATGATACAACATATTTAAACATGTGTTCGCCGAATGTCAGTATTATTATAATTATTCTATTAGTGCAAATGAATGTTGTACTTAATTTAATTGAAGGTAATGACATTTCCACCGTACTTTTTAATACAATAATAATTATTACAGATCGTTCCTATTGGCTTAAACTAGGAAAAAAAGACATTAACAACGCCCTCAATAAACAAATCACAGAGAGAACCGCCAGGAACGTAATTCTATTCGTTGGTGATGGCATGGGCATTACCACCACCACAGTTGCACGGATTTACTCACAAACAGAATCTGGGTACTTATCATTCGAGCGATTTCCCCACGTGGGAGTCATAAAGGTACTCCGCAACCATCACAGTGCCGCATTAACACCAATTTGCAGACTTACAACGCTGATAAATTAGTACCCGACTCTGCTAGTACCGCCACCGCTCTGTTCACTGGTATCAAAACCAACTATAAAACGTCAGGGGTTGATTCCTCCGTAAAATTAGACGATTGCGAAGCGTCTCTTCGTCCAGACGCCCAAATCGATGGCGTCATGAAATGGGCTCAAGACGCTGGGAAATCCACGGGATTTGTCACGACGACGCGAGTCACTCATGCAACACCGAGTGCTCTTTACGCTCACAGTCCCAACAGGAATTGGGAGTGTGAGAGTACGATTCCTGTTAATTCCAAGAAGTGTAAGGATATTGCAAGACAGTTGGTTGAGGATGAACCGGGGAAAAACATCAATGTGGTGATGGGGGGCGGCAGGCAGTGCTTACAGTCGGAGGCTAAAGGCACCGCGACGGATCCTGTGGACACATGGGCTTGTTACCGCAACGATGGAAAGGATTTAATCGCTGATTGGATCCAGGATAAGAAGAGTAGGAAGAAGAGTTATAAAGTCGTGGGAAATTCTGAAGAGTTGCAGGATGTGAAAGCCGAAACTGATTTTGTTTTAGGTAGGTACGCATGTAAAAAGTACAAAGAAGTGATGTCAGTTCGATAGGAATCTTTGCAAATGGGCATATGGCCATGGACTACGCTCGCGACAGGTCCCCGAAAGGAATGCCATCGCTGTCGAACATGACCAGGAAAGCCATCGACATTCTTAGCACGAAGCCACAGGGCTATATCTTAGTAGTTGAAGGCGGTCTCATTGATTATGCTCATCACAGAGGTCACGCAAGACAAGCTTTAGATGAAACTGTTTCTTTCAGCGACGCCATTCAAGTGGCGCTTGATAAAACGAATCCTGAAGAAACTCTTATTGTTGTTACAAGCGATCATTCCCATTCGTTGGTCTTCAGCGGTTACCCTTCTAGAGGGACTTCAGTTTTAGGTACCACCAGTTGGTCTAAAGGAGTTCTTATTTGTTATTTTTCTAGACGTGGCACAAAAATCGGTGATTGATAGTACTCCTTACACGTCTTTGTTGTACGGAACTGGAGGAGCTAATAATTATCAATACTCTGTCAAAAACGAGAGTGTTGCAAGAGATGATCCTTCTCGTAACGATACAAAAAGTTTCGAGTATTCGCAACAGGCGGTGGTGTTGACTGATGAAGTAACACACGGAGGAAGTGACGTTTTGGTTTATGCCAAAGGTGTGTGTCTATGTTTTAAGGATTTCCTGTAATAAAATGGTTATTTCCAGGGCCCATGGGTCATCTGTTTCATACAGTGCATGAACAAACTTATGTTGCTTATGTGATCAGTTATAGTGCTCAAATTGGTCCCTTCAAGAGTGGAAGCTTTATGGTTGCTCCCTGGATCACTTTACTGGTCACCCTAATTTTTTTAAACACATTTTTTGTGATATAAATGTATATTCTAGGAGAAGTAAATTAATATTTCAAACTTCCCGCCTACACTATTACTTGACTTGAAGGAAAAATACATTTTTTCGAAATTTAGATTTATAAGGAAAGAACCTGAAATCCCTGAACATTAGGTCTGAAGTGGGTCTTCACCGAATGTCTTGGATTAGCAGCACGCACATTTCTTCAACGAATTTCAATTGGGATTTTCTCGAAAAATCTTACAGATAGCGAGGAACTGATACCAGAAATAGGTTCAGGAGAGTCAAACGAAGCTGTGTAGACAGTTTCGTGTTGATATGAAGTCTTTAATGTGTTTGATCGAAAAAAATCAGAGGTAATCAAGATAAATTTTGAAATCTAATCAAAGCCTAAAAACTTTCAAAACCATTTTTTTTTATTAATTTGGATATCAGGGACAAGATTCTGTACTCTAAAGTTAGATTTAAAACCTAATAATGATTTTATTTAATAATAAAATTTGCGTTATGGGTAGGCAACCAAATATACACCTGTTGAGCTGTCATTTTTGAACCTCATTTTTCGGTGTAAATAAATACAATAAACCACTTAGCGTGTTAGTTTTAACCTCAGAAAAACGAATCTGAACTCTGATTTAAGATTCACAGCTTAATTATTATTTTATATAATACTAAAGATGACTAAATATAGGACAGATCTGTTGACGCATGTCTTAGCTTCTATGCTGCATTGACATATTGCTCGACGCGGGAAATTGAATTTTAAAATTTTTAATTTGCATTTTTTCAAAAAATCTCACAGATAGCGGGAAACGAAGACCAGAAATGGATGTAGAAATGTCAAATTATGCCCTGTGCAAAGTTTCGTGTCGATCTGAAAACTTTCGTGTTTTTCGCCAAAAAAAGTCCAAAGGGGTTAATTCATGGTTTTTTGGCGATTTTGACAAAAAATAAAATCGTTTTAAAACCGACTTTTTTTATCAATTCGGACCTCAGAAACAAGAATCTGGCGGTGTTTTTTTGATCCGACACTCTGTTAATTTTTAATAAATTTTTAAAACTTTTATTTGACTTGCATTCTTTCGGCGAAAATAAAAGCAAAAATTACTTTTTTTTGTCAATTTAGACCTCAGGAGAAAGAATTTTAACTCTGATTTAACATTCACGACTTGGTTACGATTCTATTAACTAATTAAAATTATTGTGTCTAAACATAGGACAGGCATCTTAACGAATGTCTGAATTTGGTTATTTTGACAGCTCCCATTTGTTCGACATTTTCAAAATTATCAAAATGTAAGCAACCAACAATACATAACACCTTTTCATGCCGAACATAACCTCACATATTCAACCTCCACCGGTAGAAAATGCTCGTAAAAGACCTCATGAAATGCAGACCGTTCGTGAGAACATACTCCAACCGAAACATCCTCAAACTGAAAGAACGGGGGCTGTTTCAAGACATTTTTCCAGACACCGCGGCGTAAGTAAGTTACCCCCAGTTTCAAAACACTTAAAGTAACTTTGATTTGTAGGACCACAGTGACTGATTTGTTAAATGCAGCCCCCCAGTGTGTCTACGCTGGATTTGATCCCACTGCTGATAGTCTACACGTTGGAAATTTACTGGTTTTGGTCAATTTATTGCACTGGCAGAGAGGGGGGCACCAAACTATTGCATTGGTATGATCTGAGTCAAGTTTTTCTTGTATTAATAGTGTGATGTAGATTGGAGGTGCCACTGCTAAGATTGGGGACCCAAGCGGAAAAAACACAGAGAGGGAGAAGCTAGCAGGGCAATTCATTGATGAGAATGTGAAAGGAATCAAAAGAAATATTACGACGATTTTCTATAATCACGAGAGGTACATTTGGAAGGAAGACAATCGACTATCTGCTTTACGGTGAGCACCGTTCTTATATACAGAGTGTTCAAACAACTATGAATTTTAGACTAGTTAATAATGAGGAGTGGTATAGTAGAATGAGCCCCACTGAGCTAATCGGCGGCCCAGGCCGCCACCTCCGCATGGGCACTCTTCTGAGCAGAACCAGCGTCCAGTCCCGTCTTCAATCCCCAGCAGGGATGAGCTTCACAGAGTTCAGTTACCAACTCTTCCAAGCCTATGACTGGTTACATTTATTCCAGAAACACAAGTGCGCTTTTCAAATCGGAGGCAACGACCAGATGGGCAATATTATGTCAGGACACGAACTCATAAGCAAGACGTGCAACAAACCGGTTTATGGTACGTGTGTCTGAACTTTGCGTTTAATCGTCAAATGATTGACGAATCTTAAGAAACGACAGATATTACGACATACGTTCACAAAGCAAATTTCAGGGCTCACCCTCCCTTTGATCACGAGCGAAATGGGCGACAAATTCGGTAAATCCGCCGGCAACGCCATGTGGCTCTCTTCTGAAAAGACCTCCCCGTTTCTTCTCTACCAGTTCTTCATCAGGCAACCCGACTCGGAGGTTGAGAGAATGTTGAAGTTGTTCACTTTTGACACTTTAGGGAGTATCAAGGACTTGATGAGGCAACATTTAGAGAAACCAGAATTGAGACTACCCCAAAAACGACTCGCTTCTCAAGTGGTGCTGTTGGTTCATGGAGAAGAGGGTTTGCAACAGGCCTTGAGGGGAAGTCAAGCGCTGTATGAGCAGAGTATAGAGGCGCTACAAGGGATGAATGCTGAAGAAATGAAGAACTTGTTCGAGAAAGCGAGTGTTGTGGAGATTTTACCGGAGCCGGGGCAAAGCGTCATGGATCTAGCACTCAAAGTCGGGTGCTTCTCTAGAAAAGGTAATAATAAACTGGATTTATTCATCTTATTAAAGTTGCAATTACAGAGGACGCGGTCAGGATCATCTCAGCTGGAGGCTTCTATATTAACTACCAGAAAACAAACAACCCGAGCGAAATTTTAAACTTAAATGTTCACAGACTAGCAAATAACATTACCTTACTTAGAGTTGGAAAAAGAAATTATTACATAGTAAAATGGCTCTCATAGTTACACAAAATGAAGAATTTCTATCAATTTAGTAACCAGGACTCTCACATGATCTTCGTGGATCCTTGCGTGGTTTCTGATATCTGCAACGATCATATCGACATCCAAAATGTGACGATATGATGTCAATTCGATAGCAGCAACCAAAATTCCCACAGGAATATAAAACTTTGAACTAATTAAACGTTTGAAAACGATCGTACATTCCTTGTTTTGTGAGTACATGTCCTTCATTTCCCTAAACCAGGATCGTTGGTTTATGTATAAATACTCTAACATCTTGAGACACAACGGCCGAAGAGTTGTCTTCAGCGTCGTCTGACACATGTAGCGTTCAAGAATAATATCTAAATCGTCAAGAGGCGTAGTCAGAGGAATCCTACCATTCAAAGTAATTAAAATATCACCTTCCATTGCGATTACTTCATTAGCACTGTAGTACCTCTGAGCCAAATGATACAACAAATCCACGACGTGTTTCACTTTAAGACTCTCTGGGGCTCCTTCGAACTTGTGACACATAAAAGCTGCAGTCACACTGGCCAGAAGGGGATCACTGATTTTCTTTTTTGACGATTTCATCGCTCTGATGTAGTCTTCGATTACTTCAACAGTCAGGATGAAGACGTGGGTGGTTTGCTCGAAGGCATCGCAGATTTCTTTTAACAATTTGACGACGTCGGTGTCAAGAATCGGTTCTTTGTACTTGCCAACTTTGCTGTTGATGTCGAGGAACCAGTGGTGAAATAAATCGTCTTCGTTTTGGACGTACATGTTTGAAATTTGCGACTTTAAGATGACAAGCAGGGGGGGCAACAGCCAAGGAGCACCAACGGTGGAATTTCAGTGTAACCATAAACGAACAATTATTTTCTTGCGTTTAATAAAGATGTAGATGTTGGATAACTGTTGAAGATGAGGGATTGGTTTCTTTATTCTTAAATCTTTAATTTATTTTGTGGTTTTGTCCAAATTTTTTGACGGCGCCAAATTCAAAATGTGGAACAGGGTCGGATTTAAAACAAAGTGGTGAATCAATAATTCATTTATTTGCTAAATAAATCGGCTAAAATTAGAATGTGCAAGAAGGCACTCACTTATAAACACACTAAAAGCTACCACAGTACCAAAAAACCACAATAAAAAACCAATTCGTATTTCATTCAATCCAAGCGGTTTTACTGAAAAATTCGAACTTTTGCTCAAACGTTTCTTAATTTTGTGCGCTATTCTCCCGTACTGGCACTCAATAAACCCCGCTGATCGTAATCTGAACAAAATTTCGTTGATTTGGGGTAGAATTGGGTACCCCCTCACTGAAAATACGTGAATTTGAAGCGGAAAAATCTGAGATTTGATCATAAACGTGAGTGGTTGTCCGGTACCATCAAAAAGTACTTCCTCCACTTCGTACCGTCTTTGCGTAATTATAGAGATGGTATCTTGGGACAGTGCGGTTTGTTTTATACATTCAACTTGGTTGAGACACGCGTTGTAGTTTCTTGCTATGTAAATTTCATCAAAATCGAAAGAATGGTTGTAAAGAGACGCCGCGAAAGGAGTAATTTTTAGAGACATATTTGAAGCAACAATTTCAGCAAGAGTTTCAATCTGATGTTGGTGCGTTTCTTTTAAAACCACATTCATTAATTTCGTCTTAAATTTTGTTGAGATAATTAAAGAGGCAAGAGACCAAGCAAGAAAAAGACTCCTGTACGTCGGTACCACTTTTAATGGGCACTGTAACATAATTTGATAAAATAGAAATAAAGAGTGTGAAAACGACTCGTTGTATAAAACGCGACAAAGACTAATTGTTAAGACTATGAAAAACAGAAGGAGAATGAGAAAGTTTTCACTGAAAATCACACTCAATCGTTTCCAGAAAGGAACGACTTTAGCTCGCGGTACCAACCAGTACACTGCGTCTTCCATGTGAGTAAAAGTCATATCAAAATCCAAATGTTCTTCTTTTTTTGTGAAGAAGCTACCAAGGACGATGTCACCTTTTCGCTCCTGAAGATCTCTCCAGATCTTGTTGTAAGATCCATTCACTTTATCACCCCAAAAAATTGATTTGTTGTAAATTGTGTAATTGGGGACGAACTGTAATCTCTGGATGACGATATCAAAGATTTCGAGTTCTATCCCTCTATCTGTTTGACAATAAGGACAAGATGAATAAGGCGGATAGATCTTATTCAGAATCCTCATAGTTGTGTTCCTCCACAGTTTAGGTAAAAAGTACCCACTTGAAATATTAACGAGATGATCTATGGTACCGTTTTCACAAGTTGTCAGAAGAAAAAAAGAAGTTTCTGGATTGTCAACACTTTCTTTGGAATACGGTTTGTACCCGTAGATCATTTGAGTAAATTGACTTTGTGTTTGAATGACGATTAGTTTGGCTATGTGGTACTTAGCAGCAGCGAAGAATAGAGACGACTCTACTTCATTTGTAATGATGAAAAAATTCCCTTTTGGATCAATATGAGGATTATTGAGTAACTCCTCCAGTTGGTAAATAAAATCAACAATATTGAAGTTGTTGATGTAAATTATACATAAATTAGTCTTCTCAAATCTGAACCAAGAAGTGCGTTGTTTGAAGGAGTTGCTTCTAATCACTGGATCTTTTAGTTGGAGGTTTAAATTAATTGTATAAATTATTTTTGTATTTTTGACTTCATCAATTAGTTTCTCCAAACACAGGGTGAGATAATTAGTTTCTTGCACGTTTTTTAAAATTAAATTGTTTGATGCACAGAAACTGAAGAAAGTGCACCACAAAAGAAACAGCATTGAAGCTCTAGTTGTTGGAAAACTGAGAGTATGGAGGTGAAATAATTATATTATTCGATTTATAGCTTAATTTTATTAATATGAATGATTGGTATTATTGTGTCGTGTCAATCAAAATGAGCAATTTGTTTAAGTAAGTTTGTTTGTCTGTTTCGTTGTATTTATTGCAATAATTACTTGTTTCGTTATATCTATGCTAGTTTGAATTCTTTATTTATTTACGAAGAATCAGAGGAATGGTGGAGAATAAAACCATTCGAAAAGTATTAGATTTTTATTTTATTCTAACTAAAAATACGTATTTATTTTGCTTCACAATGATTGGATACGTCTTGGGGCTTTAATCTCAAACACAAACACTCCCAGCGACAAGAAAACCCCAAAAACCCAAAACCAAAAACAAATTCGAATTTCTTTCAAACTGAGGACTTTAATCGAAAAACTCGTCCTTTGACTCAAGCGTTTGTTAATGTTATACGCCACGTTCTTGTACTCGTGGTCTACAAAACCAGCTGATTTAAGTCTAAACAGATTTTCACTAATTTGAGGTAACATTGGGTACCCTTTTACTGAAAAAATATGCATATCCATAGGAAAAATTACATCTTTACACCTAAATGTTATTGGATCTCCAGAAGCATCGAAGAGAACTTCATCCACTTCGTATCTTCTTTGCGTAACCACAGAAGCTGCATCTCTTGAAATTGCAGTGCGAGTTGCACATTCAACTAGATTGTAGCATGGCTCGTAATTTCGTACTTTTTCTTGTATGTTGAGATCTGTAGAGTGATTGTACAAAGACGCTATAAATGTTGGAGTTTTTAGAAGTAATTCTGAGGAAACTATTTCTTGGAAACTATCAATTTGGTGTTCGTACGTGTCTTTGGAGAGGACTTCCATTAATTTGCTCTTGAAAACCGTTGATATAATTACTGTGGTTAAACTCCAAGTGATGAAGATAATTTTGTACTTTGGTACCTTTGTTAATGAGTATTGTAATAGAATTTGATAAAATAGAAATAAAGATGGCAAAATGAATTCTCCATACAGAACGCGGCAACAGATAATTGTCAAAAGTGTGAATAGGAGAATGAAGATGTAAGTTTCTTTACTAAAAATCAAACCGAAACGTTTCCAAAATGATTCAAGTCGTGCTTTGGGTACTATCCAATAAAGGGCATCCTCTACAAAAGTGCAAGTCATATCAAAATCAATATGTTCTTCAAATTTTGTGTGAAAAGCACCCAGACCCAAGTCTCCTTTCCGATCATGAAGATCTTTTAAGATATTGTCGTACGATCCGTTCCTTTTATCA
This sequence comes from Gnatocerus cornutus, assembly GCA_029298725.1. Taxonomy (NCBI): domain Eukaryota; kingdom Metazoa; phylum Arthropoda; class Insecta; order Coleoptera; family Tenebrionidae; genus Gnatocerus; species Gnatocerus cornutus. Next base: position 16,443,517 of record CM055515.1, read on the forward strand.
CCCCAAAAAACCGTTTTTTCGTATTCTTTATAACTGGGAATAAATTCCAACTTTTTGACCACAATATCAAAAACGATGATTTCTATCCCTCGATCTGTTTGACAGTGAGAACATATGGAATATGGAGGATACATTTTTGTCAAAATTGTGACAGTGGTGTTCCTCCAGGTCGTGGGCAAAACAGACAAACTGGAAAAATTAATCGGTCGCTCCAGTGTACCATTTGTGCATGTTGTTAGGAGAAAGAAAGAAGTTTCAGGATTGTCAACACTTTCTTGGGAGTGAGGTCTGTACCCATAGATCATTTGAGTAAACTTCTTTTGTGTCTCAATGACGATAAGTTTGGTCAAGTAGAATTTGGCAGTAATTAAAAAAAGTGAAGACTTTACTTCGCGTGTTATAATGAAGAAAGCTGCTCTTGGATCAATATTCGGATTTTTGAGTAAAATTTTCAACTTTGATGTTAATTTTGTAAGATTGATATCACGGATGTCAATGATACATAAATCACTTCTGTTGACTTCAAACCAAACTGTACCTCCTTTAAAGAAGTTGATTCTGACCACAGGATTCTTCATTTGAAGATTTAAATTGATTGCGTAGATCACTCGAGACTTTTCAAGCTCGTTTACCAAGTTTTCTAAACACTGAATTAAGGAGTTAGTTTTATCTTTTATGTTGTTTAAAAGTAAATTATTGCCATTTGAAAAACTCAGAAACATGGACCATAGTAAAAATTGTACGACAATGTGTAAAAACATGATGCAAAGAACTACAAATTCGAGAACAGTTTTGCTTTCGATAGATAAAAGATTAAATAATATAGATTAGTGACATGATAACTTGGCCATTATTTTTTTATGAAAATGGACGATGTTATATCGCGGTATTTAACTACTAATTTATTTAGATCTTCGTTTAGGCTGAAAAGCTTTCGGACATTTAAAAATGGAAAAATGCTTTTGAGCGAAGTACTAAATTACTGCGTACATATAAACCAAGGCAAAAAATGATCTCTTGTAATGCTTAAATTATTTTTTTTACCGATGAGTAAAGATGGGAGATATATTTTGTCATTAATATAAGCAAAAAACTCACAAAATCGTTAAAATTTAATTTGATAGTAGGTATAACAAAATATAGTTAGAAATAGAATTTTAAATTACATATACCAATTTCACTCAGGAAAACACAAAACACAAAAATCAACAGGCGCTAAAAAAATGTATAAAAAAATTAGAAAGTTTGGGAGAAAAACAAACAGAATTTAGAAAATTAAACAACAAAATTTAAAACTTGAAAATCAGCGTCTGCCACACTGAAAAGAACACTTTAAGAAACTTAAGGACAAGTAAGAAAACCATTTCAAAAGTACATATCACATATTTATTTTGTTTAACTACAAAAGTGAATTTAACTGCTTCACTTAATCATTTTATCTTTTAACAATAAGCTCAAACACAAAAACTACGAGCGACAAGAAAACCCCAAAGAACCAAAACCAAAAACATATTCGAATTTCTTTCAAACTGAGGATTTTCGTCGAAAAACTTGCCCGTTGACTCAAACGTCTGTTAATCTTGTAGGCCACATTCTTGTACTCGTGGTCAATAAAACCAGCGGTTTTAAGTCTAAAGAGAACTTCACTAATTTGAGGTAAAATTGGGTACCCTCTTACTGAAAAAATATGAATATGAAAGGGAAAAATGACATCTTTACACCTAAATGTGAGAGGATTTTCAGACTCATCGATGAGAACTTCCTCCATTTCGTATCTTCTTTGCGTAACCACAGAAGCTGCATCTCGGGAAATTGCAGTACGTCTTGCACATTCAACGGGATTGTAGCATGGCTCGTAATTTTGTATCTTTTCTTGTTCATCAAGATCTGTTGTGTCGTTGTATAAAGACGCTATAAATGGTGGAATTTTTAGAACCAAATTTGAGGAAACTATTTCTCGGAAACTATCAATTTGGTGTTCATACGTGTTTTTAGAGAGAACTTCCATCAATTTACTTTTGAATACCGTTGATATAATTACAATGGCTAAACTCCAAGTAATGAAAATAGTTTTGTACTTTGGTACTTTGTTTAACGGGTATTGTAATAAAATCTGATAAAATAGAAATACAGATGGCAAAATAAATTCTCCGTGCAGAACGCGGCAACAGATTATTGTCAAAAGTGCGAATATCAGAATGAAAATGTAAGTTTCTTTAGTAAAAATCAAACTGAAACGCTTCCAATATGATTCAAGTCGTGCTTTTGGTACTATCCAATAGAGAGCATCCTCCAAAAACGTGCAAGTCATATCAAAATCAATATGTTCTTCAAATTTCGTGTGAAAAGCACCAAGACCCAAGTCTCCTTTCCGATCGTAAAGATCTTTCAAGACGTTGTTGTACGATCCGTTTATTTTATCGCCCCAAAAAACTGTTCTTTCGTATTCTCTATAATTCGGAACGAATTTCAATTTTTTGACGACGATATCAAAAATGTTGATTTCTATTCCTCGGTCTGTTTGACAGAAAGAACATATGGAATATGGAGGATATATCATTGTCAAGATCTGCACAGTGGAGTTTTTCCAGGTCTTTGGCATAACAGACAATTTGGAAAAATTAATCGGCTGCTCCAACATACCGTTTCTGCATGTTGTTAAAAGAAAGAAAGAAGTATCTGGATTGTCAACACTTTCTTGGGAGAACGGTTTGTACCCGTAAATCATTTGAGTAAACTGATTTCGTGTCTGAATGACAATAATTTTGACCAAGTAGAACTTGGCGGTAATAGAAAAAATAGAAGAGTTTACTTCACTTGTTATAATGAAGAAAGTTGCTCTTGGGTTAATATTCGGGTTTTTAAGTAAAATCTCCAACTCTGACGTAAATTCTAGAAGGTTGAGATCACCGGTGTCAATGACACATAAATCACTTCTGTTGACTTCAAACCAAACAGTAACTCCTTTGAAGAAGTTGATTCTAACCACAGGATTCTTCATTTGGAGATTTAAATTGATTGCGTAGATCACTCGAGGATTTTCAAGCTCGTTTATCAAGTTTTCCAAACATGGCGTTAAGGAGTCAGTTTCATCTTTTATCGCGTTTAAAGCTTCAGACAAATCCAACACAACAAAGTATACTAAAAATAGTAGTGGGTACATGAAGAATTAAATTTGCGTCAGTTTTAGCATGAGAATATTAATAAAATGTATCAGCAGTGTCATGTCAAAAAACTATTTATTTCATGGTAATACATAATTATAGTAAAATGATGTAATTTATTTAAGTAAATATGCTTGTATCTATGGCAAGTTAAATACATTGACGGGCGGCAATAACTGGCACATTTTTTTGTGATTGAAGAGCGGGCCGAAAACTAATCTACTAAACTACTAATAGGAGGTCATTAGAACTACTAGTACTTTGCGAGTATGTAATTAATTAAAAGTATCAATACATTTAAAAGAAAAAGAAAATTGATAACTACACTAAAACTCCTAAGACACGAAATTTTAGCTTCCAGACTAACGTAATTTTCCTTTACTTTAAACTCAATTTCTTGTTTAAGAGTATGCAAGATTTTCAATTTCAGAATTTTAACTTTTTATTTTATTGGTTCATTTAATAATAACTGAGTACGATTTAACACTTTAACTTTAAGAATAAGCTCGAACACAAATACACCGAATGACAAGACAACCCCAATGAACCAAACCCCAAAGCATATCCGCATTTCTTTCAAACTGAGAACTTTAATCGAAAAACTCGTTCTTTGACTCAAACGCTTATTAATGTTGTACGCCACGTTTTTGTACTCGTGGTCCACGAAACCCGCTGATTTCAGTCTAAACAGAACTTCACTAATTTGAGGTAAAATTGGGTAGCCCCTTACTGAAAAAATATGAATGTCGAAAGGGAAAATAACATCTTTACACCTAAATGTTATTGGATCTCCAGAAGCATCGAAGATCACTTCTTCCACTTCGTACCTTCTTTGCGTAACTACTGAAGCTGCATCTCGGGAAATTGCAGTGCGAGTTGCACATTCAACTAGATTGTAACATGGCTCATGATTTCGTACCTTTTCTTGTATGGCAGGATCTGTAGTGTACTTGTATAAAGACGTTATAAATGGTGGAATTTTTAGAACTAAATCCGAAGACACTATTTCCTGGAAGCTATCAATTTGATGTTCGTACGTGTCTTTGGAGAGAATTTCCATTAATTTGCTCTTGAAAACCGTTGAGATAATTAGAGTGGCGACACTCCAAGTAATGAAAATAATTTTGTACTTCGGTACTTTGGTCAATGAGTATTGTAATAAAATCTGATAAAATAGAAACAAAGATTGCAAAATGAATTCTCCGTACAAAGCGCGGCAACAAATAATTGTCAATAGCGTGAAAATCAGAATGAAAAAGAAAGTTTCTTTACTAAAAATCAAACTAAAACGCTTCCAGAATGATTCAGGTCGTGCTTTGGGTACAATCCAATACAGCGCATCTTCCAAAAACGTACAAGTCATATCAAAATCAATATGTTCTTCAAGTTTCATGTGAAACGCTCCAAGACCTAAATCTCCTTTCCTATCGTAAAGATCTTTTAAGATATTAGTATAAGATCCGTTCATTTTATCACCCCAAGAAACTTTTCTTTCGTATTGTCTATAATTGGGTACAAATTTCAACTTTTTGACGACGATATCGAAAATGTTGATTTCAATTCCTCGATAATTTTGGCAGGAAATACATATTGAATACGGAGGATATATCATTGTTAAGATCTGCACGGTGGTGTTCCTCCAGGTCTTGGGCAAAACAGACAAACTAGAAAAATTAATCGGTTGCTCTAACGTACCATTTGTGCAAGTTGTTAGAAGAAAAAAGGAAATTTCAGGAGTGTCAACACTTTCTTGAGAGTACGGCATGTACCCATAGATCATTTGAGTAAACTGATTTTGTCTCTCAATAACGATAAGTTTGGTCAAGTAAAATTTGGCAGTAATCGAAAAAAGCGCAGAAGTTACTTCGCGTGTGATGATGAAAAAAGTTGCTCTTGGATCAATATTCGGGTTTTTGAGTAAAATCTCTAATTCTGATGTAAATCCTGTAAGATTGAGACCACTGATGTCAATAATACACAAATCACTTTTGTTGAGTTCAAACCAAACTGCACCACTTTTCAAGAAGTTGATTCTAACCACAGGTTTCTTCATTCGGAGATTTAAATTGATGGTGATCGCTCGAGGATTGTTAAGTTCATTTATCAAGTTTTCTAAACAAGGAGTTAAAGATGTTGTTTCATCTTCTATTTTGGTGAAAGTTTCAGAAGAATTCAACATAATGGAGTATACAAAAAATTGTAAACCACTTTTACATGGATGCATGGAGAATTAGATTCACCACGTCTTCAATATGTAATTCTAATTCCAGGATTGTTTAGAGTAATACAATTGTCCATAAAACATATCATATCATATCATGTCATGTTGAAATCACTTTTTTTTCATGTTAATGCACAATTACAATAAAATGATGTAATTTATTTAAGTAAATAATTATGCTTGGCTTGTATCCATGTGCAGGTTAAATAACAACAAATAAAAAAATTACACAATGGTGCAAGGAACTACAACTTAGGAAACAATTCCTTTTCCTTTTGATAAATGGAAGATAAATATATAGATTAATGTTACGACAATTTGACCATTATTTTTTTTTGAAAATAGACAGTGTTATATCGTTGTATTTAAACTAACTAGTTGATCTTCATTATAGCTAAAAAGCTTCCGGATATTGGAAAATGGAAGAACGCTTTTGAGAAGAGGGATAATTTATTACCATATTTACCAAATTGCTGTGTATATCTCGGACAAAAAAAATCTAATGTAATACGTACATTATTTTTTTAATGATCCGTTGAGATCCGAGATAATATGTTGTCATTAAAATGAGTAGAAAACTTCGAAAATCAATAAAGCTTAATTTGCTAGTAAAAAAACAGGACTATGTTAGGATACAGTTTTAAATAATACCAATCTCAGTTAGGAAAACATAAAACTAAAACTAAAAAAAAAATTAAGAAAACCTAAAGATTATCTAAAAAAACCAATTAACCTTAATGCGTCTCTGCCAACTCCAGGGACGTATTTTGACACCGGCTCCAGACTGGCTCGTGCTATTGAATTCTGAAATTCGCCTCGTTCAGTACAAATACAAGCTTACTACTGTCCACATTCATCAGATCAGGTCTCAATCCAACTTTAAATAAAAATGGGACAAAACAGATCACAAAGGTAAATCGTTTCCATCAAACGCATTAAATGACGTTGTTTTTAGTGCTGCTGTACAAATGGAAATGACCGATGTGAGTAATGGAATTCAACTTATTTTTTAGATGGTAATTTTAGTATCAGACAGTCTTTTTAAACCGTGAATCAACAATATTTTATCATGAGTTTTTCTATTTACCATTCGAGGAATGTTTTTATCAACACTGTTTTATTTTTCAACGGAATTTGCGTCATTTTCGTCCTTTTAAAGCGAGAAATATGTCTAGACCGCTCATTTCCACCAGTGAAACTTGCCTTGAAAATGAATTACCTTTTATTACCACTACTTTGCTTCATAATTGGTGCAGCGGCACAATCTCGCATCGTTTGTCCTAAAAATGCCTGTGAAGGACCTATCAATTGCCCCTTAATCCCAGAATGTAATGGTCCTAACGTTAAATTAGGACCAGGTGGGTACTGCGGTTGTTGCCAACAATGCATTACCATTCTTCGTAAGTTTTCTCTTATTTTTTTCTCGTATTTAACATTTAAATTTTAGAAGAGGGTCAAAATTGTACTTGGCCCATCCGGGGGCCTAGCCCACCCCCAATACAGTGCGATAAGGATCTAGCTTGTTTAAATGGTACCTGCGAGGTTCCTCCAAAGAACTGCGACTAAATAAACATGTTATGATTTGTATTTTATTAAATAAAAATCTCGTGCTGCTGAACAATTTAATTTTCTTCATTTTTTTTAGACCTCTTCATTGTCCGATGAGGAACTGATAACTGATCTTCTCGCAATTGATGAATACCGCAATCGAGAGAGAAAAGTAATTAATGAACAACCATGCAGCTCTCGTGAAGAGTGGACTTATTATTTCGATGATAATGTAACTTTAGTGGAGTTGCTGGATAATTCAGAAACATATTGCAATTGTGATTCTGTTTGTTGCGATATTTATGGCTTGAACTGTGAGGATTATTGCGTTTGTAACAGTCCAATTATGATTTCTCTTTTTAAGCATTGTGATGCGGAAAATATAGGACAGTTATATTCGTACCAATTCTTACAAGATTAATAAAGACAAAAATGGGAGTGTCTTTTAATTAGTTTTAAGTGTGATAATTTTTTTGTTGGAAGTTTCACTCTTTTCTTTATTTTTATATTAACAAAGTAAGGTATATACCGTAGACTCTCGATAATTTGAATCGCCATAATTTGAATTTCTCGATAATTTGCAGTATTTTCCCGGTCTTCTCTCAATTTCTCTCGATAAATTGAAAAATTTCAATGTATTTTGATTCTGGTCCAACACTTTATAATTTGAATTTTTCCTCCCGAACTCTCGTTAATTTAAAGTCTCTTGCGTGACTAGAAACACAGAAAACTTCTGAACAAGCCATTCTTCAAAATTTCATTGCAGCTTTAAATCAGATCTTTTTACTCTTTTAATATTCGATATTTTTTCTTCAAAGTGAAGTTAGTGGGTTTTACTCTCTCTTCTCTGATTGGTTTGTTTATTTTGACTATTGTCCGTTTGCCTTTAAATTCTCGTTTATTTGAATTACACTATATTTTGAACTCTCGATAATATGAACTTTTTGCGAAGTCCCTTGAATTTCAAATTATCGAGAGTCTACTGTACGTCATTATTCCTAGAGGGAATTTACCGAGGTATAAAGAAGCAATTTAACAAATCTGCAGGATTTGAACGGGATAAGTTAGATACCTGTAATGGATACATGTCAATTTTGATTCATAGATGGCTCCACATTGATCTTCATAAAAAACATTAAGTACCTGCTAATCTACACTAAAAATTACAAGAATCAAGTTTATGTTTCTTCAATTTGGTGACAATTTGATATTCTACAGGAATTGCAGAAGTTTAAAAAAAATAGCACTGTGTAACTCGCTCTGCTGAACGACCAATCATAGAGCCCCATTTTAAATTTGGCGCTTATAAAAAATCCTCTGCAGGAAAAATAAAGTTTATATTCTTTTACATTTTTCGGCAGATAAATAAAATTGCAACTGCAGTTAAAAAACTTTATTATGTATATGTATGGAAAAATTATAAAAAACGTACTCTTCGTCGGAGTTTTTATAATTAGTGTAGAAAGAAACTATAAAAGGGTGAGTCAAAACAGTTAATTTTGAGTTGATCATGTCGTGGAGAGTCTCAATTTGATAGTCAAAACTCATCTTCGACGTTATAATTCTATCAGAATTTGATAGAGTATCGTTGTAGAGGACGATAATGCCTTTTGAAACAGAATGCGACAAACGCATATCAAAATCGACGTGTTCTTCCTTTTTTGTGTGGAACGACCCAATGACCATGTCACCTTTTCTATTATGAAGATCGCCCATGATGTTGGTGTAGCTCCCATCCGTTTTTTCACCCCATAAAACGTGTTTGTCTTCTCTAGTATAATTGGGGAAGAATTCCAATTTCTCGATGACCATATCAAAAATTTCGATTTCAATTCCACGGTTGGTTTGACATCGAGGACAGTTAATGTAAGGAGGACAAACATTGTTCAACACTGATAGGGTGGTATTCCTCTACTTCTTCGGCACGGTGCCGGGAAAATTGATAATACCAAACAACCTTTCCTTAGTACAGTTAGTCAAAATAAAGAACCTTCCCTGCACGTCGTTATTTTGTACCAAAATTACGAGTAATTTGGTCAAGTAGTATTGAGCAGCTATGAGAAATAACGATAAAGTCGCATTACCTGTAATTATCAAAAAAACTGCCCTTGGATTGATATTAGGGTTTGCGAGTAAATTGGTCAGATGCAGATTTAAATCATTTGAATCTAATATAACCAAATCGCTTTTTTCTACTTTAAACCAAATTTGACTAAGTGAATCGTTAATTCGAATTACCGGATGCTGAATTAGTAAGTCTGAATTGACTAAGTAAATTGAAGAACTTTTAAGATTATCAATTATGTGGTCAATGCATGAAGTTAAGTGGTCAGTTTTTAAAAAGTCGCAGTTACTGAGCAAACTCAACCAAAATACCAAAAACATATTTTGGACAAAAATTTTGTCACTTTTTTAAACAGGGCGGAAGGTGAACTCATTCGTCACAATTTGTTTGTGTAAAAGGTTTTATTCCAGAAATGCATTTATCAAATTGTATGTTATTAGTGTTGATCTTACCTTCCACTAAAACAATTTCGTTTAAAAGTTTTTTTGGAATATTCAAAAAAGTAAGAGAGGTAAGAAAAGTAGTACACATCGAATTAGAAATGAAAACTTTCAACTGAAATAAAAAAAACTTTACTACTAAAGACTATAATTACTGGTTAACATTTATTTAGAACTTCGAGGTGCAAATATCCACAACACCAACCTACTTTGGCTAATACAATTATTTTCCTTTACAATAAGTACTGCAACCTAAACAACATTCAAAGAAAAAAATGACCACCGACACCAGAACCCCACAAAACCAAAGAAAAAACGACACCCTCAGTGCCTTCAAATTGAGAATTTGAACTGAGAAACTCTTCTTTCTACTCAGTCGTCTTTTGATATTGTAAGCTACCTTATCATACTGATTCTGAATGAATCCAGCGGATCTAATTCTAAACAAAATATCGTTAATTTGTGGTAAAATCGGATATCCTCTTACAAAAAACAGATGAATTTGAATGGGAAAAATTGGAGTTTGAAAAATATGCAAAACTGGCCCCCCTTTAACGTCTAGAAAAGTTTCATTAAATTCGTATACTCTATTAAAACTGACTGTAGCAACATCTTGTCTGATCGCAGCTCTTTCAACACAAAGAAAATGATCGTAACAACGCTCGAATTTATGAAAAACGAACTCTTCGTCAGAGTTTTTGTAATCCCTATAGAAAGAAGCAATGAAAGGGTCGATTAGAACAGTCAATTTTGCGTTGACAATGTCGTTGAGAGTCTCAATTTGATTGTCAAAACTCATTTTCGACGTTATATCAGTCAGTTTGCTCTTGAAGACTGTCGATATGATCAAGGAAGCAAAAGTGAATGTGATAAAAATCGTTCGAAATTGAGGAAGTTTTCTTAGAGGAGATTCTAAGAGAATTTGGTACAGCATTCCTGACGAGTATGATAACGACGCTTGATATAAAACGCGACAGGTACAGACTATTAGAACACTGGAGATAAAAATCAGGAAGTAGATCTCGGTCGCAAAAATCTTAGTGAAACGCTTCCAGATGGGTAAGACCTGTGCTCGCGGTACTAACCAATATACCCCATCTTCCATGTAAGCAAATGTCATATCAAAATCAACGTGTTCTTCGGTTTTCGTGTGAAACGACCCAATGACCATATCTCCTTTTCTGTTCTGGAGATCGCCCATCAAATTATTATACCTCCCATTGAATTTATCCCCCCACAGGACAAATCCACCGTTTCTTGTATAATCAGGGATGAATTCCAACTTCTCAATGACCATATCAAAAATTTCGATTTCAATTCCACGGTCGGATTTACACCGAGGACAGATCGCGTACGGTGGAGAGACATTATTCAACACTGCTATTGTTGTATTTCTCCACTTCTTCGGCAAGGAATTGGTAAGATTAAAACTACCAGACAACTTCCCTTTGGTACAGTTAGTAAGAATAAAGAAATTCCCGTTGGGATTGTTCACACTTTCCTCAGAATATGGCGTGTAGCTGTGGACTAACTGCACGTCCTCATTTTGCACGGAAATTACAAGTAATTTCGTCAAGTAGTATTTAGCACCTGTGAGAAATAACGAAGAGCTCACATTACGTGTTATTATCAAAAACACTCCCCTTAGATTGATATTAGGGTTTAAAAGTAAGTTGGTCAGATGTACACTTAAATTTTCGGAATCCAGGATAACCAAATCGCTTTTTTCGAGTTTGAACCAAATCTGAGTAATTGAATCGTTTAATCGAATTATCGGATGTTGAATTACTAAATCTGAATTGATTAAATAAATTGAGGTACTCTTGAGATTATCTATTATGTGGTCTATGCATGAAGTTAAATAGTCGGTTTTCGAAAATTCGCAACGACTGAGCAAACTTAACCAAAATATCAAATACATGCTACTGAAATTTTGTCATTTGTCTTAAATAGGGCGGAAGGAGAAGTCATTCGTCATAATTTGATTGCTAAAAGGTGTTATTGTAGAAATGCATTTATAAAATTGTATGGTATCATCGGTATTGATCTTACCTTTAAATAATTTTACTTGAAGGTTTTCTTCTTCAACAAAAAAACTAATCTTTATATTGTCCCGTCCACAATATGATATTTTAATTGGCCGTTTTTCTACGGTAAAATAGCCTTTCAAGAAAAATATAAATAAAGATTCTGTAACATCCGAGCTGCGTCTTCTTTTTCTTTGTTCATCTTTATTTTTGTTTCTTTTTTTATTGATTCTGCACCCCTTTTTCAGTACAATATTTATACTTGTGTTTAGGTAGAAAAAAACTGTCCAATAAAGTCTTTATACAATTATTTGTTGTTATTTAACTTGAACATAATACCTACAAACAAATTTACTTAAATAAATTACTTCGTTTTATTATAATTGTGCATTTATCATTAAAAAAATAACTTTATTTTAACATGAAACTGCTGACTACTTTATTCATATTTTTATCACTCCAAATAATCCTAAAGTTAAAATTGTTAAAGACCTTCCTAAATCGAATTAACTCTCCATGAGTCCATACAGGGGCGGCTTCCAATTTTTGATGTGCTCCATTGTCTTGAATTTCTCCGAAACTTTTAAGAATATAAAACATGAAACTAATTACTTAACGATGTGTGTGGATAATCTCATAAATGAGCTTGATAATCCTCGAGTGATCTACATGATAAATTTCAATCTCCATATAAAAAATCCCGGAGTCAGAATCAACTGGAAAGAACGTATAGTTTGGTTCGAAGTTGATAGAACCGATTTGTGTATTATTTATATCGACAAGTTTAACTTTGCGGAATTTACATCGCAATTGGAGAGTTTACTCAACAATCCCAATATTAATCCACGAGCAACTTTCTTCATTATAACAAGCGAAGTAAATTCTTCCCTGTTTCTGGCAACCGGCAAATTCTACATAACTAAACTCATCGTCATTGTAATACAAAATCAGTTCTCTCAAATGATGTATGGGTACCGACCGTACTTCCAAGAAAGTGTTGATGATCCAGACACTTCTTTCTTCCTTCTATCAACTTGTACGAACGGTACGATGGAGCGATCTATTAATTTTTCCAGTTTCAATGTCCTCCCGAAGACCTGGAGGAACACAACTGTTAATATTTTAGCCAAGATGTACCCCCCGTATTCAATCTGTGTCCATTGTAAAAGAGACCGAGGGATAGAACTCGATATTTTTGATATCGTCATCGAAAAATTGAAATTAACCCCCCGTTATAAAATATACAACAGAACTGTCTTTTGGGGAGGTAAAATAAACGGATCGTACATTCTAATTTGGGAGGACTTTCAAAATCGAAAAGGAGAATTAGTTGTTGGTGCTTTTCATTCAAAATTAGAAGAACACGTTGATTTTGATATGACTTTCACACATATGGAGGATGCTATTTATTGGTTAGTACCGAAAGCGAAATTGGAACCAATCTGGAAACGTTTCGGTTTGATTTTTACCAAAGAAACGTACACAGTTATAGTGATATCCATAGTTTTGACAGTTCTTTCGTACCGTATTCTATATAAAGAGAGTATTTCAATTTCTGTACTCGTGTTTTATCAAGTTTTGCTACAGTACCCGTTGAGCAGAGTACCACAGTATAAAATTATTTTCGTGTTTTGGACTTTGGCATCTTTAATTCTATCAACGGTATTTAAAAGTAAATTGATGGTACTTCTCTCCAAAGTAACTTACGAGCATCAAATTGATAGTTTCCAAGAAATAGTTTCGTCGAAGTTGAACATACAAATACCTCTATTTGTACAAACTTTATACAATCAATCCTCTGATTCTAACGGACGAATCTTTACCACTTGTGACGATCAAGTTCGATGTGTTAGTCGTACTGCAATTTCACAAGATACAGCGTCTGTGGTTACACAGAGACGATTTGAAGTGGAGGAAGTACTCTTCGATGCTTTGGGAGAACCATTGGCGTTTATGATTAACGAGCCCATTTTTCCAGTTTTAATACACATATTCTCTCTGAAAGGATATCCAGTTTTACCCCAAATCGATAATATTTTGTTTAGGATCAGATCAGCTGGATTTATTGAATATCAGTATAGAAACGTGGCACACAAGATCAAGAAACGTTTGAGTAGAAAAAACAATTTTTCGTTGAAAGTGCTCGGTTTGAAGGAGATGCAAATATGTTTCTGGTTTTGGATTTTTGGCGTTTTACTGGCTTTGGCGGTGTTTGTAATTGAGCTAAGAGTGGACTAGTTGGAAATGAAAATAAATTCCTTTTTTACATTTACGTGTTTTTTTGTCCACATTGTTTATTGGTATTTCCATATAATGTACAATATACTTAAACAGAACAAGTAATAATTCGGATTTAATTGCCCAATTTTCGGTAACAAAAAAAATATTCAGATTATTATAATGCTAATAACTATGGCCCATTATTTTGTTTGTGACACTACTGGAAATGTATCCACTCAGTAGAGCCACCCATTTTTTATCGTTGTGCCTGTGCATCCAATTAAAATCCTCTCAAGCTAATAATTCAATTGTAAAAAATATAAAACCTGAAACTAACTATTTAACGTTGTGTTTAGACAATCTAATTAAAGAACTCGAAAATGCACGAGTTGTTTACGCAATTAATTTGAATCTTCCTTTGACGACTCCAGTGATTCGGAATAATTGTACAAAAGAAAATACCACTTGGTTTGAACTTGATAGAAGCGATTTATGTATTATGAATATCCACAGTTTCAACATGAGCGAATTTATGTCGCAATTGGAGAGTTTGCTCGACAATCCTAATATAAGTCCCAGCGGATTTTTTTTTATTATAACCAAAGAAATAAGTTCTTCTTTATTTCAAGCTGCAGCCATGTATTACATTGCTAAACTCGTCGTTATTCAAACAAAGTCTCAGTTTACTCAAAAACTCTACAGCTACAAGCCGTACTCCCAAGAAAGTGTTAACGATCCAGAAACTTCGTTTTTTCTTCTAGCGACTTGTACAAACGGTACGATGGTACCACCCATAAATTTGTCGGCTCTCTACGATTTACCGAAGACATGGAGGAACACTACTCTAAATATTTTGGCCAAGGCGTATCCTCCGTATTCAACTTGTGTCCATTGTGAAACAGATCGGGGAATCGAGCTCGAAATTTTTGATATCCTCATCCAAAAGTTGCAGTTTTGTCCCAATTATATAGAGTACCCTAAAACGGTCTATTGGGGTGATAAAATAAACGGAACTTACACCAACGCATGGGGTGATCTTCAAAATCGAAAAGGACACTTGACCATTGGTGCTTTTCATCCAAGAATCGAAGAACACGTCGATTTTGATATGACCTTTGCGTTTATGGAGGATGCTATTTATTGGCTCATACCAAAAGCGAAATTGGAATCCTTCTGGAAACGTTTTGGTTTGATCTTCACCAAAGAAACCTACTTCTATATTTTAATATCGACAATACTAACAATCATCGCTTGTCGTGTTTTGTACAAAGAGTTTATTCCACTGTCTTTACTCCTGTTTTATCAAGTTTTACTACAATGCTCGTTGAGGAAGGAACCAAGGTACAAAATTATCTTCGTGTTTTGGAGTTTTGCGTCTTTAATCCTATCAACGGTCTTTACAAGCAAATTAATGAATGTCCTCTCCAAAGAAACGTACGAACATCAGATTTCCACGTACCAAGAAATAGTGTCGTCGCGTTTACTCATACAGATTCCACTCTTTGTTGCGTATCTCTACAACCACTCTTCAGATCCTGCCGAACAATATATCTCCACAAACTACGACGCTTGTTCCAATCAAGTTCAATGTGTGAAGCGCACTGTAATGTCCCAAGATTCTGCGTCTGTAGTTACTCAACGGAGGTTTGAAGTCGACGAGGTACTCTTTGATGCTGCGGGAGAACCGTTGACTTTTCGGGGTAAAGATCCCATTTTTCCCGTACAAATTCACACTTTTTCAGTCAGAGGGTATCCAATCTTACCCCAAATTGATGAAGTTTTGTTTAGAATCAGATCAGCCGGTTTTGTTGAGCTTCAGTATAGAAACGTGGCGTACAATATTAATAAACGTTTGAGCAGAAAAAACATTTTTTCAGTGAAAGTGCTCGGGTTAAGAGAGGTGCAAGTGTGTTTTTGGTTTTGGAGTTTTGGTATTTTACTGTCTCTTGTGGCGTTTATAATTGAATTAGGTGTAATGAAGGTACACCGTAAAGGACTAGAGGATAAATGAATCATTAGTTAAAAGAGATGTTTAAAAATGGAAATAAATTTCCCTTTTGCCGCGATTCCATAAAGATCAGCTTTTTTTAACTTCCTTCGACTTTCTAAACTTTTCGTATTTTTGACAAACATGTTTATGTTCCCCGAGAAAAACAGGGAAATAATTAACGGTTTATTGTACAATTTTTCCTGTTTATACACCATAATTTTATATTGTTATTTTTATGTACACATGTACAAACACACTGTTGTATTTTTAGATTTAATTGTCCAATTTCGTACATAATATTTGTTAAATTATTATTATAATTCCAATAACGTGACTGAAAATGTATCCACATCCTAAAACCACACACTTTTTAACTTTCTGCATCTTACTAAACTTCTCTCGGGCTAATAATTCAATTGTGAAAAACGTCCAACACGAAAATAACTACTTGACGTTGTGTTTAGACAATCTGATTAATGAACTTGAAAGTTCGCGAGTTGTTTACACAGTTAATTTAAATCTTCCCTTGAAAACTCCAGTGATTCGTATTGACCTTACAAAGGGACGTACCATTTGGTTTAAACTTGATAGAAGCAATTTATGTATTCTACATGCCCACAGTTTTAACACTAGCGAATTTGTGTCACAATTGGAGAGGTTGTTCGAAAATCCTAATATTAGTCGCAGAGAATTTTTTTTTATTATAACTAAAGAAGTTAGTTCGTCTCTATTTCTAGCAGCAGCCAAGTACTACATTGCCAAACTCATCGTTATTCAAACAAAGATTCAGTTTACTCAGAAACTCTACAGCTACAAGCCGTACTCTCAAGAAAGTGTTAACAATCCTGAAACTTCGTTTTTTCTTCTAACAACTTGTAACAACGGTACGATGGTACCACCTATAAATTTGTCGTCTTTGTACGATTTACCGAAGACATGGAGGAACACTACCACTAAAATTTTAGCCAAAATGTATCATCCATATTCGTCATGTGTCCACTGTAAAACAGAACGAGGGATAGAAATCAACATTTTTGATATCGTCACCCAAAAATTACAATTTCTCCCGAATTATACAGTCTACAATAAAACCGTTTTTTGGGGGGATAAAATAAATGGATCGTACACCAACGTGTGGGGAGATCTTCAGAATCGAAGGGGAGAAATGACCATTGGTGCTTTCCATCCAAGAATAGAAGAACACGTCGATTTTGATATGACTTTTGCTTCAATGGAAGATGCGATTTATTGGCTTGTTCCCAAAGCGAAGTTAGAATCGTTCTGGAAGCGTTTCGGTTTGATCTTCACCAAAGAAACGTACCTCTTTATTTTAGTATCGACAATTTTAACAATTATCGTTAATCGGATTTTGTACAAAGAAGGTATTCTTATATCTGTCCTTTTGTTTTACCAAATTTTGTTACAATACTCGTTGAAGAAGGTACCGAGGTACAAAATAATCTTCGTTTTTTGGAGCTTCGCGTCTTTAATTCTATCAACGGTTTTTAAGACCAAGTTAATGGATGTCCTCTCTAAAGAAACCTACCAACATCAAATTAATGGTTTCCAAGACATCGCGTCTGCACGTTTATCCCTAGAAATTCCACCATTTGTTGCGTTTTTGTACAACCACTCCTCAGATCCCGCCGAAGTGTACATTTCCGGAAACTACAAAACTTGTTTCAATCAAGTTGGATGTGCGAACCGCACTGTAATTTCTCAAGCTTCAGCGTCTATAGTTACCCAACGGAGGTTTGAAGTCGATGAAGAATTCTTCAATGAGTTGGGAGAACCGTTGGCTTTTAGAACGAAAGATCCTATTTTTCCAGTACAAATACACACTTTTTCGGTTAGAGGGTACCCAATCTTACCCCAAATTGAAGAAGTGTTGTTTAAGATTAGATCAGCGGGTTTTATTGAGCATGAGTACAAAAACGTGGCTCACAATTTTAAAAAACGGTTAAGTAAAAAAAAACAATTTTTTAGTCAAAGTGCTCGGATTGAAAGAAATGCAAGTTTATTTTTGGTTTTGGAGTTTTGGGATCTCAATGTCTTTTGTAACGTTTGTAGTTGAACTGAGTCTAATGCGGGCATACCGCCGAAGAAAATAAATAAATAAATAAATAAATAAAAGTACTTTTGCTGATTTTCACAAACACGCGCAAATGAGAGCTCCTAAACATTCACCACAATCGCAGTCTCCACAGTCACAGTTTCCACAGTCGCAATCACAGTTTCCACAGTCGCAATCGCAATTTCCACAGTCGCAATCGCAGTCACAATTTCCACAGTCGCATCCGAAGTCGCAGTCGGCACAATCACAGTTGCAATCACAACAATTGGAGTCACCACAGCAGCAACAATCGCCAGAATGATGATGATGGTGATGATGAGGCATACAACAAAATATGCAAGTGGTGTCAGACGGGCCGTCACTAATAATGACGGTGTTATTGTTATTTCGCGTTGGTTGTTGAACGATGACGGTTTCGTTGATTTGTCTGTAAGTTTCTTGAGGTTCTTGCTTTTGTTTTTGGGAGTTTTGCTCTGGGGGCAGTGGTAATGGCATCTAGAAAAAAGAGTAATTACTGGATAAACATAAATTGGAGGAATACGTACTGGCATTGGAGGATCAGGGCAAGAACTCGTTGGAAGACTCATGTTAGGCTCTACAGTTTCAACGGAAGAACTCATGATAAGTTACTATTTTTTTCCTACTTCACATTCTGCTTTTGAGGGATTCTGTCGTGACGCGCCAGTGTTGCTGGAATCGCCGATAATTTTGTAACATATTTGGTTTTATCATAAGTACTGATAAAAGAGTTAAGTAATTTCAGGAAATATCGAAGAGATAATAAAATCACTGGAAAAACAAACACGAAGGAAATTGTACTTTTTAGAACTGCTCTTGACTCATCTAGAAAAACAGAAAAAACTGGCACAACTCCTCCCTGAAGAGATGCTTTTACAATTCAACCACCTTTCCCACTCGTGTTAAAACAGCTCATTTTCTCCCTAATCTGCCCAATATTTTAATTCCCCACACTTGTCTGCGAACATCCTAAAGATTTGTGTACCGCCTCCACAATCTTACTTTTCATATAAATTAAAATTAATCTTAAGGCAGTATTTAGCAGCTGCGACAAATAAGGACGAATTTACGTTATTCGTTATAATAAAAAATACTCCTCACGGATTAATACGAGGGTGTGTAAATAACTTTGCTAAGTGTACATTTAAATCATCGTTATCTAAACTAGAGATGCCAGAATCGTCTTTTTTGTAATTCCATCCAAGTTTGGACCATTAATGCGATATTATTTCTAATTACCAGATTTTATTAAGTCCGTACTGGAATAATTGAATGGAAATTTCTTTCTTTGAGTTCATTCAGAAATTTCGATACGACGACATGATAAAAATAGATATGACCCAGATACCGGTAATTTAAGTAAAATCATTTATCTATGTCATTTAAATAGCGATTTTTGTAAAAAGATTTAATCTTGGCTTATTTATTGAATCAAAACAGGTAATTATTGAAAATCGAAGCTCGGATATCGCGTGTGTTGCCTCGAAACTAGAATTAACACTTAACTAATTTACTTGTAATAAATAACACAGGAAATATTTTTTTTGTGGCTTTGGATGTAGGCAACACATATAACACTAATCGAAGGCAATTTTCGCACGAACTCTATAAAACCCTGTCAAGATTTTCGCATTTTTCTAGGAAAATTTCGCAGTTACATTCAGTGCGGTTTGCGTTATGATGGTTTACAGCCCCGTCATTATTCATCTGAACCGACTAAAGCTCAAGCGAAGATATTTAACATTTGTTTATGAAATTCAGTGGTTTGCTCTAGCGAAATTATACTTTCAGTTCTCTCCCCGTGGAGATTTTTCCGGTTTAATGCAAGTGACGGTTTCAAGTCTAGAATCTGGAGGAAACAATTAAAATTCCGAAATATCGACTTCCATAAATTACGCAAAGTAGTTAGTTGCTCTTGTATTGCGAATAAGAGAGATTGAACAAGGGAGAAGTATTGGCTAATTTATTTGTTTGACGAGGGTTGTCGTCTAAGCGTTGGGGCTGTGTAGTTTGTAGGGAGAAAGAGATCTTGTTCTTGCACCTTCTGAGGGGGTTTTGTACCCTTTGGTTGGTTGTTTCCACAGGTGTGCATTTCTTTAATCAAAGACGAAATTTATTTCAAAATTTTTTTACAAAGCCATCACAATTTTTACTGTTTTGAGGTCACTTTCTTCTCATTCAAACTGTGAAATAAATCTAAATTTCTTATTAAGTAAGTGAATTATGTAATAGTAAAAAATCGTATCTTCAAACGTGGAAGGAGTGTCCTTCAACCTGATTTTTCTAGATCGTTAGCGTTATTCTTCCGCATCAGCTGGAGGTGAATCTGAATTTTTATTAATACTTATCCTAATATAGTCGTTAGATAATGAATTAATGATAAACACACCTGCACCTTTCACAGATTCGTTAGATCTCTGAAATTTGTTGAAAATCTTTGGTAATAAGTCAAAAAAAAAGTTTAATTGTTCCGGGTGAAATTCCGCACTGTTATTTGTATCTATTGAAGGATATTGCTAGCTAGGGGCGTATTGAACCCGAAGTACGTGCGTCATTTTACTGGAATGTTTTTGATGACTGAATTATTTCGTACAGTGCAATAACACCATCGAAATTTCAACGCATATAAATAATTAATATGCAAAAATTTTCAATTAGTCTCAGAGTTTCTCAACAATTCAAAAAATCTTAAACATATTTAAAGATCCTTAAGCATTTTTAGCATTGTGAAGATAGGAATCCAATCAGCACAAAAAATCTAACTATCTCAAGTGTACGATAAATCGGAAGTATTGATATTCTTGGAAAATTGGCGAAGAGTTTCAGAGAGATTCTTCGAGATTTCTGTTCTCAGAGGTTGGCAGATTGGTTTCAAACGTACTCAACATTTTTAAAGATACGTTTTCTGGAGACTTTTAAATTTCGACTACTTGGAGATTTTAAAGAGCTCTTTATGTTCTCCGAAATTTTCAAACATTTGCAGAGGTGTGTTCATAAAGTGAGACGTCTGTTGGAGCGTGTGACGTAAGAGTGATGTGAGATTCGCCAGAGTGTTGTTGCGTTTATGAACGGTTTCCGTGGTTATTTAAATGTTCGACAAATAGGTACATCACCTACGTACAAAACGCAATTTTTGCAAAAATTCATGACTAAAACTATGCCAAACTTCTGATATCGATATCTCGCTTATTTTTTAGAGTAAACTTAAGTTATTATACAAATAGTATACGCAGAATTTTCCGCAGATTCCAAATCTAGGATTTAAATTCAGATCCGACAACAAATAACTGAGTTATGGCCGATCAAAGTTTCGGATAGTTGATTTTCATTTTTTCTCATTTTTTCCAATTTTCAAAGTTAAATATCTCGGAAACTATTAGAGATATTGCGATGCGGTTTGCGCCATCGTTTTTCTCGGCTCATTTTACGTTAGAAAAAGTGCTTAAAAGCCCAAAATTCGATAGTCGATTTTTCGCGAAAAAAAAATCCGACTCAAACGATGAAAATTTTTCATTTTTTTTATTTTCGGCCATAGCTTGTAAACTATTTGTCCGATCGATCTCAAATTTAGCCAGTGGATAAATTTCGAGCTCCTCTTTCGACTGATGTATAATTCAAAGCTATTAAACGTAGTTTTCATTTTGAAAACATTGATTGAAAATCACCCTAAAATGACGTCTTCAAAACAGTTTTTGGCCAATGCCTCGTTTATTTTTAAGCAAACTCAACAAATTTGGGTCTCATTTTACGCAGAATTTTACGCTGAATCCAAAAACATGAGAATTTTCAATTTTCGTCAACAAATAACTGAGTTATGGTCGTTTGAATTTTTGGGTTGTCGCCAGAGGGCCAAATTTTTGAAGGTTCGAAACAATTTATGCTCGATATCTCGAAAACTATTTCAGATATTGAGATGCGGTTTGCGCCACCGTTTTTCTCGCGTTTTTTTACATAAGAAAAAGTTCTTTGATTTTTCTACAGTCGAAATTTGCACATTTTCGCAAACGTTCAAACATGTTTAGAGGCTATTTTGAAACATTCTCATTCTTTCAAAGATTCTAATAGTTCCTAATGGGTTTTTTAAGTTCTCTTTTTGCCATAAGAGGCAGTCTTTGAAAAAAATTCGACCTATCGTAGATCAGATTAGAGTGGTTACGTAAAAGAGACAGTAAAATCTTATTAAATAAATAAGAACTTTAAACTACAAGCCCCATTCTTAAAGGCATAAAAATTTCCCGCCAACGTTATTACCCTGCCTGTCTTCAAGTTTTCTTTTGAGAAAACTCTCCGCCTACAATGAAGCGCCAGTTTATAACCGGAATGTTATACAACTTCCAGTTTGTACAATACGCCAAGTGTTGTTGTTATGACGGTGAATGTGTTTAAGGATAAGCTAAAAGGAGTGTCGCAGTTTCGTATATTTCATTTAACAGCGTTTTTCTCTCCTGTACAGCCACTTTTTAATTTTTCTTCATACTTTGACCTAAAGTAAAACATTGACATATAAAATTACGTTTGCGTAGAGAAGGTAAAATAAATATCAAGTTTACATTAATTACCGACAAAACGAATCAATTTTTTTAGTTTGAATTAAAAAGGTTGTGAAATAAAACAGAGTTATTATAAAACAGTTTATTAAGATTTATTTTTGGAACATTTCATATACGATTTCAGAGAACAATCAATAGATTTTTCACAGCAAAGTTGAGAGTGATAGGAGCTCACTTCACACCTTTGAAGTTTTCCAAATTCAACAAGAAATATACTTAAATATATACATTTATGGAAATGGACGGTGTAAACTTAAAATAATTAAATAAATAATAGAAATGTGGATGATGCACTGGAAAATATAAAAATCGTACGTGTAGTTTATAGATACAATTCGAAAGATCTTTCTATCGCAAATCACAAAAATAGTGATATGAAAGACTAGATATGCTCTATTTAGGTAGCTACCATCTTATAAATAATGAGATTTCAATTATGATTTATGTACAATATTTAACAATGGCATTTGTCCAAAACCTAACAACCTTTGTACGAAGGGAGTACAAAACCAGTTTACTCGAGTGAACTCTGTCAGATGTGAAACAGTCTCTATTTCTAGTGAATCAGTCTTTTAACGTGTAACTACAACTATAATAGTCTAGACAGCATTATTGACCGTTAAACAATCTGAGAGAGCTGAACACTCGCTATGTAAACTAAATGCTCATTTCTTAATAATTTATCGCAGGTAATACGCCACTGTTGATACTAACACTAGCAGAAGAGAGGCAAGATTTGAAGATTGTCCCGAAGAAATCCCGCATTCACTCCTACCATAATTCCCACAATGCATCTGAAAAATAATTCGATTAGTAAAACTGCATCATTAATCACAAGCGAACGTCACCCCGAAAAAAGGTTTCAATGTCTCGCAACACAACTGCACTTTTACCATATAATGCCGCTTTTTACAATCCACGACACAACATAAAAGTGCACGGATGTGATGAAATTTAACGGCTTTCCCTAAAGCTCTTAATACTGCATAGCGGAAAAATTGACGAGCAAAACTAACCCGTGCAATAAAAAACTAACACCGACGCTATTTTAAACACGTTTCGGCGATATATCTACAATACGTGGACTCAACCAAGTTTGCAATTTTACATGATTCAAAGTTGTGTAGTACCTGAATTAGAGACGACGACATTTTGTCGAGGAAATCTCGACTGAACTGAGCGGCGTCTTCACCACAAGCTCGTCGCATCGTGTGGGTTGAACACTCGACGTACTGCTGGAAGGAACTGTAACAAACGGAGGTGTTAAAATGGTGGAGGCGCCAGGTAAAAAAACAATTTATTGGGATATTAATAATGTTATCCGAAAATATCTAATTTCTTGAAATTTTGTCGGCACGCTATGTGATCATCAAGAGAAATTCAGCCGGTGACTTAACAGCAATGGTCGATTTTTATGAAAAATAAATGACTGAGGCTCTAAAAATGAAAAATGGGGGTAATAACAGAAAAAGGTAAAATGTAGGACAAATAATTGAACGATAATTCTTGAAAAAGTGTATAGGCACATCAAATTTAAAGCAGACGCTTTCGTAGAAAGGAGATAAAAGATCGCTGATAGCGGTGACGCTGAAAAATCGGAATTTAAGCGGGAAGCGAATCGGATTCTTAGTAAAAGTAACTGGCGGTAAAAAGTGCAACTTTTGATCTTATCTCTCAAGATTCTCAGGCAGTTTAACATTTTCAAATATTCTTAAAGATCTTCAAAGACTTGGAGGTTCCGTGATAGTCTCAAGGACTCGCAGCTGAGCTCTTAAGTGACGTAATTCCGGTACTTTCGGGTCTGCATTTTTAAGGTTCGGCACACTTAATAAACTCGAGCTGTTTATAAAGTGAGCAAAAATTCAATATCAAAGTCTCGAAACTGCGGATTTTAGAAAAACATGTTTTTTTGAAGAACAAAAATTTCCATCAATCCTTGCGAGTGGCATACCTTTGACTCCATATTTGGTACATTTAATAAGCTTCAACTATTTATAAAGTGAGCAAAAATTCAATTTTAAAGACCGAACACTGCGGAATTTAGAAAAAATTTAATTATTTATTCTCGGCGCCATAACTGTATTTTTAATTCTATATTTTTAAAATTTGATGTACTTAACAGACTTTAACTATTTATAAAGTGACTAAAAATTAAATATCAAAGACCAAAAATTGTAGATTTTAGAAAAAAAAACTTTGTCAAAGAACAAAAACTTTCGATTAATTTTACCTCCAGTGCTTTTAAATTTATATTTTTAAAATTTAGCACACTAAATAAGTTTCAGCTATTTATAAAGTGACCAAAAATTCAATATTAAAAACCCTAAAATGCGGATTTTGAAGAAATTTAATTTTATAAATATCGAAAAAAACTCTCTTAATCCTTCTGAGTGGCATAAATTCGGCTGTGACTCTAAATGTTTAGAATTTGGTACAGTTAATAAGCTTCAACTGTTTATAAAACGACTAAAACTTTAAAGTTAAATACCAAAAATTTGCGGATTTTGAGGAAATTTTTATTTTTTGAAAAACGAAAAATCTCCATTACTTCTTCTAAGTACCATAACTCTCGTGCTTTTGACTCAATCTTATTAAGCTTATTAAGCTTCAACTGTTTATAAAATGAGCAAAAATTCAAAATTAAACACTCAAAATGACGAGTTTTAGAAAATTTAAATTTTTTTTTGAAGAACAAAAATTTTATTTTAATCTTCTGAGTGCCATAACTCCCAAACTTTTGACTAAATATTTCTACAACTTTGCACTCTTAATTAGTTGTAACTCATTATAAAGTGATAAAAAATTCAAAATTAAACACTCAAAATTGCGGATTTTAGAAAATTTCTATTTTTTGAAGAACAACAAATCTCAATTTATTCTATTGAGTGCCACAACTCCGGAACGTTTGACTCAATATTTTTAAAATTCGGCACGCCTAATTAGTTGTAACCGTTTATAAAGTGACCAAAAATTCAAAATTAAATACTCAAATTTGCGGATTTTAGAACATTTTTATTAATTAAAAATCTCCATTAATTCTTCTGAGTGCCATTACACTTAATAAGCCTCAACTGTTTATAATGTAAGTAAAAATTTAATATTACACTCAAAATTGCAGATTTAACAAATATATGAATAAAATTTAAATTAATTCTTCCTCCTTAAATTTTCAAAGATTCTCAAAGGTCATTCTTTACATTTTCAAAAATTGATTCCCAATGGTTTTTGAGGTTTGTTGAACATTGTAAAAAATTTGTATAAGAAATAATTTGAATATAATAATAAAAAAATGCGTAATAGAATCCGAGTTTAACCTTTGCGCGGCCCGCAATATTAATAAAAAATATCCGCATAAAAAACCAGAAAACTCCTGCTCAAGTCGTAAACAATTTCATTAGCAATAATATAAGTTAATTGGTATTTTTGAATAAACTTCCATAGAGATTGATCGTGGTTATTTTCGGTGTACGCATTTATTGCTCATGATTGGCGTTACTGTTTCGTTCAGGATTTTTATTGCCAACATAAAATATTCCTGTAATAAAATCCGCTCCACGTGAGCCCCATGTAAATTCCAGAAAACGAATAATATTAATTTTAAGTCACGCAAACGTAATAATCTAACTCACCAACAGACGCTCCTGATGCCTTCATCGGCGACCTCCCTCTTCCTCTTCTGATAAGTGACCAAGTCAGGTTCCGCCGTGGTTTCCTGTTCCGTCTTCGACTCAATTTCCTTCATAGCCTTGGTGTAGGTCTTGAGACAAACTTCGTTTTGTTTTTCAACTTTCTTCATGCACGGCGCATACTTGAGGTACTCTTCCTGGTAGGTTTGGTTTCTGCAGAGGTCCTCCACCATGAGCACAGTCCCGTGGAAAAGCGTCTTAAAGTGGTGTTGTTGCTCCATGCTCATGCAGTGGCGAGTGTAACCATGAATGCATCTAACGGCGTCTCGGAGGTCCCTGGAACAATCGCAATTTCAGAGGATCGTTAATCAAAGAGACGCGCAGATGAGACTGTGATAAAAATGCGAGATTTTTTCAGCGTTGTAAATGCATAAAAAGTCCTCGTTAGGTGATGATAACAGCAACGCGCTGACTTGGCGAACAAACACGGCGAAGAGATTATAGTGCGGACCTGTGCCAAATTCGTGCGATTAGGCAAATTCAATTTTACACGCTGTTTTAATTGGGCACGAATTTTGAGTTTGTTTGGAAACTGATCTCCAATGGAAATGTTATCACGACCAAACAAATTAGCGCGCGGGAAAACCAATCACATTTATTAACACCTAACTTAGTATAATTTCCATTCTTTATTTTATTAGCAGTTTTGTCCGACGCTGGCTTGAGATAAAACACGTATTGCGGTGTATTATTTGCAGTTATACAAAAATTATTTGGTGGAAGCACGAAAACGCCGCAAGCTGGATAATCTTGAGCTGGATTATTAAAAAGTTTTTGTACAATAATTTCGATGAAAAATAATCAACTTGTTAAAGCCGCGGGAAAGATTCAATTCGAGTTGAAAAAGTCGAAAGTCTTTTCTTTGGCAAATTTAATTCTGGACGGTACAGATCGAAAAGAGGAAATGAATTTTTAATAAGAACTCGGTGCATGCAAATTGGGTGACATAACAATATTAAGTTGAGTTTCATCTTCATTCGATTTGAAGGGTCTTGAGCTCAGCTCCAATATGCACCAAGACCAGTTGGAGAAGTCTTTAGAAGAAAATTACTTTTATTTGCGAAATTTAAAACTATAGACTCGAATTTGCAGATTTTACAAAAATTTAAAGTGTTAAAAAACGCATATAAATCTACAGATTTTTATAGGTGTACAGTTGTACAATTTCGTATACTTAATAAGTTCCCATAAAGTGGGTAAAATTATGAATTTTAGGAAATTTTGAATCTGAAAGAACGTAAAATCTCAGAAATCATTTTAGTGACATTTCTCGTATTTCTGGAGGTATATTTAAAAAATTTGCAACATTTAATGACCTTAAGCCATTTACAAAGTGAGACAATTTTCAAAATTGTAGACCTAAAATACCAGATTTTGGAAAATTTTGAATCTTGAAAGAATGTAAAATCTTCAGTAATCATTCTGAGTGCTATAACTCCAGTATCTTCTTGTCTATGTTTTTCAAATTTGGAACACCTAATAATAAGCTAGAGTTCAATATAAAATTCAAATTAAATTTAATTTTAAATACCCAAAATTGTAGATTTTAGAAAAATTTAATTTTTTGAATATGGAAAAAACTCCATTAATTTCCCATAACTTCCGTATCTTTAACTCAATATTTTTAAAATTTGACCCATTTAATAAGCTTTAACTAATTACAAATTGACCAAAAATTCAAAATTAAACACCCAAAATTGCCGATTTTACATTTTTTTTTTGAAGAACAAAAAATCTCAATTAATTCTTCTGAGTGCCATAACTCCTGTGCTTTTGACTTCATATTTTTAAAATTTGGCACAATTAATAAGCTTTAACTGTAACTCCAGTACTTCGGATTGTATATTTTTAAAATTTAGCACACTTAAGAATCTCAAGCTGCTTATAAAGTGAGCCAATATTCAAAATTGTAAAGCCAAAATAGCGGATTTTAGAAAATTTTAAATTTAAAAAAAAAGGAAAATATCCATTAATTGTTGGTTCTTTCTCTGGTACCTCCGTGTGTATAGTTGTAAAATTTGACACACTTAATAAGCTCCTGTCATATCAATTGAGCCGACATTCAAAATTGTAGACCTAAAATTACGAATTTAAAAAATTTTGAGTTTCGAAAGAACTAAAAATCTCCAGAAATCATTCTGAGTGCCATAATTCCGAAATCTTCACGTCCATATTTTTAACATTTGGCATGTTTAATAAGCTCGAGCTGTTTATAAAGAAAGCCAAAATTAATAAGTGAACGTCCAAAATTGCGAATTTTAAAAATGTTTAGAGATTCGTACATTTTTTCAAGATTTTTAGCCGGTTTTTGAATTCCTAAATACCCTTGAATGTTTTCCTTTTCCAAAAAATTTTTAATTTTTAGAAACTGGAACAAATTATTTTCGTAATTTATAATTAATTTGTAAAATAATATCCCGGCGCCTCCACCATTTTTAGAAATGTTTAAAATTCTCAAATATTTGTGGAAATTCTTAGACAACCTTTAAATTTTAAAAGAGTCTTAAATTTTAGAGATGTTGTAAAATTTTGAGAAGTGAAAGATAAATTTGCAAGCGTTGTTTAAAAAACGTCAGATTCGCTTGTGGTTACCAAAATGATTCCCGGATTTTTCTATTTCATTCCGGAAACAATCACTTTTATCTCCATCGCGGGGTATTTAACGCACGGATTTGCATAATTGAAAGCAAACTTTACGTCCACTCAAATTCGCAAATCCTGTTATGACGGCGGCCGTTCGTTATTTTGGATTTAAAATTCATTAATTATACGATCGTATCAACGAATTGTTATCGTATCAAACGTGCTTAAATATTTAGTCCTCGGATCTAATAATTGTTGTAATTACAAACAAACGCTCTGTTGTGCGCTCAGTTCTCGATGCCATCGGAAATTAGCATTTTTTTAATCATTTTCCGTATTAAACAATGACTTTTCCGATTGAATATTCGTTCGGTTTTAATGAATATTAAACACGACTCGAATACTGATTATGTAAAGTTGCGTTGGTATTTTGTACTTTTCTTTTAAAAGTGGAATTTTTTCATTAAATTTCATAATCTATTTATTACGTTTTCTGAAGTTGGCATGGCTAAAGGAAATAATACAGTACATGTTCCGGAAATTATAGAAATGTTTCGCTTTTATCAGAACCGAGAAGCTCGCAAAGTTGCGAATAGTTCTCTAATTTATGCCGGGGAATTACATAGCCTCCACATCGCATGCATTGAAAGAGAACAGACACCGTATGATTTGATTTTATAAATGTTCTTGGTATCTTCATTGTTTATTGTGCTGACAAGATAATTATATGTAACACAATCCTGAAAGCGCCCAAGATATCTCAACAAGAAATCCGGTTACATCAAAGCCCCGGAATTGGAATTAAACTCCTATTATATAAAGAATTGTGATACTTACGGGCACATCCTGTCTAATTCCGGTTTACTGCTGGCAAACGTTAATCCAGAATCCGTCAATACTGAGAGCGGCTTAGCACAATGCACTAAATGCTCCGGTCCACAACCTTGATGACCACGAATTTTCGAGGACACAACTGCAACAAAAAACAACTCAATTAGAAGACGACGCAAAAACGTGCCTCAGATTCTCCTCCATCTGTCAAAAAAGCGAAAAGACAACTCTCCGACGTGTGAAATAGCCTTCAGTAATGCAATTTATTGAAGCGAGAGAATAGGAAAACATGTGTCAGAAAATAGAGAGAACTCCACTGATCCTTAACAGTCACAATTTGTTCTTTTTGATGAAACGCGTGCTCATTTGCATTTTGCGCAATCGTGGGAATTGTTTCTAAAAGTAGATAATATTGCACCTGGAAAAACAGTTTTCCTTCAGCTCGAATTATCGCGATTGCGAAATAAAGCGGAGAAAAACCGGCGAAGCAACAAACTATCGAGTGCGATTTTTCTCGAGAGTGCCATTATTTCGAATGAATATATCTGAGAAAGTACTTTCACGTCAAACATAAAAATTGATTCCGATACCTGTTTGGAAATGACTTGACTTGCTAAAGCTCTGCACTAGATCAATGCGGATTGTTTTATTGCCGGATAATTTGCATAGAATCATGCCATAAAAGTCGCTCGAAAATACATTTCTTAAGCTCGCAAGAACGAAAGATTTTCTACTAAATTTCCGAATGTTGACAGTCTATCGTAATCACACACTTTTTAACAGGACCTATGGCATTCGGCGAGTAATCGATATCGCATTTGCGTGTCGAAGCGATTTCTGGTTTTCGTAATAGTTAAAATTCGAAATTAGAAATCCATAACTGCAGATTTTAAAAATTTAAAATTTTTCTTCTGGGGATCAAAACTCCAATAATTTCGAGTCAGTATTTTTGAAATTTAACACACTTAATAAGCACAAACTGTCTATAAAGTGAGCAAAAATTCAGTATTGTAGACCCAAAATTGCAGATTTTACCAAAATTTCAATTTTTAAAGAACGAAAATAGGCAATTAATTTTTCCAAGTGGCATAACTCGTACTTTTAACTGTATATTTTTAAAATTTAACACACTTAATTAGTTTCAATTGTTTATAAGGTGACCAAAATTTTAATATTAATATTAATTTAATATTAATGTCGAAATTTGTGGATTTTAAAAAAATTTAATTTTTTGAAGTTGGAAAAAACTCCAGTGGCATATCTCCGGTACTTTTGAAGCCAAATTTCTAAAACTTATACACTTAACTAATTTAATCTATTTATAAAATGACCAAAAATTCAAAATAAAACATCTAAAATTGACGATTTTTTTTTTATTTTTTGAAGAACGAAAGTATTGATTCTTTTGAGTGCCACAACTTCCGTGACCTTGACTCAATATTTTTTAAAATTTAGCATACTTATTAAGCTACAACTGTTGTTGAAATGACCAAAAATTCAATATTAAATATCCAAAATTGTAAATTTTACAAAATTTTTATTTTTTGAAAATAGAAAATACATCATTGCCATAACTTTTAACTCTACGTTTTTAAAATTCGGCACAGTTAATAACTGTTGTAAAGTGACAAATAAATTTAACATTACAGATTCAAAACTTCAAATTTTTGAAAATTTTTAATTTTTGAAAAACAAAAAGTCTCCATCATTTGCCATAACTTCGGTTCTTGTGGGTGTATATTTGTAAAATTTGGCACACTTAATAAGCGCTAGTTTTTTATAATGTGGACCAACATTCAAAATTGCAGACCCAAAATTACGAACTGTAGAAAATTTTGAATCTTGAAAGAACGTAAAATCTCCAGAAATCTTTCCGAATGCCGTATCGGCGATCCAATCAGGTATGTATTTTTAAAATTTGTCACACTTAACAAGCTCGAACTGCACACACCGAAAACTGCAAATTTTACAAATATTTAATTTTTAAAGAACACAAAATCCGAGTAATATTTAAGGATCTATATTCACTTTCTCGTAAGCATGAAATATATTGTATAAAATATAAGGTGTCGATGATATTAACACCCTTTTGAATAAGCCCTATCAAATTCGGGTAGTAATCGATATCTCATTTGCGTGCTTAAGTGTTTTCTGATTCTCTTAATAGTTAAAATGAGGGTAATCTGTCATGATTCCAAAAACACGCGTAAAATGACGCTTTCCCATGCCATTTTAAAATTAGCCCCGGTCTAAGTCGAAGCCCATTATAAATAAATTAACCGCCAACAACGGAATAGCAACCCCTAAATTCATTCTTAATAGAGCCTGTGTAAATGGGTTGTAAAGAAGATTGCCTTTTTATCCCCTTTTTACAGTGGCAAAAATAAATCCTTGTTAATTTACATCATAAATACGAATAACAAACAAAAAGCACCGCAATAAATGACAATTAGCAATGTCGTCAAGACAATACCGAACCTTAATCCCGAGGGTGAAAATCGAAGAATTGTCGGAAGTTTAATTGAAAGAACATAAGGTCGAAATTGGCAACAATTCTCGAACCGTGTGAGAAGTTAATTCAAAAGTTACATCGTCATAAATATTGTCGACGGAAAGTTTCCGATAAAAATCAAAGTTGTTCGAGGAAGGGGTGCAACCACCCTCTGCCTCATTTTTGTCACGTCCATATTCGCCGAAACAGAGACAACTCCCTGATATTCTTCGTGGGCCATAAATTTCGGCAAAGAAACAGTTACGGCGCACTATTTAGCCTTATTGTGGCTGGACTGGTCTAATTCCTGAGGCCATTTAAACTTGGAACGACCTGCAACCTACACTCGTATTTCCTTTGCTTATTTCCCACCTATCAACACCTCTCGAGAATTAAAACAATTTGAATTAGAAGTACACGATTTTAGTTTCAATGTTATAAAACTGAAAGAAATGTTACTTAATTTTATTATTGTTTAACCTTTCGTAGTTATCGATTCAAATATTGCCCTTGCATCGCCTATGCATGCACAAATGCCATCAGTTTATGTAATATCATGACTTTGAATTATTTAGTCATAAATGCCATTTGGTTAGTGAAAGTCAGACCACAAGTTTTTGAACAAAAATCGTTCCAAGAAAATTCCGGTAATAGTTCCTCGATGAAAAGTTGATGAAGGTCTCCCCCTATCCTCAATTTTCCTAGATTATCCCTTATCGCAGTTAATAATTATAATCGAAAAAACGATTCCCAAAAACCTGACAACGTAGATCGATAAACGAGTCCGTAACACAAACTAATTCAATTATTAAACATTCGACCCCGTTGTGTTAGCATAGAAATCCGCTGTGGCTATTGAAAGCATTGCTCACAATATGAATCTTTAATTAGACTGAGGTTAAAAATGTGAACTTTCGAATTTTGCGCTGCTTCGTTGTACTCGTAATGCTATATTACGTACTGGATTTAGCTAATTAACACATAGACACGGGCTTTTAGCAACTTAGTAAAGGAGACTGGTTTCGGGGTAATGCATTAATCCCCAGGGACATCTTAGAAACCTCCACCACGCAGGGAATCGGAGTACAGTCTTGAGAATTGCGTCTTGAGACGGTTAGTTGATTAATGAAAATTCTAATCGTGGATTGCGAGCAAAACTTGGGTCCCCTTATCAATTATAGTTCTTCCCCAGTCACGAACTAGTTTCAACGAGTCATCTTAATTGAGTGAATTTTTTATTAATAAAAGTAGTAAATATTGACAAATTACACCCCAGCTAAACGAGCATTCATAATTCGTTTTGCTCTACTTTTCCAACTGCG
The DNA here is from genome assembly GCA_029298725.1 of Gnatocerus cornutus. Classification (NCBI taxonomy): domain Eukaryota; kingdom Metazoa; phylum Arthropoda; class Insecta; order Coleoptera; family Tenebrionidae; genus Gnatocerus; species Gnatocerus cornutus. The sequence continues at coordinate 16,476,747 of CM055515.1, forward strand.
CCACTCCATTATTTCGTAGAGCCGTCGCAGAATAGCAACAAACGGTCGAGTGGATCTCTTTTCAACCCCATCCGCAATTTTGCGTCGTGTACGTATAATTACGGGGAAATTTTAATCGTCCCGCTGTTGTTTAATCCAGTTTTTTCCCCGCAGACAACGACATTGTTGTGAAATTGTGCGTTCCAACAATCGCACCAGAATGTTCCATTTCGGCCGCTCGCTGGACACACACAATTGTCGCCTTAATTGATTAATAATCCTTTAATAACCGTGCGATGCTATCTGACTACAGAATCCCGTCATGTGTTAACAATGCCCTTCTTGTCGATTCGGGACAATTGGGATGGACCTCCGACAGGAAATGGCAGCGATATGATTAGATACGAGTATTTAAAAGTCGATTCAAGTTCTTAAATTTTTGTCAAAAGAAGCAATTTTGTTTTTTAAGGGTTGGAAGGTTTGGAAGTTCAACTGGGCTAAATTAAAAAAAAACTGTGCACGAAACAACAATTTTTAGAAGTTCTTATTTTAAAGACGGTCCAAACAATTTCTACATTTTCTATTAAATTTCGTATTTTGGGAGTTTTAATCATAAAACGGTAAAATTTGGAGGTTTTACTGCTTTCAATTTGATGATTAACTCTTCAAAATTACAGAATTTTAGAGCAAGAAGCACAATTTTCAGAAGTTTTAATTTTGAAATAAAACCAAAAAATTCTCACATTTTCTGTTTTAAAATTCCGTAACTTTAGCAGTTTTATTCATAAAACAGTAAATTTTTTTTCACTAGTGTTGACCTGTTCATCAACTATCCCAATTTACAAAAATTTTAGAGCCACAAATACAATACAAATAGAAATTTTCGTTTTGAAAAGAAACCAAAAATTTCTCACATTTTTTATTAACTCCCGTAACTTTGGCAGTTTTAGTAAGAAAACAGTAAAATTTTAAGAATTTACTAGTTTTGTCTCGTTTATCAACTGTCCCAAATTACAAAATTTTAGAGCAAGAAACATAATTTTTAGAAATTTTCGTTTTGAAAACGAACCAAAATTTTTCCACATTTTCTATTAAATCTCGTAACTTTGGCAATTTTAGTAAGAAAACAGTAAAATTTTGAGAATTTACTAGTTTTGTCTCGTTTATCAACTGTCCTAAATTACAAAATTTTAGAGCAAGAAAAATATTTTTTAGAAATTTTCATTTTAAAAACGAACCAAAAATTCCCCACATTTTCTATTAAATCTCGTAAATTTGGCAGTTTTAGTAAGAAAACAGTAACATTTTGAAGATTTACTTTTGACTTGTTTATCAACTGTCCAAAATTACAAAATTTTGGAGAAAAAACCATAATTTTCTTAAATTTTAATTTTGAAAACAAACCAACAATTTCCCATATTTTCTGTTAAATTTTGTAATTCTGTCAGTTTTAACCATAAAACAGAAAAATTTGAAGATTTTATTATTTTCAGCTTGTTTATCAATTGTACCCAGTTATAAAATTCTAGAGCAGAAACCAGAATTTTTAGAAATTTAATTTTGAAGACAAATCAAAAATTTACACCGTTTTTTATTAAATTCTCCAACTTTGTCAGTTTCAATCATAAAACAGTAAAATTTGGAGATGTTACTACCTTAGTCTAGTTTCACAATTATTGTGCTAAATTACTTGAATATTTTCAGTCTTTTAATTTTTTTTATTTGACTGTGAGAGTAAAATGCGACCAACGCTCGGCACGCCTGGCATTGTGGCATTTCTAAATTACTATAAATTTAGCACAGTTATTACCTTCGGCATGCTCATTGTGTACACCCAAATATAATATTGTAACTCAAAATTTCAAATTTTATATTTTAGTCTAAATATGGATTTGCGCTTATTAAATTTATCAACCTAAAATTATAGATTTTACAAATTTTCTAGTCAAGTCTGATATTTTGCTGCAACATTGAAATGCGAAATAAACAGACAAAGCAAAGTGCACTATTTTTATCCCAACAAAGCGAATTGATTGATTTCTCTTCCACTCAACCATAAAATTTATTCATAAAGAGTCCAATTGTTTTTTAATCATCAACTGTATCCGATTGCACTTTATGCAACACAGACAAAATTCTTGTCTGACAGACGCTTTGTGGTTTATCCCGGTTTGTCTAGAAAAGGTCCATTATAAATGCAGATGTTTATGATTTTGTCAAAATTTAATACAGACTCGTGCATCGTATCTCCGCTCGTCAAGCTCCTCCTTTGCATGTAACAAGAAAATGATTCAAGTTGTTTTATTTGCGATGCAAATAACAGCTTCCCATTCTCATTTGGCTTTTAATAGTCGACTGTCGAGCAAAAATGTTAACCTTTTGCTCCTTGCGCAAATTCCCTGATGCTCTTGCAGCATTCCACCTCATAAAGGCTCTTCTATTTGTTGCATCCGTTTTTAATTAAAAATTGATGTACAACTTTGAGCATAATTCACATATTTTATTGTGTTAGTTCCGGTGCAATCCCCATTCAGTTTGCTTACGTGTAAATCAAATTAAACAAGTGTGCAGTCTAAACTTTTAATTAATTTCATTCATTATAAATGCCGCGGCGAAACTCGCTAACAATTCGGAATGATTTAAGGCAGCTTCCACATTTCTTTTCGTGCTTGTTGTCGTTTCACAACATCGGTCAGTCTCGTCGTGCATCAAATTGCTAGCTTTGGACATGTATGCGTCCCAAAGTGCAGCTCATCATTCACTGCACCGCCATATTACTCACCGGAGACCGATGCCCGGATTCCGGAAACCTACCAGTCCCATACCGCCATAATCGACCGGTAACTTCATATAACTAATTAATTAAACCATTATTGCCGTTTGCACCGAACGTTACTCCACTAATGCGTCACAAATCCTGCACAAATACAACTAAATTTACACGGATTTATATGAATTATTTTACCGAGGAAGAACGCGAAATATTAATATAATCGCGCTATTCCGGTCGGGTTCCGGTGCGCCATCGATTGTGGGAATTTGGCGGCAGGGTTCTGATCGACAATTGAGCAGAAAAAATAAAGCAGTTAAATCAACAAAATCATTTAAATAAAATCATGGAAACATTAGATGGCTTTTTTTGTTAATCTATGAATATGCAGGGTTTGGACACGGAAAATTAAAAAATATACAAATCAAGAAAATAAAATATTTATTCATTTCGAAATTCCCGGCAAATTCTCACAGAAACAAAGAATTCGAAGAATCAGATACAAACAATAAAAAAAATTCTCATCCAGTTAAACGAGATCTCTGAAACTGCTACTACAACCCCAGAGAATCGGATAAAATTGGAGAGAATAATTTTAGAGACCCCGGAGGAGCAAAGACAATCCGAGAGAATCCCAAGAAATTTTATGGAAGTTAAGAGAATGTTAGTGAATCTAAGAGAATCTTAGAGAATCCAGAGAATAGAAAATCCAGGAAAAGTTCTGAGAGTTTCAGACAAGGCCAAAGACGTCCAGGAAAGTCTAGAGAGGCCAAGCAAATCACAAAGAAGCCAAAATAATTTCAAAAAATACAAGAAAATTGCAGGAAATTTTAGAATCGGAGAAAATCCGAGAGAAGTTTGGAGAAGCCTTAAAGTATACTAAAGAATTTCAAAAGTCTGAGATTCGAAGAAAAGTCCAAAAAATCTCAAAGAAGGCCAAAAAAAATATAATTTGTGTTTAAAGATGCTCATAACAAAAAAAATAAAAAAATGGTGGATGCGCCTAATTAAAAATTTTATTTACTAAACTTGGTTTATAAAATGCGGTCTTCTTGGCGACCTAATTCATTAAATTATAATAAAACACGAGATAAAATCGGCGGAAACACTTGTGTTCCTAAAAACGATTTCCCCAATTTGAGAATCTAGAATTTAAAAAAACCAAAAGTTTTCCCGATTTTTTATAAAATTTTGACAGTCCCAATCATCAAACAATAAAATTTGAAGGATTTACTATTTTAAACTTGTTTATCAACTACGCTAGGCTACAAAATCTTGGAGCAAAAAATATTTTTTTTAGTAAGATCCAAAAAGTGTCCTATTTTTGTATATCCTTATGTCTACGGTAATTTTATTAATATTCCAATGAAATTTGGGGACGCTACTATTTCAGGTATGTTTATTAACTGCACGAAATTACAAAATTTTAGGACGACAGCAAAAAGTTTTAGAAAGTTTTATTTTTAGAAGAGGTACGAAATATTCACAACGTTCTATTAATTTTTATTACTCTCATTATTTATGTACTAAAACAACGAAACTCGCAGTTTTATAACTTTGAGTTTGTTTTTTAAGTGGGCCAAATTAAAGAATTTTAGACAAAAATATTTTGTTCAGAAAATTTTATTTATAGTAAGGTCCAAAAATTAACCCATTTATTGTTAAGCCTATTATCTCTAGTAATTTTAATATTACACCAAAGATATTTGCAGACATTATAACTTTTGTTGTGTTTATTGTCTGTCAGTGCTATATTACAAAATTTTAGTACAAGAACAAAAAGATTTAGAAATTTTCATTTTTAGAAATTTTTTATTAAAATGTATTAATCTCACAAATTATACACTAAAATAACGAAACTTAGAAGGTATGCTGGTTTGGATTTGTTAATTAACTGGGTCAAATTATAGAATTTTAGAACAAAAAAAAAAATTATTATGAAAATGCATTTAAATACTTAAGATCCAATTTTTCTGTTAATTCTCATGTACATCGTGATAGAAAAGACTATATCTAAAATATTTTTATTAGTACAACCCCAAAATTAATTTATTAATGAACTCCGGATTGAAAGTTTCAACGCTAAAACGATGAACTAAGAAATAAGGTTCTTAAGCTTAGAAAATTGTCTAGTTTTTAAAGGATGCTGCGAGTTTTTTTAATTAAAATGAATACATTATTCGAAACGTATCTCCAGAGAAGAGGCAATATGTAAACAACAGAAGCTTACATTTTTTGCCTTACAAATCCTCTTGTTTGTTACAGATAAAATGCAGTTTTAGTCATTTTGAAATCGTTAAGATAACAAGTATGTACTCGTAATAGTTTTTTTGAGAATCAGAGGTTCATCAAGTACTCGGAGCCGTACGAGGACGTTATCGACGTTTTTGTTTTTCCAATGTTTATATCAATACTTGAGCCCATGTTTCCGTTTGGGAATTGAAGGTGTAATGTGGGTTGGTGGGGTTAGAAGCAACCGGGAGCAATTTGTTGCAACAAGCAAGTAAACGTACTGACGCTGTTGCGGATGTAAGTTTATCTGAGCGAACCCAATTATATTTATAATTAAAGACATTGTCTATGCGTCTCATCCGCGCTAATTTCGCAGATGAGTGTACCCGACATGACACATGCCGTAATCCGTTGTCACTGTATCCGCCTAAAAACATTATTACGGAGAACTACTTGACACATAAACATGTATCTTCATAACACTAGAATTAATTAGCCGGAGGAGCTCAGGCCGGAATTAAACAAACTCGGCGATATTTACGTTCGGAGTCGTGCGTTGGGGACCATTAATTCCGAGACTTTGAACAATGTCTCGACAAAAAAAGGAGAAAGCACTGCTTTGATTCCAACACTTGTAACGAATCTTTTGACATTCATATTAAGTCTCCTTCTTATATCCGATTACTGAACGTAATCCCCGGAGGTGCTTGGAAGTTTTCAAAACTCTTTCAATGCACACAATCCAGAGACTTAGGGAGCGGAAGTCGGACCGTCAACCACAAAACTGGGCGAATTTTCAATGGCGCATTACAGCATATTGAATTAACACTACGGGAGGAAAAGAATGAACTCCAAGTGCACCGACGTCAAAGTAAAGTCTTGCATTTAGCGCGAGATGAAAAATGGCGGATGCGCCGGGCCATAGAAATTAAATTGCAAATAAGCCTGTATCGCAAGGAAGGGGTTAGAGCAACTCTCAACTCCAACTGAAATGTTTGCTCCGTTAACCGAATTCGTGGAATTACGCCAATAATTTGAAACTTTGTTATGTAGAGAAGTCGTTGCAATCAGAGAGATTTCAAATGAAAATCACTGATATGACGTCACGTAGTGGGTTTACCGCTTCTCTACCGCGTTATGTCACTTCGAAACGCTCCAATTTATTACACTAGAGCTCCAGCTTTAAATTCGACCATTTCTCTTTAATCTGACTGTTAACTTACATCGCTTCATATATAATCCCAATGACAGATACTCGAATTTTAATTGCAAAAGCTAATCGAAAATCATAATTGGATTAGACGTTAATACCACTGAATCGAGCAAATATTTGCTTATCGTCTCTTTTTTCCTACCATTACCAATATTTCCAGCCGTGTACAAACTTTTCTAAAGCTCAAGACGTGACAAGACTGTCTTGAGCTGGTATTCAATACCATCGGGTTAACCTCAAATATAAAACATATCAAAACCACTCGGTACCGGCGTTATTAGCTTTAAACCTTGCGGTATGTTTCATTTCGAGTCCCGCATTGATTCTATAAAATTGAACGGTCACTCTCAATCTTTTTCGTCGACGCAATCAGATTTAATCGGTTGGTTCTTAATCAAGAGGCCGAGATCTAAGCTTGGTGTTATATTACACATAATCGCGTGGAATGGAAAAAGTTGCAAGAAATAATCGAGGCCGCACTTTGACTTGCTTAATACGCCTTCATCAGCGCGAGGATCGAAATTACACCCATAATATTGTTACGAGAAGATTCTGGAAGCTTCGAGCGCCAACGCTGGAATGTTCCGTGCGTTTCGAGAATCGCCGTTTCTAGAAGGTCGCTGAGTCATAGGCGGAACTCCCGAATATTCTCGCAGCGCTCCAGCATTAGGCTAGTAGTAGGGGAATATCTGTATATAGGGGAGTAGCGATAGGATTGTAGATAGTCTAGTATTTGGAAGTCCTGTAAAGTGAATAATTGTGAAGTACGAGAGTGTTCATAGTGCACAATAAAATTGTTATTGTTACAAGCGAGACTTTTGATTTTTCGGCCAACGTGACAACTGGTGTCAGAAAGTGGGATCCCGTCCAGCATTGTGATCGAGAAAATTCTGGAATTTTCGATCGGAAAATTCGTGACATTACCGGACTGTGACATTGTTACTTGATTGTGGACAATTTTTATGCCTGTTCAAACCAGACAGCAAGCCGCAGAAATGGAGGCGCTGCAAGAATTGATGGCTTCGATGATGGCGAAAATGGACACACAACAAAAGTTGATTACGAATTTAGAAGAAAGAAGACAAAAAGAAAAAGTAGAGGAAGAAGAAAGAAGACAAACAGAGAATGCAGCAATCTTGAACCAGCTTAAAAACATGGAACAAAACATGAACGTAACGGTTATGGCTAAGGTCGATGAAATTCAAAAAGAGGTAGAAGAGTGCATAGGAGGCGTTAAGGAGGAACTACTAGGCGTCAGAGAAGAAGTAGAAGAGTGCATAGGAGGCGTCAAGGAGGAACTACGAGGCGTCAAAGAAGAAGTCAAAGATCTGGAGCGATTTAAACAGCAAGTGGAAGACGAGTTACTGCGCTTAAGACGTCAAGTTCCAAATAGGACAGGCCTGACCACAACGAAAGAAATGAAACCTCCGACTTACGATGGGTCGACCTCACTGGACAATTACAAGCTGCAATTTGAAGTGGCGGCCAAACAAAATGGATGGTCGGAAGAAGAAAAGTCCTCATTTCTGATAGTTTCCTTGAGAGGGGCGGCTCTGGACCTGCTAGAGACAATTCCAGGTCGAGACAAAGAGCGGTACGACCAGCTGATGGCAGCGTTAGAGGCCAGATTTGGAAACCAACACCTGCAGCAAGTATACGTCTCAGAGCTCAAGACGCGGCGGCAGAGAACTGGAGAGTCTCTGCAGGAATTTGAGGCAAGTGTCAAGCGCCTTGTTTTGCTCGCCTACCCTTCGGCTCCGGCGAATTTTGTGGAACAACTAGCTGTGGATACGTTCCTGCAAGGGATTCGAGATCCAGAAATACAAAGAACCGTCCGACTGGGCAGCTATCACTCCGCAAAAGAAGCTCTGGTGCGCGCTCTAGAGGTGGAAGCCGTTTTCAAGAGCTCTGTGAACGTCCCCGATTACCGACGAATTCGAGGTGTGGGCATTGACGAAGAAGAGGCAACACCTACCGCTTTCGTCACGAAAGCCGAGCTAAACGACATCCTCAAGGAAAACAGGGAGCTACGGATGACATTGAAGCAGCGAACTAGCCAGACCTGCTATCGTTGCGGAAAACCAGGCCATTTTAAACGTGACTGTAGGGTTGTTCTTAGGAACGACCAGAACGGTCCCCAGTCACGTCCTCAGCAGTCGGAAAACTAAAGCCCAGCAGTGTCAAGGGGCACACACTGGCTGGGGAGAGCACAAGCCCCAAAGTTATTTCCGTTATGCGTTTGAAGAGGAATTTTGAGAGTTTGATAATTGAAGGAAGTGTGAATGGGAGAAAAGTGAAGATGACGGTCGACACCGGAGCCATGGTTTCCCTTGTGAGAAAGGACATGTTGGACAACAGGACATCTCTGGAAACAACGAGTGCTATTTTAAAAACAGTCACGGGAGATGTCGCCACAGTAAGTGCCGAGGCAGAGGTCACGGTCCAGTTGGGAGGTATGAAGTTTCGGCATCGGGTGCTGGTGGCCGGAATCGAGGATGAGATGATCCTGGGAATGGATGTTATTGGACGACATGGGATTTCCTTTAATCACAACGAGAAGATCCTCAAGATTGGAACCGAAAGCTTCGTGTTATCGACCCCAGAAGTAAAAGAAGATGGAGTGAAAGCGTTCGCCTGTGAAAATACTTGTGTGGATGGGAACAGCGAGAAAGTGATAAGTGTGCGTTTAGGAAGTAACTTTGGGAGCTGCGTTGGAATGATTGAACCGACCAGAGACATGACAAAACCAATTCTTGTTGGAAAGACACTAGTAAAAGTGACGAAAGAAATACCTGTGCGGGTGGCGAATATCCACCCTACTCCAGTCACGATCAAGAAGGGCGATCTAGTTGCTGTGTGTGTTCCGATCTCCAGAATAAGTGACGCACAGCCATCAAAGAAAAACGTGAAGACCGTGAAAAAGTTAAAGCTGGAGGTAGACACGAGTGACCTTTCTGAAGAAGAGGCTCTTAAAGCACAGGCTTTCATCAAGAAGAATAAGGATGTGTTCGCCGTTGAGAAGGAGCCACTAGGAAGAACGAACATCGTTCAGCACAGAATCAATACGGGCGACCATCAACCCATCAGACAGGCACCGAGAAGGTTACCATGGGCGAAGCAAGAGCAGGCCGAACAGTTGGTAAAATCCATGCAAAAAGAAGGGATTATTGAAGAATCCAACAGTCCTTGGTCTTCGCCGGTTGTGCTCGTAACCAAGAAAGACGGTAGTACAAGATTCTGTGTGGATTACCGAAAACTCAACGATGTTACCAAGAAAGACAGTTTTCCATTACCCCGGATTGACGACACTCTCACAACTCTGTCAGGGTCGACGTGGTTCTCAACCTTAGACCTGAAGAGTGGATATTGGCAAGTGGGACTTCATCCCGAAGACAAGGAGAAGACAGCGTTTTCCACGGGAAGTGGCCTGTACCACTTTACGGTTATGCCTTTTGGGCTTTGCAACGCACCCGCTACATTCGAAAGACTAATGGAATGTGTGTTGCGTGGATTGACGTGGAAAACTTGTCTGGTTTATTTAGACGACGTTATGGTCATGGGTAAAAACTTCGATGAACACCTGAAGAACCTTCAAGAAGTGGTAGACCGGTTTAGGGGTGCCAATTTGAAACTTAATCCGAAAAAGTGCCATCTATTTCGGAAGAAAGTGGAGTTTCTGGGGCATACGGTGTCATCTGAAGGAATCAAGACCTGCGAAGATAAGATTCAGGCGATTAAGGAATGGCCCAGACCCAAGGACAAGCACGATGTGAGAAGTTTTATTGGACTTTGCACGTATTATCGGCGGTTTGTAGAAGGTTTCGCCAACATTGCTGCACCTCTGCACAAACTAACGGAAGCCAAGGCATCATTCAACTGGACATCAGACTGCGAAAGCAGTTTCAAGCGACTGAAGTTAGCTTTGTGCACTAGCCCGATTTTGAGCTACCCCAAGACTCATGGAAAGTTCGTCTTGGACACAGATGCCAGTAACATCGGCATTGGAGCGGTGTTATCGCAGGTGCAGGATGGAGAAGAGAGAGTGATCGAGTACTACAGCAAAGTGTTGAGCAAGCAAGAGAGGAATTACTGCGCTACAAGAAAGGAATTGCTGGCCGTTGTAAAATCTGTAGAGCATTTCCACAAATACTTGTTTGGCCACGAGTTCTTGATAAGGACTGATCATGCTGCCCTCACGTGGTTACTACAGATGAAAGACGCCGAAGGACAAGTGGCTAGGTGGATTGAGCGGCTGCAGCAATACCACTTCAAAATCAAACATCGACCAGGAAAGCAACACAATAACGCTGACGCTCTCTCTAGAAGACCTTGCAAGGATTGCAAGCAGTGCGCGAAGATTGAAGGGCCATTGCCGATAAACAGGATGGTTATCGGTTGTGATGATGACTGGACTACGGAGAATCTTCGGAAGGATCAACAAGCAGACCAGGAAATTGGGCCACTGCTGGAGTGGAAAGAAACGGATAATGGAAGGCCGCGTTGGGAAGATGTCTCGGAAAAGAGTCCAGGGTTGAAGGCGATGTGGGCGCAGTGGGACTCACTGCGAGTAGAAAATGGGGTACTGAAAAGGGCTTGGGAAAGCGCAGACGGGAAGAAAGTAACCTCCCAGTTACTAGTGCCCAAGAATAGAGTTCCCCAAGTACTCAAGGAGGTCCATGACGGAACATCAGGCGCTCACTTCGGAGTGAACAAAACCTTAAGTAAGATTAGGCAGCGGTATTACTGGGTTGGCTGCCGGGAAGATGTCGAACGATGGTGTAGGAGATGTTCAGTTTGTGGGGCGAGCAAGGGACCTCGAACGCGAACTAAAGGAGGCATGAAACAATACAACGTGGGAGCCCCGTTCGAGAGAATCGCTCTAGATGTGGCCGGGCCATTTCCAAAAACTGATGACGGCAACAAGTACATCTTGGTTGTGCAGGATTATTTCAGTAAATGGCCGGAAGCGTATGCTCTTCCCAACCAAGAAGCCACAACAGTAGCTCGAGTCCTGGTGGATAATTTCTTCAGCAGGTTTGGAGTTCCACTCGAAATGCATTCCGATCAAGGAAGGAATTTTGAGTCTGGCGTTTTTCAAGAGATGTGTAAGCTGCTGGGAATTAGGAAGACTCGAACCACACCCTTGCACCCGCAATCCGACGGCATGGTCGAGAGATTCAATCAGACGATGGAGGAACATCTGTCCAAGGTAGTGGAAGAGCACCAGAGGGATTGGGATCGTCGACTGCCCTGGTTTATGATGGCCTACAGAGCTGCCATTCATGAAACCACGGGAGAAACACCAGCGAAGATTATCTTTGGAAGAGAGCTGCGTCTCCCTTGTGATCTTCTGCTTGGTTCGCCGGGGCGGAACGAAAGGAAGTACCGGAATTCGTCGACAACCTGAGAGAGACCCTACTGGATACACACCACCTTGTGAGGCAGAGGATCAAAATGGCTAGTGACAGAATGCGGTCCAGATATAATGTGACGGCTAATCATGAAGGATTCAACGAAGGAGACTTGGTGTGGTTATTCAACCCTCGACGAAAAAAGGGCCTATCTCCGAAGTTGACACCTACATGGGAGGGACCGTATAAGGTGATCAAGCGGATCAACGACGTGGTGTATCGGATCCAACGCAGCGCCCGTTCAAAGATGAAAGTGGTTCATCTAAATAGACTTTGTAAATATCACGGAGAATCAGGTGTTTGGTCTGATCGGGACGATCAGAACTAAGAGGGGGGCAGTGTTACGAGAAGATTCTGGAAGCTTCGAGCGCCAACGCTGGAATGTTCCGTGCGTTTCGAGAATCGCCGTTTCTAGAAGGTCGCTGAGTCATAGGCGGAACTCCCGAATATTCTCGCAGCGCTCCAGCATTAGGCTAGTAGTAGGGGAATATCTGTATATAGGGGAGTAGCGATAGGATTGTAGATAGTCTAGTATTTGGAAGTCCTGTAAAGTGAATAATTGTGAAGTACGAGAGTGTTCATAGTGCACAATAAAATTGTTATTGTTACAAGCGAGACTTTTGATTTTTCGGCCAACGTGACAATATACTTCTGAAGACTTCTTTGAACATTCGAACAATAAGGAGAAATTTCAGGAATTTTCACTGACGGAGTTACGAAATTTAATAGAATTAGTTGGTTGGTGCGTCTTTAAGATGAAAATTTCTGAAAATTCTATTTTTTGCTGTAAAATTTTATAATTTAATTTGGCACAGTTGATAAACAATTCTAAAGTAGTAAAAACTTCGAATTTTACCGTTGTCTGATTAAAACTGCCAAAGTTACGAAACTTAATAAAAAATGTGGAAATTTTGTGATTCATTTTCAAATTAAAATTTTCTAAAATATGTGTTTCTAGCTCTAAAATTTTGTAATTTAGAACAGTTGATAAACAAGTCGACCCCAGTAAAACCTCCAAATTTTACTGTTTTATAATTAAAACTGCCAAAGTTACCAAATTTAATTAAAAATCTAAGAAAAATTGTGTTCATTTTGAAAACAAAAATTTCAAAAAATTCTGTTTTTAGCTCAAACATTTTGTAAATTAGTACACTTATAAAAACAAGTCAAAGGTAGTAAAACTTTTAAATTTTACTGTTTTATGATTAAAACTGCCAAAATTACAAAATTTAATAGAAAATGTGAGAATTTTCTTGTCCACCTTCAAAATACAAATTTCTAAAAATTTAGTTTATAGCTCAAAAATTTTGTAAATTAGCACACTTAATCTACAAGTCAAAAGTAATAAAACCTCCAAATTTTACTGTTTTATGATTAAAACTGCCAAAGTTACCAAATTTAATTAAAAATCTCAGACAAATTTTGTTCATTTTAAATAAAAATTTCTAAAAATTCTGTTTTCAGCTCAAACATTTTGTAAATTAGCACACTTTATAAACAAGTCAAAGATAGTAAAACCTTCAAATCTTACTGTGTTATGATAAGAACTGCCAAAATTAGCAAATTTAATTAAAAATCTAAGAAAATATTTGTTCAGCTTTAAAATAAAAATCTCTAAAAATTTTGTTATTAGCTCAAACTCTTTGTAAATTAGCAGACTTAATAAAAAAAGTAGTAAGTAAAACCTCAAAATTTTGTGTTTGATGATTAAAACTGCCAAAATTAAGAAATTTGAAAGAAAATGTGAGAAATTTTTTGTACATCTTCAAAATACAAATTTCTAAAAATTTGGTTTTTAGCTCGAACATTTTGTAAATTATATTATTTAATATTTAATAATTTATTATAATTAAATTAAATTAAATTGTGTTTGATGATTAAAACTGCCAAAATTAAGAAATTTGAAAGAAAATGTGAGAAATTTTTTGTACATCTTCAAAATACAAATTTCTAAAAATTTGGTTTTTAGCTCGAACATTTTGTAAATTATATTATTTAATATTTAATAATTTATTATAATTAAATTAGCACACTTAATAAACAAATCAAAGGTTGTAAATCCTCCAAATTTTACTGTTTTATGATTAAAACTGCCAAAATTACGAAATTTAATAGATAATGTAAGAAATTTTTTGTTCATCTTCAAAATAAAAATTTCTAAAAATGCTATTTCTAAAGTTCTATAATTTGTAACCTACATATTTAAAAAACAAATCCAAAGTGGTAAGAGTGCCAAGTTTGGTTGTTTTAGGGCTCAAATTATAAGAGTAATGAAGTTTAATAAAAAGTTGTGAATAATAATCCGTATGTACCTTTTAAAAACAAACTTTTCTAAAAATTTTAGTTTTTGTCCTAAAATTTTGTAATTTCGCACAGTTAATAACAATAATTAAACGACTAAAAAAAACAAAAAACAAAAAAAGAGTTAAGTGGAAATTTTGGCATCTCTATGTAAAATCTGAATTTTGTAAGCGAAACTAAAACAAAAATTTTCCAATGGCCCCCTTTCATTCTCCACTTACCGGATACAGTTCGAAAAACTTTATAATTTTAAATACGTTGGTAACTCTAAAACTATAGCTAGCAATGTTACCAACAAATATAAAAATCGTGCGACCTCAACAATTTAATCTTTGAGTATTGTTTAATCAATTAACTAATAATTTATGCAAATCCCCGATCGATCTTTCATTCAATTAAAAACGGAAACTTTTCATTTTCAACGCGGACTCTCTTTTTTTCGCTCCAGTTATCCCGATAAAGGCATTTGATTCCTTAATTATTCATCGAATTACCGTGCAATTATATCTGACCCTTTCCAGTGCGAATTGGGTCGTGTTTAACGTACATAACGTAATTTAAGTGTGGTTTTTGGTGGCTACATATTTATTGAATATTATGCTATAAACTTGAAAGGATCCCTGAATTATTAAAAGACTCCGCATTAAGGATGTTCCGCCGGGAAACACTGAAAGGTAAGTAGAAAATTTAACTGGCACGTGGCGGTATTCACCCCTTTATAAAGCGTTTCCAAGACCATGATTAGAGAACACCTGATATCGAAATCCGTAAAGGTTTCACGTTTCGCGAAACAAGCTGTTTTGTTTCTGCGAATTTACTTCTGTTTTAACAAAGGAGTTGTAACAAATTGTTAAACACCTCGACGCCAAAACGTGCGGACACATCGATATTGTTATAAACAATAAATATTTTCGTTGCGTCGCAAGGCCGGATTTTGTGTACACCATAAACTAGCGAATCAGGTCAAAATAGTGAATTTTAAATAAGGCAAAAAATGCAATTTCCCCGCCACAAGTCGCGAGGAATAAATCTAGCAACCTATCGTAACCACAGGGCAAACAAAAACAAAATTAATTTAAAACAAGCTAATTTTAAAGCAGGAGATGTCAACGTTTCACGAGCACACGTGCTGTTTTACTGGAGATAATTAAAATCCTTTAATTGCCACAAACAAAACCGACGTTTGTTATGCGAATAAAACTGCATAACAGTAATTTTTCTCGTAACACGAGGACGAATCCATCAAATAAAGGTCACATTCATCGATTCAAATTATATCTGAAACCATACGCTGTACATTCATTTGGAAAGATTTCACATATAGGAAGCGCTGACGTCATCATAGAGTACCGCGATTCCATTACCTTAGATAAGAACAGATGTGTAAATTTACCCCACCATTACTCAGAAATCGTACGATACGTTTCGACCAATCAGAGCGAAGAAAACGTGGGCTCGTCTACCTCACCTCACGCCGCAGTAACGTCATTCCAGGGCCAACTCTAACGTACCTGTTCCCAGGAACCTGCAGTACCGCAAATGTTCGCGATGAGTACTCAAAAAAAATTTCCACCGAATTTCGACGAGATTTTAGTGTGGCTGAAAGAGCGGCACTTCATTAGTTATTTTGACCAGTTTTTAGTATACAGTGTTGTTTAAGTACCCGATTGGTATATCACACAGTACGTCCTTCAAAATGGTTCCCAATTAATTAATTAATAAGATGGAGAGCTTCAGGGTGGTGGAGGAAATGTGATCCTTTGACTCTTCTAGAAGATACGACGCGCGATTTTGAGTACCACTGGCTCAACTGTGAATGGACTGAAACTGAAATAGAATACAGTTTCTATCCTGGAATAGTTCGCTGGCATTGCACCCGTTAAAAATATTTCTCGTCAACCTTGCGAATTGTCACCTTTAATTGAGTTTTATCAGAACAACGATAACTCCAAGCTCTTGTTTATTGAGAAACTGAAATTTCACGAGCGTGATAACCCCAATTTGGAACTAAAAATTCGTTTTTTTATTCATTAATATTAATTTAGTTGACACTATTGTATGTTTTGTGGGAGCGGAGTTTTTCCATTTTAAATACAAACAAATAAAGACGTAAGTCATAAATTCATTACAAACGTCAAACAATACAATGCTAGTTGTTAATTTTTGGCGTCGCGCAAAAAAACGAGCAAAAATATGTGGATTTTAATATGAAGGCGTCAAAGGATAATTCTAGATTTGATGAACAATAAAATTGTAATTGGTGTTGGCGCTAATAAGAGAGGTCAGTCTGGGCTCATTGCGAAGGTTGGAAGTGTGTCAATTAAGAAGCGACTGGAGTTGGAGTTTTTATCTGCATAAACACAATTGTCAATTCTTATGTAAATGCTCTTAATTATATGATTCCTCCGAGAAATATATCTACGTCAAGCGGAATAATCCACAACAGTGGAATGTTATTTATTTACTCATAATTGGCACGGAAAAGTCCGGATAAACAATAATTAAAATTCATTTGTGCATCGATTACGATTATTGTAAACAAAAGTGGTGTGTTCTGCCAATTTCTCTCTATTTTCGGGTTCGTAAACACGCGCGAGAAAAATACTTAAAAATGCGATCCACGTAACATTGACGTATTTTGTTGATGCCTTATTATTTCAGACGCATCAGTTATAAATTTATCAAAACACGCGTGGGCATAAATCAGACAACAATGCCCGAGTAATCTGATTTTTTCTGTAAAAAGCGAGATGATTGCTAGCGTGAGAAAAAACCGCGAGAGGTGCGTAGTGCATGATATTGAAAAAGTTTGAAAGGAATATTGTTTCGATTGCTGGAAACTTTTAGCTTCGGGATATCCTGACAGGGTGGCATTATTTACCTAATTTTCTTTGAAAGTTTCAGATTCATGTAATTTATTACAGCCACTGTAAAATTTATTTTACCGCGAACAATGAATTTCACTTATTTTTATTGTTGTTATAAATTGAGACAGATATCGTCATTAGTCGGGGGATGTGACATTTTCATAAATTAGATTGACGGGAATCAATAGGAAGCCTTCAAGTCACGACGACGCTTTCAGAATGAGCTTAATTATATAGAAAATCACTTTTCGAACCATAACGTGGACGTCAATTTCCACTTTGTTCGACATTCTGCAGTTATGGCAATCAATTAAATCAAAAATTATCTGCTTACAAACAGTTTTCGACGTTTCGTCATATTTTTTTCACTTATTTAAACAATATAAAACGTAACACGAAGAATAAACATAACATTCTAGAGAAATATTTACATCTAGCTAACAGACAGCTTTATAGGTTTTTAGCGTACAGACTCTCATTTTTGTTCATGAAAGAAAACAGGCACAATTGACACGTTTTCAATTTTCAAAACGTAAAAATGTTGCTCATAACTTCGATTGATCACTAATTTTCCTAATGCAGCTTTCGAAATTGTCATTTCTCTCACTGGTATTGTTCTAACTCATTTAAAATATTGAAATGTCTGTAATTACAGATTTAAAACGAAGTATTTTGGCACAGTTTAATAATCATGTCAAGGTTAGTAAGACTGCCAAATTTTATAGATAGAGACCCAATAATATTAGTTGTGGCCTTCAATCTAATGTAGTAAAAAGTTTTAGTTCCAATGCTAAACCAAGCGCTTCAAAATCTGTAATTTTAGGCCCACAAGTGTGGTTTCTGGCACATTTAATAAATGTACTAGGACTAGGAAGTCTGCCAAATCTTATAGTCGTAGATACAACAATGCAGGAGTTATGGCACTCAGAAGAATTCAGTGAAGAAACTTATGGTCTCCACTAATCAAGTTTTGCAAAATCTGTAATTTTAGGTTCACACTTGTGATTTCTGCCACGCTTAATAGAAATGCTAGGATTAGTAAACGTGCCAAATCTTACAGCCATATATGCGTAGAAGCTAGAATTATAGCACTTATAAGAATTTTGTACAGAAATTTCAAGTTCCTACTACGTAAAATCTGTAATTTCAGACATATAATTGTATTTTTTGGCACATTTACTAAGCATGTCAGGCCAAATAAACCTGCCAAATCTTATGGTCGTAGATACAGGGATGCTAAATTTATGGCACTCAGAAGAATTCAGTCTTACAGTTTTACAGTCTTCGCTAAACAAGCTTTGCAAAATTTGTAATTTTAGATTCACCCTTGTGATTTTTAGCACGTTTAATGAGAATACTGGAATTAGTAGACGTGCCAAATCTTACAGTCATAGATGCGTGCAGACTAGAATTACGTCATTCATAAGAATGTTGTTCAGAAATTAGAAGTCTCTTCGAAGTAAGCTTCGTACAATCTGTAATATTAGGTCCACAACTGTGGTTTCTGGCACGTTTTATAAGCATATCAAAATTAGTAAGTGTGCCAAATTTTATAGTTACAGATGCCAGAATATCAGAGATATGGCACTCAACAGAGAAATTTTTACCCCTACTAATCATGCTTTGTAAAATCTGTAATTTCAGAGCTACAATTGTGGGTTTTGGCACATTTATTAAGCATTTCATGTCAAGTATTTCTAGTATATCTTACTATTATAGATGCATGGGTGCTACAATTAAGAAGTTTATGGTTCGTAATAAAATCAACCATTGGAATATCTATTATTTCATGTCTATCGTGTTGAATTCTGGCATACTTAATCAGTAGGACAAAATTACAAAACCTATTAAATTATTTAGTTATAGACCCACAGATACCAGAACTATGGCACTTTAATCAATCCACTCAAAATAACAAGTCGTACGAAAAATCTACAATTCGAGGTCTATACAATTTAATTTTGACACATTTAATAAGGATGTCAAGACTAGTAAAACTGCCAAATTTTGTACTCATAAATCAAGAGATACAAGAAGTGTACCGTTAAAAAAACACAGCAGACATTTTTAGTCTCCATTACATAACAATAAGATAAATGCAATCATTGCAAAATATCTCGTTTCAGATATAGAATCTTGAGATGTCGGTCAGATTATATTGTTATAGATACATAAAAATCAGAGCTGCAATTAAATAAAAATAGTGAAGACGAGATTTTTCGTCTATGTCAAAGATGCGGCACTATAAAATCTGTAATTTCAAAAATTATTAAGCAAACTAGATCCGCGAAACTTTATATTTATTTATAGATGCACAGATTTTTCGTGGCTACCAAAAATTAGACTGCGATTCCGGATCTCGAATTCTGGCACGCTTGAGAAAATCTACAGCTACAGATGCATAGATATTGCGGCTTTTAGAATCTATAATTTTGGCATGCCTAATTTTATAGTAGCTCGCAACGTAACCCCGAGATTCTCTAATTTAAGATCGATAGCTATTTCTGTAATTTTTTTTTATCAAGTTTTAATGAGCTGAACACGAAATTAAATAACTAATGACTGAATTAATTTCTCTTTCGGTCTACTGACACCGCCCACCATTCCATTCACTAAAATGTCAAATTTCGAGAACAAGTTTTAGCAACTGGCTCCAACCATAGAAACACTTTATTATAATTGAAACGTTCGGAATTCAAGTGCATTCCATAAATAAAAAGTTTGGGAACTGCTGCTTCATCAAAATCGCGAACACACGGCAGTTGATGAATTATTTTCAATTTTTTTTTCTACAAAATTTTATAGTATCAAGAAAGAAAAATTTGCAGCTAAACAAAAAATTCCAGCCATTTTCTTGTCACTCACCTGTGATAAAAAGCGCTGAGAAGACAGCAATAGTGCGTTTGACTTGTTTAAACACGTTATTCATAATAGGCCGATGGATGGCACAACACGTTAAAATAATTGAATCAACTCCTCCAAGGGTGCACTTTCGGTTTCGATAGTCACGTGGATGAAGAGCTTAACTCGAAAGCGACTACACCTTCCAAAGCTAAAGGAGCGACTGACTGGCTCGAATTCGCCGAGTTGAACGTGGCGCCAACGTTTACCATTTACTATTCCGAATGATATCCACGTAAACGTGACAATTTCTCTGTCACACCTGTGGAAGGCTATTTATGAGACAAGGAAAGAAATAGCTTTTTAGCTTTCGTGGATTACGGTTAGGATCACGCCACTATGGTTGTATAATTACAATGGTAATAGAATAGGTACGAATTTCGGTGGGGAATTTGTTATTGGATGACGTGTCATCGTATGATTCTCTTTCCGCTATTTTTATGGAGGAATTCGCGAAAGTATGACATGATCTTTTATTTAAGCAAAAGATTAATTTTGAATGTGGGGGATCTGCAGCAGACTCAATTAAGAAACGAAGAAAGGAGACCTTTTAAGAAAATTTGATTTCATAAACACAGGCAATTTAAATTACTTTTTCAATTTGTACAAACGGAAAATTAATTTTTTTTCGTACGTAAATTAAATACATTGTCACTTTCAATCAACAACATCAACGTGGTGCTACATCGATAAATTTAATGATTGTCATTGAAATTAAAACCATAATTATCGATTAATTGACAATTGAAGATAAGAAATAGGACCACTTTCATTGAAACGATAATTAGGTACCTGGATTTTCCTTCTAGAACAACTAATTTTCGGAAATTTTTACTGATGTGAAATTCCTGTAATTTATTTATCAATCTTTTGTTCTTCTACTATTGTTTTCCCAAGCAATTAGATAAAAACTTACAGTTTAAATACAAAATCCACAAATCTTTCCATTTTATTCTTGAAACGTATAGTTTATAAATTAAGGAACGTTCTCGACTTGGTTTAGTATTACAAAATCAATCCGCGAAACCATGTAAGGTGTAATAAATCGGAAAATTTATGGAAGGTTTTCTAGTGTAATAATAATGGGGATTTACGTCAGATGTATTTCGGGACTGTAATTAAATTTTTTTGGATTCCTGAGGTTCCAAATTTGCACCTTTTCTTTAGATTCTTTCTAAATTTTTTCTTGATTATTTTTAGGTTTAAAGACTTTTGTCAGAAAAAGGACGAAGCGACCTCTCTAAGAAGAAAACCTGGTCAGTAATTTTTTAACAAATGTTTAAGCACGTCATATAAAATGGATAAAATACATTACTAGTTTATAGAACCTCCATAAATTTATTATTAAAAATTAATTTATACACCTACACGTCTCGGATTACTTTCCGGTGCGCCGGCGCTAGATTAATTAAATTTTTATATGCAAATTCTAATTACGAAAGCTCCATTAGCTGAAAATACGTTTTTGATAAACAACGAAACGAGGAATTATTTGTAACAATTGTAAATTTTGAATGTTTTTTTAGCTTTTACTGAAAGTAGGTACAAAAATTTTCTTGAAAACTGCCAAGTTATGGAATTGCTCTACGCAGTGTTCTAACGACCTCAGGGTTAGTACTTCCCATAATATTTTTGTAAAACTGATGTCATGTTCTTAAAAATATACTGATTATAAATGCAATTTTGCGTATAATTCAAGACTTTTTTCATCAATTTTTCATTGTAATGCATTATTGGAAAGACTAAAATCTTGCCTTTTTGACGCGTTGACAAATGCATTGCCATCTCTTATCGTTTAGAAGTTACAGTTAATACAGTTAATACAAAATCAATATAATTGCTTAAAAAATTGTTTCAATTAAATTTTAAAATAACTAATGCTGACGCAGAAAACTTCTTGATGATGACAAGTTCTTAGTTTGCTTATAGACCAAACCATTAAAAGGTTCAAACCTTTGAAGGAAATTGTTCTAAATTCTTCAAAAACAATAAATGTGACTGAATATTTATTTTTTCGGACAATCTAGTGGCAGTAGATAAAGGTATAATCGATTTAACGAAAATTTCATTTGGGATAAAAAAAATTACAAATTAATACGAAATAAGTTTTAATTTAATAAAATATAAAAAAAATGACTCAAAACTTTCACAGTTGCAGCATCATTTTTATCTATGATCTTTCATTCTGACCAGTAAAATAATTTAGAAACGCAAAATTTATTTGAAATCAAATTTTTACACAATCTCTGAAAGGCATTAAAACTTTTGTTTCCAAAAATTACTCCATATTCTTTGAGAGTGTATCTTCGAAATGACAAGAGAAAATGACGTATTTAACACCACATAAGAAAGCAGAGATCTCAGCCTTTATTATGACGTATACATTAAAAAATAAAAGTACCAATTTAAGAGTTATATGTAAAAAAGTATTAAAAAATTTTAAAACTTCTATAGTTCTTTGGGAAGATTATATAATTATTCTCTTTTCAACCTTTATTTTTAAGGCATTACAATTTTGTAAGTACAAATATCTAAGCCCTGACCTGATGAAATGACTTTCCAATGCTCCTGTACAAATTCGTCTGGACTAGTGTACTCATTCAAGCCTCAAATTTTCTTTACTTTTCATTTGACCTCATAACACAAAACCAACATAAATTGTAACAGAATGGCCACAGACAATAGATGCCCAACATTCCTTCCTCGGAACTGTAATAGCTAGCTAATGACTATTTATTACCTGTTAATTATTCCATAACACCTGAAAACTACACATAAGATTTTAAAATTCAATTACAGAACATGAAAAGAGTCTTTGTATTGCTCCTACAATCATGCAAACATCCAATTATGAAATGTAAGTAATAAAAGATAAACCACAAAGCAAACTGCAGTTTGATTTATTAACTAGAGCTTTAGGGTACTATTGATAACAAAACTTGATGAGATTATCTATTTAGCTGAACAAAAATCTGGAATAAGTTATAATTACACATCTAATTTCATAGTTATGAGACAGATTAAAGGATTAGCTACGACGTGTTTATGAAACATTCATTGAGCTGGAAACAAGGATGTATTAGAACCTTGAAAGCTTGTTAAATCGAAACAGGAAGATATTTCGCAAATCTTCGCTTGATAACTTCATAAAATAATTTGATAACGAGCGTTGTATCTAAATATTTAATTGTCCTGAAGATAAATAAATAATAAAGTTGATGTTATCGATCAATCTACAAATTGCAGGACAAAACGATGAAACCTCTTTGATTACAAACTTAGATATTAACAAGTGAATTAACCGGTCGATACCATCAGATTTTCTTTGAGTGTCCACGATTTACTGTTTATTTTTGGCTTGGTTTACTTACAATAAACAATCGGAATTTTTTTTGGAAAGACTGGTAAAATTAAAATGAATTAAACAAAGTTCAACGTTCAGACAGTAAAATAATAAAAAGGATTATACATTTATGTTCTTGAAAAAACCTTATTTTTGCTACGAACATCAAAATTACTTTTGAGCAAAAAACTTCCGATGATAAAAATTCAGTAGAATGGCAAACAAGGTATCAGAAACAAAAACTCATTCGTCATGATGTTATGCAATAGTACATATCTACACACAAACAAAATTTTGTAAACAATGATATGACATCGACGATTCGCCAATTAAATTCATATTTCCACACTGATAAGAAAAGTGATAAAACTTATTACCTGTGCAGGTCATTCTCCATAAAACTGATAAATCCAATTTTTTGACTTTTTCATGATCGTGACCAAGTTATAATATGTTTGGCTACAAGTAAGAAACTGCAACTAAAATGGTATAATATCGAACAGTTCTTCGATAACGAATTTGTGGTAATTCGTACCGAAATCGTGGTATTTTAACACATTATGCAACTTCATATTTTATCTACAATTGATTAAACCGCATTCGATTTAGTGAGCAATTAACACGTTTACATCAAACTAGATTATTGACAGGTTATTTTATCGCTAGCTCATCACCACTGACATTAAAAAAATTAGATATGATAAAGAGTTGAAAGTTTTTTTTCGAACGGGACCAGAATTGTGGTCCGATGACCAGTAAAACAAGTTATAAAGGCTTTGAATTTTCACCAATTTATTTCGTTATTTGTATGAGCTTTGCCATTTTGCATAAATACGATTGTGTTTCAAAAACAAAATTTTAAATAATGAAAATAGAAAACTTCAATTAAATTTATTTTCAATGGATATTTGCAATGAAATTTGCAGGCAACAATAGTAATAAAAAAAGTTCGATAAAAACCTTTCAGTGTCGCTTACCTGGATGTAATATTCGGAGATATTTTATAAATGGAAATGTAAGAAACGAACGATTCCCAAGGGAACCCTATACCAAATTACTGTTTTTTGCAATTATGAAAGATTTTGTGGTGAATTTAAATGTCTTTTAAGCGAGTGAATCGATGTCTTGATTTTAAATGAAGTTCCATAGATCGACCGGGTCAAGTTTGGGGTAAAATTAATTGTTTATTCGCCAGTTTGAATTATTTAGACTTTGGTTTGATAGGATATAATTCGGGGAAAATAACTGACAAAAGTAATAAAATAGTAACATGCGAAATGATGAAATTACAGGTTAAACTATCCATTCTCGCGTGACATGCTTATTTTTGTCAATGGGTCAATATCATTCTTTGGGGAGATTACTATTTCAAAGGAATGGATTTTTCAAATTGCTCCATGTCCGTATACTCATCTGATTTTTATTAATTTTGGTCGTTAACATGTGAATATTGGTGGGATCAGCTTATTGAAAAATTGTTCTCAACTTTCTAATCGTTTTTCAATAATTTCCACGCCGGTGTTACAATACATTGACAAGCAAATTTGTAATTTTAAAGTCCGACAATATACCGAATTTTTACAACTTCAATCACCTTGAATGATAAATGAAAATTGATAAAATGATAATAACAACGAGTAAAATAACTTCAAGGCAATAACTGAATAATTTTGACAAATGCTCGAACTATCAAATACTGTCTTATTGTACCTACGTAATATCCCGCATTTAAAAATTCAAAAATTCAAAAATTTTTAGATAAAAAATTTGGTTTTCATAATTTTTCTCGCCCTTAGACCGATAAAAATCCTTAGTTACATATCCGACATTCAAAATTTCAAGTTTTTCAAAAAAATTTATTTTGGTCTATATCTCGCTTATTTGTGGAGCAAAGTTAAATTATTGGTGCTCATTTTACGCAGAATTTCACGCAGAATCCAAAACTGCGAATTTTTAACGTAGGTAAAGAATTAAAAACAATTAAAATTTGAGTTTTTTAAATGTAAAAGGTTACTTTACGACTAAGATTCGCTCGATATCTCGTTTATGTCGCTTTTAATGTCCTCTTATAGTGGCGACACTCTTCTTATTCCATCCGATTTTATAAGCACTATAAGAGTGTAACAGTCTTACTTTAAAATTTCTAATCAAAGCGATGACACTTTTAGGTAGAGAATTTTCAGTCGAAATTTTAAATCTTCGTAATTAAGACAGATATGTAGAAAGATGCGATTTTCGCCATCGTTTTTCTCGCATTTTATTTACTAAGAATCCGGTTTTACACATACAGACTTAAATTATTAGTGCTCATTTTACGCAGAATTTTACGCAGAATCCAAAACTGTGTGAATTTTAAAAGTACTTTCTTAAATATAGAAATTAAAAGCGATTAAAATGTCAGTTTTTTGAATTTAGAAAGTTACTTAACAATTAAGAAATTCGGTCGAATTTCGCTTATTTGCAGAACAAACTTAAAGTATTGATGCTCATTTTACGCAGAATTCAAAATTCTTAACGTATGTCAACAAATAACCGAATTAAAAGCAAGTAAAGTTTCAAATTGTCCAAAATGATTCAAAATGTTTAATGCGCGCCTTCGTTTTTCCAGCGCTTTTTTTCTTAGGATCGGCTATAAAATATTCTAAATTCGATGCCCGATTTTTGTTTGAAAAAAAATCGACTCAAACAATGAAAAATTTTTAATTATTGGTTTATTGTTCGCCGTTTGTAAACCATTTGACCTACCGACCTGAGATTTGACCAGTCGATAGATCTCGAGCTGCTCTTTCAATTGATGTATAACTCAAAGATATTAAACGTCGTTTTCGTCCTGAAAAAAATCCTTAGAAATCACCTCGAAATGACCCTCTGAAAACTCTGTCGATAGCTCATTTATTTGTTAAGCAAACTCAAGTTATTGGTGCTCATTTACGCAGAATTCAAAACTGTACAATTATTTAGCGTAGTAGTTAAAGTTTCGGATACTAAATTTTCAGTTACAATTTTTTTGCATAGAATCCACTCTCAAATATCCTAAATTCAATAGCCTTCTTGTTTCAAAAAAAAACCTACATAAACGCGGAAAAATTTTGAACTATTGGTTTATTGTCCGCCGCTTGTAAACCATTTGACCTACCGACCTGAGATTTGACCAGTCGATAGATCTCGAGCTGCTCTTTCAATTGATGTATAACTCAAAGATATTAAACGTCGTTTTCGTCCTGAAAAAAATCCTTAGAAATCACCTCGAAATGACCCTCTGAAAACTCTGTCGATAGCTCATTTATTTGTTAAGCAAACTCAAGTTATTGGTGCTCATTTACGCAGAATTCAAAACTGTACAATTATTTAGCGTAGTAGTTAAAGTTTCGGATACTAAATTTTCAGTTACAATTTTTTTGCATAGAATCCACTCTCAAATATCCTAAATTCAATAGCCTTCTTGTTTCAAAAAAAAACCTACATAAACGCGGAAAAATTTTGAACTATTGGTTTATTGTCCGCCGCTTGTAAACTATTTGATCTACCGATCTGAGATTTGGCTCAAAAATATTAAACGTAGTTATCGTCCTGAAAGAATTCCTTGAAAATAACCTAATTCTGTTGCTAGCTCGTTTATTTCTGAGCCAAACTCATGATATTGGTGCTTTCGCGCTGAATTCAAAACTCTGCTAATTTTTTACGTGCACCAAGATCTAACTAAATTAGAAGCGATTGAAGTTTTGGGTTGTCGCCTAGAAATTCCCAACTATTTTCGCGCAACCTGAAAAATGTAAAGCAAAATGTGTCCTTTTGAAAACATAAAAACACTATCAGGTACTTTTAAAACAATATAAATATTCAAAACCGCAAATTTTCACCACGTATTAGCATGAAATGGCGTTTCTTAAATAAATAAAAAAATTCCACTTTGTATTCAAGGGAGCCTTCGCCGTTGCCATTTCAAAATGTTTCGTTTTTACCTACTTAAAATGACAAACCCGAATTCATCAATAACACAAATTACATTGAATGGATTACACGTTATTATGTTCCTCTAAAACAATAAGCGTTCGTTTGCATATTTAATATTATTTAAAATGTAACATTCCGGACACGTCCTCAGCTCAACGCGTTGTGGAGCAATTAGTGTAAATCAATATCAGTCGTAGGTAAAAAATATCCAAAAACAAAGAAGTCTACCAAAGTTTAATTGAAGATGATCCTTATCTGAAGATACCAGTCTCGACGTTTTACAGACGTATTGTCAATATAATCAAAACACATTAAGATCGGCTAAAATTAGACGTAGAACTAGATAAGAATTAAATTAATTAATTAACTCTCGTTTACTCTGCGCGTGATGATATTAATTGTAAAATAATTGCAACTATTGTCTTCTTCCAAGTGCCATTTTTTTTAATTTGTGAAATTAATCTACAACTTCCATTTGCTCTATGCAGAATTCTGAAAGCGCTCCTAATACCAAAAGGAACAAACAAATGTAAAAAAGTCAGGAAGTCTTCATCACTTTACCGTACCTTCGTTTCGAGAACTTTTATTGCTTTTGAAGTAAATAAGAACGTAGTCAATTCGAATTCAACTCGCTAAAATCGAAATATACAAACACCGAGACCTGCAATTCTCTACGGTTGTTAGTTCCCCGATTTGAGATGAACTCATATAATTATTTGGAAGCTACGTTGTTTGTTCTCTCGAGCGAAATCAGTTATTTGAAATGCGTGTTCCCACATATTTCGATATTTTATTAAACCTGCGATATTTAAAATGTTGCCATCTTCTAAGCTCTGAAACTAAAACCACACAATGCGATTTTCATTCCTGTTTTGCTTTAATTTGGGTTATTTTTCATCCGTGCTAATGGGAAATGTCGGAGGACGCATTAAAATATATGGTAGTCACATGGAAAATTTAATTGTGAGTTATTCGAAGCTGTCTATATATTACGTTTTATCTACGATTGTTAAGTTGGTATACGAAAATTCAAGGTCCAAGATTATGATTTTATTGCAATGACGTATTTAAATAATTATGAAAAAACGAACGACGATATTTACGTAAGTCTGACGTACGAGAAAATTAAATTGAAAGCTCTTTCAGATTCACAAACTGTCATGTACTCAGTTCTAATTCAAAAGAAAATCATCGTCTTTCTCTTCTTCCGAGCAATCTCCAATTTGTTATCCTCTCGATTACTTCCGTGGTCGCTTTTATCATTATTGCTATGTCGAACTCATTCCGATCGGTTGAATTGACTCTTTGAATTCGATTTTTTAGATTCTCGTCTTAAAATAACAGTTTCAGATTCTTTCTTTTGGTTCTTCCCTAAGAATCTACCTTTAAAATTCTTCCCTTCTTTTTTAGATTATCCCTTTAGAGACTGTCTTTATTCTACCTGTTTTTTTGACTCTTTTTATTAGATTCTGTATTCATATCCTTCTTCCAGTCCTTCGATTCAGTTACTTGAATCCTTTAGGAAAATCCTTGTTTAAAAGTCCTGTTTTCTTTTACGTTCTACTCTTTATTAGATCCTCCAGATTAGTGATTTTTCACATACTTTTTAATCCTGGAATTCCTAATGTTATTAGTTTTACAATTCTTTTTAATTTTAGACTCTCCCTTTAGAGTCCCGATTTAAATTCATTCGTCTTGAGATTGTACCTTTGGCTGGACCCTTTAAATTCGTCCTTTCTTTCCGATTATTTTTTATTCTTCCATTAGTTTCGTTTTTTCTATTATATTCTTATAATTCTTTTAACACTTTTGCTTGTTTTAACCTTTTGGAATCCTCCCTTAAATATACAAGATGTCTCAAAATTCGCGAATTCCGAGTTCAGAGCGTTGTAGAGAATCACTTCAGCAGTTCAAAAATGAAAAAAAAATAAAGATTTGGCACTTCCCCACAAAGATAGATTGATCTGAATGTGCACTCTTTGAACTGCATTTTCTTTAAATGCAGGCTAAAAATTCCAGTGTTTATTGTTATTATTATTATAAAACAATTTCTTGAAGAATTTGCTTTATTTGGGAGTAAAAAAATCTTAAATTTTTGTAATTTTTCTTAATAATGGAACGGCAACGTGGCTAGAAATTAGTCTGTTACTATGGATGCAGGCTACTATAAATTTGACTCAAATAATGGATTTTTATTCAAATAATGAATACGCAGACATGAATTTGGTTTTCGAGACATCAGATAACAGACCTGTGGTAGCTGCTCGCCTATACCATGAGCGATAGCCCAATCAACTGCGTCATCCAACTGGACGCGCAAGCATTAAAATGATTCCACACTTACCGCAACGATCCAAAAATTAGCACACGAAACTTGGGTCGTCAGTTAGATGTGCATCTTTCTTTAGTGGGCAAGCTGCTTAAAAGTGGCAAAATTGACATTACTTGACAATGTCAGTTATGAGGTTTTGAACGCATCTAAGCAATACAAATAGAAATCATAAGATAGGTCAGGATGTGAGTTTTGCAATGTTGTCGCATTGAACAAAATTAAAGTGCTTACATCTTCTTTAAAAAGTGCGAAAAAATTTTTTTTAGGTATTAACGGGCACCACTGGGTTCCCCCTACCGTGCTCTGAATTCGGAATTCGCCAATTTTGAGACACCTGTATACTTAACTTCCTTTTTTCCTCCATGCTTTTAGTTCTTTCGATTCTACTTTACTTTTTGGACTCTTTTTTTTAGATTATCTATTTATAATATCCTTCCTGTAGTTTTTACATTCCGATTACTTAGATTTTAGATCCTTTAAGTAAATCCTTGCTCCAGATTCGTGATTTTTCGAATACTTTTTAATTCTTAAACTCTTTTAATTATTATAATTATTTTTATTTTTTCACTTATTCAGTTTCATGCTTTAGATTCCTTTAAGCGTCCCCTTTTATAGACATTTCCGTTATATTTCTTAACAGAGTCGTGTTAGTTCCTATTCTTTTGACACTTTCACTTTGGAATCCTCTCTTAACTTAATTAACTTCTTCCTTTTACTTCGTTATTTATGGACGCCTTTCTTTCCTTGAATTTTTTTCGAACCTTTATGTATTTAGTTCTTTCGTTTTTTAGTTCCTTTTATTCTTTTAAATTCGTGTTTTATTCGTTCAATACTCTTTAAATTCATGTTTTAAGTTATCCCTTTTCGTATCTTAAATTCCCTTTATTATTTTAGATTATATCTTTGGAGGTTCTTTTTCCATTTTACCTTTAGATTCTTGTTTTCTATCTGACTCAATTTTTATTAGATTATCTATTTATATCCTTTCCCTGGTTTTTATGATTCGATTACTTGGATCCTTTAAGAAGATCCTAGCTGTCCTTTTGGTTGCTCCCTTTAGATTAGCCTTTTTTTCCAATTATTATTATTTTCAATTTTTCCGTTAGTTATATTTCATTACAGTGTCTTGTTAGATTCTATTTTTTGACATTTTTTTCAACACTTGGAAATCTTTCCTTAGATATGTGTTTTAATCTCTTCCTGATTTTTCGATTCCGAATTCTTTCAATCTTATGCTTTTAGTTCTTTCTTTAGATTCTTCTTTCCGATTCTCCTTTAAAAATTTCTGTTACATACTATACTATATTTTAAGAATACATAAGATTTAGAATATTTATATATTTCCTCCTGGGTACAAGAAATTGAGTTTTTAGTACCGAAACTGCGCAAAAAATATTTACCAGCTTTTTTATTTATCCACACTTCTATTTTATGCTTTTATTAAATATTGAACTCCACCAATATTGATTCAGTTTAATTTGAACTGTTGGCATTTTATAGCAAACGTCAACATTTTTTCCAGTGGATTTTTTTTAATCGTCGAATAAAATTTCGCAATACTTCCCCTGATTACTGGCAAAATACTTTTTCTCAAGTATGTGTTTATCATCACTCTTCGAAAAACAATAATAAACTTGTAACTACGCAGATTGAGAACAAAAGACACGTTCATTAAGTGGTTACATGGACGAAAACTTCAGAGGATTTACTTATAAAATGTTTATTCTAATTTACTTATACTCCAACATTCCATCTTTTTAAAGAGGACACGCTATCGGCAATACAAAAAGTATTTATTTTCACATAAGCACAATAGTTATTGCAGAAATGAGTAACCAGGCCATGAACCGACAGGTAACATTAAAACAAGAACTTCTAGAAAGTGTTATATTTCAATATCAGGAAAAATATCGTCCAAGTATTTACACAGGGGTTATATACATACTGTCTTTGTGATTATATTAGACCCTGCTGATCATCCAAGCAATAATATTGTATGCCTTATTTAGCACCTTTTATAATTAGTATGCAAAAATATTACTTTTCATACACACCCAATTATTAAAATATTCCTCTTGTATACATCGATAAATCACCACAAGTGGTATAATTAATTTCTATTAATTTTTTTTACATTTTATTAAGTAAAATAACATAACAGTGTTGTATAAAAATTCATCAACAGGTTATACCGTGCGTTGACAATTTTTACGAAACACACTCTTAAAAATATATTAATCAAAATCACATGAACAGTATAAACGCAAAGTTGGTTGTATACTTCTAAGCACCTAAACTAAATTGATTTGATAAGCGTATTGGTACAAATTCAAAGAAATGTGGAAGAATGATATATATGGAGACATTTACGTTCTATTGTAATGAAAAGCATCTGAAGCGACTATGTATATCTAGAGATATATTTCGTACCGAGATCTAAGTACATATTAAATAAGAGTACATTGCACATTTATTTTATTTTGTCTTACATCTATAATTGACAGAAACTTTGAAAATCGTCAACAAGACACTCGACCAGTCTTTCAAAGTCCTGCTTTCATTTTAATAGTCACACTACTTGTACAAAAATAGAAACTCACTCAGTACCTCGTCTTAAGTACGAACAGCGTCGACTCATTTCAAAGTTTTTGTTAATACTGTTCCAATAGTGTCATTAGGTCTTTTTAGATTTACAAGATTAGGCACCCATGTCAGACCAACAGTTGCGATGATTATGGATACCAAGTAGACCAATGACGTTCTATTGGCAAATAGCACTATGAAAATATATTTTATTGTGCAAATCTATGACATATATTTACATGAGTTAGTCCACAATACGAATTTGATAGAAAAATCCACAAAACGGAAAACACACTTTAAGATTGCCATCAAACAACCATCTAAAATGCAAAGATTTGTACATTTTGATCAAGTTAAACTCAAAGAAACTTAACATGCAAACTCAGAGTATATCTGAAATAAAAAACGATCCAATATAGCACCAAAAATCACTATATAATGTATTATTGTTTGCCGATTGTATTATTGCTTGTGATAGGTAAAGGTTCACTCTGATTTGGTAAACGGAATATTAGGTTCCATTTTGAGACTGGTTGTGGTAGGATCATAATATCCTGCCAAATAGTAAATGTCGTTGTTGTCATAAATCGTCGCGTAACGCTGGGGGTCATCTCCTAGGCGCTCCGTGTATTCCTGCAATGGTAGCACTTCACACTTGTGCGAGATAGTTTGGACGTCGTTTTCATCAACGTGGGGTGATTCGAAGAGAGCTCCCTAAAAACACTCTTAGAACTGGAAAAAAACACAAAATTTGGTACTTACGGGGTACTGTAAGTTCAAAGGACAACCGACGGTTTCCTCCGGGTGATAAAACCACTTTACTTTTACCACCATTGTTCCACAAAGTTCCCACATGGCTTCAATTTTACCAATGTAGGGTCTGTCGGGTCTACCAGTGGAAAGGAACACGGCAGAGTCCCCAACCTACCAAAGAGAATCATCAGAAAGGTGTCAAGTTGCAAAGCCAAACATGCAGCTAAAGTCAAATTAACGCAAACAACTTGAATCAAAAATACATAGAAATAGTAAAGGCAAACTATGTATTCCTTCTTCCGTTAAAATATCACAGGTTGAAGCAAATTGTGTCGTTTTTATTAGGAAAACGGAGAGGCTACCACGCTTTGGTAATAAATATGACAAATCGATTCGAAACAACATGTGTGTCGTTTGGGTGAATTTTTCTGGATGCAAAACCACATTAAAATATACAGGTAGTCCGAAAAAGATCCGACTAGTGATTAGGAAGTCGCAAGTTCCTTGTCGGATTATTTAAGAGTTCTGTATAAAATAGCAAAACAAAAACATATCATGCAACCGAAACTGCCAATTTAGTTCAAGTTGCAACATTCATTTTAGTCCATGCAATCTTTTCGGGAAAAGCATTTTCACAAAACGGTAAAATTTGAAGGTTTTATTGTCTTCGACTTGTTCATCAACTGTGCAAAACTACAAAATTTTAGAGTAAGAAATTAAATTTTTTTAAAAATTTTAGTTTAAAAAAAAACAAAAAAAACTTCTCCCAATTTCTAATGAATTTCGTAACTCTGTCAATTTTAATAATAAAACAATAAAATTTGGAGGTTTTACTATCTTCGACTTGTTCATTAATTCTGCTAAACTACAAAATTTTAGAGCAAAAAACTGAATTTTTAAAAAAAATTGTTTTAAAGACGAACCAGAATCTTTTCCCAGTTTCTATTAAATTTCGTAACTCTGTCACTTTTAATAATAAAACAGTGAAATTTTGAGGTTTTTCTATCTTCGACTTGTTCGTCAACTCTGATAAACTACAAAATTTTAGAGCAAGAAACTACTTTTTTTTAATTTTCGTTTTGAAAACGAACCAAAAACTTTTCTCAGTTTTTATTAAATTTCGTAACTCTGTCAATTTTAATAATATTAAACAGTAAAATTTTGAGGTTTTTCTATCTTCGACTTGTTCATCAACTGTGCTAGGCTACAAAATTTTAGAGCAAGAAACTAAATTTTCAGAAATTTTCATTTTAAAGACGATCCAGAAATTTCTTCAATTTTCTATTAAATGTAACTGTCAGTTTTAATAATAAAACAGTAAAATTTGTAGGTTTTACTATCTTCGACTTGTTCATCAACTGTGCTAAACAACAAAATTTTAGAGCAAGAAACTGAATTTTTAAAAATTTTTGTTTTGAAGACGAACCAGAAACTTTTTCCAGTTTCTATTAAATTTCGTAACCTTGTCACTTTTAATAATAAAACAGTAAAATTTTAAGGTTTTACTATCTTCGACTTGTTCGTCAACTCTGATAAACTACAAAATTTTAGAGCAAGAAACTAATTTTTTTTTAATTTTCGTTTTGAAAACGAACCAAAAGCTTTTCTCAGTTTTTATTAAATTTCGTAACTCTGTCAATTTTAATAATATTAAACAGTAAAATTTTGAGGTTTTTCGATCTTCGACTTGTTCATCAACTGTGATAGGCTACAAAATTTTAGAGCAGGAAACTAAATTTTTGGAAATTTTCATTTTAAAGACGATCCAGAAATTTCTTCAATTTTCTATTAAATGTAACTGTCAGTTTTAATAATAAAACAGTAAAATTTGTAGGTTTTACTATCTTCGACTTGTCCATCAACTGTGCTAAACTACAAAATTTTAGAGCAAGAAACTGAGTTTTTAGAAATTTTCGTTTGAAGATGAACAAAAAATCTCTCCCAGTTTCTATTAAATTTTAATAATAAAACAGTGAAATTTGGACGTTTTACTATTTTTGATTTGTTTATCAACTGCGATAAACTACAAAATTTTCGAAAAAAAACCTAAATTTTTAGAAATTTCAGATATTTTCATTTTTAAGACGATCCAGAAATTTCTTCAATTTTCTATTAAATGTCGTAAGTGTCAGTTTTAATAATAAAACAGTAAAATTTATAGAATTTACTATCTTCGCATTGTTTATTAACAGTGCTAAATTTAAAAATTTTAAAGCAAGAAACAAATTTTTTAGAAATTTTCATTCTGAAAACGAACCAAAATTGTTTTTGTTTTCCCCTGTAAGTGCAAATTTACGTGGACTATGTTACTACGAAATATGCAGTCTAAATAAAAATACGAACTACTCCCACTACATATAATTCATTGCATACTTAAATGGACTTCATACTTCCATTGTTCGTTCAGCCACAAAAAATCAAGCTATGCTCTACTCCCACATTCCTAGCGAAATGTAATACAGGCGCATTATATCGTTTTACATTTGAAGAGTCGATATTAAAAATTTAAATTTGGCGCATTTAAGGTCAGTGTGACGTTTATTCCAACGCAAATTTCGTACTTTTGACTTTGTTTCCTTTTCATCACAATATAATGCTTAACCAACAAACACATTCGTTAAAATAAAAGCAAACAAAGCACCGAATTTTCAATATTGATTAAAACAGTGACAATTTTAAATGGTAATAAAAAGAGTGCAAACTGCAATAACACAAAACATTCCCTTCACCATTCCCATGCACTAGTTTTGGTTAAAAACAAAACTATAAGATGGTTTCAAAACACATTTAAATAAATGAATACGCGGAAGTGTTTGAAAACCTCCTTTGGTTAGACACAAGTGTTTCATTGCAAGCTAAAAAAATTGATTTCAGGTGTTTTTTGACGGTTTAAAGTTTGTAATAGTACACTTCGTCACTATAACACATCTCTTCATTTATATTTGGAAAAATTACAAACCTGTGTGTGTATGTAAAAGTAAGAATTTCGAAAAATCACAATTTTCCCTTAAGATTATCAGATCAAAGCCAAAATGTCTATTAAACAGTACGATTTTACAAAGGTGTGGTTAGCTTTTGTCATATTTAAAATATACACAGCTTACCTTTTTCATCAATTTGAAACGAAAACATTTCATGTGGTAATAAATATAAATAAGAAGGTGAGCATGTTTATATACTTAGCCTAACCGAAACTAGGCCTTTACGAAAAACATACAGTTATTAATTCTTTCCCTCGCTGGATTGCTTTAAAGAATTGTTTTCGAGACCTTCCTTTAGCTCGGGGTCTTTTATAGCCTTTTCCAGACCAACCCCATAATTGCCTTGCCGGCAAAAATGCACTCATTTTACTTCTACTTTCACAAGATTCTTGTCTGTCTCTTATCTTTTTCGAATTCTAAAACACAAGTTAAATCGATCAATCAACACACCAAAAGCACTCACATTCGATTTCTGAGCTTCCAGAATATCATCCATCGTAACCTCATCTTCCGGATTACAAATGGGAGAATCTACTACTTCACTATCACAGTTTCCATTCTCTTCGCGTTCCATCAACACCTCATCTTTATTTTCATCGTGGTGATGATGCTTCCTGTGCTTTCTATGTTTCTTATGGTGTTTCTTATGCTTGGGATACTCCTCAGAGTACCTATGCTTCTTCTTCTTTTTCTTGTCGTCAAACATAAGTTTCTGCTTCAACTTATCGCGCTTCTTTTTCTTCAAACGCTTGCGCTCTTTGTGAGATTCAGAATCAGGTTTATTAATGTCTTTGTTTTCTTTCTCAATGTCTTTTTCGAGTTCGAGTTTGACTGGTGCGGTTTGTACGACGGCTTGAGACTGCTGCAGGGGTTGGCGGCGCTCTTCTGTCGACACGCTGGTGGAGGTGCGGCGGCGGCGCTTGCTGAGGCTCAGGAGAGGATTGGGATCGTACTCTAAAATTTATGAAGAAATTTAGACATCTAAAGAGGCCAGCAAAAATCAATCAGTAATACTCAGGAATAATTTAATACGATTTAGAAGGTATCATTATTTCCTTCGTTATTTCTTCGATGTACTAAATTGTCAACATTAAGCACGTATTTTACTATAAATAACCCCGAAAAGACATCAACGAAAAAACGGAGTAAATTTTTAATGCCTTGTTTTCTTCGCTCGTATTTATGAATTATGACGTTGAGTGTCTTTTATTTATTTATATCTCGGGGAGAGAAAGATGGAATTTACGATCGCGAGGAAAGAGGGCTTACCTATAATGGGGTAGTCAGGCGGTAACAACCTGATATCCTCCAAAGCAATCCTTCCGCTGTCCCCATCATCGAATTCAACAGCAACGAACTTCGAATCCAGGGCAGGATTGGGAGTTCCCGGCTCCGCTACACTTCCAGGATACAAGCACCGGTACTGCTGGCTCCAATAAGCACACAGTCTAGTGCCTGAAGTTAGCTCCGTGGTGCTTTTGGGGGCGAGTTCCAAAATCTACAAAAAGAACAGATAACTTATGCCCAATGTCAAATTTGCAATTCAAACTTACCGCGTCCCGCAGGATCTCCTCCCGTGACATGATATGTGGCCGGTTGCCCCTCTCCCCATCCAACATAATGGAATACACATCTGGGGGCTCCACCGCGTTCAAATGTCCAGCGTAAAACAGCCCCCCCATTGCGGTCAACACTCGCAGTTTATCAACTTCCAAGTGCGCCGCCGTGAGGGTACACATTGATTCAACTTTCGGTTCCTCTGGAATCTCCATTTTCACTTCTTCATCTCTTTTGATTTCCTCGGGAGGTTCAACAAATGGTTCCTCAATATCACTTTCTTCGTCGATCCAAGTCTGATCTTCAGGTTCTTCGTCTAGTTTAATCATCGGCTCGGCTTTTAGTTTTGGACGAATTTTACACTTAACTTCGGTAAGGACGATGTTGTTGTTCTTATTCTTTCTTGTTTTGTGAGTTGTTTCCTCGAGGTACCTCGGTGGACTGTTAGCATACAATTTGTGGTGTAATTGGAACTTCTCTTTGGCCGCCAAGAAGTACCCGACGAAGTTATTCTTAGGTTTCTTCGCCACGATAGTTTCAGTAGCAACATGAGTGCCTGAGGGTGACAACAGTTTTTTCGGTCTTCCGACTTTGCGCTTTTTCGAAGAAGAGTTCTTCTCTGGTGACGACTCCATCTCCTCCATCTGTTGTCGCAAGAGGTCATTCTTGTAGTCGTTGATTATCCTGTCGCTTTGTTTTATTGCTTCAAGTTTCGGGGTTTTTATATCATACGTGGAGAGGGTTGGTGGTTTTAGTAATTCCTGATGTCTGATTGGTACTGACAGATCAACTTTGTCAAGAAGTGGAGGAGTGACACTTCGCTCGGACAAAGTTGACTTCTTCCGCGACCTCTTCTTACACTCTTGGTGCTTCTTGGGTTTGAGTTTGTTGAGTTCTTTCTGTTTTTCGCGGTACTGCCTCTGTAAGTCCGCCAATTTCATCCTCATGTCCAATTCCATTTCATTCATGTGAGGCCAGTCGTTTTCGCAAGAGTGTTGAGTTTTACTTGCGATGAACTTCTTCACTTCTTCTTCTGATTCTGGTGACTTGTACGATCGCGATATGTCAGGAGACTCAACATGGTACTTGCTGTGTTTATCTCTGTGTTTGTCAGTTTTACTCTTCTTCTTCTTGGGTTCGTGCTCCTCGGAGAGTCTCTTCAATCTCCGTTTCTCCCGTTTTCGTTCCTTGGATTTCTTGTGTCTCTCGTTATTCTCCTCCATGATCCGCTGCTCCGCCAGAGCGCACAACAGGTCTAACCCACCCAAATTGTCTTCAATTTTGTCTTCAGTTTGTACAACTTGCTCTTGTTCAATTTTGACACTTCGCCCATTCTCGAACTCGACGATACTGTTTGACAGTAATTCGAGTCCACTGAGGTCTGGTTTTGGTACTTCCGGAATGATGGTTTCCACTTGAGGAACTTCTTCTTGTTCCGGTTCTGTCGGTTTTTCGACTTCAGGTACAAGAGTAATGGAAGCACCGGTTTCAGGCTTTTCAACTTTTGGTTCCTGTGCTTTTGGTCGAAGGTCCTCTTCTGTGACAAGAGTGGTGATATCGTCCT
This sequence comes from Gnatocerus cornutus, assembly GCA_029298725.1. Lineage (NCBI taxonomy): Eukaryota > Metazoa > Arthropoda > Insecta > Coleoptera > Tenebrionidae > Gnatocerus > Gnatocerus cornutus. The sequence goes on from CM055515.1 coordinate 16,515,488, forward strand.
CACTGCAGAAAGTGTCAGTTTGGTTGCTCGCGTCTTGTACTGCTAAAGGCTCGTCAGGAGTCATCGCTTCCGGTGGTGGTGTTAAACAAATGGCTGGTGAAGTCGCCTGCGACCTGCACATTGCCTCCGCCGAAGTTTGTGATAAAATCAGATTAGTTGGATGTTGGTAGATGACATGGGTGGTAACCAAGGGAGCCATATTCGTCTCGCTGAAGACCGTCCCTGTGTTACTCGCTATGGTACTGAGAGTCTTCGTCTGATCCAACGTGGCGTCCGTCTCTATTTTAATCAAAGTGGTCGTTGGAATGGGCATTGGAATTTTTCGTTTGTTGTCTGTGGTAACAGCGAGCAGTCGCGTACTTTGAGTGTGTTGATGAAGAGTTGTGCTACTTGACAAATAGTCAGATGAAGCCGAACTCAACAATTGTAATGGTGGAGGTGGTAGAGGGGGTAACAGAACTGATGGTGATTGGTGATAGCTAGGCCAAACAACTGCTTGTTGAAGAGGCTCTGGAAATAAAGTTTTGGTTTAAACTCCCGGAAAAAGAAAGAAGGGAAAGACGCGCGATGACAATGACTAACCTATTCCGGTTGTGGGCAAAAGAAGGAGACCTCCGGTTGTTGGGTCACGGACTAGCTGGAATCCAACAGGAGGCATTGGTACCGGGAGAGGAACCATCGGCTCCATAGGAACAGGCGCTACAACACACAACACAAAAATGTGTTAAAATAAAAAAAATAAAATAAAATAACTAAGCGAGAGGGAAAAACAAAACCACACTTATAAGGGGTAAATCAAATGGGGGATTTTTTAGGGAATTTGGTTCTTGAAAGTTTTCTGCAGGGTGCAGAACAGCCTGAACTGATTCCAAGTACAATTGCATCATAGCAACACCAATCAAATCATTGCCACTATTGAGCAAAATTTTGAAAATTGTTACCCAAATAAACTTCATTCCTTTTGACAACTGGTCCTTTTTCAACATTTTTCTTGAAAAACCGACAACTCCTTGCAGAAGTAGTCATCCCAACACCAGAAAATAGTCAAAACTTCCAAAAACAATCGTCTTTCCACCAAAAACCGGTCGAAAGTCATCTTTAACCAGCACTCACCTGGATAATGCCACAATGTAGGCGCGGTCAGAGGCGAATTATGTGGTCCGCCCATCGGCCAGCCCGCCAATGCTGTGTTTCGGTCGTCCGAACACTGTAGTAAAGTCGCGCCCCCAGCCCCGCCTCCTGTCGCTGTTGCAGCCATACCTGCCGTCCCTCCCTCTCCTGAAAGACATTTGACGAACGGTCAGCACGAATAGTTGTAAAATACAGCAAAAAAAAAAGTTTCATGGTTATTAATAGTAGAGTGACACTTTTTTTCTAAATGCGCGGATTTAGACGCCGCAGACAAGATATGCATACGTAGAGAAGTTGAAGGAGGCTTTGGGGCTCGGAAATGTGTTGGTAATTCTGATTGACAGATTGAGGTTAAATATGAATATGATGTCATGGTGTAGACACGTTAAAATCGGTACCAACCCGAGAAAAAATTGAAGCCTACAAGGTACTACATTTTCGCAGTTGGCTTGAAGCTACCACATCGTAAAGTTAGTAGACCAACATGCAGGGCTACCAACACAACTGAAAACAAATGATCGATGATTCGGTACTGATATCATAGCAATTGAATTTTATATTACGTTGGTACCTCTATAAATATCTCTAAAAGGCAAAGAAACCGACTTTTATCAGAATATTAAACATTGCTGCCAACACGAAAAGAAAGTTCAAAGCCCCCAGTCTGAATTGATTAGGACATTTGTAAATTTATTTCGATTCTGTAGCTTTCAAACAGCTAGACAACAAATCTAATGTTATTTATGGTTCGTAACATTTGTTACACCTCTGTCAGGTACTCGCGAAGAACCTGAAAGCTGGTAAAACAAATTTAGAACTGTCAGTCAATTGATGAAGGTGTCTTGTGTACCTGGAAACACCGGGTGTTCCAGAAGATGTTGATCGTACGACAACGCGATGGTACTTTTAACTTTTTCTTCGAAAATTAAGAACAAGTAACGATAAAAAATATCCACAGAAATTGAGAAAAAAATAAAATAAAAATTAGGTACTACTGTAGCACCCATTCTCCAGGGAAAGTTCTAGAAATTAGATGATACTCCAAAAATAAAAGCGGAGTGTACTTTCCCTAAGATTTGATGGAAGTACCTGGTCACGATTCCTCATTTGTTATGTAGTAAACATTATCTTCGTAGTTATCATTCTACAAAAAAAATTTGGCGAAGTATACTACAAAACAATGTACTCTAAGAAGACAGTACTCGTAAGATAGAAGGTGAAAGGCCATGGTTTGTAATTAAATATTTTTTATGATGGAGATTAACTTATCTCTTCAGGAGGTGTTAAGCGAGTACAAATATAAGGTGTCTTCGTTTAAAAAGCTGCTAGATAATGAACTGTGGATTTTGACTCCAAATAAGGTAGAAATGGGTGTGCAACTCGTTGAATGAGATAAAAAAAAGATCTATATAAAAGAATTAGGGATTATAACGTTTTTTAGAATTTTGGTTGTCAGTTTCGCAGTGTTGTTAGTTTTGCGATTCTCTCCAGTTCTTCTGATCAAATCTGGTTCATAAACCAAATAAAGAAACTCAAAAATCTAAAGCTAGTAAATCTGAAAAATTCAATGAAAGAAAAAGTGTCGGAAATATGCAGACAGATGAAGAATTGGCAACAACAAACCTAGCAAAGGTAACGCTTAAAATACAGAGTGTTTTAAAAATGTAACTTGTAAATCTCTGTGGCCAGTATTAGAAAAAAGCAGTGTGTATGTAGTAGAAAATACCTAAAGTGCAGTTTATTGCTATCAGTCCACTCTCCTACGTAAATTTTCGAAAATTCATGAGTGTAAATCAGACTTTCAATTCTATAGCGAGAAAAATAAGGGAAAATTGAATGTAGCAATTTTTGAGGTTAATAGGTAGATACGTTGTCAAAGTACCTAAATGTATTAATCATTAATTAGTTAAAAATTTGTTGCAAAAAAAAATTACATAAAGATTTCAGTTTTAGCAATCTTGCCTAAGACGATTAGCTTCTACGTATACCACAATTGTCTCAAGGTTAAAAGCTTTTGCTGCCAATAGTTTCCGATGAAAATTGCTAGGGACTGCTGCCAACTTAACTTTTTATAAGTGGACCTATAGCAATAAGCTCCGGTATATTAAAGAAAATATTATCAAAATTGTACAGAAGAATCCGGAGAAAAATATTCCAAAGCTTTCGAACAGTGTAAATAATAAAAAAAACTGTACTTAAAACAAAAAAATCTGAGGATTGCAAAACAAAGAATAAAAGACAAAAAAATTGAAAACCTAAAAATGAAGACAATAAAACCATACAGTGATACATTGATAAAAAAATACAAAGAACGTAAAAATGCCGAATCCTAAAACTTTGAAATGATAATAAATTAATGAACCTAGAAAACCTAAACAAAAATATACAGGAAGTAATTAAAATAATGTACTAAATCGCTCATTAGAAGCTAAACCGATCAACAATCTTTTTCAAGTTACTTAATAACCACCTAAGGCTTGTTGTTAATAACGTCAGAAAACCAACAAAATCTTCCGAATTCGACTGAATACGCAGAATTCCACAATCTAAAAGATGCTAGAAATATAAAAAATACACGAAAAATGAAGAGTCAATCGAAAACGAATCGAATGGAAAGGCTTTATTAGAGAAGTTACATTATCCAAAGAATAGACTTGCCTCGAATCTTGCCTCGAATGCAAACAGTGAAAAAAATCATCGAAAGAATTAGAGGATTTCGAAAACAATTCAAATAATCTAAGTAAAAACCACAAAAAGGAAGAGAATCTAGAAAATTTGAACATAACATTGGACAAAATGTGTATTCCTAGAAATTTTCAAAATTATATTCTAATCTCAAGGATTTAAATGATGTGAAAAGCATTAAAACAAACCAAAATTCCAAGCACAAAAATGTGAAAACGAAAATTTAGAGAATCTAAAGAATTCATAGACTCCAAAGAAACCAATAAAAAAACTAAATAATACAGCAATACGTGTAAAGATTCTTGTAAACTTTAACAATTTTGAGTTGTCGCCAGCCCTTAAACCCAATTGAAAACTCAATCCTTAGGTTCCGACTCACAAGAAAAACTCTTCCAAGCCATCAACAGCTCTTTCATTTTTTGCAACGGAAGACAAGTCCGCAGCCGCCATTTATCTCTAATTACACATGCTCTTGGTGGCTCGTTAAAATGACATAGTATCAATTTTAATTTATAGCTTGTTAAATCGGATCATCACACAAAGTTGAAAATAGTGAAAATTCACTGACTTACCGACTTCTGATATTCTGGCGACCTCTTTAAAATGAGCTGCCGCATTGACCGTCGTGAGAAGGCCGGCGGGTGGTAAGGACGGAGATCCAATAACTTCTTGTTGAAACCTTTGCCTGGCCACCGCGATTCCAACCGGTATATTTCCAACTAGAGTACAAATTGTTATTTGAGACAGTTATGAAAGACAATATTTACTTCATGATCAAAACCAAACGCGACAATTTTCATAATCAGAATGTTAACAATCAAAGAGGTGGTCCAATTAACGATTCTCTGGCAAACTGTCTGAATTTACCAACTGATAATTACGTTAAACGACTAGGAAAATAAAACGCGGTTTTGTTTTTCTTAAATTGTCTTCGCATGCAAGTCGAAACATTGGAATCTGGGTGAAAATTCGATAAAATCGTGCTGTATTCTCTGTCACGAACTCTAATTTTACCCCCCAATCAATCAGTATCAATAATTAAAACGACGATAGCGATGCTGGTATTAACAGACCACAATTACAGAAACCTTTATCAATAAAGCCACCTGCTGTAGCCGGAAGATTGTAATTTCAGTTTCGACTTGTAATAATAAACAAAGTAGTTTATACTTTCAAAGTTTGGAAATGAACAAATTAACCTGTTAAAAAAAGGGTTTAAGTAGCTTGTTCTCGCCTCCAAAGTGACACGGCACTGAAAGGCCCCGAATTCTTAAAAGACGCAATTTTTTCTGAACATTTAGCAACAGGTGAAACTAAAAAACGCGCTCCTTCATTTTCAGGAGCGATTCTTACCGTTCCCATTAACACCGGCGAGGTGTCCGTCATTCTTCGGCGACGTAACTTCTACTTTAACCACCGGAGAGACACTCGTAGTGATTTCAGCAACTTGACACGGATGCGCTCCAGGTTCCTTTTTCACGTAGACTCCATTCCATTCGATTGGAGTCGTTCTCGAGCAGCCGTTTTCGGTGAACTTTTTCACGGGAGAGTCGCAGTTACATGTTTTTTGGGGTTTTAAGCTGCAGCACTTTTCGTCGCACCGCTTCTCTTGCACTTTTTTAGGACTTAATGGGTAATCAGGTTGGATTATGATGTTGGAATTGAAACCTTTCGCGAGAAGTTCTAATTGCGTCACTGGAACTGGGGAGTATGGCGAGCCGGGTGGAGGAGTCGGAGCTCCGAAGGTGTAGCCCGCTGAAGAAAACAGCGAATCTGGAAAAGATGGAAAAAATTAGATTTGGGCCTTGGGCGGTTTAAAGTCTATCAAGGCTTAGAGTTGTCTTATTAATTAAAATATGCAAATGTGTGGTAATTACGCAACAATTGATTGCAGAAAAATTGCAGACTTGATTGATATTAGGCGAGTCTTGGAAGTCTTATTTTAACATTTCAGTTAGCACAATTAACATAATGACTTATTACTCACTACACGTATAATTACCTCTTTTTCCCTTCTGAATATTAAAATCCGCTAATTATTACACTTTTTAAAAATACCGTTTAGAGTATTCGTAACGCGTAATTTATACAAGACCATAATAGCAATTACAATGTAGTTATGACTAAACCTGCCGGTTGTAACCGGTAATTTACCACGTTTTAGGTGATCTTTATCATCGGACGCGGTTGCAACTGCTTTTTCGTCGAGTGTATGCTTGAAATAATCATGGTCCTCTAAATATTGAAAAATGTGATCAATTAGAGCCTTCCACTCCAATCCATCAAGAGTACATTTTATGGACACATTTATTGCATAATTCGCCGAGAAGAATTATGCGAGGAACAAAAGCAATGAATTTTATTTAGCAGGTGAAGCTCTGTTTCTTACCCGAAGACAAAATTTCGCTGAAATTAACAAGAGTTGCGATACTATCAACAAATTATTCGAAAAATTACATATTAATCTGCTTCTTGAATATTCAGTAGTTATGAATTTGTAACAGTATGAAACGAATAAAAACAACGGAAGGCCTAAATTCGCTTGGAAAGTTCTTCCATTCTTTCTTTGGCCGAGTCTTCGCAGTTTTTCCTCTTTTCTGGTTTGTTTATGAATAACACGACTACCTCGGACATCGAATTACGAAAATAACAACAAAACTTTTAAAGAAGCTTTTAAAGAGCGAAGAGACCTAATCTTCTTTAATGAAAATTGTAACAAGCTTTATCGTTTTTTTCATGGAAGAAACAAAAAATGTTTCTTAAATTTCAAATTATATTTATTCTGTAATGCCATTTGGTTTCTTTGGTTGAGTCTCCGCAGGCTTTCCTCTTTTCTGCTTTATTTATGAATGACACAACAAATTCGAACATGGGTTTTTCTTGCAATTACGAAAATGATAATAAAACATTTAAAGAGAGCTAATATTTTTTTAAGAAAACTGTAACATGCTTTTATTCGTTTTTTCCTGTTATTTTTTTTCCTAAACATCGATATGAAAAAAACGAAAAATGCTTCCTAAATTTCGAATTATATTCTGTGGATTAATGCCATTCAGTGGTTATAAATTTGTTTTAGATAGGATTGTATAAATAAAAACAGTGAAGGGCCTAAATTCGCTTGAGAAATTGTTACACTCTTTCTTTGAGAGTATCTGCAGGTTTTTCTCTTTTCTGCTTTGTTTATGAATAAATAACACGGCAAACTCGGACGTGGGTTTTTTCTTGTAATTACGAAAACAACAAAACTTTTAAAAGGAGCAAGCGAAGCGAGTTAATTTTTTTTAAAGAAAATTGTAAATCGCTTTTATCGTTTTTTCATGTTTAAATTTCAAATTATATTCTGTGATACCATTCAGTAGTCATGAATTTGTAACAGCATTAAATAAATAAAAACAGTGGGGGGCCTAAATTCGCTTGCCGAGTTCTTCCATTGTTTCTTTGACAGAGTTTCTGCAAATTTTCCTCCTTTCTGCTTTTTTAAGAATGAACACGACAAACTCGGACGTGAGTTTTTCTTGTAATTACGAAAACAATAAAAAAACTTTTTAATAGAGCGAGTAAAATTATGTTCTGCATAGTAATGCGATATCTAAAAGAACTATTTTGGATGCTTTTTGAATTTTCTGAAATTTTATATGGCTTTGATGATTTTAGATCCTTCAAATTTTCCTTTCCATTTTCTAGTTTCCTTAAATTTCATTCATTACAATTTTTTTAAACATTAATTGTTTTCTTTGAACTTCATGGACATTATGTTTTTATTATCTAATCTGTTGGTCCATTCTTCTTCTCTACGACTTTTTACCTGCTTATTTTCGAAAACTGTCAAATTTGCAATCGATCAGAAAAAAATGAAGGCACAGAAATGTGCCCCTGATTTCGACAAAATCAAACATAACGTCGGCTGCTATCTCTCTCTATTTTTGAACAAAATGCGATTTCAATTTTGTAAAAAGGAAAACAAAAAATGTTTGTATTATTTTTATTGTTATGATTTCAGAATCAAAGAACATTGTATTTTCATTCTCCAAATTTTCAAATCTCAGCTTTGACAACAAAAATGTAAAAAATAAAAATTTGTCGATCTCCGTTAAAAAAAATCAAAATGGACTTCGCAGCTTTACATCTCAAGCCGACGATAAGGCAACGATCATTAGAACGAAACAGCCAAGAAAATAAATCCGCGAGACCTAAACTCTTTCGACTGTCCTTGATTTTAAATTTCCCGATAAAACTACCTTCCGCCTTTTGTAGAAAAACCAATATTTTGTTTAACCTGCAAGTTTGAAATATGAAAGAAAATCTTCTCAAAAAGAACTGAGTGAAATAGCAAGATTAGATATAGAACGCATATAGTCGACAACCGATTTATTGGAACACTTTATAAAAAACGGAATCAAATATAAGTAAAATGTCTCCTCTTTATTAGGACAAAAGATCGGAAAATCGGGACAGAATGTTGTGGAATTCCACATTTTCCGAGAAACAAAATATAAACCGCATTTTTCAAGAAGCAAAATATCAACAAAACAATTTACAACTCCCCACTATGCGCTTTTCGCTTTTCGTGTCGATTTCTAATTTTGAACATGCTTCGAAAGGATTTGAGCATTTTTAAAAAACTGGAACTCTTAAATATAATTAGAATAATTACATAGCATCCCAACAAATCTAATCTGTGTTTGTCAAAAGCACGTTTAAACATAGAAAAGCATTAAAGAATTTAAAGTGAAGTACAGTAGAACCTCGCTAATCCGCCTTCTCCTAGACCGACTCTCCGGGTAATCCGACCCTTCCGCGGAGTTGGGGGAGAAACAATATCTTCGTGGAATTCCTAAATCGAGTGGCACGTGCAGCCCAAAAATTCTCGGAAATTGAAATAAAAGAAAAATCAAAATTAAAATTAATTTTGATCAAAATATGTGTCGCAATACGAGAAGATAACATTTTTTTAATGTTAATGTATAAATTTCAATATATACAGGGTCCGGCAACACTTGTGTCCACCCCCAAAATCGTCTTTAATTATAAAGATAAAGTTTTGAAAATTTGTATACGCTCATAGTTGTCAAAGCTCTAGAAGCTGACGCAAAAATTTGTTTTTTATCACTGATAGTTGTAGAGTCGCGACGCCTCAAAAATGTAATTTTTAATTAATTGTGAGGGTTTGTGATATCAATCCCTAAATTAATTTTTTTTCAATATAAATGTGTTAAAAATATCTTAGTTGTTATTTTAGATTCAATGCAAATTGTCTTCAAAATTGGAGAAAAAAATGCTGTTTTATCAAGTTAGTTTCCAATTTCATTACGTCAAAGTTGGGAACTACGTTCACACCCATCTGTCAGCATCTTGTGTCACAAATGACATCTATCCTTTGGCTCGCTTTAGATTGAAACAAAAGTCTTGCATGGTGAAATTGTCGCTTTGTCGATGTTAATTAACGATTTCTGGTGTCCATAAAGTGCAACATGCCCGTGTTAATTAAAATTAACCTTTATAAGAGAGAATGAAGTGACTTGTGAAATTTTGGTGTAAACGTAGTTTGCCGATGCGCTGCCATAATTTTGAAAACTAACTTGATAAAACAACGTTTTTTTCGCAAATTTTAAACACAATTTGCATTTGATTTAAAATAAAAACTGAGATATTTCTTTCACAGTTATATTGAAAAAAAATTGAATTCGCGAATATTTCCGCAAAAACTCAAAAATCGCTAAAAATTATACTTCTTAGGCGTCGCGACGCTAACCAAACCGTGATAAAAAAACAAATTTTTGCGTCAGCTTCTAGAGCTTTGTCAACTATGAACGTATGCACATTTTCAAAATTGTAACTTTAAAATTAAAGACGATTTTGGGGGTGGACACAAGTGTTGCCGGACCCTGTATAATTTACTTTTAACTATGAAAAACAGGTGCTTTATTGAAATCTCCGGGTAATCCGACCTTTTCATCGTTTTACCCTACCCCTTGGTCCCATAGGCCTCGGATTAGCGAGGTTCTACAGTATACCTGATTCTTACTTCCTAAACAAGGTAATTTAAAAAATGTTATTGTCTAATAAATTAACATTTTGTTTTATTTAAGTATTCCCCACTTTATTATCCACGTTTGAGATTATTCAATGGCCAAGATATGTGCATTAGGAAAAAAACATATTTTTTTTGAGTTTTGATCTTCAGTTTTGAGGGGTCCCGGATTATTGGGCCAAAATACGTGTCCCAATTGAGCGGAGTCGACAGTACTTAATATGACATGTTCTTATATCCAACTTCATATCATTATTTGTTTAAGAGCAGTGAAACGTAATATCATATCATTTCAACTTTGTTTTGTTTTTCTGTGTTATTTGTGCTATCATGTTTGTAAAACTGAAAAATAAACACAGTCATGAAAATATATCGTATCAAATTTTAAAAGCCAAGTTTAAAAAATCTAACTAAGAAGCAATTTTGACAGAATTCTCACAATCATCAAAACGTTATCATATTCAGATTCTAGTATATCCAACTTCATCAAATTACTAAGACGTTTTGGATCTGATGGATCTTTCAGCTTCAGAAACCCCATCTTTGAGATTCTGCTGATGCTTGAAACAATTTTCCTTTGTAAGAACCGGACTAACCATAAAAAAGTCTAGTTTTTGCCCATTCAATAAAGTTCCGCTATTCGACCATAAAAGTCCACTGGTCCTTGCTAACATCTTTATACTGTCGGTGTTAATTACCACTGATTTTGTTTATAAGAACCAAACTTGCAAACTCACGATCGTCTTTCAAAACGACCTGAAGTTACCAACAGAAAATCTCAAGAGAAATTGAATTTTCTGAACTGATACCCAAACTCGCGTTTTTTTATCAGTCAGTTAAACACAATCACGCCTTTTTTGCTAAGCGGTTTCCATTGAATCCATGAAAAATTGCTAAATTGAAATTTCGTCCTCCTCTAATGAAACCCTTCAAGTTGTTAAAAGAAGCTTATGTGAAATACCATTTGTGGCCTTGAGACAGTTGACTGACGCATTACATAATCTAATATTTTATATTTACTGAAACAATTTATGGGAAAAACGTGTAAACGGGCGCATCGAAGTGCTAAGCAAGCTAAAAACTTGGTAAATTCTTATCCTTATCTTGTAGTTTACACCTAGGGATAAGTATAGCAGTTTGCTTTTCGGTACATTTAATTACTTGGATTTCTCCGAGGACTAAATTGTCTGCGGGTAGCATTACCAACGTCAACACATCTCATGCATTATTATAGGTCAGTACTATAAAGTAAAGTAAATAAAATAATCAAAATAATCAATCAATCGGTTGAAACAATAATGGAAGTATAAGTAATTGATTAGATAGACATTCTTAGAAATGAGTTAAATTTAACAGATTAGTATGGAACACGAATTAAGCAAATTTAATCAACAGTCACGTTCCTCTACTGTCTGGTACTTATGCACTAACTCACGAACCTTCAAAAACCGGTCTCTAAAATAACCAGTAATCATTAACATCGACTATTATTATTACTCCACCAATCAAACCGTTCAGAATGATCGCTACTTTTGCAATAATTTACTCCCCAGGAAAATCTCGAGAATTGTGGAAGAACGCACGACTTTTACATACCTTTATGATAGAATGAATTTCCTGAGGATTGTTGAATATGACCAGATGTAAATTGTCCTATTGTACGGGCATGGGAGTACAAAGCACTTCCAAAAGTTGGCCCGCCAGGAAACAAAGAGTAGACTCCACACTTATTGAAAGCTGAAAAAGTAGAATTGCAGCTCAAGATTTATCATAAGTTCATCATGCGGGTCATGCATCAGTTAATTACCCGGCTTTTTAGACCCGTTAAAGACAAAAAGACTTGATACGAACCTTCGGCGGAAAAACTGTTGATAGAAGGTGCCGGACCTGGAGCCAGGGGCCACAGACCACGCTGATTTGGTCCCCCCGGCCCAGCTGGGCTGCCCAACATAGTTAGTTTGCCCTTGAGCCCTGGGGACTAGTGCTGCAACAAAAGAATATGATTAGTTACAATTCTAATTTCTTCATGATTACAGCAAAACATACTTTCTATGAAATTGGATGTTACCTAAGAGGTGAGCATCTGAACTACATAGAGAATCGCGTTGCTCAAAATCGTTTTACTTTCCACATGTCTCGACTTTTTAAAAAAGCAATGAAGATAATTATAGTTCAAAACGAAAGGAAAACTTGTGGAATGAAAATATTTTGTTTATGGTATGCAGATTGCCGTCACAACACTTTACAGAGTCTAATATGCTTCAGTTATTTTACAAATTGGGCAGAAGCTCCTTGAGAGAATATTTTATATTGTAACATATTCACTCATCCTGCGACGGCAAGAAGCCGCGAGTTGCTCCACAAATTGCATGGCTCTGAATCTTCACCGTTCCTCGACTTTATTTCAGTTTTTCAATAGTTAATTTTTTAGATTCTCACATCTCTGATATTTGCCAAGATTCCGGTTTTCTAGCGTTTGCTCTACGTCCTCATTATTAATTTTCAGATGGAAGAATTTAAAATTTTAAGATCCTGGGGTCACAGGCGAATTTAAAGAGCCCGGACTTGGAACTTCTTAATAAAACCATCTAAAAAGAATCTGCACAAAAAAAACATAGATTCAAAGACAAACTAGAGAGAGACAGAGATAAATCTATACAGTCCAAGGAAAATATAGAAAATCTAAAGAAATTTTAGAGAATTTAAAAAGAATCCAAAAATATTCTAACGAGAACTTTAGGATTGTAAGAAAATCCTGAAGAAAATTTGAACAATATAAAGAGAAGAGTAAGGTTAAAGAAAATCTAAATACTCCAAACAAGATCTAAGGAATATAAAGAAAATTCAGCTAAAGAAAATCCAAGAAGAATCTTTAAATAAGGAAAAACCAAAACTGACTCAAAAATCTATGAAAAGAGCTATTATACAGGGTGATGATAAAAAGGCGCCCATGACTGGAAGTATTATGTCCTTTTTAGTTAAACCATCTCAGAAATCAAAGCAAAATTAATTTAAACCCATTCATTTCTACAATATGAATTTTTTTCAAATGAAAAACTTGGCAATGCTGCTCAATCCTTTCTAATAAAATTTTACATTCGGCAATCTCTGTAACTAAGCAACAATTACTGAAAGCTTTACGATGTTGCAACATTGAAAATTTTTCTACAAAGCCGAGAAATAGTATTTTTCAGAGTTAAAGAAACTTGATTCAAATCATTTTTTGTCCTTTTTTTGATACAGAACATGTATCATAAACTGTAAAATATGTGATGTCTAACTATGAAATTGTTATAAAAAGTTTATCTAAACAGAGTTTTATGATTTATAAAAGAAAGCTTCTATCTTACATTAGTTAAAAAAACACAATCTTCGTTTTAGTTTTCAATTTTGAGCTCAGGAAAGAATTAGCTGCAACATGATGCATGGGCGCCTTTTTTTCATCACCCTGTAAATAATCCAGGAAAAATCTAGAATTTAGAAAATTTAGAGAATTTAAAAAAAAACACCGTAATAATGAGAACAATATAAAAAATTGCAGTTTCCTCGAATTCTGCATAATCTGTTTACCAAAACCGCACACATTATAAAATTTCATCGACGCGCCGCTTACCCAACGATTTATTACGTTTCTCAGCGTAACTTTGAGTGTTTACAATTATGTATGTATTGTGATTCTGTCAGAGTTTGCAATAGTTTACGTTCATTCGTTCAGTTTTATCGTGTGATTCATTAAATTTCCATTCTAGGTAGGCCGTGTATTTTGGACGTGCGTTGACTTCTTGTTCGATAACTAGCAAATCTCGCAAATATTAAGTCGAAACTACTGTAATGGTGTTAGTTACATGATTTTTTTTCTCAAAGCCAACTGCGAATGGAAATTTAATGAATCACACAATATATCGCTGTTTTACGAACTCGAAAGGAAAATCGAGTCTTTCGTGTTGGCAGCCCTATCGATTTTGACATTTGCCACCTGTCAACAGTGTCATTTTAGCTTGTTGAGCAGGGGTGCCAACACAATTCAAATTCCAAAGGTTGCCCCTCCAACACTATTCAATCATGTGGTACATTAATATTTTAACAAAAGCAAACATTCAGAACTTCGTGGATGTTCTACGTGGTTCTCATTACGTAAATGGCCACAAAAAACGTCAACTGACACTAATTTGTTTGGGGGCGAGGCTTTGTGCTCTATTTTATTAAACTGATAGTTTCCAAGCACCAAATTTTGTGTCTTTGTGAAAGCTGATTTTTTTAACTGTTTATTTTAGAAGCTTCTTATCAATTCTCAGCAAAGAGGTGAGTAAATAATCTAAAAAGTTAAAAGCACAGATGACTTTCTCTAATTAATCAGGTTATTGTAAAAATGGTACTCGGTGGAGCATACCGAAGATAAGAACTTGCCGGTTCAATGGAAAATGTGTACTTTGGAACCTATCAACCGTTTGAGGTTATACGAATGTCATTGTTGACACTATCGACAGGTCTACCAACCCGTAAAAAATGCAGAGCCTCCTCTTCAAGAACGTTTCAATTCTAAAATATTGTTTATATACCAATTGGAGCTACTTCATAATAACTCAAAGTAAATAAACAGATAAGTTTGATGAGAAAATTTCGACGAATAGTTGCAGAAGTGAGCGCGTGGCGTTTAGTTTAGTCGGAACGAGCACGGTTAACATTAAAGAGATAGTACATTCCACAAATGGTTGACTACCTCGGCTTTAAGGCGAACCTGAACACGTCATCTCAACCGCTTCCATCTCCTTCCCAAACTCTAATCTCATTGATATCCCACGTCGTGCCGAAGCATTTTAACTATTCCAAAGCGTTATTTCACTAGTTTATACTGTGGAGCTAGCGGACGCTGAATTACCGCCAGATTTCATAATTCACAAAGGAGCAAAAAGGCTGAAAAATCGTCGTACCGTGGTGTCGTTACTGCGAAAATAAACTCAATTATAGCACATGTGGGTTTATGGATTTTTGCGGCACTTCATTTTGGTTACCGGGGAAACGTGTAAAAAATTTCCACTGGATAAATTAGTAGTGACGATAAAGGAAATTCGAGTTTGCCTTTTCTTCAGGTTTCAGTTTTCAGTTGGCTGTTAAACGTTGCACTTAATTGATCCAGAGTGGGCCGAAAGAGTCCAAAATTGCAAAGTTAGTAGCACTGGCAATTTTGTAATCACCAAGTTTATCGCTGTGCAATCCAAATCCATTCATAATTTGCAGTAGCTAATTCTGAAAATACCCTATCAGCAGACAGACTGATATGTAATTTTATAGATATATGATCGATATTTTGTGGAAAAAATTCCGGTCAAGTTGTAAAAATATGGTAAATGAACGCATAAAATTCAATATTCGATAATGACGGCAGCATGCATACATTATTTCGCTGATTTTTGGATAATTGTTACTTTCAGAGATGAATGAAAAAGTGTTATCTAACTGGTCCATGTCACGATATGTCAAAAATAACATCACTCATAAAATAATGACTAGAACTTGAAGCTTCGAAGAACATTGCATTGATTTTCACAAGTTTTATTATTTTTATACTTATTCTTTCCCACAAATAGTAACGATCGATACTGTCTACATAATGTTACGGTTTCAATTAAAGGCTGAAGGGCTTCAAGGGTGTAGAACATAACAGCTTGGATGTTCCTCGGAAAAATAAAGTTTCCAACATCGTTAGATGTAATTACTAATTATATTCGGCATTTAGCTCAGATTTGTTCAAAAATGAAAATTAATCCGCGGATAACACGTCCAATTAGTCTTAGATTTAGAACATTTGGTAATTTTAAGGATGAATTCTGCAGAAACCCAAGAAACTGTCTAGAATAAGAAGATTTTGGGCATCTTCATTATTTACAGTTTGGAAATTTCCGAGACCAATAAACATCCCAGTTCTTCTTTATTTTTACAACCAAATCGAGCCAGGTAGTGTTGCGTAACTCTTCAAAACATCAATAGCTATAAACCAATGTTTTACCAGAAAAATGGCCAACATCTACCAAGAAGCAAGAACAGTTCGGGACCGCAATCGTGTTACATAATTTTATTATAACATCTTTAGCTCAGGTAGAGACGGTTCGGAGAAGCGTCCGCTAACTCTCCTCTATTTGTCTTGTAAATGAATTGGTTAAAAACACGTAAAAAGTCCAAAATTGTGTTGTACTTCCATAGTTTAAATATTTGTACAACCACAGAATGTTAAATTTCGGGTTCACTGTGGAAAGTTGTTCATTTGAAAATTCGCAGTAAATTTTTCACCATCATAAATTAATTTCTCCCATTTTAGATCGGCCAACTCTCTCGACTGTTAGCTCTGTGTCTAATTTCACTTGACAGATTGCAGATGGTGCAACGACGGGTCTTCTTTCAGTTCCCATCCGAATATCCAATAACACATTTGACGTCATTTTTGTTGATCGCGTTATCTTTATGAGTTTTTTTTGCAATATTAAGCAGTTATATTTACCTTCAGAATTTAACCGAATAAATCAACTTCCAGAATTCGCAAAACTTACCAATTGAGTCAGTAAGTGGAAACACGCTTCTGGCGCATCCCAATTGTTGTTTTAATTTGAATTTATAATTATTTGGGTAATCGATTTGATTGAATCCGGTCATTTACAATCGAATTATTTTTGGTTGCTTCATGCTGTTCTAGATGTACGAGGATTTTACTAATAAAGAGGTCCTGATATTTCGCAAATTGACTTGCCGATAAAAATGATAAATGTCTCTAATTATGATAGATGAGAGCCATGAATCAATATGATACAACTCGATGTGGGCTTATTTTTCTGTGATAAAAATTAGATTTGATTAATATCTGCAACGTTTCTTAAATTAAGTACAACAGAAACTAATTTACATTGGGGAGATTTTAGCTGTGCTAAACTAAAAAAAATTGAGAAAAAAGTTCAGATGTGTCTCGAGCTGCATTTGGTGATTAAATAAGGAAAAATTGTATCGGAAAATAACACTTTTTTGCCGAAAATCTAATAAGAGAATAATATGTACAAGAAATAAGATCCAACTAACAATTTTCTTTATTATTTCTTTTCCCCCTTGTTCAACTTTTTGTCCTGTTATTCCTGTCCTATTTTATCAATTTTCTTTACTCCAGTATCTTAAAATTCCGTTCTTTGATTCATTTTCTCTTGAAATTCCACTGAGCTTCCATAGTTTTTAATTCATAACTTTATTCTTCTCGCCTTTTCTTTGCTTCATTTACATATTTCAGTTTTCTTTTCCCCTCGTTGTTATCCTTCCATCTTCGTAATTCTACTCTTCCCCTGCTTTTAAATGTATCGCCTTTGTCCGTTCTCCTTCACTCTTTTTACTTATTTCTCCCCTTTTATTATTCCCGCATGTTTCGAAACCTTACAACAATTACAAATTATCTCAATAGTTACACCGACCCTTCTAAAAGGAACCAATTCAGTGTGACGATAATATATTGTTGGGAAGCTAACACTTTAGAGAGGTATTTCTACCTGCACAATTGGTCGATTGTTGACGTTACGCTTAAGATTATTTCCAGTGAAAGTCAGTTTATAAGGATGGGTCAATTGCGTTTTTTTATTTCTCTGGAACCATAAATGATTATCATTTTCTATCGATAATCCAAATTTGAAACGATCGATCATCGAATTGGACATGACTAGATCCGTTGATATAAAATTCTACAGCACATAAAAAGATAAGAAGATCCTGTTTGCACTTTTTATCCAGGAAATATAGCAATTGTGATAGAGGTGAGAATAAAGTAAAAGCGTCGATAAAGGGAACACGTGAACTTTGATGTAAACAAATCGATTGAACCGAGTCCATAAAATTTATAGGAATGTCGGAACTGGTAGTAATCAAATAAAGAGATATGTCGCCTTATTTTTGTACACTGACATGTAATATTACCGACAACTAATTATAACTTTGAGATGATTATGTATCGAACTCTATTTTTAGTTTACCAACTGGAGAATGCAAGGATTGTGGACCCCCAGCTTCAAAGGAGGAGCCAATAAATGAATACAAATTTTCTTTTCTGTCAGTTTTAAATCAGTTTCCAACTAAGCAAATATTAGAGGATGTGTACATGCTTATTAATGGGAGTTAATATTTGCAGATTAATGCAAATCATTAAAGGAACTAGACAAGAATGTTTCACACAAGCCGATAAAAATTAAGAAGTACTTAGTCATTAGCGTTGTTATTCAGTAATTAAAGGAAAATCTCCTTGCGATAAGAGTTGAGGAAGTAGAAGGGTCAAGTCATGACTTCGTGAAAAATTTAAAATGATTCCTTCCTAATATCCGAACCAGACAACATCAAACCGCAAGAAAATAACGTCATTGTGGTCAATTATGATTGTTATGTTTTCGTGGACGTTGGCCCTGTCTACAGAACAGGTGTTTTAAATAATTTAAATGTTTCTGGCTCTACGTTCCAAGTTGACCATGTGCTACGTTTTTAACACAAATCCAGATTTTACCGAAAAAAATAGAATAAAACGAAACAAAAATTCAAATTCTAGAATTAGAAACGACCTTTTAAGCGTTTTTTTTCTTCTAATTTCGTCATATACTTAACAGTCATCCACGTCGTTAGTTGGCTATTTTTGGGGGACCCCTCGGTAGCAAACGAGCAAATTGTAGTACTGACAGAAAGCTATTTTTACAAAGGAAACAAAAACTTGACTTGATTAGCATTTTGATGATGCGAATGAGATTTCTGTTTTCGCTTAATAAAAACACAAGCATTAAGATCAGCGGGTTGCGGCTATTACTTTTTTTTTTAGTAAATCCTTCTTGGTTTTTCTCCCTCAAGCCCCCATTTGCATTCTGTTTATCCATAGTGCAAATTCCCTGATTTTTGCATCAGTAAATTCCTGTCATTACATTTTTATCTATTTTCATGTTGGTGCCACTTGACGCAGTCTAGTCATTTCGTAAAACGACAACACGCCACTTTTCCCTTTTAAAAGTAACAATTACATGGACAAAAGGCATTACTATTAATACGAAATAATACCAAGAATGCTGCACAGAGACGAGTTTCGTTCAAGGTAAAATAGTCGTTCCAATCTAATCTGCGCAGAGGCCGTCTCTGGATCGGTGTTCCGTCCACGCTGCAAAAACAATGGACCACTGGTCTGTTCCATGAGAAATTTGGACGACTCCGGGAAATCGTAGCAAAAACAGCATCAATCGTGGTGTAAATATAGGGCACACATTTCAGTCAAGGTTGGGAAAAAAACTGGCCGCGACCCAAGAAAAAAATGTACCCTTTACGCCGGCTGACTAAAAGACATGTAAAGTGGAATTATTTCAAGATTCAACTAAAATAAAATGAGAAAAACGTCTTTCCTTTCCAGTTGATACGCTTTAAATTTAAATATCGTTTAAATGCATAAGAACGATAATCCCATAGCGATGTTAGCCCCACCCGCTTTGCCATGACACTTCATAAAGGTGCTATAAAATATCCATGTTCAACGGACAATTCACATTTACATGAAATTAATTATTAATATACTCCACACAAATTGCAATGTTCAAACTTTAGCGCGTTGCGAAATCAAAGGAATTTAATTAACCACCGAATAGGTCCACATAGTTGCAATAACGTTCACACTAAAATGCAAAAAAAGAAATTATTTGTAGTACTACGGCTAATGAGAATCCCATTCGGGATGATATTTGAAGGAATATTCAACGAATGTAATCCGAATAACAAAAAAAATAATTCCAAAAAGCTTAGAGAATCAACAAACAAAAGCGTTTCGTATCTACGATTGTGTAACTCCCAAAATTGTGGTTTAAGCTTCGGCCCTTTAATTTTATTACCACAACTTTTATCTAAAGCTTGTTTAATGAAAAATCGATATCTCTTAATCTTATCCCAAAAAACGATAAAATCACAACGGCGTTGGAATTTAAGTCTTTTCTCACAGCAGTGTTACCAACAGATTTCAAACCAAAAAACCAACCTAATGCTAAATGTTGCTCATATGAACCTTTCCATTTTCATTGCAGTCTAGCCCGTTCTGTTCTCTAAAATATGGGCAATTAAAAATATCGTAAATATTTCTATTTTTAGTTTAGTGAAAGACCAAAGGGGGATTCTAGCCTTGATAATTTCTCTTTTGTGGCCAAAGACAGCAAGTCTCTTTAAAATAAAACGTTATTTTCCATGTCCAAATGCTTGATTTGTGCAATGTATGACTGGCGGAATTTTCCTTATCAATTCTTTAAAAATAAGTAAAAAATTCAAAACAAAGAGACTTCTGCGAACGCAACGAACAAGTAAGCTGAAGACTTTGGAATTTGAAATGAGTTGGTAGCCCTTGTTGCCATGTATAATGTAGAGCTTCCATTTGCAGTGCTACGACTTGACAATTCCCTTAATGCCAGCGATTCAAAATATCAAAATACATATTTCAGAACATCCTTATAAAAAAGTGTTATGTGACGAGGTTTCATGCCTTGACAGTTACCTAAAATAGTCTTTTGCGAACAGCGCGAGTTAAATGGAATTCTTCTCTTCACACAAATGAGTTATCAGCGTTTCAGTGTGTCATATGACTTCGGTTATTCAAGATATAGCTTCTAGTGTTTGACGAAAATTAATTTAAGGTGTATGTGACTTTGGGGGTTTCATGCCTTGATAATTAATTAGGGAGTACAAGGTAAGTGTAAGCAATTGGGAAAATTGTAACATCGAGCAAAACCCCCTCAGCTAAACCAAATATTTTCGATCGTACCTAATGGAATTTCCGGAGTTTTCCGGCGATTACTCAATTGTTACTGCTCGTATAAAAATTTCCCTTTTTATTATCGTGACTGTTTTCCGGCTAGTTAAACGAAGAGCTATGGAAATCTTATTGCCTATACACATAAAAGAGGATACTTGCCTTGACAACTGAAGCAGGAGCATTAATATGTATATTTTAGTCCAAAGACTGGTGAATTCATGCCATGCCAACTCCCAAAGTATGCGCAATTAAAAAGACTGTACCGACCCCCCTAGCAGGTAAAACCAACATAAAGAAGAAGTGAGCCCCCGACTGTCTTCCCCAAGCAAACTCAGCAAAACCAGCCACATAAAAACATTGTCAATTCAACTTTAAATCATCTAATTAAATTGCTCAGTTACCATATCTTGACAATTGTATCGAAGGCATTTAACTGGAAGTTATAGTTAATCATGAGCGGTGTAAACGCCCAATATGGGCATAAATAACTAGCGAGTTTTTGCTATCATTGTAGTAACTTAACGTAATTCAATACCAAAAAGCAATGATAGACCAAATTACCATTGCAATACCTTCATATCTTTAAACATGACTTATTCATTCAATTAAATGGCAAGACAATGGCGCAAACCAAAACAGTTTGTACTTACTTAGAATTAATTGCGTGAAATTAGAAGAAAATTGCATTTTGCCTCAGTGACTAGAAGCTGAAATGTTTTCTTCTAATTTTATTACCGTTTGTATGACTTTAACTATTGGTTAGTTAACTGTAAGTTAATGAATAAATGCGAAGTTGAAACATTCTATGCCGACGGTCGCTAATAAAACAATATTTGAAATATTTTAATTCGCGTGAAAAACCCCGGAAAAGACCTGAAAACGCACAAAGTGCCTTGCCCTCTAAATCGCAACAAACAATCTGCATCGCAGTACTTTAAATAAAAACAAGTCAGTAGAACTACTGCGTTCCAGAACACGAATTACTACACTTACATTATAAGGGTAGGTCCAATATCAAAAAATCAATATCCCCAAAATTTCATCTGCATACTCCTCTTACAATAGAACCAACAACAAACTTCTGTAGTAAAACACTGTGAAAGCACCACGATCACATTTTTCCTCTTGTTCTTAGTATGAATCAGGAATATTGAAGAAAACACTTAACACTAATCGCAGAAGAAGAACTTTAACACTTATTGCATCCACGAAATACACTTCCGACGTTATTATAAATGTTAGTGACCGCCGATTGTTGCCTGAAGAACATTTAATTCGCTTTTTTTACAACACACCGGTTACAACACTGATTGTTTGGCGATATAATTCCTTCTTCGTCGCATTGATGGCGTTGCTGGGCGTTGCCTCACTGGAGAAGTCGACAAGGAGCGGATCACAATCGGGATGTTCCGGTGGATGTCGGCTTCAGCCGGGCTAGCTCGGCCACCAATCGGACAAGTTGTACGAAGGCGATGCAGGGCGATGGTGGCAAAATCAGCGATACCAAAACAATCCCATTTCGATAGTGTCGGAAACCAAATGGTGGAACAGTCTTTATGACAGTAAAGCTTAACTATGTTGGGCTTTTGAAAAGTGACAGAAAAGTGATTATCAATTTTCTTTGTTTTTTACTGTGCCACAAGGGAAAAATGATTGCCAGTGGATAGAACATTGGATAAAATACGATGTTAAAATTGTTGTGGCGATACAGTTGCGGACAAACAGTACTGGGAGGATCTTTTTAAGTTTGGGAGCCACTGGTGAGTGGACATCGCGTCCGTACAGAATAGGCAATGCATGCAGTAACACGACTCTTTCTACGTTCACAACAAAGACAGTAATACTTCGTGGGAGGAAATGAACTTCTACAGAATGTGATAAAATGAAACAGAAAATATCACAAACTAAACAGTGTAAAAAGAGATAAACTGTTAAAAACATATATAGCACGTTTTGTGTGTAACAAAGACACCCAATAAAATTATGTACGATTTAAAACTGGTTGTAAACAACCAAGCCATCGGAGTGAGATGAAATGTTATTTCTTTGTGTTAGAAAGAATATAGAGAGGACAAGAAAACGAGTAAGCAGGAATAAAAGAGGATGGTATAATCTTGAACAACATAATGTTGATCTACGTGTTATGTAATAAGAATAAGAGAATTAAAAAGAAAAAAATTGAAAAGAATTCATTAGGTTCAAGTCGCGGAATAAATTCCAAGACGTAAACTGTTTTTGGAAGAGAGAAGGACAAGAATTAATATTACACTTTCAAATTTACCGCTTTTTAATGACGTCATGAAAAAGTGGGGTACGAATTTGATTGCCCAAAATGTCAAAATCAATGTCAAAATGTAAGGTAAACATTTTGAAGCTTCATTATAAGGAAACGAATGATATCTACAGCCAGGAGCAAAAAATTCGTAACATCAATTATTCTGTCACGAACAAAATCTTATGTAAATTAAGCTTTAATGTCTTATGATTAAACTTTATGTTGATCTGATGTGAAAACCGGTAAGTGAGTGCCACTTTGGACTTTTTGTTAATTGGCGTCTGAAATTTTTTGCACGCTTTAGTCAAAATGACAGATTAAAAAAAAGCAGCCAAAGGTACCATTTGAACTAATTGTAAGACAAGCGAGTTTTTTTATAACTAATCTGTTATCATCTACTCTTTAAAATACACCTGTATATTGTTGAATAAACTAATGTTCATCTCAAAATAAAGTAAATAATTCGAAAGTACGATTTACACTGTTAATTTTTTAGATGTAGATAGATTGAATTAAACGTTTCCAAAATAGTTACAACATTTTTAAATTTACCGCCACGTGAAACTAGTTTCATTGGCCACATCTGGTTGAGTCCATAGCAACCACTAACACTTGCTTTTATTCTCAACGTTCACAACAGATTTAATTTAAATAAGGTAAAACAGGGTGAAAACATAAATTAGAGTAAGTTCTAATGATATTAATAAATATTTAATCAAAACTGGAACTCAGTTCTTTCCAATCGTCACTTTCTGTGACAAACCACGAACTCTCATTTTTGAGGTTAGAATCACAAAATTTTGTTTTTAGAGCCAAGATGTGGAAGCCCGGGATCTGGAAAACTGACGAGGACGTTCTAACTGACTTACGAATTTTATCCAAAGTGCCTGAATCCACTGAAAATATTCCAATTCCTGAAAGCATTTTAAAATATAGGAGACAAATGCAACAGAACAAAATGTGTACTTTAAATAGCGATATTGACGAGACTGCTTCTTATGTTGTGAGTGGAAGAGGCAAAGGAATAAGAGACCGAGTTCTTCGTCCCGGTGGAACTATTGATTTTCATCCTTCTGATGATACAGAGTTGAAAAAGCAGATTCGACAGGTTTGCATTATAGTAACTGTGCATTACGTTGTGACGCAATTATTTGTTGCAGGTGGCAGGATTTGGGTACTCCAATGAATTAATTGAACGATCGATTAAAGCGAAAGGGTATGATCCAGAGACACGTCCTAATACAAATTCTAATTTTAAGTTGGTACTTACTAGCAGCAGATCTTCTTCTGAGAGTAGATCGCCGAGCAAAAAGCATAGGAGCAGTTCTTCTGGCAGTAACGCCAAGAACTCAAGAGATGAATCCAACTGAAGAGCTGTAATATTTTGTATGAGATTATTAAGTATGAAACTGGTTTTTTATTTTCTTTAAATTATGTTCTGTTTGAAATATAATCTGTAATGTAAGTTTATTAATGTTTATGGTCAGATCATGTTACCATTAATTAAAAGTATAAATTCGTATCATTGATTGTATCATTTTCTTCCATTCAATTATTTGGAGTATTATTGTAGTAAGAAAAAACAATTATATAAGTCATTGTAAGAGTCATGGTTCGAGTTGAGAAAAAATCATGTCGTAACTAACACCACCGGAGCAGTTTTGACGTATAAAAACTAAATATTTGAGAAACTTGAGTTTTAGAACAAAAAGTCGACATATGTTCAAAGTGAGTTTTTTAAAAATGAGAATTAAGGGACGACCAGTTATAAAAAACCTGCAAACATGTTTAGATATTTTAGATTAGATTTTTTTTAAATTAATTTAATTCTTTAGATTTTAGTTTTCTCTAAATTTTTTTAAATATTAGAGTAAATAAAAAAAAAATCATGTCGGAACTAACACTATTGAAGCAGTTTTGACATATGAAAACTCAATATTTTAGAAATTTGACAGTTTTAAGGCAAGAAGTCGACATACGTTCAAAGTGACGGTCTTTTAAGAAGAATTAATGAGTCACCCTAGATAAAAAAACTTTCACATATATTTAGAAGTTTTAGATCAGATTTATTCTAAATTAGATTTATTTCAAATTAGTCTTCACAATTTCGTTTTCTCTAATTTTTTTCCAAATACCTGATATTCTAAAAGTTTTTAAAGAAATCTATCTAAAATTTCCTATTTTAATTGCCAATTTATTGTTTTTTGGGTTGTTTAAAATGAAAAATAAAACTGATAAATCTCACTGAATCCCAAACATCGACAAGTTTCAATAGAGCATCCGACAGAATCCTAACAAATTTCAAAGAATTTTGTATGATTCTTAAAAGTCTCTGACAAATATTAGATAATCACACATTTAAAGATAATAATAATTTCAACTGAAAAAAATTCGGTTAGCAAAAAAAATTTCGGAGAATTCGAGACATTGTATTAAATTTTAATGAAACCCTCAAAATCCTAAAAAATCTCTTATGATCCTTGTGGAACTTAGAAAGCATTCCAGTATATACATGATAGATTATCAGCAATTTAAAAAAATTGAGAACCCGAAGAGTGGATATTGAAAACATAAATAAAAACCCTTGAAAAGAAAGACGTGGAATATTTCAATTTTCTATGGAGTTTCCATTTTTTTCAATAAAAACATAGCAGTTTTAACAACAGGAAGTGGCGATCCAATCTTTCACAAGACTTCTAATTAAATTTGACTCAGTATTCTATTCGTTTCTATCGAACGCAGCTTCAAGCTTCTTGAACATCGTGCACATCCCTTTCCTCTTTCTGTGGTTTGTCCCAATTTTACACTTAAAGCACGTTCTAACCGTTACTTTCGTCAAATTTGTGCTCATTTGAATAACAATAAAATAAAAATATGAATATTATTTCATATTTGAAATATGGTGGAGGCGCCGGGACAACATTGTGTAACCTGTGCCAATATTAGCAAATCGGCACAGTAAAAATCGATCGTTTTGACAATATTTACTGGAAATTGAAAAAATGTTTCACTGTAACAATATCCTCTGAAATACGATCGTTCTTTCGAACCGCCCTACATTAGAATCCATTATGAAACTCTGGGGTTAAAACCATTAGCCACAAGTTGTCTTGACCTATAAAAGTGGTTATATGAACTGCGTCTTCTTGTATAAAATCGATATGTTGCAGCAGAAGGACATCAATCTTGAATAAGTGCAATGCCCTGCCAGAATCCTAGGATGCTCGATCTGTAGAGGGGAGGCATGGGGAGTATTTTGTTGGGAGTTCTGTGATCAATAACAGTGGAGCCGCCCCGCACTTGCCAGTTTTATGTAGTCAACGTTGCTGAGTAGTCGTAGAGTCACATCCTCGTGTTCGGCGCAGTTTACCCTTTGGTTACGCAAGTAGTATTCAATGTGCATTCGCTAAATAAAACATTGAGAGTGGTGAGATTGTAGGATTAAAGTCGTCCTTCATTGCTAGGTAAACCAACGAGTCTCTTATTTATTCCCACTCCAAAAAATTATTTTATATTTTCATGTATTGTTGTGACTGTTACTCTATTTTTTGTTTTACTTATTTACTAATGACAATCATCTGAGTGATTAGTTGCACTGTCTAGTATTTTTCCCCAAGGAAATAATTTAGGCAATAAAAAATTAATAGGGTGTACCATCACGTTTTCGTTTTACTAAAAGGTCATAGGATCATCCCTGTACCATTTCAAAGTTTCTGTTTCAGCGTTTAACTTTCAGAAAGTTGGGACAAATATTGTTTTCAAGTTTAAGCGTTTTGAAAGTACAATTAAGTTGAAAAGTCGGAATTTTCTCAACAAAATTGTTGCGCAAAATCGAACAATCCGAAATTGGTAAATTAGAGGAAATTGACATTACAATTTGTCTTTTAGTCGTACCGTGTCACTAACCTCGGATACTGCGCTTCATTTGTGTTTCGCATCGTATTGTATTCCCTAGTTTCAAAGGAAGATGTTCGTGCATATAAATGAAACTCCTTTCAGAATGTTATCTGCGAAATTGCACACCTAAATTGTGAAAGTTGGAGGAGTGCACAGTTTCTAATTGTTTGTAAAAAGACTGAAATTCTGAGATCCGAATTATGTGATTTTTTAACTCGTTTAAATGGGAATATTATCAAAATTTATGGCTCACAAAACGAATAAAATAGTATCTTAGCGACGTCTTAGGGGAATTCTCTTCGCCACGACAAATAATTGCCTGTAATAATTTTTCAAATCCAAATCAGCGATGTGAAATTCTCCAGGGATCTTTTTCTTAATAAGAACAAAAAATTGGAAGAAAATCTATAAACTTTACAGATTTGAAACGGAAACTGTACAATTACCAGACTCCACAATGAAAAACTCTTCAATTTCTCAACATTCTCAAAGTACTGTTTGATGCTTTGTCGTTGTAATAACTGAAAACCTCTCAAAAGAAATAATAAGTTCGATAAAGTTACTAAATTGTATCCGCGCCAGCTGCTGCAACTTGAACTTTAGATTGCAAAATCCTTGTAAAGCCACAAAACGTAAAACTTGATTAAACACCAAATGGATATTCGCGCTATTATGTTGTATTTTAATTTTACTACCGAATTTTTACACTTTACTGCACAATTTTGATCGATATCTTTTTTTGCAGAATAGCATCGCCTCCCTCCTCTGTCGACAAGAATAACCGATAAGCCATGAAAAACTAGCTAGCAGATCGAACGGATAAAGTGTGAACGATTATTTTGTGTTTCGGTTGTCTTCCGTTACTACGAAATTCAATATAATTTATTTTTTCAAATGACACAACAGATTTCTACAAACTTACGATAAAGGGACCAAACTACTTTTTTTTTTTGTAACTGTTATTAAAGTCATGTGATTCGTCTTTTACACGGCTCAACTGAATAAAAGAAGAACATCACGGTAAGTACAATAGGATGAAAAATGCATGAGTTTATTTTCACCCTTTAGAAGGAAGAGTGGTGTATGATTAATTGGAATTGAAAGTTAGCAGCATTTGCGCTTTGGAAGTTTGTAAAAATATTCATCCAGATACAATAAAAGACAGATGCTTTATTCTTTATTTAAGTTTTTGCTCGATAATTAGTAAGCAGCTCGAAAAGACTAATTTCCTCGAATTTTATTGCTATCGGATCAAAATTACCTGAATTATAAATTTTAATAAAAATAGTTTTCCCATAATTTAAAATTTTTTAAAATTCGTGCCTTTTGATTTACAATCTTGCAAATTGTATCTAGCATGCTAAGGATACAAGATTCCACAAATTTTATTGTTGTAACATCCAAACTACCAAAATTACAGATTTTAATCAAAAATAACATAAATTTCTGCCTTACTCTAAAGGTAAAAGTTTCTAAAATATGTAATTTTTGCTCGATAATTTTGTACTTTGAAATAATTAATCAGCAGCTTAAAAAGAGTAATTTCCCTCAAATTTCATTGCTTTCTTATTAAAATTACCTGAAGTACAAATTTTAATAAAATTAATTGAAAGTTTTCGATTCGCTCTTAAAACAAAAGTTTTTAAATGTTGGGTTTTTTGATCTACAATTTTGCTATTTAACACAGTGAATAAGCATGCTAAAAATATTAAATTCTCTAAATTTTATTGCTTTAATTGCCAAAATTACAAATTTTAATCAAATATAACATCAATTTTTGTCTTGCTCTAAAAGTAAAAATTTCTAAAATTTGTTATTTTTGCTCGATAATATTAAATCAGGGTATAATTAACCAGCAGCCCAAAAGGAATAATTTCCCCAAATTTTATTGCTATCCGATTAAAATTATCGGAAGTACAAATTTTAAAAAAATTAATTGAAAATTTTCGATTTGCTCTTAAAACGAAAATTTCTAAAAGTTGTGGCTTTAAATCTTTAATCTTGCAAATTGGCACAGTAAACAAGTATGATAAGAATATTAAATTTCTCAAATTTTGATGATGTAGTTTCAAAACTACCAAAATTAATTTAATGAAAAATAAACTTGGCTCTAAAAATAAAAATTTCTAAAAATTGTAATTTATTCTGGATAATTTTGGATCTTGGTATAATTAACCCGCACCCCAAAAAGAGTAATTTTCTCAAATTTAATTCCGATTCGATTAAAATTACTTGAAGTAGAAATTTTAATCAATTTAGTTGAGAATTTTTGATGCTCTTCCTAAATTAAATTAATTTTCGCGTAAAAATTTCAATTTTTATTCGATAATTTTGGGTCTTGGTATAATTAACCAGCAACTCGAGAAAAGTAATTTCGCAAATTTTATTGGTATCGGATCAAATTTATCTGAATTACAAAATTTAATAAATAAAAAAAAAACTTTCTGAAATTTGTGGCATTTGTTCAACAATATTGTAATTTAGAACTTTACCAAAAATGACTTGACTTCTCCGACGATGTTAAATATCTCAACATTTTCCTCCACTTTAATAAAAAAAATCATCCAAGCGTTTCATGCAGACTTTATATTACGTTCATAAAAATTCCTAGGATGCTTTTCTGATGGTATGTGTACCCTTAAATACTAGAACCTGTTTTAATATACCGTCCTTGTACAGTTTACGTAAAACCCTCCATCCCTCAGAACATTAAATTACATAAAGCCTCATGTAAAGTTTAATTTCGTCTTAGCGAACATTGTCATTTTCGTAATTAATTTCGCCCTGAAAACAAGACGCAATTCTTTCAAAATCCTACAACAAATTTCGTAATCTAATCTTGTTAAAACGTTTAGCAAACCTCTCCGGCGAAATAAGCTTTAGACTTAACGTGTCATTTCCAATTTGATTTCTTCGAATTTTTCCTTTTGGTTGTCAATATCCATTTCGTTCCGTTCGTAATCGCCCCGAATCCGCTTGAGTGTGTTAATGTTTATTTGCGATTCTCCTATTTCTGTTTGCGTCTGTTTCCTTTCGTATTTGTTCAATGGAGAAGTTGATTTAATTTGGTTTACACGTTTTTATGATCCTGAAGAAAATTACACACGAGCCTTTCCAATATGCAAATTTGTCGGAGATATTTTTATAAACGAATCGATAATTATAGCATGTGCAGTAGTTTTAATAGGCTCTTTCTTTTTTAAATGCTTTATCAAAACGTTTCAACGATTTCCGCCAGTTTTAAAAATAATTAAATAACGATATGAGCTTGAAATCCTCGAGTAATCCGCATATGAAAGCTTTCCCGGCAATAACACTGGAATTATTACGCTCAAAAAAGAGAAAATCTCTGCAGACTTTGGAAGAAAATAAATTTTAGTTGATCGATCAGAAAAACCTTGAAAGGGTTCAATACGGCTTCGTTGAATGCAAACAAACTAAGCTTTTTGATTAGGGCAAAATAAAGAAGCCATTGAAAGAGATAGAGTTTTCCAAATGTTTAAAACCGGCTTTGTGGAATTGTAGGCCTTCTGGTAGCGTCGACGAGGTTTTATTGATTTCCTGATTAATTTAATGGCGAGATTGTGTTATCCAATAATTCAGACTATCTAAAATTGGCATGAGCCTTTAAATTTGGCTAAACATGAGGGACATGAGTTTCTTGTAGTCCTGTAGTTCTATTAGTTTCTAAAAGTAATGTCCCTCCTCCTCCACGTAACTCTATTTTTGACTAGATTTGATAATCC
Organism: Gnatocerus cornutus; assembly: GCA_029298725.1. NCBI lineage: Eukaryota > Metazoa > Arthropoda > Insecta > Coleoptera > Tenebrionidae > Gnatocerus > Gnatocerus cornutus. The sequence goes on from CM055515.1 coordinate 16,546,033, forward strand.
TTTGATTTTTATTAGCTCTAGTTGTTGGTCAAAATTAGTTCGCTCTTTAACTTGTTCTTGTTTTAGACAAATAGAGGGACCTTACTTTTCGGGCATAATCCAGACACTGTGTACAGTGCAATGCAAGTTGGTGCAGTGCTGTGTGCAGTGTTGTGCAGTGCATGCAAGAAGATTTATATACTCGTGGCTTCCAGATGCATGGATCAGCAGGCCTCCATTCGGCCATGGCCATTAAACGCCAGCGACGGATGCGAGAGCAAGCAAAACGAAGAGCAATGGAACGCGAAAGACGCTTGTCTTCACGCACAAGCAGCATGGACAGCATGGAACACCTCCCCACAAAGAAAATCCCACACAACGCTCCTTCAGACCACCGCTTGGCCACATCAATCGGAATGCTTCACATTGGAGTCTGCTTCCTGGTGTTCGGTCTCTTCCTCATCGGCTCCGGGTTACTCCCAGACGACATGGTCACATGGAGAGGAGGAGGATGGTGGAACGAACTCGTAGCGACCGGTATCTTCGTCGCTGCTTTAGGAGTGTTCCTCATCGCTCTTAACAGAGTCATGTCCAGACGCGAAGAAGAAAATTTGAATGAGTACGTCTCCAGACAACTCACGAGATCTAGAAGCGGTCATCGCTTGGAACGAGATGTTGAAACGGGTTGTTTGACCACGAAGAACCACAGACGGATTTTGGAGAAGAAACGCGAAGATGAAGAACGAGGGTTGGATATTACACCGGTTCATTCACCACACTCAAAAGTTGCTCCGAATAATCCGATACAGAACGGAGATGCATACTTGGAGAAAATCGTTGAAGAGGACGTTTTTGAGAAGACTGTGGAGGAGTTCAAACCGTTGGAAAATAAAGAAACCATGTCGACGACTACCACTGCTAGTTTAAGTCCGGGAACTCCTTCAGAAACGAGAGAGCTGATTTCAAACGCGCGACAATATAGTTTTAATTCAAGACAGTATTAAGAGTACGAAAAAGATTAGGAAATTTTATTATAGTGACGAGGTGAAATTTCAACTCTAGCTTGCTTTGTTTTGATATTTAGCGACAAAAGTAAAGAGGAGTCGGAAATTTTACTAATTGAGACGTTTCGATTGGAAAAGTAATAAAGTCCCATTGTTGAGAGCTTACTTTTGCTGCTAAGTCTACAATGAAGATAACGCCAATTCTTAAAAGTTGTACCGTTCGACTCTCAACTCTTAGTAAGCACATCAGAATCTTAAAAGTCAGACTAAATTCAGCACAGAGTCCGTCCAAGACTTCCCCTGTTTGGACGTTTCTTTTAATGACGTGCCTTTTCCCGGGATAATTTTCAGAACTTATCATTGCATTAAACCGGTGATCGATCAAAACGATGTGTTTACTGACTAGATAGGAGCGATTAGAACGGTTTTTCAAATTTTCGCTAGACATAGAAGTTAATGTATATTGTAGAACAATCGTTACTTCTTAAACATTTTCTCTAGTTGTAAACGTTTCTGCATATCTGAGCAAATTATGATATTTATATACACACATATTTTTAAAATCCAAAGCACCACCCTCAACTGCACTGTGATTTTGAACATTTTTACAATTATATAGATGTAAATATTTTGTAGCTTTTTCTAAAAAAACGTGCGTTCAAGTCTTTGGTTTTGTCAGACGATGCAAAGGAGGACAATCAATATTTCGTCCCCGAATTTTTCAAAAGCCTAAATTTTCGTCTTTGTGAATTTGTATGTGTAGCGCTCTCTAGAGTTTATTATTTCAATTTGGACACTTAAGTTTGTGCCACTTTTTTGGACTGATGGCTTTTTAGAACCGCCCGATTTTCTTATGGTATTGTGATCAAAAGCAAGGCTGATTTTCTAATGATTGTTGGCATAGGTAATTTTTTCGTTTTTCTTTCCAAATATCACTTAGAATGTTAAAAATAGAGAATTACGATAATGTTATGCAATTTTATTACAGAGTATCAGTGTTGTCTAAATGGTTTAGTTTGAATATGTGCTGGTGATAATCAAGCTTAAAACAGCTACGCGCTTGAAAAATAAAATCTTCACTGCATCAGATTTCTGGAAACTAAATTTTCAAGTGTAGACAATTAGAATTATTTGTTGTCTTTTTAGTAGATGTGGGACCGAACTGAAAGTGGTTCTTTCACTTGGGCGCTACAATAGTAGGTAATTCTGTTCTTTTCGATATTGTAATGTACCTGTACATACACCTGCACTTGAGTATATGGAAATTTCTTTTAGATGTAGAAACCGGTTGCTTCAGTTCGGTCGACAATGGCATGAGCATGCATGTTTTCTTACTTTTCTATATACTACAAAACTTGTACTTCAATAAACCTTACACTGACGTTGGATTGTTTTTTTTTGAGTTAAAATAACAAAAAAGTGTAATTTTCGCATTAATAAAAGGTTAGTTTCAATGTGTCTCGTTTAAATCGATATCTTCGGAGTGTCTGAGATCTTGTGAAACTTTAAAAAGCTCGCCGAGTTGAAGAAATCGATGCCTCTTAGAAAGAGTACTTGTGGAGGTTAAAAGAGTTCTTAGGATCAGGGGAAGTGAACTTTGCACTTTTTTCTTAAAAAACTGAGAATATAAATGTCGGAAAAACATTGCTACTTTGTGGAAAAAAGTTTTAGTTTTGTTTTTAAATAGAAGCTTTAGAAGGAGAGTCAGACTTCAAGCCGAATCATTGAAAAAACTCTTTAAAGATTTAACTGGGTAGTAGACTAGTTCCTTCCTACATAAAATGAAATGAATTTTTCCAGCCCGCTGTTTTATAAATCCCTAAAAAGCTCTTTTACCACCGTTGTAAAGATAAGAAAGTATAAAACTAATTAATAACCTACATAAAACTGCGAACATTCAGTGATAATCTACTGGATATGAAATTTAAAATTTCAGTAACCGTCTAAATAATGAGGATGAACTGTATTTTGTTTGATCATAAACCATAATTCCAACTATCTATGGTGTTTATTTCGAACCATTTTATAAAATTCTGGCTTCTGTCTTTTAGTATCTGGAACAGATATTTTTAAGTTTGATTTTCATGCTTTTCAACGGAAAACCCATAATTTCCCATTAGGATCGATGAATGAACCCAACTTACGAGTTTATAACGTTATCTAGAAGCCACTAATGGTAAAAGCACTTTTAATGTCTTCTTAGTGGCGACACTCATCTTATTCCATCCGATTTTATAAGCCCTAAGATTATAACAGTCTTACTTTAAAATTTCTAATCAAAGTGATGAAAGTTTCGGGTAGAGTTTAATTTAAATTGAGAAAATTTACTTTAAATTTGCTAAAAATCGAGTCTTACACAAACAAACTTAAATTATTGGTACATACTCATTTAACGCAGAATTTCATGCAGAATTTTAAACTGTGCTAATTTTTCACAAAATTTGATAACCCTTTTTTTCCGAAAAAAAATACTCAAACGACAAAAAATTTTGAATTTTTGTTTTTTAATTCTTTGATCGCCATTCGTAAACTATTCGAGCTACCGATCTGAGATTTGGACAATTGATAGATATCGAACTCCTCTTTTAATTAATGTAGAAGTCAAAGGTATTAAACTTTGTTTTTGCCTCGGAAAAGTTTCTTGAGAATTACTCTTAAAAGATCCTATTTCGACCAAAATCTCATTTGTTTGCGAAGCAAACTCAAGAGATTGGTGCTCATTTAACGTAGAATTTTGCACTAAATCCAAAACTGTGTTATTTTTTTCCGTATGTCAACAAATAACTGAATTTGCAGCATATAAACTGTTGCTTCTTAATTTACGCAGAATTTCACGCACAGTCTAAAATCCGTCGATATGTTCACGTACGTTAATAAATAACCGAATTAAAACCGTTTAAATTCGCTGATAGTTCCTCCTTTTAAATTTAATTAAATTGTAAAATAAAAATTTAATTAATTTAATTAAATTAAATTTGCTGATAGTTCCTCCTTTTAGTTCCTCTATGTATGAACCTCGATATCTACGGAACAATCTTAAACTATAATAGCTCATTTTAAGCAGAATTTCACGCAGAATCTAAACCTGCGAGATATGTTTAAGTACGTTAATAAATAATGAAATTAGAAGCATTTAAAGTTGCGGATGGTGAATTTTTAATTTCTACATGTTTAAACCTCGATATTTTTCGCTTATTTTCAAAGTAATCTTAAAGTTTTAGGTTATCACCGAAATATTTTGTGATTTGCGCCATTGATTTTCTTGATTTTTTTTTGCAATAAATCCGGTTTTTCACATACTGAGTTCCAAATTTTTTTTATTTACTATTTCAATTACATATTTATTTATAACATATTATTATTAAAAAATGCAGTTTCTGTCATCGTTTTTCTCGCACATTTGTTAAAAAACATTTTGATCATTTAAACTTCATTTATTTTATATATCCCGGCGCATCCACCATTTTTTATGTACTTAATTAAAATAATAATTATTTAGTTTTGATGCATTTTGACTCTTTGCAAATCTGTTTATTGTAAATATCGCCCTTATTATAAATAATTTTTAACCATGAAACAAATTCGAGACGTTTATTTTCAGTTTTGACTTTTTCAATTTTCAGGGCGTCATGATCGGGGCAATGCCAGCCGTGGCCGTGCGCCACGAACGCCGGAAAGGCCAAGAAAAGCGTTCCAAACGTCCAAGTCAGCTTTACATAGGAGGTCATTGGTTACCGCCGACCAGTCCTAGTCCAACTCCTAGTCCCAATGGACCACACGACGATGGTATAGACCGATTACCTGAATTATACATTTGCGGAAAAGTAAGTTTCTTATATTTTCTCAAAGTTAAGATAACCAGCAATACAAAACCATTCACAGAACATGTATGGTGTGTTGCGTAGAAATTCCGAACGTAGAGTAAAAATATTTGACTAGGTTTCAGCTCTCCAGTTAGTGGTAGGTTCGATCCTCCTGGGCGCTATCGTCCTTATCGTTGGCCTTGTCCAACTAGTACCAAATGCAGCCGACGCTGACCACCGTTACTTCTTTATAGGCGCCGGAGGAATCCTCCTTATTTTAGGTTTTATTATGGCCGGAGTGCGATGTTTTTGTATACATTGTCACGGGGCGGCGTCGGTGGTTGTCGAAGACGCGTCGCCGCCGCTGGATGCTGTTAACAGTATAGACGTTCTTGTCCAAAGAAGAGATACTCAAGTAAGTCTAATTTTAATAAGTTTCGCTTTTTGCTAAAGGGTTAATTTTGGTCATTTAGTTTGAACCTGTAGTGCACAAATGCAGCAGCCACTATTATAAAACACATGCTTTGTAGTCCCTTAAAATCGATAAACAAGTCTACCAAACTTATTAAATAATAACGTGAAGCGAAGACCTTTATCCTATCTCCAAAGTAGTTTTATTAGGTGCAACATTGTTATTTTTTAGCTTGCGTTCTTAGCGTTTATATTAATTCTTTCTTGTTTTTAGGGTAAAGGATATGTTTTATTAACGTTCGAAGAAGACTCGTTTGATAAGCCAAGATATTTCAATTAAATTCTTGATCAAAGTTGAAAGTGTGATTTTTTGACCAATGTGCCACAATATTTGCCAAAAGAATGACATATCACTACTAAATAGAGCTTAACAGAATGTTTTGCAATATTTTAAAATTACTTCAAAATGTAACGAAAACCAAAATATCGTTTTATAAAATTTCTTACAATTACCATAGAGGAAAATTATATTTCTCACGACTTGTGTATTTTTATGGATCCTGCATTTTGTAAATAAAATTTATTTGTCTTACTTTGTTTTATTTATTAACAAAAATGTAATTCCAATCTATAACATTCGATTTTTACCTTCGGTTCGGCTCAATTTTTGACTAACTGTTGGCAACATTGGATTTTTTTTCACTTTCGTTTTTTAATTTGGCAGCTCTACTTTCGCCCATTTACATCGTTGGATTTTTTTTCTTAAAATTCGTATACATGAAAGATCAATTTTTGTAGAATTTGCAAAACTAGAAGAAATAATAATTCAGCATTCATTTGCCGCAAATGTGTATAACAAATGCCATGAAAAATGACGGAGGCGCACAAAATTTGTTAATTTAAGAATCTGTAAACCGATTTACAAAAGCTTTAATTTAATTTCGATTAAATATTTAACATCATCAATTCATCATCGTTTTCCGCCAATCATATATGTCAGCAATCGTAAAATTAGTTACTTAATTTTAATTATTGTGTAAACCGGCTCTAAAAATGTAAAACCTGAGACTTAATTAATTAAGAATTAGAGCATAATGAGTGAAATTAACAAAACTGCAAATTGAATTTTGATAAACTAAAGAACAGAAAAGGGATGTCCAGAACTTAACGGTTATACGAAAAGTCAGTAAATGATATTTAATTTTGGAAAAATCTGTGTTAATTATGAATTATTTCTTCTAATTTCGCAGTTGCATTATCGCCAGTTTCGTAGATAATATTTAGAGTTGGACTGTATTTAACTACATGATAAAACCCTATCAACATAAATTTTGACCCCAAATAAAAAAAAACTAAAATAAAACGCTACAATTTTAAAAATCTCAGAATAATAAAAAATTAAAAAACTAAATTTCCAAATCTTAAAATTTCCAAAGCAGGATTTAAACGAATCCCCGCAAAACTTTTTGGAATTTGTCATTAGAATCTTAGACCCGAGAAGATATCAGGCATATTGGGGGTGAAGCTTCATGGGGCTCCAACCATGCTTCGTAAGTAAATTTTGTTTACACCCATTTCTCAAAAAACACCCCAACATTTCACCATTCTCTTTAATTAAAATGGGTTTACTAATGTTGGCTGCGCTCCCTTGCCATGCATTTACAAGATACATTTTAATTAAAAAAGTCGATACCAAATTACCCTTCAGCTGCTCACACAAGAATGTTCGATAATTTTTCGTTTTTGAATGATTGTGTTGCAGGTGACATCTCCATCGGAGCTTGACGCTTTGATTGCATCTTCGAATCAAGCAGTTAAAGAAACGGTTAATGGTGACACATAAGCTTGATTGTGATGAGGAATCTTAGAAATCTTCAGAGCTTAGCATGAAAGCAGCTTGGTCCTACGCTTTGCTAATCACAACACTCAGATTGCGTGAAAATTAGCGGCACCTTCATGTTTACTGTGTTAGTTCTACGGTGAAGAAAGTTAAATCAGTATTTCCCAAACTGGGGGATCGTTGTACGAGGATTTGGGAGACACTGCCTTACATTAATTGTACGCGAAAAAATGTTAGGTAACTTCTGCTTTATCGACAACTTAGAATTAAGTAGCACATGTATAGAAGAAATTTTAGTTACAATTCTTAACAGTGAGTGACTTATGTTAACTATACAATTTTATGGGACGCGTTTTAGAACCTCTGCTCCACGAGTCCACATCTATATTTTTGTACTGAAATGTGATTTATATTGCTGTGAACACAAATCTGTTAATATACTTGAAATAGTTTATACGTATAAACTATAAGATTTTAAATGAGTCTGTTCAATACGAGTTTAACTCGTCTGGATTTGAATTTTAAACATTTATACGAATTTGATACTATTCGTTTGTCTCAACGACAAAATATACATGTGTATATTTTTTATATATTTATTAAATTAATTTTAAAGTCTCTACTTGTCTCTTGTACTAAAATTATTAGTAACAACGCAGAACTTTACTTCCAAAACGAACGCTCAACGTTGCGTGTACTTTTACATTTCAATTTTAGAGAATTTCAGTTGAGGTATTCTTTTAGACATTTTAACCAAACGATATAAACGTACAAAAAATTCCATTGAAGTCTTCGTTTTATTCTCCACCGGAAGCATATTTTTAGTTTATGGAGATATCACAAATGGTATTTATTAAAAATTAATTCATCCGGAGTGACGCATCGGAGCATGAATTTTTAATAAATGCTATCTATAAAGGCTCCGTTAATTTAAAATCCGATTTCGATAGAGAATTAATCGAAGAATATGCAGATCTGTTTTTAACTTCTATAGCGTTTGGTTAAACCCTCGATTTTTAACTGTACTAGTTTGTAATATTTTAGTACTCAACATCGGACCAATTCTTCCGTAATTTTTGTGCCAACTGTCTTAGCTTCTTCCATAATATTCACCCATTCTTAATTTAAACGAAAATCGGATCATAAGCACAGATTTTTCCTTAAAGCCCGACACGGGACTCTTATCCAGTGCCTTGAAGAAATGTCCATACGCTAGCTTGATTAACTATTTCTATACTATACTAGTATACTACTATACTAGGTAATTAAATTAGGTATGGGAGAGTATTGTAATCTTTAACTACGAATTTATATTACAAATATAACAGCTTATGTAATCTGAGGCACAAATTATTGTAACTTTAACTAGTATAGGCCGCGCAATGAGTACTCTGTTCGCTCTCTCCATTTTCGAACGAACTAACGAACGAATTCTTGCACGGTCAGAGAGTGATCCAAAAATTTTACTTTTGAATTTTTGGATCACGATTTTTAGGTTTTGTAAGATCACTATGTATAATTTTAGCTTTTAATAGTCCAAACCTTCGCAAATAAATGTATTCATTCATGTATTCTAATATACAGTGTGAAGTAATAAAATAACTCGGGAAAACTTTTTCCCTTGACATTCCGTTTTGTACACAGAAACATACTACGAATAAAAAGAAACAGCACAATACTTACGTATTGTTGTAATGTAAAATAAATAAAATAAGAATTTTAAGTGTCGCTACTAGCTTAGACAAACGTAGTTTATTTCGCGGCCTACCTGAATTTCTGTTTTTTTAATTTAGGTCGCTACTTTCATGTTACGTTACTTTTTTATTGCAAGATGTAGATTCTATGCATAAACAAATACATAATAAATAAATATTTTAACCAATGCTGTGTTTTTCTTTCGATGTGATGAGATGAGGAAATAAAAATGCTTATTGTAATGTGATGTGTTCACTTTTTATTAACGCATTTTTCTACTAAATTTATCTGTGACACCATCGTACGTGTCAAACCTCTCGTTTATTGTTAATGTTCATTACTAATAAAAGTTTAGATAAACAAATTTGTGTTCTTATCTGTAAGAAGTCGGGAAAGTTGCGTGAGATAAACAATTAACTGATAGGATCGAAATGAAGAAAATAATTCCCCTTTGACATTTATAATTTGATTTCATCACGCCACAGGCTAAGAATTCTTACATTGTTCTTCTGGATCACGGAAATAGAAAGTTATTTCAAAGACGAAAGAAAAGAACTGTATTTAATTTTATATTTTGTATAACAAGAAACAGAAATTCTAGAACATTCATAATGTTGCATTAAATCTCGTTGCTTGTAAAGTTTTTGTTACATCAATGAAATTTAAAGATTTATTACGTGGAATATGCTTGCTAAGCCAACCAAATTGCAAATTTTTTTAACAAGAAATAAAGATTTTAGAAATTTTTAGATAGACACCAAAATTTTGTGTTAAGTATCTCAGGTTTGAAAGATTTCATCAAATTATTTAGTTGTTTAGTTTTGTTTTTTAAATTTAGGTTTTGTTGAGACTAGTGAGAGTAAAAGTCAAACTAAACAAAACCACCGGATATGGCAGTCATGTAAGTATTTATGTTTTTGTTATTTATATGTTTACACATTTGTATATACAATTTGTAAAGCAAAATCTGCAAAAAAAATTTACAACTTTTTTAACCTTAGTTTTTTATTCTGTGAAGTTTTACTTCCTTTTGGTTTTGTTAGATTCTTACATTGCTGCAAACTCTTAGAAAATTAAATGAGAGAAAAGAGCTATAATAGACAAATAAATAATAATTCAAACTATAAAAAGAAAATTCATGAATCATATTTTTAAAATCTTTCTATTTAGTTCTTGAATTCTTTGCACTTACAAATTTAACACTTTAAATTTATCTCTGATTTTGTGTTCTATAGATCATTTGCCTTTTTGAATTTGTTATAGAAGCATTTTAAATTTGGCGCCTACAAAAAATTCTCAGGGGGAAAAATGGGGTGTAAATCTTTCGAATTTTCGATTTATTTGTTAATTCAACTTTAATACTAAAAATGTTTAACTTTGTGGGTTGGTTGAAACAGTTGAGATAGCGCAAATTTTTTTTTTTTAATTTTCTATAGTTTTCCTGCAATTTGCACACTTTTCTGTCGAAAATTAGCGCCTCAAACCTCCAAAAGTGTGACCATCTAGAAACTTCCTCAAATTTGTGCCCCCAAAATCAAAAATTTTTCCCGCCCCTAAAGTACGAAAAAGCCCAAATCCGTCCCCACAACAAAAAATCGATCTTTGCCAGCTTTTCCATTTCCGCGTTGATTTGTCAGAAATCTTTTTTTATGCAATACGGCGAGAGAACACGCTGAATCAGAGATGATCAACATTACGTAGCCTGCATAGGTGCCAGAAGCTCAGTCGACGCCTTGCAAGGATATCTAAGTTTGCGACGTAGAAGTTCGTGATTTTTCAACTTGAAAAAGTTTTAGTGTGATAGAAAAATGTGGTCGTCATTTACCGGTAAGTGCAGTCAAAAATAGAATGTTATCATGCTTGAAACACTCTTGGCATCATGTTAGTGTTGCACAATCAGAACGTGGAAAATTTCGATTTTTATTCAAATCTAGTTCAAAATTTAGATGATGTATAAAACTGGGGAAAAGGTCAAAATAGTGAATTTTTAACACACGCACCTGTCGCTCATTTCAAAATCTAACGGTACAGTTGGAAGTTTTCGGACCTAATTTTCTTAAACCCAAATTCCCAAAAATCAAACATTCCTAAATTTAATTTAAGAAGCGCTGTGTACACGTCTATTTTCAGATGACCTTCTCTTTTGTTTGCGTTCCTGTCATGCACATATTTACGTTTCAATAAAATTTAAAGTCATTTCTAAATATTTGTCAACACGAACACCGTACAAGTGCCCTAATTTCGATCCAATTGAAATCAACTCAAAAACAATGAAAATAAACCTGACTAATTCAAATGACATCATCTAAAGGTCTTGTATCATTTAACGCTAAAAGTGAGTCTGACTCAACCTTGGAATAATATTCTAATTAAATATGACACAATCCAGAAGATATGTCGATGAATGAAGAAATTACGTGTGCTGGGAAGGTACCAAAACAAAAGATTACAAAAAAAGTTGCAATATTTCTGTTTTTTGGCCTTGAAATGTGAAAATTATGACGTTGGAAAATTCAGGATGTGGGGCCTTGAAATTTTTACGCATCGGTCATACTGGTACCTGAAAATCAAACTAATTTTGTTACATTTTACATTGCACAATTCAAAATCGGGCCAAAATAATTTAATAACTTTGTGGTCTCGAACCGCAATAATTACACTTGCTGAGTTAAAAAATGAGATTTTATCTACCAAAATTTGACCTAAAACTGAGAAATTAATTTTAAAAACACTACCTAGCGATGTTGTAAACTTTACCATGAACTTATTTCAACCACAATTAGTATACCTATCGCTAATTTATGTACAAATTGTTCAATAATGGAATTTTCTTTAATTACGAGAGCCAATGTTTACGAAAGAACGGCTGTAAATCGTTGTGTTGGCGTCGGTCGCAAAATTAATTTACACCCTTCTGGTAAAGTTTTCCCTGCAAACTTTGCGTCATGATTACAGTGCTATTAGAAGTAGCAAAGGCCTATAATTTTTTTCTAAGTTTTTAATTTGCAAACTCTATTGCACGTTTTATTAGTCAAGAGAAACTTAAGTATAACTAACTTTACAAGTGGTGGAATGCATTAAGTTAAGCTTATTATTAGACACTTTAAATGCAACAGCTTATCTCTAAAACTTAACCTGTGAAAACGGGCCTTAGAAATCTTGCTTTTCTGCAGAAATGACAAATCTGTTTTAATGTATTTGGTGTGTCATAACTCTGGTACCTCTGATTCTTTATGTTCGAAATTAAACTAAACATAATCACATTATTCCGCTAATTTAGTTTGCAAAAAATTATAATGATTGATCAAGAATTGAAGATTAAAAAAAAATAATTGTTTATAGCGAAATTAACTGAACCATTTCGGTCTGAGTGCTATAACATTGGTATCTCTTAGTCTTTATCTTTGAAATTTGGCACAAGTAATAATTTTGAACTGTTTATTAAGACTGTAATAATACTAAAAAAAAATATAAATTAAAAATTACATATTTTAATTTAATATCTGCAGACGAAAAAACTCGCTTTGTACTTTTGGTGTGCCATAACTTAGGTACCTCTCAGTGTATACCTTTGAAATTTGGTACACGTAATAACCTTGACCCGCTTAATTAGAGTGGGAAGTAGAAAAATTATATATCAAAAATTAAAAAGTTAAAAAAATTATGATTTTTATCGAAACTCACAAAGTTCACAATTTAGATCTGAGTGCCATAACTCTGGTACTCCTTACTTTTTATTTTTGAAAATTGGCACACGCAATAATTTTAAACTGTCAAATTTGACATCCGTAATAACTTGGAACTTTTTATTAAGAGTGCAATAGTATTAAATTATAAATTAAAAATTATTTATTTTAGAAAATTTTAATATCTGTAGACGAAAAAACTGCCATAACTTTGGTACCTCTGAGTCCATATCAATGAAATTTGGTACACGTAATAACCTTGACTAACTTAATTTGTGTGGCTAAAAAAAATTATAGATCAAAGAATTAGAAAGTTAAAAATATATTAATTTTTATCGAAACTAAAAACTTTAAAATTTAGGTTTGAGTGCCATAACTCTGGTATCCATTGGTCTTTATCTTTATAAATTGGCACACGTAATAATTTAAAACTGTTTAATCAGAGTGCAAAACTACAAAATTATAAATAAAAAATTACTCAATTTAGAAATTTTAAATATCAGTTGACACGAAAAATCTGTTCTAGTGTATTTGATGTGCCATAACTCCGGTATCGCTAAAGTTTTTATCTTTAAAATTTGGTACACATAATAATATTGATCCGCCTATTTAGTGTGGAAAAGATTAGAATTATAGTCTAAGTATTAAATATTTTAAATATTTTTGTTTGTTATCGCGGCTGAAAGCTCAACAATTTGGGTCTGAGAGTGCCATAACTTTGATACATCTGCGTCTTTATTTTTGAAATTAGGTACATGAAATAATTTTGAGCGGTTTGAGTGCCGAAAGCTAAAAATTGTTAAGCAAAAATTGCACATTTCAGAGAATTTGGATATTTCCTGCCTCCGTCCTATTTTTTTTTCTTTTTCCTTTTAGCTAATTATTTAATTTTTGTTATTAGGTTCCATTAGGAAGTTTTTCGGACGTGGAAAAAGTGAAAGTGAAGAAGTTGCTGGAGACCAAATCACCAATTCCAGTCAGTTCTACCGAGAAACTAAAGACGCCGAAAATGCACAAAAAGGAAGTAAGTTTTCCTTAAACTTTCACCTTCAACATTGTAATTCTTTTCTTTGCAGCTGAAAGTAACATATCCAAACTAAACAAAGACGCAAAAGAAAAATTTGACGAAATCGAAGGCAACGTCCAGAAGAAGGCTCAAGAAGTCCGAGACAACCTTCAAGAAAAAGAAAAACAAGTGGAAACAGGAATCAACGAGTGGAAAGACGGCGCCCAAAAAAGTTTCTCGGAGTCGCGAGAAGCAACTGAAAATAAAATAAAAGACGTGACAACAGCAAGCAAAGAAGCTGCAGAAAATACAAAGCAATACGTCGACGACAAGCTGAAACAAACTCGAGACAGTGTCAACTCGAAACGAGAAGAATGGGCGGAATACGCCGGAAATACAAAACAGCAATGGGACGACAAGTTAAAAGAAACGAAAGATAATTTAGAGAAGAAACGAAACGACGTGGCGGAGTACGCTGAAGACACGAAGAAGCAATGGGGGGATAGAATCAAAGAGACTCAGGACAACGTCGCGGAAACCGCTTCCAACGCGAAACAACAAGCAGGAGAGAAAATCACAGAAGCTCAAAATAACGTCTGCGAGTGGGGAAAAGGCATGGCCGAGTACGCGGAAAGTACGAAGAATCAAGTGGGAGAGAAAGTGAAAGAAACCCAGGACAACATCAGCAGAAAGAGCGAAGAACTGGCAGGATACGCCGGAGAGAAAAAACAACAGATAACTAAATCAGTCAATGACACTCTGCAGGAAACAAGTCAGTGGTTGGAAACAAAAAAAGAGAAATTGAGAGAAGAGGCACATAACGCAAACGAAGGAATTCGCAGCACTGCTGATAATAAAGTACATGAGTTTCAGGATTTTGCTGCCGAGACTAAAAATAAGTTTAATGAAGGCGAAGAATATTTAGTTAGTAAAGTCTTGCAAGGACAAAGTTTTATTACCGGAAGGCAACAAGGTGAAGAGGATCATAGCGAAGAGAGTAAGAAAGAGACTGGGCAAAAGTAAAAGGACAGAAGGAGAGATCAGTTTGACAATGCGTCGAGGGACGAAGTGATGTTGAAAGCTAATTCGAGAGAGTTTTAAAAAATGATAAAACCACATAAAAGCAATAGGTAGATTAGATAGAGCGTTCCTAACACTAGAGTTTAGTTTTTTAACTTTACTTTTAAGGACAACAATGTAATGCTTCTGTAATTAAAAAGTACATAGCCGAAATACTGGTCTCTCAAATAGTATATCGATAATCACTTTTTCTGAATAATAACTTACATACCTACCCTAAAAATATTTTTACAAAAAATTGCTAAAAGCAGTCATATTTTAATAGTTATAATAAGTGCTTGTATCACTTTGTAGCATTTTTTTTCTTGTCAATATCACTTTTAATGGTGTGAACTCATTCATTGTGATAGTTATTGTATATTGTCTCTATTTATTGTGATGGAATATTCATAGGTTCATAAATGTAAGTTTTTAATCTTCATGTCTTTATGTGTACATAACTGAAATAAATATACACATATAAATGCAGAATTAAATATCCCTATCTTCAATTTTCTTCAATTTATGAAAATAATTGTCAAAGAAGAAAAAGCAATCTACCCCAAATAGCTAATTATGTGATAAGACTAATAAGTACCTAATTTAGGTCTTTGTGGGCTAGCCCTATAGTTTATGACAGAGCGAGCTTAAAAGTGAGGCCAACAAATATAGCGAGTCTACAAAGTCTAATTATGTACAAATTACATACAATGTTTTATGCTCAATTGTAGTAAAGACAATTTTCTTTAAAAATAATAAAATGTGACATCGAAAATTGTAACAGTTTTTTTAGTGTTATTTACGAACTTTGTTCACACTTGAAGTGCAAGTGAAAACAACTTAAATTGTACATAAAATAGTAGAAATAGCTGAAATGACGTCGGAAGCTAAGGAATCTCTGCTTCGCACTATTAAGTCTAGAAGTGTGTATGAACAAACTTATTACAACGCACACAAGAGATAAATAAAATTGTATTTTGACATTAATTTATTTATAATTATTTAACATTAACAAGCGGCTGCTTTACTTTATCGACGCTAAACGATATCGTAAAACACATATTTTATACCTTTGTATATAAAAGACTTTTCTCTTGATTTCTGCATGTCCTGTTCATTCCAGGATATTTCTCTTTTTCCTGTCTTATACACGTGGAATGTCCTTTTCCAAATAACAAGGCTAATTTTTACTTCCGGTTCACCCGGAAGTACCACAAACTTGTCACTCAGCATTTACAAAATCAGTTTGAGTTTAATTCAATTCGAATTCTTCCTCGAAGGCAAATTTCGTCAAACAAAACTTTCATATCTTTTACATTATTATAAACTTTTCGACGTAAATGGTGTTTGATATTTTACGAATGAACTGTTGACTCTCAATTTTATTCATGATAACCCACGCAGTTTTAAGCAGTTCCTCGTTTTTGTTTACACATTTAAAACGACAACATTTTAGCAACGCGAATATTTCTTCGGAAATAATTACCTTGAATTATAATGTAATTTTTACATTAGCATAATTAGGAACGAAAAGCAGGTTTTCCCAATACAAAAAAATCGGTTTTAAGTCTTAGAGGACTTTCCGGACTCGGAACTTGATTAGAAAAAAAAATTTCGTTTCCGTTTAATATATTCAAATTTTTGCTTACATTCAATTTCATAATCATAACTAAATAATTTTCACAACTCTGATCCAGTTACATACCAAAATTTCGTTGCATTAGTTTCCACCTACTACGTTCGAATCGAAGAGGTGGAAAATTACGTTACATTCATCCATTGCATTTACAAAATATTATAAAACAGGTTTCACTATAAGAAAAAGAAATTTGTTTCGTCCTTGATCTATCGTTACCTTCGTCTGGTGTAATAACCTCAGCGATTTTCCATACTCCCAGTCTTCTGATAACTCTTCGCGAGTAACGTGAACCCAAACAGTTGTGATAATAAAGTTCAGTTCAATTTTGCAATGATCATACAGTTAGTTCAACCCACTCCGGAGCAACAAATTTGTATTCGCGAAGTCTTCAATGAAAATGAAGACACCAGAGACGCAGATATTCAGCTTATTAAAGACTGGCTGAAGGAGCAACCCCATTTACCGGACACGTATGGTAATAAAATAACGAATTTTGAAACTCCTGAATTACTGCGTTTCATTGTTAGATGAACACTGCTTGTTAATGTTTCTACGAGGATGTAAATTTTCTCTGGAGGACTGCAAGAAAAAACTGGACACGTACTTCACCTTCCGGAGTGTTTATCCAGAGTTCTTCTCAGTCAGAAACATTCGGAGCCCCGAGTTGACGAAAATCTGCGAAATATTGTAAGTTGATACGTAAACAAAAAAAAGGAAAATGAAATTTGGGTGCTCCAGATCGTTATTCGGGTTTCCTTTCGCTTGCTCTTTCACATTCCTTTCAACTTCTTTCGAACCGTTAGAACGTTACATTCTTTCTTATCGCTTTCGAAGTATGGCGTCAATTTTAGTTTGTCCGCAGCGACGCCGCCGTTCTTCCCACGTTGACTCCTGCAGGTCACCGCGTCTCCGTGGCCAGAGCGGCCAAAAAGGACTTCGAGACCCCCAATCTCTCCGATTTAATCAAAATCGTCTTCATGGTTGGAGATCTAAGACTACAATTCGAGAAAACAGGAGTCTGTGATGTGTACATAGCCGATGTGAACTTCCCCATAAGCAAACATTTCTATAAAGTTAATCCGATGGTTTTAAAAAAAATGTTTATGTGTATTCAAGACGCGTACCCTGTGGTCATCAAAGAAATTCATCTCGTTAACGCTCCCCCGTTCGTGGAATTCGTTTTAAATGTGATAAAACCGTTTATGAGTGAAGCTCTTCGGGAGGCTCTCCACGTGCATACTAATTTAGAGACACTCTATGAGTTCGTTCCCAAGGATATTCTACCGGAAGAATTAGGAGGAGGCGCCGGGAAATTAGAAAAGTACAAAAATCAATGGATTGAGGCTCTGGAACAATACTCTGAGTGGTTTGCCAAAGAAGAAGATATTAAAGCTGATTTAAAGAAGAAAAGTGGTGGAGGAGCTTTCGGGTTCGACTTGTGTGCCGTCCAATAAAATAAGTTGTTATTATATGAATTGTATATTATTTTTCTATGTAGTTCCTTTGTACAGATTAAGATTAAAAAATGTTTGTTGTCTGATGGTTATTTGAGTCAGGAGGTGATGAAATAAAAGAAAATTCACGTTCAAGAGAATAAACATAATTAAATTTGCGTAACAAAGGTGCTCGACCAAGGAGAACATGTGGTTTTTTCTATTGAATTAGGTACAATAGAAAGACGAGAGGTGTGACTCAAGTGCCAATAACAGTAGATTGTTTTACAAGTTTAGAAAAGTGCTAGTTTTCCATGGAGTGTAAAAAGGTTTGATCGACGAGCGTAGCAATTTTAAAATCCTACAAACAATTTAATCATTGGAGACAGGGCAAAATGTGAAGGCAGTTAGCGAAAATGTCTTGTTAGCGTTCTTTTTGGAAAAAGTAGGATTGTGTACATTTTTAAATTAGATTTTGTTATGTAGTTTTGCAGAGTATGAGTCTAAGGGCATCAACAATGTGGTCATACCATTCAGAATCCCCTTCAGCATTTGCCACAGTTTTCATCAAGTTTAAGTTTCAACGTATATGACAATGCTTCAAACGGATTGACTTTTAATAATGTAAAAAATCTGTACATTTTATATTTATCAAAATAAATGCATTGAATAATTATTATATTGAACGTAATTAGTTATATTGGAAGTTTCTCTTCCGAGGATCTTGTTGCGGACAAATAAACGATCGCTGTCGAGAAAAGTGTTGCTAACCAGAAAAGTGTTGCTAACGAAAAATATTATCCATTTCTTTATTAATGTCACCATAGTAAAGTTCATGGTTTTCCATCAAGGGTACAAAAAAACGCATTTATTAAGTGCGAACTTTTATTTTAAACAAGTTCAATGGTTAATTATATGTCTTATTTTACCAATAAACAATTATTACACTTCTTTTATTACAACAAGTGGAAAATACAACTTTGATTTATAACTTTGATCCTCCGACAAAAAAACAAAACTTCTTCCCCAAATCAATGAAAATTCAAACATTTTGCCGCCTCACATTTAAATCAAGTGACACTATTGACGCGCAGTGCTACCAACCGACGAAATCACGCTCGTAAATCCCCACCGTTCTGTTTGTGTTTGTGCATTTCGATATCTAAACCAAACCAAAGATAAACACACCTCGTGAAAAAATAACAATGAGAAAACAACCACAGTGCCCTCGGTATTGCTTCTAGAAAGTTTTTAGTACAGTTTTTTAGGTTAGGTTGTTAAAAAATGGCTTCATCTCAAGACGCTTGGTATCTGTCCCTCCTTGGCTTAGCCGAACATTTTAGAACCTCAAGTCCTCCAATGATAAAATTATGTATACAATGTTTACAAGCAGTATTTAATTTTAAACCGCCTCCGCGAGTTGAAGCTCGGACTCATCTTCAGCTTGGGAATATTCTCCTGACACATACTAAAAACACGGATTTGGCGAAAAATCATTTAGAACAGGCTGTATGTATGTTTTTTGATGTTTTTTGGGGTTTAATTGTGAGTTTTCAGTGGCTTTTGTCCCAAATGATCAACACCTTTGATGATGTGAAGTTTGAGGCAGCTAGTGTCTTAGCAGAACTTTATGAGCAGCAACAACAGATCTCTTTATCTAAGCCTATTCTGAGGAAAGCCATTGAGTTGTCTCAGCATAATGTCTACTGGCACTGTAGATTGATATTTCAATTAGCTGTAAGTTTGTTTGGACTACCTTGAGGTGTTAAATTATTTTGTTTGCAGCAAATACATGCAACTGAGAAGGACTACCAGTTAGCAAGTAGCCTCTTAGGTGTAGGAGTAGATTATGCACACATATCTAACGCATCTTATACGAGAGTTTTATTTTTATTAAGTAAAGGAATGGTATGTTAGCCTCCAAACAAAACTGTCTCTTTAACTCCAATTCTAGCTATTGTTAATTGATAAGAAACTTCAAGAAGTACAACCAGTGTTGAACCAGGCGTACCATTTGATAGAGACTTGGACGGGGGCGGCCTACCAGAAGGAATATCTAAGAGTCTATTTTTTGGTTTTACAGGTATTCAGAGTAAACACTTCATAAAAAGTCGCTGATTTCTCAATTGTAGGTGTGTCAGTGCCTCATGGGGGGTCAAGTAAAGAGCGTGAAACCTTGTCTGAAGCAGTTGCAGCAGAGTATACAAGCTATAATGGCAACAGATGATGGTAAATAAATATAAGAATGCTAAATTTAAAAGAGCGAGACTACAACCCAGAATACACCTCCGTTTCTCCTCTCTTGCAGTATTCACGGGTCCGAGCGTCGGCGACATGTTTCTCTGGATGCCTAAAGAACATCTCTACGTCCTTGTTTACCTCGTCACTGTGATGCACAGCATGCAAGCAGGGTATATGGAAAAAGCCCAAAAATACACCGACAAGGCTCTTATGCAAATTGAGAAATTAAAAAGTGGGTCTCCAGTACCACAACTTCTTCAATAACATTTTTTTAAGTTGTAGATAACAAACCGATTCTCTCTGTCTTCCAATTGATGTTACTTGAGCACATAGTAATGTGTCGTCTTGTCATGGGCAACAAAACTCAAGCCCTGCAAGAAATATCTTCAGCTGTGAGTTTATGTAGACAGAATCCGCGCCTTCTGGAGACGCACGGTCCGCAGATACATACTCTTCTTGGTTTGTACTCTATGAGTATGAATTGTATGGAGGCGGCGGAAGCGCAATTTATGGCTGCTTTAAATGTGAGTTGATTGTAGTAACTTCTGAGGATCAACGTTCTGTTTTAGACCTCTCAAGAGAGAGAATTGTGCACATTTGCTAATCTCAATCTCGCCATTGTCTACTTACGCGGGAAAAGAGAAGGAGATTTCAACTCTCTTCATGAGAGGATTAATCCAGAGACTTTACCATCACACTCGCATAGTCTACGAGCCGCTGCGTATTACGTCCAAGGACTACAGGCGTTCTTTCAGGGGCGATACAACGAAGCAAAGTTGTATTTTTTATAGGAAAAAACTCGATCTAAATCGTTTTTCTAGGAGATACTTGAGGGAAACCCTAAAAATGGCAAACGCTGAAGATTTGAACCGGTTAACTTCATGTTCTTTGGTGCTATTAGGTCATATTTTTCTATCTCTTGGGAACAGCAGGGAAAGTATGAATATGGTAACACCAGCAATGCAACTGGCCAGTAAAATCCCGGATGTTCATGTACAGTTGTGGGCGTCCGCTATATTAAAAGGTTTGTAAATTTTTTTGAGTGTTGGACTCGAAAGTTTGCTTTCAGATCTTTACAGAATGTGCAGTGATCCTCAGAGTGAAAACGAAGCATATCAAAGACATGTTAACTTTTCACAGATGTTACTCAATGATCATTTTCAAGCATCACAGATGACGGAGCATAATCTAATTATGTGGACACAGGGGAATTTTCCGGCAATTACGAATTCGCCCAGTACTACTGAAGTATTAATGTCATAACATATTTTTACAAGGTTAATATTTATTTATTGACACGGTTGGATGAATAAAGGAACCTAAAACTCTGGTCAGTATTACTCCATTGCTTCTTGTGCCCTAAAAGTATCAAAATCAGATTACATCAAAACTGTTGATCAACCCACTTGTTGTAAATGGTTTGAAGAATCTGCATGCTTGTGTGGTAGCGTTCTTCATTCTTTGTCGCAGTTTCAATCCACTTCTTCTTGACCTTCACCCATCTCTGCAGGTGGTTTCTGATGAGCGTCTCTTTGGGAACTGGGGGGCACTCATCCTAAAAAATTCCGACAATTCTCATAGAAATTCTCCCTTGACAAAACTTACGTAATTCAAATTGATATTGTCCTTGTTTTGTTGTAACTGCTCTGGAAGGGGCGATGGTATTCTGTTTTGCACAGGCCCTGTAGGCGGTGGCAACCTGTGTATGTCAGTAATCATATTGGTATTCCACCCCTCGTTTGGTTCCGGTGATGAAAGACGGCGCCTACAGGTCAAAAATTACCTCAAAACTTCACCCCCAGGGTAACTTACTTCACGATTAACTGTGGATTGCGTGGTTGATTCTGCATCCAAGCTCTGCATATTGGGTACAAAGGAGTATCCTCCTCAAACCTCGCCAGATCTACACTTCGATCAAATAATTTCATCACATAAGTGTGGCGATAGGGGGTTGGAACCGAGTCCCCTTTGCGTTTACGGCCGTCACTGGAAAATTATCGATAAAATTAAGCTACAAGGGGGGTTTTACCGTACTATTTGGAGTGTTTATCGTCAGAAGAGTCACTATCAGATTCGCTTTTCTCCGTGAGTTGTTTTAGGACTCCTTTGAGGCGTCCTTTGGCCATTAAGTAGTCGTTCCCAAGAACATTTTCTTCTTTGACTTCGACTTTGATGGGGCTCATGCTTGAGGAAAACTTGCGTTTTTTCGTCATTTTATGCAAAAATTTACAAAAACGACGCGAAAATCTGTTATAGGTTAGAGTCGGAGAGAGACGTTTGACTGTTGCGTGCGCAGCAAAAAAGCTGGTGTCACACCAGACCAACAATTCCGAGGTTGTCAGAAAGAATTGAATAAAAACGGACGGAAATCGATGGAAAATCTCTACGTTTCTGACAAGTTAACAAATCTTTATGTTTTTTACTTGCAAGGACTACAGTCGTAATAACTTAGTTTAAATCCTACTAAAATTAGCATTTTTACGTTTCGTGGGTGTAAATCTCCCTTACTCGAAGGTCGCATCCGTTTGTTGTTTTTTGAGATTCGACATTGTTGAAAGTTGTTTTTAACTGAAAAACGTCGCGTATTTCTCGACAATGACTTTAGAAACAATTCCTAAGGATCTCAGAGGGTTAAGAGCATGCCTGGTCTGCTCCCTCATAAAAGTAAGTCAGTTTTACGAATTTACCGTACATAACCCTACTTTTCGCAGTCTTTTGATCAATTCGAGTACGAAGGATGCGATAATTGTGATTTTCTGCGAATGAAAGGCAACCGCGACAACGTTTATGACTGCACGAGTTCTAATTTTGACGGGTAAGAGAGTGTTGTTATGGGTGCCCCTTTATGTAGATTTTTTTTATAGAATGATCGCAGCGATGAGCCCCGATGATAGTTGGGTTTGCAAGTGGCAAAGAATAAGTGAGTTTGGTAGTTTTTTTAGTCTTGGTCTAATTTTGTGGTTGCAGATCGATTTTGTAAGGGCGTGTATGCTATATCTGTTTCTGGACGACTGCCGGCTGGTATTATAAGAGAAATGAAGAGTCGGGGGATTGTGTACAGGCCGAGGGATACGAGTCAGCGTTAGACTTTGGTAACATGCAAAATTGGGAATAAACTTTTTGTATATTTATGTCTAAAGAGCAATATTTACCACTGATATTCACTTCCTGCTCCTTTTAACTGTCGTCAATAGGTTGAGCGTTCTAACAAAAAGGTTTATCTCATCTTTACTGGATTCTTCAAGTTATCTGATAAAAACTCAGATGATATAAGTAGATTAAATTACTAGTTTTATTGTAGAAAGTTGCGTATAGTCGTGTTGTGTCAGTAAGAATGAAATTTTTTATTCTTACTAGTCTTACTAGTCTTCTGGTTCTTAGGGTAGTAAGTACAGTACCGCAAACATTACAATGCGTCTACACACAATTCCAGAATTATTTGTATTTTTGTAGCCCGCATTTGCACTGCCAAATGACCAGGGTAAGCTAAGGGGTAGAATAGTTGGAGGGTATGATGCTACCATCCGCGGAAGCCCCTTTATAGCCGCCATCAACGTACAAACATCCGAAAGCCGATTTTTTTTGTGGTGGAACCTTGTATGGTTCTCAATGGGTTCTAACAGCGGCGCAATGCATCGACGGGTAAGCAACACCATGGAAAGACCCCTCTAATCTCAAGTTCTAGTGCCACCTTGTTTACAATAAGTTTCGGATCAGCTTCTTTGGAAAACGAAGATCCAAATCGTCTTACTGTGGCGACGTCTGAATATATTTTACATCCTGAATATAATCCAATAACTTTGGAGAACGATATCGGACTGATTAAACTTCGCATGCCTATTACTCATACAGGTGGTCTAACGAAATTTTGAAAATTTTGGGAATTTTGAGTTTTAGATTTCATCAAATCAATTGATCGGTTACCGGAAGCTAAAATAGCAGAGGATGTTACAGTGTACGCTCTCGGGTGGGGCCAAATTAGCGATCGTGAGTCTCATTATATTACTTATAAAAACTTCTTCCATTAATTCAGACGATGCCTCCCTCTCCAACAAGCTTCAAATCGGGTACTTCATCTCCCTGTCCAACGAAGAGTGCAAGAAGACCTTTGGTAATCAAATTTCACCAAACATGGTCTGCATCGCTGCCGATTACAACGAAGGGATTTGTCACGTGAGTATTCCTTCAGGACGAATTAAAATTAGCGAAATCTTCATAAAGGGTGATACGGGTGGACCCTTGATCCAGACTCTAGAAAATGGAATCAAACAACTTGTGGGTATAGCTAGCTTTTTGAGCGGAAATGGATGTGCGAGCACCGATCCCTCGGGATTTACTAGGACGTTTCCTTACGTGAGCTGGATTACGAATATTACCACTCCAACTTGACAGTTATGACGTTTAATTTTTATTCCCCGTTGTGATTGTAATAAGAAATTTGCAATGAATACAGCCGCTCTGTATAATTTTCTCCGTCACCTTCTATTTCTTTATATTATTCTAAAACAGGTGAGTTTCTCTTTCCTCGTTCATCGTGAAAACTGGCCATTCTTAGTTTGTCTCCATTTTCTTCGTGTTCCAAGCAGAAGACTGCAGAGCGGTTTATGCTGATAATATTCTTTTTCCGCTCAATGTAGACCATGATGTGTATCTCACCACCAACATATCCGTTGATATTTTCTTTTCTTTATTCGATAGTATTAGTATAACCCTTGCTGTATTGAGTTTCAGTGGATTCATGGGTGCCATATATCTAAAATCGCACGGTTTGGTCAATTTTGGGGTAAGTTACACCAATGACTTGAATTCGAATAAATTTCCTTTATAGGTGGGATTAGCTTTCATTTTTGTAGCGTGTGTGGAGTTCACCTGCATAATAATTCTGCAATATTGTACACAAACATTGCAAACTGTTATTATTGAAAGTTTAAAAAAAAGTTACGCCACTATTAACAAGTCTTTACAAAACGTTACTTATAACATAACTTACTACATGAATGGACCTTACTATAAAAGAAAAGATGGATGGTCAATTTTGATGCCAAACAACACGAAGGATACCCGCGATATGATCGACTTCCTCCAGATAACGGTAATACTAAAACCATATCGCATCTTCTTCTTTAATCTCAATAGCTGAACTGCTGCGGCCTCGAAGGGCGCTTCTCATGGGATGTCCCTCCACCTCAAAGTTGCTGTCCATCTGACTTCTTCAAAGACTGTACTCTCATGACATCGTTCACTAAAAGTTGCGTGAAAGACTTCCGCGCTTTCGAAAATTGCTTATACCATTTGCGTCTACAAATAATGTTCTCCACTGCGCTTTCTGTAAGATTTGATCTTATTTTCTTAAAATAAGAAGGAATTCTAGTTTGCCATTGGATTTACTTCTCTTTACTTGACTCGATTGGATGTAACGCACCCTGACGGGGTTTTTGAGGAGGCTGAAGAAGACTCATCGACGTCCGACGACGGAGACAATTATTCTTTCGATCGTAATCAACATTATTAGGGGCGAGAAGTTAAAAATTAGTCGTAAATAGGGATTTTAATCGCTTTCAAAGACCTCTTATCAGTAAACAAGGTGTGCGTACAGATGGCGCAACCGCATCCCGCTTTGACTAGTTTCAAAATTTGATACAAGACGCGCCACTGTCGAACTGATGTGCGTCTCTCTCAGGCCCATGAAAAGACTACGCCATCTCTCTCTAGCAATACCTTTAAAAACTGGGATTTCCATTTATTTCCTTGAAGTAGACTGAATGACTACAATTATTTTAAATTCTTGAACACAAGAAACCGACCGTTTAATATTAGAACGCAGTTTTCCACTCAAATTTCCATGTGTTTAGCTTAGTAGATTCCTGCAATACCGACATTGTCTGTCAGTGTCAAAATCAGCTGTTATCACCAAAGGAATTGTCATTGAGCATTGGTGATTCATCTTTGATAAAAAACAAAGTGTGACTGATCTGTTTGAACTCAGAATAATTTTATTATCTCCAGTCGATCGGACTTTGTGGTCAATACGTCAAATATGTTCCGAACGGCAAGCAATTTTGACAAGTTATTAGGTGAGACTGATCAACAAAATCAATGTTTTTTTCAACAGTTTTTTATAGAAAAGGCCACCAGCCATGTTCTTATGGAACCAGACTGGCCGAATATTCTTCAGCTGTGCGATTTAATTCGTCAAAATGACGTGCAGTAAGTTCGCAAAAACTGATGAAATTATGTGTGTAACAAGATTTCTAGGCCCAAATACGCCCTGGCTGCGTTAAAAAAGAAGTTGTTTTCTCAAAACCAACACACCGCTTTGTACGCCCTTTTGGTTCTCGAGAGTATGGTGAAGAACTGTGGTAAGTAGCCCTCAACCCTCAATAAACATGTTCTAGTTTGTTCAATCAGGTTACCCCCTGCATGAAGAACTAACAACTCGTTCCTTCTGCGACACTCTTTACGAGCTCGCGAAAACAACTCCTCACGAAAACGTGCGTCAAAAACTATTTGAATTGATCCAAGCGTGGAACTTCGCGTTCCGCAAAAGCCCCAAACACGGTGCTTTGAAAGACACCATGATGCTAATGAAATCAGATGGGTATAAATTTCCAACATTCCGCGAATCTGATGCTATGTTCAGTGCAGATTCCGCCCCGGAATGGGCAGATGGGGATGTTTGCCACCATTGCAGGGCCGCTTTTGGAATAATCCAACGCAAGCACCACTGTCGCGCTTGTGGTCAAGTTTTTTGCAACCAGTGCAGCCAAAAATCGACGACTTTACCGAAGTACGGGATTGAGAAAGAAGTGCGAGTTTGCGATGCTTGTTACGACCAAGCGACGAAGCCGAGCTCTGGTGGTAAAACTGCGGAGAAGCAGGAGAGCGAGCTGCCGGCGGAGTATTTAAACAGTTCTTTGGCGCAGCAGAGTCAGGCTCCACCGAGGAAGAGCGATGAAGAGTTGAGGGAGGAAGAGGAGCTGCAACTGGCGATTGCAATCAGTCAGTCGGAGGCCGAGGCGAAAGAAAAGGAGAAAGAGAAGTTTAAAATGGTTAACACTTATAAATCTCCAGTGGAACGGAGTCCGTCTCCTGTTGAGGAACCTTCCAATCCGGAATTGGCGAAGTATCTTAACCGCTCCTACTGGGAATCGATCAATCAAAACGAGGCTACTGAGGCTAGAGCGACTAGTCCTTCAGCTCCAGCTACGGCTCCTGTGACTGAAGTTAAGTCGAAACAGAAGGAGAATGGAGTCGTTGATAGTGACTTGGAGGAATTCATAACCACTTTAAAGTCGCAAGTTGAGATCTTCATCAATCGTATGAAGAGTAATTCGAGTCGGGGACGCTCCATAGCGAATGATACGAGTGTCCAGACTTTGTTTATGAACATCACTGCGATGCATTCACGACTTTTGCGGTATATTCAACAGCACGATGACAGCCGCTTGCATTATGAAAGACTACAAGATAAGTTGACTCAAGTCAAAGATGCGAGAGCTGCTTTGGATGATCTTAGAGATGAACACCGCGAGAAGTTAAGAAGAGAGGCTGAAGAAGCGGAGAGACAGCGGCAGTTACAAATGGCGCACAAATTGGAGATCATGAGGAAGAAGAAACAGGAGTATTTGCAATACCAGCGACAATTGGCGCTGCAGCGCATTCAAGAACAGGAGAGAGAAATGCAGATGAGGCAAGAACACCAGAAACAGCAGTACTTGATGGGTTACATGGGAGGGAATCAGTTTCCGTCTCCACCGCACCCGCAGCAACAGCCCCAGCAGGTTCCTAACAACGCTCCTCCTCAAACTGTACCGCCTTATCATAATTATCAGTATGGGCCGATGTTGCCGCAGAATCCGCCCCAAATGGGGCACCCCGGTCTCCCTCCGCAAATGTCTCAATTACCCCCAGGACCCCAACCACATTTTCACCCAATGCCAAACTATGGCGTTCCCCCGATGAATAATCAACCAATGATGAACTCCATGCCTGGACCCATTCCAATGCAAGCTCCTCCCCCAAATCCTGGATTACCGCCTCAGCCCCAATTCCCGCAACAGCCTGAAAAAACTGAAGCTAAAACCGCGGAATTGATTAGTTTTGACGATTGAACTCGTTTATTGTCAGTGTATTGGATTATTTTTTATCAATAAATGTCATTAGTCTAAACCAAGTCCATCGGGGCTCACGGCCAAGTAGCATAAAACTCCCCCAGGAATCTGCTTAGTGGAAACATACGCCCGTCCATCCGGAGACCGACGGTACATTACGGGGGCTATCGGCCCCGCTTTGGGCAAATCCGGGATCTGCCTAGCCATTATATCCCCGAGTCGCTCCGGTAAGGGTATCAAGTTTTTAATTGGAGGCGTCGTACTGAATGGGACGTGCAGAAACCCATTGCATACTTGTATCCGCAACAGTTGAGCATATTCGTTTCGTATCTTCGACGCCTCCAAATCGTCGTCTGGTAAGTCCGCAAGTTTGCGGACCCATTCTGCGCATCTTACTCTGTCTGCAAGTCGAGAAAACCAATGAAAAGGTGTAGATAGTAATGTGGACGTACCAAAAGGACTGTCTAATTTCTGTGCGTGTTGCGCAATGTCTCGAAGAGCGTTCTTGAACTCGGTGTGGTCTTTGGTACACATAATTTTGATGTTGGAAATTGAAAATTGCCGCTGAAAGGTGCCAACTTGACAAATAAACCATTTCAAATTAATTTTTTTGGGACGGAAATTATCATTTATTGATTGATAATGTCTTTATGTTTGACAGATACGTTGTACGTGTGCATGTTTTAAGTAAATTGATGCACTTTTTGTAATAATTTTCTTTAAAATTCGGTACAAATTAAAAATTTTTGGTGAAGGGTACCAACTTGACGCACCAAACACCCCAAATTGCAAATGTCAACTACAAGGATCGAGTTCTCGGAACAATGAGCAATGACTTGCAATTTTTGATAAAACCAATCTTTGAATACGACGCATTTTCGTAGGGCTAGCGCAGAAATGCCTCACGATCAACGAAAATCCGATCGGAAGGGATTAGTAAGTGAATTTTCCAGGACTGTCTAAATATCTTTTAGCCCCCTTTATCCCCAGGTCCGATTCTGGACATTTCCGACGATGAACTGGTGTCGATTTCCGTCCGAGATTTAAACCGCCAGTTGAAGTTGAGGGGGCTGTCGCGTGAAGACATCGTCCGCATGAAACAACGAAGACGTACTTTGAAAAATCGGGGATATGCAGCCTCCTGTCGCATCAAACGAATTGAGCAAAAGGACGAGCTGGAGACCGAGAAAACGCAGGAGTGGAGAGACATGGAAACGATGCAAGATGAAGTGAAACAAATGAAAGAAGAAATCACCGGAATGCGAGCTAGATATGAAGCCCTGAAGAAATTCGCTGTTAATAATAAGATCCCCATTCCAAACGAATTAGAAACACCTTAATTTTACAATAAATTTTATTTAATACAGTGTGTTACAAGTAGAAAAACGGCGAGATTCAAGCAGTGTTGTCCATGTCAGCTTTTGCTATCCTTTCCAAGTCGTCCAAACTCAAATTGTTCACTTTATTCTGAAAGTCTTTCATAAACTCGTCCACAATCACGCTGCATTGCTGATCGGAGTAATACTGCCGAAGAAACCGCGTCAACGCCGAATGTAAAGTGTCCGGTTTCTTCACAGCGACGTATAATTTAGTACCGTCTTTTATCTTAGGGTAGAATCCTACAGTTTTGTCGTCTTGGAGCGTTTTTCCGAAGAGAACCATAGTCTGTTGCGCCACCGGAATGTTGATATCAGTGGCCACCTTTTTTTTGAGCTCTAGTATCGTCGTGGTTTCTTGTGCATCCACCACACAACTACCCCCACGGATGCCTTTCACTATTATCTTCATTTTGGACAGTATCTAAAAATTATCACATTAAAAACGGTGTTGTTTTGGCGACTTGACAGGTGACAGGTGACGTTTGCCGTGAGATGACAGCTGACGTTTGTGTGACAGATGACAGCTGTCAAATTCAAACTAACCTAAAAACAAGCAAGCGGTGAAGAGAAAAGAGAAAGTCATCGGGTGTTGAAGGTAAGAGAATTTATTGTGATCTTCACCTAGAAAACAGAGGGGGGATCTCTAAATCACCCATTGAGCAAAGAGTAACATCTCTGAAACTTGACAATGAAATTATTTTTTCACCAAATTTCTGTGGTATAATAAAAGTGAAATTTTTGGTTTCTCTCATCGGGAATTTAATTTTAGCGCCACTTTCTCCGCTCAGTGACGGAAGTCAACAACCTGTTTAAAAACTAGTTTGAGAAAATTACATGTTTTTATTATATCATCACGACCGCTCACGTAAAACTTCCATTTCACTTAAAGTACAGTGTTTGGTGGGTACAGTTGTGTGGAGGAAAAAGTGTAAAGGTACTGATTTTACCCCCCAAAATCGTTTTATAATTTCTTCTAATTAGAGCCCTCAAAATGGTAAATCCATCTGAACTGGTCCAGAGTTTGCGCAACTCTTTCAACAGCGGAAAAACCAAACCCGTGGAATTCCGGTTGAAGCAACTCAAAGCTCTCCTCCGCATGTATGAAGAGAACACCAATGAGATGCTCCAGGTTCTGGCCAAAGACTTGCATAAGAGCAAAATGGAATCAATCGTAATGGAGACGCAATATCTGATCAACGATTTGAAGAACACCATCGCGAATTTGAAAAGTTGGGCGAAGCCCGAGTACCCCCCTAAGGGTTTTGTTAACTTACTCGACTCTTTGTGTATTTATAACGATCCGTACGGTGTTGTTCTGGTGATTGGGGCGTGGAACTACCCCATTCAACTCACTCTTTTACCAGTAGCTGGGGCTATCGCTGCCGGTAACTGCGTCGTGATCAAACCATCAGAAATATCTTCAGCGAGCTCAAAATTCATTGCACAAACAATCCCAAAGTACCTTGATAGTGATTGCTATCAAGTTTATGAGGGTGGAGTCCCAGAAACCACGGATCTTTTAAAACAGAGATTTGACTACATTTTCTACACTGGTTCGACCCAAGTTGGCAGAGTCATCCACTCTGCAGCTAACAAACATTTAACCCCCGTCACACTCGAACTGGGGGGTAAAAGCCCCGTTTATTTGGACAAAACCGCGGATTTGAAAATCGCGACGAAACGGCTAATTTGGGGCAAATGCGTCAACGTGGGGCAAACTTGCGTCGCCCCTGATTATCTCCTTTGTACCAAAGACGTCCGGGATAAGTTTGTTGATTGTGCCAGGGAAGTATTGAAAGATTTCTTTGGGAATGACCCCAGACTGTCTCCGGATTTAGGGAGGATTGTCAGCGACCGCCAGTTCCAACGTCTTGTTTCTCTGATAAAAAACCACAAACCGGTAATCGGGGGGAATTTCAACGCCGCGGAACGATTCATCGAACCGACTATTCTAACCGACGTGAAAATTGACGACCCTGTCATGCAGGAGGAGATTTTCGGGCCGATTCTTCCTATCGTTACAGTAAACGACGCGTTTGAAGCTGTTAAGTTTGTTAATTCTCGGGAAAAGCCGCTGGTTTTCTACATTTTTTCTAATTGCAAAAAGGACGTGAAGTTGTTAATTGAGAACACTTCTTCAGGGGGCGTTCTTGTAAATGACACTATTATGCACATGGCCACTGACATGCCGTTTGGAGGAGTTGGGGCTAGTGGGATGGGGAACTATCACGCGAAGTATACTTTCGACACGTTCTCCCACAAAAAGAGTTGTTTGTATAAAGATTTGGGGATACTGGGGGAGACTTTGGGGGCGGCTAGGTACCCCCCGTACTCCGAAAACAAGTTGAAATTCTTGAATTTGTTGTTGAGGCGGTGGCCGGGGTTGAACTGGAAGGCGTGTTTGTTGCACAGTTTTATTTTTTCGGTGGGATTTGCTACGGCTTTTGGATGCCAGTATTTGTATGAGAGTAATAAAGAGTTGTTTAAGTGAAGGTGGAGGATTATAAATTTCATTAATTGCAGGGATTAAGTAGTTAGTAATTTAGGATATTTTTTATATTTTGGATATTTAGAGGTACTGGTGTTACGTTTATATTTTGTAAAACCTCATGATCTGTATTGGCAATAAAAATGTGATCATTACAAAGACTAAAAAGTTGTTATTTTCCATTCTCACGTGTTCCCACAGACGTTCGTAAACAATAAAAAGAGTTTCTTATGACGTTGAGCCTTGAATAACACTTAATGGGTGCAGAGATCGTTTTATTGCAATAAAGTTCTTGATTTACCAGTTGTGGTTCTTGCTCAAAGTTCAAAAATGGTTTATTTGAGTTACGAGGGAGGAAATAGAAAATTGCGCGCACCATTTTACCCTCTCATTAAGCAATAATTTTGCATAGATTCTGTCTGTTTGTATGAATATTCACAATATTGAATGAGTGCTCACCAAGTTGAACAAAAAGAAAGTGATTTTAAAGCGGAACCATGCGAGCTACGGGTCAAATGTTAGTTTATCTCCGGAACTAGAGGTCTCAAGGTGAAGCAAGAAATTTGTTGGATTGCTGTTCCTCTTTGACTATTTGGGAAATTTGTGTTTTGTTTGAGATTTTTATGGTTTTTTCCTGTACAAATAGTTATGTCTAATGTTAAATTGCTTACTTTTTACCTGGCGATATAAATTTTCAAAAATATGAGAGTAATTCAAAGTGAAATGAGCGACTCAAAATTTTGTTTTTTTTTTATACAATTTCAACTAACCTTTGGTAGCGTCTAAAACATAATGCTTTATAAATTCCCTGTACATAATTTTGGCCAGAATTTAATATAAAGTGTGTTAAAATTTCTCATTTTTTGCATATGCAAATACAGAGTTTGACAACACTTGTGGTCACCCTCAAAATTGTCTTTAGTTGTCGTTAGTTAACAAAGCCCTAGGAGCTGATTCAAGAATTTGTTCTTTATCACCAATAGTTTTGGCGTCGCAACGCCTTTTTGGCTATTTGTGAGGGTTTGTGGAACCATTCGCTATTTTTTTTTTCAATATAAATATGAATATTTTAGTTGACATTTTAGATTTTATCCAAATTGCGTTTAAAATTTAAATTTAACAGCTATTTTTGTTCAAATTTTCGCTTCAGCTTGTGGAGCTTGATCAACCATCTGCCCTACAATCCGAAAAAATGATTAGTCAACATTGCTGAACTGTGCACCCAATAATTTAAATTTCCAGTATTCAAAGTCTTGGTAATGTTGTTGTTCTATTGTTGCTGTTAGTTGGATTTTTTGCACCTCGTCTTTTCACGAATGTCTATTACTGGAATGTGAAAATTATTGCACAAACATCCTTAATTTTGAAATAACACTGTTACTTTTCAATCCATCATATCTTTAGAAATAAAAAAAAAGACATTTTTTTTAACATTTTTCCTGTTGTCTATAACATTGCCTGATAATACAGTGTTACGGTGGTGCGCGACTTTTCGAACACCCTGTATAAATTGTCACAGAGAAGTCAGAGTGGAAAAAAAAATGTACCGATTAAACTAGACTCTGCCCACAATTTTTTTTCTGGATTGCACTCATAAAAGTAAACTTATTGAGATTTAGTTTGACACTAAAAAAGAAAACGTGTCATACTTTTAGCAAAACTAAAATTTGTCATTTGGTCGCCATTTTATATTGTTTTAATGTAATATCAATGGGGTATTTTGTCCTTAAAACAATGTCTTTTTGGCCATTATATCTCACCAATACATTTTTTATAATTTCTAAGATTTACTTTTCTATTCCATGCATCCAAGAATGAGAGAGAAACTTTAACACTTCGTATTCTTCCGTGATTTTTAGTAAAGGAGTTTTCGTGATATTTATTAAAAAATAAGACTTCTTTACGATTCATGACTGTCATTTTTGTAATCAGTTGTTTAAAAATAAACTCCTTATTGCCAGACATAATAGCCTCGATAATTTAAATTCTTCCTGACTAAGCGGGGAACACTTTCTATACCTCTCATTCTTGAGTTTTTTTTAGTAAATTAACTGCCAAAGAAACAGATTTTTCATTACCCTACTTAACAATATTTGTTATTTTTCAATCTGAAATGCTTCTGTGATAAGCCGATAAGAAATAATCAGAATGACACAGCAGCTCCCCTCTACTCCATAAAAACGCACTCTTTAAACTTTGTCCCATTAAAACGATAATAACAGCTCAGTTTGTCGTTAATGTTGTAATAAAACTAAAGTTGAGGTAGCGCAAATCGGAATTTTGTCATCTAAAGTTGAAATTTACTTAACGAGCCACAAATTAAATTGGGCATATATTACACTTATTGTAATTTCAAGGTAAGATATAATGAGGGCCCCGTACTTTTGTTTACTGACTGTAAAGAACTGAATTGTAATTTTCATCGCGGATCGTAAGGTCAACAAGTTTGTCGGTCAATTTCAATGCTGTGAGTTGTCATTTTCAAGTTTCGAGAAGTTTAATTCGATTTTGTGGGTATTTAACGTTAATTTGAGTGTTGCTTAGTGGATTTTAGCACCAAGTGAGTGAAAAATATACAACAAAATTACTAATTATGGTATAAATGCAAGAATAATATTCAATATTACACTTACTTACGCTGAGTTCTTGAAATTCACTCCGATTTCTTTCCACTGTGAAGATTTTGGATTTTTAGAATACCTCAAATTTGACTATCCTGGAATAGACGCAGATTTTCGAAACTGTCTAAATTTAACTCGTGGTTTCTTGATTTTAATAAAATCTTTCGGAATTTTCTAGATTTTTTCTTTTTGTAGAAATTGTGCATCATGTCGAACCCTGCAGAACTTCTGTCAACCCTTCGCAATTCCTACTCCAGCGGCGTCACAAAGAATGTCACTTTTCGCCGCAACCAACTAAAAGCCCTTCTCCGCATGTACGAAGAGAACGCCTCTGCTATCATCACAGCCGTGGGCCAAGACCTCCGTAAACCCAAAAACGAGACTCTTCTCTCCGAAGTGGACTATTTAAAAAATGACGTTCTTACAATGATCTACAACTTATCCTCCTGGCTCGAAGCAGAGAAACCCGAAAAAACCCTGGTCAACATCATGGACGAGGTGCTTCTAGTCAATGAACCTTACGGTGTCGTTCTTATAATCGGAGCGTGGAATTATCCTCTCCAACTAGTTTTAGCCCCATTGAGCGGCGCCATCGCTGCAGGAAACTGCGCTATAATCAAACCTTCTGAACTAGCCCCAGCTAGTTCGAAACTCGTCGCTGAGCTTTTACCAAAGTACTTAGATTCCGACTGTTACAGAGTTGTGGAAGGTGGTGTTGCTGAGACGACGGCGCTGTTGAATTTGCGCTTCGATTATATTTTTTACACCGGCTCTACTAACGTGGGGAAGATTGTCAGTGCGGCTGCTGCCAAACACTTGACTCCTGTTACTCTAGAGTTGGGTGGGAAAAGTCCTGCGTATTTAGACAACAGCGTGGATGTGGAAATCGCCGCTGCTAGGATCCTCTGGGGGAAATGCCTCAATGCTGGTCAAACGTGTATCGCTCCGGATTACCTCCTCTGTACTAAAGACACCCAAGAGAAGTTTATAGCCGCCGCGAAAAAAGTACTAACTGTCTTCTATGGGGATAAAATCAAACAGTCTCCGGACTTCGCGAGGATCATCAACGATGCACATTTCCAACGCGTTACGAAGCTACTCCAAGGGGCTAAGGTTGCCGTGGGTGGTGATTTCGACGCTGAACAACGCTACATCCAACCGACGATCTTGGTGGACGTCAAGCCTACAGATCCTGTGATGCAAGAAGAGATTTTCGGGCCACTTTTACCGATAATCAATGTTGATAACGCCGTTGAAGCCATCAACTTCATCAACGAAAGAGAGAAGCCTTTGGCGTTGTACGTCTTTTCAAATAAGAAGAACGACGTGAATCTGTTCGTTCAAAACACGTCGAGTGGAGGCGTCTGCGTGAACGATACTCTGATGCATTTTGCTTGCGAGAGTTTGCCTTTTGGAGGTGTGGGGAACAGTGGACTTGGAGCTTATCATGGGAAGTATTCGTTTGATACTTTTTCACACAAAAAGGGGATTTTGATGAAAAATACCGGGAAATTAGGTGAGAAGTTACAGAATGCGCGGTATCCGCCGTACAATGATAGTAAGGCTAAGTTTTTGAGTACGATGACCAAGAAGAGGCCTGCGTTGCCAATGAAGTATATTTGGCAAGTTTTCACTTTTGGATTGGGGGTGCTTGCAACGGTGGCGACTAGGTGTGCTTGCCGGTATTTGGAGTATAAGAATAAATAATTGTCTTTGTGATATACATTGTGGGGGTCAAGTTTATATTCATTATATACACATATTGGTGATATCCTTAAATAGTGTCTTTTAAAATAAAATTTATGTTTTATGTATAAAATCGTATTTTTATTTCCCGCCGTGAGGCCAAGCTAAGACATACGTGGAAGACCTGTCGTTTGTTTAGACACAATCTTAAATATGAAATAAAACAATAACTAAGTCGAAAATGTTAAATTTGAGTTGAGAATCTTTCTCTTGAGATCCAAATTGACAGATGAAGATGTTTATTGTTTTTATTTACACCGAAAAAATATAAGTTAAGTCAAATTTTAAAAAATTGATAAAAAACTACCGAAGCATCGTATTCGAAAATCTTTGCCAGATTCTTATTCCTGATGAAAAAAAGTCGGTTTAAAAGAGATTTTAAACTAAACCCTTTGGTGTTTTGAAGGCGAAAAACGAGTGTTCAGATTAACACGAAACTTTGCTCGCAGCATCATTTGGCATTCCTGGATCCATTTCTAGCGTCAGTTTTTCGGTGTTTGTAAAATTCTCCGAGTAAATTCAAGTTGAATTTTTCAAAAAAATGTGCGTGCTGTTAAGCTAAGACATACGGTGCAGACCACACGCATGCCTAACTTCAGACCTAATGTTTAAATAAATGTAAATTAAACAACAACCGATATCTGAATGTCAAATCAGAGTTCAGATTCTTTTTTTGAGCTCCAAATTGATAAAGAGAGTATTTTTTTGTTTTTATTTTCACTAAAAAAATTCATGTCAACTGCAAAATAAAAAATAATAAATATTTAACAAAGCGTCGGATCGGAAAATCTTTACCAGATTCTTGTTTCTGAGATCCGAATTGACGGAAAAAGTTGTTTTTAAAGAGATTTTTAATCACATTTCAGGATCCATTTGGAGTTTTTTAGGCCAAAACATCAAAATCTTTAGAATAACACGAAACTCTGCTCAAAGTTTCATTTAGCACATCTAAATCTATTTTTGTAGTCAGTTTCTCGTAATCTTCAATATTCTCCGAGAAAATTCAAATTCAAAATCTTGCGAATAAAAATCAGTGCCCCACGCTAAGACATACGTCGAAGACCTGTCCTATCTTTAGACATTATATAAATACTCATAACTCATAATAAATAAATAAACATTAACAGATGCCTGTTTTCCAAACCAGATTTTAGATTGATTGCCCTCAAGTACAAATTAATACAGATTTCATTTTTCTGTTTTAGTTTTACCGAAAAAATCAAGATAATCCATCTTTAATAATTCCATTCATATTTTACCAAACTTAAAACCTCTTTCATCGTTTTTACCTAAAACTCTGGTTCATTTTTCAGTGTTTTAGACCTTGATAAAGTTGGTGGATTTTTTTAAAATAAAGTGACGTCATGCCTGGACCCCTGCCAATAAAAACCGCTAAAAATCTTCCCATTTGTGACGTATGTCTACGTGACGTTTCATATTTTGAGGTTATATCACTGAAAATAACAATAACAACAGGTCAGGTTCCACCTTAGGGCCCTTACTATGTCTCTCCTGTCCGTGTCTGAGTAAAAGCGATGAATTTAGGTCCCACAAATTCCTACGGGAACGGCCTTTTGTTCGCCGGTTTCAACCAAGACCATGGTAAGTTTACTCACATATTTTCCTTCCTATATTTATAATTTCAGGTTGTTTTGCTTGTGGAACCACCACAGGCTTTCGTATTTACAATTGCGATCCACTGAAGGAAAAAGAACGCCACGATTTCGACAATGGAGGATTAAGTTATGTAGAAATGTTATTTCGGTGCAATTATCTTGCATTAGTTGGTGGTGGATCTAAACCACTCTTTCCTCCCAACCGTTTAATGGTTTGGGACGACTTAAAGAAAACCACACCGATAACGTTAGAGTTTAACGCCCCTGTTTTAGCCGTGAAGCTAAGAAGGGATCGAATTGTTGTAGTTTTAGGTAAAAACTAAACAAAACTGAACGTTCAGAAAGTAATCATTGGTTTGTAGAAGGAGTCATTAAAGTTTACACTTTTACCCAATGCCCCCAACAATTACATGTCTTTGAAACCAGCACCAATTCCAAAGGTTTATGTGTGCTCTGCCCCAATAGTAATAACTCATTACTGGCATTTCCTGGACGGAAAACCGGTCACGTGCAACTTGTAGACTTAGCAAATACTGATAAGGGGCCTTTGGACATTGTAGCACACGAGGCGTCGCTTAGTTGTATCGCCTTAAATTTACAAGGGACCCGTTTAGCCACAGCGAGTGAAAAAGGGACACTAATTCGAGTGTTTGATACTGCGACGGGTGATAAAATCGCGGAGCTCCGGCGGGGGGCCCATCAAGTAAGTCAGAGGACGCTCCGGAATTTTAAATGATTTTTTCCTTTCAGGCAACGATTTACTGCATAAACTTCAACCACAACTCGACGTGTTTGTGCGTGGCGTCTGACCATGGGACGATTCATATCTTCGCGCTGGATGACCAGAAACTGAACAAACAGTCGACTTTAGCAAACGCAATGTTTCTGCCCAAGTACTTTTCGTCGACGTGGTCCTTTTGTAAGTTTACGGTGCCCAATGGCCCCCCTTGCGTCTGTGCGTTTGGAGCAGACAACAATTCAGTTATTGGTAATGCAGTCTTTGTGGTCTTTGAAGGTGTTAATTGATTTTTTTACAGTGATTTGTGCCGATGGTTGTTATTATAAGTTCGTTTTTAATTTGAAGGGTGAATGCGTGAGAGAGCAGAGTGCCCAGTTCCTTGAAATGACTGATGATAATGCATAGACTGGAATTTAGTAATTGTGATTTGATAGGGGATTTACCTGTTAAAAGACATGCCCTGGAGACTAACTTCACATCGACATATTTAGTCCTTTATCATATTTTAGATCGCAGATATTTATAACAGTCGTGCATGTCTAATTTGATCAAACTGCACCATAGAAATTGATTTATAAAATACTAATTTACTGTACTCCGAATGTATGAAATAAATATTTTATTATTTAATAGGAAACAGTCGTGTTTTCATCACATGAATTTTATTTAAGTACATCTCTAACGAAATTCACACAAAAATAGCGTCACGTTTGTGCAAGACATAATCCAATACAGTATAGAAGGAAGAAAATGATTGTGACATTCACTTTATTTATCACAAATGGCTAATAATGAGAAGCTCACTTTTAAATGCAAAGCAGCTTTCATTATTATTGTCATTGTTCTACTTAAATTGGACTACGAAGCTTACAAGTGGCGAGTGTCGCCTTCTAACACACCAAACATTTAGACTAGAGGTTTGTTTGGATCAAAACGCATTGGTTGAACGGTGTGAGTATAGCCACCATAGGCATCAATCACCGAAGGCCCGAAATTGTTATATCTTGAGCATCCACTTCTTCCGAGACTTAAGTAATACAGAACGATCGTGTACCACATTTCGATGAAAACCATTGAAGCAGCAAGACAAACCACTACAAAAAAGAAACATTATTAAAGAATTACGGAAAATTTGACGCCTTACGCATCACGGGATAACTAATGTAGAGTCCGGGAATCAAGTCCAAATAGCCCATGATCGCTGTGGTGATTCCGAAGAGGTAAGTAGTGCCGCTGACAAGAATCCATGGAATTATGTAGATGGAGGTCATGGTGGCCACTCCGTAGATTAAGACTGCGGCGAGGAAGAGGTTCATCCAAGCTAGCCACATGCAGATGGAGAGGATTTTGCTGAAAGCTGTTTTTCAAGATTGTATTGATTTGTGGGGAAAAATAGACGACTAAAGTAACTCATTCTTTTAAAGTGGTCGATTTCCAATTAAGCGAAAGTGGTCGGATAGGGAGATTCGACCCGGCGCATCCACCAAATGTCATACTCCCAAAATTAATAAATAAAAATTAGCTTCTGATGTTGAATTTTTATTTCTGTTGAGTAGCTCAGACTAATTGAAAAATGGAGCTCGCTTCGCTCGCTGAACATACAGGGTGAACCCGAATAAACTGCAACGCTCGTAATGCAGCATCAACTAGCACTGTGGCCCACTTAAGACTTTCATGCAGAATATCTTTGTTATTTGCAAATGGATTGTAATAAAATTTTAAACAAAGAGAACTGAATAAGGTAGGCTTAATTTGATATTATTCAAATTATTTCAACGTTAAAAATGCAATGTTAACCGCCTTTTAATAGATAAATTTATGCAAAATGTTTACTGTCACGTTAAGTATAAGAAATACATCTATCTACCAAAAATTGGCCAGATTCTTGTATTTATTTAAAAGAATTTGTTGATTTTGGCATTAAAATTACTTATTTTCTTGAACTTACAAAATAGCTATTTTGGTTTTTAAATAGATAAAATAGTGTCGAAAGCTAAGAAATTTCTTCTTCCTATCAAATCCAGAAGTGGACAGAAGTCCACGAAAAAAAATTGCATTTTGACATTAATTTTATATTTATTGTTAGAATTAGTTGACATCGACACTGACAAGCGGCCGTTTTACTATATCATTACAGACCCCGTTCAAAAAGAGGCACTTTATGGACGTTAAAAGATACCGTAAAACAAAGATTTTTATACAATTGGATATAAAGTTGTTTAATTGTATTTGAATTGAACCACTATGCTTAATTAGTTGTCATGGTAACTTTTTGAGATTGAGAATGAAAAAATCTAATTTAGCGACTGAATTAAATGAATCCGTAAAATTGCCACTTTTGAAAGCATAAACTAAAAACTCATTATTATAACTTTTATATTGTAATATCTAGCAAAAACTATAAATATGGTCCATCCACCTTATTATCTTATCAAAAATGAAGGAATTTCTCTTTCTATTATACAGAGTCCGGGAAATTATTCCTTATACAATTATACAGAGTCCGGGAAAATGCTTCGCTGTTTAAACAGATTAAGAGTGAAAAAGTAAGAATCAGAAATTTTAGTTTAATTTGGCGCATCCACCATCTTTTAACTTCACATTTTCCATAATTTGGAACTCTCCCGAAATTTTGTTTCCATATTTGTATAATGACTGTTATGAAACAGAATTGTTGGGACGTTTTTAGCCAAGTATTGATTCCATTATTGTACAATAAATAATTAACTTTACTTTTGATATCAGAGTTCCATGCACCGTGCATAGGAAAAACCTCAACCTTGATCGATTTTGTTAGTTGATTGCGAAATAACAAAACTGGTCACTTTTTCGGTCCAATAAAATGATTTTACTCAACTCCCACAAGAAAACAGTTATTTGTATAACAGGGGAGCAAAGTTAAACCCATAATTTCCCAAACTAGTACTTACTCAAAACAATTTCTTGTGAGTGTTGCAAACGCGCCTCATTCGAACTGATGGGCTTATGGTGATCTTCAAACCGATGTTTGCCTCGCTCCTCTTCGATATCATCTTCAAGGAGGTGCAAAAGTTGCTTAGTATGCAAAGTTCCCAAAACTGTGCAAGTTGTAACTATCGCCATAATAATCTAAATATTTCCCAATTATTGTCACACCATTGAAAAACTGTACTTACAAAAATAAGAATCGAAAATAAAATAGCCCATTGTCTAAGCGTAATACAAATGAAACTAGCAGTGGTCGGTTTGACCTCAACGGGCTTGATTATCCTCAGCACCGGCAACATATTAAACTAATTTAAATCACAAACACAAGAAAAATTACACCGCTGCATTTTCTAGCAGCTTGTCCCAAAATAACATACAAACACTGCTGATTTTCCCTTGTCTTTCTCTCCCTTGAAAACTCCTTGATATTTGATCTCTTTCTACTGGAGAAGTGGGGCGAAAATCAATAAGCACTCCCAGACCAAGCGCCAAAATCAAACAAAATTCCGTGTTATCAAACTACCATCAACTCTCATTTACACACCCCGGCGGTGGCGCGTTAGTGTTACCAGAACAACTAGAATTGATTCAACAGAGTTCTAGCAACGCGTGATAGTTAGATTAGACGTTGACAGAAATGGAGTGGCCGAGCAAAAATGTGGTCCATGGAGGAATTCTTCATCCGGCGAAGACTACGTATAGTCCAGAAACCCATCGACTTTTACGAGGTGTGTTAACACGTTTTTCTTCCCAGTAATTTGATTCTCCCCAGTTCTTATGGACGAAGCGAAAATGACCATGCAGCAACGGAAGAAAATGGACTATTATCTCCGCAACGGAGAGCCTCTACCACTGCCAACTCCCAGAAGTACCAATCAAGCGCGAAAAAAATTACCAACTGTTGTGGTACGACCTGGCAGTTCCAAAAGGAGATCTAAAGAGACGATAGTCCAATCCGGCGCGTACGAAAGAGAACAGTTTGTTCCCAGAGGACCACGTGTTGATCGGGAGAAGGAAAAAGACCGTTTACAGAATAAAATGGCTTTTGGGAAAGATATCGTACCTAAAATGTCCAAGAAAAAACCAAAACCGCCGGAGGAAGAAAAGAATAGATTTGACGAACGTAAAAATTGCGAGTTTCTGTGATTGTGTTACAATCTTGGTTTTAGTGGTCAATGAGATCAAAGAACGAGAAGAGTGGTTGAAGTCGATGGAAGAACTGGGAGAAGGCCAAAAACATAAGTTGATTATCCAGCAACAGATCCAGGCAAGAGTTCGGGAGATGAAGGAAATGCAGCTTGCCGACCAAAATTTATAATTTCGCTAACCCGGCGCATCCACCAAGCAGATTTTCCATTTCGCGCCCTCAATTTTAGGGTGATAACTTCACATTTGTGTCAACGTGACATTTAGTCCACTGCAAACTGTCACCACGTTGATAATTCTAGGAATTTTATTGTTATCACCCTGGAAATGTACGGCGCGAAATTTGAACACCACATCTCTTTTTGTTATGAAACGCTTCTTGCTAACGCAATGAACGAATAAAGTGCTTAATTGTATTAACTTTTCGGATTAATTCAATAACATCAATTGGATAATGTGATGACGAGTACAATATAAGTAATTCGAGCTCAAAAACATCCAGTAAATATGTATCACGTTTTTATTCTATTCACAACAATAACCGCCACTGCTGTTCTGTCGTGTAAAACTCAGAAGTGGTAAGAACCGGAACTAGTAACGTTTTATTTTTCTATCTTCGCAGGAATCCTGCAAACCTCCACGTCGCGGCTCTGATTCTAGCCAGAGGCGGATCTAAAGGAATCCCTTTAAAAAATCTCGCTAAAATCGGGAATAATTCTCTTTTGAATATCACTCTGAGTAGTGTTCTACAGGTGAATTTTTCTTCAGTGTGGGTGTCAACAGACCACGAACTTATCGCAAAAGAAGCAGGTTCTGTGAATGTGCACTGGAGGAGTAAAGAATCGGCAACTGACGCCGCACCCTCCATTCTAGGAGTTTTAGATTTTATTGCAGTCCATCCTGAAGTTGATGTTGTTGCTTTGGTGCAATGCACTTCACCGTTTGTGAAGAAATCTTATCTAAATGAGGCTTTGGAGTGGGTCAAACGGAAGGAGGAATGCGTTTTTTCGGTTGTTAGGTAAGAAGTGCTGATTTTTTACGTACCAGTCAGGCCGTTTATTCAAAACAAACGAGTTTTTCTTCATTTTATAGAAAGCGCTCGGAAAACATTTTTAAACTCGCACCCAACAAGTCTTCGACTATCATACAGAAATTTTTTTCTCACGCAGAGTAGAAAGTGTACACGCCTTTCTCTACTTCTAAACCATAAATTAATAAAGATACAACTTGTCAACTACTTCATTACGTGCTCAGTGTGAATATCTAAGAGTTAATTTACAGATCCCACAACTTGCGCTGGTCTGAAACCAGAGGCGGCGTCCATCCTTTGAACTTTGACTTGAAAAACAGACCTAGAAGACAAGACTGGAACGGGGAACTTGTAGAAAATGGAATGTTTTATTTTGTGAGTCGAAATTTGGCGAGGCGGGGGTTTTTACAAAGCACCAGGTAGGTGGCTGTGGAGTTTTAAATAGGTTGGTAACTCGCAAAAGTCAGAGTTACCAACGTGTAAAAAATACAAGGCCTTCTCGACTAGTTGAGCAATAACACAAAAAGCCGGATAAACCGGTAAACCTTGAAAACGCGCTACGCGATGATAATTTATTTAAAATTGCATTACGTTATTTTATCAATAATTCATAAGTGGGGTCACCGCTATTTATCCGAGAGTGTAACCGGATAGTTCCGGATGTGTCCCCATTTTCTGTTTTTTACAGAAAGTCGACCTGTTTTCCTGTTAATTTGTGTCTTCCGTTTGTTTATTGTGCAACAATAGAGAAAAACGCCTTTGACCTTTTCCCATCAAAGTGAAAGTGTTTGTATTTTTCAATTCTGTGTTGCGCAAGGAGTTCATTCCAACTGAACAGTTCAGTTCGTGTCTTTTTCCCGCTGTTTGTTTACCGTTGCGTAACTTGTCAAATTTGACACATGCCAACACATCACTTCGAGGTTATGTTTGTTGACAAGGTTGACACATAGCCACGGGTCTTAAATGACATTCCCTCCGGGACAATTATTAAATTATTTTTATCCGGTACTGTGTCCACCCACAAATGACGCACAGTCATAATCTCGAGCGAATCAACGATCATTTTAGGTGCAAAACCGTGGAAATCCCCAAAAGGGATAGTTTAGAGATTGATACTCAGTTCGAGTTGGATGTCGCCGCAGCCCTGACGACGAAATGACGACGGATTTCAGCTCAGGTTTGGCGTTTTTTAACTGTAGTGCCCCCTTAATCACACGTTCCAGGAACAGTCCCGGCGCTCTATAGAGAAGTCTTTGATGTGTGTTCCCACAACGGGGAACCCCTCCATAGAGATGTCT
Organism: Gnatocerus cornutus; assembly: GCA_029298725.1. NCBI lineage: Eukaryota > Metazoa > Arthropoda > Insecta > Coleoptera > Tenebrionidae > Gnatocerus > Gnatocerus cornutus. Next base: position 16,590,970 of record CM055515.1, read on the forward strand.
ATCAGTGCTTACTTTCACTGTGTAATCTCGGAACTGAACAGTTGAAAGTCATCTGGGACTTGGCTGGCCCTTCACAAGGACTCATCACCAGAACGAACTTGTATAAAACACTGGCGCTGGTGGCATGGGGGCAACAAGGGAAGACGTTATCGCAGAAGCTCTTCGAGAGCGCCGCGGGGAAAGGTAAGGTTTCCTTAAACGCGAGCAACCATAATCGAATTTTTTAGAGTATCCCACCCCCAGCATCGGGGATTTAACCCCCGTCAAAAACCTAGTTCTACAACTTAATTTACGAGCCAATCCAGCGGTCCTGGGGCTCACCTACACGGAAATCACACAACTCGATACAATCACCGTCGAATTAGTACCTGAGAAGAAAGGACTGTTCCTTAAATATTCAGAGTATTTAGTGTCGTCCCGGCGCTTCAACTCCAAAGTCACACGCAGATACAACGACTTCCTCGCACTACAGGAGCTCCTCTTGAACCGATTTCCATACAGGTACTTTAAATTTCAAATTTCCCGCGTGGTACTTGATCGAACTGAACGCGAAATTTGAATTTCAGAGTTGTGCCGCGCTTGCCCCCGAAGAAGATCGTCTCCGACGCTCATTTTCTGGAGTCCCGACGCCGGGGCCTCCATCGCTGGCTCACTCTGGTGTGTCGGCACCCCACGATATGCCACGACGCCCTCGTCGCGTTTTTCCTGACGGATCATGGTCCAGACATCCAACACAGAATCCGCGATATTTTTCGACGCGCCCCCGACGAGTTCATGACTTCGGATTTAGCGGCGACGGCGAGGAATCTCTTGCCGACGGATCATGGGGAAATTGCGTCCAGTCGGGAACAAATCAGATCGTTGGTTCAAGTCATCGGGAAATTAAAGTTATTAGCTGAAGCTGATATTGAGAGACAGAATTCGTACGCGCGGGACTCTGAGGATTTCGCTGCACAGTTGAAGATTCTGAGTGCGTCTAATATTGGGCAGATTTTTGGGAGCCAGTGGGGGAGTATGCAGAAGGGGTTCACAGCGCTCTCAAGGTAAAATTTGATGGTAGTTTCGTTGATAGCCCCCTTGTTTTAGGGAGTTGTACTCGCTGTCAAACAAGTCCCAACAAAACGCGAACGTGGAGCAAATCACAGTTTGTGAGCGACTGTCGCTGCTTTTGGACGTATTGATCTCACACAAAGATCTGTGTGAAAGACTGGAGAAGGGGTTGGCTCACGACCATCAACAAGCTCTCTCGAAAATGCTGTCTTTGAAGAAGCGGAAGATTCAAGGAGTCATCAGAGGGACCGATGTAAGAACTCGGCGCCTTCTTCATTGAATTAACAGTGTCTTTATAGACTGAGAGCGTGGAGCAACTTGAGGCGAAGATGTTGACTCAGGAGAGTGTCATTTCAAATATGGAGCTCAGATCGGATTTCAGTCTCTACTGTGTTCATATGGAGACGCAGTTGGTTTACGCTTATCTTGAAACGTTGTCTTCCATTTTAAATAGTTTAGTTTCGTTGAGAATTCGATCAAATTCAGAGGTAATTTTTCAAGGGCGTGGAGTTCATAATTTTGGTTTTAATTTCAGTTGGCAGATATCTGGAAACAGGTTCAACCAGTTGTCCAAGAATATCTCCCCATAGATTATGGTGTTGTTAACGGGAAATCGTAACTCGTGCTTTATAATCCTGAAAGGAGCCTTATTTTAATTAGGTTAAAGGGACCAAATACTCTACTCTAACGTCTCCAAGACACTCCTAAAAGAACATTCCATTTCTACTAAAATCCCAATAAAAATTGTGATACAAACATGTAAATATTTTATACACATTTACTCTATGCAATAAACTATTTTGAATCTTTAAAAGTGTATTTTAGAAAAAGTTATTTACATTTAAGCATCAGCGATGGTTACTTCAACCTCCACTCCAGGCTCAATGTTGATGGAAGTAATTTGCTTAACAATTTCAGAAGGAGAGTGCAAATCAATAACTCTCTTGTGAATCCTCATCTGGAACCGATCCCAAGTCTTAGACCCTTCACCACAAGGTGTTTTACGAGTGGTAATCCTCAAGATCTTCGTCGGCAACCTCACGGGCCCCTTAACCCTCAACTTCTGCTTCTTAGCGGCGTCAATCAAATCTGAACACACCTTCTCCAAAGAGCGAACATTCTTTGAAGTTAGCGTTATTCTGATGTGGTGAATTGGGGGAGAATCCTGACCGGGCTTCTCGGGATTGGCATCTTTCGCGATCAATGTCTGGAAAACGAAGCATGAGGAACATAACCTAGAATTTCACAGGGAAAGGTAAAATGGTCGCATTTTGGGGGAAATATACGTGGGTTAGAGGTGATAGGGACTTACCATTTTGGCTGAGATGAGATTTTCTCAGTTTTAGAGCGGTTTTAAGGCAAATAAAGCGAAAATTCGCGGTCACAGCGTTCACATACGAAAACGTGACGGGAAAGGATTTGGGGATTTTGGTTTTGCACCAGGGTCGGAGAAACGTCAAATGGCGGACTTGGAGCGGGAATAATTCAAGTTTAAATGTGCGAAAGGTTTATCTTTGTTCTTAATTATTGCGTTCGCATTAAAACTACCAAAAAAACGTTTTTTATAAAATAAGAAATTTGGAACAATAAATAGACAGTAATCTTACTAAATTTTATATTCCTAGCTTCTAGTCTGCCAGAATAAATAAAAATTTCTAAAACATGTTTTTGTCGCTTGTAATTTTTGAGATTTAGGGCAATAAATCAGCAAGCTAAACGTAGTAATCTCAAAAAATCTTATTACATAATCATCAAAACCACCAGTTTGAATGTTAAATGATCTCTTTGGCCCATCTTAAAAATCCAAAAAACGAAATACTGAACAGGAAGAAAAGGAAGATGAAGAAGAGACGGTATGGAATAACTTCATTTAAACAAGACGCCGGCGCCGTCGCCGAAACAGTTCCCTGCAATAAAACGCCCTAAAAACCCTCGCTTTGAATAAAATATGAGCAAAGGAAGTGACATCGTTACAAAAGTAGATAATACCAGTCGAACTCAATTTGTAAATTCGTACTTTGGTGATAATTCCAACTGATGATAATACACCGGCGCGCATTTTTCTGACAGCACTTCGTGTCAAATATTCGGATCAATAATAACACTAGGGCATGGGGGCGGCATAACGCCAACATGGTGCCATCAGGTCAAATATTTCTTCACAATACACGTTCTGTTGATTAAATAGTGACTGAATTAGTGATTTGAACAATGGCGTAGAGTGTTTTTGTGCGATTGATGTTGTAAATGGTAAGTTGAAATTTAATAATGAAGTGATTTCACTGGTGCTCTAATTTCGCTCCGGACGAGACATTACGAAATGGATTTTCTGTTTTTTATTTTATTCTTTGTCTATTGATAGGAAATTGTAATGTCGTGATAAGAAGTTTTTCTAGTATTGCCTTTGATTGATTAGATCAGAATTATATTGCGTGATAACGATAACGTGGAGAGATAAAATATTAAAGTGCACGGAAGTTTAGTTCGTATTATAAATCCTTCTGATTTATTTCCTCCAATTTTTATGTAAAACTATTAAATTTAATGTGGTCGTAACATATCCACCTGTAGTCCCTCATTCATATTCAATAGTGTTATTGACATATACTTCTTTCATTTCTTTGGTGCTTATTGATTTTCACTTCATTATTGTTCCTGTGAATTGTATTCTCCTTTTTCAATTTTTTATACAGAACTTCACTGTTATTTACGTCTGCACGTTCGTAACTTTCATTGATACGATTGTGTTGATCAACGTTGGTTTCCAATAATTCAGTGCCACAGTAAATTAATAAACGCAAAATAAGTGGCGACTGTTCATTGGGCTTCAGATTTACTAATTAACTATCAAAGATTCTTTGCGACCATAATTTTAAAAATTTAACATTTAGAAACCTACTATAAAAATGAAGTTGAGCGGCATTACACTTTTTACAGACGACAATCTTAAAAACAAGGAAAAGTATAAAACTCTCTTTTTTCAGAAAAATTTACTTTTTTTCCTCCCAATAAAAGTAAATTTAGGCACATTTTATTTAGCATCACGTAATTTAAATGATTTTAACCCGGCGCATCCACCATTTCGGCATTAAAATTGTTTTCCCTGCAATTAAAACGCATTTTTGCAGACTGAAAATGCCTCTGGTTGACATAATCCGGCGTGCGTCGACGTACATTTTGGGCACGGAAGAGGACTTGGCGAAGGCCCAGTACGAAGACAACGAAGTCCTCTTCTGCAAAAACAATGTGTGCGTCCATCCACCAGCTATGGTACGCCAAGACACCGATATCCTCCACCATCCCGGTTACCTGACCATCACATCCAAAGTTTTCATTGATCAATACACCGAAACTAAAAGACCCACACTTTTCCTTACATGGATTCCAAACACTGCGTTAACAAAGTGTCCCAGTGCGCTACAGAATTCTTATAATCATAACAAACAAACTAGCATGGAGAGTTTGAATTCTAACGACTCCAACGGGAGTTTCCCAGGTAAGAAATTAGTTCAAAGAGCCCTAAGAAAGCGTAGTTTTTAGAACGCCCTGTGAGCATTGAGTTGAAAAGTACAAACCCTTTTCTCAACTACGACAGTACCACTGATTCTTTGAGTTCTGAAGATAGTGATAAACCGGGAACCATCATCAACATTAACGTGGATATAGCTAATCCAGAGATCGAGATTGTTACCACGCCGGACAGTGTTAAGGATCCCACAGAAAAGTTCGATTTTTCCAGATCTGAGAGCGTCACTTCAAGCGATAGCCAGTTAAACTGGATAACAACTCCAGAGTTTCTAGCACAAAAACACAATTTGATGTTTCCCGAGAGCAATAACTGTTCGCCAGTGTTACCAACGAAGCTACCACACAAATGCAGGAGATTCAGTGTTGATTTAAGCCAAATGAGATCTCTTAGATTGTTTTTTAACGACACGAATTGTACTTGTGGTCAGCTCGTCGTAGCTTCTAGAGAATCTCAGTACAAAATTCTGCACTTTCACCACGGAGGGTTGGATCATTTGGCTCAAGTGTTACACCAGTGGCACTCTTTGTTACACAATATCAAACACACTAAAGGGTACGAGGAGAATCTCCCATACCGGCACTTCATGGTGTGTCGTCCGGAGGTGTCGGACTTGGAGCTCCACCCCGAGGAAGGCCAAGTTCCTAAGTTAACCGAAGAGATTTTCAGGAGTTTGTTTAACGAAACGGGGCAACTGGAGGATGATCTTACTTTACGCAAATCAATATTTTTCTCAGGAATGGAACGCAACCTTCGTAAAGAAGTGTGGCCTTTTCTCCTCCACGTTTATCCTTACCAAAGCACTTACGCGGAGCGTGGTCAAATCGCGGAAGTCCGCCGCCAGGTCAGTCCGTTTTCTTATTTCTTATCATAACCCCCTGTCTCTTCCAGGAGTACGAAGAGATAACAAGACGCCGCCTGGACTTATCCGGATCTCAACTGAACCAATTCCGGCGAAAAGTGCAAAGTGTGATTGAAAAAGACGTCGTGCGAACTGATAGAGGTAACCCGTTTTTTGCGGGCGATGACAATCCCAATTTAGACGTGATGAAGAACGTTTTGTTAAACTACGCGGTATATAATCCTGGTCTTGGCTACACGCAGGGCATGAGCGATCTTCTGGCGCCCGTGCTTTGCGAGCTCCGGGACGAAGTCGCTGCCTTCTGGTGCTTTGTGGGACTCATGCAAAGAGCTGTTTTCGTCGCGACGCCGACGGATAGAGACATGGATCGATCTTTGCGGTATTTACGAGATTTGGTGAAATTGATGGTGCCTCGTTTTTATGAACATTTAGAGAAGCATAGAGATGCAACAGAACTGTTGTTTTGTCACCGTTGGATTTTATTGTAAGTTTTGGTTCGGTAATTCTTGGGCTAAAGAGGAGTTCCAGGTGTTTTAAACGGGAGTTTACGGAAGCAGTGGCCTTACGGATGTGGGAGGCCTGCTGGGCTAACTATTTAACGGACTATTTCCACTTGTTCTTGTGTCTTGCTATCATTTGTGTTTACGCTGACGATGTTATTGCTCAAGACTTACGGGCTGATGAAATGCTACTCCATTTTAGCTCGCTAGGTAAGAAAAGCACTCAACTTCTTCTTGTTTTACGGTGTTTTTCCAGCAATGTATATGGATGGACAAGTTATCGCACGCAAAGCTCGAGGACTGCTTCATCAGTTCAGACAACTAAGGGAGATTCCTTGTTCGTTGTCGGGACTTTGTACGCGTTGTGGTCCTGGAATTTGGGACAGTTCACACAGTCCCAGGATTTACTGCACCGGACATGATCTTCCAGGACACTGTAATAACTGTATTAACTAAATTTGTTGTTATAGAGAGAGAATCTGCAAACGCACTTGAGTTGCCAGAAAAGTAATCCAGTGTGGTTTCTTTCTTCTTACATACGTATTAGAAGTGAAAGATGTTATTTTCTATAAGATCTATTGTACATAAAAAGTATCCTTATTTCATAAACATCATATCAAAGAAATGAGTATAGTGCGGTTGTATCATAAGTGAATTGTTATAATTATTGCAAACTGTACTTAAATATTAGAATAAAAGCTTGGCATGTATACTGTTGACCAACTTCTTTTTCACTTTTCACCAAAATGTCAATCATATCCCAAAAAGTAGTAAAATAAACATTTATTAAACAGGATTAGCACATTGTTTAACAATAGTAATAAATAAATATCTAAAATTACGTGTTTAAAAAATTAATATCGAGGAATAATATCAGATCAAAATTATATACAAAGTATAAATTCGAGGTCCAGATACCAGAGTTCTAAGACTAGTGAATTTCATGGATGTCATTCTTTGGTGTACAAAACTCATAAAAGCAACTTAGTAGTGTCTTCGGAAAGGATCTTTAACGTAAGCCCCTCGTTTCGTCTCTTCCCAAATATAATTAAAGTAGCTGTAAACCACCATCCACATATAAATGTAGATAACTGAAACTCCAAGTTAGATTGTCTCCACCTACTAGACGAAACTACTTACGAACTGCAATGATTCCAAGTACGATCCATAAAGTCCCTTCCAACGCTTGTCCGTTTATACAAAATTGAATTCCGGTGTACAAAACCGAAACCAGTAGTCCTATTGCTAACATAATAGCCAAAACAACCCACGGAAGCATCAATAAAGCTTTCCTCTGCAAAAAAATCGTACAAAAAAAAAATACAAATTATTATAATCGTACCAAACATGTCCCCACGATCAGTAAGACGGAAATTAAAATTGCCATGCAGAAGTTAATGGTGATGATTATCCTAACTGGAATAAAAACATTGAAAGAGGTTGAAAGGTGGTACGGTGATGTTCTTACCAATGTCTTTGTCGAGCCAGTCTAAGACTATAGTACGGAATTCCACTCGCGTGGTGAAAATTACGATGATTCCAATAATCGCCAATATCTGGAGGAAATTAATGATTTTGTTGTTCTTTAGAAAGGGTTACAACTTACAATTCCGCCGAAGCCTGCAACCAGAGCTCCTGTTCGGACGCTGGCGCAGCCCAGGAAAGTCTTCAATGGTTTCGTAGACATGGTTCTGCAATGGGGTAAAAAATCAATTAATTAGTCGTACGCCGACCCTATGAGTAAATTTATATAATTTTAATTATATTTTCACAGGCATGGTTTAGATAACGATGTTGACCCTTTCACACGATGATTTTTATTTGGTACACACGACATATTTGTTCTTGCTTGTAAGGAGATAAATTTTAATTAAAGTTTCGCTTGATTGCTATCACAATTATACGAGCATGTTGTTCAGATATAATAACGTAGACTTGGACGTGTGTACCTCGTTCGATGCCATCAGTGGAAGTGACTTATAAAATCTATTTCCATTTATGCAACAGATATAATTCAGTAAAAAAATATAACAAAATTGTATAATGCTCCACTATCTTTAGACTATCAATATAAATTTTTTGTAACACAAATTATACAATAAAATAACGTGCTCGTTTTATCGAAGTGATTTTTCAAGATTTTTGAAATGTGCGCGTTCAACTCGGTATAGTTTTTTCTGTATATTGTTATTTAGAAAAAGATATTTTAATCTGTTAAAGAACAATTTGTTTTGTAAAAGAAATGTGCAGATACCGCCAACATTTTGTTTAAAAATATCCAAATTAATTGATTTTGACCGGTGACTTGGAACACTTGGAAAATGCCTTTTACATAAGTACAAAAAAAACGAAAGTGGCAAAAATACGGATTTTAAAGCAAAAAGTTTAAAGAGGACATTGCTGGAAGTACATAGCTATAAAAAAATCACTTTGTCCGGGTTAAGACCGCATAGATTCAATCAAATACATAATACAAGTGTCACAGAATGATCGCACTTTCTTTTAACGGGAAATTCTCCATCAAAATCTGAGTTGATTTTAGTATTGCACAATTGTTATAACAACTAACTAACAAAGATACAAATTTTTATTAAAAAAAGTTGAAAATATTTGGTTCGTTCTAAAATTAAAATTTTCGAAATCTCTATTTCTTGTTCTAATAGTTTGTACTTGGGCACAGATAATGAACACTTTAGAAACTCCCTAAATTTCATTGTTTTAACCTACAAGGATACAAAGATAAAAGTTTTACTAAAAAAAAGTAAAGAATATTTGGTTCGTCCTAAAATTAAATTTTCTAAAATGTCTTTTTCTTGTTTTAAAATTTTGTACTTTAGCACAGTTAAAAACACTTCAGAAATAATAACCTTCCAAAGTTTCAATGTTATAACTTAAAAACTAACAGAGATACGAATTTTAATAAAAAAAAGTAGAAAATATTTATTTCCTTCTAAAATAAAATTTACTAAAATCACTATTTCTTGTTTTAAAAGTTTGTACTTTGGCACAGTTAATGAGCACTGACGTAATAATAACCTCCCCAAATTTTATTGTTTTAACTTAAAAACTAACAGAGGTAGGAATTTTAATAAAAAAAAGTTGGAAATATTTAGTTCGTCCTAAAATGAAATTTTCTAAAATCTCTATTTCTTGTTCTAATGGTTTCTACTTTGGCACAGATAATGAACACTTCAGAAATACTAATTTTCCCAAAGTTTATTGTTATAACTTGAAGACTTACAAAGATATGAATTTTAATAAAAAAAATGAAACTATTTCGTTGCTGCTAAAATTAAATTTTCCAAAAGCTCTATTTCTTGTTCTAAAATTTTGTACTTTGACACAGTTAATGAGCACTTCAGAAATAGTAGCCTCCCTAAATTTCATTGTTACAACTTTAAAACTTACAAAGATACAAATTTTAATCAAAAAAAGTTGAAAATATTTTCATACCCTAGAAATTTTATATTATTTGAAATTTAAAAACTCGAACTTATATGGCACTGGCTTTTAAGTCAAAAAAAACTCCGCTGACGGTAATAATTATATGTAAACATCCTGACTTCTTCACCTTGAAAGAAAATAACACTTTCACTGCTTATGACTTGATGAATCATTGTATTTTACCTAATTTGTCCATCTTTACAGAAAGAACATGTAAAATACATTAGTTTTTTTGAAGATTACGCACGTCTTCTAATGCAAGAATGTTGCAGATCTAAATTTAAAATGTCTGCGCATTCTTCAGATAGTGTAGAACATATGCACTTCATAAACAATTTTCTCGCGGAAATTCCAACGAGATTCACTTTTCTCTGTCTATAAAACTAAATAATAATGAAGACAGGATTGCTACATCTTTTCATCAGATTTTCCAGACAATCTTTCTGCTTTATTGCATTTTTTAGATACTCCAGAATGCTCTGGAAAATTAAAAGTTTCATTGCAGATTCGTAAGAAAAGCCAAAATTCACAAAATTTTTCTAATAAGAAAAGTTACAGAGGCGATTTTTTTTAAGTAAAAATCACTTCTTCCATTCATTAATTTGAGCGCCAAAAAAGTGTGCTGCAACTTCTCATCGCTCCACTTTAGTTTCTGCAGGACATTTTAATAAAGTTCATTGCCGAAACACAAAAACAGCTCAGCCAAAATTAAATATAACGTCTTAACCCAGTTTGCTTCCACTTGAATTAAAAAGCAGAACAGCTCCTTGCGACATATTTGGGAGACTACAGACTACTACGCATAATTAATGCGAAATTGTTTATTTAGACTTGTGTACCATCAATTTCACGTATTTTTAGCACCGTATTAAAACTGCACTAATAAGTGAAACTGAAGTTTTCCCAATCAAGGTCAATACTCGCGCTGGAAGAACTATTCGCAGAAAAAGCCGCGCGGAGGAAGCAGATTACCTTGTTAAGAAGTGACGTCAGTCTATAATAAAAAGGTAACAAGGTTCATATCTGAGAAAAATGGCCCATCTAATAAAAATAGTCGTTGGCTCGAATCCAGGTCTGGCGTTAATCCAAGATGAATCAACAATTTGTCGATGGCCTTTGATCCATAATCGATGCATGGATCGAACTTGACCCAGATTACCTAAGATTTTACGACTCAATCGGAAGGAAATTAACCTGGCTGATGGAAGAACGGCGCACCTTTAATAGTGTTGACCCAATATCCGGACTATTTTCGGAAATAGGATAGTGTGTTAAATGTCAGGGAGAATATCAAAGGGGGAGAGCAATGCGCGAGGCAATTAACATTCAGCATCCGCCTTCAATTAAGACACTAATGGACGCACTTAATTCTCCGATAAACCATATTTTCTCATGCATGTTTGACGCCAAGGCCGCAAACAAGAAGATTTTCTGCGCGAGATGAAATGCTTCGGCAGGATTGCTCAAACAGTAAACAGATAAAACGCGTCCATATTTATGACATTGTTATAATAACAAATTCGTCGTGTTTCCCATGGAAAAATTAAGCTGATTAGTAAATTATTGCAAAAGTGTTTACAGAGCGGGTCGTTGCCAATTAAACCACACACACGTTCAACTTGTGCTGCGTAGGTGAAAGCTTTAGATCACCACGCTAAAAATAAAATAATTACTATAATTACCTAAGTGCGTAATTGTCCCAACACTAACTCACAAACACAAATTTGTCTCAAAAATGATAATTTCACGTTTAAACGATAAGAATTCGCGCCCGTTTTAACTATTCGAGCGGGTTTCACTGAAATGAAAGAGATCCCGCGCGCGGCGTCGCACTCGGTCGCTTGGAGTCGCGAGAAATCGGGTTATACCATGACCATCGCGGGATGACCATCGCATCTGACAACTGACCATGGCGGAGATGTGGAAGGGAAAAATATTTGATTTGTGACGTGGAGGCTTTTTTCTGTCGCATTTGTTTACTGGGGCGAAGGTGAAAGAGGTCTAGGTCGAGATCTGGTGTAAGATGATAGTTTTCAGAAAAACAAATTTGTTAAAGTTTAAAATTATTGCCATACGGCGAAGAATGCGAGTTTGGTTTTAGCTTTTATTGAAATGGACTTTGCGGCAGTTTTCTTCCTTATATGATACCTGTTTTTAGCACAGCTCCTTATAAATTGACAAATACGTTGAAGGATGTTATGTAATAGGAAGTTCAGACGAAGATAAAGTACACTGTATCAACATTTCATAACGTTTTTCATTGATTTTTAATAGTAATCGTACGAGAATGAAATATTTTACGTATTTTTTCAGTATATGTACTGCACCCAAAAATAGCTAATTTACGGACTCATTTAAGTGTCTAAAATGAGTCTTTTTCGGACTCAATCCCAAAAAACTTGCCATGACAACTTATAAAACATAGTGCTTCAATACAAGGATTAAACATCTTCTATTTTAGTATACACTCCCAAAAATAAGTATTTTACGCACTCATTTCAGTCTCTAAAATGAGTCTTTTTCAGACTCAATCCTAAAAAGTTGCCATTAATCTAATAGGTAGACAAATATGAATAAATTATTAGGTTTATAAGTAAATCCAACACATTTTTTTTGCGTTGGTGGTATTTTTATACAAAAAAACGTCATTTTTTGTGTTTATTTAAACAATTTGATGGATTCTATGGTTTTTACCATGTAACTGTAAAAAATGTGGTTTATAACATGTAGCTAAAAAGTTTTTGCGGAGTCATCACCAACGACTAGTCCGCAAAAACTATATTTTAGATACGTGTAACAAAAGCTAATATAGTAATCGCTCCCAAAAATTCTCATTTAAATTTCTAAAATAAAGAAGTCTTTTTCGGACTCAAACAACTAATAATATTAATAATGCATATAGTGGTTTAATGCAACTGTACACATTAGATTAAATAAAGTTATTTTATTAATAACTTTATTTAATCTAATGGGTACGTCAATCTGAATAAATCATTAGGTTTGTATAAATAAATAAATCTAACATATATTTTTTCGCGTTTTCGGTAATTTTATTTTTTAAAAAAAGTCTATTTTTTTGTGTTTATTTTAAACAATCTGATGGTTACTATAATGCATTAATCTGCAAAAACTGTATTTGTAACAAAAATAGCTATAATAAAAGTGCAACATAAATGGATGTAATATGAAAATGTTTAAATACACTTCTTTCTGTCTCATTCTGTCCCGTGTATTATTTAAATAAAATATCATCATATTAAGCAACTATTTATTCAATAGATATGATATTTATATGTACAGCGACCAAAAAATTAAAATATTTCTGCGATTTTTGTTTGTGTAAGTCGGAAAAAATAAACTTTACTTGTTAATTTCTTTATTGTTGTTTGTGTCCACACTGAGAAGCATTCTGTGTTGCAGATAATTTCATTTTTATAGTTGTAAAACTGTCCAACTTACAAATTTATTTAAATAAATGCGGGAAATTTTGGTTTGTCCTGAAAACAAAAATTTATATAATTTGTGTCTCTTGCTTGATAGTTTTGTAATTTCATACAAACCTTAAACCGGTCAAAGGAAGTAGACTCCTCAAATCTCAATGCTGTAGCATCAGAACTACCAAAATTACAAGTTTTATCAAAAAAAAATCTGAGAATTTTGATACTTTCAAAAAATTTCTTTTAACCGATTACTTTGTAATTGTATTAGAGCAAATTTGAATCAAAATATTAAGGTGCCGCTCTACACTGACATAAATTACTTTCACATTCAGAGTGCAGTTCACTTCGAAAGATTCAGTTTATCCACTTTTAATCTAATTCTCAATATTCCATTATTGTTTATGTTGCGAGCACTGGGTAAGCATTCATTTCCTATTAAAATGCAGGAAGTAGAGTAATAAAATTGTATAATCTATAGCCTTGGACTTGATTTATGAAACATTGCATGTCTGCCTTAGTGTTAACGTTAACTGCTTTAATTTTGAGTTAATTTGAACGTTTGAAATTGAATGGACAATTTTTTGGAGACGCAAATTTTTAGAAAGTTGAAACACGTAGGGACCTAATAGAGTTTATAATTAGAACGGAAGGCTTTATCATTGTCCCAAATCCATGTAATCATTGACAAACATTAAAACTTCTCGGAAGAATTGCGTATGAAAACAGGGGCACCGCAAAATCCAGTTTAAGAAAGATTCTAGTGAGCATATTTACTCGACTGTGATAAAATCAGTTGCGACAGAGTCAGAGTGCAAAGTGTGATAAGACATTCAAAAACAATTATCCTACTAAATTATTCAGGACCCCCAAAATCGTACCACCGTTAGAACGTGCTCTGCTAAATTAATTCCACGTGCCCCTAATATCTAGGTAAATGAGAAACTGTACTTATTAGAACGATTCCATTATCGATTCTGTGACCAGAATTTTTACAATCACACGTTCATACCGCCCAAGCGGTTTTTACCATAAAAGGTAGAACTTTTCCTTCTGAAAGTTTTCACATTTCTCGCCTCTTACTCACTTTGTTTTCCTTGGAGTCACGTTCCTCATTATCGCTACAAGAAAATCAAAGTTTCGTCAGCAATGATTCCAATCTGTTTGATTAGTATTGTGTAATTACGATAAAACTCGAAGCATTCCAATAAATCAGAGGGTTCATGCTATAATTATCGCAGAGGTCACCATCAGAACGATTCTAAACGCGACTTTATTTTTTCCTCCGACATTTGTGGTGTTAATTCAAATTGAACATGTTCTCCCGCGCTTTCGGTACCGCCAACCACCTGTTGATCACGCCGGTAGGTAACCCTATTTTTCGAGAAATTCGGTATTTTTCGGTGTTGTTGGACCACACAAACAAAATTGGTGCGTTGGGCAATTAATTACGTCAGTAATTTGGTCACCATGTGGTCTTTCTGACCCCTAGCGTAAATTTAGTGTGATAACAACAGAGGTTATCGGAACTCTTTTTCAGTAAATTGTTAGTTAAGAATCTCTGCACTGTTTGTGAATACGTAGTCCAAGAAGTCGATTTGTGCTGTACAAGTCGCTCCAGCCAAACTTTCCAAGATTTCAAATTATTTCACTTTTATTAAAGTTGTTTGAGGTTAGAACTTTATAACCTTAATTATTCGTGTCAAAAGAACGTCAAAAATGAAGTTAATAACGCAGTCTTTTAAATTTCAGGGCTTCCAAAGGCTTGCTAGGACCACCTTGAGAACGATGAGTCAGAAGATTATAAATTCCAACGTCTGGGAGTCAGATCCGGAGCTTTTTGCCATAATTAAAAAGGAAAAATGCCGACAAGTTACAGGCCTCGAGCTCATAGCATCGGAGAACTTCACTTCTTTACCAGTTCTACAGTGTCTGAGCACTTGTCTCCACAATAAGTACTCAGAGGGGCTGCCAGGGCAACGCTACTATGGAGGAAATCAATTTATTGACGAGGTGGAACGTCTGGCACAGAAACGCGCTCTTGAGGTCTACAAACTCAAACCTGAAGAATGGGGGGTCAATGTGCAGCCTTATTCGGGCTCCCCTGCCAATTTCGCGGTCTACACAGGTTCGTTTGCGGTTTTTATTTTTTTTTTCGCTAATGATTGCTTAGGAATCGTGGAACCACATGGGAGAATTATGGGGTTGGATTTGCCCGACGGTGGGCACTTGACCCATGGATTCTTCACCGCCACGAAGAGGATTTCAGCCACGTCCATCTTCTTTGAATCAATGCCATATAAAGTAAGTCAAAAAAGTCGACAAATTCGCGGAAATTTGCGAAATCTTTAAGAAGTTCGTATTTCGAAACCATTTCAAGTGCATCCGGCTCTTAATATCTCCATTTGCTGTTGACATGAAGTGATAAAAGCGGAAGTTGCAACTTTAAATTAATTACAGATAACATTATTTTGATTTTGATTAGGAAATTTTCCGAGTGCCAATGACACATGAATGGAAAAACCGTAACTTTTTGTCCCCCTATAACTAAAACTCTCTCCCTTAAGGTGGACCCCGTTTCCGGGCTGATCGACTACGACCACTTAGCCAGAACCGCTCGCCTCTTCAAACCCAAAGTGATCATCGCTGGAGTGAGCTGTTACTCCCGAGCCCTCGACTACAAACGTTTCCGCGAGATCTGCGACGATGTCGGTGCTTATCTCATGTCCGATATGGCCCACATTTCTGGTTTGGTAGCCGCAGGTGTTACCCCCAGTCCTTTCGAATACAGCGATGTTGTCACAACCACCACTCATAAGAGTCTTCGAGGCCCCAGAGCGGGTGTTATTTTCTTCAGAAAAGGACTACGTTCGACTAATGCTAAAGGCGACAAAATCATGTACGATTTAGAGAGTAAAATCAATCAAGCAGTATTCCCGGGGTTACAAGGGGGGCCTCATAATAACACCATTGCGGCGATAGCGACGACTATGGAGCAAGCGAAAATGCCGGAATTTGTGGAGTACCAGAAACAGATTATTCTTAATGCGAAGAGGTTGTCGAAGGGGTTGCAAGATAAAGGGTACAAAGTTGCCACGGGGGGCACAGATGTTCATATGTTGCTGGTGGATCTGAGAAACGTGGAGATTACGGGGGCTAAAGCGGAGTTTATTTTAGAAGAGGTATCCATTGCTTGCAACAAAAACACGGTGCCGGGGGATAAAAGCGCTTTGAATCCCTCGGGAATTAGATTAGGTAAGATATCATAAAAACGAGTTACATCTTCACCCAAACTTTAATTTTCCAGGAACTCCAGCCCTAACAACTAGAGGTTTTGTAGAAAAGGACATGGATAAAGTCGCCGAATTCATCGATAAAGCACTGAAACTATCCAAGGAAGTTTCTGCCAAGTCCGGACCTAAATTGATCGATTATAAGAAAGCGATTGAAACCGATTCTGACATTAAACAGAAAGTTGAGTGCCTGAGGCAAGAAGTGTGTGACTTTGCCAGCGCATTCCCACTGCCAGGATATCCGGAATATTAAAATTATTTTATACAATTACTATATCTAACACAATCAAAATGTCTAAATTATTGTTCAACATGAATTATATAAGCGCTATTTTTGGAATAAAACCAATTAAAACATTACGTGGCAATTTTATATTTTTTTACCTTATTGGGTCCACTTACTCAACACTTATTTATTCACTAATTGAATGAAGCGATGCTCAAAGTATTCAGCTACTTTGTTTTCTTCAGTAATTAGCACCAATGTGGCCAACAAACAAAGAGAACATTGTGTTTATTGTAGACATTCTTTACCTCCGTCAATATTTAATATTTAAATTTGCCGCCTTGAGGATTTGCATGTGATTTAACGTCATACTGCCTGAAATCTAAGGTTAAGTAAGGAACGCCCTTTATATTGAGGCGCGGAATTTGAATACACAAAAATTATCGAAAGTGATAGCATTTATTTTCATCCAAATAATAAAAACAGGTAAAAATCGAGAGCTGTCAATGAATAATTCAACGTTAACGAATAAAATTTATTTTACAAGCATTAAAATAAAACCAAAATATACTAATGCATAACAAGACGGCAAGATATCTCAAAAAAACTGTTACTTCGAAAGTGTAATAAGAAAAATTATGAAAGTCAGTCTAAGATCACATAAAAGTACTTTTCCAAGATATCCAACCTAATTTAAATTTCGCAATTATGAATTGAATTACAATAAAGACCCATTCACAATGACTTTAAATGATGTAGAAACTTATAAAGTTAATTACAATTTGATTGTAAGTATGCAGTCCGATAATCTACATTACAATTTAAATAAACTTACCAAATAATTGTGTGTTTCATCATATAAAAACACTGACAAAGGAAACCCCCAACAATGTAAAAACTATCACTAGTCTAATTCAGAGTGCATCATATCGGGGGGGTTTGATGTTGACGCCTGTGACGTTTCATCATCACTATCATCCAATCCTCTCAAAAACGATTCAAAGAAATTTCCAAATAGACCAGTCTGTTTTTGCTGTGGAGGCTTCAGACCAAAGAAAATTTGTCCTATTTTATCCAAGTAACCGACGTAGCAGGGATCCCTTTTTATGGACGGTTCATATTGTTCACATAAAACAACAAATGTGGGTAATTTACGACTAAAAAACGACAATTTTCAACAAGTCAATCGTACATCAAACGTTACCTCTCAATGGCTTGCAATAAAAAGAATATAAAATTAAGTAGAGGCAGTAAATATGGAGGTCCTGCTTTCTTTATCCGAGGGTGCTGCTCTGTATAACTTGTAAACGTTTGATAAGCAGTTATTTTATTACTGAGACATAAATACTGGAAAACTGCTTGTGCAATAAATAAGTCGGCTTCACATTGAAAACCTTGAGTACTTTGAAACTCGATTAATAATTTTGCACAACCTAATCCATCCTTGGAATAAATGTAATGGTGACGTGCTTGGTAGTAATTTTTCTCATCCCAGTAAACCTGTGCTACGCACTAAAAACACTTTCCTCTACGCCTCGTCAAATGTTCATTAAACAAACCTGATGAAGAAATGGATGTCCAAAACTTCGATGATTTGAAGACCAACGTAAAGCTTGAGCCAAAAACGTCTCTCTTTCAGGAGTTGAAGGACTTATACTTGAAAATATCGTGCACAGTTTCGGCGTCCATCCGTCGTAGTCTTTTTCTTCAGATTTGACTAGAACATCGACTAATAATATTGCTAGATCTGCACCACTGATTTGCTAAAAAGTCACAATAACAGCTATGATCAACCAGAGCGAGAGAATCACCTGATCGTGCTCTAAGAACAGCAACGAACCATTGTAGAGCATATCCAAAGTTTCTTTATATTTCTTTTGGGCCAAGTACCTGAAAAATTGAGGTTATGTCGAGAAAGTTCTAGAATTACCACAACAAGAGGACGATAGTCCTATACTTTCAATTCGTACCTAAAATATAAAGTTCTGTACATCTGATGAGCCTCATAGTAATTTCCACTTTTAACAGAATTTTCTAATTTCTCTAAAACTCTTGAAACTCCACGGACACTGGAGGCCGCCATGTTTATTTGGAATTGGAAAATGTCATAATCGCAATGTCACAACAGTTGGGGAGTTTTTACTTCTTAGGTTGGTGTCACCACCAATGAAGTAAAAAAAACAAGATGGCTTGAAAAACACCCTTTATGATTAAAAATTAAATAAAGGGTTGGGAGGGTAGGTTTGTTCAGCGCTGTTCCACCAGTTTTTAGCTCGTTCTTTACCAAAAATTTACCGCTCACCAATTTTTAGTGTGATTTTTCTTCATCACAGTATAAAAATTTGGTCTTCGTAAAAGTGTAATTTTGTAATTATGTTAAATATTCATTTATTTTTTATCTTTTAGAACGTAAAAGAACGTAAACGTTTCTTCTATCAGTGCTTACATCATCATCTTAGGTAACTTGTGGATGAATATAATCTTTTTTATTATAAAATTAAAACGTTCTTTAAATACCCTAATGTGCCTCGTAAACGTTTTATTTGATTCCAATTAAAGTATTGAAATTACTTTTTTACAGTCGCCTGTTGTAAACACGGAAAATTCCGCTCATTCCGAAGTTGCAATTTCAAACTCTTGATTTTCGCGCCACCAGGGCTGCCACCGTGGCGCTCGAGGATGAATAGTCACTATTTATCCCTGGAAACTTTCAAGACAAAAGTGACGTTTGTAAAATAGTGTAATGTATACGATTATCAGCATTTACGATTTATTTATTAGGGCGATAGTGTAACCATTTCCAAACTCATAAAATTCGACGTTTTTCATGTGCACAATCAGTGTTTGTCCCGGCTAGGCTGTGGTTTTACATAATGAACTATCTCGGTGACAACGCTGGTTTGGGGCTCACGAGCGAACAAACTGAAAAAGTTTTGCAATTGCAAGACCTCACAGGCATCGAGGATATGACAATATGTCGAGACGTGTTGCAGAGGCACCAATGGAACTTGGAGGTTGCTGTTCAGGAGCAGTTGAATATTCGGGAAGGGAGACCTTCTATATATGCTACTGAAAGTAGGCCCCCGGCTGTTGTGAACGATTTGTTGGGGCAACATATATACTATTCTCTTCCTCGCGATGGAGGAGGAGGAGGAGTTGTTGGCTTTGCCAAAGCGTTATTTAATTTCTTCTATAACATGTGCTACAACACTATTTTGACCCTGTTTCAACTTGGGAGGAGGATGATCAGAATGGACCAGGAAAGAAGTTAGTAACCTGTCTGTTGTAACTGTCTGTGACTAAATTCATCTGTTGCAGTTACTAACCCCTTGGATGATGTTCTTAATTTCATCAGACTCTATCAAGAGAAATATTCAGATAACCATCCAGTCTTTTATCAGGGCACCTTCTCCCAGGCTCTCAACGACGCCAAAAGAGAGCTGAGATTTCTCTTAGTATATCTACACAAAGAGGACCATCATGATGCAGATCTGTTTTGCCGGTAAACAAGTCCTCATTGTTGTCATTCCAGAAAAATTTTTCTTTCCAGAGAGACGTTATCCCATCCAGAAATCATCCAATACATCAATTCCCGCTTCATTTTCTGGGCCTGCAGTCAAGGTGCCCAGGAAGGCCGACGCGCCCAAAGCATGATCAAGGCTGGTACTACTCCGTTTTTGGGAGTTTTAGTCTTACGCGACAATAGTATGACCGTCGTCGGTCGTATGGAAGGTTATTGTGATTCTACAGTCCTCATCCAGCGGCTAAATACCATAATTAGTGATTTTGAAATAAGTCTAGTTCAAACAAGAGCTGATAGATACGAGGCGAGTTTAAACAGGTCTTTGCGAGCTCACCAGGACGAGGCCTTCCTGCAGAGCCTCAGAGCTGATCAAGAAAAAGAACGTCGTAAAGAAGAGGAACGTTTGGCACGGGAGGCTTTACTTCGGCAAGAAGAAGAGGAAGCAAGAGCGGAAGAAGAGCGTCGTCAGAGTATTGCGAGGGAGAAAATAGAATCGGTGGATAAAGTGCCTGACGAACCTGATACGCGCCATCCAGATGCCGTGCATGTAGTTTTCAAATTGCCTTGCGGCAGTCGCATCGAGCGCCGGTTCCTGAAGACACATTCCCTTGAGGTAATTCAGGTTTTTGTACTTTCTGAGGATGATTTGTCTTTTTAGGCTGTCTTTTACTTCGTATTTTGCCATCCGAATTCACCAAATTGTTTTGAAATCACCACAAACTTTCCCAAACGTGTACTGAAGTGTCGGCCGGAGATTCCAGACGAAAAAGTGCAGACTCTGGAAGAAGCTGGACTCAAGAACAGGGAGGTATTGTTTGTAAACGATTTGGACGCCTAGTATTTATATTAATAAATTTATTCGTGTTGGAAAATCAGTTCGTCACTAAAAGTTTCGTATTATTTAATATTGTTTAAGAGTTTTTCCCTATTAGTGGGCTAAAGTTGTTATAAAATATGAAATAGTTATTTTTATTAAGTGGAGATCAATAGTTTTTACATGTTGAGCATTTAAAATAGCAAATTGTGATTTCATTTTGATTTTTGATATAAGTAAGGAAAATGTGCATTTCTCTCATTTCCATATATTGTGTAAATATTGTATTTACCAAACGAAATAAATCTGTAATTATTTATTCCAGTTTTTTTTATTTAAATCACGCGCGGTGCATAGAGGGCGCTGATGTGTCAATGTCAAATTTGACGTCACCGTTTAAAAAGGTGTTCATGATTTGCAATGGCGTCGTTTTAGTGATAAGTTGGGGCTAAGGAAGAGAAAGTCGGAGAGTTCCACAAATTCGACGCCCTGTGCTTTAAACAACGTGCAATAGACAGTTAAATAAAACACCCTGTGATGTATCTTAGGAGATAATCAAATACAAATTAATTTTAGTGTGAAGTGAAATAAAACGGCCAATATCATGGAAAAACTAAAGAAAGTTTCAGTGTCTTGTAGATCTTTATATAAGTCTCTATTTCTGCTATTATTAATAAATGCGGTAAGTATTCAATTACATCACTAAGTTCCTCCACTTCGAGTTTTTTTCCTTGTAACTTTAAATGTCGTAATATTGATCATTAGAAATTGCAAATTCGAATTTTTATTACGGATGCCGTGTCGTGACGTAATTTTTTCCTTGATAAGAATAGTAAGTTGCATTGAGAAATGAATTGACATATTTTCCTTGAAACGGAGGAAACTCATGATTTGTGCCCTGAATTTTGGGGGCAATTCTATTCTATTGTTTAGATACAATAACTTCAGACTGTAATCTTACCTAGAATAAGATTATCTGATAACAATTTGGGATTAAAGTGTTTATATTGTAATTTGAACTTCGGCGCAATCGGATGGATGATTCATAAAGACGTCTTATCGAATTCTCGAATGTTGTTCAGTGTTGATTCATCAAAAGGTTGGGAGGCCTTGTAATCTCAAAGAATATTGGTAGTACTGACTGTTTGAGGTTAAGGATTTACCTGAACAAAATTTAAAATACTAAAAAAATCAGGGACTGTTAATGTTAAAAATTCAGTAGTTATCTATTTTTTTTTTGTTTATTGTAGCTCTTACACGGGTTAATAATCACAGTACTTAAAAGTCAGCGAATAATGAGCGGATTATCTATGCTATTAAAGTTTTCCGTTTCTATGGGGAAATTGAAGGCCATGTTGACTATAACAATTAATTCTTCAAACTTCTTACTGCACTCCTGAAATAGAGTCGTCTTCAACTCTTGACTTGAAACAGCAAATATTTTTCAGCATTCTAACAGTTTTACTATTTGTTGTTTACTACATGTTGATAAAGTCTTTTGGAATTATCAAAACTCCGATATGTTGTACACCGTTCTTGTTGACGTAAAAGGTATTATTTACCTGTTATCGTCTAGTTTACATGGTTTGTGCTTCTATTTTATCGCCCACATTTCGCTCGATCCTTTATTTACATTTTGACTTAGAAATATAATTTTTTGTTATTTGAAATCCATTTGTTTCTTCTAGATGTTCATTTACATCTTGTTCTTTTTTCCACTTTTTTATCTTAGCCTGGAGGCTTATTATAAGAATAATCTTCAGCTGGTTACAAGTGAAACTTCTTCAATTTTTATTGTTCAATCGATTCATCAATTTGGAAATTTTCTTTCCTTTCTTCCTTCAGT
The DNA here is from genome assembly GCA_029298725.1 of Gnatocerus cornutus. Lineage (NCBI taxonomy): Eukaryota > Metazoa > Arthropoda > Insecta > Coleoptera > Tenebrionidae > Gnatocerus > Gnatocerus cornutus. The sequence goes on from CM055515.1 coordinate 16,613,491, forward strand.
CGACAAAGGACCATAAAACGTATAAAATTATTACTTTCAACTATTTTCTTATACGTGGCAAATTCATGTGTATATTGATCTCAACGAAAATAAAACAATTTAGTACGATAATAACATCATTATATGATTAGTCATTATATAACCAAAATGGGCTGTATAAGGATAACTAAAAAGACTATTAACAAATCATAAAGTAATTCTTTCACTCGCGTTTTTTGTTGGTCTAAATTTATTTTTTTTCTAATGAAAACGCGCCAAGGAGTCGCAGAAAATGTGATAGTTCACTGATATTTTCGATGATACCTGATAGAATGACGTACCTTCCTCGTTGGCGTGGGCCAAGAAAATAAACATGTGTTCTATAATTACAGCGACTTGTTTTCCACATGTTTATGAATTGAGCGACCTAGAATTTGTTTGCGATTTTAAATTTATATCGGGACATGTCGCGTCGTGCAAAAATCTCATTATTGTTCTGTTCTACAAACGATTTGCTTGTGGGTCAAGATCAGTCTGATAGCATTCTTCGAAAAATTATTTTCAGTCATTTTGTTGACGCCCTCTGAGCTTGAGATTCCGATTTATTCTCGTTTGTATCACTCCCAGACATCGAGAGGTCACGATCGCGGTGAAGAGGTTAATCAATGCTATTATTGATGGAACGACAAACTTGGCGGGTTCTCATGTCTTTGTCAATTAACCCTCACTCGATTGAAATAATTTTAGAACGGAAACGCCCAAGCTATTATTATAAGTTTAATTTATTTATTTTAATATCGAACTCTCTAGACAGAAATGTGGAGAATTTGCGTGAAATGAGCCATTCTGATTTATAGTTGTTACAAAGAGCCCATTATTTTGACCACAAAGTAAACGAAACATAAAACCGCTTCCATTAAAAGTGCCCAAAACCTGTGACGAGTAATTAACGTTTTCATGACAAATTCCGATCGTATGTCATAATTTTTTACTGCTTACTCAAGGATTCTTTTTACAGATTTCGTGTGACGAAAACAACACAACCAGCAGAAAAGACGACCAACCCCATTGCGTCTGGTATGGAAATTGTAACGTATCATCCGGGGGGCTCACACAGTACTGTGCTTACAACGGGCCCCCGAAACCTCTACACAATACAACCTCTTTGGAAATACTCTCAAACTGGTGTCCACACTTGGTTCCAGACCCGAATCGTCCCATTAATGCCTGCTGTGATTCCAATCAAATCGACACCTTTGCTAAAAGTATTGAAATCGCTGCAAATTTCTTAAAAAGATGCCCTTCGTGTATGATGAACTTGGCAAAGCATTTGTGTGATTCCACATGCGGGACTAAACAATCGGATTTTATGGAGGTTATTAAGACGGAGAATAATACCAAGGGGGAACCTTATGTCACTGAATTAAATTTCTATGTAACCAACGAATATTTGGGGGGGACGTATGGCTCGTGTAAAGAAGTTAGTGTCCCATCGACCGGCCAAAAGGCTTTGGATTTGATGTGCGGGAATTGGGGGTCCAGCAAATGTTCGGCGCAGCGATGGTTCGACTATATGGGTACTAAAGAAGGGAATCCTTACGTACCCTTCCAAATCAATTACAAGAATACTTCGGTTCCCGTTAATATCAGCGGGCATGTTTACACGCCGTTTAGTCCCGTCATCACACCCTGCAGTAAAGCCTTCGATGTAAGTTTTTATTAATTGATTAATGATCTCCGGTAATCAACGATTTTTTGCAGTCAAAATCCATGGCGTGCAGTTGCGTGGACTGCGAGCAGAGTTGCCCCGTCCCTCCTCCATTACCGCCGCCGCCGCAACCCTTCAAAATAGCAGGAGTTGATGGGTACTTCGTCCTCATGCTCATTATTTTTATCGTTGGAAGTATCTTGTTCCTTCTTGTCGTGTTCGTTTGTCCATCACGAGCAGATTTTGGTAAGAATATGTTGGGTGTCTCCTGGGTGTCTCTGTCTAAACTTTCGCTGCATGCTCTCACATGGCCTTATATCTGTTTGCAGGTTTTCATGTGTGCATTAATAAACTTGTTCCCCGTGTAAACGTAGGTTTGGGTGAAAACAAACAAGGTAGAGCTGAAATGTTTTAGGCCTTGATGTAAAAATGTAGATTTGTGACTTTTTGTGATACTAACGAGTTACGCTACATTAAGCAGGTGTGATTGTTACAGTGCCGAAATTTTAGATAAAACCAAAGTTCCATCATTGTGCAAACAATTGCAGGAAATTGTTTATCATTAATGATGGCTAATTGAAGTTTTATGAGTTACATGTAACCTTCACCTTCTGAATCATTTTTGTTTGTAATGTATATTTAAGTCGTTTTCATTTTAATGAATTGTGTTCAAATATTTATGATCTGACTTGTTTTTCGTGCATTATGACTTGGCAAAAACCGCGAGTCGGAACTGCTATTTTTGCCAAAATAAATATTTGTACACACCGGGTGTTGCATTGGAGTAACATTCTATTTGAATCGAAGCTATTAACCCTCACCAGTTTTTTTCGTTCGTAAACGAACCGTTTGTTTAAGAACTAATATTGAAATTGCTTTGGCTGTTATTGTTATCCACGGTAATAAAATTATAATTTTAAATCCTCCGATACGTGGCAATCACTGGAAAGTTTTTCAAACGGAAACTATTTGTTTTAAGATTGGAAGTTTTCCATACTTTTCAAACGGCTTTGACATTTGGAAATGTGTTGGTAGCACTGTCTTTGACTTATGCCTTTATTTTAAACACCCAACGACATTTAAATGTCATTGCAGTTATTAATACTTGAAAAACAGATCAATTATTTTAATGTATGCTCGGAGTTTGAACTTCTCTAGACGCATTGTCGTTGGAAGGTCAGGAGATTCCTTGGTGCGAGGGCTCGTTAATAACTTGCCTGCATGTCTAACAACTAACCATCAAGCAATTTCAATGTAAAAATTATGGTCGGGAGTTACAAGCTTCTGGGAAGTAGTCGGTTAGCGTGTGACGTGGCATGGGTTTGCAGTGGGTTTGGTGACCGGGCATGGGTCCGAAGAAATGCGGGCGGCCGTGGGTAGACGACTGGCAGGTGTGGACAGACAATCCCGACTGGTGCTTGGTAGTGATGAGGAAGATAGCCCCCTTCAGGATTCTAAAAGATCCAGTATGTGCCCCCTAATTTTAATAACCGATGCTTTCCATCTGCCGGGTTCATAACAGTCAGAAATCATAAACCTTAAGAGATTTCTAACTTGTTGGACACTGTAGATGGTACAAATTTACAGGATTAGTATAACAGTTTTGGAGTCATTTGGAATAACGAACTAAAACCATAACGCTTCTGGTTGTGGAGTGCGAACAGAATTCGGGGAATTCTTTAGTTTTATTGAGTTTATGCTAATTTTCACAGTTTTTTTTTGCTAAGTGGAGCTTCGATAATCCTTTCAAGCGTGGCAAATGACTGTCGTGACATTTTTTGTAGTCAACTAGCGCAATCAATTAAACGACCTAGTTAGATTACAAGAAATAATATTTTATTACACCAGTGAGAAAGTCAGACTTTTAACAGTTCTCACGAGTGTAAACTGGCAGATCTTCATATACCAATCAATGTTTTTTCGCAGGTGTAACCTCGGAAGTCGGCCATGAGCTCGATACCCATTCAATTAACAAAATGCCTGGAGAATACAGCGCAACCTCCTCATTCCTGGAGAAGTTAGGCGCAAACACAGACACCTTCCTCCAGCGGTTCTTCGAACGTTGGGGCACATTCTGTGCCGAGAAGCCCTGGTTGATTCTCTTCCTGGGTGCTTGCATAGTAATCGGTTTTGGACACGGCATTAAATACCTGAAAGTCACAACAGACCCCGTGGAGTTGTGGGCATCGCCCAGTTCAAGAAGTCGCGTCGAAAAAGAGTACTTTGATAGTCATTTCGAGCCTTTCTACCGAAACGAACAGATTATTATAAAAGCAGTGGGATTACCGTATATTTACCATAATACCTCCAATGGGGTGGTGGTGTTCGGTCCTGCTTTCAACGACACATTTTTGAAAGAAGTGTTGAAGTTACAAGAGAAAGTTAAAGCGGTAGGGGCTGGAACTGATTATGCTTTGGAGAAGATTTGTTTTGCTCCTCTGAGGAACGTGGGGGAGACTCAACTGGATGTTGAACAGTGCGTCGTGCAGAGTCTTTGGGGGTACTATCAGGACGATGAAGAGACGTTCGATGAGACGGATGTGGATCCCGCTGGATATGAAACGAACTATCTGGACACCTTCATCGCGTGTGCTCAGTAAGTTCTTGTAAAACTCCTCATTTCGAAGATTCAATTTTTTTTATAGGAATCCGTACAACCCTAATTGCCTCGCGAACTTCGGCGGCCCCGTGGACCCGGCCATCGCCGTGGGCGGATTTCTGCAGCCCGGAGAAAACCTGTCCAAACAACCCAATTATCAGAATGCCACCGCAGTCATCTTAACCTTCTTAGTTAATAACTACCACAACAAAACGAAATTATCACCGGCGATGGAATGGGAAAAGGCTTTCGTCGCTTTAATGAAAAACTGGACCGCAACGGAAAAACCAGAGTACATGGAAATCGCTTTCACCTCCGAAAGATCAATTGAAGATGAATTAGACCGAGAGAGCCAGTCCGATGTTGTAACAATTTTGATTTCCTACGTCATCATGTTCGCTTACATCGCCGTGTCTTTGGGTCAAGTTAACACCTGCAGTCGACTGTTGATTGATAGTAAGATCACTCTTGGATTGGGAGGAGTGTTGATAGTGTTAGCTTCTGTGGTTTCGTCGGTGGGACTCTTCGGTTTTCTTGAGCTACCAGCGACGTTGATCATCATTGAAGTCATACCGTTCCTTGTCTTGGCTGTGGGGGTTGATAATATATTCATACTCGTGCAGACTCATCAGAGAGAAGGTCGGAAACCTACAGAAACGCATGCTCAACACATCGGAAGGACTTTAGGAAGAGTTGGACCTTCAATGCTCCTAACCAGTGTCTCAGAAAGTTGTTGTTTTTTCTTGGGGAGTCTCTCAGATATGCCTGCGGTTAAAGCGTTCGCTTTGTACGCTGGAATGGCTCTTCTCTTTGATTTCATCCTTCAGATTACATGCTTCGTTAGTTTACTCTCGTTGGACACCATCAGACAAGCCAATAACAGATTCGACGTCTGTTGCTTCATTAAGGGGTCGAAGAAGGACCCTATACCAGAACAGTCGCAAGAAGGACTCCTCTACTCCTTCTTTAAATCAGTTTACGTTCCGATTCTAATGAACAGATTCGTGCGAGCGTTTGTCATGATAGTATTTTTCGGATGGTTGTGCTCTTCAATATCGGTTGTGCCCCACATAGAAATCGGTTTGGATCAAGAACTATCAATGCCCGAAGACAGTTACGTTCTACAGTATTTCAGATTTCTTAAAGATTATTTAAGTATAGGCCCCCCTATGTACTTCGTTGTGAAAAGCGGACTCAATTATAGTGATACGAACGCTCAGAATGTTATATGTGGAGGACAGTACTGTAATCTTGACTCATTAGTTACCCAAATTTTTGAAGCCTCGAAGCTCCCAGAAAGAACGTATATTGCAAGATCCAGTGCTAGTTGGATCGACGACTATTTTGACTGGTCAGCAGCGAAGACTTGCTGCAAATATAACAAAACAACTGGCGGGTTCTGCCCACACACTAAGGGTGAGTTATATCTGGAATTTAGTTCATTTGTTTTACTTAATTGGTTTTTAGGTGCCTGTCCAAGTTGTAGTATTTCGTTCCGCCCCGATAACAACCGTCCAGTGGCCCAGGATTTCGAGCACTTTGTGTCGTTCTTCCTTCAGGATAATCCCGATGAATCCTGTGCGAAGGGAGGCCACGCTGCGTACGGTCAAGGGGTGAACTACTTAACAAACAACAAAACCGCGCTCTCTAAAGTTGGTGCGTCGTACTTCATGGCCTATCATACCATCTTGAAAACATCAAGTGATTATTACGAGAGTATGCGAGCTGCTCGGAAAGTAGCAGCCAACATAACAACGACAATAAACACCAGAATTCCTTCTAGTCATGTTGAAGTATTCCCCTATTCAGTCTTTTACGTATTCTACGAACAGTACCTAACAATGTGGCCTGACACGCTACAAAGCATGGCAATAAGTTTAGCCGCAATCTTCGTCGTAACCTTCGTCCTGATGGGATTGGATTTCTTCTCATCCGCCGTGGTGGTCATCACTATTCTTATGATCATTGTAAATTTGGGTGGTTTGATGTACTGGTGGCACATCACCTTGAACGCTGTCTCATTAGTCAATTTAGTCATGGCGGTGGGAATAGCCGTCGAGTTTTGCTCACATCTTGTACATAGTTTCTCAGTATCTGTCAAAACCACGCGGCTAGAAAGAGCAGCCGACTCGCTCACAAGAATGGGAAGCTCCATTTTCTCAGGGATCACCTTGACGAAGTTTGGAGGGATCATCGTTCTGGGATTCGCGAAATCCCAGATCTTCCAAGTATTCTACTTCAGGATGTATCTTGGAATTGTGCTGTTTGGAGCGGCACATGGACTGATCTTCCTACCTGTGCTTCTCAGCTATGTTGGTGAGTTTGATTTTTTATTCGTTTACTCGTCCTTATGTTTAGTTTTATGTCGTAAATTGGCACGGGCCGAAGGCTATTTATAACGTAAATTAATTGAAAAAAGTGTCCTGTTTGCATTAGTTCCGTTGAAAATTTGTTTCGTTTATAATTGTATACAGGGTGATTGTGAAATAACTCAACACGCTTGCATCAATGAACTCTTATCGCAGGAGCAGGTGGCAGAAAAACAAATGCGTTGCGTCATGTTATTATTCTAAACCGCTGTGATAAGTTTACAATTTATTTAGGCCAAGAGTCAAAAAAATCATTGCGCCATAGTATGGGGAAGTTGCAGGAGTTAGTTGTTATTTTCCGCTTCTTTTGTTCCCTTTGTTTGAAAGAAATGGGCGTCACAATTTTCAAATTTTGCGCCACAGTAATGACACTAGGGCGCGAAATTTGAACTCCACGATGCCGATTTCAGTGCCGGACAAGAAATTCTTATTTTGATGTCCATTATCTTTCCTCCCTTCAATTGGAAATGTCGCGTGTATATAAAGCTTCCCTAATATGAATTCAGTAAAGATGTGATGTGTTTTAATGCAGGAACTCCAATGAATAAAGAAAAATTGGCGAAACACCGGAATTTAAACGGCGACCATTTCCAGGAAACGGAATTTGGCAGAGTAAGAATTTCATGTCATTAGTTTCTTTTTAGTTCTTTTTTTTAATTATATTCATTTCTGTTGCTTTGTGGTTTCACTTGCACTTATTATTCGTTACCAATGTGCACTTTTTGCAGGCGTGATGCAAACCAAACGTAGATATCATCACACACCACCAGAAGTGGGACCAACAGTTGTGTCACCTCTGCTGCCATCCACTTCAAGTGCCCATTACGATGCTATAACATCTGTTGACACGTGATTTCACATGTCAAAGTATATTTATATATCAGTGTTAGTTAATTAAAAAGTTTAGACTTTTGTTAGATTATGGTTAGCTTTCGAATAGGTGGTGTGAATTCTATTGATAGTCAATTTACGCACTTTCAGGAGTGCTTGTATATTTCTTTAGTTGTGATTATGAATCTTGACCAAAGTATTGTTTATCAGATTCTTCAAAGACTGTTCTGTCCGAAATTTTTATACAACTCTTTGACTTCTTTTGAAACTACTAAACTTGTAGTTTGTACTTATTGAACCTTAATGTAACATCTTTAAACTTTATTTATTTTTATATGTGCCGTCAGTGGCTTTTATGTTTTCGTGATGGCTTAAGTAAGCTGTATATTTCTGTACAAATGCTCATTTTAGTTACAAAAACAGGGTCTTTTTATATTGGCATCCAGTTCAACTAACATTCCACCATGTAAATTTGTATTTTCTCTGCTTTACGTAAAGTGTAAATTAAAACTAATTAAATGTATTTTACAGCAACTGTCGGTCATTACGCCCTTTCTGTAAAAACTGATATATTCAATTTAAAAAATGCAACAAAATTGAGATAAACAACAACACAATTCAGACTCTTCCCCTCAGATCGAAAATTCCGACAATGGACCAAAGAGATAAACCGCCGGGCAGTTATCATCAGGATCTCCAAGGAATTGAGCGTAGAGTTCTTGGTAACGTGACAGTGTCAACCCTCCTCTTCGTCGATCATCATCCTATAAATCAAACAAAGTGACAGACACAGGTCAATCGATACGTACACTCAAGAGATTATTGAAGGCCTCATCAACGACTTCGATATCGTCTATCGCGAATTTGGTAACACAGTTAAATCGATACTCATCCGCACCTATGACTCCATCATCATTAAGATCGACCATCTTGAAATTCGAGTCGATGAACATCTTCATCGCTTGAGGGAAATCTTCGTACCGTCGCCCCACGCAGCATTGCTGCACCGCTTGTTTAAACTCATCGGTGGTGATTTTCCCATCCTGTAAGAGCTCCTGTGTGAGAAACAGGATAACGAGTTTGTATTATTGTGTGTTTTGCCCCGGATCTAAACCACAGAATTCTATCTAATCTAAATACGAAGCCAGAGATTCTAGTATCTACTGGAGGAGTTTGAATTTTACACTGCCGCGGGTTAAAAACTGGCAGTATAAACCAAACGCCCTGTATACCTACATCGGCATTAATATGCGTGTGTTGGTGAAAATCAGTGCTTAAAACAAAGCGGTTTTAGCGGAGAAAGAAGCTGCTGCTACCTAAAGGTCAAACCTTATTGAAATCGGCCAGTTCGGCTATTTCTTCCCATAAGCCCAACATTATGTGTTGGTATTCTTGAAGGCGCGAGTGGCTGAACTCTCCTTTTCCTTCGATTATGGTGGCTCTTAGGGCGAGGCAGGCGAAATCGCGCTCGTCCAAATAGCCGTTGTTGTCAGTGTCTGGAAATGTCAAGTTCTGAAAATCTCACTTTCGCGGACTAGTAGCGTAAAGTTTGATATTCCCTGTCATCTACCATTTTGCGTACTTGGTCTATAAAGTACTATGTTAATTTGACGGCTCCCAAAAATTTCAAACCCGAACATTTTAAATGATTGTTAAATTCCTCCGGAAACACTGCATAATTGATTAGTTACAAAAATCAAGCGGATTAGCCACCGCTGCGTTTTTATAGTTCAAGAAGTAAAAAATTGGCAATTTATCCACTCCCAATTTAAAATCCATTAATCGTCTTTTTTTTCGTTCCTGTCTTAATATTTTTGTTTTCTAACAACATTTTACCGCAGTTTATCTTGTTCATCTATTTTTGTAATACTACAAGGTTTTTAGCTCCGTTAATATTTTGTTTCGGGCAGAGGCTTCTCAACCAATGAGGCTGAAAATAATCAACCTTCTTAATTTGTTATTGTCCTAGGTGAGTGCGTTGACTTTTAGAGCCGGAATTAATATTTTATTAGGTAACTGGCCGTCGACACCTTCCCATTAATTTCGTTCTAAATTAAACTAATAAATTACAATACTTCTATTCGCGTTTTTTAGCTTAAACAAACTGCTGAGTAACCGAATAAAAATAATAAGTCCAGTTAGTAATGTTTTATTAATAGTGTACCACTTTTAGTGTGAAGAACTAATGATTTCCGATACTCTTATTTTATTTTTATTCAAGGGACAAGTAGATCGAAGTTCATTTAAGTACTTTTAAAAGGACTTCAGCTCACCGTATAAATACTTGACGACAAAACTGACTCTGTTATCCCAAGTGTAAGCCATCACAGTTCTTAGCTAACACACTACACTACTTTAGAAATGTATTTGTACTGAAATGAACGAACGAACCGCCCGGTGTCTATTTTTGATAATAATATGGCTTTTACGTCAACTCGAAAATTACCGCATAGAACCGAGCAACATACCGGGCGTTTTTCTACAAAATCTTCAATAATAAATTCGTGGTAAATTTAAATTTCAAATTTCGCGCCTGAGCTTTGTGGTGGTAAACTCATATGACGTGTGATGCAAAGCGAATTGGCATGACTCGAAGTTTAAAAAAAAACTTAAAATATAAATTTCTGTAGCAGAAAATTAATAAAAAAAAACAATGAACAGACTAAAGTATAAACACTTTATTTACGAGAAACGGTATGAAAACAATAGTGTAATGACCCCCAGCCCAGAAAAGATAAGAAATGCAAAACACGTCATGGGAATATTTCCGTTTTATTCATATCCCCATTTTCCTATTTCAAATCGCGTTCTACGTGTCCAACGTAAAAATAAAAACGAAAACTCATCTCTCGGTGAAATTTTGATGCGTCGACTTGCGATCCACGCAGATTTGGACTTTGAATATTTATACTTTACCAATCACAAGTCAAAGTTAACAATAATCAAAATCGGTATCAATAAGAGGAGCGCACGACGAAACGATCAGTTTCGCGTGAGATCTGACATGAAGGTGAGTTATAAAAGTTGAGGTCTCCGCTGGATTGTGTCGAAGTTTTAGCGATGGAAAATAATCAGACGCAGCCGTATCTTAACCCTTATTGTACGGAAAAATGCGTGAATAATTTAATTGAGGGAAAACTGCAATGCAATTGTGCCGAGACTGGTGTTTATAATTGGTTTTGGGAGAAACACGAAGATACATGTGCGCTGTTACTACGAAATAATAGTGAGATTATATTCCACCCCGTGTACAGTTCAGGGACTGCGGCTTTACGAGGGAGCGCACCCTTTAAAAAGAATCTTCACCACTTTTGGGAGATGAAAATGTTGTCGAAGTTATACGGAACTGAGATTGTGAGTAAATTTTAGAAAAATCTTGGATTTATTACCCTTTTTTTAGATGGTAGGAGTGGGAACTTCGGAACTTGATTTAACAGACTACAAGTATAGATTCTCCAGTTTGTTAGGATGTGATAAAAACTCGTGGGGGTACTCCTACAACGGAACTGTACAACACGACAATGCGATGGCACATTATGGATCAAAATTTGGTTTAGGGAGTTTGATTGGTGTCCATTTAGACATGTGTTCCGGAACTCTAGAATTTTACCTAAACAGAAAACCACTAGGTATATAAAATTCAAACACTTCTTATTAATTTCAATGGTTGTTCTTCAGGAGTTGCGTTTCAAGGACTGAAAACCTGCGAACTTTATCCAATGGTGTGTTCAACAGCAGCGCAGTCTGCAATGAAAATGACTTACGCCGTGTCTGTTGAGTCGTCTCTTCAGTTGATTTGTATCCAATGTATTGTTAAAAATCCGAAGTTATATGATCAGTTTAAAACAATTCCTGGGCTGCGAAGGATTTATGAAGAAAATTTTTTTTGGTTGCTCCCGAAAGAATCGTGTGACGATGTCAAAAGGAAAGGAAAAGAGAGCTATAAGCTGTTGAAGCGACGAAGAATATCAGAGTCTTAGTTGAAAGAGTATTGAAAAATAAAAGAATTTTGTACGTTTTAATTGTCTTAAAAATTTTTGATTTATTCCAACAGTAAAAACGTCAAAAAGTTTTCATTTTTGGATTAGAATTTTATAATTTGGCGCAAGCTAGAGATGGTAACAAAATCTTGTTGTCCATTAAAACGACTCAAAATAAAAAAACGAGTTTTCAAAGCAGTCAACTCTGTGACTGATGAGTCCCAAAAACCCAAAACTTTATATTATTAGGGGCTATAATAACGCGTTACAGGGAAGTTTATTAACAGAACAAAATTACACTTTTCATTTCGTTACAATGAAAAAAAAATATAAATCTTAACTACAAGGTTTGTAAAAATTAATCATAAATATCTTCTCTATCCGCCACATATCTGACGATATCTGCAGGTTTTAGAAGTTTCTCTGCATCTCCATCAGGTATTTCAAACCCAAATTCATCTTCCATAGCCATGATCACTTCAACATGATCCAAAGAATCTAATCCCAGATCATTAATAAAATGTGAATCTAATGAAAGCTAAAATAAAAGACACATAAAAACTTCAGTTACCCCTCAGAGACTGTGCCACAATATGCAAATATTACCGTACCTTGTCAGGATTAACTTTATCGTACAATTTTAGTACCAAGAGGACACGTTCGCCAATAAGCTTTAGTGTCAATGGTGGCTTGGCACTGTAACATCGCTCCTGTGGCAAAACCAGTCTCTGAAATGAAAAAAACGTTGTACCTTATCAGCTGTGACCTTATCGTAAGACGCGCAAACTTTCAAAACTCTCTGTTTTATCTCTTCCTCTGTGGGTTTAATTCGAATAAGTTCAGGGGAGTAGAACCGATGCTAGTAAAGTGAGGTTATGAATTATGTAATCATTTGAACTGACGTTGTAAAACAGAAATAGAATAAATTTTCTTATTAAAGCAATACAAAGTCATATTTATTCAATCAATATTCACCTGATTTGTAGCGGCCAAAATATTCGTGTTCCTAAAATGCGATTCTTGGGTCTGTAGACACACTGATATGAGCCTTGGCGGCTTTGTGGTGAAATTTCGCAAGTAGCACGACTGCCTTGCGAGCCCTCGGAAATTCTTCAGTAAACCGGACATTTCTATAATTATTGCATAAAAACACCACGCTGAAGTCGATCGGACACTAAACGAAATGACAGGTGACGGATAAATGTCAAAGATGTCAAAGTCGCCTGAGGCTGTCAAATTCCTGTCATTCTGTCAAACGCGCAAAATAATGGCAAGTTTCCATTTTTCGTGATGTTTTCGTTGTTGTGTTTCGATATTTTAATTCCTTTAAACAGTAATTGTTTAGTGTTTTTAAGTTTTTAGACGAAGCTCGACGTAAAGTGAAACAACGCAGCTCGTAATTGTTCAGTTTCTTAGGCTGTGATTAGTGTCTATATTTATCTATTGTAGGTATGTTATATGCCATTAATTCTACAGTAGAGTGACACAGTTTAAACTACTAAAGAACAGTCTAAACAATGCTAAGTAGTTGAAATGTTTGCTTAATTAAATTCCAGGTGAAATCCTTAACGAGGACTCTATAAAACTTTCTAAGAGTTCAACTCCCATCAGTGCTATGAAGTGAATAGATATCAATAGCAATGGCTTCAAACAATGATGGTAATAATCGCAAACTCTTATCCCAATAATCTGTTAATCTTTACTTAGGAACTCTACCACGAAATTATACTCCAAACGCATCCAGAGATTACGACGCTTTGAAACAACAGTATGATAAAACCAGCAATGATTTGAGCACCTCAAGGAGACGTTGTGATCACGTTCTTAATGTAAGTATCCCCAATTTTTGACCACCATCTAACAGAGTTCCTAGGATTTGGATTATTACCGGGAGCAACATAGAGCAGCCATGAATCAACTGGAAGTTTCCTCTCAAGACTCAGCTTCTCTAAGAACTAAATATACTGAACTGTTGAACGACAAACAGAGATTAGAACAAGAAAATCAAAGACTCAGAAAGGAGTTGAATGATGTTCACAGACAACAACAAGATGTGCTCTTATCTGCTGAAAATGGTAATGCAGAGCAACTGTATCTGTCTCACTCCCAAGCCTTGTCCCAATTGGAGCTGGCAAAGGATGAAAACACACGTTTGGTTAAACAGTGTGAGCTAATGGGACAGGAAAGAGGCATTGCTGTGAGTATTTCATCATAATCCGTCTTCTTTACAATTGAATTCCTTTTAACAGCAAAGAGAGATCGCCAACTTGAAGCAACAAGTCTTGAAAATGTTCAAAAGCCACCAGAAAGTCCAACAACAATACGAAGAAGCGGAGAAACAGATCGTGGCAATTAAAATCAAAGCTAATAAAGACGTTAAGCGCTTGACTGACGATAGAAACGCCACTCTCGCTGAGTACACGCTGGTTATGAGTGAACGGTAAGCAAGAAATTTAACCCACTTCTCGTCTTTACTGTTTTTGCAGGGATCAAGTTCATAAAGAAATGGAGAAATTAAGTGACGACTTGGCTCAGGCACTGAAAAAAGGCAAAATGTTGGACGCCGATAACCAAGAACTCGCTGGTGAAAAACGCGCGATCGGCTATCAGTTGGAATCTCTGCGGCGCGAAATTGCGAGCGCTCTCTACGAACGGGATAAAGCGCTAAAAGAGTGTGCCGATTTGCGGGAGAAGTTCGGGGAGTTGGGGGCGTCGACTGAAGATAGTAGAAGGAGGGAACAGACGAGGTCGCGGCATTTGGACAGTTTGGGAGGACCCTGCGAGAATATCGGAAGGAAAGATGCGTTACAATCGGACGTGAGGTCCATGGGACAAAGACAGAGATTAGATAATTTAGACCAAGCGAACCAAGAACTGGAGTCGTTGCGAAAAAGTCTGGATAAAGCTCAAACTGAGCTTTCCGAAGCGATCCAAGAAGCGGAAGTTTCGAAAGGACGCAGAGACTGGGCGTTTTCAGAACGCGATAAAATCGTTCAAGAACGCGAAAGTATTCGAACTCTTTGTGATAACATGAGGAAGGAACGGGATCGAGCCGTCTCGGAGTTAGCGGAGTCCCTCCGGGAGTCCGATGCTGTGAAAAAACAACGAAATGAATTGCTTAAAGAAGTGAAGGCGCTGAAAGAGATGTTGGAACTGCAAGTGGTTAACCACGATGAAGACTACTTGAATAATAGCAGCGATATTACGGAACGATTGATCGAAGTTGAATTAACTTGTGACGTTGTTGGAGACTTGGGGTTGGAGTTGGTTGGAGGAATCGATGATCCACACTTCCCGGGGGATGGAGCGGTGTACGTCTCTACGGTAGTTGAAGGTTCTGTTGGAGATGGTAAACTAAAACCGAATGATCGTATCTCGAGAGTCAACAATGTTGATTGCAACGCCGTGTCTCGAAGAATGGTACTCGAGGCTATTAGAGCCAGTCTTCCACTCGCTAGAATTGTAGTTAGCAGAAGAGTTCGAAGAGAAACCACCGCCCCACTAAACGTACCATCACAAGTGACTAAATGGGTACACACAGCGAGATTAGTTCCCGGGTGTCACGGTCTTACCCTTAACACAGGGGTGTACATCAGTAGAATCAGCGAGGGTAGTTTAGCCGCCAAGGATAAGAGTCTGTCTGTGGGCGACCGTGTTCTTCGGGTAATCATCCATTTTTTAAGTTTTTTATTTCTATCAATTTCTTTCAGATAAACGAGAAATCCATGGACGAAGTGGAGAGCATCCACGAGGCTATGCGTGTTCTCAACGACGACTCCGTCGACGTTATCACAGTCACTGCGTTGAAAATCAGTCACCCCGAGTGCCCCAACGTCTTCACCCCCGTCCTCCGTCACAAACGGGAGAATCGCAGCTCTCAAACTGACGAACACGATTATTTGGCACAACACGAGAAAAATAATAGCGGAGCGTGGCTGAAAGAAAAAATTGATTTGATGCGCGGACGACGCCACAACAAAGATAGTGAAAAGAAGAAGATACATCGAAATAGCTCCCCAAGTCCGTTGGAGGTGACTGATCCTGAGCAAGCTATAGCTGAGTTAGATTTAGTCTTGGATAGTTATAATGGTACTGGTATTAATACAACGAAACGAACGAAGAAGGGTTCGAGTAAAGAACAAGAGAAGAATGGAGGGACGTGGCCGAAAGCAAGAGCCACGGCCTTGTTGCAACCGATTATCGGGAGCACCGTGGTAACCAGGAAGAAGGGGAGACCCCCATTGAGCTTGTTGAAAGAAGGGATGGAGTATTATCGGTAGGTCTTGCTTAAATCCTCCAAGATCCTTGGATAACATTTTTTTTTAGGAACTCCACTCCTGTGCCCCTCCACTTGTCGCCCGTGGGCCCCATACCAACTAACCGCCATTCGGTTTACAAGAGCGTGGACGGCGACGGCTCTCATTTCAACAACATGTCGGATCCATTTGACAAATTCCGCTCATCGCATCCGAATCGCTTTAGCGTCAACATGAACTCGGACAACAGTCTCGATTACCCTGTCCATCGTTTCGGAGATAAAGATCTCCATCAGTGCCTCAAGAAGAACAAATTGGAGCACGGGAAATATATTTTCGACAACGACAGAGACCCTGTCTTAGGGGGTCACAGTGAAACGCCCCAAGCAACCAACACGATAAATTCACCTCATAATCGTGTCCACAGTCAGTTGTGGGTTGCGCCCCGTATTCACTACCCGTTCCATCCTCATCCTCATGACCACAATAGAGAAATCTTCAGTTTTGAACCATCTTCTTTCCATCATACACACAGTCCATCCGTGGATGGAGTAACCAGAAAAGTTGATAACCCCATGACGTGCTCTCCTATGCAAGCAACTTACCGAGACATCGACATTTTAGAAGGAGGTACTTTTCCTAGGAAGAGAGAAAATCAAAGGTTTAGAGTACCATCAAACCCGAGCGTTACATCAAAAGTTAGTACCGGCAGTATTGAACGCAGCTCTGAAAGAGGCAGCCCCATGCCGATTTTTCACGTTGAAGTTTTAAGTCCTGGAGAGCCTGGTAATAGTGGGAAAGAGTGTTGCTCGTGGGTCGGTGGTCAACACAAACCTTTACCTGGAGAACTGAGAAGAGTTCATATTGACAAATCCAACGAACCGTTGGGAATACAAATAAATTGTCCTGATAGTGGAGGAATCTTCGTATCGACGGTTAATGATAACAGTTTAGCCAGCAGAGTGGGGCTACAGATCGGAGATCAATTGTTGGAAGTTTGCGGAATCAACATGCGTAATGCTACTTATAATTTAGCGGCGAATGTTTTGAGGCAGTGTGGGAATTCCATTACGATGCTGGTGCAGTACAGCCCTGATAGTAAGTAAACTCCCTAAAATTATCACTAAAACATGATAATTTTAACAGAATACAACGAATTAGAGGGATCGGGGTCCTGCTCGGGCTCGAGCTCAAACGGCGACGAAGGCGACGGAGAGGCCACTCCGTGTAACTCCCCGAAGGAAATCCGAAAATCTCATCCAATTGGTCTCACCAACTTACCCTCCCCCAACTCCTTGTTGCGAACAGACCAATCTTCCATGCTACAACGACAGAGCAGCAATTCAAGGTACCCCAATCATTAATTTAGACCGAATATTGAAGTGATTTTCTAGGAACGACGAGGAGCCGCGATATCTCTACATCGAAACAATGAAGACTTCCAATTTGGGCATTTCCTTGGTGGGTGGTAACGCTTCTGGTATTTTCATCCACTCGGTTCAACCGGATTCATTGGCTTATCGCGCCGGTATGCGAACCGCTGATCAGATCCTGGAATACAATGGAAGCGATTTGCGCAATGCCACGGCCGAGGAAGCCGCCTATGAGTTGGCCAAGTCGGCGGAGAAGGTCACCGTGTTGGCACACTACCGAATGGATCGTAAGTCGCCTCTTCTGAATCTCCAATCACTGACTCGTTTTTCAGGGTATAATGCGATTAAGGATAAGCCAGGCGACAGTCTGTACGTCCGCTGCGGGTTCGACCGGTCCGGAAACGAACTAACGGAGCCCCCTCAACTGTCGTTTTCCAAAGACGATGTTTTGTATGTCGACAACACGATGTTCAATGGAATCCCGGGCCAATGGCGCGCATGGCGTCTTGACGGCGAAGGACGCCGTCAACAGTGCGGTATTATACCGAGTAAATACAAAGTGGAAGAAGAACTCTTATTGAAACGAGGCGCCGATCCAGATCAAACGACTCGCTCTGTGTCTTCTGTAGGATCGTCAACAGCACGTCGCAGTTTCTTTCGCAGAAAGAAGCATCAGAGACATTCAAAAGAGTTGGCGAGCTTCTGTAACTTAGCGGGCCCTGGGTGGTATTCTGATGGAGGTTCTTTGCATGAAGAACCAGCACCACCGCCGGCCTATCAAAGAGTCGAGAGATTATCGTTCCCGGAGTTTAGACCAGTTTTGGTTTTAGGTCCCCTGGCCGAGTGTGTTGTAAATAAATTGGTAAGTAAAAAAAATGTTTTTTTTCTTTCGAATTATTATTATTATTGCAGGTGAGTGATTTCCCGGACGAATTTGGACGCGCCCCCACCGAAACGCGGCGTTGTTCCCAAGCCCAACTCGACCGTGAGCTAGCCGATGGCCACCTCATCGAATACAGACGCCGTGGGAGCTGTTGGGAATGCGTCACGGTGGCTTCAGTGAGACAAGTATCTCGGGCACACCTCCACTGCATGTTGGATATTGCGGTCAGCAGCGTCGAACGCCTCCATCGCCACGGAATCTTCCCTGTTGTTCTTCTTATCAAATTCAAGAGTACGAAACAAATCCGAGAAGTGAAGGACGCTCTTCGCTACAGTTCTGATAAGTTATCAGGCAAAGCAGCGAAGGAAATGTTTGAGCATGGACACAAATTAGAAGCTGAATACAGACATTTGGTGACATCCGTCGTGGCTGCGGGGGCTAACGTCGCGCATGTCTGTGCACAAGTCAAAGCAGCTGTTGATTCAGAACATCGCAAAAGTCAGTGGGTACCGGTTGGATAAGCAATTTCATTTTTATCTCGTTATTTATTAATTAATGCAATTATTTTAATACTGCACTCATGGGTTAGTGAATATTAATTTGCTGTCGTACTATTAACTTTAATATACATATTATATTTTATTTCAAATTTTATTAGAACATTTTTTCTGTGATTATTCTGAGTACTGTATTTTGTCTTCAAGTAATAAAACCGTTTCTGATTGAGTTGCTTACTTCAGCCTTCTTTCTTAACCCCAACCCAAATTAGAACATAGTAACAAAAATCCAAGAAAAAGCAGTTCTTTATTTAGGAATCGTGAGCTGATAAAACTCCGCATCGCTGTACGGTTTACTCCCAGACAATTTATAGTACACCTGTCCATCCTTGTAGCAAGCATAAGGCAACAGCAGCAATGGTAGGTTGAAATCTGCAAATATCTTCGACAACAGCTCCATATAGTACCGACTGTCAGGAACCATTTTATTCGACTTTGCTTGTACTTGAGCAACTGTTACCAACTTTTCTGGTAACGAAAACGCGCCAGCTTCCATCTGTTTCGACATAAGCGAACTTCTTCTTCGTTTAGATTTTCTTGGTATGAACTGGTCTCCATCGAATTCCGGCTGAAAGAAAACTGTAGCAACAGGTTCCAAATCACCATCCACAGAAATCGTCGACTCTTTATGAAAAATCGATGAGAACTCAGTCACAACCGGTCTTATCGTCTTAATTTTTGCCCTTTCGTGTTTCATTTTACTAGCAATTTTGAGCAAAGCTTCCAGACGAGGGGTTTGGGCCTTTTGACCGGCAACACTACACGGGTGGCTTTTTTTCGATTTTTTCTTACATTTCTCCGAGCAGAAGTAAACCAGTTCACAGGAGGGACACTTTGTCAAGTTTTTTCCTTGTCCTTTCAAGCACTGGAAACATATCCGGTACTTGGTGTCATCTCTATCAATTTCCGGTGGTGTAGTGTAAACTTCTTCAGGGTGGTCACTTATTTGGTGTTGAATTTTCTCAATGTCACTCTCATCAATGCGTAAAAAAACGAGATAATTGCGAAGGGCTTCGAGGTCAAACTCGAGAATCGCCTCTTGGAAGAGTAACTCCAGTAACCGGAACGCTTCCTTGGCGGTAGTAAACTTCGCCCAAACTTCCGTGAAAGGATCAACAAAACCTTCAGCGATGAGAATGTAAGAGTACTCCACCGCTTTAGCCTTTAGGTGTCTCAACAATACTTCTTTGGAACGTGCGAGAATGTAAGTGTTGAGGTCTACTTTTTTCTTCTTCGATGACTTTTTCAACCCACCTTTCCGTGATTTTTTCTTCGACTTTCTTGAGTCACTTTTCCGTGACTTTTTTTCCGACTTTTTTGAATGACCTTTGCGTGTCTTTTTCATTTCTTTGATCTTCGTTTCATTTTCCATGAACGCAACGACATTTTCGAACTCCTCGATTCTCACCAGAGGGTTCAAACCACAGTCCATCAAAGTTTCAGCAACAGGAACTCGGTCTTTGGGTAAAACTCCCCGAAAACGGTTCAAGACCAACACCGTCAGAGCGTTGCCCATGTTGTTTCCCAGCACCTGGTGAGGATCCACGTGTTTTGTCTTCAAGAGCGACTCCACGAGTCTGGTGTTCCCGCGAAGCACTGCTAGAGATAGAGGAGTGTGACCCAGGTAGAGATCGCGGTTTCTACATCCATGTAGCACCAGCAACTGCGCTAAGACTCCAAAGAGGTTGTCCGAATCATTGGGAAAGTCCTGTCGTAGACATATGAGATGAAGAGGATTCTGTCCGTTGGTATCGTCATTATAGCCCCCCAAAAGTCCTTTCTTTAGTTCTGGCCACTGGTCAGTTTTAACATTCGGATCGGCATGAAAAATAAGAAGAAGCTCACACATCTTCACCGTATCTGGAGAAGGTTTGATCGCCGCGATGATGTGAAGAGGCGTCATGGTGTCAATCATCGCATTAGGATCAGCGTTGTTCTTCAGTAAGACGTGGAGGAGATCAGCATCGTCTGTAAATAACGCCAGAAAAATGGGCTTCAAAGGGATCCCGAAATTCGAATCGCACCCGTAGTTTAACAGAGTCGAAACAGTCCTTTTGGTGTTCTTCAACTTCTCAGGATCTTCGGTTTGGTTCTTCTTTTCTTGTCGGCGAAGCCCCGGGAAGTTTGTGCTAAAGAAATATTCCTGCGGACTCACCTGAGGTTTTGTTTCAGTTTCACTAATTACATTCAGGAGAGAATCCGCCGGTAGCCACTCCGGAGCTGTGTAACTCTGTTCTTCGTCTTTTAAAAACGCCGCCTCCCAGTCAACAATGTTGAATTTGATGGAAATGTATCTAAGAAGTGTCATGGTCAGAGGGGTCAACCCCTCGTCGTTGACGACATCGAGTTTAGCCCCACAATTCGCTAAAGTCGTAATGACATAACTTTGATCGTTCGCGCTTGCTAGCATGAGACCAGTGTTGCCTCTGGCATCGCAAATGTCTGGATTGATTCCTTCTTTGAGACAGCTTAAGACGTTTCTTTCATTTCCATGAGCACACTCCTCTAAGAATTTTAAACAATCAGTTTCGTGGGCTCCAGGAGTGCTAAAAGAGTCTCGACGCCTTCTTAATAGGTTTTGCACATCAAAACTGACGTTGTTTTCTAGAGATCTGTGCCGGAAGCAGTGTTGGAGGACCTCGATCCATACTGCTTCATTGTTCCACGCTAAGAAGTCCGTTGTGGTCACTTCATTCCATTCCGTTGTTTCTTGTTGTCTTCGGAATTCAGAATCCAGATGGTTCTTTACCGCGGTCTTTACGGTAGTGTAGAACAACTTTTCTTGTTGGAGCACCAGGAGCTCAGCTTGAAGGGTGTCGATGTTATCAACGAGCATGTCGTTGCAAATACACGCTTGAAAACCCTCCGTTTCTACAACAGTTTCCAAGAACTTCGGATTTGTTATTTCAAACGGTTGAGTTGACTGAGAGCTCTCCTCCAGAGACTCTTCAGGAATTGTATAAATGAACGTGTTAAGCTCGATCTCCGACGAAGGGAAGCTGCCCGACTTTGATAGTTCAGAGAATTTAACATCGCAAATTTGAACCACTTTAGCGCAACAGTCTTTACAAATGCTCAGTTGTCGCTCAATTTGAGATTTCCTCCCCTGCAGCTTCTGGAGTTTGACCTCGACTTCATAAAGTTGCACGGAGAGATGGTCAATCGAGTTTTTTTGGAAGCAGCAACAATCTGGAAGAGATCCATCGTCTGAGGCGGCGAAACTCTTGCTGTAAGAGGACTTCGGGAAGAACAAACTTTCTGGATGTCTGACACGTCGGTTGCAAATTGTTTCTTCGTCTTGGGTTTCTTCGACACTCAAAGACACGAGTTTGCGGAACTTCAGCAACCTCGCTCTTCCTAAAGAAGTGCGTCCGAGGCGAGGCACACAATCCTCATCGACAGAAACAAGCAATCTTCGCAACGTGTTGCCGTCCCAAATACCAACATCTTGAGTATTATCGGCGTTGGTGAAGACCCCCGGACCAAACCGAACATGTTGTTTAAAGAGTCCTTCGAAGATCGTGTTTGGGTAAATTACCTTTGCGTACCCTTCTAGTTTGTTGCAGAAGAAGTACCCGTCGTAATAAGCTTGATCTCCGCTTTTTTCGATGATATAAACTCCTTTGTTGTGCAAGTTATTGTTGAGGATGTTACCGGAATACTTCTGAGTGGTGTTGTCTTTCAACCACTGACGGCAACCCGCGCCGAGTCTTGTGGCCTCCTCGGAAGTTCCGCAATGTTTGTGAGTTGAAAGATCGAGCATTTTATGTCATGTTGACAGAAATGGGGCGATGAGGGGGCGTGAAGATCAGATGACCGGCAGTGTTGAGACGTAAATGGACAAAAATGCGTGAAAAAGCGGTGACAGTGCAGACCCGTAAGAAGGCAAAAGGTACTAGAAGGAAGCGTCGAAGACAGGTAAGCAAGTTGTCTGTTTTTTTAACTAAAAAAAATAATCTCCCAAAATGAGAGATGACTTCCACTTTTTCATGCGAATTTACCACAAACATTTGGTATTGAAAAAAAATGAAGAATTTGGAACAATCCAAAACTTCCTTTTCTTCATTTTGGTCATCGATTTATTTAAAACAATCTGCATGAACTTGTTAAATCAATTTTCCGCGGTCGAAAACGCCCGACCGGTTCGCCTCCTGCCATCGCTCTCTCAATAAAACTCCGAAGTAGGCGCGACTCAATTCAAAATTCATTCAGTGTCAAGTGGTGAAAAACTAAAAAAAAAAAATGGTTAAAACTCCGGCCATCGGCATCGACCTCGGCACCACGTACTCCTGCGTCGGTGTCTGGCAACAAGGCAAAGTGGAAATCATCGCCAACGACCAAGGAAACCGCACTACTCCCAGCTACGTCGCGTTCACCGACAGCGAGCGCCTCATCGGCGATGCCGCCAAAAACCAAGTCGCAATGAATCCCAACAATACTGTTTTTGACGCAAAGAGGCTGATTGGACGGAAATTCGGTGATTCGAAGATTCAGGAGGATATGAAGCATTGGCCTTTTAAAGTTGTGAATGATGGAGGAAAACCGAAGATTCAAGTGGAGTTTAAAGGTGAGATCAAACGGTTTGCTCCGGAGGAGATTAGCAGTATGGTCTTGAGGAAGATGAAGGACACTGCTGATGCCTTTTTGGGGAGTGAAGTTAAAGATGCTGTGATCACTGTTCCTGCGTATTTCAATGATTCGCAGAGGCAGGCGACCAAGGACGCTGGGATGATCGCAGGTTGGTACTGTTATGTCATGCTCATTTCGTCATGCATTGATTTATCGGGCAAATAGTGAAGTTCTCATTGTTTGGTTCGTTTTTATGTTGAAACGATTATTTCCGGAACCAAAAACGGACCAACTTAGATAAAAAAAAACAATAGAAATTGTTTACGTGGATTTCAATTGAATTTGAATTTCGGTCCAAACAGTAGCTAGTGTGCAGATTCCTAATCAATCAGATTTCTTATCGGCAACTCGCTTATTGGGTCAATTATGGACACGCCTCGCTTCAATTAAAGTTACAAATTTAAAGAAATTAGAAAAAACAAAACAGACTTTAAGCGAAATGCAAAGAAAATCAATCCGAATATGCGGAAAACGTCATCTATCTTCATCCAATTGTCGCTCAACGTCTTTCTTTCGTGCAGCATGCACATTTTTCCATAATATCGATCCATTGTTCTAAGTTCAAGGCTTTCTTCGTTCTCCAGGTATCAACGTTCTAAGAATCATCAACGAACCAACAGCAGCAGCACTCGCCTACGGCTTGGACAAAAATCTCCGGGGCGAACGCAACGTTCTGATTTTCGATTTAGGTGGAGGAACCTTCGACGTCTCAATCCTGACCATCGACGAAGGCTCGCTCTTTGAAGTGAAAGCCACCGCCGGTGATACTCACTTGGGCGGTGAAGATTTCGATAACCGTCTCGTCAACCACTTCGCCGAAGAGTTCAAAAGGAAGTACAAGAAAGACTTGTCGAAGAACCCGCGTGCGTTGCGTCGTCTTCGCACTGCAGCTGAACGCGCGAAACGAACTCTCAGCTCGAGCACTGAGGCGTCTCTTGAAATTGATGCTCTGTTTGATGGGGTTGATTTTTATACGAAGATTTCGCGGGCGAGATTTGAAGAGTTGAATTCGGATTTGTTTCGAGGGACGTTGGAGCCGGTGGAGAAGGCTCTCAACGATGCTAAGATGGATAAAAGTAGTATTCATGATGTTGTTTTGGTTGGGGGGTCCACGAGGATTCCGAAGATCCAGAGTTTGCTGCAGAATTACTTCTCGGGGAAGTCCCTAAATTTGAGTATTAATCCCGATGAAGCTGTAGCCTACGGTGCCGCTGTCCAGGCTGCTATTTTGAGCGGAGATAACAGTTCGAAGATCCAAGATGTTCTTCTTGTGGATGTCACTCCTCTGTCTCTCGGGATTGAAACAGCAGGAGGTGTTATGTCGAAGATTGTTGAAAGAAACGCGAGAATTCCTTGTAAGCAGACGCAGACATTCACCACGTACTCGGACAACCAACCGGCGGTTAGCATTCAAGTCTTCGAGGGTGAAAGAGCGATGACTAAAGACAACAATCTCTTGGGTGAGTCTACACTCTACACCAACTTTTGGTTATCTTATCTTCTTCAGGAACCTTTGACTTGTCTGGGATTCCCCCAGCTCCGCGTGGTGTCCCAAAAATCGACGTGACTTTCGATTTAGACGCAAATGGAATCCTCAATGTCTCCGCCAAAGAAGTCAGCACCGGAAAGTCGAAGAACATTACCATAAAGAACGACAAAGGGCGATTGTCACAGCGTGAAATCGAAAAGATGTTGGCGGATGCCGAACAATACAAAGAAGAAGATGAAAGACAGCGCGAAAGAATCATCAGTAAGAACGCTCTGGAAAGCTACGTCTTCAGTGTGAAGCAAGCGGTGGATGAATGCGGAAATAAACTCAGTTCCGGTGATAAAAAAAGAGTCCTTGGAGAATGCGACGCTTGCATCACGTGGTTGGATAGGAATCAAACGGCTGAGAAAGAAGAATTTGAATATAAAATGAAAGATCTGAGTAAAATTTGCAGTCCAATCATGACGAAACTCCACAGAGGTGGTGACGATGGACCCACCATCGAAGAAGTTGATTAGATTTTGTAGTAAAAACTCAATAAAGCGCTTATGAAATACACCGGAAGTACGATTTGGTTCGCTGGACAAAATGTCCTATGACCTAGTTTCCTCGACACGCGATTAGTCGTTTACCAGCAAATATGAGTGCTGTTACGTGTTGTCTATACACGAGGTCCAAACAAAACCATTTCTTTTCGTAATGGTTCGGAAGGGATCGCAAAGGATCGAATCCTGCAGCATTCTAAAAACGTTCCATTTGAATGTTTGTAACGGATAACACACGAGAATACTAGCTTAGAGTGTTCGGCTGTGTGCTAATACAAAAAGACTTGTTGATCGCGAGCGAGTTGGTCGATGACGAGATTAAGATTATTATGAGGAGAAAAATGCGCTTGGTTTGATTGTGTGGCGGTTTGACCACCAGTCCGATTCTAATTTCTTTTCATTTTGTCTTTTCATTTCCTTGGAAAAGCCAAAAAAAGGCAACCAAAAAAAAGAAACAAAGAGAAATTCGTTAGTGTTAAAGTGTTTCATGCTAATTTCACGGATAATTAATTTAATGTTTAATTTATGTAATAAGACGTAATTACTCTACATACGTTAAATTAATAGAAAGCGATTCGTGTGATCTTTGAAGTAAATATTTTTCGATATGGCAAAAGGCGTAGCTAACAAAAATAGATAAATCGGTGAAATTTAAAAAGTGATTTAGACACATTCTAAACGCCGGAACAAAAAAAATTGTTGATTTTTTTTATTTCCATTTTTTTTTCTTCTCTAATGTTGGGACTAGATAAAAAATGTCAAAATTCGACAAAATATGACATCCGAAAAGAATGACTGAGCAGCAGATTAGCCGATTTAGAAGCAGAATAAAACCAAAAAATAGGACCTGTTCCTTGAAACTTCCGAACAAAGATTTTCAAACTTCTTAACCGAGTCAAGTTCCGACGTGCTTTTATGCTTCCAGCACCCACCTAGGTCCCAAACCACAGACCGTCGCTCCATTGTTTAAAAAGTGAATTTTACCCACCTAATCGATCCATTCGTCCGTCAAGGTTAAATAGCTTAAGTCGGCATCCAGTGGTTGGCGTTGTTGGCCCACAGCCTTTCCCCCAGAAGCCAGAAAGAGAAGGGACGGTGGACTTTCTTAAGTCAGTGTAGTTTTGTTATACGCGTGTTAAAACAAGAACGCTCACTTCTAGATTGAGACACTTTTCTATCAATACTTTTCTCAATTAAACGAATGTATTGACTTTTACTAATAGAATGTGACCGACAGTGTAAAGTTAAAACAAAACCTTTGATAGATATCCTGGTTTTGATACGGCAATGGCACATTCTTGGAGTTGAAGGCTCGACGCGTGTTGATAGGTTTAAATGTCCATTATCATTAATACTTAATTTGAGTGTCTTCAGTGATTAAAAGTTGAATCGATGTGTTGGAACTGCCACTACCAAAACCCATACTCATGGATAACATAGCAAATAACAATTTGATTTCGAATTTACCTGAGGTGAGTTAAAAAACTTGATTCTGGTCGCTTGTTCGTGTTGTTCGAAGCAGGTGTTGAATTTTAAACGTTTTTGTGCCTTGTTGGTTTCGAGATGATTGACCAAGATTCTTTTTCTTTAACACCACCATCTAGTCCGAATCTTCGATTTATTTCAATTATTATAATCTTTTATGCAACAGTTCATTGGAATGTGGACACAATTCTTGAGATAATACATGTTTCCTAGTTTTAACTGCCTTTTTTATTTATTTATGTTTATCCGAGATGCAGAAGAACACACGCGGTGGCATCTGAAGAAGCTGCGTCCAAGTAACTGCTTTAAATTAGTTAAAATTTATTCGAAGACACCTGTGATTAGAAACTGTCCTCGATAGTATCAAATTGCTAAGTAAATTAGATGTAAGTTCTTTGTTGTCGGTACCAAATTATTTACATATACAGGATGTTTACAAACAACTGCATGACTACGCAAAAAGGTAGACAAATTCTAACTGTTGTCTGTTCGCAAGTTTGTAATGAACATTAGATAGAAATGAAATAATGAGGTACAATTTTTTGTCGGAGCGCCATTCTTTGATCCTTTGGAATCTTTACGTCCAATGCAGTCTTTCGATTCTTTCTATTCTAGGACTAAATACTAGCTAATTTAAGGAATAAAATACTAAGGATCCTAAGAAATACATATAAGATATTTATTTCTGGATGCGAAATCTCGCAAATCTAATTAAACTATGAGAAACTTAAGGTAAGCAACGAATAGCTAGAAAGTATGTTATCTAAAGAACAATCTGCGTTTATCTCACTGAAATGCGATAGTCTTTCTCGAGTTTCTGCCGTTGATATCGTCTAGTCTAGACTGACGTTTTTAACAGCAACTTTCTATGAAGACGAGTTTGTGATTTCTTCTTCCGAGTGACACTAAAATCTCGAATTGCCGTACTAAAACCCAATGACCCGGATTCATTGACTTTTCTCACTTCGAACATCGAAACGAGATTAATCATCCATAGCGAGGTGAATCAATCCAGCAGCCATTTGCATGAACTCTAAAGGTGGAAATGACAATTATTGTAACACGCCAAGGTTAGCGACAATACAACTTTTCTGCTCTATAACAAAAAAGGAAAAAGGTCTGTCTATACTACACCAGTTTTACACAGTTTCATCTCCGACATTCCTTGCAGCGTTGCAATTTGCTATTGGACACACCCAATAGAGAAATTCATTTGGTCGAATTTCGAAGAGAATGTGTCATACGGGAAAAATCTTCGCCAGACTCCCTGTAGTAGATTCAGTACCTTGTTATCGCAGCGATAAAAGACACCTGCGTGAGCTTGAATTTATTGTCACATTGTTGGGTTCTACTTGGACATTCCTTGTTGACAAGCAGGTGGAATAACCTTGAAGGTCGTTGTTGTCAAGGGTATGGAGGAATGTACCCTCGGATACATGGGATTGCGCGAACTTTGCGACCTAACCGATTTCAGTTCGAATCATCGAGCGGAACCAAAAGTACGTGATAAACAAACTGGGTGTAGTGCTGCATACAATGTAACCGATTGTTAAGGGGACTCCAGCCGTTTTTTGCTGATGGGAATTGCAATACAACGCAAACGAACCAAGTTGAATTTTTTGATTTTTTGTTGCTTAGAATTCGCTCTTAAATATCCAAAATCCGATGGTTGATTTTTTGGAAAAAAACAATTCGTGCTCGATATCTCGGAAACTATTTCAGATATTGAGATGCGGTTTGCGCTATCGTTTTTCTCGCGATTTTTTACATAAGAAATAGTTCTTTGATTTTTCTACAGTCGAAATTTGCAAATTTTCGCAAAAATTCATGACTAAAACTATGTCAAACTTTTGATATCGATATCTCGCTTATTTTTTAAAGTAAACTTAAGTTATTATACATCAGTGTACGCAGAAGGAGATTCCGGAGATTCCAAATCTGGGATTTAAATTCAGATCCGACAACAAATAACTGAGTTATGGCCGATCAAAGTTTCGGAAAGTTGATTTTCATTTTTCCTCATTTTTCGTAATTTTTAAAGTTAAATATCTCGGAAACTATTTGAGATATTGAGATGCGGTTTGCGCCATTCTTTTGTTCGGCTCATTTTACGTTAGAAAATGTTATCAAAAGCCCAAAATTCGATAGTCGATTTTTCGCAAAAAAAAAATCCGACTCAATCGATAAAAATTTTTCAATTTTTTTAATATTGGTCATAACTCGTAAACTATTTGTCCGATAGATCTCAAATTTGGCCAGTAGATAGATTTTGAGCTCCTCTTTCGACCGATGTGTAATTCAAAGCTATTAAACGTCGTTTTCATTTTGAAAACATTGATTGAAAATCACCCTAAAATGATGTTTCCAAAACCGTTTTTGGCAAAAACCTCGTTTATTTATCAAGCAAACTCAACAAATTTGGGTCTCATTTTACGCAGAATTTTACGCTGAATTCAAAAACATGAGAATTTTCAATTTTCGTCAACAAATAACTGAGTTATGGTCGTTTGAATTTTTGGGTTGTCGCCAGAGGGCCAAATTTTTGAAGGTTCGAAACAATTCGTGCTCGATATCTCGGAAACTATTTCAGATAGGGAGATGCGGTTTGCGCCATCGTTTTTCTCGCGATTTTTTACATAAGAAACAGTTCTTTGATTTTTCTACAGTCGAAATTTGCAAATTTTCGCAAAAATTCATGACTAAAACTATGCCAAACTTCTGATATCGATATTGCGCTTATTTTTTAGAGTAAACTTAAGTTATTATACATCAGTGTACGCAGAATTTTCCGGAGATTCCAAATCTGGGATTTAAATTCAGATACGACAACAAATAACTGAGTTATGGCCAATCAAAGTTTCGGAAAGTGGATTTTCATTTTTCCTCATTTTTTCTAATTTTCAAAGTCAAATATCTCGGAAACTATTTGAGATATTGAGATGCGGTTTGCGCCATTCTTTTTTTCGGCTCATTTTACGTTAGAAAATGTTATCAAAAGCCCAAAATTCGATAGTCGATTTTTCGCAAAAAAAAAATCCGACTCAATCGATAAAAATTTTTCAATTTTTTTAATATTGGTCATAACTCGTAAACTATTTGTCCGATAGATCTCAAATTTGGCCAGTAGATAGATTTTGAGCTCCTCTTTCGACCGATGTGTAATTCAAAGCTATTAAACGTCGTTTTCATTTTGAAAACATTGATTGAAAATCACCCTAAAATGATGTTTCCAAAACCGTTTTTGGCAAAAACCTCGTTTATTTATCAAGCAAACTCAACAAATTTGGGTCTCATTTTACGCAGAATTTTACGCTGAATTCAAAAACATGAGAATTTTCAATTTTCGTCAACAAATAACTGAGTTATGGTCGTTTGAATTTTTGGGTTGTCGCCAGAGGGCCAAATTTTTGAAGGTTCGAAACAATTCGTGCTCGATATCTCGGAAACTATTTCAGATAGGGAGATGCGGTTTGCGCCATCGTTTTTCTCGCGATTTTTTACATAAGAAACAGTTCTTTGATTTTTCTACAGTCGAAATTTGCAAATTTTCGCAAAAATTCATGACTAAAACTATGCCAAACTTCTGATATCGATATTTCGCTTATTTTTTAGAGCAAACTTAAGTTATTATACATCAGTGTACGCAGAATTTTCCGGAGATTCCAAATCTGGGATTTAAATTCAGATCCGACAACAAATAACTGAGTTATGGCCGATCAAAGTTTCGGAAAGTTGATTTTCATTTTTCCTCATTTTTCGTAATTTTTAAAGTTAAATATCTCGGAAACTATTTGAGATATTGAGATGCGGTTTGCGCCATTCTTTTGTTCGGCTCATTTTACGTTAGAAAATGTTCTCAAAAGCCCAAAATTCGATAGTCGATTTTTCGCAAAAAAAAAATCCGACTCAATCGATGAAAATTTTTCAATTTTTTTAATATTGGTCATAACTCGTAAACTATTTGTCCGATAGATCTCAAATTTGGCCAGTAGATAGATTTTGAGCTCCTCTTTCGACCGATGTGTAATTCAAAGCTATTAAACGTCGTTTTCATTTTGAAAACATTGATTGAAAATCACCCTAAAATGATGTTTCCAAAACCGTTTTTGGCAAAAACCTCGTTTATTTATCAAGCAAACTCAACAAATTTGGGTCTCATTTTACGCAGAATTTTACGCTGAATTCAAAAACATGAGAATTTTCAATTTTCGTCAACAAATAACTGAGTTATGGTCGTTTGAATTTTTGGGTTGTCGCCAGAGGGCCAAATTTTTGAAGGTTCGAAACAATTCGTGCTCGATATCTCGGAAACTATTTCAGATAGGGAGATGCGGTTTGCGCCATCGTTTTTCTCGCGATTTTTTACATAAGAAACAATTCTTTGATTTTTCTACAGTCGAAATTTGCAAATTTTCGCAAAAATTCATGACTAAAACTATGCCAAACTTCTGATATCGATATTTCGCTTATTTTTTAGAGCAAACTTAAGTTATTATACATCAGTGTACGCAGAATTTTCCGGAGATTCCAAATCTGGGATTTAAATTCAGATACGACAACAAATAACTGAGTTATGGCCAATCAAAGTTTCGGAAAGTGGATTTTCATTTTTCCTCATTTTTTCTAATTTTCAAAGTCAAATATCTCGGAAACTATTTGAGATATTGAGATGCGGTTTGCGCCATTCTTTTTTTCGGCTCATTTTACGTTAGAAAATGTTCTCAAAAGCCCAAAATTCGATAGTCGATTTTTCGCAAAAAAAAAATCCGACTCAATCGATGAAAATTTTTCAATTTTTTTAATATTGGTCATAACTCGTAAACTATTTGTCCGATAGATCTCAAATTTGGCCAGTAGATAGATTTTGAGCTCCTCTTTCGACCGATGTGTAATTCAAAGCTATTAAACGTCGTTTTCATTTTGAAAACATTGATTGAAAATCACCCTAAAATGATGTTTCCAAAACCGTTTTTGGCAAAAACCTCGTTTATTTATCAAGCAAACTCAACAAATTTGGGTCTCATTTTACGCAGAATTTTACGCTGAATTCAAAAACATGAGAATTTTCAATTTTCGTCAATAAATAACTGAGTTATGGTCGTTTGAATTTTTGGGTTGTCGCCAGAGGGCCAAATTTTTGAAGGTTCGAAACAATTCGTGCTCGATATCTCGGAAACTATTTCAGATATTGAGATGCGGTTTGCGCCATCGTTTTTCTCGCGATTTTTTACATAAGAAATAGTTCTTTGATTTTTCTACAGTCGAAATTTGCAAATTTTCGCAAAAATTCATGACTAAAACTATGTCAAACTTTTGATATCGATATCTCGCTTATTTTTTAAAGTAAACTTAAGTTATTATACATCAGTGAACGCAGAATTTTCCGGAGATTCCAAATCTGGGATTTAAATTCAGATCCGACAACAAATAACTGAGTTATGGCCAATCAAAGTTTTGGAAAGTGGATTTTCATTTTTCCTCATTTTTTCTAATTTTCAAAGTCAAATATCTCGGAAACTATTTGAGATATTGAGATGCGGTTTGCGCCATTCTTTTTTTCGGCTCATTTTACGTTAGAAAATGTTATCAAAAGCCCAAAATTCGATAGTCGATTTTTCGCAAAAAAAAAAATCCGACTCAATCGATAAAAATTTTTCAATTTTTTTTAATATTGGTCATAACTCGTAAACTATTTGTCCGATAGATCTCAAATTTGGCCAGTAGATAGATTTTGAGCTCCTCTTTCGACCGATGTGTAATTCAAAGCTATTAAACGTCGTTTTCATTTTGAAAACATTGATTGAAAATCACCCTAAAATGATGTTTCCAAAACCGTTTTTGGCAAAAACCTCGTTTATTTATCAAGCAAACTCAACAAATTTGGGTCTCATTTTACGCAGAATTTTACGCTGAATTCAAAAACATGAGAATTTTCAATTTTCGTCAACAAATAACCGAGTTATGGTCGTTTGAATTTTTGGGTTGTCGCCAGAGGGCCAAATTTTTGAAGGTTCGAAACAATTCGTGCTCGATATCTCGGAAACTATTTCAGATATTGAGATGCGGTTTGCGCCATCGTTTTTCTCGCGATTTTTTACATAAGAAATAGTTCTTTGATTTTTCTACAGTCGAAATTTGCAAATTTTCGCAAAAATTCATGACTAAAACTATGCCAAACTTCTGATATCGATATCTCGCTTATTTTTTAGAGTAAACTTAAGTTATTAAACATCAGTGTACGCAGAATTTTCCGCATATTCCAAATCTTTGATTTAAATTCAAATCCGACAACAAATAACTGAGGTATGGCCGATCAAAGTCTCGGAAAGTTGATTTTAATTTTTCCTAAAATCGTAAATCTGTCAATATCTCGTCTATTTTTTGAGCAAACTCAAATTATTAGTGCCCATTTAACCCAGAATTTCATGTAGAATCCAAAATTGTGTGAATTTTTCACGTACGCCAACAAATAACCGAATCAGAAGCGATTGAAATTTTGAGTTGGAATATTTCGCTATCGAAAGTTTTTCTAGGGTTTCTATAGTTCGGTCTTTCGGTGGTTTTTCTCTTGGAGGTCTCTTCAGTGGTACCAAACTGATGACGACGAGTGCATCGCAAAAAAAGTGCAAATTATCTTGGGCCCGCCTAGCTCCACAAAAAGAAGTGTGGGATGATCCACCTGCAAAATCCCCGCGTCGTAAACAGTCCACCTGAAAACTTGTCCCCGTGGGAGTCGCAAGCCATTTTTCCACTTGCAGGTGTCCAACTAGAAAAACTCAGCAAAACACTTTTCCCCCTCGTCTAGCCACCGGAACGGTAAACTGGTCGTAATTTTGACCACTTTCACTTCGTTCACGAAAAAGCCATCATCACATCAAGTTTTTCAATCTGGTTGTTGGGTCATCACTGACCTTGGTCTTGTTGCTGCTTGTTTTATTTATGCAGAAAACTCGTCCCTCTGCGCTGACAGAATGTTAAGCTGATCGTCATATTGTCGAATATTTCTTCAGCCGCTGTTGATGCTGCGTGTCTCTCAGACCGGAAATTGTCGAATTGTGATTGTAATGACGAGGAGGGTCGCCATGTTCCCAAATCACAAGTTATTTATAGAGGTTCAGGTGGACTGAAGCCAAAGAATTCATATATTTAAAACGCGAGATTCAGGATACGTGCGACAATGTCTCCGGACGGTTATTAACACTTTTAATTGGTGTTCTTGGCAGTTATTACACGGCCACTGGTTTTATATTGTAACCACGATTCATGATTTATTTAACAGGCGGCTCTATGTTGGTGGCAAGAGGCAGAGTTGACAATTATCGTAACAGTTTATTCTCAATTCTCTGGTTGTTCGTTGAACCATTTCGAAGAAATTCGAGCCTCGTGTCGTTGCCAGCATTACGATGACAATTCACATTTTAATTTCAACTTAACTTGACAATACTATTTCTTTTTCGGTTTCTTGTAAATTTACCAACAAAGGCAACAATCAATCAAAGCACTGTTCGAAGTCAAGGTCGACAAATAACTCACTAGTCCAGACTGACATTAGATGAAAAAGTTTAATAAACTCATGTATTCCCACGACTTCGTTTGGAACAATAACAGCAAACGAATGATAATTAACTTATCAAAACTGGAAGTCGATAATTATGGGAATTTTAGCTTCACTTATTGAAACTCTTTTTTTTCCAGGAGCGCGGTTGGGAATACAAGCAAATATGCGTAACCCGCGTTCCGGGCTACGGCTTTGGAATAGCAGTCTCGGGCGGGAGAGACAACCCCCATTTCGCTTCAGGTGATCCTAGCATCGCCGTCAGTGATGTCCTGGCGTCGGGTCCTGCAGAAAGAATCCTACAGTAAGTCTTACCACAGTCTTCACGTCCTTGTAACACCTCTTTTAGGGTCAACGACAGGATTATCTCCGTCAACGGGATATCTCTCCAGAATGTAGACTACGCTACAGCCGTCCAAGTGTTGAGAGACTCCGGAGACACGGTGACTTTAGTCATTAAGAGGCGGACTATTCAACACCATCATAGTCACAGTTTGAGCGCTTCTTACACTGGGCCACCTTTGGCAGCTCTTGGAATCAACCCTCTTCCTCCTAAAGTGACTTTAACTAAAAACTCGAAGAAGGAAGATTTCGGGATCGTGCTAGGATGTAAACTCTTCGTTAAAGAAATCTCTTCGAAAGCGAAAGATCAGTTACTTAACACCAATCAGGTTTTAGTCGAAGGTGATTTCATAACGAAGATTAATAACACCAATTGCAATGACTTGATGTCGTTAAAAGAAGCGAAGAAGATCATCGACAGCACGAAGGATAAACTCCAGTTTACGATCGCTCGAGAAACAGTTCAAGTCTCGCATCA
The DNA here is from genome assembly GCA_029298725.1 of Gnatocerus cornutus. NCBI lineage: Eukaryota > Metazoa > Arthropoda > Insecta > Coleoptera > Tenebrionidae > Gnatocerus > Gnatocerus cornutus. The sequence goes on from CM055515.1 coordinate 16,648,549, forward strand.
AACGCAGAGCTCCATCAGTACTACGGGCGCTGTTAACAATTTTTACAAAGGGGATGATTTCCTAACTTCTCAGAGTTACTCCAATCAAAATCTATACGTACAACCTCCGACGCGTAACCCGAATCTTAACACCAACAGCGGATTCGAAGAAAAACTTGATCCTAACAGCGGACCGAATTCTTTAGTGGACGATAAAAGCAACTTAGCACCTCGAGGAAGATCCCGAGGTCCGTTACTCGAAACCAACTTAAACCAGTTGGAAAATAGGAACAGTATAGTGGGGTACGGACGAGCCAAAGAGAGAGATGAGCCGCCGAGACCGCCGCCTCCACGAGTTGAAGGTAAGATTGAAATTTTAAACTTTTGAGAGCCAATGGTGTCTTTTCAGATTACTACAGTACCCGTCGCCAAATCTACGACGAGGACCCGATCATCCAGAAGAAGCAGCCAATTCCAGACGCAAGATTCGTAACATTCCACAAAGAAGGTTCTGTCGGGATCCGACTAACTGGTGGTAACTTCGTCGGGATTTTCGTAACGGCGGTTCAGCCAGGGAGTCCTGCATCGTTGCAAGGACTCCAACCGGGGGATAAGATCCTGAAAGTCAACGACATGGACATGACTGGCGTTACCAGAGAGGAAGCGGTGCTCTTCCTGTTAAGTCTGCAGGACCGTATCGAGCTCATCGTGCAGTATTGTAAAGAAGAGTACGATAACATCGTCGCGTCGCAAAAAGGCGACAGTTTCTACATTAAAACTCATTTTCATTACGATAATCCGGCGAAAGGAGAAATGTCTTTCCGTTCGAGTGATACTTTTCACGTAATTGATACTTTGTACAACGGAGTCGTGGGGTCGTGGCAAGTCTTTCGAATTGGTCGCAACAACCAAGAGGTCCAAAAAGGAATCATCCCGAATAAAGCAAGAGCTGAGGAGTTAGCAACGGCGCAGTTCAACGCCACCAAGAAAGAGATGTCCGCGAATGAATCCCGCGGGAGCTTCTTCAGGAGAAGGAGGAGCTCAAACCGCCGATCGAAGAGCTTGGGGAAGGAACACTGGGACGATATTCTCTTCTCGGACACGGTGTCCAAGTTCCCGGCTTACGAAAGAGTGTTACTCAAGCATCCGGGATTCACCAGACCTGTTATTTTATTCGGTCCCATAGCCGATGTGGCTAGAGACAAACTGTTGAAGGACTTCCCGGACAAATTTATATCACCTCGTAAGTATTCGCGTTTGAAGGTACGACTAGTGACACTGAATTTTTAGAGTTGGACACGACGACTGAAGAACACTCCAAATCCCAGAAAACCGCGTCGAATATTATCAGACTTTCAGCAATTCGTGATGTTATTTCCACCGGTAAGCACGCTTTGTTGGATATCACTCCAAACGCCGTTGAGAGGCTGAATTACGCTCAAATGTACCCAATTGTGGTGTTCTTCAAAGCGGAAAGCAAAATCGTTATCAAGCAACTGCGGCAGGGTCTGCCTAAGTGAGTTCTTTGTTACTTTGATGATTGTGCGTTACGCAATTCTGTTTAGATCCGCTCATAAAAGTTCGAAGAAGCTATTAGAGCAATGTCAGAAGTTGGATAAAGTCTGGAGCCACGTTTTTAGTGCCACTATTACAATGAACGACAACACCGATAATTGGTATCGTAAAGTTCGAGACATCATCGATAAACAACAAAGTGGTGCTCTTTGGATGAGCGAAAGCAAAGTTAGTACTTCTATTAACAGCTTGATGGTGACGGTTTCTTCTTTCTTTCACTTTTTCAGTTGGAGATGGATATGTTTTCCGATGTTTACTATCCTTTTACCTCTAGATATAATAGATCGAATTCCTTACCCAACAGGTATAGACCTTCGCGAAGTCGTACTAGAAAAGCTCCTCTTTCCATGTATAGTAGTCCTCAGTTCGTTTATCCTGTGATACGTTCCCAGTACTCTCCAAGTCAGAGTAGCTTGTACAGTGCCAGTTCCGGCCTACCATATGCAAGTACTATTTCGTACTTAGATGCTTCTGAGTTTAATGCTAAAGCACGTGATGAGTTGTATACTAACAAGTTTTCACTAACACGGAATGAGCCTTTGTATGATGATTGCGATTTTTACTGTAGAAGTAGAAAGTTTGATGTCACGTCTCCCATTATGGAGGAGGAATTTGGGGAAGTTTGAGCCAGAGTTTAGATAATTTTTATATGTATACAGGGTAACTCTAAGTGGTCCGACAAACTCAGTAGTCTAGTACGCATCATTATACTGAAGATTTATAGTTTGCCGGACCACCTGTATTTAAAATTCCTCCTATCTAGCACTCCAAAGTACGCAATTAAAGCTTATCACTTGTGTCGTAAATTGAGTAATATAAACTTTTGTGCGATGCATTACAATAAGGTGTTAAATTTAATCGTTTTTACTTGAGGACTTGAAAAAATCGGAACAAAAAACGTAAAATTTAAACGACGCTTCTTAAATTTAAGAGAGTTGAAAATTCGGAAAATTGTACTCACATGATAATTCGCACGTTCTAAAACGACTTCGAGCACCTGGAGCTGTTTAAAAAACACTCTAAAAACTTGTAAAACCACCACACATTTACCATAATAACTAGTTTAAAAAAGTTAGGCTACTGCAAAAACCCCAGCAAAAACGAATTCACATAGGGGAATTTCGGAATTTTCAGTCCTGCCACCTTGAATTTAGGGCGCGTAATTTGAAAATTTGCACCAAAAGGGAGAAGATGCGACGCACGAAAGTTACTTTCTCTATGACTGCAGTTATCTAATCCCAGCTTTGGTGTTACTTATAATTTGTTCATGTCATCCATCGTCATCTGCATAATCATTTTAGCCTGAAGAGTCACTCTCAGACGATTTCCTATTCCCAATGTCGTCTCTTCGACTCTCATATGCAAGCAGTCCTGAAAGCGACTTGGAGCACAGTCCTGGACCTCCTGTGTCATCAAATTCGCCCACTGCAGGCCGGTTGACTAAAGCGAGTTCTGATCCCAGTGTGGTCATGCCTGATAGTAGTACCACTGATGTTCTACCTCCATATCAGGTAGTTTTTACTTCTTCGTCTTCGTTAATAAAACGATGCTTGTAGCCCAATTACGACTCCCGATATGGGTTCAATAATCAGAACAACGACAGTCAAGTTTTGACCAAAGAACCAACGTACACGTTGTCTAATCAAGATCTCCCGGGTACCATGGACCATTATGGTAAAAGTGGGCTGTACAACGCACCGAACGAGTTCGGAAACATGCAGCATAAGCGACAGGCGAGTACTGTCCATCATGGGTACAACCATACAAAAGGACAGAGTATCAGCGAGCAGATTCCGCGGAGCCCAAAGGAAGGAGTTTATGGACAGGTACCCGATCTCCCGCCGCGGATAGATCGGGCGATTAAACCCTTAGGGTTGATAACAACCCCCAATAAAATTCCAAATGGGTATGTTCATTTCTCCCTCAATCGCAATGATTTTTTTTGGTATTTTAGGCGGTCCGCTCATGAGAGACTCTTCGGGACGAAGCCCGGCCAGCCGATGGACAACTCCGAGCAGAACAACAACGACAACAATAATTTTAGTAATAAGCTGGGCTCTTTAGAAAGGAGTCAGAATTCAAAGTCTGTAAGTTTGCTAACACCATTATGAAACTCCTCTAAGTTTCTTTTTTTAAGGACTCTCTTTCAAGTTACGACTCGTTTAACAAACAAGCTAATAATAGAATCGGTCCGAACGCTCACGACGATCTCAAGACGACTCTTTCAAAGATTGAACCAACTTCGGTTCAGAATAGTCCGTCGAAATACAATTCTGGTACGAGATGGGAGCATAATATCCATCGCCATAATTCCAAGTTGGATCTCAAGTACAGTTTACCACAAACTGACCATGATAACAGTCCGAGGAACTCCCGCGAACTCGACAAAATGGAAAATATAAGTCCGAGAGACTCAGTGGAGCGAGATGTTTACAGATATTCAAGATCCCCGGCGAAGAGTAAAGGCCACGTTGAAACCAAAACGGACTACGGGAAATATAGTAGAAATAACAGTTCTGCGCAAGACTACGCGAGAAATTCGCACCAAGATCTCAGTCAGGCTCATTTGAGCGTCCACCAGGTCCCTCCTCATCATCATTCCCCCATGAAAAGCCCACCAATGCACCACAACGGGTTTGATAACGGACCGGGACACATGGGGCCTCCGAACGGAAATGGGTACAAACCAGTACCGCCGCCGAAACCGAAGAATTACAAACCGCCGTATAAAGGACAGGGGCAGTACGGTGACGGGATGGTACAACCCCCAATGCCCACGTACCAACACGGAAAAAGTCACAGTAACCCAGTGGTGAGTCCCCGCTTCTTCCTATCGCATCTCAACAGTTCTTTCAGGATCAACGCGCTCAAAACATGAACTACTACTACAACATGCCTCAGAACAACAGCTGGCATACTGAAACAGCAGTGAGGTACAACTCAGAAATGCACGGACCGTACGATATGACGCCCCCGTATGAATCTAGAAGACATCCGAGCATATCGTACGCTTCCAGAAGCGAAATCACGCCCATTGCTCAACACGAAAATCCATATGGAATGGAAGGAGGCGACATGCTCATGGACGCGCGACCACCAGAAAGAAGCAACATCGTCGACTTGCAAGGATCGAGGGAGCAGCGCGGATCGGCTTTCGAGTTGTACAGAAAGCCGCTGCATCATAATTTAAGGTGCGTTGATACAAAGAACTAAAAGTGTGTACACTGGTTTGATGATTTCAAGTAGTTTGTGGTGGTTGGGTCATGCATGGGAATGAAAAAAATTGTATATAGTCCCCGCGGTCTGCTCGGTTTCTGCAGGGTCGCGGTTAAAAAAGAATTATTTATCTAGTTAGCTGCTCCGTGAACGTATGTCTGGAGACCCGTCATTCCCTAACATCCGTTGGGTATTTGACGTTTAAGCGACAAGTTCAGACACACGGGCAACTAACTAGATTCAAAATTCAGTTGAGCACTCTGTATATAGGAAGGACTGCGAATTGAAATCTGAAAATTTTCGAATGAGTTCGGAAAACAACGTTAAATTACGATGTAATCATAATCTAACTTCGCTTTTTTCCACACAAAGAAAACAATTATTTTATGACTATTTTATGATTGTAGAAACCAATAAAATTAAAAGTCGATGAAAAAGTTACGCAGCGAATCCTCAGCTCTATTGCTTTGTGCGTTTTTTGTTATATTAAGATCCAATGAAATGGTTTCTTGGCTAATGCTAATAGTCAATGAAAGAAGGTTGCAATCGCGTTGGTTGTTTGAGTGCGTTTTTTGTTATAAAAACAACTTTGATAAAGATAATGCGAGCCAATGAGGGAATTCTTTTTTGCGGTTTAATCCGATTTTAATCACGTACCTCCATTTTGCTACGAGGAATGGGTGGATCCCTTAATGAAAATTTCTGAAATTTGTCTCTTTTACTTTAAAACTCTGTAATTGGGCAGGAGTAATAAACATGTCAAAAATAATAGCTTTGCCAAATTTCGTCTAACTTTCTAGACCTATTAGATCTATCAAGATTTATTTTAAGAATTTTATGGGGAATTCAAAAATCGAAAAGTACACATTTAAAATAACAAAGTTGGCAGCTACTTCCGGTACAACAGACATTCACCGGAAGTTGATTATTTACACTAATTCCTGTTGGTGACATTTCGGATTTCAATCGCTATTCCTTCTACGGTGGCGTACAAAAAAGCGGTACCAGTATTGGAAGATATTGTTAATGAACTTAGCACTCTTAGGCGACGTCTTCCAAGTCTTGCCCCATTTTTTTGTCCGCGAGTGTACTGTGAGACACCCTGTATATACTAAACATTAGTTGTGTGTGGTTTTCTTCCTAATAACCGCCCTGATGGTAAAGGTGAACTAAACAATTTGGGAATTCACCAGTTTATTAAAATCTTTGTCATTTTAAGGGTTCAGGATCATGGCGCTTTGTTCGGCTCGCAGCCTAACATAATCCAAAAACTAAACACTAACTCGCCTAAAGTAACGCCAAAACTAACCAAAACGCAATCATTCAAACATCGCAACGAAGGCGGCCTCAGTCCTGCGAAAATCTTCCGGAAATTTTCGTTCAAATCAAAAAGTAAAGAAACCACCCCGAAGATGTCGAAAAAATTATCTGTGAAACCAAACAACGATCACATGCGCCCGAGTAAACGCGATATTACGTCAAGTTTAATCGACCACAGAGGTGGGACTATGATTAACGAATATTGGGGAGTTTCGTTGGAAATACCCGAAAATGCAATCCCCCCCGGGGAACAAAAAGAGATTTATTTTGTTATATCGGATCCGAGGCTGTGCGAAACGAATGGGCCTCCGCTGGATCTGGAAAATGGTAACAATTTTTTTGAGAGCCAGTGTACATGCGTGGTTCTTTATAAAACCCCAGTAATGTGGTTGTTGGATTACATGCTCAAATAACCACATTTCTGACTATGAAAAACCATTTAACCCCCTTGTTTTGGTTTTAGGTGAAGCCATGCTCTCCCCAATCGTCATGTGCGGACCTCAAGGTACTGAGTTTTTGAAGCCTGTGATCCTCAATATTCCGCATTATGCTAATACACTACCCAGTCTAGGAATTAGTTTGAAAGCCACAGACTCGGAACAAGACGTGCATACTGATTGGGATAACATTTTATTACCAAGCAATCACGCCGCCAACAGTGTGGCCGTTAAAGTCGATCATTTTTAGATACTTTCAGTGACAAATTTGCTCAAGTTTGCCATTTTTTTCACGTTTTATTTCTTTATATTTTTATTTTAAGTGTAATAGGTATTTTTATTTTTTGACTGATGTAGCTGCAACTTGTAATTTTATTTGTAAATATACAAAATTTATTTTATTTAGACGTAGTTATTTAATTCCCGCACGAAAAGGAAAACTCTGATTTATAAATTAATGCATTTATTGTTGTTTGACACATAAATTCAGAAATATATATATTTATGAAATAATTTGTGTTGATCGATATATACCTATATAACACACAAGCTTATCAATCTTATTAATATTTAACTCAACTGCATTCTTACATATTTTGAGATCACAAAATATATAATAACAAATTCAACAATTTTTGTAAATTCTTCAGGAAACTTTCAAACGAACACAATATTGCTAAAAATTTAAAATTTCGGCAGTAGTACGCTTAAAACTATTGATAATTTTAGGAACAATTTTGAGTACGATTTGAAGAGTTAAAAAGCTGCCAAAATGATCCAAAGTGTTCGTACCAAAAGTGGTGTTTTCAATATTTTACATAGAATACTGAAAAACGTTATTATAAATTTAATAAATCGTATCACATATTGTTTTCAACAAAAGAAAATATAAAAAATATCTATAATTATAAAATTAAATTTATAAATTTAACAAAAAAGTTCATGCAAAATTAAGAACAAACTTACATAAAATAATTTAATACAGATAAAATTTATTGTATGGCATATATCCACGTCACACGTCGGTGGGGCGACAAGTGTCCACAGTTGCGTATCCGACCAATAAGTTTTTGATATGCGTCCCGCGCATTTTAAAATTATGTACAAAATTTGATTGCGAAAATTCCTGAGACAAATCGGAAAAATTTGGTCAAGACCGGGCACACAACCATGGGCATCTGCCATCCCAACATTCACACTTTATTATTAAAACTCTATCTTTTAAGATTATAATAACAGATGCTTACAAAGCACCATCTAGTTTGTACTTTTCTTCGATAAAAAATATTATCTCTGTAACAATTTCTCAAATATAAATTAAAAACAATCATAACAAGAACAATTTTGAGAAGGGAAAAAAGAGAACAAACGATTGTTTGCTTCCTTGTACACACGCATTTTTTACAAAAGCAAATTCAAAATAAAAATCTCTACTGCGTTTCGTAATGGTAAACCTATGACTAACAGTAGTACGACGGAGGATCTACTTCCTCCTCTCAACTATATTTACAACTCTTGGAGTCACGATCTTCCGATTCTTTCAGATTGCTTCCATTAACTAAAAATAACGAAAAAGACCGTTCATCGACGGCACAACACAATTACAGATCATTCGGGAGCAGTGTTTATTATTGCTTTTGGTTCTGCGACTGCACCTTCCAAACTAGCAATAACACTCGTTTGGCCTTCGTTTATGGAAGAACTGTTTTCATCGTCTTTCATCTCCCCGTTACATATCACTTCCACTTTCTTCTCTCCACCGTCCAATTCCTCCACTTTCGCTTCCAACTCTTTTATTCTCTCCTCTTTAGTACGGCATTCCAAAACCCACCTCTCGTTCTCCTTCAACAAACTCTTGAAAGCCTCCAAGACCTTTTCTCTAACCTCCGCCTCCACTCCCTTCAGTACCTCCTCGATCTTCCCGATATCGCTCGTCTGTTTTTCCGACGTCTCCGACGCGCTGTCTTCAGTATCCGTCGATAATTCAATCTCCGAATTGTACCTTGGTGGTACCGGCGTCGTTTGTACCACCGAAACAATCTTCGGCGTCTCTACCTTTTCCTCCACTTCTTGCTTCACGATAACTTCCGTGTTGTTATTCGTCACTTCTTTCTTCACCTCCACGTCTTCCTTGATGAAACCAAACTTGCCGTATCTGTGCTTCTTCGGCGTGGTTGGTGCTAGAGCTACATTCGGTTGGAAAGTTCGCTCGAATCGTTCTGATTCCGACATGAGAACGACTCGCTCGGGATTCTGCAGTACTGGAGTGTCGCTGTACCGACTGATTCCCATGAGATGATTGTACATTTTGGGTTCTTTGTGATGGTTCACCGGTTTGAAGGCTGATAAATGGCGGTTTACAGCTTGGAATTCCTGGATACATTGGTTCAAATATATTGCATCCAAAGAAGCGTATAGGTTGTATGATTGCAGAGGATTCAGGTATTCGCCGAGGATTTTCTGTTTTTTCGGTGGCAAGTCGTTGTCTTTCATGATCTGCGATGCGAGAACCTGCAAAAAGAAATCTTTCAGTTTTGGAGGACCAAAAGGGTGTGCTAGGACTTGTTCCATTTTCTTTGCATTGGGATTTAGAAATGGCACTTATTGCGAGCGAAGCTCACCCTAAAAAATCATTTAACTGTCGCGCATAAACTTCGCTAGTCAGAAGTGGCTTCCAAGCCGCACCATAAGCCCCATTTCATGCCTATTTCTCCTCTCATCCTAGGGAGATTATCAAAATCAAGTTACGACGCAGATTTAAATCTCATGCATATCTTATTTCAGACGCGTTTGTTCGATGGGGTAAAAGGACAGGCGGGGTTCAACGGTATGGTTTCTTCCACTCTCTTTGTTAGTCTAAGTGTGTTTGGCCGTTAATAATTAAGGTTTTGTAAACAACTCAAATTGAGAGGGGCTCCTTCCAAAAAGGATTTTTGTTTTCCTTTGTTGGTAATTATTGCGCTGGTCCACGACGGTTCTAGATTAAACGCCATAAGTGAAGCGGTCAAAGAGCACCGTGTTATCAAGACACACTAATTTTAACGTTATCTACGGATAAATACGCCATCCGAGTACTTTGAACTCTATAAAAAGAGTAGCACCGCGTTGACGGTCACAGTTGTTATATTAATAAAAATTTCTCCGCTTGTTTTTCGAGGCCGGTGACGTGCAGATCTTCTCGATTAACCTCGCGTTTGACCAATTTATGGGAGTTAGTCACCGCGAATGTTGCTTGGGAGGGATCTTGGAGGATGTTGACGTGTATACAGATCGAAATGGTTGGAATTCACGACATAGTTTATAATCGCCAAACAAACAACACTAGAACGAGGTAAAACTGTCGGAGGGCTCAAAATAATCAGCCGATTGTCGACGGAAAATCGATATGACATAAACTCGGCGCTTTTATTATGGAACAGGCTGTAAGCCGCTGCATAAATATGTAAGATAATAAGGAAAAAATGCTCATCAACTTGTAAACTGGCGAGTTGGGGATGTTCTGCATGCGTCATCGTCGCCCTCGTGTCCACGATAATTACCTCCACGCGAAGGGGTCCAAAAAACGAACATTATAAAGCGATCGCTTTAGTCCCATTAACGCAATTAACATCAACCCTTCAGAAAAAAATCTTTGAAAAAAGTCACGAATGTAGGTCACGGAATAAAGCACACCCGGTATACATCAATTCAACACCGCAGAAGGGGGAAGGTCAGCTAGTTGGAGAAAAAGGGGCCGCCAGACAAAGGCAAGGGTGTTTGTGACCCCTCAGAGACGACTGTCATGATGAGATGAGGGGGAAAGACGATGAATAGCGACCCTGCGTGTAATTCATCACGCTGAACATCAGAGAAAGGGTATACGCGCGGTGAAGTTGTGATGGTCGAGGAGTTTGAGGGCAATCGATAATTGTCTTTGCCTGTTGACCGTTCACACAACGAGCCATTTTTAACAACAACGTAAAAAATAGACTTCTACTTTGAATCCAAAAACTTTCGCTCGACAAATCTGCCCTTTTTCCCCGGAAGGAAGTTCCTTGCAGCCCCACAAATAATCCCCGTACAATGAATTCCTGGATGTGGAAGGACGAAGCGGGGTGTTCCTGGCTTTTCATTATTACTTTTCCCATTTCGCTCATTGAACTCGACCGGTGAATAGAAGCACGGTACGGATTTCCTCTCTTGGGATTTAATATATGACATAAACCCGCCTCTGAACGCACGGGGAACGGATTTTTCCGATTTTTCTGTTAATCTGAGCGAGAGAATAATACAGCGACCTTTTTCCCCTTTCTATCGGTCACATTTTCATCGACGACGCGTAATTTTATTATTTGGTGGCGACGGTCGCGGATGGAAATCGTCCTTTTCGCCCCTTTTTCTTCCCTCTTTTCGATCCACTTCTCTCTTTCTCGCGGAACTTTCCTCGTTCCTCATGGAAAGGGAAAAGGAGGCCAAACACGCGCCTCGTCGACAATGAATCTCCCGTAAGCCAAAGCTCCGTGCGCTTTTCCACCCTGGCGGCAGCGGCGACTCGTCGATATTTCAATCTGATAAGGAATTTGTCGTGTCTAATCGTCGATTTCAAAATTTTGAGAATCTAATCGATTGCCCAAAAATGCCAGTTCACGCAATTTTTGTGAATAGATTGTGAGATCGAGCCAGGAAACCGCCCCTCGGCGTGACAGAAATAGTGTCAGCGGCGGCCCTTTCCGAGCACCGCTCCCCTTTCTAGTTTTCGTGGAAGGAGACGGTGGCGGCGGAGGAAGGGGACGAGGGAGGATTCCCCGTCTGGGCCCAGACTAGCCGGACACACCGCACCGTTGCCGCCGTCGCCGCCACCAGGGACGCCACCGCAGTGCGATACAACGCCTACGCAAGCGCACGCACGTTCATTGTCGCCTTTTTAGGCCGCCAGGACGACACCTCGCCCTATTCCTGCTCCTGTTACCGGAGCAAGAGGACTATGCCCTGGTTCTGCCTGAGAGGCAAACGAAATTAGATTGATTAAAAAAAACTTTTGCTTTTTAAAAGATTGAATTACAAGTCATAAATGTAACGAATCTACTTCGGTTTGACCATATGGTCAAAAACCCGTTTGAACAGTCGGAAATAATTAATTCTGATCATTGTTTCCTAGGACAAAAAACCGTGTCAAAATTCACGAGTGGATTTATAGCTTCATTATGATAATTTTTTTTTCAAAACGGTTACCAATTCTTTGTGTAGGCGAACTCAAACCTCAATAAAATTTTATCATACAAAACCCACGTTCGGAAATTATTTAATGTAAAGGCACAAAATGTAATTACAATTTAATAGACATCAATTGCGTACAGCAACCAGGCAATACGGGGGCTGTAATTACATCCTACAAAACGATCCCAGTTAATATATCGCTTTTTAATTACGAAAAAATGCCAAAATTGTCGAGCTAAAATAGGTCGAAATGAAAAACCTAGAATGACCTTCTCATACATGACGCCGCCCCGTAGATGCAAAGTGCAGCGACGTCGGCGGCATATGAATGAAATTGGCCAGGGTGCCGATCGCCCCTTTCCCTTTCGTCAAGGGCAAATAGAAAATGCGTACAAGAGGGAGAGCTAGAAAGCTGGGGCAGAACCGCCGTGGCGCGGCGTCGGAATCGATCCACTCTCGTCTACCCGTTGTCTCCGAGCCCTTCGATTTTCCCCGTGGAAGTCTTGCGAGGAGAGCACTAAATCAAATTCAGAATGACAATGATCGAATGGATTAAAAAATGGAGGTGCGGGAAAGTGGGTCATATTTATTTAAAATACGGGAGCAGCGCCGTCGATTCTCCGGCCCTTCAGATCTGTGATGTAATTTCTGCGATTCCAAGAACAAAGGAGAGGATGATAGGTGTTACCAAAACTCTATTTTTGTGGGGATCAATAATTTGCGTGTGTTGGAATATAAAAAAATGCGATCTCGAAAATATGTAATCGAAATAAGCGTCAGATAGGATGGAAATGACGTTTCCACGCCTACGACAGTCGGAAATTTTTCCATGCAATGGCTCTATAAAATTTAACAACAATTAAATGCAACGACCCGTTTACGTGGTAACGACAAAGCGCTGCAATCACTTCCATGAAAAATGGCTTGAAATAAAAGTGTAATGGATGGGGATTATTCCCCACAATGGAATGCAGTGGGGAAAATGTGCAATGAATGAAAAATGACTAGCTAGGGACGGTGCAAACAAAGAGCAATTGTGCTATAATGAAGTACTTTAAAATCGATTCTCTGAAGGTATTTTTAAAGTACAACGCAAGTCCATTCTTCGTCTCATAAACGTTTGACAAAGACATTTAGGAGGGCGAGCGCAGCGAGCTTTGACTACTGCTTTTTCGTCCACGCCATTTATCTATTCTAGTTTTTTCCTTTTTGCATTTACAGTTCGCATGTTTTCCTACGTGCTTCTGGCAAAGCCGTCCTTTTCCAACGGTCTTCTGCACCAGCAAACGAACAAAAACAAACGAGTAGCAGGCACGGTGCACTGCGATGACCTTGCTAGCTGTTGCAACCGCGAGCTTCTCCATTTGCAATAATAATTACACGTATCTGACCGTGACGAAGTTTTACATATGTAGGTATGTGCGAGAGAGTGATGCCCGTCTGCTGTTGTATTCTTCGTCTTCCTCGTTTTAGTAAAGTATGCAATGGACCGACTAGTCGAACGTGAAGAAAATATACATTGCACTATTGCAGTCTACACCATTTCCTTTTAAACCAGAAGAACGTGCAACCACCTGGACTGGAGATGGAATCAGAATGATTTCATATCATCGTTTCTTGCAGGACAGGCTTCTTATATCGTGTGACTAATTTGTAGACCTGGATCAATTGTTTGGGGTTACGTCATCGTAATGTTGCGTTCTCCACAATCACATGTTGCAAATCTCATTGTGTGGGCACAAAGTCATTTGTAAAACGAATCAGTAACTGCAGTTTCTGGTTTGCATTGACAATGATTCCTGATGGGAAATGTATTTCCTGCCTAACACGGCATCTTGTATAATACAATCATTATTTATGTGAAAGTCTGGAGAGGGAAAGAGCCGATTTCGCATATATTCTTGTTGTTGGTCCCGAAATAAACAAGAAATTGATAAAACGAATGTTATGTCTATTTGATGTCTCCGGCTTATCGAGAGATAATCCTTCGTCATCAGAATTTGGATCACGTTCATGATTGGGTATGCCGGCGTGATCTGCCTGAAAGGACCTCGGAGACCAAGCTCCGACCAGTTCCAGGACTCCAAAATGCTTTTTAAACGTCATTCGTTCCTGGCAATCTAAAATCCGCGCTTCATTGTTCTTTCGCTCTGTCTGTCTGGGCGACCCGACCGCGTAGCTGACATACCTTACACAACCGACGACCATTCTGACCTAGCAACCGAACCGACGGCGACGTCGACGGCACGACTATTGATCGTCTGTTCCCCGGTCAGACCGGAGACTCTGCCGACGGTCGTCGCGACGATCCCATCCATACCCGCCGCCCACGCACACCGAATTCTGCGCCTAGTATTATAACCGCGCGTTAGGCGGCGGCGGCCGTTAAAGGGGACGGTGTGCGTGTCGCCCATTTGTGATTTACCGAGGGCGGTTCTGACGTTCTCCCGGGATTCACCCCCTCATTCACTTTATCATCATCATCGTTACAGGAGGCGTTCTTTGTGTATAATCTTGACCTTTCTTTATACGGATATATGTGAATGGGATAATGAAGGTACTGGGCCACTACCTCTGTTTTTGACAGTTTTAGACCAAACTTATAAACTGTCTAGCTCATCCTCCAAAATCAGGCGAAGAAGACCTTAAAGAACAGGTGGCTCCAATCTCCTTATTGATAAAACTGACAATATTGCTTGTAAATTTTCCTTTAGTGAGATTGAATCAATAAATCTGGCGCACAGTGAGATCGACCATCTTTCCTTCAGATATCATTGATCATTGATCGTCACAAATCACTCCATATAAATGCATGTCTTCAGCCCGTATTCTATAAAGTATAAGTGTCAGGCTTGTTCTCTTTAATTAAAATCCAGCTGGCATCATTGTCACAACACCATCATTGGACTCGTTAAAACACCAATCGCGACACATCAAAGACATTTTGCCGGTCACGGAAACAATCACTATTCAACACCAGGAATAGTTGCCAGCAGTTGTAGTGTAGTCTTGCGTCTAGGCAAGAATATTAACGGGGAAAATAACGTGATGGAATACTGTCACTTTTCTTTACAAAAATTTTCAGAGAAACATTTAGAGGCTTCGATAAAAAATTGGGCACTCCCACTTGAAAACAAGCTTATTTTCGACTTGGTGAAGAAAAACTGTCGTATTTAACTCAACACTTTCGAAAATTGGCCGAGTCAAACGTAGAAAACTCTTCCTGTTTTTTGCCCTTGAAATGATTGCATTTGTTAAGTGTAAAAAAATGTTGTGGATGTAGAGAGTCGCGGAAGCGTCCGCCATTTTGTCGGTACTATAACCGTTTCTATGGTAATTGATGAATATATCTCTCCAACAAAACAGACAACTTTTACAATACAGGGCAGAGTACTCCGTGTGCTACAAAAACGGAAAAGTATTATCAAAGGTATTACATCTTAGATCGGGCAAACATGTAACAGTATATTACGCCACAAGAGATTGAAACAGTTTTCCACTCCTGAGGGGACGTCGAAAGCGCGAGTTCCAGTGATGGAATGAGGAAATGAAGTTTCAGGGACTTTGGGCATCAAATTTTCCCACCACTTGACTTGCTACAGAAAACGGCAATTATCCTCCTACATATCTCCCCTTTCTTTGCTGATCCTCCGTGTCACCACAACTGGGTGTTAGAAACCGTAACACGCTATTATTAAACTGAAGAGAAATTACTAGAGTAGCTAATTCCTTTTGATATTTGATCCACTATTTCGTGTTTGAGTTGGGCCTGGCGCCGTTGCTAGGAGACTCGTTTGGCGAGGTTCAAGGCCATCCGTGAAGATACCTCGCGTCCTTTAGTGCTTTCATCACGACCACGCAATTATGTGTTATTTTCCAAGAGTGGAACGGTGCCGAGATGACCCGCAGTTTGGTGTCGTATCGTAAAAACTACACAATCGCCTGAGATTTTTTTTGTACTGTTTCTGTACGCTTGGTGTTAAAATAAGACACGTGGAGGCGGCTGCATAACAATCTGTTCGGCGGTGATTATTTGGTTTTGGGGGAAAACGAAGATCCCTCTCCATTGAATTGCGTCGTCACCAATCACACAAAGAAACTTATTTATATATAAATGAAACAAATAACACATGTTGGGACTTGGCGAAGTACTCCGAAAACAAAAACATCTCAACCCGGCGTCTATTTCTGTCGCGAGAATACCTATGAAACACGATTTCTATTAATACGATTTGTATCGGGCGCAATTTTCCAAGATGTTATTTTTTCGCGGATATAACCAAGCAACCTGACTAATAACTGGAGGTGTTTGTTCATCGGTATGATGAGTCCGAGGTCGACGACCTACGAGCTCAAGTTCGTTCGTCTACAAGAAGTCTACTTCTTGCAACTTGTCGACGACATCCACCCCTCCGCGTGCTCAGGGAGGAGGGGCGTAGGAGTCCTGGTGTGAATGGCCTCTTCAACACGAAGATCTTATGGGTTTCCACTTTGGTACCATAGCGGTGGAAGGGCCTTGCCGCTACGCTTCGCGTATACCTGACTCGCTAAAGATTACCAAAAGCCTTATCTCTGTCAACACTATCGATAAATTTGATAATCTATCAGAATTACGCACGATCAGTATCAATTTAGCCCTAAATCAACCTTGAAAGAAAAATAAACTTTGCATCGGACAATAGCCAAAAACATTGACGTAATCAGTTGTTTTTGAGACGGTCTGGTGCCTGCAAAATGTCTCGACCTTACGAACTATGTGTATGAAACGCCAAAAACACTTGTGCAAAGACAAATTATTTGCACCTGGGATCACAGCTTTCACCGTTTTGTTAAATCTGTGCACGTGCCAAAAAACAAAGTCAAACATTGTCAAGAAAAACACCTATAATTGCTTTGATATCTAAGCAAGATATTACTTTACAATAAATATTTTGAAGAGCGAAATTGAAGTAGGTAAATATTTGCTTTGCGGGACAATAATATAAAGATAACGACGAGAATACAATGACATGCAGTATCATTTTTCACTAGCTCGAACTGTGAAAATCGGATGCCTTTGAAGGGAAGCGATCGATCAATGAAGAGAGAGAATTCAAATTTCTGCTAAAAGTGCAGAAGAGAATTCAAAATGAAGCAAAAATTAAGGCTTTTGAGACATTTCGGTGTTTAGGCGAAAAAACGCTGCAGGGTTGAGATTCCTTGAAAGATAAAACTCAAAACTGAAGATAAAAAACCACGAGAATTTTTGGGGCTTCACTTTAAAATGTATCCAATAAATAACAGTTTTAGAAATTCACCCAATGAATGAAAAGCTACGATCCTATTGGTTATCGAGTGCGTTTTTTGTTGTAAAAACTACTTTGATAAAGACAATGCGAGCCAATGAACGAATTCTTTTTTTTGGTTTTAATCTGATTTCCGTCACATTCTCCATTTTGCTTCGAAGAAAGGGTGGAAGAACCTTTTATAAACTTTCTAAAATTTGCCCCTTTTGTTCTAGAAGTGTTATTTTTAGAGTTTAAAATAAAATTTTCTATGGTTTTGTAATTTAAAGTGTTAAAAAAAAACAACGAAAAACTTACGCAGCAAATCCAGAGCACGTTTTTTTTTTATCCGTTTTGTTGTCATCAACATCCAACAAATTGATTCTTTTTTGTGCATGACTTAATTCGCTTCAAAATTTATCCAATAAACAACACTTGTTTGGAAATCCAACCAATTAATGCAAAGCTACAATCGTGTTGGTTATTGAGTGCGTTCTTTGTTATAAAAACTACTTTGATAAGGACGATGAACAATTTTTTTTTGAGTTTTATTCCTATTTCCGTCGCATTCTTTATTTTGCTCCAAAGAGAGGGTGGAACCTTTCGAAAACTATCTAAAATTTGTCTCTCTTGCTCTAGAAGTGCCGTTTTAAAAGTTTAAAATAAAATTTTCGATCGTCTTTTTATTTAAAGGGTTGAATTAAAAAATAAAAACTAGCATTTAAGACTTTTTGGACTGATTCAAATTAAAATTTTGCAATCAATTCATTTTGGACCGGCCTATGCAGTGTTTCCCATGCACTTTCTCAGTGAATTTTGTGAAATCCATCTCTGAACAATTACGCGAGTATGGCTGCTGGCCAAAAACGTGTTGGCCATGTTGGCAGTTCTAGTGAGATCAACGGGTAAGAAGGAGTTGACCATTCTTCGAGGGGATTCTACACATCTAAAGTTATAGATAGTAATGAGAAAAGACAACATTCCTGCGACGTCTCTGATGACCCATATCTCTGGATAGATGCCATCTCGGTAAAGAAAAACAGCACACATTTCTATCGATTAATTCATCGTTAGTGGCTTCATAATGTTCATTGAAGCGGTGACACTCTCCACATTTTCACTTGCGAAATAGACGCGCGATGGCGTTTACGAAGGCCAGCGTTTGTACATTCTAAATTACAATTGCAGCTTTGTCTTTGGGGTCGATTTTTCCCTGTATGCGGACGTATGTCGCGACATCTTTGTCTCGTTTAATATACGCAGACATTATTAACAGTCGCGAGAGATAAAAATAGTCTACTTGGCTCTCTGCTGTGAATCTTTAGGTATCTCTGTCGGAATGTGGAAAGTGTCGAGTGGGCCAGACAAGGACAACCAACTTATCTCCGAATAAATTCGACCGATAAATAACGTTGTGCAGGCGCCACATTATTTATACGGTTGCGGCCATTACTTGTTGATCCTGTCAATTTGTCATATCCGCGAGACGATTTTCCGACGAAACTGATGAGATGAGTTTAGATTAGACTACTTCTCAAGTCTATCGATGATACAGATTAGGTCTACAACATCGAAATACCTGCATATTTACATAGATAATTGAAGCACTGTATTGGTTTCAAGATGTGATTGTTCGATGGTAAAAGTTGGAAAGTGGGCATCTGTCCAAACTTTTACTAGCGATGATATCACACATGTATGCTTTGGATACTTTTTTTATCATAACATTCGTTGTGTTGTTTCTTCTTGTAATACATTCTTCTTTCTTGTAGCTTCTTCTCGCTCGCATTGTCGCATTTTACACTCCGTTATTTGGTATAGTTCATCTACTCTATTATGACCTCCAAGACTATATACCTGTATATCATAGCCACGCCTTTAAAAAAAGTTGTCTACTAAAAAAAAATGTCCTAATTGAAAAACCACTAGTATTCGTATGTACGCATTTTCTACTTTGCATAATTTTAAAATTCGTGATATTTTTGGCTTGCTAACGTTGTTAACGCCGCAAACCTTGAAACCTCACGTCGCCATATGAAGTACGAATTTTCTGTATACTGTAAAAGTAACAGCGTAACCTGCTGAGTCTGTAATTCGGTTGACCCATAAAGTTGCCTTGACGAAGGTTACAGCGAGAAACAATTTCCAACTCCAACATGCAAATGTGTCATCATGTCTGTAGTCGTGGTCACTCACGATGATGTCTGCAGCTGTAGGCAAACATGGCGCCTGCGATATTTACACAATGTTTTCTTAAAGGCTCTTCGCTCACGCACGATTCGTTCTTTCGTAAAAGTTGCCTGAGGATACTTCGTTAATACCGACCATAAAATCAAAAAGCGGACACTCGCATAAATATTTTGGGACAAAGATACTTATTTATGATACAGAGAGAACGTTTTGATTTCTGACCTTTCGGCGAGGTCCAGTTCGTTGCTAATAGAGGCGGAATTCCTTCAGGTTCCTTCAAAATTGATGAATTGCAGCTTATTCGGTGCGTGTTTCCTAGCTTCAAGGTCGGGCGGATAAAAGTGATTTGCATTGATTTGCAAACTGTTCTATTTTATGTATCTGAGGGTACAATTCATCAAAGATTGACTTCATTTCAATCCGACCACTAGCTTCATTTCTTTTAGAACCACCTGTATACTGTGCGACTGATTTTTTATCTGAATGGCAAGTGTTTTGTTGGTACGCTCTATTTCTATGTAGTGGAAATTGTAATGAGCAGTGGTACCAACAGTTTCATATAGAATTTTGTATATACTTTTTAATAATGCTACTAAGGAAAGGAATCTCAATACAAACAAGGCAGTTCTTTAATGCACTTTTTAAGTCTTCCTTTTGGTGAACTGAAGAACAAAATCATGGCTCGTTTTAATCGCGAACTCGAATGATTGCATGGTATTCATTTATGATTAATGATGCCATGGGTTGTAATTATTTAATACCTACAGATTTCCTACCTCTGCTTTGACCCGTTTGTGTAAAAACAGAGATGCTAACGTTTGCACGATCTCGCGGAAATTATAAGCAGCCGAGTGTAAATTAGACTTCATTAGATGAAAGGAAGGAGGAAAAATGAAGGGACGTGTGAATGTCAAAATCTGTTTTGAGACGTGAAAGTCATTTCGGATTAGATCTGATTAGGATCCAAATCACAAATCAAACTTTTTCACCGATGATTCGAGAACGTTCACTATTGATCACCCGGTCAAATGAAAGCTCCTCAGTCATTGTAGTTCTGAAGGATGTCTTTAATTCGTGTTTTTGAAACTTTGATGTCGTCTTTTCAACATATTGACAGAATCTTCAGTTTGTCAATGTCAATGAATTGACAGAAACAAAAGATTGCTGCTTCAATCAAAAACATGACTCGTTCTTGCAAAGTTGACTAACGGCCTAATTCTAATTCGATTTTGCGTTAACGCAAACCGTGGTTACCATGGATATTGCGGCATCTGTCATTCGGCTTCATTTTACCCAAATTTTGGAGTTGAATCTTGCTTAATTAGTTAGCACTACAAGCATGAGATGATGCAAGTCGTTTCCTCAACTACTTGTCTACCCCATGTTTGAAAAAATATTGACGCTCGACAATGCTTTAGCACCCTGTGCTTCATTTTATTTTGCATTTGACAGTGCGGCAACTTTGCCGCTGCGTAACCGATTTGCGGCACTGAATTAGAATTGACCCCTTAGATATATGAGTTTAACAAAGAAAATGGTCTCTGGGAGTTCGCGGGTGCTTCAATTGGTCAAATCTACCGAACGAAAAGTGCAGTTATGACTGTAACTGTTTAAATGGTTTACAACACAAGTCAGTATACATAAACAAGTGACGCTGGCCAAATCGCATAAAAGTGGCTAAGCAGGCTTAGGAATTTAAAACAACTGTGAATTTCTGGGGTGGTGATAAACAAGTGATAAAGGGTCACTTTTCGTGGGGTAGATTCGAATGGTGGAATTAAAGAAAAAAAGAGTCTGACCTGTTTCCTCTTAATCCCGGCATAAATATTAGGGAACGGCATTTTTCCTTCGAACTGCTCCTTGATTTCGTCAATATACTTGACACACTGTTCGTGATCCTGTTGGTCCTTGGCCACTCGTAAATACACCCTCCAGTTAGCAGAATCGAACCCCCAATGTACCGTCCTGTTTTCCGCATAATGTTTGTGAATGTGACATACGAACTGTTGGGGTGAAAAGGCACCTCTGCATTCAGTACACTCAATACACTTTGCGTTTTTTGATGTGTACAACTCAGGAAAACACACCCCCGTGCATTTCCCGAAGCACTTATGATAGACAGTGAATGACACGGCTCCTTTCCTCGGTCTGATATGAGTTAGTTCCTGACCATGAAGGAGGGCACTGCAGAGTCTTTCGGCATCGGTTTTAGTGATAAGCCCTGAGCTGGCAGCTCCACTGGGGAGAATCCCCCCATTCTTGAGCACGTTCAACTGTTCGGGTGTGCACCTAGAGCAGTAAATCTGCAGTTGGTCGCACTCGTGGTTGATCTGTGGCAGGGAAAAGTCGCGTAAGACGGAATTGAGCACCTGGGGGAGGCAAAGTCTTTTCTCGCCGCCCACGACAAAACAAGAGATGGATTCTCCTTCTAGGATGGTTTCGGTGCGTTCGCTACATGTCGTGTCGGGGGTGGTGAGGATGGGCAGCTGTTGGACTGGGAATGGGGCGGGCACGAACTCCTCCTCTTTGATCTCGGGTGAGGGCAGCTCATTTTTCGGGGGCGCCAAGGACAAACCGGGGCCTTGCAAACTCTTGGTGGCGCTGTGTTGGTAATTCTTTAATACGTTTTTTAAGTGTGGCGTTACTTCCATCATGTTGGCGTTGACCTCACACCACCTGGAGGAGCAGAAACCCTGACACTGCCACCATTTTTGCACAACACTGTCATCTAATTCACTTGTTTCATAAGCGACTTCAGCAATTTCGTGTCACGACTTGGACTGTGGTTAGAGTTACGTAACAAATTTCGTTGCGATTGAAAGAAACTCGGAATAATCGCAAACACTGAGATATTTCGAACATAAACCGTGTCCTTCCCAAGCCTCTCCGTCTCTGTCTCTCTTAACCGACCACCGCAGACGTTCACCTAAACTTGTCTGAGACTGTGACCGGCAATAATCGTCTCGCCTGTTTTGCAGACTGTTGCGACCGCACATGCGCAACGTCGCGTCGATGCTTTTCAACACTGGATTTACGCCAAAAACTAACACACCAACTATCAAAAAAGACCCTATTGCACCCAGGACGTCACCTTAATCACCACTCTTAAGGGCTAATCACCACTAGATCGTCAACAACTTTCGCAACCGCTCCGACCATGGCGCAGACGAACTCGCAATGCTCTCTGTGGAAAGTCTAGCCGGACCCCGCTTAGCCCCCCGACCCTCTCGCAGACACTCGCTGTATCACGTGATCGACCTTCCCGTCAAAATAGGCGACGTGCCGGAGCGCGTCCGCGGCCGGTGCAAGGGGGGGACTGGGCATATTAGGGGGGCGAAGGGAAAGGAGATTTGGTGTGACGGTGATCGCAACGAGTCGCACGTGCATTGCACTCTCGGACGAATTAAACGGCGTTTGTACGGACAAATTCTTCCGGTACGCGCATCTAGAAGGCTTACATTACCAACCTGCATGCGGAAAGGTGGCCGTGGAAATCGCCAAAGCGCCAAATCCACCAAACACATTTCAAAACGACGGGCATGGCGATGACCTTATTATCATAAATAACCAATTGGGGCTTACAGTTTATTTTAATAGGTTTTTTTCACACTATAACTGTCAATAATGACATTAATCAGAACTACCAACGTACTCTAATTTCAAGCCACCTACGCCTCATTTGTCCTGCTGAATTAAAAAATCAATATTGACGTTGCTTATTGTTTCTTATCTTACATTTTATGATCTAGACCTGTCTAGTTACGCATTAAAGGATTAAAACGTCTAAAAATATCAATCGCCAATCTTTATGGCGCACTTTTGAAATTGGCGCTGCGTTATAAGCGCCAAATTTGAATGTCGTCATTGACGATTGGAATTTGTAATCAGTGTTTGAGATAGCAACGACAATGAATCTTAATTAAAATCGAACTTCTGATAAATTTTGAAGATATTCTTATAAAAAAGTTTAAAAATAGAATTTTAATACATAATTTTGATAAACAATATTTTGATAAAATATCAGTTTCATTTCTTAAAGCGAAAGATAAGTTCTCAGTAAACAATTTATGACGTAGTATTATGTCATGTATTATGTATAATAAATAATATAACTAAATAAAAACGACTGACAGTTTAAAACCACGCGTCTGGTCCCAAACTGCTACCCTGTCAAATCAACAGCCAAAGCTGTCAACCCACTGTACAATCCATCGCCTGCTTTGACATTTTTATTTGATCACCCAGTACTTAATCAAACCTCATTAAAAATAGAAAGATATTTTAATATCACATTTTTCCACAAACCAAACAAGCAATTTGTCATAAGGTTTTGATTTATAAACCAAAAATAATTTTAATTGGAGCCAAAAGTGACGCAAAAGGAGTATTTACAAGGATTTAGAAACTATGTTGGCAGTATTTAATTTTATAATAACTATCCAACTTATTTTCTGGCGGTGACATTTGTGATCTCTGACCAAACATTTTTCAAGCATATAATTTATCTGAAAAATCTTCAGGAATTTTGGCAGGTTTCCATACGAAAATGGGTTACTGGTATTTTGTTGGAACATAATTTCTTAAAAAAGCCCGTTATTTATATGTCAACGATTCGCTCTTGGTCTGTAATATGTAGTTATTTATTGTAATAAATTGTCTGTTTTTCCAGTAATTTCGTAAAGTCCGTTTTCTTATTAAAAAACCACTAACACCGCAATCTTTGCCTGTATTACAACCGGCAACGTTGCCTAGGGAGATTTTTGATGAGAAAATAGTTGTCAAATTTTTGACATTTATGAAAATTAGGCAGTGTTTCCATTAAAAACGTTTCTTTTGCAGCCTGTTGGATTGAAAATCAATGGATTTAATAGTGAAAAGACATGGCACAGCCTAAAAGGCCGTTTTGTGTAATCAAATTGTCAATTAGGCAGCTAACCTATTTGATTTTATCACCAAAATGTCACCATCGACGATGTTGCCGGTTGTAAAGTGGTGGGAGAGTGCGGTGTTGGTGGTTTTTTAATAAAAAAACGGACTTTAGCTGAATTATTGAGATAGTTGGTTTATTATGTAGTAATTTTATTACATTACGCGGTGGTGTATTATTAATAAAATATCCTTCATTTTACATAAAAATTCCACTGAAAAATCAATACAAATTAAAGTTCTTGCAATGAACCAAACAGTTACGTAATCATGTTGGCTTCACTTCCCACGCTGTAAACACTCCGTGCTCCCTCTATTCCTTTCGTAGGCTCTCTCTCGAAAACGACAAGTGACAGCTGGCGGTTGTCAAATGTCACAAGATTGGCAGATTACTTTTATCAAAAACGAAAATATCCAATTTTTTTTCAGCAACTCAATGGATTTTAATTAAATTTGACAAAAAAACAGTTGGTTTGCCTATGAGCTGCATTGATAAGAACTGGTGGGTGTACTTTATCCCTTATCAGGAACGGAAATAGATTTCGGTTGTGTTGCAGGAATGGAGCGTCAACGTGTGTTGATCCTTTTTGTATTAATGGCGCTTTTGCCACTATACTCGTCTTATCCCAACAACAAGAATATACGCACAATATGTCCGAGATTGTACGAGAGAATATTCCAAGGCTTTGTGCCCCAGGGGAATCTGACTGCTGGTGGGTATCAAGTTTGAGTTTGCCCCATTTAAATGCATGTTTGCAGGGATTTACAAGGAAATAACCGGAGTTACGAAGCTGAAGGAATGTGTGGTCAAGTGTTGTCTGCAAGAGCAATGCAATGTTGTCTTCATGACTGACATGAAATGTTACCATATTACTTGCACCAGTGATGAACTGTGTAAACCAGTTCTTAATCCCAATTCTGAAGCCAAAGATCATATCATGATGGTACTTGTCAGACCAACAGATGAGGACCAGTGGCAAGATGTCTTATCTCAAGATTTCTCAAATGAGCACTTGGACCGCGAAGTTTACAATGTTCTCAGCGACAGTCGCCGTCTCCAAGACATTTACAAGGACTTGGTAATGGACGAGTCAACTTATGGGTATGAAATGGGATGTGAGCTGGGCACAAACACAGGCTGTGCATCCAATGAAATCTGCGTACAAAACTACCCTAAATCGCGAGCGGGAACCTGCGCTTGCAAACCTGGCTACGTCAGAAACCGCTCCGGCGATTGCATTTCCTTAGACCTTAAAGACTCATCCCTGCATTCCAGTGAAGTCCTAACTGATAGAATCCTTGATGTAACAAACAAATCCACGCTTGTCACCCGCAAACATCTAACTCTTTCCTTGGAAAACAAAATTGTTAAACTCCCCGAAAACGAAGTTAAACTCATCGTCAGCGTCGATCCCGATGATTCAAACGAAGAAGAAAAGTACCAGTTTGAATGGACGTCGTTGCAGCAACCGGACGGTAGCACTGCTGTTAAGCACCAGAACGGCGGTCAATTAGAATTGTCGAAATTAGTTGAAGGGCTGTACACTTTTAAAGTTAGCGCCTCCAACTCGTTTTCTTATGGAGAAACGTTCGTGAATGTCACAGTATTGCCACCGTCACGAATTAATAAACCGCCGCAAGTTGTTATCATTCCGGCTGATCAAACTATTAAGTTGCCTAACACGGCGGCGGTTTTAGATGCTTCTTCCTCGACGGACGATGATGGGATCATCGCGTGGCATTGGGAGCTGCAGCAAGGACCTTTAGGTATTGTTTTTAAGGCGCACAATTTATTTATCTAGTCGGCTGGGACTAGCGAACGTTTGTCTGAACTCGACGTTTAAATGTCAAATAATTGACGAATGTGAGGTAACGACGGATATCGCGACGTACGTTCACATAGTAACAGCTAACTAGATAAAGATTAAAAGTAAAAACTTGAGTTTATAATCAAAAACATTATGATTTTGATCTGAGGATGAAGATTTGCGAGCCGAAATATTACGTTAAGTTTTGGATCAGGTGATTCCAATTTTTTTTTTTGAGCAAAAATGGTGGAGGCGCCAAATTTAATTTTCAGACTATCATGAAATGTGACTATTTCATCGGTCTGTTCTCAAATATGCAGAAAAACGATGAATTTGAGCCCCATAATAGACAAAATCATGCGTTAATAACTCGATTAATGCACGATTAACCCAAAGCTCTTTCTCGCAGGTTACCAGCCCGAATTGAAGGACGCCTCAACTTTACAGTTGAACGATCTCAAAAAACCGGGTAATTACACTTTCAAATTGACTGTAACCGACAGCGATAAAGCGACAAGTTCTGGCACCGCCAACGTAACGGTTTTAAAAATCACCGATTATCCCCCAGACGCGAATGCAGGTTTGTTGAAACTCCCCCCACGTTTTCTTTGTTTATTTTTACCCTTTCAGGAGAAGACAAGATCATTTATCTTCCCCACAACAACATCACTCTAAATGGGAATCTCAGCACCGATGATCACGCTATTACAACCTGGGAATGGACAAAAAGCTCCGACGATGCTCAGAAAGCTGTTGATATGCAAGATACCAGAACGCCTTACCTCCAGTTGTCGAATCTGGAGGAAGGAATGTACACGTTTACCCTGAAAGTTACTGATAGTGCGAATCAGAGTAGCACTGCACAAGTTCACGTTTTTGTAAAACCGCCGACTAATAAGCCACCGGTTGCAGAAGCTGGGGGGAATATTACGATTAGTTTGCCGCAGACGTGGGTTGTCTTGGATGCCACTAACAGTTCGGACGACAATAAGATCATAGCGTTTAAGTGGGAGCAAGTCGAAGGGTCCTCAGTGGTACAGTTCGCCAACAGTACTTTGAGCAAAACTAACGTGACGAATCTCACGAAAGGAAGTTACACGTTCAAAGTCAGTGTGACTGATGATAATAATAATGTCGCCAGCGACACCGTCGGCGTGCTTGTGAACCAAAGTAAGTAAAATTTAGGTACGAAAAGCGACTAATTGGGTTTGTTTAGATGTGAATCAGAAGCCCACCGCCAACGCTGGAGGAAATTTCGAGGTGGATTTACCGCGAAACGCGGTCTACGTGAACGGAACGAAATCCAAGGATGATTGGGCGATCGTCAAGTGGAAGTGGACCCGCGACGACAAATCCCTGTCTTTGGGAAACATCGCCGAGGGTTCCGATCAATCGCCTGTTTTAATACTAACCGATGTGATCGCAGGCTCGTACATCTTCAATTTGACTGTGTCCGACGAGCAGGGGCTGAGCGACACCGACACTGTCACCTTCGTCGTTAAAAACGACCCTAAACTACTCTACTTGGTCGACATCACCATCGATGTCAACGCCAAGCACTTAACTCAAGTCCAGTACGACACTCTAACCGGAAAACTTGCTCTTCTGGTGATTGACGGCTCCAAATTAAAAGTACGATATTAAAACACCCGGAAAATCTAGTCTTATTTGACTGTTTCAGGTGCGCCAAGTCAAACCGGAAGTCGGTTCCGGGAACGCCATGATAACTTTCTACGTGGAAAACCCAGACGGGACGCCGTATCCAGCGAACGATATTGTTCAACATCTCCGGGAAAAACTCAGAGTTGATGCGGGGCTTCTCGGTTTTTCCGTGGCGAAGCTCCAAACGGCCGTTTGTCAAAACAGTTGCTCTGGACACGGCGTTTGTGTCGAACAAACGCGGAAATGCGAATGCGAAGCTTTTTGGATGCAAGATCTGTTTAAATTGTATTTGAAAACAGGCGAGGATTCGGACTGCAGTTGGAGCATCCTGTACGTGGTTCTTGGCGTTGTGTGTGGTTTGTTGGCTTTCTTCGGGTCCATGTGGGGCATCGTGTATCTCTGCTACACGTGGTGTTCCAGGAAGTGGATGGGGAACAAGCCCACCACGTACAAACTCATCGAAGACTTGCCACCGCGTAAGTATCGCGAGAAAAAATTGCTGCTTCAAATACCATAGCGATTGAGGCCGAGTTATTTGAGAAATTATTTTATTTCAGTAGTTCCGCGCAAGGGGGGCTTGTCCGACAGCGACACCGATTCCGACGTAGTTTTCGAATCAAGATCGAAGAATTCTCGATATAGCGACTCAAGAAACGGCCACAAGCCCTCAAGAAACGGGTTTGCTAAAGGGGGGCGTAGGGTTAAGACGTAGACATCTCTGAAAGACTTCACTTTCCTGACCCCGTGCCTAACTTAACTAGACTGTTTGTAAGTGTGTTTGATGGAGGTGTATTTTTTGTGCATTTATTTGGAGGTGTTGTAAACACTTTTCCGTTGGGCTGTAATCAAGTTACCTGTATTTATTTTTTGGGGAATTTTCAAGGGGGTGG
The DNA here is from genome assembly GCA_029298725.1 of Gnatocerus cornutus. NCBI lineage: Eukaryota > Metazoa > Arthropoda > Insecta > Coleoptera > Tenebrionidae > Gnatocerus > Gnatocerus cornutus. The sequence goes on from CM055515.1 coordinate 16,677,012, forward strand.
GTTCTTTTCCTATTTAAATATTTGTCTGATTTAATGCTTAGATGTGTCTAGACATTTTCGTGGCAAATTAGTCAGTGATTTTAGCACGAATTACGCAATGAAAGTCAAACTTTTTGTGATATAATTCCAAGTATTTTTATTTATGCCGAACGTCACACGGATATCTCAATGGTGATTTTATATACTTAATGTAAAATATTGTATTTCTTTATTTTTTAATTGTAAAAGATTAAATAAAATATAGTTGAGAACCTTTTTTTATTCCCGGTCAGGAAGTTTAAAACTAAATCAACAAAGCCCGACCTTCTGTTTACTTTTATTTTCCCGATTTGCTTCTCCAGCAAGAAAGTGGCATTGAATTGTCTATTTCAATAGACTTTAACTAAAGCTCCCCAGTAAATAACCGTTCACTCACTATTATTATCCTTCGTTATCCTCCAGGATCCATTGGGATAGTTGAGTGTTTTTTTTTCAACGAAACGACGCGTCCGGACTTGGTTTATCGACCAACTTTTCATTGTAGGTACATATTGTAATACGCTGGTGAGTTTCCTCAAGATAACCGTCTGTTGTGTAATCACCACCATGGGAAATTCGTGCAAGAAATGCAATTATCATTAGTGCAGTTTCAGAGCGATTAGTCGTAACCACGATAATGCCAGGAGCTCTGCAATATAAGTTCAAACTAAAATTCGCTCAGTTTTATTGTTTCTTTTATTGGTCATTCAAATTTCGCGCGTGATTTTAGACAGTTTGCTTGCGAGTTAGTGTCAATTAGTGATGTGTCATTCTTTAATCGCGCGCGCTGCTTCAAATTTCAGTCTAAAATGCGGCAATTTCACAGCATTCCGAAAATTAAATATTTATGATTTACAAAATGTATTATAAACGTGCGACAGGCGCGTAATATTTTATGGGAAAAGGTTGCGAGCTGCCGGCAAATTCATAGCCGTGCGAATGTTGAAAACATCAGGTAGAAGAAGACAAAAAATGGGACATGAAGCGATTTTATGTATCGCAATAAATACTTATTACGTTTATGTATCGCCCGTATAATAACATTTGAGTTAAGATTGACGAGCTGTCGGGGCGATATTTGCAATATTAGATCGGTTGCGTGGTTTTTAAGCACCCTGTATATGTTATTTAATTCGGTACTCATTCATAATTGGCCTGGAAAGCTAACAACACGTGGATGATAAATGATTGCGAAAACATAATTCGCATTCAGAACGTTGTCTCTTCATCCTTGGAGCTACGACCCAACTTAATCTTTAAGTTTACTTTTTTTATTTGGTAATCCCAAATTCGTTTATCTTTATCACAAAATCAATCGTCTCTGATGTGTTTCAGCACGATTCGTTTTTATGTTTTCAAAACTGGAATAGACAATGTCAAAACTAGATATGGAGTTATCTCGTTACACAACTTGGTTGGCATAGTTCCTCTTGGCGGTGGATAGGATTTGTTTGTGTTTCTTTTCTTTGGAGGAATTTCCATTCGATTTAAGTTTCGAAGGGGTCCTTGGGGAGGAAGAGATCCTTGGTGTGTTTTTAAGTTAGCTTTGTCTCTATCGAAGCTTTTGTGCTAAAAATTAACGCGATTTTAGTAGCGGAAGTGGTCTAGTTCTCACGACTTCGTGATTTGCGTTAAGTGAAAACTATTATTGCAATAAAGTAGGACCACCAATTCCGTTTTATTTTCAATAAAAAAGCTATAAAATATCTAATGGTCGTGGTCAGGGCCTCTGAACTGTGTAGCTCGAAATCGAATCCCGCCGAAGTCGTACAATAGATTGCTTAGATTGTGCTGGGAAACTGTCGATAGACCAAACCTCTTCCCATTTATCTTCTAATGTAAACCTATACGTCTTTTTCCTGGAATTTATCATGTGACAAGCCGCAGCGGTGGCATAATTATTATATTTCGAAAGAAATTTCTTTATGTTTTTATTATTTCGCGGTTTTATATGACTCACCCGGCGCCTCCGCCGAAACTACAGCCCGCGTCGAATCGCTGACTCGTTCGACAATTTTTTTATTGATGCACTTTCAGAGATTGCCGTAAACAGAACGGGCGCTCAGCATCCCGACTGTCGGGCGCCGTTGATAGAATTATTACTATTGCAGCCGTTTCGAGGTCGATATTCGTTATTCTCCACTAAAAACCCGGTGCAACCCTCCCTTAATAAAATCCAATATACGTCTGTGGATAAATTATTTTTACTCGAATTTCATGAAAACTTTGCCGATGATCGAGTAGAAATTATGTCGACGTTTGATCTTAGGTGTTATCACTTCGCGTGACGATTAATCTTGTGATGAGAAGTCCCACGGGTGAAGATATAGAGGACGATTAAAAACATTCATCTTGTTCTCTTTAGTCTTATTTTTTTGGAGACTTGTCTCAAATCTGTATTATACGGCTAACTTAAGGCTCGAGATAAATTTAGAGGTTTATAAATCATGCAGCGCGGAATTCAGTACAGAACATTGAATCCTAACGAGTCTGGAGAATTGTCTCATATTATTAAATAAAAGAGTCGTATTCCAGACATTTGGGGATATTTGTGACTTGATGAAGATGTTAAGTTGAAAAAGACGTTCTATAAATATGATATTTAAAGTTTGCGGTCTGAATTTTTAGAATGAATGTAAAATTACCATAAAAATTCCAAAATTTTAACTTTATGTATAGAATATACGTAGAAAACTTTTTTTTCGCACCGAAAAAGTTTGTTAAATATGACCCCGAGAAGACTAAAAACGTAATTGGGTCAATATCTCGTTTATTTGTGAAGAAAACTCGAGTTACTCGTGCTCAGTTTACGCAGAATTTCACGTAGAATCCAAAACTGTACGGACATTTAACGTACATTAACGTACAAAGTTTTGGATAATGAATTTTTAGTTCTGAAATCTATAAAACTCCGAAACTTAGGCAGACATGCAGGTGCGTTTTTTGCCATCGTTTATCTTTCGCTTTTTTGCGTAAATTCCGCTTTTTAATATTTAAAATTCGATAGTCAATTTTTTTAGGAAAAAAAAATTCTACTCAAAGGATGAAAAATTCTGAATTTTTGGATTTTTGACCGCCACTCGTAAACTATTTTACTTGTCATCTTGAGAATTAGCCAGTTGATAGATCTTGAGCTGCTCTTTCGATTGATGTAAAATCCGTTCTTCAATATTCAAAATTTGATGGCCGATTTTTTTTGAAAAAAAATTGATTCAAAGGATGAGCAATTTCTGCCAATCTGAGATCTTGAGCTGCTCATTAAAGTTAAAATTAACCCATATAAGACTCTATAAAAACCTAATTCGACCAATATCATCGTTTATTGGTGAAGCAAACTCAATTTATTAGTGCTCATTTAAGGCAGAATTTCACGGATAATCCAAAACAGTGTGAATTTTTCATGTATGTCAACAAATAACCGAATTAGAAACGATTGAAGTTTTAAGTTGTTTCCAGAGGGCAAAAATTTTGAAGCTCCGGGATATTAAAAGATGCGGTTTCTTTTTCTTGCCCTTTTTCTGATAAAAATCCGGTGTTACATACCCTGGATTAGAAATTTCAAATTTGTGTGAATTTGTTGAACGATAATCCTGTAATTTACGGGAGTTTCAACTGTACCAAAATTCCAACATAAAACTTTTATTTATACCAAAACCATTAATGTGTTTCACATTAAAAGCAAATTCAATTAGAACCACTTTACTTATTTACAACGCAATTTGTTTAATGTGCGTACAATGAGGTGTACCAAATCTATTTGTTGTGGTGCGTAATGATTAATGCAAAGAAAATAATACGTCCGCTTTTACGGATCCACTACACACAGCATAGATAATAATAAATGAATGAAGTACTTTATATTCACGGGTAATTTATGGCTGAACAAGCAACTTAGTCGATAAATGTTTTGATTTTTATTTAGGAGTACCGCCGAAAATTGTATTAAAATGGTGGATGCGCCAGGAAAATGTTATCAGATTTTGCCAAAATGTAAAATAATTCCTTCATTGTTTATTTCTCCAATATTGCTGGAAACATTTTAACTCAAAGTTTGAAAACGCTCAAAATCATACACGTTGAACGTTTAAATTGCACAACAGTTCAGCTGCCTGACGTTGAAATATGCGGATAAAATTGCAAAGAATTTCCATTTGAGTTTGAAACATTTAGAACCGAACATTTATTAATCACTCTGAAAGAGCATATTTTCAATTTTTATTTGCATCTAGGGGCTTTGATGAGAGAAAAATTTATTCTATTCAACGCGGGTGTAATCCCATCGAATTTTAATAGAGGCCGAACATAGAAGTTAATTAATTGGAATCATATTTGAAATCGCTGATGCATAAAACGAACTGCCGGAAAACGTGACTGAGATAATTTTGATGGGATTAAACGCCGATGGTGTGTAAAACAAATACAAATGTCAAAGTACCTGAACAATTAAATCCGGATCTTTTTTCAATCACTCACTGTTAAGTTCAGGGAAATAAAACATAATCCTGGATCAAAGCTTAAAAAGCTTAGTCGCAAAATTTGTGTAGGATAAAAGTTAGCGTCCAGGTTATTTGAAAAGCGTAATCCCTGAAAACCTGCATAATTCATAAAAGTATTCGAATTTGTTTTTAGCGGATGCAGCGACTTTATTAACAATTAATAACGTGCACAAAAGAAGAATTAACCTCCGCTCACTTTACGGAAATAAATTTCAAGTAGCATGCGAGAAAAATGCGTCTGTTTCTCCCGGAAAGTCATAAACTTTGAGGATAACAATCGTTCTTATTCCGAAAAGTTCCTTGTTGCCTTGGATACATGACGACGTCGCGGCGCCTCCAAAAAAACACTACCTACGATCACTTCGAATTTTCCAGGTCCTCATTTTTGTAGCTTCTCTTAAAACTTGTTCGCTTTACGGGATAATTAATTCTCCGGTCACTGACACGACGAAAATTGTTGACTTTCGGATTTGCGGAGGAAATTATAGTGCGGATTCTTACAAATAATTATGTAGACTCTGCAATGTCGTCATTGTGAAAGTGAGACCGTGTGTGTTGGTCGATAGACCAAGTCTCTGAAGAAATGAAAAGTTAAATGAAACTGCACTGATTGCAGCAACGGAATTATTTCTGTAAGTACCAAAATCGACAAATAATCATAATCACATATCTCGACTTTTATTATTATTGTTATTGTATTATTATAGTCCTGATAGAAATTGATTAGTTTTCGGGGCGAAATATCGAGGAAACGAATAAAATAGGAGCGGTGATAAATGATCGCTCTGAAACCAAAAATTCCTCGAATGATTTTCTCTTTTGAGCAGAATTGAATTATTTTGTATAAAAAAATACAATGGACTTTTTATAAAATTTCGTCTCAGGAGCTCTTGAAGTTTATGGTATACAGTTCAGGTAGCTGCAAAGTAAAAAAAAACGTTTGCATTGAAATGAGAGTTTTATTTTTTGCCTTCTTGGCACGAAATTTTGTAATCATAACAATTAGCATGGGTGCAACTGTGAAGGTTAACTTTCAGTTCTGCACTCACTTCTGTGAAGAACAATGACTGATAGACTGCAAGGTTCTTGGAATAATGGAGAACTTGTTCACTTCGAGGCGAGACGAAAAATGCCTAATTTTCATTTTTCTTAAATTATATTTGCACTAGCATAATTCCGGTGTGAGATTAATTAATTGGAATTTGTGTTTACATGTCTAATTTATGTAGACAGGAAAACTAATTGAAGGTTAATTTATTTAAATGTATTTGATGTATTCAACCACAACTGCTGTTTTCATTTTTTTGGAATTATTGTTTATTAAACTAAAATGACAAGGTCTTAGAAATAGAATTCCTATAATAATTTAAATAAAAATTGTTTGAGCTCCTTCCTAAAATAAAATAGTTCCTAATTATGTCGTTTTACTCTTAATAATATCAGAACTATGGAATTAAACACAACAAATTGAAAATGTCGTTTGTAAAATTTGTAAAAATTTTTATTTCTTGTTCTAAAATTTTGTAATAAATTTTAGTACACTTGATAAACGGACCCAAGGTAATAATATCTCCAATTTTCACTGAATTAATCTTGAAAATGAATGAGCTACAGAATTTAATAGAAAATTTTGGAATTTCACGTTTGTCATATAAACAAAAATTTCTAAAATCTCTCATTCTTTAATGAAAATTTTTGTAATATAGTACAACTAATAAATCTCCAAATTTTATTGTTTTGGTGGCAATACACCTACAGTTATGGAAAAAAAGTGCAAATCTAGGGTATAGCGTAAATCGATTTATTTTCCTGTATACAGACATATTTTATTTTATTTTGACGTACAAATTGAGTGCAAAAAATGTTTTTCACTTTTCGCTCAACTTTGATTTGTTACGTGAATAATTCAGACTAGCTTTTCCTCATATTATATTTCATTTATTTTATTTTTTACGATTATTATCCAAACCGGGTTTTTTGGAGATTAATATAGAACCTGACTGTTTCACATAAAACTTTACGGCTATGAGGTCCCTTTCAGCAAAAAAACCAAAATAAAAAAGTAATTGTCTGTAAAAGTACATTACAATATCACCTCTGTGAGAGTAGAATCCATTAACATTCGCTGTGTTTTAGATACTCGCATTTATCTAAAGTGCGAAAATATGTTAGACAGCACACACTGTAATTTAAATCATTTGTCTTGTTAGAATGAACGTAAATTGAGTAAAATTTGAAATATGTCAGTCCGTATATATTTTTAATGATAGTCATGTACAATCCAACCTCAGCTGACTAGAGATCAAGAGCAAACTTGAACCCTCATTAATTAAACTGACCACACCATTCCAAACTTATTGATTCCATCAGGTCAATTTAATTAGAAGAAAGACCCTGAATGCGTAATGTAAATTATTCTGTCGACTCGAAAATAATGAAAACCGACAGAATAAAAAATTTTTCTAATAAAACTTGAACAATTACAGTTCTTAATAGCTCCACTTTGACCCTGTCAAATAATTCTTTAACTTGTTGGGATAGAAGGACTCTTATCCGGTTTCAGGCGAATTAATGACACTATTTTACACGGAAAATGTGAGAATTAAGTCTGGAGTTGGTGCGTTTTGCATGTATTTAAATTAGATGAGTGGAGAACGGGCAAAAACGATTAAGTGCCTTATTAAAATTATCGATCAAGCTGAATTCCTATACGCTTTTGTTGTCGACTTGGGACGCGCTCTACAATTTGTAATTAATTGTAGAATGGGGTAAATGCCAGTTTTTTACATTTGCAGACAATCATCATTATTTCAAATAATAGTTCGTAAATTACAAAAAGCTTTCTTTTAAATAAAAATTCAGAATATGTTTTAAAAAGAATTTCATTTCGGAAATTGTTCGTCAGCGAAATAAAAAATTCAAAAAACTTTAATTTGGAGTTTATAAGCTGATTCTAATTAGTAACCTCCGCAAATTTAATTGCATTTATTTAAAAAGCGCAAAAACTATGAAAATTACAGATTTTTATTTAAAAATTGGAGATTTTGGTTGGTTTATATAATTAAAAATTCTTAAAATTGTGTCTTTTGTTCGACAACTTTCTAATTTGGGGGGGTCGATAAGCAGGTCTATACTAGCAAACCCTCCAAATTTCATTTTCATAGCGTAAACACTTTCAGAATTACAAATTTTTATTTGCAAAAATAGGAATTTTTTAGTTCATCGGCATAATATTAAAAAATTCTAAAAATATTGTCTTTTGTTGTACAACATTCCAATTTGAGGGGGTTGATCGTAGATCCAAATTAGTAACCTCCCCAAATTCCATCGTCATAACGTGAAAATTTACAGAATTACAAATTTTTATTTTCAAAAATTTGGAAATTTTTAGTTCATTTTCAAAATATTTTGTTTTTACAGAAATTGTTTTTTGTTCTAGAACAATCCAATTTTGGGGAGTTGATAAGCAGGCTTAAACTAGTAACCTTTTCAGACTTTATTGTCATAAGTAAAAACTTTCAAAATTCCAAATGTTTATTTTCAAAAATTGAAAATTTTTAGTTCAACTGCAAAATAAAGTATTCTAAAAAATCAGTCTTTTGTCGTACAACATTCTAAATTGGGGGTGTTAATAAGTAGATCCAAATTAGTAAACTCTCCAAATTTCATTATCATAGCGTAAAAACTTTCAGAGTTACAAATTTTTATTTTCAAAATTTGAAAATATTTAGTTCATAGGCATATCAAAAAATTTTAAAAAATTGATTTTTGTTCCACAACATTACAATTTAGGGGAATTAATAAGTAGGTCCAAATTAGTAAGTAACCTTTTCAAATTTCTGTTTATACAGGGTGATTTTTTTAAAACGGCAGGCGTTGTAGAATTTTTATTTATGAACCGATTTCAAAAATTTAAAAAACAAATTAAATGGTTTTTAATTTACTATAAACTGATGATTTTTTTAAAATTTTTCTAAATGTCTTAATTTCTTTTAAGCGATACTCAACTTTTTTATTTTAAATTGGAACCCATATATTTTTTTTTTATAATTTGGAAGATATTAATTTTCTTGATTCAGAAATGTGCAATATGTTCTACTTTTACCAAAAATATTTTTTAAAAAATTATCAAAATTGAAAAAAATAAGCAATAAAAGTTAATAAAATTTAGGTGCATGGTGTCAAATAAAAGAATGCCGTTATTGTAATGTCAAAAAGCAGCAAATAACAGAAAGAATCGGCATTTTTTTTTTAAATTATTAATAACAAAAAACAATAATAATTACAAATCAGAAAAAACAACTACTTAATTTAATTAAAATACTGTTGAAACGCCATCCCGTTTTTTTCATTGCACAATTGACACCTACGAGAAATCCATTGTGCATTGTAAGGTGTAGCCCCATCTTGTTGAAAGAAAACTTGTTCTTTCTGTTATTTGCTGCTTTTTGACATTACAATATCGATATTGTGTTATTTGACACCACGCACCTAGATTTTATTAACTTTTATTGCCTAATTTTTTTCATTTTTGATATTTTTTTTTTAATATTTTTTGTAAAAGTAGAACATATTACACATTTCTGAATCAAGAAAATTAATATCTTCTAAAATATGAAAAAAAAATATGGGTGTCAATTTAAAATAAGAAAGTTGAGTATCGCCCAAAAGATACAAAGACATTTAGAAAATTTTTAAAATCATCAGTTTATAGTAAATTAAAAACCATTTAATTTGTTTTTTAAATTTTTGAAATCGGTTTATAAATAAAAATTCTACAACGCCTGCCGTTTTAAAAAAATCACCCTGTAGTATAAAAATTTTTCTTTTTAAAAATTTGAAATTTTTTGTGTAACTGCAAAATAATTTTTTTATAAAAATTGTTTTTTGTTCTACAACATTCCAATTAGGAGAAGTTGATAAGCAGATCTAATCTAATAATCTTCCCAAATTTTATTCCCAGAGCGTGAAAACTCCAAGAATTCCAAATAAAAAAATAAAATAAAAAAGTTTCCTTTGCTATAAATTTTTTTAATTTTAGGGAGTTGCTACACATGATACTTTTATTCAGTCTAAATCTGTTGGTCTTTTGGAAAAATATTGAAATTCCAATTTCTTCCTCCCATTACCATTAATCCGCCATATGAAGCCAATAAATAAATCAGATCTTCAAATTCTTATTTTTTCATTTTAGATGAATCTGCAGGACTCACTGCATATTGTTTAAACGACGGATAGAAAGCGTCCATCTAGCTGAGAAGAGCGTCGCGTCGGCGATATCTGTAAATACTTTTCTGAGTCATCACATTCAAAAAATGACGTGATCTCTTCCTTTAACATTTCATTTTCCTTTGATAATATCCATGACTGGCAAAAATGCAACGCATAATAAAATAAAGCGACAGAACGATAATTTGGTTCACACTTTCTCAACTTTATTTCGTTTTACATTCTTTGCGACTAGGTCAAGACTGTCATCTACAACTGTTATGATTTACGAAGTTATTAGTCCACGAGTGTTCTTTGTATTAACTTATCAGCTTATCACACATCATAATCTGATATCAAGGTTTTGTGTAGCTATTTAAATTACTGTGCCAAGTTACAAACGGTGTACAATTTTATTGTCGTGAAATTTTTTCTGTTAAAATATGTAATATGGCGACCTTGTCTTTATTTCCATGTTTTATTGTCATTCGTCATTCTGCATTGACACACAACCAGGTTTAGTTCTAAAACATTCTCCGGACAGTATTGTAACTTAACAGTAATTAATTTAATTAGAGATTAAACCGACCCTTCGTTTTTGTGGTCATAAATGTTTGAGAAACTCTGCCTTCTAAATATAGCATCCCTCCTTCGTAATGTACTAATAGCAGCAAGTGTAAAAAATAGACCCTCACGTTTGCGCGAAACATTTTAATCCACTCCAGAATTATAAGGTGTTTGAACTGTTTGCCTTCGCCAAGTGCAACAGTTCCTTTCTGATATTGTTGGAGTTAATTTCGGTTTTCGGCTAATAAATTTGATTAAAATACACTGAGGACGCTAAACTTTATAGGTCAACCAAAGAGGTGAGTTATAATTAACTTAAGTAGTTACCCGTCTCTCTACATTCATTTTTGTTGTGATTGCGTTCTGAAATTTTTTCTTTTACAGGCGATGCTTCTTGAATTCACTGATGTTATGAAGAGGATTGTACGTGATGTTCCCGACCTTCTGTGGAGTTTCGGACTGAATGTGTGTTTCGGTTTTGTGATAACGTGCTCCATTTGTGTGCATTTTTTGAATAGTGTCAGTTACGACGGGAAGAGATACAGATGTACCATTTTCTAATTGTTACCAAAACTTAATTTATTATGTCGAAGTATTACAATAAATATGAGAGTTTCGATTCTCCTTGTTCTGTTTACTATGAAAATTTTAGTCCAACGGAAATTACAAGATTACCCGATAATCTTCAGGTCTTCAGGGTTTGTAATTTATAAGTTGTGGAGTTACATCAGATTAGAGTAAGAAATGGGTTTATCGCAATTGCAGGAGTAATTAATTTAGAAACTGCATTTGTTGCAATATTATGAGGTGGAGATTGGAAAGTGAAATTAACGTTAATAATGAACCGGACATTGAAGTAAAAGTAGCTCCTAAATCTCAATCCGAAGTTCTAGAGGTCAGAGTTCAGTTTTTTATAATGCAACGCGCCGGATTAATTAATTTAATAAGAGTAAATAGAGACTAGGACTACTTTTTTCCTTTTAAATAAATAAAAAAAAATGCAATGACTTTGGATGGCCTAAAAATTGAAAATTTTGGGTAAGAAAGTTCGGAGTGTTTTACAAATTTTTGCCTAATCAGCTTTTTTTCTTTGTATTACAAATGTAATTAGTTCGTAAAAATGCTTGCAAAGCAAACAAACTATTCTTAGAATAAATTATTGGTTGTTCGACGTTTATATTAATTTATTTAACTATTGCATTGCTATTATTAGATGTCATTATTATTATAATAATTATGAGATATTTAGCTTACGGAAATTAACTAATGTCAAGGAATTCTTAAAAGTCCTATAGAATTCTTAAAGAACAATATACCTATACAAAAATCTATACAATAAAAATTTTAAATTAAACGAATTTTGGGATTTTTATTAAACTTATAGTCAGACAACCACTAAAAAAAATTACAATTAAACAAAGGAGTAGATAAATCTATTTTATCCAAAATGCACTAATAAAGTAGTACTTTATTCACTCATTAGTACTCTGTTACTAAACACTTTAAAGAAAATTATGCCACATTTCCATGACAACAATGCAAGCATGGCTTTCTAAACGCTAAAAATTTGTCACTTCTGTCAATTCTTTTAATGCCTTAATTGCAACCAACAGAGGCTTTGGATAAAATCTAGTATTATATTCGAGTTATTCGAGTGTAAGGACAAATTATTCACTTCAAAAATCTTATTCTTTCGATCTACGATCTCGAAAATAACTGATTTTTGTCGTGATTAATTTGCGTCCTTACACTCTTATACAGGGTCCGGCAACACTTGTGTCCACCCCTAAAATCGTCTTTAATTTTAAAGATCAAATTTTGAAAATTTGCATACGCTTATAGTTGACAAAGCTCTAGAAGCTGACACAAAAATTTATTTTGATATCACGGTTTGTTTGGCGTCGCGACGCCTAAAAAGTATAATTTTTAGCGATTTTTGAGTTTTTGCGGTAATATTAGCGAATTCAATTTTTTTTCAACATAACTGTAATACAAATATTTGAGTTTTTATTTTAAATCTACTGCAAATGGTGTTTAAAATTTGCGAAAAAAACGCTGTTTTATCAAGTTAGTTTTCAACATTTTGACGGTGCAGTGACAAACTACGTTTACACCAAAATTTCACAAGTCACTTCATTCACTCATATGAAGGTGAATTTTGATTAACTCGGGCATGTTGCACTTTATGGACACCAGAAATCGTTAATTAACATCGACAAAGCGACAATTTCACCAAGTAAGACTTTTGTTACCATCTAAAACGAACCAAAGGATAGATGTCATTTGTGACACAAGATGTTGACAGACCGGTGTAAACGTAGTTCCCAATTTTGACGTAATGAAATTGGAAACTAACTTGATAAAACAGCATTTTTTCTTCACATTTTGAATACAATTCACATTAAATCTAAAATATCAACTGAGATATTTTTAACACACTTATATTAAAAAAAAAAATTAAATTAGGGTTTGATTTCACAAACCTTCACAATTAGCTAAAAAATACATTTTAAGGCGTCGCGACGCCAAAACTATAAGTGATAAAAAATAAATTTTTGGGTCGGCTTCTAGAGCTTTGTCAACTATGAGCGTATGCAAATTTTCAAAATTTTGTTTTTAAAATTAAAGATTATTTTGGGGGTGGACACAAGTGTTGCCGGACCCTGTATAATAAATATCTATTATTATTCATTAGATGACTAATTTCATGTGAATTAGTCCAAACTTTGGCGCTTTTGACAACGTAATTCGTTAATGTTTAAACTAATCTTACTTTTTAAACTTACTAAAAAAAAAAGTTGAAAATTTTTGGTTCATCCGAAAATAGAATTTTCTCAAATTTTTATTTTTTGTTCAAAAATTCAGCACTGTGGCACAGTTAATCAAGACTTTAAAAGTAGTAACCTCTCAAAATTGCGTTCTTATAACTTAAAAACTAACAAAGATAAGAATTTTACTAATTAAAAGTTGAAAATATTTGTTTCATGATAAAATAAATTGTCTAAAATCTCTATTTCTTGTTCTAAAATTTTACACTTTTTACACACAGTTAATAAGCACGTCAAAGATAGTAAGCTCCTCAAATTTCATTTTTATAACTTAAAAATTTACAGAGATACAAATTTTACTACAAAAAGTTGTAAATATTTGTTTCGTCCAAAAATAAAATTTTCTAATATTTCTATTTTATGTTTTAAATTATTGTATTTTGGCACAGTTAATCAACACTTTAGAAATAGTAACCTTTGAAAATTTCATTTATGTAACTAAAAAACTAGCAAAGATACGAATTTTACTAATAAAAAATTGAAAATATTTTATTTGGTCTTAAATAAAACTTTTCAAAATCTCTATTTCTTATTTTAAAAATCTGCATTTTGGTACAGGTAATGAACACGTTAAAGATAGTAACCAAATTTCAATGACATAATTTAAATCCTAAAAGAGATTATTTCAAAAAATGTTAAAAATGTTTGATTTCTACTAAAATAAAATTTTTAAAAATCTCTATTACTTGTTCTAAAATCTGCACTTTGGCACAATTAATAAATACTTTAAGGACTACTTAGTAAGCTTACGTTCTCTACTAAAAAAAAGTTGAAAATATTAAATTTGGTTTGTTTTCAAAAAGAAATTTTAAAATCTCTAATTTTTGTTCTGAATTTTCAATTTTTTAAAGAACCAAAGAAACATACGGACAATTAAAATGCTTTGAACCGACATATTTGCAGTAAAAACGTTACTTTAGGCACAAAGCGACACAGTGACAGACTAAGAATTCTTTAGAGCACAAACCGTCATTAACCGAATTTAATTTAAAGATTCGGGAAAAGAGGAAAAAAAAAATTTTAATTCTCATGTTATTTCCATATGTTCAGCAATCCGCGGAACACCCCGTACATCATTCAAACACACACTACACACAAAAAAAAAACTAAAAAACGTTGATTTATACTTTAAAGCAAAGTATCCTTTATACAATTTATTGGATTTAATTGTCTTTTATACATTAGATCAAAAAACTTATTAAAACTTATAAAGTAAATTGCATCAAGGATGAGTTAAAATTCTTCCAATGTAGTTTTTGATAACTTAAAATCGTTTAGAAGTATATGCTTAAAAAATAGAAGTACAGAGGCAAAAGCGGAAAAAAGTTCTGACTAAACAAAAAGTAGTAAAATAAAAAACGTCAAATTAAGACTTTTTCACTTTTTTTTGATCAAAACGCCACCTTTTCATCAACAAACTTGTACCTCATTAGGCAGTTTCTGCGTGCTGTGCTTATCACATAATCCTGGCCAAAAATATGTAAATTCCAGGAGACATAAGTATTTTACGACTTCGTAAATGCTACAGTACGCTTGAGACTAAAAGATAATCTGGTTTTATGGCACTAGCGTGTAATGCGCGTTTTTACTCATATCGTCAAATTAAGACATACACAGAGCGTAGAAATTCATTTCATTCCGAGTCTGAAACAACAAAGGTAAAGGCTTTAAAAGGAAAAAGATGTTGTGTTTATTGTGTCAATACGCTTTCGATGGATTCAAATCAATGCAGCAACAAGAGAACTGTTTCAGAAAATCATAAAACAAAGTAAATATTCCTGCGAAACTTTTGGCATTTAAATAACTCACTTCGAACGGTACACTTAAATACTATAAGACATTTTAATACACTTTACATATAAAAGCAAAGAATATATTTCCATAAATATTATAAAATATGTACCCTCATTGCGGAGGGAATGTAATATTGAATTCAGTTTTGCCTTTACGAACTCATTTTACATTCACGACCGGGTTATGGAAATTTCTTAATAAGATCGAAACAAGTGTTTTGACTTAAAGTATTAATTTGGGCTAAGTCTCGTCAAAGAAAGTCGGAGAGCTAATTAAAGTGTCCTTTTTTCCCATTTTTGTATCCTCAGGACGAAGGATAATTACCATATGCGATAGGAAAACCTGCTAGTCACTAACTAAATTTATGTTTTTACTTTTTGTACCGAAAATGAAACTTGTATGAGCCAAGCAAAAGAGCAATTTTCACAAACATCAGAGAGAGTTTCACAGGTTCGTTTCGACTCTAAAATTAATGCCAATCGATTTCGAAGATTTACAGTCACACGACAAGCTAATTTATTTTTAATAATCTACAGGCAATCTTAGCTAGTTATCAAGTTGTTTTCAGATATCTTTGGAGAACTATTTGCTATTTTTTGCGATCGTTATTTTAGTATCGTCCTACATACAATTTGTTCTATTATATACGAGTAATGTAGTAATTAAAAACATGCAGATTCCAACAATGCAAAGAGTTTTTTAATCAAAATGTTTTATAAAAGTAGTTTATAAAATTCCGGGGATTCTGATGTAGAAATTTATGAAAGAGTATTTATAGATACGAAGAGTAAATAAGGTGTGGGTATTTTTATTCAATCAATTCGAAAAAAATATCGCACGGAATGTCAAGAATCTAATGAATTCTACAGAATTCTCAGGACAAGATCTAAACATCAAAAAACATTAAAAAATTTTAGAGACTGCTGATGAAATTTTGAAAATCCTGGAAAATTTCAGAAAACCTTGTAAAAATCTTCGAAGCATCTTTAAAAATCCTGCAGAATTAAAAAAATCGCAGAAAATTCTAAATAATTCTCTGTAATTCTTACGGATTCTCTTAAATTTTACGATATTATTTCTGATTTTAATTTTTAATTTTAATTAGATTGACAAACATAAAAATGAGCTGTCATTTTTATCGATCGAAACGGGCAGCGCAAGAATTTGGGGTGTTAAAAAATCAATTAGCAACAATAAAAGTCTGTATCATTATGGATGTAGTGAAGAGAACTCTGGAAGGCTTAAAACTTTAAATCTTGTTTCTTGGCGTCGCCCGAGTATAAGGATACCTGCTAAGTAGTTGGTCTTTGACTGAGCAAATTGCTTGCAAATATTCCGAATAACTAGTGACTTTATTGAAGGAAACTCTACACGTAAAGTTTATTAATGAGAAACATAGAGCTTCCTTAACTATTCTCTTTAAGATGAACGATCCTAACGAGAATATAAATTGAAATAAACTTTGTCAAGTACTTAATATACTTTGCAACTCTAAAATCAGCGTCTTCCACTTGTGAAATTTATTACTTTGTTTAGTACAGGTCGCTCATAAATTTTCTTTTTATATTTGGGTAAGGCCTAGCAACTATGTTTTCTTTGAAAGTTGGCCCGAGAAAATTAAATACTAAACTTTAAGGAATGGGCATTTGAAAATACTTTAATAGGACTTTATTTGCTCCTTTACAATCGCTTTGAAGTGTAGAAGGGCCTACAGTTTATTTAATAGATGAGATTTGTATGCACCATTGAACGACTTGAAAGCCCTTCCAATAGCCCGATAAAAGCAGACTCTTGTAAGGACTCGCTGTTAGGAACTCCGTTTATAAATGTTGACAAATATTGCATGTGGAGTGCAATATTGCAAATTAGAAAAATCATTTTTCCGCGCTCCAAATTCGTTTGAAATAATGCAAAGGTAAGCTCGGAGAAAATTTGCCTTGAGCAGAGGCCAACATAGGCCTTATGAAGGCAAATTTTATAACTCTTGTTACAGTCCTCTTACAAACTTTAATTATAATATTACCATCTAAATTGGTGCTTTAGCCATTGTGTGCCTCCTTTAAAGACAGTTTCGGGCTTTTAAGTTCTCATTAGAGAATGCCGAAAGTCATTATAATAACATTCATCTCGTTTCGAGTCGAAATGAAATCTTTATAGGCTAAAATCATTACAAAAATCTTCACGGAAAGTTCACGAAATTTATGAAAATGAACCAACATACATAGTTGCGATTTCTTTAATACGAATGTTTGGTGAAGACCGGAGGGTTTTGTGGCTCGTTTAGAAATACACTCACAAGGGCCGGCTGATGAATAATTTATAACAATAATAGCACAAAGCCTCGGTTTTTGCCTTGTCAATTGATAATTAAGCGGACAGAGGTGAGCTCCAAAAATGGTGAATGCGCACAATTATATTCATTCTGGGATTCCGTCGCACTTCCTCTTCACTCAAAGTTGTGTTGCACTTCCGACTTGAGCTAACTCGTAATGCAACAGTAAGTTGAGACCGCGTCAGATAGCTCGAGGCTTTTCGGAATTACCCCATAGTTAGTGCTTTTCAGTATTCATATAAGAGGGTTGGCACCCTCTTTGCTTTGAGGGTAAGTATTGCGCGTTGAAAACTAACCACAAACATACTATGCCAGTTTACAATATATCAAACTTTATTATGTGGATTTACAGTGTCGCCAACTGTGTGGTTTATAAATTCCCACATGAAACGTGCAATTATGTGTGCCAGGGAGGAAGGTGAAATTTAGGGGGCGGTCCAGTCGAGCTCCAAAAGTTCGACGGCCGCTTGATTTAAATTTCCCAGAAAATTTCAGTTGCTTCGAGAAGGAAATTGTCACATTGTCAAATTTGGAGGATGGAGATTATCTGGTTTTAAAGTTATTAAATCGTCGTCTAAGCGGCAACATCCGCAAATTCAATTATTTTGTTACTAGTTTTTCTCAGATAAATTTTTTGCTGGAAATTTACTGGTAAAACGTACTTTTTGTATTTTTGAGAAGATCTAACCTTAAGCTAAGATTTGATACCAATTAATCACTGAAAAAAATTACTTACACTGCCAAAAACAGTTTTTTTGCGCTTGCGTATGACTTTGCAAAAATTGATATTGCGATATTTACCGCTTAGACGACGAAATAATGCATAAATAAACAGTAGTTATGGTCTTCTGGAAATGCAAGGAAAGTTTTCAATTTCCGAGCATTTCCAAAATATTTTCTAGCCGTGTTAAACACGAAATTTTGTGCGCTGACAATTATTAATGGTTATTTATTTTGACTTTTAGTTTGAATTTGAAACGTCATTCCCTCATTTAGGGGAATTTCATCAGCTGGGAAATAGGTTGGTAGCACCCCATTCAAATCAAACGATTGCAGATTAATGTAAATTCAAATGTGTTTCAGCAAATGTTTGTGGAATCTCCACTTAATTAATTTACCTTTATTATTTTCGATGGTCATTGGCCTCCAAATCTGCACACAAATTGACACTATTGACATTTATGCAGCGATGCCAACTTGTAAAATAAAACCAACTATTCGAAATGTCACGTTTGATATCACGTTTGCCTAGACATTCAAAAGGTGATTTTCTTGCCGCAAATGAGTCTCACAAATCTAATGAAAAATGACGGAGGCGCACAAAAACTTTTTTTTTTATTTCCCTCTTCCAGGGAGACAATCTATTGATAAATTGAACAATGTGTAATTTGTATTTAACTTAAAATTATTAATTATTATTATTATTATTAGGTACTGCATATAAGTTTGCATTCCGATGTTATTCTCATCCATTGTTGAACGTTTTCCTGCGATAATTAAACGACCTTGCGATTAGTCGCCGGATATCACTCGCAAAAATGAAATCCTCCCACTTCGATAAGAGAGCACGCTAAACAAAAATTGAATTCAAACTAAAATTAGTATTCAATATTTTTTGCGCTAGTACGCAAACAGCATCATATTTTAACTTTTCATTTGACCCAGTTCGTCTATTCCTATAATTTATAGCAAATGCATCGTATTTTTTCAAATCTAGAATAAATTTTAAATCAAAACTAATCTAAAAGTTGCATAAAATTCCGAACTGCAATTCCCGCGAAGTCAAAAGTGTGTAAAATTTATGGATTCTATTTGTGATAAAATTTAGCACCACTGTAACATTTGAGCTATACTTGATTCCGTAAGTATATTTACAATTTGTGCTAAACTTGAAATTTTAAAACTGATTAGTTGCCTCTGAACATAAAATTTTTAAAAGCACTTGACACTCACAACAAAATTAAGCTCCACAGCAGTTATCCTTTCCATTAAGACGATTGCTTTTTCAAAGCCACGAGAACGTCTTTATTTAAAGTCATCGCACCTCTTCCGTGCTTATTTTCGTTCTTTTCATTTGATTTTTTTTATGACTTGGCCCTTAAGTGGGAGCAACGTGCCCACCTGTAATGGAAGAAAGTCGAAGGGACGCAGTCGCGCGCCGCCTCCGGTTGTGAGCCGCACGTTTTCAGCAGTTGGTCTTATGCGCCGCCACCGGAACGCCGCCACCGCGAGCTTTCATTCAATACGCGATACGTTTGTAAAGTGATGGTGTGTTGTGTATTCTGAATCCAATTATGAAGATATTGGAACGTGCTCTGTGTGGGATTGGGATCTTATTTGCCACGTTTTTATCGGGTGAGTGCGAATTTGTGGCTTGAGTAGTTTTAAGCAACGAGTGCGATTTTCGGGAAGTTTTTAACGGGGAATTTATGGGTCTGGGAACTTTACACGCTGTCTCGCATTTTCTGTAATGTTAATAGAGAAATACGGAAATTATTTATGGGGGAAGATGCGAGGTGCATTAGCGAAAATATTGCAGGACGCGGAATTTATTCCAGTTGTAAAGTTTTGGGAAAATCGCTAATTAAAATTGCATAACCGGCAATATTTTTCTTATAGATAATAACAGCGAGGTATATTTAGAAAACATCTTTTGTACACGCAAACTCTCGGGATTCTTCCTAAAAACGTAATTTTATTGAACATAAATCTGACGGTGGGCGGCCGATACGGATAACTGAACCGAATTTTTGGATAATCACTTTCAGAAAGAAGAAAACTGCAGAAATTTAATACAAATACGTTTAAGGATACTACCGATATACAGGACGTTTCCTTAATCTTGGTAGTTTTGGAATGCCGACTTCTGATTTTTACGTTTTTACGAGTCAATTAGCGAAAATTATGTGGGGGCTCCGCTCCCGAGTTATTATTGCACGCACGTCAAACACAGTTATGTCAATCACATGCCATTACCACAGCTAACATTACAGTTTGCAGTGTCAATAATGTCAAAAGTGCTCTCCGGAAAAAATCTCCTAAGATAATTTCATTTTTCTGAAAATTTGGTTGGACTTGGAAGAATGTATAAATGAAGTAATGAACAATCTACAGGTGAATTTGCAAGGCTATTTTCAGTCAAATGAAAATTTCAAAAGACCCCGTCGTAATATCTCAGTTTAATTATTATGTGAGCGATTTAATTAAAGATTTTGCAGTCAAAGTTTAGGTACAATTTTGATACCTTAATCTAACGCGATTATAAAACATCTTTTGATGGACATTATCATGATGATGGTAATATCTCGAAACGACCGTTAAATAGAGATTGGATTTGTGAAAATGTTGATAGGATGAAAAGGAGTTATGAGTTTGTTCAGGTTTATTATCAAAAGAATGTTTTTAACCTGAATGCATATGAAAGATTTTTTTTAAATAATGTTTTTGTAGTTTTGTCCACTTATTAAAAAGGCTTGTAGCGGTGTTGTCTCCAAATTTCATTTTTTCACTAGAAAAATTACGGAAGTTATGGAATTTAAGATTTAAGATTAATTTAAGATTTTTGGTTCGTCCACAAAATAAAAATTTAAAAAATGTTTGTTTCTTGATGTAAAATTTTATAATTTAAGACAGTTATTAAATAAAACAAATGTGGTACCTTCTTTAAATTTTATTGCATTGGAACCAAAATTACAAAATTTATGAGATTAGAAAAAAAATGTTGGAGATTTTTGGTTCGTCTTAGGAACAAAATTGAAAACAAATCTGTTAATTGTTCTAAAATTTTGTAATTTGGCAGAGTTATTGGGAGAGGCAAAAGTAGTACTTCCTCCACATTTCATTCTTTTACTAGTGAAATTTCGGAAGTTATGAAATTTAACAGAAAATGCTTAAGATTTTTGATTCGACTTCAATAGGTATAAAAGTTTTAAATATTCTTATTTTTTGATATAAAATTATTGAAAACACAGTTAATAAACAAAACAAAAATAGTACCTTTTTCAAATTTCAGTGTTTTGGTACTAACATTACGAAATCTGTGAGATATAAAAACATTTTTTTTTAAAATTGCTGTTTTTTGTTTTACATTTTTTTTATTTTGTTCACTTAATAAAATAAGTAGAAGTACTACATATCTCTGTCACATTTCATTTTATTATTAGTGAAATTATGGAAGTTATGGAATTTAATAGAAAGTGTTTAAGATTTTTGGTTCGTCTCCAAAATGAAAACTTCAATTTTTTTTTTGATCTAAAATCTTGTAATTTAGTGTACTTATTGGTAGAGGTAAAAGTAGTACTCTTTCCAAATTTCATTCTTTTACCAGTAAAATTACGAAAATTATAGAATTTAATAGAAAATTTTCGAGATTTTTCAACATATAAACAATTTGTTTTTAAATTGAGGTATTTTATTTTACCATTTTGTAACTTTGTCCACTTATTAAGATGAGTAAAGGTAGTACCTCCTCCAAATTTCAATATTTTATCGGTAAAGATGTGAAATTTAACAAAAAATCTAGTAATTTCAAAAGAAAATTTTCAAATTCAAAGCAACGAGACTCTAAAGATTTGATAATCTTAAAATTTGCTCCAATTTCCACCATAATACATGGATAATTTCCCCCACATTGTTCCCAAACACTAATTACGTTAGCGACAAACAAACCAAATAAAACATCCTCGTCGTCATACTTGTTTGATTTGTAATGTTGTGACTAATACAAAGAGAACAATTGTATTCAAAGTTGTTCATAACCCACTGTAACTGGTGTCATTATGTCTAATACACGTTCGGGCTTTGAACAAATTGTATATCGATTTGCTTCAGAATAGTGCATCATTTATGAATCACAATCAGGTGGAAACAAGCAACAGCAAATTGCTTCGTATTAATTAAAAAATTGCAGATACGTTCGACGTGTGCTAATGAAAGTTCGTATTAAAAATATGTGCACCTACAACTCTTTTTATGACGGAGTGGAAACCAAAAAGAATGTTGATCACACGGGAGTTGCAAATTTGGTGGAGGCGCCGGGCTCATTTAAATTCACAGTCACTTCTTCGCGTCTAATTAACTGTAATTGTTATTAAGGAAACGTGAACATGTTCATTTCAATATAAACAAATACAAATGTGATGTTCAAGTAAACTTTGCTATTTTCATTTGATTCGTAATGAAACGTCCCTAGGGAGTTTGATGAAATATTTGTTTCCCCAGGGAACGGCTTGTATTTCTTTCATGATTTTTGTACTTTTGCAACCAATTTCTACTCCCACGGTAGCAAAAATGCAGACAAAATTTGGTTTATTATTTTAAGTACCGTGAATGTTCTCTACAATTTCATAACCAATTCAGTCAAATTAGTTAGAAAATTGTAAATATTTTATTAACTGTATTAACGTTTCCGTGATTCAATTTATTAATTTATTGTGTTGTACAGTTTGTTTCAATGAAATATTTGAAGAGACTGCATTGCGGTAGAGATCAAAAAATGGAAGTAAAAGAGATCTCTCACATTAAAACAATGGACGTGGCCTTTAAACACGACTTAGACCCTGTCAGTTGGTTGCAAATTAGCATGGAAGATTACTGTGGCTTTAGCGGAAAGTTCGCCAAGAACATAAATAGGTCACTAAAACGTGTTGCATCTCCTAAATTATTTTTCAAAATTCTGTCTAATTTTTAACAGACACCTGTCGAGAGCAAATTGGCGGAAAATGTACATCCGCCCCCTGAATGTATTCGATTCTACTTTTCCGACCCTTTTCAGTTTTGAGCTGCTGAAAACCACTTCAACTTTTAACACAGATTGACCTAATGTTCTTTAACGAATCACAGACCATCAGACAAACTTTTCCGCTTTATTCCAGTGAACGGAACATTTTCAACTAACACAAATCTACGATGCAAAATAATAGGTAAGAGCGATCGATTTGCAGAATACGCGACTGGTAATTAAGAGAATTTAATGTGAAAGTAAATAATAGATTCTATTATAGGGTGCATTCAGTTCAGAGAAAATCCTTTAAACCCCGGAAATATTTTATCTGGTTCAAGGGACGATTAAAAAACAATTAAAAAATTATTCTAGGAACGCGAGATAAAACCGCAAGCGTTTAAAATATTTAATTCAATTGCACAAACTGAATTATTGTGTTGCCTCTTGGGCTCGGAATTTTATAATTAAGTTCTATTTTTGCTCTCATATTTTAATTAAAATATGGCATACGATAAGAACAATTGACGATTAATGCAAATTGTTGGAGTTTATTTTTATATTTATATTGTTTTAATATTGTTGTAAAATATTGTAGAAATTTTAAAATGATAATGGGAGTGGTATTGTTTCCAGATTTAATTTTTTTATCAGCAAAATTACAGAAGTTTTTTTTAATAAAAAAGAGCAAAAAAATTACGAACTTTATGAGATTTAGCAAGAAAAGTTGTCGATTTTTGGTTCGTCTTTAAAATAAAAATAAAAAAAAATATATTTGCTTTAATATTTTGTAATTCAGTGCATTTATCAAGAGGAGTAAAAAGATTTCGCAAGAAACGATTGGAAATTTGCTATTTGCTCTAAAATTTTGTAATTCAGTGCACTTATTGGGAGGGATAAAAGAATTACTTCCCCCAAATTTCATTCATGTATCAGCATGAATAAAATTTGAAAATGAAAAAAAAATGAATTCATGTATCAGCAAAATTAAATGAAATTTAATAGAAAATTTTGAAGATTGTTGGTTCATCTTCAAAATAAAAATTCCAAACATTTTTGTTTCTTAATCTAAAATTTTCAAATTTGAGACTGTTAATTAACAAAACAAATTTCATTGTATTGTAACATTAGAAAAGTTATGAAATAAAAAATTCTCGAGATTTCAGGTTTGTCGTAAAATATTTTTTTTAATTTGTTGTTACTTGCTATAAAACTTTACAATTTAATGCACTTATTGGAAGGAGTGAAAGAAGTACCGTCTCTTAATTACATTCTATTACCACTGAAACTACGAAAGTTATAGAATTTAATAAAAAAAATTGAAATTTTTTGGTTTGTTCCCAACTAAAACTTTCAAAGATTTTTGTTTCTTGTTCTAAAATTTTGTAATTTAAGGCTCTTAATAAACAAAACAAAAGTGGTACTTCCTCAAAATTTAATTGAATTTGAAATAAAATTACGAAATCTATAAAATTTTGCGAGAAATGTTAAAATTGGAGATAAAATTAAAAAAAAGTCTGTTAGGTATTGGTTCTAAATTTTTGTAATTTGGTGCTTTTAGAGAGGAGGGTTAAAGTATTTTTTTTTATTTACCAGTGAAATTATGAAAGTTATAAAATTTAAGATAAAATTTTGAAGTTTTTTGATTCGAACTCAAAATATATATTTTTTTAATTTTTTTATTTAAACTGTTTACTTAAAGACCGTTATTAAATTGAACTAAAGTGGTATTCCGTGTGTTAGCACTAAAATTACGAAATTTATGCGATTTTAAAAGAACTGTTGAAGATTTTGGATTGTCTTAAAAACAAAAATTAAAAAAAAAATAAATTATTTGTTCTAAAATTTTGTAATTTGGTGTACTTATTTAAAAAGCTTAAATTGGTACTTCCTTCATTGTTATGCCATTGAAATTACGAAAGATATGGAGTTTAATAGAAAATATACAGAATTGGTTCCTCCAAAAAATAAAAACGTGTTGTTTTTTGATATAAAATTTTGTAATTTAAGACGTTAATAAACAAAACAAAGGTAGCACTTTCTCCAAATGTCATGAAATTAACAGTAAAATTACGAAATTTATGACTATTAGCCAGAAATTTTGGAAATTTTTGGTTTGTCAAATTTGTTATTTGTTCTAAAATTTTGTGCACTTATTGGAATAGGTAAAAGTAGTAAAGTCCGTTTTTTTTTTAAATACCACCAACACCGCAATCTTGCCTGTTGTAAAGTAGTGGGAGGGTACGGTGTTGGTGGTTTTTTTAAAAAAAACGGACTCTACCTCCTGAAAATTTCATTTTTTAACCAGTAAAATTACGGAAATTACATATAAAATCAAACAGAAAATGTAGAAATTTTTTGGTTTGATTACAAAATATTTTTTTTATTTTTTTTATTTCTTTATTTGAAATTTGAAATTTAAGTCACTTAATTAACGGAACGAATGTAGTACCTTCTCCAAATTTCATGGTATTTGCAGCAAAATTACAAAATTCAAGAAATTTAGCAGGATTTTTTTTGGTTTTACGCTTAATTTAAATTGTCATTTTGATATTATTTTGATATTTATTATAAAAATGGTAAAATATAGTTGAAATTCGAATTTATAATATTTCCGAAACAAATTAGTCAATTACGAAAACCTTTAAATCAATGTTTATTTAGGTCAATTATTATGATTCTTTTGATGTAACACAGTTTTAATTTTCGGCGCAATGCACATTAATTATGAAAATTTATTTCCAATTAACTTTATCTTTTGACGCAAATGATGTCGGATATGCACAGTTTGACAGTCATTTCAATCAGTATTTTAATAACTTGATATTAATAACATTTCAAACTAATTATTATTTGCTACTATAATAATTAGCATTTGTGATCCTATGGATATTAAAATAATAATGGTTAATAGAATGTGAACTAACTTCTGCTTCCCCCGAAAAAATGTGTATCCAACTTCATTGGTGTTAGATCTCTGGAGCTTATCCCTTGCTACATAAAGAGACTAAATTCAGACAAATTAATAAATGTCTCCAAACAGCATGCATTATACATAAAACTAAAAAATACATATGTATAACGATCCTACGAATGTTGAAAACAAGACCATAACGGTCTTAAAATAAATAATGAACAAAAAGGGGTAAATTTGCATAGATATTAAAAAGGAAGACAGAAAACATAGCGAACATGTTTGTAAATATGCAACAGCAACGCATTCTGTAACACCACCCTCTCGGCGGCGGCAAATGAAGCTGATGAAAAATATTTGGCAAAGGGTGGTTTCGCTACTCATTCGTGAAGAGAACGCATCTATGCTTTTAATAAAATTACCACGATTTCAACGTGTTTTTGTGTGCTGAAAAAATAATGTAATTGGCGCCTGTAATTTTGCGCCCTTGCCAAAAATCAAAATTAATTAGTGTTATTTTTAGACTGAGCAAAACGCGAAAATTCAACTTCAGTTCACATCATACCAAATTAACATTTTCGTTCGAATGAAAGTGCCAGAATTAATGAAATATTGATGCTCCATTTAGCTGATGAAACCGAATTACTGTCTATTGTCAGTTTGAAATTAAGTCATCGAATCAGGGAACATTATCCATCTGAATAGTGGCTTAAATGCATGCAAAAAAACTTTATTGCTTCACTTCAGATTCGGCGGGTTTTTGGACTACTAAATCAATTCATTCTGAAATCACCTATGCGTGTAAAATATTCCCACCACTGCAGTTGTTTTGTTACGAATTGGCCGGAATTATTTTTGCAACTCTCCGCCAACAATAATCCGGGAAAATCCAACAGTAAGGGTGTACATTTTTTATCTAACCCGGAATCGCAATAAATTCAATTTTTGTCGTTGGACTAAAAATTGAGTTTTCGTCAAGGGTTGTAATATAAGGAGATTTGGGTTGTGTCTGTTTTCTTAGGCCGTCGCCTTCGCAATAATAATATTTTGACAGCACACACCCAATTTTCGCAATTTAAACTAATCCAACTTAGGCTTTTTCCTTCGGGCTTGTCACTGAAAGAAAACGTTTTAACGTATTATCACAAACTGTCTCGCTAAATTAACTAAACATTTTTGTTATTTTTCACGCGAAGAACTAATTAGGACTCCACGGAAACGACCTCGGAACTTGGTCGTGGAGAAAATAATGTCTGCGAATTGATATGAAAGAAATATTCCGTTCTTAAAATTTGTAATAAAAACCAAGCAATCTGTTGCTCGCTTTCGACAGTGTCAGCAGAGTCGTATATTACACGATTTTTCGCTTACTGCCATCTTAGAATTCATAAAATCTATGAAATATAGAAGGTACTTGAGAAGATTATCATAAACTTAATAGACGAGGGAAAATACCATTGAGCTAATGCCTCAAGTAGTTCAGAACTTGCATTATATTCATTTGGTGGTGTTTCACTTTCTTAATGCGTCCCTGGAGGGCTTTTTATATTATTATAGTGGAAGAAAATTACAAACTACACGTACTATGTTATGTTAGATTAAAAATTAATGATTGGAAGCTTTCACGCAATCCACTCCAATCTGTAAAATAAAATTTTTCAAAGTTTCACGTCTCATATTTCTTTACAAAGTCAACAGAACTTCGAGATGTCTAGACGTCTAGTGCTCACTTTATGTGCAGAACGTTTTAATTTTACGATGCAGCTAGAAGCGACTTAAATTAACTAATTTTTCTAATCTTTTACCTGTTATAAATCTCATTAAAATTCAACTAAAATTATTACAATAAAATTATGCAACACAAAGGAAGCAACTGAAGCTCAACTATTTTCCAGGCAATTATGCGCCCACATATTTAATTATAAAGTCTGATGGACGCCGGCTGTATTTTGTGGTAGAATACTTAGTTGAACAAGCTAAAATTTAAAATAGTTGGTTAGTCCGACAGCAATTAACCCAATTGTTTGTGGTAAAAATGAAGAGGGAGGCTTCTACTGCGCTTAATTACCGTTTTTTGAAAGAGCAAACTAAACTGAATTTTATTAATGTTTGTCTGGAAATTATGGACTGCTCGACAATGTCTTGGAAAGCCAATTTTTAGTGCTTTTTATATGCAATTTTTTGTATATCTCGAAAATTATTACAACCATTTTTTACTGTAATGCATCATTGATAAGACTGAGATTTTGCCTGTTTGATGCACTAACAAATGCATTGCTACCTCTTATAACCGTTTAGAAGTTGCAAAACAAAAAATATTGAAAAGCTTTCAAAAAAATTAAGACTTTTTGTTATTCTTTGGCGATTTTATTAAAAAATCAATGCCATTGCTTAAAAAATATTCTTAATTTTACGAACATTTTATCTGGAACGAAAAAACTATCAAGATTGATGAAAAATCTTCAAATTTATTTATTAAATATATTAAAAATATTAAAAACTAGACCAACAACTTTTAACAGTTGCTGCAGAATTTTTATCTATGATTTTAAAATTATTTATTAAAGCGAGATTTATCAAAAACTACAATTTTGTGGGCATTCAAATTGAAATTTTTACAAAATCTTTGAAAATTTAAAAAATATATTTTTTTTCTAAAAATCACTTCATATTCTTTGTCATATAATTTCTAAATGATAATAACTTGTTTAGTACCGCAATAGAAAGCAGACATATCAACCTTTGTAATGACATATTACACCAAAATATCAAAGTACTAATTTAGGAGTTCTTTGCAAAAAATGTCAAAAAGTTATTAAAGCTGTTTGTTTTTCAAAATTTTCATAAGTTTTTGACGTAAATAAATAAATATCTTGACAAAAACTTACCTTTTCGGCGACTATAATTCATTAGAAAACTTATTTAATGACCTTTTTAATAAAGTCATCGAGTTAAAAATCTTGCAAGTTGTTGAACAAAATTGAAAAAAAAACAACAAAAAAGGGCGCGGTGTACCCACATAAAAAAAATATTTTACCAAAATCTGTGCTGTCCTGGTGGATCAAAACGGGCTTTGGATTTAAAATTAGAAAGCAAGAAATGAATTATTTTTTGTGTAATTTTTAAAATTAAAATTGATATTTGACCCGGCGCCTCCACCATTTTTGCTAACATTTTTTTTTAAATATATTTTTTATATTTGTGTGTCTTTTTTGTATTTTATTAAATCTTAATTTTCAAATAATTTTTATTTTTAGAACTGCTAGAATTTTTTCTAATTTCTTACTTATATATATATTATCCGACCCATAAGACCCATGAGTATTATATGTATTTCTCAAAAAACGCAATTTTTATAAATTATTTCTGGCTCCTGATCTAATGAGGCAAAACGGGCTTTAGATTCAAAGTTATTTTTTATTCAAAATTGTGTAAATTTTTAGTTTTTAAAGAAACTTACAATTCAGAAAATATGTCAGTAATTTCTATCTGCTACTTTTAATTTTTTCTTAGTCTTTTACTACTTGAAAAATTTGGTTAATTACATCATCTTTGAAATGTAAAATCTGTTGGCAGCTCTGCGTGTTTGACAGTACGTAGTTAACTGACTTAAAGTACAGGACTACCAACACTTTTACATTAAGAAAATAATCCCAGCAATTAATCATACTTAGCAATACGTCAGTTTTCGTGACATCCAACTAAAACAAAGTTAATTAATTGTTGGTTAAAAGCCCGACCAGTTTTTCGGAGTTTTATTTTTTACTTAATTTAATTATGGCTAAAAGCGAATTACTCATTTAGTGTCATTTCCAACAAAACAATAGCTATCAGGTAGGTAGCTAGATATAGCTACCTGCCTAAATAAACAATTTGATTGAATGAATGTTTGATAGGTGTTTGAAAAGACTGGATTCGCTTTCACATTATTAAGATTCATATCACATATTTCCCCCCATCGTTTAACGCTACATATTTATCACGTTTTTCGTGATTTGTGAGCATTTGTTACAGACACGGACACATTTTTTTAATTACGTTTTGGACCAATAATGTGGCACCACCGTCACAGGTTGCGGTAAATTTCACAACATTTTATGTAAATGTGGCTTTAAATAGGTGAAATTTATAGGTTTTATAGGCAACGCTTGTTCTCCCATTCCATAAAATGTGTACAATTTCGTGGTAGAAAAATCGATAGTTTTAACCGAATGAAAAGTTTATAAATTTAGAAGCACCATTACGGTAAGTAACCACCTGAACTTCGTCCATAAATCAATATTTCTTCGAGATCGGTCATCGCGAAAACACTTCCCTTTAATGGATGAATTACGATTTGAAGGGCGGCTTATTAAATTCTAGGCCGTTCCCGGCGCCTCTTTACCATATTCCGCGTTTTGTTTCCGGATATTTAAAGGAAAATTGGAAACTCGTGTAATTTTTCCGTGGATTCGCACGCCAACTCTTAATGAAATTACGAGAGTTGGGCCTTAGTTCACGCAGAACGATAATGGGACATTCTGCCGTGAAAATTTTACCGGTGCAAGCGTGAGCTAACGACACCTGCACCTAATGTACGGGTAATAAATAAATTTCAGGATAATTATTGATCGTATTTATAAATATTTTCGAAGAGGACGTGTGCTCTAAGCGCGTTAACGAGGGTCGGGAAAACAACATTATCGTATCATATGGCACAATGTAATTACAGTAATTTAATGAACCCGCTTCATTCATAAGTTTTACTTTGTTTATTCTACAATTGTACACATTGCCGGATGCTTTTATTTTAATTAACTTTGTGGAAACTTGACCGCAAGTTTAGTACTGAAATTTTAAGTTCGCAATCTGTTTAGTGCGTTCACGCAATCAATTTAATTAAGAAATTATCCATTTTTGTTGTGTACACAAATTCGAATGCTCAACCAAACCAAGTCTAAATAATGCAAATAACACTAATCCCCCAAATTTTCTCCAAATTAAGTAATTTAATTTAAACAGAGGCAGATAGCTCACGATGCTAATAAACGAAATTTTATGAAATTATGTTGAAATATACTGCCTTCAAAGTGGAAGCCAAACGACTCTAATTAATTATATTTTGTTTTGTTTCGTCATTCACTTGGCATTGTTCGTGTTTGTGCTTTTGCCTCCAAGAATTTGAGGTAGATTATTCAATTTTAAACTCGAATTCATGGAAATTAAGAAACTGTACGTCTTTTTCCTACAAAGAATTCACCGATTTACAAAAATCAACAGAATTTGGCGAGGATAAGTTGGATACCTGTAATGGATACATACAATTTTAAAAATGTGACAGTTGTTTGACATTCCGCAGGAATTTCTGGGGTGTGTAACTTCCTTTACTAAACGACCAATCACAACCGCATTTTAAATTTGGCGCCTCTGCAAGAGAAAAGAGATTTATAATTTCCATTAACAAAACATAAAAATAAATTAACTTAGATTTTTAGTAAATCAGAGTGTACTTAGCGATCTGTATTAATCGAATTCTCTTTGGAACTGTACTTTGAAGTTTTTTTTAGTATCAGATCTGTTTATTTTATTTTAGGTTATTTACGAGAAGTCTAGTAAAGTCAATGTAAAAATTATCAATTTCTCTCTTTTTTCTCACACAATGAAAAATTCTGGTAGAATTTGAAAGTTTGAAATTGAATTTTGACATTACAAACGTCAACTGCCTTTAGTTACCAGTTTCGCCAACAGTCAGATTTAGGATGTTTTGTTTTCGAAAGCAGTAACTTTTGTGTCGTGCAATAGTTATTTACAGTCGCGTGTGGTAACTTACATTTTACAGTGCGAAATCAGTTTGAAGCACGACGGCGTAACCGGAGTGCTTTAATGATTGAGCGCTGTAAAATGGTTAACGCACAAGAGTTGTATTAAACTTTTTGGGCGAAAAACTTTTAATTTAAATAATTGGGTTTTTCAAAATTCATGAGAACTGTCACATCTGACATTTGTAAATTTCATCATCTGTCAATTCTGTCAATTTTGTAGTTGGTGCACAAAAAGTACACAAGATCGCGATGTATAAAAAACGTTTTAATATTACTTTAAAAATAGAAATATTGTCTTAATTGAGATAATAATTTAGGTAGATTCCACTTTGGTGATCAATCTTCATTATGGTAAAGTGATTTTAATTTATAAACGCATGTGAAGAGCAGACGATTTGGGCAATTTTTACAGCACGGTGTGTGTAAACGTCCAGGGCGCTTGTAAATCTAGTGTTTCCGAAGATGTCAATTGAATGTTAATTTGACGTTTACAATTCATGAGGCCAAAATAGTATATTATGAAACGCGTTTCATAATGAACATTTTGCCGCACGCACGTTTTTAGGGCACGACGAGCGCAGCGAGGAGTGTCATAAAGTAGTAAGTGCGGCAAAATGCATTATGAACAAGTATCATACGCTATTTTTTCTATTTCGCCTTATTTTAAACGAAAAAACTTGATTTCGAAATCTAGGGAATTTTAGGGTGGTTGGCATTTGCAAAATATTCGGGAAAAAAAATCGAAGTAGCCAAATCCAATTTTAGTCAGTTTGACAGGTGTGACGTTTTGAGGTTACCGGAGCGCAAGGGAGCCAAGAGAGCGAAGATGTTGATCATGATCATGATGCTTCTCTTGCATCCAAAGAGTTTTTCTCCGATGAATTATTAAGCCAAGTACAACAAGAAATAATAGTGTATTGATCGATTTATCATGGTTTATCAAAACCAAAATCTAAATTGTCAAGGTTGACGGCAGGTTGACGGTTTGTCTGCTGCAAACCTAAGAAAAATAAATGCTCCTGGAAATATTGGCACGGGATTGGTCCATTACGATACCGAAATACGCTCAAACGCGTATCGAAATATCTTCATTATGAACGCGAAATAGAAAAATGAATATTACCTCATGTTTCCTGTACAGAATTTGGCGATTTATGAAGAAACAATTTCAGAAATCAGTTGAATTTGTCGGAGCAAGTGAAGTACATATGATAGATAACAGTGCAGGAGTTTAAAAAATATCAGCATAGTGCAACTCGCTCTGCTGAACGACCAATCACAAAACCACATTTTAAGTTTGGCGCCTGCAAAGAATTCTGCAGGAAAAATAAAGTTTAGTAACCTTATAAAAAGAAAATAAATTCTTTTTGCATTGTGGGCATTTCAGCAGCAAGTAAATACGATAACTTGGAACAAAGAAATTGAAGATTGCGCACCCAATTATGCATGAAAGACCGTCAAATAGTCATTGCAAAAGTCGTAAAGAATCTAGTTAAAACTGCATTTACATTTCATACGATGATAATCCTCGTCCTTATCAAAGACGAACATTTGATAGCAGCCACCGAACGAGATTTCTTTGTGACCGCACGTCACCTACAATATCGTCAACTCGTATAAAATCCGACTTAATGGTTAGAAAACGATTGTGGCAAACCATCACCTTAATTTAGAGATAAGAAGAAAAGAGGAAAGAATAAAATAAAGAAGTTGCTGGTGCGGTATTTCACAACTATTTTCTTTTATCGGCGTCTTTATATTTTATTCTCTGAGGCATTGCTACATATAAATAACATTTACCTCTTCAAAGAGTCTGTACTGGTCATAAATAGAAAGAAGAATCTTTTTGATGATTGTGCAAAAAGAATTACGGGTTTATGGATTTGAGTGAAGTAAGAACATGTCCAATAATGTTAGCCGAGAAAAATAAGCCTACCGTTGTAATGAATGAACAAGAACTGCAGGGTACATTTGCTTATCTACTGTTGTAAATAAAACCGAGAAATGGGTTGCAGAGGTAATTAACTGTTACTACTACCTATAATTAAACTCCATTCAGCTTAGTTCTAATGTACTGTTGATATTTAAAGTTTACCACTTCAGCAGGATATTTACTTCCATTATTTGTCGTCGTGACTCGAAAATTCTCGATTCGGAAAATAGCAGTTTGCAGAGTGATTTTTTTCAATTTTTCGTCTACCATGCCAAAAGTCTACAAAAATAGCTGTAAACTAAGTACATATTTTACGTGGTGTAATGGATATTGTCAATTCAAAGCAAAATAATGGACATTTATACATTTTTTATATATAAATTATTGTTTAAATACTCAACATCTTTTGTGATGGTCACCTCCAGTCTGAGTTTTTTTGATTTTATTTATTTGTGGATAGCGAACATTTTATCCAGTTTAGGAAATTTGAATGTTTCAGATTTTTTCAACTATTAATTTTGCTAAATCTTTTAATTGTTAGAAATTTTCAAACTTTTAAATTTTCGTGTAGAATTTTTTTTACACTTGGCAGATTTTGTAAATAGATTACATCAGTCAACAAATTTTGGACGAAATTTGTACTGGGGTAGTGAAAAAGCATTGCTAAAGTAGAATTGCCTCCTGATTCTGAATCCGAAGCCTGTCTTGCTCTATCAGGTCAGAACTCAAAGATATTTGAAAAAATAAGTTTTTTTTTTAATACACCGCGTTCTTTAAGTTTTTTTTTAATACACCGCGTTCTTTTAGTTTTTTTTTCAGTTTTGTTAAACAATTAACTTGCAAAATCCTAATACTCTATGATACATTATTGGAAAGGTAATTAAAATTCGCAACGTGATAAAGTTCTAAGTGATTTTTTATGAGAATTTTAGATATTTATTATATAAGAGTGTAAGGACGCAAATTATTCACGACAAAAATTCTATTTTCAAATATAATACAAGATTTTATCCAAAGCCTCTGTTGGTTGCAATTAAGGCATTAAAAGAATTGACAGAAGTGACTGCAGTGACAAATTTTTAGCGTTTATAAAGCCATGCTTGCATTGTTGTCATGGAAATGTGGCTTAATTTTCTTTACAGTGTTTAGAGAGTAAAAGTACTACTTTATTAGTACATTTTGGATAAAAATTATTTATTTTTTAAACAATTTTTTATCAAGTATAAAAAAAGTAAGTTAATACGTTAATAAGCTAAAATGATATTAATAGATTATGTCAATTTTTTAAATAAATGTTTAATAAATTAAAGAGATATCACTGATAACGTGAACACTAATCACTTTAATGGGAATGTTAGTTAGAACCTTATAGTTCTCAAGTCGCGAAATAATCTTTCCAACAAACTATAGAAGTAGCAGGAGAAATTAGTTTTTGCCACGATATTTGAGAAAAGCTGAACAATAATTTTGTGATTCCACTCTCTTTGAATCTTTCTTTCAATATTTCATCTTTGCACCTGTTTTATAAATTATTTTGATTTTTCTTATATTGCGCAATTTCTATCTTTACTTATGCAATTTTGAAAAATTTAAATAATCCAAAAATGAAGAGTAAGAATGTAAAGGCGTTGAAACTGATAATAAATAAGTAAGGATATTGAGAGAATTCCAGCAGTTCTACAAATAAAAATAATTAAAGAATTAAAAGCGTTCAGAAGAAAATTTTAGGGAGTTTAGGCCTAAAAATTACATAATGCATTTAAAAAAGTCAAAGAATACAAAAAAGTAGAATACTTCCCTACATTTTTTTTGTGTATTAAAAATGGTAGTAGAGGTGCCGGGTCAATACTAATTTTTGTTTTAAAAATTACACCAAATTTAATTAAAAAAAACAAATCAGTTATTGCGTCCTGATTCTAAATTCAAAGCCCATTTTGCTCCATCAGGTCAGGACTTAGAGCTACTTATAAAATAAGATTTTTTTCTCTACTATTACGTGTTTAATTTTTTAAAAACTTTAAATTGAATGCCGACCAAGTTATAGGTTTAAGATAAGTTTCGCGTTTCTAAAAGATTTCACTGGTCAGAATAGAAGATCATAGAAAAAAATTATGTTAGTTTTTTTGGTTTATAAGCAAACAAAGTACTTTTATCATTAAGAAGTCGCGATGAGATTTAAAAATCGTTAGAAAGCTCATAAAATTTGCTTTCCAAAACACGGTCGTGCAATTTCAACTTCCAACAAAATTTTCAAGAAAAAATGAAGAAAATCTTTGTACAGTGGAATTTAAAATATCTGTCAATCCGGTCGTGATGAAGCAAAACAGACTTCAGACGCAAAGTCAGGAGGCTATTTCATATTAGAAATGAGTTTCAACTTTTAGAGTACAATTTTTTTCCAAATTTATTTTCCAAAATTTGTTAGCTAGTACATATTATCGTTTATTTAAAATGGAAAACATGCAAAAATGGCAATAAAATCAAAAGAGTTATTCTCCACGAATTTTTCATCAAATTCTTCTTTTATTGATCACACTCAAGAAACTAAAGCAATCTCTGAATATTGATAAAAAATAAATCTCTTTCTAAAAAGCAACCATTTTTTGCCTTACGATCTGTAAAAGCAGCTTAACCTTCAATTATTTTGATATTGTCCTGTAATTTGTCAATGAATAAATTGAAGATTTTGTAATCAAAATCCGGATCCTACAAATAAAATTAAATAACAAATAAAATCGTTGCGATCGTGAATTTCCTTGAATTGTTCTGTCTGTGATTTATTAATCGCCGGCTTGCGTTTATTGGATTATATCCATTTAAAGTCTTTGGATCTTTAAGACGGGTATAAATAATTACAGCAGCGGCCCCAAGAAAGTTCTTCATTTTAGAACGGTTTAATTATTGCTCACTAATAGAATTATTATTATATCTTGAGCTATAATATTTTGTAATTTTATTGATACCACAAAGTCGATTTTACTCTTCGTGCTTATAGTCTATGAACTGGACGTCCTGCCATTACTGCACAACTACCGCAACCGACACGAATTCTAGAAACCATCAACAGTCGTTCTAATAAATTCCTAACTACTCTTTTCATCCACTTACTGACAAAAAATCCTCATGAAAACGAGCGTGCAATTCTCCCGTGTTTTCTAATCTCGTTATTTTAAAAATCGACTTGTTTTGCTTTTTGGCACATGCAAGTAAAGTGTTGCTCAGCATGAAATCGTCATTTTTCTCAAATTTTAGTTTGCTCCTTTTCTTCGTTAAATTCGTTCAGAACAAACACCAAATACCAATAAATACGAATGCATTTTAGTTATTACACGTTTGGAACGTGGGTTGTTTGATCCTCCCGAGTTCCCTCGTTCATTTTCTCTTGCTTTCACCACGACCAGCGTAAGCAGCTTATTACGTGTTTACTACTTACTTAACTACCATTCATTGTTCTAAATGAAATAGCTTAAATTTTAGTTACAGTCAACCTTTAAATTGTCGTGACAAATTGGAAACGCTGAGAATTTTGTGAAGCATATAAACAAAAGTAATGTAGCTATTACAAAACAAAATGTTTTCGTGCGCTTACTTATTTTCCGCATAAAAGTTATAAATGGCATGCCAACACTAAAATACGTGTCTTTCACAGGACTGCTATTAACAGTTGACACTACTGCACCAATCAATACAACTTCTGTTGGAGACAAGAGTAGTTTATTACACATGTTACAATGTAGCTTTTATTGTTCGAGTCATAACATCGACTCCACTTTTTCCTTGAACAAAAATTCTGTATTTCCATTGCAAAAACACATTTGCATATATCTGCCGGCGTCTCTCCTTCTGTCTTTTTCTTTATTATTTACTTTGTTAATTTTACTGAAGTATCAAAAGCTTCATAACGTCGAGTGCTGGGAGGCACTGTATGAACCAGTTGCACTTTCAAAGAGGCAAATGAATACAAAGCGATGAGTCTGAACAAAAATAGGCGCTTAACTTGTGTCATGTGTTAAAGGTAACCTTTCTAATCTAGTTTATAGCGGCTCCATAAAAACACAGGTAGGGCGCCGTATTATTGAAAAGGACACCATTCTTCTAGTGTTGGCAACCTTGACACCATTAAATTGGAGCAACAGAGTTTTTATTCAACTTAGGGGTAATTAAAAGTTTCGGGGTGCAATTTTCGAAACCTGCTGATTTAATTTAGTGCACTAAATATCTATATTTAGTGTGCAAATTAAAAAAGTTTATTCGTTATGTTCTGTCAACATTTAGTCTTCGACTTTTGGAAAATCTAAGAACAAACTCAAACGGCCATAACTCAATTATTTGTTGACGTACGCTAAAAATTTGCTCAATTTTGGATTTTACGTGAAGTTTTGCGTCAAATAAGCACAAATAACTTGAGTTCGCTTTACAGATAAACGAAACATTGACTAAAAACTGCATTCAAAACTTGTTTTTGGGGCAATTTTCGAAGAACTTTTTTGACGTTAATACCTTTAAGTTATACATCAATTAAAGAGTAGTTCAACAGCTATAACTTGGCCAAATTTTAAGTCGTTAGGTCAAATAGTTTACGAGTGGCGGCCAAAAAAAAATTGAGTTCATCTGCGGAACAAAAAATTACAAAATATTTTGTGTTTGACTCACAGTTTTGCAAGTTACCACATTTAATAAGCAACTTTAGGTAACCAACCTCTCCAAACTTGCCTGCTGTGAAGTTAAAATTACCAAAGTTACAAAAAGCTCTTATAAATTTTATTCGAAATTTTTGGTTTATCACCAGAATAAAAAATTCCAAAATTTTTCCTTTTTGCCTCACAATTTAGCAAGTTGCCACATTTAATAAGCAACTCTAAATAACTAACCTCTTTAAATTTGACTACTGTGGCGTTAAAATTACTAAAGTTACCAATTTTAATAAACATTTTTGGATAATTTTCAGTACATCTGCAGAATGAAAATTTC
The DNA here is from genome assembly GCA_029298725.1 of Gnatocerus cornutus. Lineage (NCBI taxonomy): Eukaryota > Metazoa > Arthropoda > Insecta > Coleoptera > Tenebrionidae > Gnatocerus > Gnatocerus cornutus. The sequence goes on from CM055515.1 coordinate 16,715,593, forward strand.
CAAAATCTTTCCAGTTTGACTCAAAGTTTTGCAAGTTGCCACATTTATTAAGCAATTTAAAATAACTAACCTCTCCAAATTTGACTGTTGCGAAGTTAAAATTACTAAAATTACAAGCTTTCATAAATTTTATTCGAAAAGTTTGGTTTATTTCCAGAAAAAAAAATTCCAAAATTTTTCCTGTTTGACTCACAATTTTGCAAATTACCACAACTAATAATCAACTTTAAATAACTAACCTCTCAAAATTTGACAGCTGTGGGGTTAAAATTACCAAAGTTACAAGTTTTCATAAATTTTATTCGAAAAGTTTGGATTATCTCCAGAATAAAAAATTCCAAAATTTTTCCTGTTTGACTCACAATTTTGCAAATTACCACAACTAATAATCAACTTTAAATAACTAACCTCTCGAAATTTGACAGCTGTGGGGTTAAAATTACCAAAGTTACAAGCATTCATAAATTTTATTCGAAAAGTTTGGCTTATCTCCAGGATAAAAAATTCCAAATTTTTTCCTGTTTGACTCACAATTTTGCAAATTGCCATAACTAATAATCAACTTTAAATAACTAACCTCTACAAATTTGACTGCTGTGGTGTTAAAATTACCAAAGTTACAAGCATTCATAAATTTTATTCGAAAAGTTTGGCTTATCTCCAGGATAAAAAATTCCAAATTTTTTCCTGTTTGACTCACAATTTTGCAAATTGCCACAAGTAATAATCAACTTTAAATAACTAACCTCTACAAATTTGACTGCTGTGGTGTTAAAATTACCAAAGTTACAAGCTTTTATTTATTTTATTCGAAATCTTTGGTTCATCTGCAGAATAAAAAATTCCAAACTGTTTCTTGACATATAGCAAATAATCTTGATGGATTTTGAAGTGAAAAAGAACTCTGAAGAATGCTAAAAAATGCTAAAAAATGAATAAAAAATCGTAGTTTTAAAAAATCGTCAATAATTCGAAAAAATCCCAAAAAATTCTGACGGACTCTGGGTTCCTTACAACCCCTTCTTCTATAAACATTCTCCCTAACAAATAAAAGTATGAAAGTATCCGTCTGTACGGATGATTCTCTCCGATGAAAAAACGTGAAACCGCCACGTCAGCATTATTGACGCTCAATAGTGTCGTAATAGAAAGCCACGCTTATTCCTTAAATATAAAACATTTCCACGTAGTACCTTTTTCATCAAGTTCTCTTTATTCGTTCGTTCCTCCTCTCCGAAATGATTATTGATGGATTCATTTTTCTGTAATGTATTGACGTCAGAAGACAAAAACTCCTTCCATAAAATGCACGATTTAAAATCCGAGTTGATGACCCGTGATGAAATGGACCATTATAGAACTTCATTCGCTGCATTTTCTAGAAGACACTTTGACTTTGCCAAGAAAGGAAGTTATCTCGTGATATTTTCTTGAATGTCAACTAATTAGTGGAAGTGTCTGCGACTTTCTGCACCTGACAAATTATTCGGGATTAAATTCAGTTGAAGACAATCGTGCGGAATATGTTTAGCTGGCTTTTAGGGCGTTTTTACACGACAATTCATTTCAAGCTGTACCTGAATAAAACCCGAGAGACTGCATATCATTCTCAGAAGTAGCGCGGCTTACCCTAAATAATGTATAAGGGTGGCTTTACACGCACAACTAATTTCTCATAACAATAATTACCAACGTCTTGAATCCCACTTATCGATTCCGTTGAAGGAACAACGCGTTTCACAGTCTCGGCTTTTATAAGATGTTTCACCAAGCACAATCGATATAAACATCATCATTAAGTGCATATTTTACTTTCATTAAAACTTATATTGCTTGAGCGGTCGTAAATGGTAATTACCTGTTTTGATTTGACGCTTAAAATAACGTTTTTAGACCTCGGGCCTTTACACCCTTTACACTTTTCAATGATGTTAAATTAGATGTTGATGTTTATTTTACTTTGTTAATGTTCCTACGTAAAAAAAACAGTGTACAGAGAGAGACATTTTAAAAGAAAATATTAAAATATAATGAGACTGTCTGTCATACGCGCGTTTGAACATTGTTCCTGTAACAGTAAATTTATCTTAATCTGTCACTAGTCAAGAAGGTTTTGTCCGGACGAGTGGAAGTCCTTTCTAAGGTAGAATTGTCTCCTCATTTCGAATCTGAAGTCCGTTTGGCTTCATCAGGTCAGAATTCCGAGACATTTTATTCAAGTTTTACGGTATAAATATTCGTTTTTAGTTTTTCTTGAAAGCTTGTCAAGATTTGAAATTGTTTAAAACTGTCTTCAAAAGCCAATTAAATAAGCTTTCCAACCACCCATAAGACTTATCGCTATAAAATTTTTAAAGAAATAATCTCATGTCCCAAAAACGCAATTAAAAAAAAATGTTTCTGACGTTTGACCCAATGGAGCAAAGCGGGCTTTATATTCTGAATCAGGCAGCAACAAATATAAATAACTTATTTATTTTAGTCATTTTTTTTTTCAAATGGGATTCTTAAAATTTTAATCAATTTTCCACCATTTCCAACAAAAATGTTTTTGGTCTCTTCAAATGCACTATTTAATTCTTTAGTCCAAAAAATTTTTAAAATTTGCTTTTGCATTCTTTTAATTCCCAAATTGTTTTTATGTTTAGAACTGCTGGAAAAGTTTCAGCGCCTTTACATTCTGTTCTTAAGCTTTGAAATATTTATATCGTACAAAAATGGAAATTACGCAATATACAAAAAAGCAAAATATTTCCAACAGGTACGGAAACGAAAGAGTGAACGAAGGAATCAAAGAGAGTAGAATAACAAAATTATTGTTATTTGAATTAATTACAGTTCTTACAGAAGAGTTGCTTACAGTTCTGTGATTTAAAGAACGCAAATTTGTCTGAGAAGAACATAAAAAACAAGGAGAACACAAACTGGATGGATAATGGAATTAACATTAAAACACAAAATATATGACCTCTCTGGATAATTGCGTTGTAAGTTCTTTTCCTTTGTGGTTTCAGCTCTCAAAACATTGATCCAATAATAAATTTCAGAACTCCATTCCCAAATATGAAAGAACAAAAATGAACAGAGCGAAATTCCACAATTAAAATTTTTAATTTTGTTAACAAATGAGACCATTAGCGGGGGGATGCTTTGATTTAAATTTCAAGTGATTTTTTTAACCCAGTGGCGTTAATCCATCCAGATCCAACCCTGGAGTTTTCGTGCAGCTTTAGAGTCACGTGAATACGATCAATCACGAAATGAAAAAATGCTTTTACATAGCTTTTTGTTACTTTAACCATTTATTTGCTCGTCATCAAAGGCGAAGTTTCAGATCAACAATATTGACAAAGTATAATAGTCTGATCAATATGCATGCAAAGGCTATCTATATTTCAGTTTGTCAAGTAGCGACATTCAGCAAGCTTTCAGAATATTATTCATATTTATGAGTTTGGCAGACCTCCCATCAGTATTAAAGCCGAAAAGGGGCCGTATCAAAATTTCGGGATTAGAAACGAATATTGACCCCGTTTCTTCAAATGGTTATAATTTATAGATGGCGCCAGACAACGACCCTCGCTATTCTTTAGGGAGACGATGTTTGTTCAGGAATCCAAAAGGGGATCACTATCGCAAGTCAAGATCGCCCCCCATACGCCTTCCCTTTTGTTTACGGTCTTGTCTTGGAGAAACTTTTAAATGTATGTGATTGTCGGAGGCGCTCTTTTAAACTTGTCAAGAAGGGAAAATAAGAGGAAAAATTTACCAACCGGATCCCTCACATGAGAAATTTAATGTAAAAGTTTTCCTCAACGAGATTGCCGAAGATTAATAATCTTACAAAGAAGCCTTCTAAAATAGCAATATTCAACATAGCTCAAGATAGTTCCTTATAAAATTAAAATAACTAAAATCAGAAAATTCCATTGAAGTAATGGAGCTAATTAATTTAGTGTCGGATAAACTCCTGAAAATTAGTTTTTTTGCTTTCGTTCATTAATTCAGAGGGCTTTACAAAAATAGGCACGTAAATGTGTAAGCGAAACAAGTTAAGTGCCCGTCGGTGTTTAAACCCCTTTCGAAGTTTAAGCTAGTTCAGTACAATACAAACACTTCGAAGGAGATTTTTCGATTAATTTCAAGTTAAGCGTGAATGGCGTTAAAGACGTTGTTGTCATACGAGCTTTCGGGAAATGTGTTTACTTTTTAGTTAAAAGTCAAACGAGAAGTTGCATTTGTACAAGCTCAGTTTTTCAAAGCATTAGAAATTATGCATAAAGTGCGATCAATTAGTGGAAAAGCTAAATAATAAAAAAAAAGCTTTTTTAGGTTCGAAGGTGAGCTATTCTTCATTCCACCTTGGTGAAAGTTATCTAGCACTGATCAAAACACGTAGAACTATTGATCCTATTCATTTCAATCATAGAAAAAATGAAACTGATTATTACCCGCGTGAGAAAAAATTGATTTTTGGTGAAAATATGAACCTCAATCAGTTAATCGCCGACAGCCATAATCGATCTTCCAGCAGTTTGCGTGACGTATCGTGATCATATGTCACCTTTTTTTGAGCTGTCCTACATCACGCTTTCCCTAAATAGACACCCCCATAATTTCCCCGTCACTTGTAGATACGAACTACTTAAGAAAATAACATATTTGTTGTTTTACACTTTTCCATTTCCCCCACAAATTGATTTTCTTATTAGAAACACACGAGGATTTATTCGCATATTTTTCCCACGTCTCGTGTTTTATCAAGAAAAAATGTGTGGAGCGCTCCAGATTTTCCCCCGTCGGCTTCATAAATACGCGTAAACTAGTTTTCTTCTGGCACAATGTAATCTACCCCCGTGTTGGTATAAAAAGAAAGTGCAGCAAACATGAAAGAAAATTTTGTTTGAAATAAGGTAAAAAGCCTGTGACTACTTTTCTACGGAAATCAGGTGGTACAATCTAAAGCGAAGTTATCTTTAAACACGCATAAATCGTTTGCATGCGAAGTGTCAAAAACAACAATCAAAACGAAACGAAATGTCACAACAAGGAAATTCGGTTAATACGAAAACAACGAAAAGTTTCGTAGTTTCTCTGCTCATTCTAGATTAGGATCTAATTAATAAAGCGTTTGGCGAATTACATAATTATTGGAGTACCAGAAATAACTTCTTTGAATTCAGGTCTCAATTCTCTGTAGATTTCAAAGTGAACAAACTTTGGAACTATATCTATAACAATGCACAAGAAGTTACTCTTTGTAGCCATTGTTGAATACATATTACAGATGTGACAAGTAACATGACATTTGGAGAAGAGAAAACTTTAGAATAAGTTCTGATCGTGAATCTCTTACTAACAATGCGTGTGTTAAGCAGGTGGAAAGTTACGCAAAGAAGCGCTTAGTTAACTCGAGTTTTAACAAGGTTTTGATGTTGGAACAAGCAGCTGCAATTAAAATCAGAATCTAAATTAATATTTTTCTAATTCCACCCTTTTTGCTGCTTCTTTTCAATTTTTAGACTCATCGTAAAACGTCAGGTATAAAAATTCTAAAAATCAAAGAGCTAAAAATATAAAAGTTGGAGCCTGTTCTTATTCCTTTTAGCCTCGTCTCTTCCTCCTCCTTTTACCGGCTGCATTATTTAAAAGTATGACTTTTCGCTTCTTAGCATAATTTGCTGGCTTCCGTTTATTAAAAGAATAAATACAAAGTCAGAGGAATACAATATTTTCTAGGCGAAAAAGTTGTTCATCCATTCACTCCGAGACGTGAGAAAAGATTGTCTTGTATTCCCCAGAACCTGCAAGTTTGGCAAAAATTAAATCACACCTTGAGGTGAAAAAATAACTTGAAAACAACGTCTTTTATCTGCAGACATAGTACATCAAGTTTTTAGAATAAAATTTTAATACGAAACTTTGAGACTGTAAAGTTTTAATTAAACTGCAAATACCTAACTACATTACCCTTTATTTGGCGCGAGTTTAATTAGTTATAGTTCATTGTTCGTGATTTTTCTTACTTTAGCTAAATTTTAGATTTCTCTATAGATTTGCGCAAACGAGATCTTAATTATCGTTTAATATCTCTATCAGAAAAGTGTAATTTGGAATTGAAGGGGTGAAGTTGCTGTCATTAATCAATGGCTGTCTTTGGATTCATCGCTCATAAACTAGTGTAAAACACGTAGACATACCTATAAAGAGCTATTAAACGTCACTTTTACCCTCTGCTGAGCGTTCAGGATCTAACAATAACCATCAACACGATCGACGTTTTAATCAAGGATAATTTTCTTCCTTTGTTATCCACGATCGATATTCAAAGAGAATGGATACGGAGCGCAACGAAAGAGAATATGATTTTTTTGGGAAACCCTGCCATATTAAAGAGTCCATTGAACAAAAAAAAACAAGCTTGAATACGTATTTTGATGTAGATAAAAGGATGAAGAAGAATCCTGCATGCTGACTCTGTTTATTCTCATTACTCAGTTATACAGAAACGGAAGGATCCATCATGATATTAATGACATGAAACTTTAGCATCAGTTTAATTAAATTTGCAAGAAATTTCCTCGCTTGTGCCTAAATTAATTAGGAATGGTTTTGTGAATGAGACTTTTTCTGCTAAACATATTGTTATAAAGAACCACAATTACTTCTTTTTTTTTCGAGTAGAAAAGAATTTCATTTAGCCGCGGGAAAAGACGGAAACAACGAATTATTAAGTGGCAAATAAAAGAATACCAATTGTCGGAGAAGAATAAAACCGGATGATTTAAATCTTGGATGAGTTAACGCAATTTTCTTCTACAAAAGAATGTGATAAATTAAAGGGGCGATACGCTATCGATAACTCATTGTGTACATTGTTTCGAGGTTCAATTTTGTACACAGGTGTCATGTAAGAGAAATTAATAATAAATTTCCTACAGATGTCTCCCGTTTGAATAATTTTATTAGAAATGAATTTCGCAACAGGCCATCCAAAGCTATCTACTGTGAAATCGAATGTGTCAATTTCGTTGATGTTGTAACACGAATTTGAAAAATGAAACTTTAAGGGAGGACGTTTAGAATGACGAATGGGGCGGTTTTTCATCGTCTTAATTTGAACGGTTTTTCGCATTGGCTTCATATTCTTATAAAATAAATTGGCAAATTCAGCACACTATTAAAAAACATTTCAACCGCAGAATAAAAATATTGCAAAATTTTGGTTCATTTGTATCTTTTTTTGAAGGAATTAAAAATCTCTTTTTAGGCAGTATTGGCTCCAAATTTTTTATTGTTAAAATTGACCAAGTTACGGAATTTAATCCGACATTAAAAAATTTTAATTGTCTTAAAAACAAGCTCTAAAATATTTCTTTCTAATTTTAAATTTTTGTAATTGGAGGGAGTTGATAAGCCCATCTTTTTGATTAATTTATTGTTAAAATGGACCAAGTTACGAGAATAAATGAAAAATATTTAAGATTTTTAATTCGTTCCAAAAATTTCCGAAATGTTTTTTTTTCTAAAAAAAATTGTTATTTGAAGAAATTACTATAAGTTTGCAAACAATATTTTCTCCAAATTTGAGTTATTTATTGTTAAAACAAAAGAAGATACGGAATTTAATAAAAAATATTGAACATTTTTAGTTCGTTCCAAAAATAAAAAAATTTAAAATATGCCTTTTTTTTAATTTTGCATTTTGAGAAATTAATAAACACTTTAAAGGAAGTATTGCTTCTAAATTTAAGTTATTTATTATTAAAACTAATGGAGTTACGCAATTTAATCGAAAATATTGAAAATTTTTAGTTCGTTCCAAAAATAAAAATTTCAAAAAAATGTTTTTTTTTTTCAAAAATGTTGCACTTTAGGAAAATTATTAAACACTTTACAAAGAGTATTGTTTTATATTAAGGTTATTCATTGTTAAAACTAATAAAGTTACGAAATTTAATCGAAAATATTAAAAATTTTAGTTCGTCCTAAAAATAAAAATTCCTGTAATGTGTCCTTTTTTCCAAAAATTTTGTAATTTTATGAAAGTAATACACACTTTAAAGACCGTATTGTACCCAAATTTGAGTCAATTATTATTACAATTAAAGAAGTTATTGAATTTAATCGGAAATATTGAAAAATTTTAGTTTGTTTGAATATCTCTTTAAATAACTTTTTTTTTTGTTTAAAATTGTTCTTTTTGGTTTTCATTGATACTTTACAAATCCTCCAGATTTCTAAACTTCTAATTTTGGTTCAGGATACAATCCTGAAAGCAGTTTTTCCAATCTTTTTAAATTTTATCCTGTAATTTCCTGTTCCAGATCCTTCCACCTTCTTTTAAGAACTGTACATTTTAAAATGTCTTCTTCATTTTCGCTCTTTGCTTAGCGGACGCTACCTCTATAAAATCGAATGTGTCAACTTCATTGATCTAACAGAAATTTGAAAAATGAAACCTTTCAAATCGGTTATTTCATCACTTTTAATTTAAATATTTCCTGCTGAATCACGTCATTTGTATCTATCTATAATTGTCGCTGCTCTTTCCCCTGCATAATCTTTTGATAGCTCTTTTGAACTTTTCACATTTTCTTGTTAACTTCCTATACACCTATAATAATTTCGCTTCGTTATGAGATTTCATAATCAATCAAAAGTAAATTAAACTTCCGAAGTTTTTCAAAGAAGTTTCATCGACTCGCCTCTACCTAAATTAAAAATCTTAATTTAATACTCCCTGAGCTGTTTATTAAGAAGCCTTTGCTCTGTTTCTGAGGAACATAGCGCCTACTTTCGGACGGAAGTTATATAAAATAAAAATAAATATAATTTGGAAACACTCAACCAATCCGAGCTTTCTTTGGTTCCTCACGTTCGTGAAACTTAAGCTCTTAGCATAATTCTTCGATTTCACGAATTTTCCACGAATGGAAAGTTTTTGCATTGTAATTGTGCAAATATCGAAAAGGTTCCAGGACAGCTCCTAATTGGACTCCAGGTAATAGAGATTTTCTTAATACTAACATCCGAAGTTCAATTTAGATGGTAATAACGTAATTAAACTTTGTTACGAGACCCTTTCATTCATTCGGGTTTAAAAAAAAAAATACTTTCTCATTGAAATTAACAAAGAGTTTGTACCGATTACAATTTACTATCTTTGCCGAATTTTATTAAAAACAGAGAACCGATTGTTTAATAACAAACACTGAAACGCGAAGTAATTGGGAATTTGTTTAAACAGACCTATAAATATTCCGTGTTCCTTTTATGTGTTGTTTGTTTTGTTACGTTTAAAACAGAACACCTGTCCGTTCAATTTAAAATTTAATTTTTGTGTGCAAATAACTAACATGGAAATTAACTAAATATTCCGCAAATTCGAAAACTGTTTGAATTGGGCCGTTTCTATGATCGAAAAAACATTGGGAGGCATTCAATTTTATTTACGGTTGGCAGCACTGTGGATTTTTTTAAAAATTTAGTCCACCGGAAAAATCAGTCTTTTATTAACTATTTGATATATCCATATTTACTCCGATCAATACTCCACGAATCTGTTTTTTTTCTTTTCAATTAGTAATCATCTCGCGTTCATTTTCATCTCTTTCATCTCCATAAAACTAACATTGCTGATTGAGTTTTCCAGGTTCTTTACCGGTCATTCGTAATAGCTAATATCTTCTTTTTCTGAATGTAAGATATTTTAATCATAATCATTGCAATTTATAAAAAAGTCTGAATAAACAGTGCGCCAGCTCCAGCGGTTTAAATGGATTAGCAGATCGTTTTATTTCAAAGTCAAGTCAAAAAAAAATTAGATCCTCTTTGAATTTCTCTTGCAGTTTCTTTTTTATTGTTTTGAATAAAACTGGCGTTATTAAAAAGTGTAAAGTTGGAGTTTTGCGCGATCCTCCCCTCCTTCAATTCCTCCGTTTTTGTGAATAAGATTGTCAATCCTCGTCATGTTGTACATTAAAAATTTATCATTCAAATAAACAATCTGAAAGGAAAATCGTGTCGGCTCAATATTTAAATGTTTACAAAACCGCTCACCAGTGTAAATTATTTTTCCGTTGAAGAGAACAACTTTTGATTGTGGCACAATAAATCGATCGCAATTAAAGATGAGTTGATTGGCACGAAAAGTCGGAGGAGAAAAGTTTCGCCTCTTCAACCTTTTCCATTTGAAGGAAAATGTAGTTTTTATTTTCTGAGGGTCTTTTGTTTGTACTAATTATTCGAAGCAACCCTTAAAAGTCTTTCTCGGTAACAAAGACTGCCGATATTAATCCAAAGTAATCCTTTACAGCCGTGCAACTTTACACTATACGTTACTTCCTATTGTTCAAGGTGAAACCCTAAGCCTAATTCACCACGGAATTAGTTATTTGAAACAATAAACATCCGCTATGGAAATTATGAAATTTATTACAGCACGTAAAACACACCCTTTAACAAAGTGGCTTCACATAAATACTAATAGACAATTAACCCCAAATCTGATTCTTTCCTGATCCATTAGACGTGACGTCTGTTCTTAAGAGCTCTTTTTCTAGTTTTAAGAGTCATTACTTCGAGGCCACACAATAAAATGACATAATTGAAAGCGATCTAGGAGACGCCTGCAAAGATTAGAATATTGACCACCTGCTTAGAATTCTCTTGCATCCTTCGTATAAAAACTTTTTATTTATTAACGTGGTTGAGCTGTGTTTGCACACAATATAACCTCGAGATTTAGGTTAAATTATTGATGGTAGCTTTTACGGTGGTTTATTCGGAATCGTGTTTTTGGACAAGGAAGAAATTTATTCAAGATGTGTTTGCAGGGTTTAACTAGTCTGACCTCGTCTTGTTTTACCCTCTAATTACGTTTACGTCCTTTACTTTGTTGGTTGGGGCAGAGCCGCTGCTTTTACACGTTTTAATTAATTTTAAAAATGTCTTTTCAAGACATGCCCAACTATTGTTTCTAATGTCCTTAAAATGGAGCGGCCATTATTGTGTGAAATTACTTTCTCAACAACTAAAAAAAAAACAAACCACTTTAAACTAGGAAATCTCAAATCACTTCAACAGGGCGTTATTGGCATTTGTAAGAGTAGTTCTCGAGAATACATTTCCAACATCCACCCGACTTTGACCATTTATCTCTTTTGACAGGTTGAAATGTTTGTTTTTCATCGATTAGCTGTGGAATTAGCTCGTGCCACAATAAAACTGTTAACGATAATCGTCGCTGAGGTCACCAGCAGGTTTTCAACAAAATCTATTTTTATTGATGGCTTCACTCCGTATTTACTGTTAAGCTAAATTGATTAGATAAAATTAGAGCAACGGTAAAAGCCAAAGCAGAGTTTAAATCTCGTTCCTTTTAAGGATATTTCCATCCGGTAATGAAGATGCTGAGCGCTCTTAACTACTGCAATGAAGAAACATAAAATGAGCGCGGAGGAGGAAGTAGTAAAAGACATTCTTGGATGTGTATGTTTGATTATTATATTTTTATTTTGTAGCACGTGCTTTAGTTACCTTAAAGTCGTTTTCAGCTCAGAATAGATAAAGTTTCACGATATTACGGCAATTTTTGCAAATATCTTATTTTGCTGTTGCAAAAGTCCTGTAAATAGCGTATATAAAATAATACAAAAATTCAAATATTTTTTCCAATATTTTCTCTTAAATTATTTAACTCTGGTAATTTTGACATTACAACAATAAAATTTGGTAGATTTATTACACATGAGATGTATATTAATCGTACCAAATTACAAATTTCTAGAACCAGAAAAAGAAGTGTTAGAAATTTTTATTTTTAGGAGGAACTAAAAATGTCCAATATTTTCTGTTAAATTCTATAACTCTGGTAATTTTGACTGTTTAACAATGAATTGTCGAGGATTTATTACACATGAAACGTTTACTAATCGTACTTAATTACAAAGTTTAGAACCAGAAATACCACTTTTATAAATTTTACGTTTGGGGCAAACCAAAAATTTTTTATTTTTTTTTATTTTTGCAACTCTGATAATTTTGATATTACAACTATAAAATTTGGTAAATTCATTACGCATGAGATGTGTACTAATCGTATCAAATTACAAAATTCTAGAACTAGAAAAAGAATTATTAGAAATTTTTATTCTTAGAAGAAACTAAAAATGTTTAATATTTTTTGTTAAATTCTATACCTCTGATAATTTTGCCTGTTAATAATAAAATTTAGATTATTTGTTACACATGAGGCGTTTACAATTCGTACCAAATTACAAGGTTTAAGAGCTAGAAATAGAACTGTTCTGAATTTTTACTTTTGGAACAAACTGAAAATTTCTAATATTTTATGAACAATTTTTGCAATTATAGTAATTTTGACATTACATCAATGAAATTTGGTGATTTTATTACACATGTGATGTGTACTAATCGTACTAAATTATAAATTTCTATAACCGGAAAAAAAAATTGTTAGGAATTTTTATTCTTAGAAGGAACTAAAAATTTCCAATTTTTTCTGTTAAATTCTATAACTTTGATAATTTTGACTTCACAACAATAAAATTTGAAGGCTTTATTACACATAAGATACTTACTAATGGATCCAAATTACAAAACTCTAGAACTAAAAACAGAATTTTTAGAAATTTTTACTTTCGGAACAACCTATAATGTACAATATTTTCTGTTAAATTCTCTAACTCTTTAAATGTTCAATAATGAACTTTGGAGGATTTATTACACATGAGACGTTTACTAATTGTACCAAATTACAAGGTTCTAGAACTAAAAATAACACTTTTAGGAATTTTTACTTTTGAGAGAAACCAAAAATGATACTCTGGTAATTTTGACATTATAACAATAAAATTTAAAAGCTGAATTACACTTGAAAAGTCTACTAATCGTACTAAATTACATTTTAGAACTAGAAGAAATTTTTTAAAAATTGTTATTTGTAGGAGAAACTAAACATTTCCAAAATTTTCTGTTAAATTCCATAACTCTAGTAATTTTGACTTTATTGCAATAAAACTTGGAGAGTTTATTACACACTAGACATTTACTAATTGTACCAATTTACAAAGTTCTCGAACTAAAAATAAACTTTTTAGGAATTTTCACTTTTGGCACAAACCAAAATTTTCAGAATTTTTTGTAAAATTCTGAAACTCCTGTAATTTTAATATTACAACAATCTAATTTAAAGACTTTATTATATATAAGACTTTTACTATTCGTACCAAATTATAAAGTTCTAGAACTAAAAAAATAATTCATTCTAAGAAGAAAATCTAATAATTTATGTAAAATTCCATAACTTTGGTAATAATTGTGACTTTACCATAATGAAATCTGAAGTATTCACTTTAGCCAAAGGTTTCAAAAACTGACACGCCGTTTGTGGATGTTATATTTAAATATTAAGCTGACAAGACTTTGCTTTCAGATTGTTTGTTTGGATTATAAATTTTTAATGTGCGTGACCGAATATTTTCCAGAGCAATTCTACAAAAATAGAATGTTTAGTAATTCTGGATTTAAAACGACGAATTTTAGATACAAATAGAAAAATCCCATGTGAACGTCAGAACCGATATAAATTGAATTCGAATGGGACATAAAGTCAAAAAACAAACGTAAACTTATGCCAATGTTTATCCATATGAATCATGCCAGACCAAACAATGTATAAATTGTACTCGCCATGACGCTGAAGAATAATTAACTCTGTTGCAGTCAGTGCTACCTGTTGCAGATGCTGGTTGTTGTGAAAAGAGATTATTTAAATCTGATTAATGAGTTATTTATGACGGTCAACACTTTCTTATTTTAGATTCTTAAGAAGTTTATTTTAAATAATTAAAGTTTTTAGAACCGGAAACCTAATGCTAAGAATTCGTTATTAATTCAACGAGTGAATAATTCCAGACGACATCAAACTAAATTAGAAAAGCTCCTCAAGGAAAAATTCCAACAGAAATTCGCTGTTCAGAGGAGGATTGCCCAATTTGTTAAGGAAATACAAAACACTATTCTTAATATTCCCGTAAATTAGCATTAGAAAAGCCCTCCTATTAAAATAAATAAAGGCAAATCTTCCTAGCAAGCAATTCGCCGATAACAGTGGTCGTAGAAGTGCTTGCCAACAGCTTTTAACGAAAGCTGCACTCACTAAAAAGCACGAGGAAAATTTAATTTTTAAATAAGGGTCTGGCGGTAGTTCTGGCCAGGGAAATAGAAGCAAGAAGATTTCACGAATGAATTTTTTATTATTCAGAGCAATAGTGTCTTTGAAATTAATTGCAACCGGAAATGCAGCAGAGTGGAGGTGCTTTATAAAGTAAAGAGGTTCAATTGAATTGATTGCGCCTAATTGGTCTCTTAAATTCAATTGAAATCGGTAAAATATCAGCATAACTACACCGAATTAGCTAATGGCGAACGGTGCTACATTCTGTAAATTTCTTCCCGGCTCATCGGAGCACTTCGATAAAATTTCCCGAATCTATTTGTACACCGCCGCTAGCCCGAAAGACACATTACACAAGAGAAACCACGCTCGAATCTCGCAATCACATTGTCAAGTATCATTAAACTCGAAATCAGCTCCTGTATCGTCGGTCCTCCTTTCCTTATCTCGAATATAAAAATACAAATCCATTCTTTTTTTATAGCTACGACATTTTGAGTATAACATATCTCCAGAACAATGGTTGGTATTCGACTCGAGGGATTGTCTGCTGGATTACTTTTCACAACTTCTTAACTTTTCAAATTTATAACCGTGTTTTGAGCTGATGAAAAGCCAGGAGCTGCTTTCTACCCCTTGATCTCAAAATAACCAATTAGCATTACATGCATTTAATCCCCACTGTTCACGTCAAGAACGTTACTTTTAATTGGTTGCGTTCGCGGCTTGTGGGAAATAAATGTTGATAATACAGTGCATGTCAACAGGTCTTGTGGGTTGCGAAGAAAAATTCAATATAGAAATGGAGAATAAAAGAGGTTGAGCCGAGAGAATTTTCCTTTTATGTGGAGGTACTTACAACAAAAACTTTATCCGGCATTCTGAGAAACAAAGATTGCAGTTTTAAAAAAGTTTCACAAAAATAAAAAATAACAAGGCTAGTTTGGGTTTCCACAATGGATTTAATAAGAATGCGTGTTATTTAGGCAAAAATTAAAAAACTCAGTTTTTCTTCTGTGTTTCTGCAATTTGGTACAGTTAATACACGACTCAAAAATAGTAACTTTCTCAAACTTTCTAGCTGTAGGTTTAAAATTATCAAAATTACGAATTTTGGAGAAAGGTATCGAAAATATTTGGTTTATCTTGTAGATAAAAATTTGTACATTTTGTGTCTTTTGCTCTACAATTTTGCAACTTGCTAAAGTTATATACTCTATTCAAAAACAGAAACTTTCCCAAATTTCATAGCTGTAGCACTAAAATTACCAAAATTATAAAGTTTGGAAGAGGATGTCGAAAATGTCTTATAAATAAAAATTTCGAAATTTTGTCTTTTGCTTTAAAGTTTTGTAATTTTGTAGAATTGTTATACTATTTAAAGACAGTAATTTTTCCAAATTTCATAGCTGTAGCACTTAAATTACAAATTTTTTAGAAGGATATCAGAAATTTTTGGTTCGTCTTAAAAATAAAAATTTCTAAAATTTTTAACAATTGCTCTACAATTTTGCAAGTTAATAGAACTAATTCAAACATAGTAACTTTTCTAAATTTCATAGCCTTAAGACTGAAAGTATCAAAATTACGAATTTTGGAGAAGAATGTAGAAATTTTTTGGTTCGTCTTATCTAAAATTTGGGTATTTTGCTGTACAATTTTACAACTTAGTAGAGTTAATACACGTGTCAAAAATAGTTACTTACTGAATGTTATAGCTGTGAAATGAAACGAATGAAAATGAAAATGTCGGAAATTATAAATCGTAAATTTAAAAAATAAAAATTTCTAAATACAGTAGTTTTTGCTCTATAATTTTGCAATTTAGTAGAGTTAATACACTAGTCAAAGAGAACAACATCCCTAAATTTCATTGCTATAGCACTAAAATTACCAAAATTACAAAACTGCAAATTAACAGATTTGCGCATTCATCAATTTTCCTTCCTTTATTTTTAATAATTGCTATATCATGCAATTTTGTCGATTTATTTAGACTTCTTTGTTGTGACAATTGCAGAAGCAAAATCTACAAAAAAACACAGGATTTCCACCAATTCGGTACTTTTTAAATAAAGGCGAATTTTCTCCACATTCGTACTTTTTTTTTAACTCTGGGTATTTAAAAAATTTCTTGATTTGCATCCAAGAATGAAAAATTGGACGACAAAATGTCCGTACTAGTTATAACATAAAATTAAAGTTTTCACAATAATTAGAATGTTATTTGGAAATTCAGCAATAGTGCTTCCACCATTTCTTCACATTTTTTTAAAAATTTATAGAGTTTTTTAATATTGTTTGGTGAATTTAATAGCTCTAAGAATTTTAATTTTACAACAATAAAATATTGCGAATTTATTGAAGTTGAGACGATTAGTAAACGTACCAAATAACAAAATTCTAGAACTAGAAAGAAAGTTTCTAAAATTTGTGTTTTTTGGTTTACATTTTTGCAATTTTGTAAAGTTAATGCACAAATCAAAAAAAAACTATCTTTAATTTCATAGCTAGAGCACTGAAATTGCCAAAATTACGAATTTTAGTGAAGAATGTCGATAATTTTTGATTCGTAAATAGAAGAAAATTTCTTAAATTTGTGTGTTTTGCTGTACAATTTTGAAATATGTTGTAGACAATACACAACCTAAAAAAATAACTTCTTTAAATTTTATAGCTGTAGAGTTAAAAATTACCAACATTACGAAATTGCGAATTAGCAGATTTGTCACATCCACCGAATATCTTTCCTGTATGTTGTAATGTAAATGTAAATTGCTTTACATTTTTTTGTTTCGGCATTAATAGAAGCAACATCTACAAGAAAACACTCGTTTTCCGCCCGTGCTTTTAAAATAAATAAGTAAAATTGTCTTGATATTTTTATTTTTCTTAACTCTGTTATTATTTGCAAAATTCTTTGTTATTGCGCCCAGAAAAAAAAGTTATTAAGAAAACCTCCGTAGTAAACATAAAATTAAAGTTTTCCCGATAATTTTTCCCGCATCCACCATTTTTACACATTTTTCAATAAAACATTCTTTTTAGGCGACTTAAACTGAAAATGAAATTTTTAGGCTTTAAAAGCGGCCTAAAAGTGAGTCTTTTCTGGCCGCAAACATTTTCGGCCGATCTATGGTGGCGCCATCTATACATAGTTTTGCATATTACATCAAGATACCGATATTACCCTCAATTTTATAATTATTTGGGTAAAATCAAATCGACAAATTGCTGTAAAGTGCAACAAAGACGTGTTGAATTATTGAAAATGAATTCATGGATTCATAAATATTTCCAATTAGTCAGTTGTTATAAATGATTAAATCAATAAATCATAAGCAAAAGTTAATTAACTAGTAAATTTAATGATGTCGTTCAAAAAATTTTGTGTGTATCACGGCCAAAAAGTGCCATTTTGCCCTCGCCTTCTTTCTGGCTAGGCCAAAAAAGAAACCCTTTTTGGCCTTGGTACACAAATAACTATTATTTTAATCGTGTTTTTCCTAACAATTAGAAGCTTTTCTGAAGTTTCTGAAACCAATTCTTTGTTTGGACATTATGACACAAATAAATCGTCGTTTTCCAGAAAATCGAGAGTAAAAACATGACTTGGGAAATTGTCAATCATTGCCATCACGGTCATATTTTTCTTAGTTCTGTGAATATTTGAAACATTTCTCGTCTCCGAGTTTAGTCAGACGAAAACGTCGAATTCTCCATGTTTGTATTAACAAACCGCAGATTCGGCATCAGAGATACCTGAGTCTTCAAAAGCAATGCATGGATTATTATGGATGTTGAGATATTCCTTCAATTAAAGCCAATTGATCTAAATTTGATCAAGTTTTTGCTCTCAATAACAATCAGAAAGCTTTGTTCTTTTTAATATTCTTTTTAGAAGCTGCTTATTTTAAATATAACCATCCATATGCATATACATATCATCCGCTTGACAAAAGAGGCTTGGAATCAAAATCCTGCAGAAATAAATTCATCTCTGAAGTAATTATAAGTAAATAAAAGAGCAAGAAGATACCCAGCAAAGCGACTTTGGTGGAGTGATTGTTATTTTGAACACAACTTAATCTGCTTTTCAAAGAAAGAAAAAATTTAATTTCCTTCTTGACTGAATGCCTCGTCTACTCCGGTTCAGCATAGAGTAAATCCATAATATTTTACCCCAATGTTTATAAAAATATTCTCTGTCGGTCATACTCTTGAAGATGAAATTTCTATTAACGTTCGTTTGAATTAAGACTTCCGAAATTACTTAGTCAAAATGAAATTACCGTTTTGAAATATAAATTATACTACCTCGGTCCTTTCATGAAATATTTACCTAAACTCAAGCTGATTAGTTTGTTTCAAATTGGACCTAAAATGACTTTTGAATGTGATATCATTAGCTTAACCAACAAGTAAAATTATAACGAAATGATTATATAAATCAGACGGATTTAACGTCTAATGAAGCCGATTCTAGGAATATCTATATTTATAAGGAAAAGCTAATTGGCGCTGCTTTATGAGCCATTGTATTTACGTATCCCACTGCGATATAAAAACATTAATTTCGTGGAATTATGCATAAAGTAACGTCTAAAGAAAGATTCTGGGAATTAATCAGACGACTGTTTGGATTTAATTAGAGTCGAAAAATTCTTGAACTCTAATAGTCGCAACTGTTATTGATCTTTCGCGTTAATGCCACGCACCAGTGTGTTCTAACTAGATCAGTGAAATTCTCGAGTTTAAACAGAATATCTCGTTGTGGTTATGACGCAATTCAATAAATGACGCTTAGGACCGTAACTAGTCTGGTACGAAACACTGGCATACAATAACGATTATAGTTAGTGCGGCAATTAAACGAACCTGTTAATCATAATCGGATGGCAACACAAAGTGGGTCTGAACGCTCCTACATTTCCAACTGGAAAGATTCTTTGGAAGAAATTCGGCGCATCCGCCACTTTTGTCCTAACCTCGTTTGAAACTAGAAATTTCTGTGATTTATTAACGAGCGAAAATCTTGTATCTCCAAGCAACAATTATTCATTTACGGGTGCTTTCATTAGACACGGGCACAAAAGCAGCGATAAGAGTCTTCTTCTGCTGTTTTTAATAAATCAAGAGAAAACCCAATAAGAAAAGCTGAACTTATCGGCCTTCCGATCACAGCACAAATTGAAATTAATGTCTCCGAGAGTGCCAAGTTTGTGGTTCGAATGACTACCTCTGTTCATTATTACCACCGCCAGCCTATTATGGAGCCATAACAAAACAGAAGTCTTAAGAATGTGCATCGAAGCATCGAATTCTGTTTTGTTAAGTTTTTCCTTTCTCCGAATCGCACATTTATAAAAATTACGAGATAATCCCGCGTTGTTTTTGTTAATGCGCTCAAAAGAAAGCGATGATGGAGGACAAACGTTATCCGGGAACTCCGGGAAAAACTAACTTTGCTAACGAGCTCATGTGAGGGATTTGGCGCGGAAAGTCCTTAAAATTGTGATTTCGCCGACTGGATGTTAACTTTGATGATGCGAATTTTGTTATTTATTAACGGGGCTAATTAGCTTTATTACGTGGGCTTGCAAAGCTGCGCTCTCTTGAAGTAAACCGACTGTTATTGTTTCTAATGGCGGCGGAATCTACATAATAATTTGTTTCAACGCCACTAATTTATTAACTCCACATGTAGTTCCATAATTGGATCCGAAAATTATAACAAAGGATGTTAAGAAAAAATTGCGTACAAGACGTTCAACGTGTCAACGTTTCAAAGAAAATTCAAGTAGTGCAAAGAAGAAGAAAATTAACCGAAATGTAGAGGCTGGAAAAAGAATCTTAGAGAGAAAACGCAAATTGTATCAAATTACAAAGTTTTCGAACAAAAAATAGAACTCGGGAGTTTTCTTTTCGGGACGAACCAAAAATTCCCATTTTTTTTTGTAAAATTTCACAATTCTGGTAATTTCGTCATTACAACAATGCAATTTGGACGTGTCAAATCACAAAGTTTTAGAACCAAAAAATGTTTTATAGAAATTTGTCTTCTTACGAAGACCGAAAATTTTCCAATATTTTCTGTTAAATTTCATAACTCTATTAATTTTCACTCAACAACAATGAAATTTGGAGCTTTTATTGCACATATAGCGATTACTAATCGTACCAAATAACAAAGTTCTAGAACCAGAAACAGAGTTTTTAAGAATTTTTATTTTTTGGGCAAAATTCTTTTAAAAATTCTATCAAACTTGTAATTTTGATTTCACGAAAATAAAAGTTGAAGGCTTTATTACTTATGAGGCGTTTACTAATCGTACCAAATGAAAAAGTTTTAAAACCAGAAAGAGACTTTTAGGAATTTTCATTTTAGTATCAACTAAAAATTTTCAATATTGTTTGGTAAATTCCATAACTCTTGTAATTTTGACTATTGACACAACAATAAAATTTGGAAAAAAATAATTTATGTACCTGAGATGTTTACTAGTCGTTCCAAATTACAGTTCTAGAACTAGAAACAGAATTTTTAGAAATTTTTACTTTTAGACCAACCAAAAATTTTCAGTATTTTCTGTAAAATCCCGCAACTCTGCTAACTTTGACATTATAACAACGAAATTTGGAGGATATTTTACATTTGAAACGTTTACCAACCGTGGCAAATCACAAAATTCTAGAATTAGATTTTTTTTAAATGTATATTTTTAAAACGAACTAAAAATTTTAATATTTTTTGGTAAATTCCATAACTCTGAGAATTTTGACTTCACAAGAATGAAAATTGGAGGTTTTATTACACATTTGTAGTTTAATAATCGTACCAAACAAAATTTTAACTTTTTAAGAATTTTCATTTTAAAACTAAAAATTTTAAATATTTTTTGGGAAATTCTATAACTCTCGTAATTTTAACTTTACAACAATGTTATTTTGATGCTTTATTTCTCATAAGACGTTTACTAATCGTACCAAACTACAAAGGTCTAAGGCTAGAAACTGAACTTTCAGGAATTTTCACTTTTGAGACGAACTAAAACTTTTCAATATTTCTGGTAATTTTGGTTTTACATTAATGCAATTTGAAGGCTTTACTACACTTGAGACGTTTACTAAACGTACCAAATTACAAAGATCTAGAACTAAAAACAGAATTTTTAAAAATTTTCACTTTTGGGAAGAATAAAATTTTTTCTGTATTTTCTGTAAGTCTGGCTACTCTGACAATTTCGACATTTATTACAGAATTTATTACATTCGAAACGTTTACCAATCTTGCTAAATCGAAAAGTTTTAGAACCAGAAATAAATTTTTTAGACATTTTTTAGAACGAACTAAAAATTTTCAATATTTTTGGTAAACTCTGGTAATTTTGGTTTTAAAACAATAAAATTTGAAAGCTTTATTACACTTAAAACGTTTATTAATCCTAGTAAAATATAAAGTTCTAGAATTAGAACTAGAACTTTTAAGAATTTCTACATACTTTTGAGACTAGCTAAAAATGTTTCCTATTTTCAATATTATTTCGCCGTTTTAGAAAGTTTGATATTATAGCAATAAAATTTGAAGACTTTAATACACTTGAAAGGTTTACTAATTGTGCAAAATCACACAGTTCTAAAACTAGAAACAGAATTTTTAGAAAAACTCTGCAAATTTTGACGCTACTACAATAAAATTAAGAGCCTTTATTACACTTAAATTGTTTTCTAAACGTGCCAAATTTCAAAGTTGTAGAACTAGAAAGAGACTTTTAAGAAATTTTGATTCTTCCGATGAACTAAAACTTTTCAATATTTGTTTTAAGTTCCATAATTTTGTTAATTTTGACTTTACAATAATGAAAGTTAAAGGTTTTATTAAACTTAAAATGTTTACCAATTGGATTAAAAAGCAAAGTTCTAAAAGAAAAAAAAAATTAAATTCTAATTTTTAGGAATATCCAAAAATTTCTTGTATCTTCTGTCAGACTTCCAAAAAAAATTTAAAGTTCAAATTTAAAGTTTAAAGAATCTGAAAAGCATTCTAAAAAAACATAAGCAAGCTCAATCAAAATAAATGAAAA
Source organism: Gnatocerus cornutus (assembly GCA_029298725.1). Classification (NCBI taxonomy): domain Eukaryota; kingdom Metazoa; phylum Arthropoda; class Insecta; order Coleoptera; family Tenebrionidae; genus Gnatocerus; species Gnatocerus cornutus. The sequence goes on from CM055515.1 coordinate 16,737,880, forward strand.
ATTTCAAGACAGTTAAAGCCCAGTCTATAGAAATGTATCTAATACTATAGAATCCGAAAAGATTTTAACTAGAATTTCAGCAAAATCTGAGGAAAATTATGACAGTTTTAATTATCCGGCAACAATTTGATATAGAGCTTCCGCCACAACATTATTGCAATCAATAAACGTTTGTAAATAACGTTAATAGAGTAACCTACCTAGCATAACCAGAATTTGCATGCAAACTGTTTTCCAAATCCAATATCAAAGAGATGGGGGCCCACACTCCTGCCGCAAATTTAAATTAGTCCCTTCAAAATATAATGCGCAGATATTTTTTAGACCGAAAACGTTTTGTCGTAATTTATTGTTGTCTTTAAAATTCAACAAGCGGTTTCTCCATTTAGTAACAAATTAAATTTGCGAGCAACTACTTTCGGGAGGTGCTTTAGTGGTTTAGTGTATTTTCCTGAAAAACCTTCGTATATTACGAGGGTTTTTTCGGCCAGGCTTTATTAAAAATTCATATCTTGAATAAACAAACTTCAGGCGTTGCGTTGATTCAAAGTTCTTTGTCGCGGTTCTGATATGAAGTCAGATTCCTTGGAAGTACAAGAGCTGTGCGCGAGTCAATGCCTAACAATAGTCAGAACTTCTTTCATGATTTACTGCTGATAGTCTTGTTCTACTCTATAATAATAAATAATAAACTTCACAAAGAGACGTAGAATAGAAAGTACGCATTCCTTTAAAAACTACATATTAATTATTACATAACAATAATTATTGTTTTCCTGTAAACTTCACTAAACAAAGCTTTTCATGACAATCACAAGATAACAGCACATGAAATAACGATCCGTTTTTCATTTCCTTTTTGTCGTTTGTCTGTAGCAGCCTCACTACTGATATTGGTAATCCAACGTGCAATTTTCCCAATTTCTAAAACACGTTCAAAACCTGAATGTGTTCAGACGGACATTACATTTGATGTTGATTACGTTTATTGCACGAAAAAAGCGTTTTGTCGACGACACATTACATAAATGTCATTATCTCGATGGCTGTCTCGACAATTCCTCTTGTCAAAAGATTGCTTCGTATAAGATAGCTCATTAATGATAAGAGCGCTACAAATCTCTGCTCGTTATTTCGATCGAATGTGGCACAATTTTATCTGAAACGGATTTCAGGAGAGAGCAGAGTATTGTTGGGACTTTCAGGGTAATGAGAAGACTCACTGCTCTAATTGTAAAAATGGCTGTAATAGGAAAGATAGCTCGAACAAATTAAATACAGTTTTTGGTCTTTTATTTACATATAATTATTTCTGTTGTGTTTTGATTCCAAACTCCTCCTGTCATATTTAAAATAAACAGCTTTTGAAAAGAATAAATTCTCCGAGCAATTGGAAATTTCAACAAAGCATTCCAAGTATTGAGAGTTCTCAGACAAGTAACTCCCTAGGGATGATTTCAGAAATTTCGTTCTGCTCAACGTCCATCTTTATTAATCAAATTTTTTTTGCAAAGTTGTGTATAAGATTTCACCAAATTTTAACAAAGTTTTGTTTTAGATTTTGGATCTCATATTCAATTGAAATTTGGTTCATTTTAGATCAATTAGCATCAACAGGAAGAGCACTCCGTGCGTTGATTTAGAAGACAGACGTATCTTTGAATCTAAATCGATTAGTTAAGACAAACATGAAGATTTTCTTGTATTCGTCTGACTAAACTCGGAAACAAGGAATGTTTTAAAAATCCACAAAACCAAGAAAAATATGACGCTGACTGCAACAGGAGACGCGGAAAAATAAAAATTTTGAAACAATACTCCGGCTCTTTATTGTTCGAAGACGCTGTCCTGAAAAGGACGACAAAACTAAAGCAGCTGATAATAAAAAAAGTATAAAAATAATGGATGCGCCAGATTTAAATTTCCAAATAACGTCCTAATTTTTACGGAAATTTTAAGATTTTTTTGTTAAATTTGATCTTCTTGGACACAATTTTTTTTTTCAAATAGTCACAAAATTCAAAAAAATTGCAAAGAATTTTAAGTAAAATCGCGATCTAAGAACTATAAGGTTCTAACTAACATTTGCATTAAATTGATCAGTCTTCACGTTATGAGTGAGTATTTATTACAGGATCTATTAATATTATTTTGACCTCTTAAAGTATTAACTTTCTTACTTGATACTTGATTAAAAATGTTTAAAATCATCGCAAAACAAACAATTTAAATTCTCACAAAAATCTAAAAGTATACTAGAAAATCACTCAAAAGCTTAAAAATTAAAAATAAAAAGATGAGAAATCTGTGAGAATTATAACAAAATCGAAAATTCCCAAATCAAAAAATCTCAAGAAACCTAAACCATTCCTAGAATCTTGACGTATGGGATCTATGAGAATCCTAAAAAATTAAAACTGCCCAGACAATATAAAATATTTATAAAAATCTCAAAAAGTTCTACTTTAAATGATTTTGAGATAAACTAGAAAATTGTAATTAAAAAAACTCAAAAATTTTGATTTTTAACCGACTTCTTGCCATTCTATCGTAAAGAATCCAGATACTCCTAGAGGATCCAAGAAAATCTTCTAAAATCTCGGAAAATTTTATAAATTTTGAGATCAAGTATTTAGTCTAGCCCTAGAACTTTGCTGGATTGGATTTTATCGCTTTTGGATGAATTCGAGTAGCTAGAAAATTAAAAAAATCTACCAGATAAAGAAAATATGGACCTACTTGAAAAATTTGGAGGCTCTAGAAACGTTTGAAATCTAGAGAGTATAAAATTTTCCTAAAATATTTACGTGGTATTTTAGAAAATGTTAGAATTTCTGTAATTCTAAAAAGTACAGAATTTATGAAAAATCTACGTAAATTTTATCTTAAGTTTATGTTTTGGAAAATATACAAGGTGAACCAAATAAAGTTTAAAGATTTTAACCACAATATTAGATCACCGCTGTAGATAATGATTCTGCAAAAAAGTTACCTGTAGTCACGAAAAATGATCAAATGTTGTCCATTAGACACTCCATTTCAGTTTCATCCGTAAAGAAAACACTTTTCAAAACTTTAGATTAATCACAATACTCTTAAAAAAAACAAAAAATAAAAAAAACATCTAGCTCAAAATAATCCAAATTTGAACAATGCGGCATCGTAAAATGCATGTTTCTCTTACCACGATTATTGTTAAACTGAGGGAAACTCCCATAAAGGACATTTTTTACCACTTGTTTATTAGCGTTTTTATTTTCAACTTTTTGATGGACTAGACTGCTACAATGGCATTCAAGTGGCAATTAAGTGTCGCACGGCGATTTCTACAAAACACTTGAATTATTTTTTCCAGAAAGGGTAACCTTGGCCATTATGTCAAACTGCTTTGTCTCATATTGGAGTTGAAATCTTTGCACTTTATTCAGATACTCTGTACAAAATTTAAAGAAACAAAAAAAACTTGAAAAAATTTTAGCACTTAACAAAAAGTTATAATGAACCTCCAGAAATCCCACAGAATCTTGCACTTTTAATAAAATTTACAGAAATTCTTAAAATTTGAGAATGTTTGAAAACTTTTAGAAGAACTTCAAATATTCAGAATTTCGAAATCTGAGACTTGAATTTGATCAAGCTAGATAAATAAAAATTTCAGAATTTGATAAACTACGAATTAAAACAGAATAAAAAAAAATAAAGCGCATTTTTTTTAGAAATGAGAACAGCGGAACAGCAAATATTCGGTATCTTTCAATATTTGTGTCACTTTCGGAGGTGTAAGAGCCCGAAAATGTCAAAAATGAACGTTATAAACTCGAATGATGTTAAATTTCAAAAGTAAATTTTAACGTAGTATTAAATTTCAAAGTAAATTTTAATGTATTGTTAAATTTGAGAGTAAATTTTAATGTACATTTCTCATGAAAATTTGGTTAAAAAAGGCTAAAAAATGTTTATGATTAATACACACAATTTATGCCGTTCATTATGGTATCAATTACAACAATGCTTCTGTATTCATAAATCCACAAAATTAGAAATTATAAGCACAATACAGAAAACAAATCCACAAAATAAAAAAAAATGGTGGATGCGCGGGGCCAGTGCCAAAAATATATCCCGAGAATTAAGAAGAATGCGCCAGATTTATAGCCCCATTCCATAAACGCGTAAAACCCATCAATACTCGTAAATTTATAGACCACAATTACGATGGTTATATTATTTAAATCTCCTTAAAATTTGATGGTGACGAAAACCGTCCAATAATTCATTTTATAACGTGAACACTTTTAAATTTATTAAAAACTTAACGAGAAATGTGTTTTTGCCCTCTTTAGTTTCATCTTGCACTAAAACTGGCTGTAAAAGTTTTATTCTAGTAAGATGAAAGGTGTCATACGATCGTAACATCTGCAAATTAAATTTCTAAATGTGATTAGTTTGAGACATGTCAAAGTGTCGTACGTATAAAATACGTAATTTTACGATGCGGACAAAATAGAGAATCAATTTTTGAAATTAGAAATGTTCGGTCGTAATCTCAACGTTTTAAAAGAGCATCGTATCATAATATTTTGACTGTGGAAGCACCTCCAGGTCTGTTTTTATTTCCCCAATTTTCAATAAATTTAAAAAGAGATTTTCTCCCGTTTTGCGTGTGGGACATCCCAACAAATAAAATGTCAAAGAACAAGCTCATCGCCGTCACATGGATTTACGTTTCTATACTAGATCGTGCATGTCCTTCAAAGTAAGTTTTAAGGATGATTTAAAATCGCCTTTGGGTCCGATATTTTATCTTCCTGACAGCTTTTGAGCAGGAAATATTAGTTATACGGGAGCAAAATATGAATATTTAGGCAAGAAACTGCAGTATACATTTACAGTTTAATGTGGAAGTGACTTTGATCAAGGTATAATATCGTTGGAAGATCGCCGATAAATTACACGAACTTGCGGAACTGTATATCCCATTAATCGCAATGTGGGTAGAAATATTAAACATTTTATTTAAAAAAAAGTTGAAGGGCGATTCCCCTTGTAATAAAATTTGATTAATATCTTTAATTATTATTGTTTAAGACCCGACCTTTACACCACAGTCTACTAAAATTTGTTAGGCCCTTGTGACATCATTAGCAGCCATCTTGTAACACAGCCAACTTTAGCATTAGGTTTCGTACAGTGTTCTACATTTATTTGCTTTTTTGGGCTTTCAGTGCACGCAGGAATTGTGTTGTAAAATAGCATTCTCAAACGTGCCAGTCCATTTGTAAGTTATAAAACTATAATGACACTGCATATTTTACCACACACTTTATTAGATGGAAAGGAAATCCGGTTGAAACTTTTATAATTTGCAATCATTCATGATCCTCGGAATGTACGAATCGCTTTGAACTTTTATAGGACTGTATCGAGGGATCAACGTTTGTGATCGTGGTGGGCATTGAGAAATTCATGTGACTGAGTGGATGTAATTTTTAATAGTTGTGAGTGTTCGCTTTTGGTTTTAAAAAAGAAAAATTTGAAATTTGATGGCCTTTTAGTGTCCAGTAATGAATTAAAAGTTTGCGGGAAATTTCTAATTATTTTTGGTGCTCTCTAGAAATTTGTAAAAACGAGAAAACTCAAGAGAATAATTTTTTTTATTTAAAAATGGGGGATGCGCCACATCTGAATTTCCAAATAACAATCTAAGTTTTGCTTTTATGACAAGTATGCAAATTTTTACCTCAATTTGATCTGCTTGTATACTTAAACAAAGAATTTTGAAAATACCCACAGAGTTAAGAAAAATTTGATTAGCGTGTTCGTCTAATAAAAATGAATTTAAAGTTTGCTGGAAATTTCAATTTAATTTTGGTGCTCCTAAAAATAAAAATTTCCAAATTTTTCTCTCCTGCTTTGGAAATTTGCAACTCGGCACTCTAATTGAACAAGTTATAAATAATTAAGTTATTTTGTAAAAATGTAATTTCTCAAACAAAAAAAAACTACAAAACTGAAAAGAATAAATTAATTTTTTTTTAGAAAATGGTGGAGGCGCTACATCTGACTTTTCAAATAAAGAACTAATTTTTGCAAAAACTTTACTTTTATGACAAGTATGGAGATTTACTTGTCAGTTTGATCTGCTTGTATAGAAAAACAATTTTTTTTAAATACCCATAAAGTTAAAAATTTGAAAATGACGTTTTTGTCTTCCGTAAAAATAAATTAAAAGTTTGCTGAAATATTCTAGTTATCTTTGTTGCTCCTGCAAATACAAATAAAACTTGTCTCTTCTCCTCTTAAAATTTTCAACTTGACACTGCAATTAAAAAAATTACAAATAATTAAATTTGCAGATTTTAAAGTTTTTATAGAATCAAACGTTTAGTTTAGATTCAACCATATTCAGTTTCAGAGATCTAAAACTGCAAGCTTGAGGTTCTTTTGGTTTTAAAAAGGAAATAATCGTAATTTTATGGCGTTTCAGTCTTCAGTGATGAATTAAAAATTTGCTGGAAATTTCTCGTTAATTTTGGTGCTCCTAAAAATAAAAATTTCTCAAATTTGCCTTTCCTGCTCTTGTAATTTGCAACTTGGCACTCTAATTAAACAAGTTATAAATAATAAACTTATCTCGCAAAAATTTTATTTCTCAAACAAGGAAAAAACCGACAGAACTGAAGAGAATAAGTTTTTTTTTTGTAGAAAAACGGTGGAGGCGCCACATCTGATTTTCCAAAATAGCGATCTAATTTTTGCGGAAACTTTATTTTTTTGACAAATATGGAGTTTTACTTGTCAATTAAATCTGCTTGTATACAAAAACAACGAATTTCGAAAATACCCAGAGTTTAATCAAATGACGTTTTTGTCATTAGTAATAATAAATTAAAAGTTTGCTAGAAATTTCAGGTTATTTTTGTCGCTCCTGCAAGTACAAATTTCTCAAATTCTCAAATTTGTCACCTCTGCTCTTGAAATTTGCGACTTGACGCTGTAATTGAAGAAATTATAAATAATTAAGATCGTAGATTTTAAAATTTTGATAGTATCGACGCTCTCAGTTTAAATTCTGCCATATTCAGATTCTGAGATCCGAAACTGTAAGCTTGAGGTTCTTTTGGTTTAAAAAAGAAAAATTCGAAATTTGATAGCGTTTTAGTTTTCAGTTATGAATTAAAAGTTTGCGAAAAATTTTTAGTAAATTTTGGTGCTCCTGAAAATGAAAATTTTTCAAATTTATGTCTCCTGCTCTAAAAATTTGCAACTTGGCACTCTAATTGAACAAGTTAAAATAATTAAGTTATCTCGCAAAAATTTCTCGTTAATTTTGGTGCTCCTAAAAATAAAAATTTCTCAAATTTGCCTTTCCTGCTCTTGTAATTTGCAACTTGGCACTCTAATTAAACAAGTTATAAATAATAAACTTATCTCGCAAAAATTTTATTTCTCAAACAAGGAAATAACCGGCAGAACTGAAGAGAATAAGTTTAAATTTTTTTAAGAAAAATGGTAGAAGCGCCACATTTGACTTATTAACTTTTGCGGAAACTTCATTTTTATGACAACTAAGGAGATTTTGTCAGTTTGATCTGCTTGTATACAAAAACAAAAAAATTTAAAAATTCCCACAAAGTTAAGAAAAATTTGAAATTTAATAGCGTTTTATTAGTCTTCAGTGATGAATTAGAAGTTGAAAATTTCTAGTTAATTTTAGTGCTCCTGAAAATTTCTCAAATTTGTCTTTACTGCTCTTAAAATTTGCAATTTGCCAATGTAATTAAAAAAATTATGAATAATTAAGTACCTACCCACATTCAAAACTTCTGATAGATTTTGAGATCTGAAATTGCGAGCTTGAAATTCCTAAATTTTAAAAAAGTTTTTGTTTTGAGATTTTTGTACCTTCTAAACTTCCTATACATTAAATTGGTGGTTATTCAATTCAAAATTCAAAACCCTAGTCTTTTGTATTCTTCCCTATCATTTTTAGATTCTACGGTATTGAATTCAGCTTTCTGTCTAAATTCCCAGAGTAAATTACAGAAAGCAGCAGAGAATAGTAACTTTATGCAATTTTGTATGCCAGTCGGTTTAGAGTAAGCGTAGCTTTTACGAATGCAGTTGAACATACAAAAATTGCTTCTCCCTAATAATTTCTATTACCATATTCAGCGAAATTCCATCTCCATTTCATTCTCAGAGTGTTGAATTTTTATTCATTTAGCTAACAAAATTTGGAAGATTCTAGTTTCGTTGATATTTAACACATTGGGAAATTACCGGTTTATTGCCGATCCTACTGATGTTATGCATAGTAAATTTAATTAGAGTTGTTGTAGAGCTCCATTTTATGGCAGAGTACGGTGAGATTCCCTGCGTTTCCTGTATTTGTTTTGTTGCCATTTTCATATTAAACTACAGTTTTTTAATAACTTTAAATTAAACAAACAAACGTTCGTGTTGGACCAGACAATATATTTAGTGTCAGTTTCGTAAAAACAAGTAATTTTGTTCCATGAAATTAAGCGCACAAGTTCAATATTACATGAAAAATGGCCAGTGCGGAACTGCTCGTATTTTCACCCTGGAAGTGGCAATAAATTTCTTGACCGAGTTATTTATAATAAGAATACGGTATGCAAATAACGTCTAACTATTTATTAATCAATATTTGAATATTTGCGTTATAAAGCACGGCAATTTTTTTTTAATTTGCCATAGACTTTAATCGAGTTTGAATAATAGTGTACTCTTTTTTCAATAGCGATTAATATAAATTCAAACACTCTGTATCCTTTATGCGCTAATGAAACAAAATTGCGCAATATTTTATGTTAAAAAACTGAATGGATATTGTGGTTTATTGTAGAGTGCATTTTATGAATATGAAAATGTTATGGATATGTTCATGCACATGAAATTTTTATATTATTGGGGGAATTATTTTTTTGCATTTCCGCATATTGTCCGCAGTGCTTTGCTATAAATAAACAACAAAATATAACCAATTTTAGAATTTTTGTTGTCCAAAAATTACATTTTTTCTCAAATTTCCGTGTGGTTTAAAATCAAACTCGCAAGTTATTCCGTCAAACCGCAATAATACCTCTTCAAACCAATGCAAATTTGATTCGACTAATCAGTACACGCTTGCACTTAGCACTAAATTGTGATTCCATTGCCTTGTTGTAGGGTGCTTCTGAGGGTATTAAAGACGGAATTCCACAACATAAATGCGGTTTCATCGGAGAAAAGCTCATAATACGTTCCTGTTTTCCAACGAGTTGTTAGTCTCATTAAAATTCAGGAAAAGCAAGCAGCTGATCTAGGAAAACATACCAAAGTAGTGTACAGTAATTACTCGGAGGGACTTTAGAGAATAATCTTCGATACTAAACGAATTTTACGATTGTTTATCGTACAAGTAAATTCCCAACTTATTTAGAAAGCATCTTTATTTATTTAAACATTTCGTGCAGAAACAACGTTCGGACACACGAACAGAGTTTCCAATTTCCGGGTTCCTTGAATGTCGACGAATAAGGTTGTATTTCAGGTCGTTTAATTGAATTTTTATAGGGATGTCCTGGAGGAATGCCACGCATTTTGTTTGGCGTTGCTCGTGATTAAAATGTGAGGAAATTTGAGAAAATGTGATCACTTTCAAAGCTTCTGCAATTTTATAATAAAAACAATAAAACTAATTTTTATAAAATCCGCTTTATATTCGTGATTTTAGAATGACGAAACGCCTGAAAAACTGCGTCTCTCGTCCAAGTTTTCCGAGCTCAACTGTAACTGCAACTGCAACGAGAGCATGTAACCGTGTTTTTTGTTCTAAACTCATAAAGCGCCGGAGCCGGAAATAAAGTTTAACATTTCCAAAATAAACTTCAAGTCACATGCCATTTAAGCAAAAAATGACTTTAATCCAAATCTGCGGTCTCATTTGCATTCTACGAGCAAACTAAAATTTTAATAACATTAATTTGAGCTTTATCCTAGCTGAGATCACAATTATTTTCCTCCTATTTCGTCAATCTGATGTTGATTTCGTGCTCACTGCTATAAAACCGACGTTTTGTTACTTCTCTACATCAATACTGCTAAGTTATAGTAGACGTTATGTCATAAATTCTTCTAATGTCTCATAAACAAGGAAAGAACGAAATAAAACCGATTAGTTATAAAATTTTCAATCCTAAATTTCTACGAGCGAATTTACGATCATCTTCGAATAAAACGGAAAGCATTTATCTCGTTTCTATTTCTGTGAAGATTAGAGTTTAAAAGATCATCGTGGAATTTGCGCATAAATTCAACGTGCAAGAGCAAATACCAAATTCAGTGAACAATAACAATAGTAATGCAATTTCTACAAATCATGATTGTACTGTGTGATTTACTTCTAAATTGATGCAGCGTAATTAAATGAAAATGTTTAAAACGAATGTCTGTTTCATCCAACTAGTTGAATTATTGTAAATATTAGGTGCATCCACCTGTATATTTAAATTATAATTTAATAAATATTTGATAGTGTGCTTGTTGCCTACACCATGGCCAAATTGGCTGTGAAAACCAAATTAATTTGCTCTTATAACCAGTTTTAGCATCAAATCATTCAAATGGCAGTAATCACAAATGCACAAATACAAACTTTCTTGAATTTTTGAAGTACGAAGATTTTTGTATGTCTAAAGTTCTTTGCACTACGATTCTTTGAAAGGGCTTGAATTCCAAATTAGAAAAAGTCAAAGTTTGAAGCTTATTTGTATTGAAAATTCTGGGGAAAATGCTTAAGTTCACTTTTTAACAAAAATATTTTTAAAAATACAAGACATGTTTATGCAATGAAGTAGTATTTCAATTTAAAAAGTTAAAAAAAAACAATGAATATGTTATGAATATGTATAAGCTCACATTTCTGCAAATCATCAAAGCAGACTTGTGGTAACCTTCGGTAATGTGTAGACTTACTCTGCTTGAAATATACAGTTTCAAATATTACAATAAATTGAAAATGCACTCCCTCTAATTTTCTCGCATTTCCGCATTTTCTAATATATAAAACCTCTAAATTTCATTACTTTAAAGTTCAAACTGTCAAAATTACGGAATTTGGCGGAAAATGTGAAAGTTTTGGTTCGTTTCGAAACAAAAATTTCAAAAAATTCTGTTATTTGTTCTAAAATGTTTAAAATTTAGCGCAATTAATAAACAAGTGAAAATGAATAAAACCTTTCAATTTAATTAATGCAGGGTTCAAACTGTCTGTTTCGAAATTAATTAAGAGTAGAAAAAATTTGTGGTGATGCTCAAAATAAAAATTTCTAAACATTTTAATTTTTGCTCTAAAATTTTGGAATTTAGCACAATTAATAAATAAGTCAAAAGTAGTAAGATCAAATTTCATTCATTTAACATTACAACGGACAAAATTAAAGAAATTTTTCGGAAATTGTAAAATGTTTTAGTTCGTTCTCTAAACAAAAATTTCTGGAAATTTCTGTTTCTTGCGCTAAAATGTCACAATTTAACACAGTTAATAAACAAATCGAAATCAGTAATACTTCCAAATTTCGTTGATCTAGGGTTAAAACTGTAAAAAGTACGGGAAGTTTGTCGGAAATTTTTAAATATTTTAGATCGTCTCAAAATAAAAATTTCTAAAAATTTTCTTGTCTGTTCTAAAATATTGAAATTTTACATAATTAATAAGTAAGTCAATATTAGTAAAATGTCTAAAATTGATTACATTAGGGTTAAAATTGTCAAAGTCAACGAAATTTAATTGAAAGTGATGAAAAGTGTTGTTTAATTCTCAAAATAAATATTTCTATTAATTGATTTATCATTAAAACGGTCAAAATTACAGAAATTTATTACAAATTGTAGAATGTTTTAGTTCGTTCTCTAAACAAAATTTCCTGAAAGTTCTGTTTTCTGCTCTAAAATTTTGAAATTTTACACAAAGTCAGAAAACCTCCAAATTTCATTAATCTAAGGTTAACACTGTCAAAATTACAGAAATTTGTCGAAAATTGTGGAATGTTTTGGTTCGTTTCGAAGTAAAAATTTCTAAAAAATCTGTTTTTTCTTCTAAAATTTTAAAATTTTGCACAATTAATAAACAATTCAAATTTAGAAAACCTTTAGATTACAATAATTTTGGGTAAAAACGTTCGTTTCAGATTAATTTTTTTTTTTAATTCTGCTTTACAGCGCTAATAAACATGTCAAAACTACTAAAATATCCAAATTTCACCTATCTAGGGTAAAAACTGTCAAAGTTTCAAAATTTAATACAACGTGGTAAACATTTTTGGTTCGTCTACAAAACAAAAAAAAATTCTAAAAATTCTGTTTTTGCTTTAAAATTTTGACATTTAGCACAATGGTTAATCAAGTTATAAAGTCAAAAAGTAGTAAAGCCTTCAAATGTGACTGATTTAGAAACTTAGAAACCGTCAAAATGTTGAAATTTAATAGAAAGTGGTGTCAGCATCTGAGACGCCGCGCCAGTCCCCAAAAACAAAATTTTTAGATAATAAACTCCTTTATTTTATAACACACAAAGCCGGAAAATTGGCCTCGCAAAGTAAATATTTACCGCCCTGCCGAGATCGAAAGATAATCTATAACCAAGTGGACAAAAGCAAATACTTTTAGCTACAGAAAATCGTGGCGACTAAGAAATTTCGCTCATCATGACTAATATACACGATCTAAATGGAATTTATTATGACCGAAAAAAAAAGTTATGGTTGTCTTTATTAAGTTTCCGCTTCAAAAGCGACGCCAAAACAAGTAAAAGACGAGACGGGACTTGAAAAGACAGGAACTTGTGACCATTACCTTTAAAGATTAATCTGACGCTTGGTAAATAATAGAGGAGTCTCGACAAGGGTGAAAAGGACATATCCGGGATAAAATTCTGCGATTGCATTTCCGGAGGTACTAAAAGGCGGTGATTTACGAAGTGGAAGTGTGCTAATGGACTGATCTTTTATGTTAAAAATTAGTAAGGTAACCGGTCAGTGTGGGAATCGCAGAAAACTGTTATTTCTATTCCAAATCATTATAGCTGGAGGATAAATAATTCTAGTCACTGAGGTCTTGTACAAACGCCCGATACCACTCCCACCTGAAATCAATATGAATAGTGGCTTCAACATTTGTTTAACACTGCATTGTTCTTCGACCGAATTACCATCAATACACCTAAATATATCCCCGTCACTCTTTGGTAGTGTGAACACTAAACCAGAATTTTCTTGAAGGCAACAATAATAAATTAATGCCTCCGCTTTAAATTTCGGCTACTTCTTGTCGGACTTGAGTCACGTGCTTTGTAACAGCTAGACCCTTGCAGGGACGTGACGTTTAGCTGAAGTGTGTTATATTCGAAATTTCCAAGCCCTCCCTTTAAAATTCCGCTCCCTTAATGAAGTCTGCAGACGACAAAGTAATGCCATCGGTATTCGGACACGTTTTCATTTACGGAAAAAATGATCTCGCTTCAAGATACAAAGTTATATAAATAAATGGATGTGTCTTTAAAACTCGCCTTCCAATTTCGAGGAGGGCGTTTGATGAATTTCCTTTGCCTCGTTTTATTATTTTATGTGGATTAAAGGGTTAAAAAGGACGGGGTAAGTTAATGGACTCTGGACGTGTCCAGGCATTTCTAAGGTTTTCTTTGAAGCATTGATGGATCATGCTGAAACATAAACTATAAATCAAATTGGGCAGTTTTTTCAGGAAATTCCATCTTAACAGTGTTAATAATATTGTACTAATATTAAATTAAATTGTAAAATAAAATATACATGATTGATAATAAATTAGTTTCATTTACTAATAATTCCGTGATCACTGATAATAGGAATGGAATTTAGCGCATTTGAGGAAGGGATTTTCATTCCACACATGTCGACATCCGAACGATTTATCTGTGTGCCTGTTTGAGGGTCGTCCTATGTACGTACCTACAAGCCCAGGTCAGCTTAATGTCATATTTATCGATTTTGATAATTTATTGTTATCTAAATATTGGTCCAATCTATAAAGTTTCCATATTCAAATATTAAAACTGATTTGATTGTTGTTCACATTCATTAATATTTATTTACTTACACAAATTGTGTTGTATTTTTTTACTAAAATTTCCAATTGGTCTAAAATGGATGAGACAGTACGTTGTAACTTGTTAGTGCGTTTGCATGTAAAATTATTGATTCAACAAGAGTTTGAAAAAACCGCAGAAATGTTTAATGTTACCAGGAGCGACTATAAATAGATTGCACTGCACTGATAAATTTGAAATGAATTTGAATTGGTAAAATTCGCAATGCTTGCCGTTGAAGAAGCCTCTTAAATAGTATCATTGAAGAATCTCTCTTATTCATTGTTCTTTTAGAGTCTTTTAAACCGAATTCCTTGAATTTTTCTTATGCTGGTAGTCTTTACGTTTTATTCTCTCTTGACTTTAAATTTTGTGAATTCTTCTGATTCTTAATTTTTTGATAAAAAGCATAAAGAAAAAAATGCAAAAACTTCAAAATAAAAAAACGAGTAAATCTGAAATTCGTTTTAGTTTAGACATTAAATTCTACAAATAGCAGTAAAAATACAAATACACAGGTTCAAAAAATAGAAAAAACTCTCTTAAATTTTTAAAGTATGGAGATTAGCTTCGAAATTCTTTGCACTTTAGGTTCATTGAAAAGGTTTGATTTTCAAATTAAAGACCTTAAAATTCAACAAGTAAAAAAAGTTCGAATCGTATTTATACTAAAATTCTGAGGAAAATCCTTAGGTACACTTTAGAACTAATTAAGTTTGATAAGACCTATTCATGCAATGACTAAGCAGAATTTCTCTCTAAAAAGCAAAAATAAAAAATAATTATGCAAGAGCTCACAGCTCTGCAAATCATCAAAGCAGACTTGTGGTAACCTGCCGCAATTTGTACAGAGTTTCTCTGCAGTCTCAAATATTACAATATTTGCAATTTGCTCGCATTTCCGTCAACCACACGAGCAAATTCAAATTCTGGAAATGTCTCTTTCTAAAAGGTTTGTTTTTTGTTCTAAAATTTTGGAATTTAGCACAATTAATAATCGTGTCAAAAGTAACAAAACTAATAAATTGCATTAGTCTAGAGCTAAAACTCAAAATTACAGAAATATATCGAAAATTGTGTGTTTTGGTTTGCTTTAAATGTAAATTTGTAAAAATTTTGCTTTTTACTGTACAATTTTAAATTTTAGCACAATTAATAAACAAGATAAAAGTCATAAAACCTCGAAAGTTTATTAATCTAGCGTTAAAACTGTCAAAGTTTCAAAATTTAATTGAAAGTGGTAGACATTTTTGGTTCGTTTCAAAATTAAAATTTCTGAAAATTCTGCTTTTTGCTTCAAAATTTTGAAACTTGACATAATTAATAAACAACTCAAAACTAGTAAAATTACCAAATTTTATTGAACTAGCGTTAAAACTGTAAAAATTTTTAAATTTAATATAAAGTTGTCAACATTTTAGAAATTTTCTTAAAATTTTGATTTTTAAACTAACATTTTGATTTTTAACCCAGTCGGCAAACAAGCAAAAAGTATTTAAACCTTCAAATTTCATTGATCTAGAGTAAAAACTGTCAGAGTTTTTTGATTTTTGGTTCGCTTCAATCTAAAAATTTCTAATAATTTTGATTTGTGCACTAAAATTTCAAAATTTGGTAAAGTTAGTAAACACGTCAAAAGTAATAAAACCAACAAATTTCACTGATTTAGTGTTAAAACTGTCAAAATTACAAAAAATTTTCAAAAATTGTGAAAAATTTTGGTTTATTTCAAAACATTTCTGCTTTTTGTTCTAAAATTTTGATATTTCGCGCAGTTAATAAATATCTCAAAAGTAGAAAACTGCCCAAATTTTATTAAATTTTTGTTTAATCCGTCAATGTTTTAATATTGAATAGAAAGTGGAGAAAATATTTGGTTCGTTCTCAAAGTAAAAATTTCTGAAAATTCTGCTTTTTGGACTAAAATTTCAAATTTTGGTCAAGTTAATAGACAAATTAAAAGTAATAAAACTACCAAATGTCACTGATCTGGTGTTAAAATTGTCAAAATTACAAAAACTGATAGAAAACTGTGAAATGTTTTGGTTTATTTCCAAATAAAATTTTCTAAAAATTCTGCATTTTGTTCTAAACTTTAATATTTTGCGCAGTTAATAAATAAGTCGAGAGTAGGAAACTGCCCAAATTTCATAAATTCAGGGTTCAAAATAAAAATTTTGTTGTCTGCTCAAAAATTTCGATCAGCAAAATATGAAAACAAATAAATCTAAAATTCGTTTAATTTTTAATTTTATAAAATAACGTTCATTTAAACACAATTGACTTTATCATAAAACCTGTCACTAATTTTGTACAATATCGGCGATTTTTCAATAAATTCTGTGGTAAAAAGAGAACAACCTTGCTAAAAACCGTTAAAAAAAGCACAAAAACTACATAAATTATTTATAAAATCCATAAATTCGGAACTGTAACATTTCCAACTGCAAATGTATGTGTAAACGCCCGACAGATAATAAATTGCAAAAATATTTAAAAGTCTGTCAGACAAAAATACCTCTGTTAATTTCTCCATGACTGGAAAAACAATTCCTAGTATCGACAAATGTAGAGTAGTCTTGGTGCATCTTTAATCAAACCTTTGATTTAGTTTGTAGCTCCGACGTATTCTTTCCCTTGTAAACAATTTCTTGTGATAAATAATTCATAAAACCTCACGCATTAAATATTCCAAAAGTGTACCGAATTACAAGAACAGTGTCGGCTTGTTCATGAACATAAGCTGAAATATATAGCTGGAACAAATCCCCCCGAAACTAATAAGCTGCAATAGTGAGAGGTTGACTCGGAGAAAAATAATCTCAGAGGGAATATATTTCCGCAGTCATAACAACAAAGCTACATTCACCCATCTTGCTATCTTTCTGACTTCGTTTGTGGCGAAATGGAATGAAACTATTTTGGAACGTATCGCTTTAGTTAGAATGCGGAATATCATCCCTCAATTTTGAAGTGAAAACATGAAAAACACATTTGTCACGTATCATGTATATTGAATTGGCGTGTCTTGCCTCAAGTTGAATATTCGAGAGGGAATTTATTTTTAATGCGACCAGAGGAGCAAATGACAGGAACTAAACTGTTTGAAACGATGTACTTGCTTCAAGTGCTGCAAGTGAAACCAAAGTGACAGGTAGAGAGTTTGTCTTTATGTTTAGAAGGGTGGAAAATATGAAACAGGATCTCAAGTTTGTTTCTTTTCAGGAGCCCGTGGCTTGCGTGATGTCCGCATCATCGTACCCTCGGCGGTGGTCCGTGGGGATGACGCTATCCTCCACTGTTACTACGATCTTGAAGGTGAACCGTTGTACGCGGTCAAATGGTATTGGTATACGACTGAGTTTTACCGATACACCCCCAATGACAATCCCCCGACTAAACAGTTCCCGACGCAAACGGGTCTTTCCGTCCGTTTAGTAAACTCCAACAGCACGTCAGTCGTTCTTGACCACGTTCCTAGAAGTGTTAGTGGAAGATACAGTTGCGAAGTCTCCGCGGATGCTCCTAGTTTTTACACGTTGATCCAGAAAGCGAATCTCCAGGTAATATAAACGCGTTTTAGATCCTTCCCTGAGTAGATCCTTGTTTTTAGGTGGTGGATTTACCAGACAAAGATCCTTACATAAGCATCAACAGGAAACGATACCATTATGGGGATATCCTTAAGGCGACCTGCACATCCGAACACTCAAATCCTGCAGTTAACCTTACATGGTTTGTTAATGGATTGCCTGCCGAAGCCAAACACGTGAACAATAGTCGCGAGATATCTCCTGATGGACACTACTACACGTAAGCCCAGCTGTAACATCTGATAAACAGTTTAATGCCTTTTCATTTTCGCCGGGAAAATTCTCCTTTATTCAATAACTTTATTTTCACTTTTGTCATGTAGACATGAACGTTATGAGTTTCAGCCCCTTGCCAGTGGCAGTTTCCACGTTTTTCTCGAGCACCAATATTAAATCACAGGAAAATTGAATTGGGGTTATTACGTCAATTTGGTGTAGTTTGTGAAGAATTTTTGACTGATACGTGAAATTCTCTCATTTTTACGACCAGTGAATTGGATTATCTAACAGATGATTTGTAGGAAAATAGGTAATTCGGTTAACGGTTAACCAATTTTTCGAAATTGTCGTATAACATTGCCATTTCTAAAAAAAATATTTCAATGATTTAACCAGTCAACTACATATGTAATTTTAAACGAAATTTGTGCTGGAGCAGTGAAAAGTCATTTCTGAAATAGAAACCCGTTTTGCTGCATCAGAAGTATTTGTAAAACTTGTTTTTTTTTAGTACACAGCGCTCTGTTTTTTTTTAGTTTTGCTTAACTGAAAAAATCATGAAACTTTACATACAAGGTGTAATTGAAATGAGTACACAAATAAGTATTTTCAAAAAAATTTGTGTTTTTAAATTCTAGAACAGGAAATAAGTAAAAACAATCAAATTTCGTGTTGATAAAACTTCACCAGTCCATTAATTAAATTAAAAAAAGTGTTCAAAGTGACCACCATTGATTTCACAACAAAAATCTTTCCATGTAAAGTCTGTGAGTCTGAGCAGCATTTTGGCTAGCCTCCCCATAAATCAACACCACATTGTTTAATTCGACATGTAAAAAATTAACCATTTTTTGAGATTCAAACTCTTTCACTTTCCGTAAAACATTGATCTGTTTCCGAAACCAGCAAAATTACAACTGAAATAATTCATGAAATCCAGTGATTAAATCGACAAACGTTATAAGTTCTCTTTTTACGTGGCTAGCTGGCAATGTTTAAATTTTTTGTGCATCATATGAGAGTTGGTTATGAAAACTGATCAGTTTCCAAAATTATTAATATCTTGAAACTGAGCTTAAATTTTGGAAAACCTCAAAGAAAAAATTGTTTGTTTTAACAAGATCTACCACCAGTTTAATTTAATGTACTCATTTCTGTTACACTGTGTATAATAAATCATTGAAAAGGTAGTTAATAAACTTCTCAACAAACTATATATGTAGAAATCGCCAGATGTGTTAGTTTTTGCTATAATATTTGAGAAAAACTAATGAAAATTTTAGAAAAAAGAAAAAGAAAACTTTCCAAGATTTTATAAAAATTTTAATATAAATGACCATAAAATTGTAGTTTTTAGATAAATCATGAATTTCTAAATGATATTTCACTGGCCAGAATGGAAGATCATAGATGAAAAGTATGAAAAAACTGTAAAAAAGTTGATGGTCGAGTTTTAAATAATCTAATTAATTTTAAGATGTATTAATACACCGTGGTCCACGAGTGATAATGAGCCTGACCAAACTCAAACTGCAACCCAACATACATTTTCATAGCATTCGTTGCCAAATTTATATTTACAACAAGACAGCTGTCAGAGTTTCGACAAATTCTTTCACTCAAGACAGTTTCTAATCGCATGTGGAATCTCTGAAACCTTAAGCAGGTAAAAGCAATGCTAAAGCTTAGCAGTCTTTATAAATTAAAAGCATAATAACGTGAGTAGATTGTTCTGAAAAATTTGTCAATTTTGACGTTCATTTCAAATATCTACGACAGCTATGAAAATGTATGTTGGGTTGCAGTTTGAGTTTAGTCAGGCTCATTATCACTCGTGGACCACGGTGTATTGATAATATCTTCGCCCAGATTTTTTCGTAAAATTGAGGATTTTTTCATCGGTTACTGCCACCAGATTGTCCGTAAAAAAAGTTCAAGATACAAAAAATAAATTTTTAATGACATTTACCTCCCTCCCCATTTTGTGCTAAATTTTCAACAGATTGCATAGTGCGAGATTTGCATACAGCCAGCAAAACCACTTTAATTCTTTGCATTGCTATTTTAACCAAATTTATCAGGACTCTAATGCAAGCCTATTTTTTTTCAAACTGTTTTAAAATATTGCAAATTTGTAACATGAATCATTTAACTAGGTGAGGGTACATAATATACTTGCCAGAAAATAGAGAATAGAATAGAAAGCAATAATATAATAATATTGCTTTCTAAAGTTTCCTTGCTAAAAGTTTGAAATAAACATACACTTTAATTATAGTTCTGTTTTTCTTTTAAATTATTTCGCGCTAGAACTAGTTCTGCTTTATTAAAAAAACATTAAAGATTACGCATTTGAAAAATCTCAACCATATAAGTTTGTTTGTTTTCAAAATTCTCAATGAATTTTCAATGAAAATCAACGTGAATGCGCAAAATAAAGTCAGAAGGATATTCAACCACATAAAAATAAAAAAAATTGGAACAACGAAAATAGACAGAATAATTAATTTGCGGATCGAATTTAAAATTTTGAAAGTTAAAAAAAGCCAAACAAGAATTTTGCACTGAAATTTGGCCTAAAAATTTACAATTTCATTCTGAGCAACTTTTCTTAATAATATTAATTGGATATTTTCAACGTTATGCCAAATATGGGAAATGGCCCCATTAAAAAAATCGCAGTAGGCTATACTTATAGTTTGTAATTTTGTAAGTGACAATAGATTTGCCTTAAGAAGTTTTATAAATGTGGTCTTAAATCTTAAATCTTCAGAAATTGACGAAATTTTGATTTTGTATTTGTCGTAGATTAATGATTTTTGGTCAGCTAGACTTGCGATCGAGACCACTTTAGATTGGCAAGTATTTGTGTTTAATACATAGTTCTTTATTATGTTTCTCAGAAAATTCCAAACAGTTCATTTCAAAAATTTACGCTTTCTAATTTTTTGGTATCAGCAAACCTTTATCATCAAATTCTAAAGTCATTTTAAAACTCAAAATGTGCCTCAAAATTACGATTTAGTAAGCAATGGCATTAATTTTTTAAAACAAATAAAAAGTTTTAATTTTCTTAAAAACCTCTCTGTTTTTTTAAACGATAAAAGAAAGCAATGCTTTGTCAATGCGTCAAAAAGGCAAGATCTTGTCCAAGTTGCACTTAAAAATTACTATAAACAGCGTTTTTTTGGGACATGAAACAAGTTTTTCAAAAATATCATGGAAAGTACCAATCTTTATGATGAATTTTTAAGGTCGTTGGAAAGCTTATTAATTTTTTTTTCAAAACATTGTCGAGAAATCCCACCGTGCAAGAAAAGTAAAGAAAATAAATCGTAGTAAAACCTAAAAACATATTTTTTCAATAAATCTCCAAGAAATCAGGAGAACTCACAAGAACATGAAGAAATTGAATAAATACTCATCAGAATCGTAACAAATCTTGAAAAATCTTGTAAACTCAAAATAGTTTTACAACGTTATAAATAATCCCTAAAAAAAACTAAAAAATTCCTGTTCTACAGCAATTCTCGTACAAAAAACGATTCGAAACTTATGAAGCTGTCGAAAAATTAAAAATCCATAAAATCTAATCATTTGAAAAAAATCCAATAAATAATAAACTTTCCAAGAATCCTAAAAAATAAAAGCACCTAGAACGTCAAAATTCCAAAATCTAAAGTCTCACAGAAAATGTAAAATAAAGTCTGAAAAATTCAAATAGGGAAATTGATTCAAAAATTATAAAGAGTAATATAAATATTTGTTTAAATAAAAAATTAATAAAGCTTAAAATAGTCAATTGACTTTGAAATTCCAAATTGAAATAAAATGGAAAATTCAGATTTTTTATTCGAAAACAAAACAAAAACAGATAATCCCTGTAATACAATTTACTGTTTATTTTTCCAATTCAACAATAAAATTAAACAACGGTCAAGCGCTTTATCAACACAACGTCAATGAATAATCAGATTTTAATAAATTTATACAAACCATGTTTTGAAACCCATTTCATTATCAATGAAAACAAATATTATCTCAAAACAATACCTTTAATAAATACTGAAATCTAATGAGTCTAGAAAGTTTCTTCCAGGCAATTTTTCCTCGTTGCATTAGCAAGACCGTGGGATCCCAGACATGTTTTCTTCTTAAATGACACAAAATATTATTCCACTTGCTCCATAATTTTCCTTTACCGTACATCGTCTTCCTAAGTCTCTTTGTACAAAGCTTGCAACACTAATTACAATTAACGTTGTTAAAGCAGCAAGAATGCAAACATGCATTGTAGTAAATTCATTTCCATTTCATACGCGATATTCATTTAACCCCACACCGCTGGTACCAAAAACAAGAAAAAAAAATTCCTAAAAGATTAATTATGATGAAAGCCCTTTTTCATTCCCAGTTGAAAGACTCACAGGGCGTCGCCTATTGGAAACAATAACAACATTACGTTGCACGTTTCCAACACAGCAATGGGAAAACCAATTTGTAGCACGCCATCAGAATAGCTGCATTGCATTCAGAACCGGCGAGAAATTACACCCTCAACCTAATTCCAACATACGCAACAAAAAACATTCAGAGATTTCATTACCACCGTAACTACATCGTACCGGACCCCAATTACTGTAACCACAAAATAAATCCGTTCGTTAGTCGGGCTAAAAACGAAATTTAAACGTCCCGTCGATTTGTCGGTTACTTTACGCAGCTGGAATACGAAATATAAGTAAGTGCGTTTGTTTTTTTTCTTCGTTTCAGGGCTCATTCAGTGTTGAGAATGAAGATTACTAAGCAGTCGTTCGAAAGGCACCGGTTGAAAATACGTTGCGTGGCTAGAATGTACGATATTTACTACAGGAGCCACGAGAAAAGTGTGGAGTCGGAGAGGAGGAGGCATCACCACTACGCGATTACTACCACCGATCCGCCGGTGCAATGGGAGTTAATTGAACCGGCACTGACTAATCCGGAAGTTAGATGTAAGTGAAATATTTTATCGACGCGCATCCGGATTTTACGAGAAATTTAAATATTAAGACCCGGCGCATCCACCATTTTTATACAAAAACTGGAAATTAGTAAATACGCCAAGTGCGTGCTTCTAAGACAATTGGGAAAGTTCCTTATCTGCCAATTCTAATTCTGGAGTTATGGCGGATATTATAATAGAGGTTACCCCAGCAAATGTTTGTCATCTAAGTGAAACAAAGCGAGTCTCTGCCATATAAATTTATTACTTCTGTGGGAAAATAACTGCTCTCCTCTCCTTTATTACGATAGTGCAATAAACGGACACAATTGAAAGACATTCTTTGTTCCCGACAATAACTTTTGTTGTTTTTTTTTTCAGATGTATATAATTCCTCGGATGGTGATATTCCCATCAGGATCTCAAGAATGGCGATGGTGTTTCTCACCATTTTTATTTTCCTGTTGAGATGATTCTGCAAGTAGCAAATTGTATTCCACTGAAATAACTTCCACGAATTTTATGTGATAAATTTATTATATGTGTTTGTAAATAACTGCAACTATATTGTATAAATGTTAAAAGTTCTTGGACAAGGCTATTAACGCACGAGGTTGTCATTTCAGGGTTTAAGACCAACTCAGCTGTTCCTACAACTAAAAGTGCAAAAGGAAATTCTAGATAACCAAGCTTTATTTACAAACCGTCTCAAATAATATATAGAAGTTGTTTGGATAAATATATTGCTTTGACGACTGTTATAGGAATTTACATTACTGGATAAACTCCTTGATGCTACGATGCTAGTTTACAGACTAATTAAGCTCAAACTTAAACATCAGCCTCATTTTGTTGATAGCATTTGTCTATGTGTATATAATGTATGTATAGTAGGACTTTAATTTATTACAAGTGATACTATTTCTTAAAAAAAAATATTTGTGATTTTGTGGTAATTTGAAGAAGTTATGCACGGCACGGAAGGAGATCTGGAGGTGTTTCGGTTTGTTAGCATATCGAAGGTACTTACAAATTATAACTTCAGAGTATTCTCTAAACATTTTATAAAACAAGAGCCTCTACTAACTTATAAAATAATGGGAGGATCCAAAATAAACTTGCTTAAAGTACGACAAATAATAAAAGCAGAGGAGCGTGTTTGAATTTGGATGAAAATAAAATATTTACTTCTC
The DNA here is from genome assembly GCA_029298725.1 of Gnatocerus cornutus. Lineage (NCBI taxonomy): Eukaryota > Metazoa > Arthropoda > Insecta > Coleoptera > Tenebrionidae > Gnatocerus > Gnatocerus cornutus. The sequence continues at coordinate 16,762,000 of CM055515.1, forward strand.
ATTAAATTTGTTTATATAATTTTGTATAAATAGAGACAAAAACTTAATGTTTCTTTTCGCCAATTGTTAAATTGGTGAATCTTAAAATTAAAAATTTTGCAGAATTTATGAGGTTATTAATTTTTTAATTCGATTTAAAACAGAAAATTTGACCTAATTATTCAATAACTTTGGTATTTGACATAATTGATAAACAGAGTTATGTTAATAATTTCCCCAAATCTGATTTTTCTAGCGTTACGAATAACAAAATTACAACACTACAAAAGATGGCATTTAAAATTTTGCGCTCGTCCTGAAAACGAAAATTTCTAAAATTTGATGTAATCGTTTTATAATGTAGAAATTTGGTACAATTAATGTACATATTCAAGATAATAACCTTCATAAATTTTATAAATGTAGCACTACAGTCAAAACAGTTTTTTTAAGAAAATATTTCAAATTTTTAGTTTTTCATACTCGTAAAAAACAAAAAATCTAAAATTTGAATTAAACGTTTTACAATGTTGCAATTTGGTACAATTAATAAACAGGTTCAAGATAATAACCTTTGTAAATCTTATTTTTGTAACATTACCGATACAGAAAATACAGTCCTTTAAAAACAATATTTAAAATTTTAATTGCAATAATTGCAACTCTTTCGTTGAAAAATTTTTAAAATTTGAATTAGTCATTTTATAATGTTGCAATTTAATGCAATTAATGAACGGGTTCAAGATAATAATAATAATAAGATAATTCATAAATCTTATCCCTGTAACATTAACATTACAGATACAGAAAATAAGTCCTTTAAGGACAATATTTAAGATCTTAGTTCATCTTTAAAAAAAAATTCTTTAATTAGTCCTATCTGTTCCTATATTTGAAATTTGGTTCAAATAATAAACAGGTTTAAAATTATAACCCCCCTAAATCTGATTCTTATCATTATAGATAACGAAATGACAGCACTTAAAAAAAGTATTAAAAATTTGGGATCGTCCAAAAAACGAAAATTTCTAAAATTTGACTTAATTGTTCTATATTGTTGCAATTTGGTACAATTAATGAACGAGTTTAAAATAATAGCCTCCATAAATCTGATCCCTGTAACATTACAGATAAAGAAAATACAATACTTTAAAGACAATATTTAAAATTTTTAGTTCATTCTTAAAAAAAAAATTCTAAAATTTGACGTATTTGTTCCATAATTTTGAAATTTGATACAATAAATAAACAGATAATAACTTCTTTAAATCTGATTCTTATAACATTATAAAAAACAAGCTCGTCTGAAAACAAAAATTTCTAAAATTTGATTAATTGTTCTATAATGTTGAAATTTGATACAATTAATAAACGGGTTTAAGATAATAACTCCCATAAATCTCATCCCTGTAGCTTTACAGCTTCAGCAAATATAGTCCCCTAAAGAAAATATTTAAAATTTCTAGTTCATCCATAAGAGGAAAATGTAAAATATGTTTTATTTGTTTCATAATTTTGAAATTTAGTACAATAAATGAACAGGTTCAAAATAATAACCTCCGTAAATTTGATTTGCATAACATTATAGATAACGAAATTACACCACTTAGAAAGTATTTAAAGTTTTGGGTTCATCCTAAAATTTGATTTATTTATTTATCCCAAAATTTTGAAATTAATTAATTAATGAACAAGTTCTAAGTAATAATCTCCCCAAACCTGATGCCAGCAGGAAGAAAACGTTTGAAACCATTTCAGCACAAAACATGGTCTTAGACCAGATTATTGTCATGAAGCAGGTAATAGCAAAGACGTGTGAGCACAGAGGGAATTTGTACGTGACTTTTACCGTCTTACAACTGCATTAAGAGGATAAAAATCTCACAGCAACAGATCAAGTCAAAGTGAAAAAATATCTGAGTTTGAAACTGAAAAAAAAACGAATAAAAAGAAGAAAAGAAAGTGGATGCGAAACGAAAAATGAAGAGTTCACAACGTCATATCGAAGATCCAACATCGTAAACATGATGGAAGCTCATAACTAGGGAGTATCGCGAAAATAGAGGAAGAGGCGGATGACTGATGTCTGATGTTCCGAATTCTAGAAGTTATATTAAAATCGATAAAATGCCGTACCTACAAATCCTGTGGCGGAGCTGATATTTTGATATTGATATTAAAATTTTTAGGTCGTAAAAATACTCTGAAAGTTATTATTTGTAATGTGTATAAAAAGACTGAATTTCAAGAACGATAGTTATCAAATAAAATTCGGATATTATGAAAACTAGTCGATATCCTTCGGTGCCACTTTTCTAACTTGGTGCATAAAATATGCGACTTTGTTTGCTTGTATTTTCTCAAAGAATACAATAAATAAAACTACAGTAAAAAGCAAGCACCTGGAGGCCAGTGTCGTGAAGTTTTATTTCTTCTCATGATTTTGTAACATATGTATATTTTTGTATAGCAACAATTCTGTATAAATTTCGAAGAGTTTATTTGTAATGTATATAACAAAATGTGATGCATATGTGTTACTATTACTTCAAGTTCCAGACCCATTTGAATGTCGTTCAATTCAAAACAGAACGCGCTGCAAATTGTTTGATAAATGTATTTACCTATTCCAACCCAGGAGACAAAAATAAACTGTATTTTGTACCTGACACTTTAATTATTTTCCTCCTTGTAATTAGCGACTTTGTGTAAAAACTTCGCGATCAAAAAGAATTTTTTAGAGGTAAGTTGGACACGGGGTAATAAATTCCTACTTAGCTTGATGAAGCAACGAGTTTTCGGATAATTAATTCATAAATGCCGCATATGTCAAGGTCGAGTGTGACTTGAACAGCCATTATTTGCATTAGCTTCATATATCTTTGCGTTGTTATTCGTCTAAAATCAAATGAAAATTCCGAAACGACCGTTGCAAACAGGAAGGCGATTGTGACGAAACTACCCATCCTGATTTTTATTGAAAAGCATGATTGATCACCTAGAATTTTTTCATGCAGACGGACAGATTTATCATAGAAAAATGAAATCAGCGGTTATAAAAACATTCATCATTTTTATGTGTTTCCGATAATGTAAAGGTAGGTGTCGATCAGCAAAATGGGAAGTTGAAGCAATTGGTCTTGTGTTGAAAACAAGCCTTTAGGGACATTCTATATCCAGCTGAACAACATCTCGTAAATCAGGCGGTCGCTATTATCCAATTAGCACAAATAATTGCTTAATCAATTATAAAGCGCTTCTGCAGTTTCATCTAGGACAGGTCATTGAAAGTCACAGTCAAAAAGATTAAATTAGTTCGTTATTACAATAAAAAGTCCTTTGCCATTTCACTTTCAACGGGGTCATCGGAGTGTCTAGGCCGGTCACATTTCCTCTATTCATCTGCAGAGTACCTTCAGCAAGCATTAATTAGCATGACCATAACACGAAATTTATTTTTTTTCTATTTAAAATTGTTTTTTTGGGGGATTTACTGTTTGTTTGTGTACAATAGTCCGCAATTAGTTAAATGTGTGCTTGGGCCTACACTAGAATTTATTGATTACTTAACCTTCCGCTTTAATTTGGCAGTGCTGAGCAAATTGAAAGGATAAAGTAAAATGACACAATCACGTATTTGTTTGTTCTGAATAGAATCATACTTTTGATTAGACCATGACCAACGAATTAAAGTCGATGGATTTTTATTGAAATTGGATATTTTAATTCAACTCGGACCAACAGAGTTTTTTATTTAATCATTTATTTATTTAATTTCAATTAGGTATCCCAACATGTAATTCTCAAGTGATGTCCGAGTCGGACGTTTTTGGTATTAGCTAAAATTAAAAACTTAAATTAAAGTTTAAACATTGTGTTTTTCTATTTCCGATTTTATTGAATTTTGTATTCTCAGTATGTCGTAAACATAAATATCCTCAATAATTTTAAAAATTTAAGCAGCAGATGGCAATTTTTGCTTGGCTGTAAAAATAATAATTTCTAAAATTTGAATTTTGCTCCACAATCTTGCAATTTGGCAGAGTTAATAAACTATTCGAAAATAGTAACTTCCCTATATTTCGTAGCAGTACCACTAAAATTTTTAAAATTACGAATTTTCACAACAAATTTTGGCAAATTTTGCTTGGTCTTAAAATTTTCCATAATTTTACTCTTTTGCTATACAATTTTTTAGTTTGGTAGAGTTAATAAACCATTCCAAAAAGAGTAAACCCCCAAAATTTCGTAGCTGTAGCACCACAAATATCAAAATTATCAAAATTCGGAATTTTAGCAACAATTTTTGCTTGGTCTTCAAAATAAAAAATTCCAAAATTTGAGTCTTTTGGTTTACAATTTTGCAGTTTGGTTGAGTTAATAAACCATTCGAAGAAAGTAACCTCCAAAAATTTCGTAGCTCTAGCACCACAAACATTAAAATTACGATTTTTAGCAACAAATGTTGACATTTTTTGTTTGGTCTTAAAGATAAAAATTTCCAAAATTTGAGTCTTTTGCTCAACATTTTTGCAATTTGGTATAGTAAACCAATTATTAAAAAAGAGTAACCTCTCAAAATTTTCTAGCTGTAGCACCTAAATTATCAAAATTATGGATTTTAGCAACAGATGTCCACAATTTTTGTTTAGGCTTAAAAATATATATTTTTTTAAATTTGTGTCTTCCGCTCCACAAAGTTACAATTTGATAAACTTAATAAACTATTCAAAAAGAATAACCTCCCAAAATTCTGTAGATGTAGCACCAAAACTATCAAAATTACGAATTTTAGCAACAAATGTTGACCATTTTTGTTTGGTCTTAAAAATAAAAATTTCCAAACTTCGAATGTTTCGCTTTACTATTTTAGAGTTTGGTAGAGTTAATAAACCATTCAAGAAAATAACCTCTCAAAATTTCGTAGCTGAAGCACCAAAATTATCAAAATTACGAAATATAGCAACAAATGTTAACAATTTTTCCTTTATCTTAAATAAAAATTTGACAAAATTTTACTCTTTCGCTCCACATTTTTGCAATTTGGTAGAGTTAATCAACCATTCAAAAAAAGTAACCTCGCATATTTTTTTTTAGCTATAGCACCAAAATTATCAAAATGATGAATTTTAGCAACAGATTTAGTAAGTGTTAATGTCAACAATTTTTGCTTGGTCTTAAAAATAAAAATTTCTAAAATTTGAGTCCTCCGCTCCACAAAGTTGCAATTTGCTGGAGTTAATAAACTATTAAAAAAAGTGTAGCCTTTTAAAATTTCGTTGCTGTAGCACCAAAATTATCAAAATTACGAGTTTTAGCAACGTTAGCAATGTTGAACATTTTATCTTGGTCTTAAAAACAAAAATTTCCAAAATTTGATTCTTTAGCTTCACACGCTTGCAATTTGGTAGAGTTAACAAATTATTCAAAAACAGTCATCTCCCAAAATTTCGTAGTTGCAGCCCCAAAATTATCAAAAATACGAATTATAGCAACAAATGTTGTCAATTTTTGCTTGGTTCAAAAAATAAAAATGTTTGCAACCGAAACATTATGATCATTGTTATACAAAAAAACTAGAAAACGGATTTCTACTTTCAACCGCATGACAAGTTGAATATTAATTTTTCCAAAAGATATTAAAACGAACTAAGCCATAAACAACAATAAATTCCATAAAATTTGATAACAAACGACTTATTAAACCAATAAACTTTGCATAAAAATGCGAGTAGAAAAATTTGCAATTCAAAATTCCTCCGAATAAAAAATGCATGTTATGTGTCATGTAAGAGTTCTTTCAATTGAAAAATGTAGTAATCGATCGTACGAGATGATATAATATAAAATTAATATTTACCTTCCAATTAAACGCTTTGTTTATCTAAACCAAACATTTTTTCAACGCTTCAATTAACAGATGATCTCGGAAGAATTTTTTTGTCTGGTAATAGTGACATTGTACTTCCATGAATGAGTTTATAATGTGACGTAATAATAATCGTGAGAGGTAGTATATTTTATTAACCACAAGGTTAAGAATTTTAGAGCCGCTTTTTATTTATTCAACTAAATGTTAACCTATGACTGGGATGAGTATGTAAATGTCCTTGTTAAGAGGATGTACCAGAAACAGGTGGGGACAATAACTTATAAATAATTTAATCAATATCTCTTCTGCAGTCAATTTTTAACATAACATGGATTATTTAGTGGTAAGCTTCAGTGAACCGTTCTTGTAAAATAGTGATAACGTGTGTTTCAGATACTAGTTTTAGCACTGGTTGCTCTTGTAAAAAGTGACATTGGATATCAGTATAAGGTGCCTACTAGCTACGACGTGCCGTTCGGATCCGTCGGCGATTTGAACCAACGCAGATACTACCATGTAGAAAAAGAAGGAAGTGGAGGTTTGACGCCTTCATCCCAGTTACAAACACCCATTTTTGAACACAGTTTGTTCAATGGGCCTCAAAACAATCTCCGGTTTACTGGGGTACACCAAACAGCAACTGGGGGCACCTTCAATGAACCTCAGAGCAACATTCTCCTTTCTGGGACACACCAAAATAAACCCCAAAGCAACGTTCAGTTTACTGGCACACCCCAGACCGCAACAAACGGAGCCACTTTCAATCTTGTAGCCTCGGGAGACGTGGGGATTGACTCAAAATCAAGTTTCACCCCCGATAATTCCCAAGAAGTTGAGGTTCAAAAACACTTGTACTTTTACTCGGCTCCGGATGAACCCGAAGAGATTAGAACGCGAATCATTGCTCCTCCTGCTCCCACAAAGAAAAATGTTAAGATTCTGTTTATTAAGACGCCCACGTTTAACACTGCCCCTATTAACATCCCCGTGCTACCACAGAATGAAGAGAAGACTCTTGTTTACGTCCTGGTGAAGAAACCTGAAGAAACTTCAATTGTTATTCCGACACCCGCACCTTCAAAACCGGCTAAACCAGAAGTATACTTCATCAAGTACAAGACGCAGAAAGAAGCTGAAGAGGCTATTTCTAACATTCAGGATACTGGGGCTGGTTCTGTCAACGCCGGTTTTGTCGGATCCACTAATTTTGATGGAGTTTCCAGTACCATTTCTCCCGGTAATTTAGGAGAAACGCTGGTTTCAGTTACACCGACGCCGACGCCTTCGCCCACTTACGCCCCCAGCGGTTTTGGAGTTGATGTTAACAGTGCCCATGGTGCAAATATTGATACTCGTTTTAATACTATTCATGGAGAATTATCCGGACCTAAAGTTTCGGTAACTGGAGGAGCCTACCCACAATTTTCTTCCGATGCCGTCACGAATTTCGAAGGTTCTGTTGGTACTAAAGAATCTGGGAGTTCTATAGGAGGTGCAGTGCAGTTACCAACTTCTGCTAGCAAGGGTTCGGAAGAGGTGAAGGTACATCAAGTGTACGGCCCTCCGAAGAACCGAAGATGGATTTTGTATGAATAGGCATATTGTTCAATTTTTTAATAAACGTTTTTTATCCCTGGCATTTAATTGATTAGTCTAAAGATTTGTTCTTAAAATTCTCGTACTGCCGTTAAGACAAAATTTTTGGAAGTGAAGACAGTAAAAACCCAAATTTCGCTTTAAGAATTTGAGACAATCTAAAAATATCTAATAAAGAAATTGAAACAATCAACTCATATCAGCCATATTTCATAAAAGTAACTATTTTGTAGTAATAGAAATCTGGTACTTTTATTTATTTCTTTTTTGGTTCCAAAATTTTCTCTACCACTTACCTACATAACTTTTCAGTTTCCTTAATTATGAAGATTTTCATTGCAAAAGAACTTATTTCAAGCATTTTTGTTAATGTTTGCAAACACTACTATTTAAGAACAAAAATTTTAACTCATTTTATTTTTGCTTTCAGCACTGACTCAAATCACATTAAACTGCACAAACTGTTACTCGTGAAATTCCCAACTCTAACATTGGAAGCAAAAATACGAAGTAGTTGGTCTTCAATTTGTGTCTTTTTGTAATGCACAGATTATCGAAGCACGGATAATCAAACGAACAGCCTTGCATGGATAATCGAGGTTCTACTGTATTATTTCTTCGTGCCTAGGGATTTTTAGGTTAGAATTTAGGGATTATTGAAATTTTAACCTGGCAACACTGGTGTTGACAACTGTTGACAAATTGACAATTAAAATTGATATTACAGTGTTTTTGCTGTGTTTTGGTTTCGTCTGTGGCACACAATAACCGTGGCACAAAATAAGTCTGTGGTTTATTCATCAATTTGACGTAAGTAATACCACTAAATAAAATATGCAAAATTCATCGAACCAGTTGTGATATTTTATAATTATGTTTAAATTTTCTATAGCGGGAGATTGTCTTTCTAATACGTAAACATTGCAATCTACAACGTTTCTAAAATAGTTTTCATTTATAGATGAAAATGGAGGAAAAACAGCTAACCGATAAACGCTTTGGAGTAAAAAGTTATCGCATTGAAGAGTTGCGGAGATTCCAGTTTGGTTTGAAATATAAACGCAAAAGGAAGGCTTTTATTGCAAATGTTCTGATGAGTATTAATATGGGCCCTCCTGTCCATGTCGAAATTCAAGCCCAAGACGGGCGAATTTCCATAACACCCTCCGTTTTTCTTCTGGAACATCGCCTACCAAAGCAAAACCTAATTAACTTGGATGATGGAAGAATACAACTTCAAATAGGTGAAGGAATTCAAATAAAATTACGGTTCGCTTCTGATGATGACAAGGATCACTTTATTAGATCGTTAGGAGATTTAAATTCGTCGTAAGTAAAACCAAACGAAAGTTTTATTTTAATTATGTCAATCGTTTTATTCCTGCAGATCATCAGAAGAAGACTCAATACGAGATTAAATTAAAGCTACCACGTGCCGTTCGGATCCATCAGCGATAACTAACGGAGTTAGTGAAACAGTTTGTTCAATGGACGTCAAGACAATGTCCAGTTTACTGGAACACCCCAAAATGAACCTCAGAATAATAAAACTAAATAATCTGAAATATGCAAGAATCCCTGAGAAACAAAATTCAAGAACATCTATAAATTAAAAAAAAATTAAATTAAATTAAAATGCAAAACTTTAAGTCTAAAACAACCCAAAATGCACTTGATAAAACGATCCAAACTCTATTGCTCATAACTGTGCAGAGGTTCAAGGTTACAAAAATCTGTTTTGAATTGGTCCGTATTTCAACTTTTATTACATAAATATCGGAATAATCTTTCAAAATTGGCAACAAGTAATTTTTATTTTAGAGAAAAAAATGTTCACAAAGTAATAAAATCAAAAAACGGGAAGTCGACCTGGCATTGTTTTCATATATCGGTAGAACTGTTATTAGCAACCAGGACAACCAACATAACTAAAATTCCAAGCCCCCTGTCCAATCAATTAATTTGCAACGAGTTCCCGCTTCACCTCTTTCAACTGTTCTATTTTATTACAGGTTTCTATCAATCTTGTCTGTACATTTACACTTTTGATAATCCATTGCAGCGCCTGTCTAAACATTGATTGAGCATGATAGAGGTCCTGTGGAACCAAATATCCAAACCATCTCACAGGATCAATTTGTTCATCCTTTTTAATCACTTCCAAGTATTTACTATCTTCTGCATATAATTCTACATCTTCCTCTGAACACACTTTGGTGGTGGCTTCAAAATCTGGACTAGTTTCTGAAGGTAATTGTAATGATGAAACACTGCTTTGACCTAAAATGTATCTAGACTTTGCTAAATGAGTTTCACCTCCACACATTGCATTTTCGACGTTTAATTTAGTTTGGATTTCTTCTTCCATGAGGGTTAAAGCGTCGAGGGTTAGTTTGTCGAGAAGGGTGCAGATTTTATCGAGTTCAGACATGATTTCTTGGACTAAAAACTCACTAAAAAAGTTGTATAAACTGAATATTTACTTACAGTTATTTTATAATAGTAGAAAAACGTCTTAAACTAGAACGAAATCAACACAGTTTGAGCGATCAGCTGATTATGAGTAATAAGATTGGTATTGGTGATGGACGATAGGTGGCGGGACTAAAAATGGGAGTTGCTGAGTGTATTATTGGTTGTCTACCACAAAACTCATTTTATTTAAATGGAATTGAAAAAAAAAATTAAAAAGTTCTCAGGATCTGAGCGACACAAAATAAATTCAAAAAATATAAGAGAATCCGACTAAAACAATTCAAGCTGTTTGTAATCTGAGCAAAAGCAAACAAAAATAATTAAAAAAAACAACAAAGAAAATAAAAAAGACAAGAAAATCCATGAACTCAGTAGAGTCTAATAATAAATTCATTACAATATGGTACCAAAAAATTATAATAATTTTATTACTTAGCACGCCCCCCTCCTACACCAACCGCTAATTTCCATTGTAAAACAATAATTTCTATACAATGAGATTCAGAATATAAAGATTAAATTGTAAAGCCTCAACCGTTTTATTACTCGAAAACTTTGTGCCTATTTCTCATAGATTTTAATTTCTCGATAAACAGCACAAGCGATGATTGACATCGCATCGCGCAAAACTCTATAAATGCATCTGTTTATCCTTCGTCGAGAAATTTATGGTGGCTGCCACAATAACATCAAACAAGTGCCTCTTTTAATTGTTACCTAACTATCTGCATAAGTTTGCCAGTGACGTCACCATTCTCCACCTACTGTTCGATGACTGGATCGGGGCATAGCACCATATTCGGAGCGCCTACGAATTCGATCAAAAACCTTCACTAAATTCTGCGGAAATTTCTCTATTCAACAGGTAAGTACAAATTAGAGCTTGTTTAGCAAGTTGACGTAATTTAGGACATTCTGCGAGGATTTTTGATAACCAATTTGTAGCGCAACTGTGTAAAGATTTATGGTTGATTAGAAGAGGAACACTTTATTGATGTTTAATGAAAATTGTGGGTTTTTAACCTGGAGTGACGGGCGTTGGCGTTTTTTTGAGATTAGCTCGTCAATATTCAGCAGGTTCAAACTTTGGCTGACGAGTGTGTGGGATCGGAAACATACCGAAACGGTAAAAAGTCTTGACAAAACAATCTGTTTATTAGATTCTTTAAACGGAAAACTAGAAAAATTTCTCGGTTTCTTTCTGTTTCGTATTTGTAATTCTCATTTATTCATTTATTCTAGTGTATTTAAGTGTTTAAAGGTTTTACTACTTTAGAAGATCTAGAGGAACCAAAGACTTAAGAAGAATTTTCTTGATAAAAAAATACAAAACATTTGTAAATTCTGCAAAATTGTAGATATTGCAGTCTAGAATCTAAAGAATCTAAAGAATCTAAAGAATCTAAAGAATCTAAAGAATCTAAAGAATCTAAAGAATCTAAAGAATCTAAAGAATCTAAAGAATCTAAAGAATCTAAAGAATCTAAAGAATCTAAAGAATCTAAAGAATCTAAAGAATCTAAAGAATTTAAAGAATCTAAAGAATCTAAAGAATCTAAAGAATCTAAAGAATCTAAAGAATCTAAAGAATCTAAAGAATCTAAAGAATCTAAAGAATCTAAAGAATCTAAAGAATCTAAAGAATCTAAAGAATCTAAAGAATCTAAAGAATCTAAAGAATCTAAAGAATCTAAAGAATCTAAAGAATCTAAAGAATCTAAAGAATCTAAAGAATCTAAAGAATCTAAAGAATCTAATGAATCTAAAGAATCTAAAGAATCTAAAGAATCTAATCTAATAAATAAGAAACTATTGTAGAACTTAATATACATTTTTTAAGCCTATACATAGATTCATAGTTTTAAATAATAATAAGCATGAATATTTTCTGGGCTGTGCTCAGTTGCTTTGTTTGCTATTCTAAAGCAACATTTATGACTATGTCACTATTTAGACTCTATTATATTATTCATGTTCCTTTCGTGCAACAAATCCGCTTAAGTCTCTCATCTATAAATATCCAGCTCACGAAGTCATATTTCCCACAAGCAGACTACTTTATATAATTATTATAGTGGGTGGTCTTTTTCGCATTAATGTGTCGCTCTTCCAGCACCTGTGATTGAAACCGAGGCGTAATTTTTGGACATTCACTCACGCACAAGAACTGCCGCCTCTTGAACTTATTGTCATACAAAATTATTTGAGTTTTCAGGGCGCAACTTTCTTTTAAACTCTAAAATTATCCCGTTACTTGTCTTTGCTTAAGTAGCTAACGAGAGTGTCATGTTTCTGTCAAAACCCCAAAGCCCAAAGACAGCTTTTAAACTCGACTAAACAGACGTTGAACGCTTTATTTTCGTCGCTGCTCAATGTCAAGTTTATTCTTCAAATCAGATAGTACGTAGGTGTTGACCTGGACAAATTATTCTATTTAAAGTTAGTAGTTTTTGATTCCTATTATTTTTACAAGATGAAGTGGCCTGATTGTACCATGATGTATGTAATAAGTGCATGGTGCCATGGTCGCCCCGACCAGACTTCACATATAAAGTGAAATGGTTTTAAGAAAAACGTGTCTTTATATGGGTATGGGTCAATGCCAGACCCATTTCAAATCACTATTGATCATATTTTGAGAAGCTTGCTAAACCATGAACTTGATTTTTGCACCAGATGTGCATCGAAATGAACATATTTAATTACTAAACCTACGTGGTAACTCGATTTTAATAAATATTCACTCGGTCGTAGGCAAATTTGAATAATCCGATGATTCAAAGTGATCTAAAGCTTGTGTTTTTTTGCTAATTACTGACACCTGTAACGGGATAAGTTTTTATTGGAACCTTGATAAATGCGCGTGGCGATGTTATACTTTCGCGAGACGAAACGTCAAATTGATAAGTGCATCCTTTGTAAGCTGCAATCATTTTGATTTTAATTTGAATAATCAAAAGTTTTATTTTGAAGTGTTGCGTCATTCCAAGGATTCGGCACCAACGCGGTAGAAGAGTCTATGATTTATACCAAATTCTAAAATAGTGTAAATTGGGAGTGGGATACTCGCTGGTGAAAAGGAAGAGCAAATTATATGAAAAAATGTTTGCAATTACGCACAACTATTGTCAAAATTAATTATTTTTAGTACTTGCGTAGGTATAATTACAGTTTTGAACGAAATTTATACTGGAGCAGTGTAAATTCGAAGTCCGATTTTTTCAGTTTTGGTCAACAACATGCAAAATTATAGCTCTCAATCCGGATCTGATGGAGCAAAAGGAACTTTAGATTCAGAATCAGGAGATTATTCCACTTTAGAACTGACTTTTCAATTCACCTACAAGAAATCAGAAAAACCTCCAAAAACCTGAAGAAACTGGATGAAGACTAAGAATCGACTAAGAATACATTTTAAACAATTCTGTAAACTCATATAAAACTTATTAAATTGGCTTTCCAAAACACTCGTCCAAACACTCGTTCATAACTTTGCATATTTTAAAGAAAACTGAAGAAAATTTATTTTGGTATAGTTGAATCTTAAAGCATAATTTTTCAAGAATATCGTTGACTTCAGATTCAGTCCACTTTTCACTTCACCTCTAAGAAATCAGAAGAATCTTTAAAAACTGAAGAAACTGAACCAATTAAAATCGTATTAAATCTCAAACAATTCTGTAAACACAAAAAAAAAATTAGAAAATCCTAAAACATCCTTGAAAAACTAAAAGTTTCTGATAGAATATAGAACTTATGGGGCTATTGAAAAATTAAAACAAATTAAAAATTCATAAAATCCAGATTCAGAATCAGGAGATTATTTGACTTTAGAACTGACTTTTCACTTTCCTTTAAGAAATGAGAAAAACCCCTAAGATCCTGAAGAAACTGAATAAATACTAATTAAAATGGTACAAATTTTAAAAAATTCTAGAACGTTTTAAAAAATAAAAAAAAACACGAAAATTTTGCTGTACGTTCAATAGAATGCTAGAAATTCGCTACAAAAACGACAAAAAATTTATGGGGTTGTTGAAAAATTAAAACAAATTGAAAATCTATAAAATCCAAGAAATGTGGAAAAAATCAAGGAGTAAGAAACTTCTTAAAAATTCTGGAAAATTTTTGAGAATCTTTGATCTACTCTTTGATGGAAAGTTTATTCAACTGGCTTTTCAAAACACTGTTCAGCTATTCCTCAACTTTGCAGGTTTAAAAAAAACCTGAAAAAAATAAATTTTTATACAACCTGTAGATATAATTTTTCATTTAAATCCGGACCTAATGAAGCAAAGCGAATTTCAGATTTGGAATCAGAAGCCCATTCCATTGACATGATTTTTTACTTCTCCAGTATTTTTTTCAGACTTTGTAGACTAGTGTAGTGTAGTGTATAATTATATATTATCAATAATTATAAGTTATAAACGCTATTGTATAATTTTACATTACATAATAGAACGCAAGGGCGTCAGTCTTCGTTAAGAAATCCACCTTACAATAACAATAACTTGAGGACAGCTCTCAGTTTTTATATCTTGAAGTTTCAAATGAAATCTTTGTGCAATTGAAATTTTAGCAATTGTTGGAGATGTTTGAAGGCAAACTTCTATGAAAAACCAACAAATTATTTCTCGACAAATAAACCCAAAAGCGTTTCTCAATGTCCTCCTTCACTCTAGAAGTTAAAACCCTCCTACCACTTACAATTAATCTTCGACTAAGTATCTTGTACTCCACGGGACAAAATGTTTTACTAGTTTATTACTATAACTGTAGATAATTTTAGTTATACAGATATACATGTTAATTTAACAGCTCAATATGTTAAATAAAATGGAAAGTTGACTGCCCAGTTAGCGGTGTTAATTAACTAAATAAACTGTAAATATAGCAATAATGGGTAGCGACTAGAGTAATAGAGATGCCAACCATAAATTTACTAGCAAAATCGTTCTTCTAGAAATGAGGTTCTAAATTTGAGCGATTTTCTTCTCCTTTTAAACATGTCATCGATACTTTTCAATCGGCTACTTAGTATTCTCGAAGTGCATAATGCAAAAGTCCATACACGGCAACTCTTGCTCAGATGCAGTACCATTAGATCACCGTAAAAAAGAACTGTCCCAGAATGCATGGTAAGTGAGTGGGCGCCGGTTGCAGGAATGACGTCACAATGAGAGCGGGGCACTTCTATAGAGGTGTCTGCTGACCACGTCGGGGTGTCCCTCGACGAAGATCCCACCTTCATGGTCAGTTCTTTAACTAACTAGTCAGTCGGCCACCGGCAAGCGCGCAAATTATACGTAATAATATTGTCTCATTATCACTCTTATTTTTTCGTTGATTTTACTTCTTGGTTGTGCTTGTGAAGTTTTATTTATTTTATCGTTCGGTAAGTGGAATTGATAAGAAAATGCCACAACGCCTCTGTTTTGATTGACCATCCATAAATTTTCGCTCAAACTTGTCCAACACCTACGGAGTGAGTCATAAAATCAACTCAAAATTTTTTTCGAAAATATGGGAATTTTGTGACATCGCGCAGGTTACGTCATTTTCCTTTACGTTGACCTTTTACGGTGTTTGTTTACACTTTTGGTAAATACACCTTTTGCGGATGTTCATTTTATGACTCGTGGAATTATGAATTTCCGTCGTTTTTCCACAGATTTTTCCGTGCAATAAAACTACAAGTCCGATTTCCTTTTTTTTTAATGTTGCAGTCATTCTTCGCTTCCGTCATGCTACAGATCCGATGCTCCGAGTCATTTATGCAAATTGAAATAGTAAATTATTCTCCGTTAAAAATAGCCCACCTTTGCGGCATCTCACTTCATAAATACGAATCTCTTATTGTTAAAACAGAATTCTTACGCGAATGTTCCTCGGGGCGATATTGCTCTTTAGCCTAAATATCCAAGTTTGGTGACGGCCAAATATGGTGCTGAATTTACACTTTTCCAGACGTCCGTGGCCGATAATTTGCGCAATACTGGTCCGATCATCAACAAATATGTCGATGTTTTGTTATTTAATTCAATGTGAAAACAACAGGTCGATTATGACACTGCTGCTTTAATCTGATTTATGAACATCCATTTCCATCATTGTCGGAATGACGAATTCATTATGGATGATAATTGCCGTGTAAGCTGATCGGAAAATAAATATTACATAACGAGTCTGGCCACAAATGGACCAACACTGCCAATTTTATAATGAAAACCAGACAAAATTAAAGTCTCATTATCGGTTTAGACATTAGCGTCAAAGGTGGAATAATTTAAAGGTATTTTAAACACGTCTATGAGTTCTAAGAAAATTGGCGTCTTCTAGTAAAGTTCGGCTAAAATTAACATTTTTTTCATTTTTTACACTCAGCGCTTTTATTGCTTTTAAAGCGAAGCAACACGAGAAGATAAGAATATGAAAGATGCACTAGTTGTATCAACGATTAAAAATATAACATTGGAGAGTTATTTTTACGGAGTCAACCTTAGTTATAGAAAAAAGACACAGAAGTGTTGACCCTAATAAAGATGCCACAATTAAAATAGAATCCTTCATTGCCAACTATTTTTTTAGTCACGCAGTTCATAAGTCGCATTTTTTATTTGTACGTGTGCAGACAGGAAGCTGATTTGTTAAACGATAAATTAATTAACAACTGTCATTTCAAAAGAATGCCAGGACAAGTTGCAAAAAAAGATTCAGCTTTATTGAGAATTTAATTTTATTGTTGTTTTAAGCTCAACGAGGGGCTACAAAAATGGTAAAAATTTGGGAGTTTTGTTTAAATTGAAAGCTTGCCAAGGCTTCTTTTAGTGTCATTCATTTGGGCTTGCTATTTTTTGATGTAAAATAATCTTTATGCAAATACTTCTAAAATTAAATAAGTAATAATATTATATTTTTACAAAAAAAAAACATTTGCGTACAATTTCTTGCACACCTGTTCACTATTAAGTGTACGTAAAATTATTAAATCTATTTTTTATTTTCCTAGCATTAATTTTTTAAGAATTTGAAATAATGCCAAACGTATTACATGGTTTACAGTTGGTTCGAAAACAAACGTTCTTTAAATTAATTGTGTGAGGAATTTCTGTAGATTTATATTAATTTAAAGTAGATTTATTAAAAGTTTAAAACAAAAATAAACGTATTAATGAGTTGTAAGGAAAACAGTAAGATTTTAGAAATTTTCATTTTTAAAAGGAGCCAACATTTTGCAAAAATTTTATATAAATCATCTCAATCGGGCAGTTTTATAGCTATAGTAATCAAATTTAGAAAGATTATTTTCTATGAGGTGCTTATTATCTGTGCCAAATTGCAACATTCAAAAGCACAAGAGAGATTTGAAATTTTAAATTTTAGAATGAGCCAAAATTTTATTAAATTTTTATATAAATTCTGTCAATCAGGCAATTTTATCACAATAGTAATAAAATTTTGACAGATTGTTGTCTATCAGGTGCTTATTGTCTGTGCCAAATTGCAACATTCTAGAGCAAATAAGAGAGATTTTAGAAATTTTTATTTTTAGAAAAAGCCAAAATTGCACAAAATTTTTTTTACTACTTTGGTAGTTTTATTAATAATAATAATTTTTAAACAATTTTTTATCTATGGGGTGCTTAATATCTGTACCAAATTGCAACATTCTAGAGCACAATTGAGAGATTACAAAAAAAAGATGTTTAGAACAACGTAATAAATTTTCAAACAGACTAAAAATTTCTATTTTTCAAATAACAATTTGCTTTTCTGGTAATTTTAATCCCATGGCAACAAAATTTAGGGATTTTACTAGTGGAAGATGTTTATAATCTCCACTGAATTAGGAAATTGTAGATCAGAAGAGACAAACTTTAAAATTTTTTATTTTGGGAACGAATAGATAATTTAGAATTTTTAGAATAAAAAAACACAATTCTAGTAATTTTAATGCTGTACCAATAAAATGTTGGTAATATATTAGTTTGAATATGTTTAATTACTCCACCAAATTAGAAAATTGTAGTGGAAAAATGGTCAGTTTTTAGAAATGTTTAATTTTACCAACAAACTAAAAATGTCCATTTTTGAAATAAAAATTTGTATTTCTGGTAATTTTAAGACCATAGCAACAAAATTTGGGAATTTTACTAGTGTGAACATGTTTATAATCTCCGCTAAATTAGCAAATTGTAGACCGAAAAGGATAGGTTTTTGAATTTTTTATTTTGGGAACAAACAAAAAATTTCAAATTTTTGAGATTAAAAATCCACAAATCTAGTCGTCTACTAAAATCTGGATATTTGGTAGTTTTATCGCTATAGTAATAAAATTTAGACACTTTGTTATATTTCAGGAGCTTATTCTCTGTACCAAATTGCAACCTTCTAGAGTACAAATAGCCATTTTAGAAATGTTTATTTTTAGAGTGATCAAGCTTTCGTTAGAAAGCCTAAAAATCTATTAAAAATCTAAAATAACCCCAAAATCGTTTTTTTGTTTTTTAGAAAATGTCTGCCCAAACCTCGGGGGATGTCTCCCTCATCAAAGATGAAGACGTCCTCCGCAAAATGTGGCAAGACGCCGAAGACTTCGGTCGCAAAAAGGAAATTCGCGCTCACATGTACAAACTTCGAGAAGCTCGTCTCCGTGATTTCTACAACTCTGGGGAAGTCAGCAGCGACATCCAGAGAACTTCCACGATTACCACAGAAAGCAAAACGTGCTCGGGCTCGACTCATGCCGATTCTTTGGCTGATCACAGCTTCATCAGCATGAAAACCAAAGAAATCAGAGATTCGGAGTCGCCCACAAAGGATGATATCTACAGAATTGCCGGTTTGTTACCATTATTTTTACTAACTCTCTTATTTCTTTTAAATTATTGCTTTTAGACAAAGGGATGGGAAATCAGGGATGGACTGTGGTCACATCTAACAATAAAAGCGAAGATGGAAAGACACACACTACGAAGAAAGTTGCGACGACTTCTGGATCGGACAAGATCCAAGGAGGTCAGATTAATTACGCCGCGAAGAACGAGCAGCAAGCTTCTGTGTTTAAAGATGGCGATGATAAGAACTTTACTAAAGCTGTTGGAGCGTCGTCGAACACTGTTATTCGACAAGACGCTTCTGGAGGTGATGAAAACTCTTCTTTCAGAAGCTCCTCGACCACCACATCCTCTTCTTCTAAATTCGTCTCGGAACAACGATCCTCCAGTGAAGTCCAAACACCAGCTAGAATGATAACACAAAACCAAAAAGAAGTGGTGTCTACAAAGACTTTCACTGACAACATTCCAAGCGAGTTGAAGAACCATCCAAGTTACGTCGAAGGAAAAACTAAAGTGACTCGTGAAACGCGCACTTTACCTGATGGAAGCACTGTTACCACTACACGGTACGAAATTAAAGGAGACGCTACGAAGAAAAGTAGTCAATACAGTACCAGCAGCAGCGAACAAAAATCATCGTCGTCTTCACTCGTTCGAAGCTCTCAAGAATCCAAGACGAGCCAAAACGAAGTTAAGACATCTAAGTACGTTTCGGAACAACCAACAACCATCACCATGGAAATTCGCGGTGTTTCGGACACCCAGATACAACCAGCAACCACCAGTACCACCAGTCGAACTGTTAGAACCCATGAGGTTTCAAATGGGAGCAAGAAAATTGAACCCACCGTTACAGTGACTAAGACAATTGTCTGCGACTCCAGCGAGCCTGTCCTGAAGACTTCCGAAGTTACTACTCATAGTGACACAAAGAGAGTCACTCAGAGAGCCGTTAATCAAGCTACCACGCAAAGTGACACCAAGAGAGTCACCCAGAAAGACATCAATGAAGCCTTTATAGACGTTGAGCGACGAGACACGAGGAACAAAATGGAGCGACAACCAAGTCCGGAAAAACAAAAGTTTACGTCTCCGGAAAGACGGCAGCCGATTAAGCCAGGGAAGTCCGAGTTGGATGAAAGACCGAAAGCCACTGAGGGACAGTACGACACCACGTATAGGTCCGAATTCACCAATAAAAGAATCAGCGTGGATGTCAGTCCAACGCATGAAGCGTTTGCTCGAAGTCTTCGCGCGATCAGTCCCGATAGAGCGAGCAATTTAAGAACTAGCACGAGTTCTTTACGGAGCAGCACGAGTCCTGAGAAGAATCGTCATCCATCTAGAGTGTCACCAGAACGCCGAAGCGTCTCGCCGAAGAAAACTTTTAGCACTGAAACCATCACCAAGTGCAGGAGTAACGAAATCGATAGTAGCACTCTAACACGGCGTCAAAAGCGTCCGACGAGGTCTAGAAGTCCCTCGCCTACCACCACTGCCAGTGACATCGAGTTCATCAGGACTAACATTATCACTGATTTGGATACCAACGTGACGACGGTTATTTCACAGTTGAGGCCCTCAGCTCTGGAGATTACCACTAAGAAGAAGATCACTGAGCGGTCTCCAACGTCACCACTTACAGAGTCTCCGAAGAAGAGCCCGCGCGACGTCGCTCGCACCAACAGCCTGAGGAGCATCTCGCCGACTAAAGAAGGTCATGTTAAACCAGACAGACCTTTTAAGAGAACCGACACGTACGAGGAAAGGTGTCGCCAAATTTTAGGAATTAGCAATGAAACCAGTAAAAAAAAGACAGATCGGAGAATGTCGGGCGAGAAGAAAAGTCCGGAAAGAAGGAAGAGTCCTGAAAAGAGGAGTCCCATTAAAGACACGTCCAAAATCAGCGAGTTTCCATCTCAGATCAGGAGGAGTCCCGAAAAAAGAGTCCCGGAAACTTATCCCGAAAAAAGGAGCCCAATCAAAGACGTGTCGAAGATCAACCAATTCCCGTCGCAAATCAGAAGGAGTCCTGAAAAAAGAGTCCCTGAGCCTTATCCCGAAAAGAAGAGCCCAGTTAAGGACGTGTCAAAAATTAGCGAGTTCCCAGCTCAAATCAGAAAGAGTCCCGAGAAGAGACTCCTGGAACCTTACCCTGAAAGGAAGAGTCCTGTTAAAGACGCATCTAAAATAAACGAGTTTCCTTCTCAAATCAGGAAGAGTCCTGAAAAGCGGGTCCCGGAGCCTTACCCTGAAAAGAAAAGTCCAGTCAAAGACGTGTCGAAAATATGCGAGTTTCCCTCACAAATTAGGAAGAGTCCTGAGAAAAGAGTCCCGGAACCTTACCCTGAAAGAAAAAGCTCACTCAAAGAACCGTCTAAAATCAGCGAGTTTCCATCCCAAATCCGAAAATCTCCGGAAAAGGAACCGTGGCAAGCCTATCCCGAAAGGAAGAGCCCATCGAAAGAAGCCCCAAAAATCAACGAATTCCCGTCTCAGATCAGAAGATCTCCAGAAAGAGAGCTGTTGGAACCGTATCCTGAAAAGAAAAGTCCACTCAAAGACGTGTCCAAAATCAGCGAATTTCCTTCTCAGATCAGAAAGAAACCAGAGAAGGAACCTTTAGAGCCGTACCCGGAGAAAAAGAGTCCCTCTAAAGACAAACCAAGCATTGACGAATTCCCCTGTCAGATCAGAAGAACTCCGGAAAGAGAACCACTGGGACCTTACCCAACGAAGGAGAGTCCAGCCAAAGAGTCCCCGAAAATCAGCGAATTTCCGGCTCAAATTAGAAAGTCTCCTGAAAGAAAACTCCATGAAAAATATCCGGAGATTTCAATAACCGACTCGGAGCTCATAAAAGAATCATCGTCGGACGAGGAAGTTTTCGAAGAAGTGAATATCACGAAGCTATCAGATCTTGAAGGAAAAGTCCCAGCAAATGAGCCGTTGGTCACGAAGAAGTTTATCCAGCAGCTTTGTAAAGCGGACGAGATTGAAAGAAGCGATCTAACAACAAACTCGAGTGTTCTTAAGAAAGAGGTTTTGGAAACTGGTAAGAAACCAAACGCTACGGTTAAAAAGAGTTCTCCGAAAAGACCGGAAGAGTTGTTTATAGCGAATGAGAAAAAGACCGAAAAGAAAAACTACTCTCCTCCTAAAGTCTCTTCACCAACTAAAAAACCACTAAGTGAAAAGAACGTAGTTAACAACAAGAAAGTCGTGACGAAAGTTGAAACTAAGCTCACGAAGAGAATTACAGAGACTAAGCCGAAAGAGGTGAAGAAGACAGAGAAGATCACACTGTACGACATTGAGAATCTTAATAAGACAAGGAAGGATACCAGCATCCATGTGAGAACCAACAGAGTAGACGACACTGTTAATAGAAAGAAGACCACAGTCAAAGTCGAACTTAAACAGCCAGTAAGACCGTGCGACAAGAAGCCTCAGAAAACTTTGTCAAAGACAAAAATAGAACCCGTGACGAAGCGTGTGACTACCACCACCACTCCGAAGCGCCATGTTGTCAGCACTACCATCACCGTCACTCCGACAAAAGCACCCAAGACTAAGCCAAAACCAAAAGTGCAAAACGGCCACATTTCTTCAGACGAGGAGTCAATCACCGACAGTCTTAACGAAGACACAAGGAAAGAGAAAGTCTCCCGTGTTACCGAGACGAAGAAAAAGACCCAAGAAGCTACCAAGAAGCACGAGAAGTGCATCACCACCAAATCCATCGTCATTAACAACGAATCCAATGAAAGAGAAGTGATTGTAGACTTACAGAGATCGAAATCTTCCCGGGAACCAACACCAGATCGCATCTGTCCTCTTCCGGTGTCTTCAGATGATGACACCATTCCGAGATATCCTGACAAGATCGCCGAGCCTGACGATTTTATTTCGAGGCGCAAACCGAAGAAGATCTCCGATATCCCGGAGAGTGAAGATGTGAAGGATTTCAGCAGTGTTACCGAAGTGACGAAAGATGATGAATGTCTCCTCAGCGTCTCTGAGAAAGTCAACAAGTTTATAACCACCGCAGAGCAGTTGACGGCGCCCCAGGACTTACCAACGCGGCCTAAAAGCCCAAAGTGTCAATACTACGAAAATGACGTTAACGTCTCTGATAAAGTCGCTCACTTTATTACCACAGCTGATAAAGTGATAACAACTCCGAAAGGACCCGCGCCGAAAGTGGAGAGACCGGCGTTTGACGTGGACGAGACTATGAAAGAGGATGAGTGCTTGTTGAGCGTCTCTGACAAAGTGAGCAAGTTTATCACCACTGCAGAGAAGCTGACTGATGCGCAGGCTGTCTCTCTTTCAAAAATCGATGAGAAGAGACGGTCTCCCAGTAAGGAGACAACACCGACGCGAAGACCTAGTGGTCAAACCAGTATTCCGGAGACTAGATATCCGCGAAGAGACAGCTCACCGAAACTCCCTGATTCTACCCCTAGGAGACCCAGTGATGAAGCTCCACGATCGGTCATCAGCCCAACGGGGCGCCTCCGAAGCACTGAGAGTGTGAAGAAGGCGAAGGCATTGTTTGAGAACATCACCAATGACCAGAAGGTGTTAAAACAAAGAGACATCTTGAGCAGACCGTCTGTTTTTGAAGGCCGGAAACTGAAAGCTGAGGCGGCGAGAAAGTTACAATATGAAGACGATCGAGAAACCTCTAAATCTCCAGAACGAACTCTCAGGAGATCCCAATCTCCGGAAGGAGACCTCCCTGGATACATGAAACCTCTGGATCGGAGTCTGCGGCCAAACAGTCCACACCGCGACAATATCAATCAGCTGAAGAAACAAACTGTTGTTAAAGACGAAGAGACCTCTTGCGTGACGAAGTTTGGAGTTACTCTAAGAAGAACAGACTCAGGAAGAGTCGTCAGTCCCACCACGAAGCGAGTCAGTGTCGAGATAACTGAGACAGAAATCGAGGAAATTTACAGTCTTCAAATCCTGGAGGAATTGGTAAGTACGTTTTAACTCCTTCGATGGTTTTTTAACGCAATTTTTAGTTGGAAAGTGTTGTCAGTTACGAGCTGAGACGTAAAATTCGGGGTCAAATTCGGTTGGTGAAACAACTAATTTCTGAAGGAAAACTCGAGGAGACTATTAAAAAGACCAAGAAGGTGGAGACGTCGTACAGCGAGCGTAGGATGTCTTCCGAGGTGACAAAGCGAAGGACTCCCAGCCCTACGAAGGTGAGGACTCCTAGCCCTACGAAGGTGACGCGGAGCCAAAGTCCTGAGAAGGCTAAACCAAGCCGTGAGAAATCACCTGAGAAACAGAGCAAGTTCCAACTGAAGAAAATTACTCAGACGTCGAAGGTGTCATCTGATGACACTCCTGAGTGGGTGAAGCAGAGAAATCTGCGCAAAGTCACTCAGAGTAGTGTCACCACCTCTAAGACGTCCACTACGACAACTAAGAAGACCAGGAAGAGTCCAGAAAAAGAAGTAAAACCAACGGACATCATCACCTCAAGTTACGGAGTCGGACCTACCGATGAGAATGGCAGTCCTTTGTTTGGACTGAAGGCATTGAGAGTGAACAAAACTGATTCAACTAAAGGTTAGTACGTTGGCGAAGTGGTCAAAAAATGAGTTCTTTTAGTTCAAGGAACGGTGATAAGGAGTCAATACTATTCGGAAAACGGCGAAGAACCCGTCGGTGAGATCAGCGTTACGAAATATTCGACCGACCCCAGAGATTTGGGACGAAACGATGTGAAGACTAAAGGAGTTACGAGCGTAACCACGACTCAGAAGTTCGGGTATAAAGACACCCCTTCATTAACCAGTCTAACTAAGAAGAAGAAAGAAATTTGCGAAGAAGAAACTAAAAGTACTAAACTTAACAGACGAGGATCTGTCAAGGCGTTGTCGCAGAAGTTTATCGAGAACACTGGTAAGTCTCTTATCTACTTTTATTGTGGTAGATAACAGTTTCTTTCAGTTGAAACCTTGAAGAATGAAAGGCAGACATCCTACCCAAAGGCAGGATTGATCTTGCGCACATCCAGCTTCAAAGAATCCGCCAGCAGCGGCGATAGCCGTGAAGGATCCACCGAACGAACCACAATAAAATCCTCTTCACGAACCAGTGAATCTTTTTTGACGAACCGCAGCAAGGTCACGGGAGTGCAAGATGTCATCAGCAGAATGAAAACAGAAGGTACAAAAACGTGCTGAGATAAAACAGTTCTCTGTTCCAAAAATAATTGCGCCGCTATGAAACGCTTCCAAAAAAGACAAGTCATTGTCACTATTTCTCTTTTTAGATATTCGCGAAGGTGACAGTGCGGAAGATGTTGAAGCGAGAGGTCTTCTCAACAAGTTTCTCGGAGCTCAGGTGATCTTATCCGGCATCGAGGCGAATGTTAAAACGTCGACGACGAGCAGCGCAAGACGAAGCACAAAAGTTACAACTACGGTCACGGTAAGTTTCCCGAGAAAATTAAATATAAATGGAAACGCACTTTTCTTAAGGTTGCCGACTTGTGTGGGGCGGCTTGCAAACCGTCGGCGATTTTTAGAATTCGGGGGCTATTTTTAGAACTGCGAAATTTGAAATTTTTTCTTTGTTGTGTTTCTCATAGGGTTCGGCCTAACAATAAAAATTTGTAAAATTTGTTTTTTTTGCTCAATAATTTTGAGATTTGGCACAGATAATCGGCATGTAGAAGTCAGAAACGTCCCCAAATTTTATTACTACAGCGTCAGTATTAACGGATTTACAGGCTTCAATAGAAATTTTTGAAAATGATTTATTACACCCAAAATTAACATTTTCAAAATTTGTTCTTTTTGCTCAATAACTTTTTAGATTTGGCACAATTAATAATTATGTCTATATTAATAACCTACCCTAATTTTATTACTACAGCGTTACTATTATCGAATTTATAGACCTCTATAAAATTTTGAAAACATTTTGTTCCTACCAAGACTGTATTTTTAAAAATCGTCATTTTTGTTCTATTATTTTGTGATTTGGCACTGTTATTTAGCATGCCAAAATCAGTAAAGTCCTCAAATTTCATCACTACAACGTTAGTATTAACGGATTTACAGATTTCAACGGAAAATTTTGAAAATTATTCTTCAACTTCAAAATAAACACTTTTAAAATTTGTTTTTTTTTGCTCAATAATTTTGAGTGAGATTTGGCAAAATTAAAAATCATGTCGAAATTAATAACCTACCCAAATTTCATTACTACATCTGATTATCGGATTTATAGGCATCAATATAAAATTTTGAAAACTTTTTGTTTGTCCTAAAAATAAAAATTTCTAAAATTTGATATTTTTACTTTACAATTTTGTGATGTCCAAATTTGATTATGTATTACAGCGGTAGTGTTAACGGATTTACAGTCTAAAAAAAATTGAAAATGTTTATTTATCCCTAAAATAAAAATTTAGTTTTTTTTGTAACACAATTTTATAGAGCAAAAAAGACTAATTAATAATTGTGTGATTAATAATTGTGTGATTTAACAAAATTATTAATTATGTCCAAATTAGTAACATCTCTGAGTTTCATTACTACAGCGTTTCTATTGTCGGATTTATAGACATAAAATTTTGAAAACTTTCTGTTTGTTTCAAAAATAAATACATATTTCTGAAATTCGTTATTTTTACTTTACAATATTGTGATTTGACAAAGTTAATTAGCATCTCAAAACTAATATCGCTCTTAAATTTCATTATATCAGCGATAGTATTAGCGGATTTACGGCTTCAATAGAAAATTTTGAAAATTTATATTTATCCCCAAAATACACATTTCTAAAATTATTTCTTTTTAGGCAATCATTTTGTGATTTTACACAATTAAAAATCATTTTGAAATTAGTAACATGTATAAATTTCATTACTATAGAGTTGCTATTATCGGATTTACCGGACTCAATATAAAATTTTGAAAACTTTTTGTTTTTTTCAAAAATAAGTATTTTGGCACAGTTAATTAGCATGTCGAAATCGGTAACGTCTCGAAATTTTATTATTACAGCGGTAATTTAACGGGTTCAGTCTTTAATAAAAATTTTGAAAATTTTTGTTAATCTCCCAAATAGACATTTCTAAAATTCGTTTTTGTTGCTCTACAATTTTGTCACATCCATAAATTTCATTACTACAGCGTTGCTATTCTTGGATTTATAGGCTTTGATTTAAAATTTTGAAAACTTTTGGTTTGTCTCAAAAAGAGATATTTTTAAACTTCGTCATTTTTGCTTTATAATTTTCTTATATTATGCTAATACTTTACGAATGATGAAAAATGCAGTTGAAGAAGCCCGTAAAAAGAGAACAAAGCCCCCGTGAAAAGTTTAAGAACCGCTGCTCTAATGCAAATTAAAGACGCGGCGCAACTAATTTTGGATGAATGACGTCAAAAACACGACGACGCTGGTTCAGATTGTCGGTGTCGACCCTCAGTGGCTGTTGAATTTTAGTGCAGTGAGGGCTTAAATACAAACATTATCAAAAGTCGAAGAGGATTAAAATTCAAGCGAATTTCCCAATAAACTAAAGTGAGTTACGCATTTTCGCAGATTTCTTCATTTTATTAACAAAATGAGAATTTTCCATGTACCGTTTACAACACAATGTTTGTATTATGCGCTAAATTTAGTTCAATATTTATAGGTACTAATAATAATCTCTTGCATAGTTGCATCATTATCTCCGAGCGATTTATTGCACCAGAAACTGAAAAATTCCGTCGCAAAACCGGCACGCACTTTCTTTCGCGAAATTCGTGAAATCTATTTTCGCTCGAGGGAAAGTTGTAGGAAGTACTTCTAAATTAGAATAATTGCGCACAACGTCCAAAAATACCCCCGTGCAGCACGAGACGCAAAACCCCTTTGTCCGGCGTAAAAATATTTATTTATTTTCCGGGGCCAAAACCTCAAAATTTTAACCTTGAATACTAGCATTGATTTATTTGCGAAAATAATGTGTGAATTTCCTACGGGACAAACGCCAGAATGTTTCGTTAGTGGTTCTAACCAAAATAGGCGAGTCGAGTAGACGTTTTTAGTGGGACATGCGCAGCGCCGCGACGGCGAGCGTCTTCGTCTTTTACGACGCCGGGATGGGAGGGAAGAACGCAATTAACGTTGTTGCACTTTTTTTGAACCGAGTCAAAATGATTTAATTAAGGTAACGCTGCTAAGAAAATGTTCTTCCGGATTCTTTGACTTCTGGAGTGGCTAAAAAAAGGATCGGGAGATAGGAAGGGGTAATTGGAAATTGTGGAGCAAATTAGAGAGTTTGACGGAGCACTGCAAAAAGTATTGATTTTATTTTTAACGAATAACAGGTATATTTAGAATGGGCAAAGTCGGCGAACTAAAAATTTTAATCGCATGAAAAATTTATGCGGCCATATTTGGACTGACTGCGTTTCCACAGTTAAACCTTCGATTTTAAAAGTTGTGGGCTTTTATAATAACATTTTAATTTTGTTTTAAATTGCCAAAAAAATTAGACAGTAATAGATGATAATTTTCTATTAAAAAAAATTTTTTTCTCAATTTACTTTCCTTTTTTCTGTGATGTGCACTCACTGGTTACGTTGTAATCTATTTATTTAGCACAATTAATAAGCATCTCTAACTTAGTAATTTTTCGAAATTACATCGCAATGGTGAGAAAATTATTCAAATTACTCATACTTATTTGACGTGCTTCAAATTCTTGGTCCCCTCTGAAAATTAAACTTTTTAAATTTAGTCTTTTTTGCTACACAATTTTGTAGTTTGACACAATCAATAAACATGTCAAAATTATTGATTTTCCCAAATTACATCACTATGGTATAAAAACTACCAGAATTACAACCTTCTATTTAAAATATTGCAAATTTTTGGTCCACTGCGGAAATAAAAATTTGTAAAATTAGTCTTTTTTGCTCTATAATTTTGTACATTGGCACAATTAATAAGCACGTTAAAATTAGTAATTTCTCTAAATTATATCACTATGGTGTCAAAACTATCAGAATTACAACCTCGTAATTAAAAAATAACAAATTTTTTATACACTCTTGAAATAAAATAAATTTGTAAGATTATTTTTTTTTGCTCTATCAATTTGTAGTTTAACACGAGTAATTATTGCATAAAAGTTAGAAAATTTTCCAAATTACATCACTATGGTGTCAAAACTACCATAGTTACTACCTCTCAATTGAAATCTAGCAAATTTTTGTTCCAATCTAGAAATAAAAATTCGTAAAATTAGTTTTTTCTGCTCTATAATTTTGTAGTTTAGCAGGATTAATTAATGTGTTAAAATTAGTAGTTTTGCCAAATTACATCATTATGGTTATAGTGCGAAAATTACCAGAGTTACAACCTCGTAATTGAAATCTAGCAAATTTTTGTTCCACTCTAGACATAAAAATTTGTAAAATTAGTTTTTTTTGCTCTATAATTTTATAGTTTATCACGATTAATTAACGTGTCAAAATTAGTAATTTCCCCAAATTACGTCATGATGGTGCAAAAACTACCAGAATTACAACCTCGTAATTAAAATCTAACAAATTTTTGCCACACTCTAGAAATAAAACTTTGGAAAATTAACTTTTCCTGCTCTTTAATTTTGTAGTTTGACACGATTAATTAATGTGTCAATATTAATAATTTTTCCAAATTACATCATTATGGTACGAAAACTACCAGACTTATAACCTTGTAATTGAAAAATAGCAAATCTTTGGTCCACTCTAGAAATAAAAAATTGTAAAATTAGTTTTTTCTGCTATATAATTTTCTGGTTTGGCACAATTAATTAATGTTTTACAATTAGTAATTTTCCCAAATTACATCATTATGGTGCGAAAACTACCAGAATTACAACCTCGTAATTAAAATCTAGCAAATTTTTAGCCCACTCTAGAAATAAAAATTTGTAAAATTAACTTTTATTTGCGTTTTAATTTTGCAATTTGGTACAATTAATTAATGTGTCAAAATTAGTAATTTCCTCAAATTACACTGCTGTGATATGAAAATTACCTGAATTACAGCATCATTAAATAAACATAAAATGTTAAAAATTTCTGGTCTCTAAAAATTTCTAAAACATGTACTTTTTACTCTATAATAATGTATCGATCGACATATGTATAGGTAATTAATAAATATGTTAAGATTAGTAATAAATTTTTATATTAATGCGAAATTCTGTCGCAGGAAAGTGGAAAACCAGTCACAAAAACCCGCGTCTTCCAACACCCCATCACTGACGAAGTCCTTCAAACCGTCTGGGACGAGCAAACTTTGCGATTACTGGTAATCACTAAATACCCGTCACAACCTTAACTTCCTTCCAAAATTTCAGCTAGAACAAAGTTCAGATTACGAAGAACGCAGAAGAATACGGGCTAGACTGCGCCAAGTAATGGCGGAACAAGAAGGTAACGCCTTTATTCAAACTTCCACTTCTTTCTCTAACAATTTTCTTCCAGCGTGTACAGAGTTAGTTGAAAAGGCTAGTCAGGATCAAATTGCCACAACTTTCGAGGGTGAGTCTCAACTTCTTCCTCTTCTACAGGGCTTACTCGAAGCACCTGATAACGAACAAACTGCCGATTCAGGAACAGAATCCGGCGAAGACCAGCGTAGTGGTCTAATAGCGGAAGTTCAAAATGCACTTGATAAATTATCGGCAAATTTACGCGATGACGCGACTGATATAACACCAGAACGGCGCAGTTCTCTTCTTCAGTTAGTCACAAAGCTGCAAGTTGGTCTTGCAGCTTCAGTGCCGGCGCAAGAAAGACGTTCTAGTGTACAGGGACGATTCAGGAGAAGACAAAGACCTAACAGACACACTGTCGGCGTCAGCAGTGAAGAACTGGCAGACGCCAGAAGACTCATTGAAGAGATTTCTTCACACGAAATAACTCCTCAACCGCCACCAAAACTATCGATGTTACAAAAACAAAACTCTGAAGGCTGTGTCGGACAGAATCCCAATGCCTACAAGTCGTTTTTACCACAGAAAAGTGTTGTTAAAAACGCTGTGGCTAAACCTTTCAGTAGTTCTAACAGCACAGTCTCTGGAAACTCGTCTTCAGTGCAAACACCAACAGAACCATCAGAAGGTTTAGACTTGCTGTTTAACGAAGAAGAAAAGAAACCGGAGTTTACGTACAGGTCGATTTCTCTCGATGACCCAAGCGTACGACGATCTTCTTCAGGAGACGTGAGTATTCACTCCGTTCAAAACGCAATAAAGCAAGCTGCTGCTCGGAAAAGCACGGAAAATTTAATGGAATCTGAAGAAACAGATGAAGACACTACTATGAAAGCGCAGACTGTTAAACCTGAAGAGACTGGTAAACCTGAGGTGGTAATGCAGTCCAACCCGATTTACCAAAAATTTCCCAGCGAGGACAAAACTAACAAGTTTAACACGAAGAAGTTGAAGATGAAACGGGCTAACACTATTGATATCCCTAAACCCCTCAACTTTTACGAAGACGATGATGACAGCGATTGCTCTTTACCCGAGGAAGACTACCATCAAAGACGAAGAAGTAATTACTTAGCCCTGCGTGGACCAATCAGAGTTGGTAATGTCGGCGAAAAGAAGACACTTCCGGTGTTTGAACCTAAAACCGACAATGATAAGAAATTCTTAGCTTTCATTAATAAACACAACGAAAATGATTCGAAGAACTCGATTTGGTCCACCTCCGGAGCCCCCAAAGCAACCGTCTGGAGCAACAAATTCGGCAACATCAAAACCGCCTTCGAAAGCGCAACTTCCGGTCAAAACTCCGCCCGGCAGTTCTGGAAATGCGCAGACGACACTGTAAACTCCGGACCGAAATACGACGGTCCGAAAATCAGCAAACAGAGCGCGCGGAATCTCCGCCAAATGTTCGAAGAGAAGCAAAAACAATCACAGAAGGCCCCGTATAGTGGTGACAAGAACGTCGTCACCGGCTCACTTAAAGTCAAAGCTTTCGAGCCTCACAATGATAAGACGTACAAGTTTGTCCCTCAACCTCTTCCGGTAAACAAATTTTCGCACGCTCCTCAATCTGCGTTTAAACCGATTCCGAAGAAAGTCCCTCCGCTTCAGTTGCACAAAACTACATTAAAACCGAACGAGAAAGGAAAAGATTTAGATTCACCTCTTTATTTGTATAGTCCGAAGCCTTCAAACGAGTCACCGTCCAAGCCGTGGCTCTCAAATCCTGGAGAGAGTCGTGTATTGAATTTAGCTGCTTCGAAATTTGAGAATGTGACTCCTCCAGAGCCTGTGGCCATCAAACCGAGGAAATTGAGCAAAGATAAAGTGCTGATGCCTTTCCAACAGCAGCAGGAGAAGTTGTCAGCGCCGTATTTGGTGAAGAGTGCTGATCAGAGAAACAGTACCGTGAAGCAATTGAGTGGGCAGTACGACAACACGGGGAAAAATGATGGTTATGCTACGTATAGTACTGTGAAGTACACGACGCCTCAAGCGGAGGAGAAGGTTAGGAGTCAGTACGATTCGCACCGGCAGGCTCAGCCTCAGTTGATTCGGAACTATGATCAGAATGCTAGGCAGTACAACAATCAAGGGCATGATGCCCATTATCAACATCCGCATCAACATCAACATCAGGATTATAGGCAGAAAGGCGTACAACACAGTAATCAACAGTTTAACCATGACTATGAGCATAGTCGGAGCAGACAACATCAGAATCAACATTATGTGTCTCAACAATACAAGGCTCCTGATTTGCATGATCAACATCAGCGCCAACATACAACTCAGCAGTACAATTATCATCACGATTCTCCAAAGACTCCCATCGACTCGCAGTACTATTCCAATTACCAGAAGCAACCTCAGCAACATTTTCATCCCCAACCCAGTCCTGACTATGCTAAAGACTATTCCAACTATTCAAGACAAGAGTCTTTATCTAAACAACGCGATAGTGCGTATCAAAATCAGCAGAGCAGAGTACCACCTCAGGATTATCGACAGGAGTCACAAGTACCACCTCAGAATTATCGACAGGAACCTCAGGTACCACCTCAGAATTATCGACAGGAACCTCAGGTACCACCTCAGACTTACTACCAGAAGCAGTTCGAAGACCCTCAATTTACTTCAACTTATCAGTACCGACCCCAATCTTCCACGCCCCCGGTTCAGAGTCATCCCCCTAAATTGGACTCCCAGGTATCTGTGGAGAGCGTGCACGAGTACAACGCTGTCAACAGCAGAGTGATGGCCGCCCCGGTGTCGCAACAAGCCACAACAGTTCGCCAAAAATCCCCCATGAACAGAAACGAGCACGATATGGCCGCCGCTCTAAATCTTCGAAATGCTCTTCAGAAAGTTAGTAGTTCTCCCCCAAAAGGCGCTCCGTCGCCTCAGTATAGAAGTGAGGACAATACTCCGTCTCCTCAGCCCCCGAAGATAATGTCTCCTCCACATTATCGAGTTTCTCCGAATAGTTTTAGTTACAAACCTCGCGAAGAGCCTCAGAAGCTCGTGTCGCCTCATAGCTTCTCATACAAGAGTAAAGAAGCTCCAACCACTTACAAGTACAATGAAATTAACGAAATTAATGATCATGGTGAGTCGGTAGTGACTTCAAAGTTCCAAATTCCTGTGATTAACGTACCCGAATCTCCACGACCTCCAAGTCAAGCGAAAATTGCTAGCAAAGCAGATTCTTGGAATCAGATTTGCATGCAAAATCAGCAGCCTTTGCACAAACCGTCACCGAGAGCATCTCCCAATGCTCGGACTGTCTTAAAGTCTAAATCCAGTCACTCTTTAGCGTTACCAAAACAGTTTGAAGCTGGAATGACCAAGGATGAGATGAGTCAAAAGAGAAGAACAATGGAAGCGTTTCTAACTACTGGAAGCAAGTCGCCTCAAACTCTCTCTCGAGCGTCCTCAAACGAGAATTTAAGTGTGAAATGTGATACTAAAGTGACAAAAAGAGCAATAAACCGAGTGAAGACATCGGAGAAAGTGTCAACGTATCGTCATTCGTCAGGTCTTTCTAGAAGCAGAACGTTACCTGACATAGTCTGTCCGGAATTGTTAGACGAAGGCAACGTCGACAAAGCCTTTGAAGAACTGTTTAAGTCTAGCACGTAATTTAACAAAGTAGAAGCAAGTAAGGAAAACACACCTCCGCATTCCAGTTGTTTTGTGTTTAGATTGTAAGAGTTTTTAGTCGAACGAAACCCATCTGTTTTATCGAAAACCCTAGAAGTTGTTTATTGTTATTGTTGAGGACAAAAGGCGTCGGTGATTGGTGTGTTTGGAGTGCGCACACCAATCGCAGAACATTTTGAAAAAGGGGGTCGTCGAGATGATATATACAGGGTGAGAGTGTGTTGGTGTGCGCACCCATTAACTGTGAACCCCCCAACCTTGTGTATAATACGCCAGCCACGCCAGCGCCAATTTTTACACACACGAATTGTGTAAATGCGTCTTTATTAATTTTTAACATCAAGTCGCATTTACCTCTCTTTTTCTGTTTACACAAAGCACTTGCTAGAGCGTGCCCGCTTATGTCTTTCCATTCAACCTCTCCAACATTTTTGCACCTGTATTTCACTAGTTTGTCTAACTTTTTCTTTTCGTGATTAATTCGTTTTGTTTGGTAGTTAGAGAGTGTTAACCTTTTTTTGTTGTTTTCAGAAAGCTCTCACACAAAGAAAAGTTTTACGGGGGGGCCGGTGACAACGTCACAAAGTAAGACTTTTTTTAGTCTTCTTTAGTTTAGTGTTGACTGTTTTTCCTTCCAGTGACAACAAAAGTGACGACCCAACAAATCCAAGCAAAGAAACCAATCTCACCCTTTGCCAAGTTCCGGCAGTTGGACAAGCAAAACAGCCTTAACTCTCCAAGGTAAGGACCCTAGAAATAACACTCTTGAAAATACCTAACTTTCGGCTTGATCTCGCTAAAACTAATGCTTGGCTTGGTCTGCAGTACCCCTAAGACTCCCTCCGGCAGTGGCCCCCTTTTTAAATTCACTGATCCGGCAGTGAGTCAAAGTGCTAGTACCATCAAAGATAGACTCTTACATTGGTGCAGAATGAAGACTAAGGAGTATGAGGTATGAAAATGGGTGTTGTGGTTTTGTGTTTTTACGCTTCGTTTACTAACCGCTGTTGTCTTGGCACTAAATCGTCTCGCTTTGATGTTTCAAGTGTTACGATCGGACTATAAATAATGCAATTTCAGAACATTCAATTAGACAACTTCTCCACCAGCTGGGCAGACGGATTAGCTTTTTGTGCTCTGATCCACCATTTCCTACCGGACGCGTTTGACTACCATGCCCTCTCTCCCAAAAACCGCCGACATAATTTTACTTTAGCCTTCCAAGTGGCCGAGTAAGTATCAAGAAAAGTACGATGAAAGCGCTAATGAGTTTATTTAGTGAGAAGGCGGACATAGCACCACTACTGGACGTCGACGACATGGTAGCCACTCGAAAACCGGACTGGAAATGTGTCTTCACGTATGTGCAGTCTGTTTACAGACGCTTCAAGGACGAAGATTGAAGTTTTACGCAAAAATGTTCCTTTCCTTTAGATTTTAGACTTCTTCAGTCAGTTCCTTGCGTCAATTATTGTAAATTTGTTGTATGCTTTAATTATATGTTGTTCTGTGATCAAGTTGATATCATGGCATTTTGTTATAAGTGATATGTCATTATTCTGTATCTATATCTGCCCAGCGGTTTTTATATTAATACTTTTTTATACTTTTTATGCAAATTTAACGAATGTTTAAACGCTTATTTATTAACGTATTTTATAGAGATGTTATTTAGGGTTGTTGCTTTTGCCATGAGGTATCAAAATAACATTTTTTATACAGATTACGTAACATTGGGAATCATGGGTTCAATTGATGTTTATGAAATATTAACAGCATGACCTGCATGAGTAAAAGACAATAATCTGATTTTGTTATACAAGTTACACTCATTACACGTGTGCCTTTTTAAATCTATATATTTTATAAGCAGATTTATACCTGGACTCAACTAATAAATGTATATTTAGCAAATTTTTTTTATTGATTTATGCGCATCCCATTTTCTATTTTTTCTAGTCAAAAAAAATGTCAACCTTACATTCTCGAATTCGACTTTTTTTCTACTATTTCTTTTTTTTTCTCTATTTCGGTCAATTTCGCATTTGCTTGCAGGGCAAACTTAAGTTGTTGGTACAGAATTTCACGTAGCATCCAAAAACCGTGCAATTGCTTAACGTACGTCCGCTAATAACTGAATTAGAAGAGATTAAATTTTTAGATAATAATCTTTCAGTTCCGACAAATTTATTACTCAAAATCTCTACAACTACAACAGATAGAAAAAATGTTTTGCGCCATCGTTATTCTCACGTTTCTTTTGTCTAGCATCCGCCCTCAAATATCCAAAATTCGATGATCATTTTCTTTGAGAAAAAAGTTCTGACTTAAACGTAATTTTTTTTGATTTTTTAATTTTTGTACCGCCACTCGTTAACTATTTAACCAACCAATCTAGGATTTCAAATCTGGAATTTAAATTCACATCCGACAACAAATAACTGAGTTATGGCTGATCAAAGTTTCGGATAGTTGATTTTCATTTTTTCTCATTTTTCCAAACTTTCAAAGTTAAATATCTCGGAAACTATTAGAGATATTGAGATGCGGTTTGCGCCATCGTTTTTCTCGGCTCATTTTACGTTAGAAAATGTTCTCAAAAACCCAAAATTTGAAAGTCGATTTTTCGCAAAAAAAAATTGAAAATTTTTCGTTTTTTTAATTTTTTGCCATAACTCGCAAACTAGTTGTCCTATAGATCTCAAATTTGGCCAGTAGATAGATTTTGAGCTCCTCTTTCGACTGATGTATAATTCAATGCTATTAAACGACATTTTCATTTTGAAAACATTGAATTAAAATCACCCTAAAATTATGTTTTCAAAACAGTTTTTGGCCAATACCTCGTTTATTTATTAAGCAAACTCAACAAATTTGGGTCTCATTTTACGCAGAATTTCACGCTGAATCCAAAAATATGATAATTTTTAAAATTTGTCAATAAATAACCGAGTTATGGCCGTTTGAAATTTTGGGTTGTCGCCAGAGGGTCAAATTTTCGAAGGTTCGAAACAATTCATGCTCGATATCTCGGAAACTATTCCAGATATTGGAATGCGGTTTGCGGCATCGTTTTTCTCGCGATTTTTTACATAAGAAATCGTTTTTAGATTTTCCAATAGTCAAAATTTGCAAATTTTCGCGAAAATTCATGATTAAAACTATACCAAATTTCTCATATCGATATCTCGCTTATTTTTCAGAGCAAACTTGAGTTATTATACATCAGTAAACGCAGAATTTTACGCAGATTCCAAATCTGGGATTTAAATTCAGATCCGACAACAAATAACTGAGTTATGGCCGATCAAAGTTTCGGATAGTTGATTTTCATTTTTTCTCATTTTTTCAAATTTTCAAAGTTAAATATCTCAGAAACTATTAGAGATATTGAGATGCGGTTTGCGCCATCGTTTTTCTCGGCTCATTTTACGTTAGAAAATGTTCTCAAAAGCCCAAAATTCGAAAGTCGATTTTTCGCGAAAAAAAATTGCGACTCAAAGGATGAAAATTTTTCGTTTTTTTAATTTTTGGCCATAACTCGCAAACTATTTGTCCTATAGAACTCAAATTTGGCCAGTAGATAGATTTTGAGCTCCTCTTTCGACTGATGTATAATTCAATGCTATTAAACGTCATTTTCATTTTGAAAACATTGAATAAAAATCACCCTAAAATTATGTTTTCAAAACAGTTTTTGGCCAATACCTCGTTTATTTATTAAGCAAAGTCAACAAATTTGGGACTCATTTTACGCAGAATTTCACGCTGAATCCAAAAATATGATAATTTTTTAAAATTTGTCAATAAATAACCGAGTTATGGCCGTTTGAAATTTTGGGTTGTCGCCAGAGGGTCAAATTTTCGAAGGTTCGAAACAATTCATGCTCGATATCTCGGAAACTATTCCAGATATTGGAATGCGGTTTGCGGCATCGTTTTTCTCGCGATTTTTTACATAAGAAATCGTTTTTAGTTTTTCCAATAGTCAAAATTTGCAAATTTTCGCGAAAATTCATGATTAAAACTATACCAAATTTCTCATATCGATATCTCGCTTATTTTTCAGAGTAAACTTGAGTTATTATACATCAGTAAACGCAGAATTTTACGCAGATTCCAAATCTGGGATTTAAATTCAGATCCGACAACAAATAACTGAGTTATGGCCGATCAAAGTTTCGGATAGTTGATTTTCATTTTTTCTCATTTTTCCAAATTTTCAAAGTTAAATATCTCAGAAACTATTAGAGATATTGAGATGCGGTTTGCGCCATCGTTTTTCTCGGCTCATTTTACGTTGGAAAATGTTCTCAAAAGCCCAAAATTCGAAAGTCGATTTTTCGCGAAAAAAAATTGCGACTCAAAGGATGAAAATTTTTCGTTTTTTTAATTTTTGGCCATAACTCGCAAACTATTTGTCCTATAGATCTCAAATTTGGCCAGTAGATAGATTTTGAGCTCCTCTTTCGACTGATGTATAATTCAATGCTATTAAACGACATTTCCATTTTGAAAACATTGAATTAAAATCACGCTAAAATTATGTTTTCAAAACAGTTTTTGGCCAATACCTCGTTTATTTATTAAGCAAACTCAACAAATTTGGGTCTCATTTTACGCAGAATTTCACGCTGAATCCAAAAATATGATAATTTTTTAAAATTTGTCAATAAATAACCGAGTTATGGCCGTTTGAAAATTTGGGTTGTCGCCAGAGGGTCAAATTTTCGAAGGTTCGAAACAATTCATGCTCGATATCTCGGAAACTATTCCAGATATTGGAATGCGGTTTGCGGCATCGTTTTTCTCGCGATTTTTTACATAAGAAATCGTTTTTAGATTTTACAATAGTCAAAATTTGCAAATTTTCGCGAAAATTCATGATTAAAACTATACCAAATTTCTCATATCGATATCTCGCTTATTTTTCAGAGTAATCTTGAGTTATTATACATCAGTTAACGCAGGATTTTACGCAGATTCCAAATCTGGGATTTAAATTCAGATCCGACAACAAATAACTGAGTTATGGCCGATCAAAGTTTCGGATAGTTGATTTTCATTTTTTCTCATTTTTCCAAATTTTCAAAGTTAAATATCTCAGAAACTATTAGAGATATTGAGATGCGGTTTGCGCCATCGTTTTTCTCGGCTCATTTTACGTTGGAAAATGTTCTCAAAAGCCCAAAATTCGAAAGTCGATTTTTCGCGAAAAAAAATTGCGACTCAAAGGATGAAAATTTTTCGTTTTTTTAATTTTTGGCCATAACTCTCAAACTATTTGTCCTATAGATCTCAAATTTGGCCAGTAGATATACTTTGAGCTCCTCTTTCGACTGATGTATAATTCAATGCTATTAAACGTCATTTTCATTTTGAAAACATTGAATTAAAATCACCCTAAAATTATGTTTTCAAAACAGTTTTTGGCCAATACCTCGTTTATTTTTTAAGCAAACTCAACAAATTTGGGTCTCATTTTACGCAGAATTTCACGCTGAATCCAAAAATATGATAATTTTTTAAAATTTGTCAATAAATAACCGAGTTATGGCCGTTTGAAATTTTGGGTTGTCGCCAGAGGGTCAAATTTTCGAAGGTTCGAAACAATTCATGCTCGATATCTCGGAAACTATTCCAGATATTGGAATGCGGTTTGCGGCATCGTTTTTCTCGCGATTTTTTACATAAGAAATCGTTTTTAGATTTTACAATAGTCAAAATTTGCAAATTTTCGCGAAAATTCATGATTAAAACTATACCAAATTTCTCATATCGATATCTCGCTTATTTTTCAGAGTAATCTTGAGTTATTATACATCAGTGAACGCAGAATTTTACGCTGATTCTAAATCTGAGATTTAAATTCAGATCCGACAACAAATAACTGAGTTATGGCCGATCAAAGTTTCGGATAGTTGATTTTCATTTTTTCTCATTTTTCCCAATTTTTAAAGTTAAATATCTCGGAAACTAATTGAGATATTGAGATGCGGTTTGCGCCATCGATTTTCTCGGCTCATTTTACGTTAGAAAATGTTCTCAAAAGCCCAAAATTCGAAAGTCGATTTTTCGCGAAAAAAAATTGCGACTCAAAGGATGAAAATTTTTCGTTTTTTTAATTTTTGGCCATAACTCGCAAACTATTTGTCCTATAGATCTCAAATTTGGCCAGTAGATAGATTTTGAGCTCCTCTTTCGACTGATGTATAATTCAATGCTATTAAACGTCATTTTCATTTTGAAAACATTGAATTAAAATCACCCTAAAATTATGTTTTCAAAACAGTTTTTGGCCAATACCTCGTTTATTTATTAAGCAAACTCAACAAATTTGGGTCTCATTTTACGCAGAATTTCACGCTGAATCCAAAAATATGATGATTTTTTAAAATTTGTCAATAAATAACCGAGTTATGGCCGTTTGAAATTTTGGGTTGTCGCCAGAGGGTCAAATTTTCGAAGGTTCGAAACAATTCATGCTCGATATCTCGAAAACTATTCCAGATATTGGAATGCGGTTTGCGGCATCGTTTTTCTCGCAATTTTTTACATAAGAAATCGTTTTTATATTTTCCAGTAGTCGAAATTTGCAAATTTTCGCGAAAATTCATGATTAAAACTATACCAAATTTCTCATATCGATATCTCGCTTATTTTTAGTGTAAACTTGAGTTATTATACATCAGTGAACGCAGAATTTTACGCAGATTCCAAGTATGGGATTTGAATTCAAGTTCGACAACAAATAACTGAGTTATGGCCGATCAAAGTTTCGGATAGTTGATTTTCATTTTTTCTCATTTTTCAAAATTTTCAAAGTTGAATATCTCGGAAACTAATTGAGATATTGAGATGCGGTTTACGCCATCGTTTTTCTCGGCTCATTTTACGTTAGAAAATGTTCTCAAAAGCTCAAAATTCGAAAGTCGATTTTTCGCGAAAAAAAATTGCGACTCAAAGGATGAAAATTTTTCGTTTTTTTAATTTTTGGCCATAACTCTCAAACTATTTGTCCTATAGATCTCAAATTTGGCCAGTAGATATATTTTGAGCTCCTCTTTCGACTGATGTATAATTCAATGCTATTAAACGTCATTTTCATTTTGAAACATTGAATAAAAATCACCCTAAAATTATGTTTTCAAAACA
The DNA here is from genome assembly GCA_029298725.1 of Gnatocerus cornutus. Taxonomy (NCBI): domain Eukaryota; kingdom Metazoa; phylum Arthropoda; class Insecta; order Coleoptera; family Tenebrionidae; genus Gnatocerus; species Gnatocerus cornutus. The sequence continues at coordinate 16,803,110 of CM055515.1, forward strand.
GTTTTTGGCCAATACCTCGTTTATTTATTAAGCAAACTCAACAAATTTGGGTCTCATTTTACGCAGAATTTCACGCTGAATCCAAAAATATGATAATTTTTTAAAATTTGTCAATAAATAACCGAGTTATGGCCGTTTGAAATTTTGGGTGGTCGCCAGAGGGTCAAATTTTCGAAGGTTCGAAACAATTCATGCTCGATATCTCGGAAACTATTCCAGATATTGGAATGCGGTTTGCGGCATCGTTTTTCTCGCGATTTTTTACATAAGAAATCGTTTTTAGATTTTCGAATAGTGGAAATTTGCAAATTTTCGCGAAAATTCATGATTAAAACTATACCAAATTTCTCATATCGATATCTCGCTTATTTTTCAGAGTAAACTTGAGTTATTATACATCAGTGAACGCAGAATTTTACGCTGATTCTAAATCTGAGATTTAAATTCAGATCCGACAACAAATAACTGAGTTATGGCCGATCAAATTTTCGGATAGTTGATTTTCATTTTTTCTCATTTTTCCAAATTTTCAAAGTTAAATATCTCAGAAACTATTAGAGATATTGAGATGCGGTTTGCGCCATCGTATTTCTCGGCTCATTTTACGTTGGAAAATGTTCTCAAAAGCCCAAAATTCGAAAGTCGATTTTTCGCGAAAAAAAATTGCGACTCAAAGGATGAAAATTTTTCGTTTTTTTAATTTTTGGCCATAACTCGCAAACTATTTGTCCTATAGATCTCAAATTTGGCCAGTAGATAGATTTTGAGCTCCTCTTTCGACTGATGTATAATTCAATGCTATTAAACGTCATTTTCATTTTGAAAACATTGAATTAAAATCACCCTAAAATTATGTTTTCAAAACAGTTTTTGGCCAATACCTCGTTTATTTATTAAGCAAACTCAACAAATTTGGGTCTCATTTTACGCAGAATTTCACGCTGAATCCAAAAATATGATAATTTTTTAAAATTTGTCAATAAATAACCGAGTTATGGCCGTTTGAAATTTTGGGTTGTCGCCAGAGGGTCAAATTTTCGAAGGTTCGAAACAATTCATGCTCGATATCTCGAAAACTATTCCAGATATTGGAATGCGGTTTGCGGCATCGTTTTTCTCGCGATTTTTTACATAAGAAATTGTTTTTAGATTTTCCAATAGTGGAAATTTGCAAATTTTCGCGAAAATTCATGATTAAAACTATACCAAATTTCTCATATCGATATCTCGCTTATTTTTCAGAGTAAACTTGAGTTATTATACATCAGTGAACGCAGAATTTTACGCTGATTCTAAATCTGAGATTTAAATTCAGATCCGACAACAAATAACTGAGTTATGGCCGATCAAAGTTTCGGATAGTTGATTTTCATTTTTTCTCATTTTTCCAAATTTTCAAAGTTGAATATCTCGGAAACTAATTGAGATATTGAGATGCGGTTTACGCCATCGTTTTTCTCGGCTCATTTTACGTTAGAAAATGTTCTCAAAAGCTCAAAATTCGAAAGTCGATTTTTCGCGAAAAAAAATTGCGACTCAAAGGATGAAAATTTTTCGTTTTTTTAATTTTTGGCCATAACTCTCAAACTATTTGTCCTATAGATCTCAAATTTGGCCAGTAGATATATTTTGAGCTCCTCTTTCGACTGATGTATAATTCAATGCTATTAAACGTCATTTTCATTTTGAAACATTGAATAAAAATCACCCTAAAATTATGTTTTCAAAACAGTTTTTGGCCAATACCTCGTTTATTTATTAAGCAAACTCAACAAATTTGGGTCTCATTTTACGCAGAATTTCACGCTGAATCCAAAAATATGATAATTTTTTAAAATTTGTCAATAAATAACCGAATTATGGCCGTTTGAAATTTTGGGTTGTCGCCAGAGGGTCAAATTTTCGAAGGTTCGAAACAATTCATGCTCGATATCTCGAAAACTATTCTAGATATTGGAATACGGTTTGCGGCATCGTTTTTCTCGCAATTTTTTACATAAGAAATCGTTTTTATATTTTCCAATAGTCGAAATTTGCAAATTTTCCCGAAAATTCATGATTAAAACTATACCAAATTTCTCATATCTATATCTCGCTTATTTTTAGAGTAAACTTGAGTTATTATACATCAGTGTACGCAGAATTTTCTGCAGATTCCAAATCTGGGATTTAAATTCAAATTCGACAACAAATAACTGAGAAATGGCCGATCGAAGTTTTGAAAAGTTGATTTTCATTTCGACTTTTTTTTATAATAATAATGCCCCGAGTCTATTTATTTGTAGATATGGTCTTACATTTATTAACAACAAATAATAGTGAACAATAAAAATAAAAACGTCAACAAGTAAATTACCTCAATAAAGAAAATAATATTAACCTAAATTAAGAGCAAGCTTTTATTAGATTTATATACAATTTATTTACAAATTGTATTTAACACAATTGATCCATCTTTATATTCCAAGCGATTTATGCATAGAAAGTTGCTCAGAAATAAAAATGTGTTATTTTGTTTCTAGAACTCAACCAAGCAATATAATTGAAAATGATCTGGCTAAGTAAGTAAATTAAGCAAAAACTTTGAACAACGCAGTATATTTTAGATCGCTTTATATCGGAGACGCAATGTAAAGAGTTTTGTCGGTTTTCCGCCGAAACAATTTTCAAATTTCCACTGGTACAGTACTACCTGTTAAGTTTGAGAATAACTGTAGGTGGATTTCTTTTGGTTCAAACTTACTTATTTTTGACTAAGTTTGATCTGGAATATTTTGCTCGCTTTGCTCCCTTGTATTTCCTAACAGTTTACGTAAGATTGGCTAAAAATAATAAAAAATCCTGAGTTTCATAATTGTAGACCATGCTCTGTCTTTTGGCTCTACCGTATCTGTTAAATATTATAAAACTAATAACAGAAACGTTAGAAATGTTGGGTGTGGAGGAGGAATACGACGCGAACAAGTTTCAAGAAACCTTCTTCTCGTTTATATACATGGTGGTCAATATAATAATTACGGTAATTGTATCAACTTTATTTATCATCCCGCTTGAAGACGACGAAGAGTTTTTGTTTCATATTCACTTATTAGCCACATATTTTTCTATGTGGAAACACAGCCTCACAATATTTTACAAGTTTTCTGTTTTGCCTCTAACTTACATTACCATCGTGGTCCCGAGCCATCAGATCATCTACGGATTTATGCAGATGAGGATTTTATTTTACATCATCATAAACCAAACGGCGAAAATAAACGAAGACTGTGAAGAAGACTTTGATGAAACCATCAGAATTCGGTCGGTGACGTGTCTAAAACACCACATCAATAACTCGATGTAAGACAAATTTTCTGTTACTTTTGCCCATTTCGATTCTTTTAGGCTAGGACGTAAAGTTGAACGACGATCCCAACTGATAATGTTTCCGTACAAAGTGTGTGGAACTCTGTCGGTTATCGGTAGCGGGCTTTACTTCTTTTCGGTACTGATCAGAAGCGAACTTTTCATTTGATAACGAGTGTTTTCAGCCGGTTACTGAAACAAATAGCCAGCATGTACCACGTTTTGCAGCTCTGGTAATTGCGAGTTTGTCCATGGTGATTGGAGTTGCACAGTGCGGGCAATCCATCGAAGATTTGGTAAATACTTTTTAAAAAATTACGTAAAACTGTTAGATTAACAGACAGGTGGTTTCTACGACATGTTGTTAGCTGTAAAATGGTACGACTGGAATGATTCCAATAAAAAAACGTACCTTATGTTTTTAACAAACGCTTTAAAACCATTCAGAATTAGTTACAGCGAAACTATTTCGCTAAACTATCAATTTGCTGTTGACGTAAGAAGTTGTCGTAGAAGGAAAAACTCATTTAGTTTTTATTTCAGCTGGGTATGAATTTTTTTTCAGCCGTCACTGTTGCATTGCGTTTACAGAGTGCAAGAGAAGAATAAAGCAAAGATTTTCTCTAATTTTAGACAAGAGTTTAGATCTTTGTATCAAAAAAGTTTAGAATTTCCAAGCAGTTCTTCACTTAGGTAGTTCATGCACCGGATATTTCATCTACACGTCGTTTTTCCTGCAGAAAATTTACCAATGTACAAGGGATAAGTTAGATACCTGTAAAAGTGTATAAGATACATGTTCATTTTGATTAATAAATGGCTTCACAAGTTTTTTATTGATAGGTTGGTAGAACTGACATTTAGTAAGGTTGCCTTGACAAATGAACAGCAATGAGAATAACAAAAATATGTAATACACTACGTCATGATCGCGCAAAATTTAAATTCAAATAAACCTAAAATGTTACCTAATCATTTGGCATTTAGTGCTTAACTGCAATAATTTGATTTAGACCAATCCTTCTAAATTGGCAAGTATTGAAGTAGTTTAACATACAAACTGTGCTTGGTTTAGACTTTTTTTTGTGTTCTAGTCTTAATTCATTTAAGACAAATTTTAGACATTCTTGTTTTTATAGCGAAGCGATAATTTCGATAGGTATCCTCCCTTAAAATTCGTAATTTTGGTAATTTTAGAGCAACGGCTATGAAATTTGCGGAAATTACTAGTTTGCAATCGTATATTAACTCTGTCAAATTCCAAAATTGTAGATCAAAAAACTCAAATTTTAGAAATTATTATTTTTAACGTCAAGCAAAAGCTGCAAAAATGCTGAAAATGAAATTTAGAGAAATTAATATTTTTAAGTCGTGAAAAACTTTACCAAAATCCTAAATTTTCAATCAAAAGACACAAATTTTAGAAATTTTTATTTTTAAGACGTAGCAGAAATATGAGAAATCCTTCTCTAATTGTAATTTTACAAATGTTTGTGTAACAGCTATAAAATTTAGGGAAATTACTGCTTTTCAATCGTATATTTAACTCTGGCATATTCCAAGATTGTAGATAAAAAGACGCAAATTTTAGAAATTTTTGTTTTTTCTTAACAAGAGAGATTCTTTATTAAAATTCGTAACTTTGGTAACTTTAGAGCTAGACCTACGAAATTTGGAGAAGTTACGCTTTTTGAGTCATTTAATAACTCCACTTAATTACAAAACTTTAGATCAAAAAACACAAATTTTAGAAAAACTATTGTTTTTCGGTGATGTGGTACCGCACAACTTGTCTGCCCTTCAACTAATTACTAATTACATTATTGAAGAATGAAATGAATACGTAAGACCTAAGTGAATTCCACCACAGTGAATCCAAGCAAAAAATAAACAGAATTTCTAATAACACACGTCAGTCAAATGAATCTTATCCACTCTCGCGATTATAAAGTTAAGTTCCATATGTGCTTTCAAATAAAATTTAAATTGCAAGATTAATATTGGGCGTCTAATTTTGTGAAAAATGTTTCCATCTAAATAAAAAATTTCCATAATTCTAAGAGCAGCCTTCAAATTGTGTATATCAAGTTTAAATGTAATTTCCTTTAAAATCCGGGCAATGGTTTTTAACGCAGAATACGTAATTGATTGGGCTGCATTGTTTCTAATTAGCAAAAAAAACTGAGCAACAAATAAATTGGGAATCTTTTTTTTAAAGAGTTAAATAACCGTTATTATTTAATAACGCCCATAAAGCCATCATTTATATATTTAGTTATACTCCGAGTTTTGAGTTAGAAAGACGTGCTACGGAGACTAAAAAATTATTTTAGTGTAATTTACTGATTACCAGGATTAAAATGAAGGACTTCTACTGCTGCAATGGTTTAAAAGTAAGCGTGTACTATTTTACTTTTGTACCTACATCTTCGTAAATTTTGTCCCGCGGTTGCGTCGCGTCATCAACTTGCAAATACCGTCAAAATCGCTTCTTCCGCGAGTGTTAAATCCAAAGTCGAGTTTCGCAAAACAGTGCCGAAGTCGTGTGAGTAGTGCTTGTTCCTAGAAGGAAATGCTGTGGTAGGAGCGCGACTATCCGGCTTAGGAATCAGGATTAAAGGGCAAGTTAACTGACAGTTTGAAAATGTGGTACAAATTTCTAATAAAGATGTCCGTGTACGAAAACGACGGCGAAGTTGGATCTAAAAAGGTAGAATTTTTTTTTTCTGGTGATGGAATTTGAGCAACGATGAACCTCGCAATGGGATATTTTCTCTTTCAGGGTTGCGTTTGCATTTTTTTTTTCGCTCGCGAAGTGTAAGTGTATGCGTTTTTTGACAAGGTGCAGTGGTAGTGATACTGTGTTAGTGTGTTAACATGCAGGTAAAAGAAAAGTATGTTTTGGTAAATGAATATAATTTTTATTTTTTATAGTTCTTCGTAAATTCGAAATTTCCGCGAGTGTCAAAGTTAAAAGTCGAGTTTTGCAAAACAGTGCCGTGCGCGATATAATTTAGCTAACCGAATGTTAACAAAAATAATTTAAAAATAAGATTATGAAGATTTTCTTCAAGAACTCTTTTTAATCTTGGACAAACTTTTTCGTATTTTTTTCGATGTATTAATAATTTTAAGCACGTCTTGCTTTTTGTCAAAAAAATATCTGTTCTTATTCTAAATGAGCCAACGAACAAAATACAACTTTATTAGACTGTAAAAAGGAAATAAGATTTATCAAAATGGATAAAATAATAAGAAATAAAAATATCACAAAAAGAAAACGTAGGTACAAATCAAAACAATAAGAACGGAAAAAGAATAATGAGCAATAATCACAAATGATTATGATAAACTAGCTTATGTAGAGAACAAGAAAATAGAAACATAAATAAAATTACAGAAAAAGAAATCGAAAGGAAAACGGAATGGAATTTTTGTTTGTTTATGACAACCGCTGTTGCTATCTATAAACAATCAGTTCCTTAATGATGACCGCAGCTCAAAAGCGCTCGATTTGGCTCCCGAATGAAATTAACCTAAACGACGACAAAAGTAAAGACAATCATTTTTTTTCCTGTGATCCTACAAGCCATTACCCAAAATAACTTCCTCAGCTCCAAGCGATTTACGCATAATTAAACAGATAATAACTAATTAATTTCATATCGCCAGAATGTTAGCTCAAAATGAGAAACTTGCAGCGTAAGTTAGACATTGTGATGCTCTTTAAAAACTACTGCTGCTTGTCTGAGACACAATGCAAAAAATTTTGCCGCTTTTCTGCAGAGACAATTTTCCAATACAAAGTGGTACAGTACTACCTATTACTCCTAAAACTGCTTTTAGGTGGATTTCTCCTATTCCAAACTTACCTATTTTTGAGTGTGTTTGAACTGGAGTACTTTGTTCGACTCGCGCCGTTCTATTTCATCTCAATATATGTAAGTACGAATTTAAGTCAATTTCTTGAATAAGCGGTACTTTTAGACTATGCTCTCTCTGTTGGCTCTTCCGTTCGTTTTAAACATTGTAAAAGACATCTCAGATACCATAGAATCGTGGAACGTCACCGAAGAATTCGATGCAAAACGATCTGAAGAAACCTTCTACGCGTTTATTTACATGGTCGTTAACATAACAATCGCTGTGGTTGTTTCAATTTTGTTTATTATCCAGTTGGAAGACGATGCGGAGTTTTTATTCCACTTCCATTTGGTTTCAATTTATGTTCCTACAGTGAAAAATTACCTCATTTTGTTTTACAAGTTTGTTCTTTTTCCTTTAATTTACGCCACGATGGTGATTCCTAGTCATCAGGTGATTTATGGATTTATGCAGATGAGGATTGTCTTTTACATCATCATAAATCAAGTCCTGAAGATCAATGATGGATGTGAAGACCTCGAAAACCACAATGAAATTATCACAAATCGGTTGAAAACGTGTTTGAAACATCACATCAATAACTCGATGTAAGAACGAAGTTGAATCGAATTCGTTTCACTTTTTGTTTCAGGCTGGGACGGAAAATAGAGCGACAGTCACAAACGTTAATGTTTCCTTACAAAATCTGTGGGACTTTGTCGGCTATCAGTGTCTGTCTCTACTATTTCTCGGTATTAACAGTAAGCACTAAGATTCAATTACTGAAGTTGAATATTTCAGCCGTTTGATGATAGAAATATTCAACATTTACCACGAACGATATGTCTGGTCATTGCTTGTTTGTCCATGGTGGTGGCAATGGCACAGTGTGGACAGTCCATCGAGGATTTGGTAAGACATCAAAGACAAAATAAACCAATTCGTCACTATTTTTAGACTGGCGGTTTTTACGTCACATTGTCTGCTGTAAAATGGTACGACTGGAATGAATCGAATAAGAAATTGTATCTCATGTTTTTGATAAATGCTTTAAAGCCATTTCGGATTAGTTATAGCAAAACTATATCGTTAAACTACCAGTTTGCTGTTGATGTAAGTACTCGTGGAAAAAATTGGGTAGTTGTGTCAATCTAACTACATTTTAGCTTTGCATGAACTTATTCTCCGCGATAACGTTGATTGAACGCCTACAGAGAAAATAATTAATTAATTGTTGACTGTCCTTAAAAGTTATAGGAAAGTTTTTAATATTATGAACATCTCGCACTTTTATGTGAACTTTATATTGATGTAACATGTAATCTACTTTATGAAACTATTAAATATTTACTAAACTAGTAAACCAATCATCAACCTAATTAATAAAAAAATAGATTTGTCATAACATCAGTAATAAGTAATAACTAAATCAAATTTTATACAATAGAAAGTAATTTAATCCTTTAAACGAAATCTTGATTGAAAAATTTCATCGGCAAATAATTGTCGCTCAAGAATGTTTTACTCTTCATAATGCCCTCAATCGAAGCCTTTTTATTGCAACTCAACATTACCTCCAGTTCTTTTGCAATTCTTGGATGATCTCTAATGTTCTTCAGAAGACTTTCAATCATACGTTTATCGGTTTTGGTCAAAGTCTGGCACTCCATCCCATACTTTGAAATTTCTGAAGGATAAACACCGAGCCAGCGTGCGTTTGGTACTGCCAATTGATCGTTCAAGTGAAAGTTTGTCTAAGCAAAGAAAGTCAAAATCCTTGAAAATTGTTAAAATAACTTACCATAGCTCCGAATCGGTAAGTTAACATAATTCGAATTCCATACACATCAGAGTCAACCATTATAAAAACTGGTAACGACAACATTCTTGATATTCTGTTTAGAAACAAGCGGGTGCTGAGATCAGGAAGGCCTTTTCCCTGAAAACAAAAATGTTGAAATTGCCTGTAATTGAAAGTACGTACAGTTATTAGAATAAAAGGTCGAGCTAGTTTATTGGGGAGATCCTCTTGCAACAACTTGTAATAAACCGACTCCTTTTCAACAACTAGGATGAAAGACGCAGTCGAACGCACCTCCACTAAATTCTCCAAATCAAAAGGTATCAAAACAGCTGTAAAAAACACTTAAAAAGAATCTAAACTCATCATTATACCCACCTGGTAAGTTGCAAGATAACGTTTCACCAGAAGCCCATGTTAGCGTCAACTTCCCATAAACTAACCCAGAATGAGAGATAATATTCAAGTGCCACGGTCCAAGTCCCAACAAATGAGACGCTGTGTTAATAGTATCGTCTATTTGGCGTTGAGTTTTCACGACATGTTTTATTTGGTAAAATATCTCCCTGAAAATTATTTTCATTAAAAGCAAACACTCGTAATTGTACCTTTTGGTCAATTTTGTATTGCTCTGAATCAGCGTGTAAATCTTAGCCAGAGCATACAGAAGTCGGTAGAGAACGTAAATAGTACCAACTTTCTTAACGTGTTCCTTACTTGGTCTGAAACAAATTATTAATCAAGGGTTTAACAGACTGAACTCACTGACTGAACGCTGTAAAACTCCTCTTTCCTTGCTCCTTTCATCGTCACGACCGGAACGCAATTATTTTCAAATATGTCGTACACTTTCTCGAAGATGTTGTGGATTTTCAAGCAAATTTTCGAAGAATCTACGGTTAGTACCTCGTAGTCACTACGTATCAAGTCTTTGTTAGCACAAACTTTATCAATTCTCCTGCCCAGTTTGTTTCGGTCTTTGATTTGAGGAGGCTTTTCAACTTCAATGAGCTCAGCACTGGGAGCTTCCGTGCTCTTGATCTTACAGATCTTCGTGTTTCCCTGGTGATTGTACTCCAACTCAACTTTCGAGCAGTAATTGACGTAGAGACTCAAACAATTGTGGGTTTCTAACACGGGAACTCTTTTCTTCTTAGAGGTGGTAAAAAGATGCAGACAAGAAACCGCGTTTTCTAACCATCGGGCAGTACCAACTTCTGTGATGTTGAGAACTCTACGACCATCTGGCAAGATGAGAATACTCTGGGACAGATTTTCTAAACAGTGGTATGTGGAACAGTTGAACGGGACAACATTGCGTGGCGAATTAGAACTTGTTGCTAATTCTTGAGTTTGGCGGACATTCCACTCGAGATCGTTCAGAATAGGCAGTGTTACTACGCCGTGATCGAAAGATGTTTGGGTACTCACTTCTTTGTTTACATTTAGTACGTCTTTCGCGCTGCTTCTTAGTACTCGTTTTCTTAAGACTCTACGTCCAATAATGGGACTTTCTGGGAGATTCCAACAGTCGCGTTCTCTTGAAACATCAGGAGTCGGATATCTGACCTGGTTTTCTACCGGTTCTTTTGATATGGAAGTGTTAACAGGTATTGCATTTGAAGAAAAACTTTCATTTTTTAAGCTGTTGGAGCCCCAAGCTGTAGACTTCTGACTTAACTTCTCTTCAAAATTAAACCGCTGGATTAAAATATCCTTGAAATCGACGTCTTTTTTTGCGTTCTTAGATTTATTATTTTTTGGTGGCTTGATGTTTTGCTTATCTAACTGTGAGTTTCTACTTTGGGACGACTCCGGAGATAAAATCTGATTTATGAATTGCTCAAAAGTAAAGTCTGCTGGGTTCGCCTGAGGTCGTTCTTCTGTAGGAGTTAACCAGGAATTTACCATTGCTCCAAAACTAGATTCTTTGGTTTGTACGTGAGGACTTTTTGGCTCTTTAGGTGGTGTTAACAAATAATCTAAAAGCTGACTGAAGGAGTCTCCAGTTGCTTCCTTCTTTATTGAGTTTCTGGGCGAAAATTTTCCCCCAACAAGATTTTTCTTTTTTGATATTCTCCCTTGACACTTTATGGAGTTGAAAGAACTCTTCTCAGTCGAATTTGATGGCGTGCTCAAATTTATGACCTTTGTTCCATTCTTATCGAAATTCCGTCTTTTTGTTGGTGCGGTTAACATCTTTAATAATTCATCAAAACTTTTTGAATCCTCGCTATTACTGCTGCCGACAGAAATTTGGCGACGCTTTCCGAGCAAAATTTTAGTTGTTCCAGAATCATTTTTGTTAATTTTCGGACAATCCTGGACTTTTTTGGAGCGCAGGTTGTAAGAATTTACACCATATAAACTCATTCTGATAGCTAAAATAAAGAATTAAAGAACCAAAAACTTAATTATTTGCTTACCTGGCGAAATTTTCTAGTTTTGACTTGTGGAGCACAGCTACTTGATTCAAAAATTTAATTTGGCGAGTGTATTGTTGGTTGTCCACCCTGTCAACTTATAAGGTTACAAAAAATTGTTATTAAAAATAGGTTTTGAATACAAAATTAGTGCTTGGTTTTTAAATTCTTGTAATAATGAAAAATTTGGTTTAATTGAATTGCAATTTTGTCCGTGATAATTTTTGAACAAAAAGTCACTAAACGTCGCCAACCTTGGGCTTTTCATTGAAAGTCCCCAGTAAAATTAATTAAGCAACGTTTGAACTTTATTGATAAACTCTATATACGACTCAATAGATCGAAATTTGTTTCTTTCGTACATAATGTCTCGATATCATTTTTATTGATAGCAGCCACGGCTTGTTTTGTCTTTCTAGTGAGTTTCGTGTTCACGGTTGGTATCGAGGCCATTCGATCCATGCTGTCAAACGCTCAAACGTCAATATTTTTCCAGAAACATTCCGAAGGTGTTCAGTTCAATTTCGGTCAAATCAGTTCGTTTCCGTTGAAAAAACGTGAATGTGTTTAGTTTTTAGGTGTTTTTAAACAAAATGAGTGAAGAAGTTACAGAACCCCAGTATGACCCTAACGAAGTCGTCTTGGGCCAGTCCTTTGTATCGTATACGAATTACAATTTCGAGAACTCTGCCTTGGAGTTGGCTCGATGTCAATGGTCCAACTACGGGGACCAACATTATCTAAAGGGTTGCAAATGGTCTCCTGATGGAACGTGTCTTCTGACAGTTGTCCGGGGGGCTGGCATGCACGTTATGGAATTACCAACGGATTTGTACAACGGAGAAAGTATAGTGAAAAGCAGGCCCATTGTAGCTCTTACTCCTGCCGTTAGCGTGCCTGAAAGTGGGCTAATTTACGATTATTCCTGGTATCCTGGAATGAACAGTGGAAATCCAGCCACTTGTTGGTGAGTTGGAAGAGTTTGATCACCGTCGCAGTATTATTGAATATTTAATCGAATTTTAATGAGGCGATCGATAAGTTCGGGCGGCCTTGGAACAACGTTATAGCCTTCTTTATCATAACTTCATTTTGATAGGAACACCTACGTTTTGTTCAGTTATCGTAGTTCAAAAATAAGACACTAAAACTGGTGGAGCGGTGGCTCTGAAATTTGTAAATGTGTTGGCAGCACTGCTAATTTGCTGTTTTTGTGTCATATTTTTGCCTTGGGTCAGTGTGACGATAACGTTTAACAACCAAAATTGAGCCGTTAACATCTTCTTCCAGAACTTTCACCCGAGTTCCTCATCCCCTGTGGATGTAGTGGTCACTTTAGTAATAAAAATCGAAGAATTTGTCATAAGTAAACTCCCTTTTGGCTCCTTCCATGTTGTTACTTTTGGTCGTTTGCAGTTGGTTGTCGAGCGGTCACGAAGGCCCGATCCACTTGTGGGACGCTTTCAGTGGAAACCTGCGGTGTTCGTACAGAGGGTTCAACAATTTGGATGAACTGGAAGCTGCAATAAGCGTAACTTTTTCAGCTGATGGTCAGAATGTATTTTGTGGTTACAAGAAGAATGTTAAAATTTTTAGTACGGGTCGACCGGGACGGGAGTGCGTTGAATACCCAACAACGCATCCAGCTTCGTGTCTAGTGGCTAGTCAAGCGCAACCCGGAGTTGTTGCTATAGGTAAAAGACAATAACCAGTGGACAAGAGTTAATTTTTTTGTAGGTACATGGAAAAATACGATAGAATTGGTAGCTCAAGCCGATGGGACGTTTCGCCACTTATGCAAGCTGACTGGTCACAAAGGAGGGATCACGTCGATGGCGTTCTCTTTGGATGGGTCTCGGCTGTACAGCGGCGCAAGGAAGGACAAGGAAATTATCTGCTGGGATCTACGAGTAAGACTGTTAAACCAACATTCTAATTACAAAAAGGAAAACGATTTCCTCACGAATAAATTTCTTTTGTAACCATGGCGATTTTCAAGGTACCAGGTCGGCCCATGTTCTGTTTGACCAGGGAAGCTAATACCAACCAAAAGATCAGTATTGATCTATCGACGTGCGGTAACTGGCTAGTCTCGGGGGGCACGGATGGTAAGGTGCAAGTTTGGAATGTCCACGATATTACCTATCCAACTGTACACATGCAGGTGGGTACCAATCAAATCCACATCTCTTATCTCCCACATCATTTTATGTTTCATCAATAATTACAGATTCCCCGGAACTCTATTAGTTTTGATTTTTTAATTTCGTTTCACTTTCTTAAAACTTTTATAAAATTAATTCAGAAGTCAGGAACAAACTCGTGGTAACTGTAGAGCTCTTTCGAGAATTCTCTCTGATTTTTCGTGGATATTTCCAGATGCCTCTTCACAGTGATAGTTGTAATGGAGTAAGTTTACATCCTTATCGACCGATACTTGCGACAGCCACCGGACAACATCATACTTTAGACCCACTGCACCACACGAGGACCGCGATGGTTTACGAAAACGCGATGTGTCTTTGGTGGGTCGGCCAACAACAAGAAGACCCACACTTATTAGCGAGCATCATGAAAGCCGCAAAAGCTGCGGCTGCGGCTTCAAATAAGTGATTCGTGTTTGTGCATGTTAGTGGGATTCCACATCACAATTTAGTTTGTAATGTTGTGTATTGAATAAAGTATTTTCACACCATTTGTACCTTTTCTCGGGTAGTACGAATTATCGAGAAAACTTCTTTTACTAAATCTTTATACACTTAAGATTACAAATCGATAAAATTGTTGTGAATACAATTCCAGTGCAACTTGCTCTATTTACAAAATATAAATACACTTGTATATACAAAATAATATTGTCGAAAATTATTACCTAATAGAAAATACAGTATCTTTGTTTCCTTAAAAATTACCTCGTCTTCTGCCCGCTCTTCAGCATGTTTATAATCTTGCTAAAAACCCTCGTCGGCGCCGGCGGCAGTTCCACCAAATTACATTTGAGTTTGAACTCTTTATATTTTTCCTTCACTCCTCCCACTAATTTCGTTCTGTATTTGAATGCGGTGGAGTCGACCGCCGAGGCGGTTTTAATACAGTCGTCTCCACCAAATTCACAGATCCTGTAATGGTGCAAAATTGCAGCGTCCGGTGGTACATTCATTGTCCCATGTCCTGGAATAAACTCCCAAACGAAATGATTCCCAGCTTCCACGACTAACTCCGGGCGACAAATATACTTGGAGCGTTGTTTGTGAGGGTGGAGTTTACTACGTCTTCTGGTCTTCTTCAGAGTAACCAAACCTGCGGCCACTGGGTCGTTGGTATCGTAGACTGAGTCGTCGTCGCCCCATTGGAGGTAAAAGAAGGCGTTTTGAAAGGAGTAAGCACCGGTGGTTCGACTGTTTAGTCTGTTGTTCAAATATCTGGAAAAAAACGGAGATTAAGCTGTTGCGCTCAGCCATCACTGTTTTATTCAAAAGGAGGTTTTACCTCCACAGGTGTGTGCGTGTGAAAAGTGCCTTCAATTTTAATCACTCGCTGCGATTAAAACAGCTCTTTTACCGTCAATACTCACTCGATAAGTTGCGGAAGAGTCTCATTGTTCCGCGGTATGATATATTCATCGAGATCTATTAAAAGAACGTGCGAGTACAGATTCATGGAACGGTAAAGACAGTCGTTCAATGCAGCGAAAAGTCCTTCCGTTCGAATTTCTTTCTGAGATAACATGTTGAGCTGCCACGGTAACAATGTGACTAAACCCCGATCCACGTAGTCTTGCAGAATGCAGCCGACTTGAGGGCCGATCGTGTGGTTGTAAAACGTGAAATGTTCCACCCCCATAATGCGGTTGAGTTCGATGAATTCCAAAATTTGGAGCGCCTGGAATAATGGATCTAATTGCGTCGAAAGATTATTCAAGTCACACTTCACTCACCCTGTTATAGTCGAAATGAAGTGGCTTGATGCAAACAGCGAACTT
Organism: Gnatocerus cornutus; assembly: GCA_029298725.1. Lineage (NCBI taxonomy): Eukaryota > Metazoa > Arthropoda > Insecta > Coleoptera > Tenebrionidae > Gnatocerus > Gnatocerus cornutus. The sequence continues at coordinate 16,818,525 of CM055515.1, forward strand.
GTTTAAGGGTTTCCCCGAGTCGTTGTAGTTGTTAATAACGGCCAGTAAGTTAGCAGGAGGTGCTTTGACCTTCGTCACTATCGACACACTTGTAGGAACTGTCTGATTCAGCAACAAAGGACATAACACAAAACAGGCGCTGTACTTCAGATTCCAGTTCTCTCGAATCACTTTAATTTTAGCTTGGACAGTTCTTGAAATGAAAGTGTTGTTGTCGTTGGTGCGGTACCACAAACGACACCACACTCGCTCTGGTCCTCGGGTTTTTGTTGCTCCGATCACACGCACGGATCTTTGGCCTTTGCGGGTATCAAAAAAGGCCGAAAATACGAAGAATTTGTACCTGGGGGAGGAAAAAATCACTCTGAACTGTGACCTGGTGGGGTGGTACTTACCTAGCGCCGTTTACGTTCTGCCAAGAACCGTTCGTTGGGGTTATATGAGATGGAAATGACGGCAGGGAAGTCTCCGTGAGCACTTTGGAGGCCTGGGGCTCTTCGTCAACAACGGGGATTGCTGCGGGATGCCCCAGGAGCAACGCCCCCACGGTGTCTTCCATGTTGGACACCGCCCCCACGCGAATTGATATGTAGTCGTCGCTCTGCAATAAAAAACGTTACCCGCGTTACCGTGACGTTTAAGTGACATGGACTGGGAAGATGAAGACGTGAAAGAGTGCCTCCAAGCAGTGGTAAATCTCTCGACAACAGCTTTCAACTTTGGATACATCCCGTTTATTCTCTACCTGGGGTGGAAACTAGGCCCCGATAACGGTTGTCGAAGTTTCCAATTCACGCATCTCCTCCTTAATTACTGATTAAAATATCTTACCTGAAGAGCGTCTTCGTAGTCCCGGTCCTGTTGGTGGTGGTGATAAGTGAGAGAGCCGTGTCTAACGAGGACTCCCGCCCCCCTGCCTCGCTCGTCAATCAGGAAAATTTCAGTGAAGATGATAATACCGAACACGGCGAAAAACATCACCACGATAAAAAAACTCATGTTGGCCCTTTGTCGGCTGCGGAAGTTGATGTATTTCTTTTTCCCTCCGCTGCTCGACCCCATATTGGTAATTCTGGAAAAAAGCACATTTTCACAGTGTTGTTCGCCCCACGACTGGCTATTTTTAGAAAATGGCAGTGATAAGTGAGAAATTCGGTGTAGTCGATAATAGTGGTGGAAATAAAATACTAATTGCGCTGTGAATTGTTTATTTGTTCTAAATACAAAGAGATAATAAAACCACGAAATGTTAAAACCTCTTCAAAACTGCGATAACAAACTTCCTCTTTCCGATAGAGCGTGATTTTAAAAATGCAGCGCATCCCGCATAAACCCGCAAATTTTTCAAGAACTCCCTAAAATCCCACATTTCTCATGCCCCATGTGCCACATCGAATACTTAATACTCCCAACAAACATAACTCCAAGCTCTCCAATTTATTTCACGTAAACATTGTAAAGTTTGCGTGGTTTTGATACGTGGGATCGGTGGCACGAAACGTAGCAAAAATTCAAGCGATGAATTATTAGATGAAATCGAAATATGGGAGGCTATTTTAAAGGTCTGCAGTTCCTCGGGGAGTTTAGATAAGAGCCCAGCACTAGCAGTAACAGTATTTTGAACGGTTCTGATAATAAATAAAAATGGAAATTGGAGGGAGTATATTTTCGTTATAGTGGCGCATTGCGTGCTCGGACTAAGCGGAAAGGTGCTGCTAATTGTTCGAGTTGGGAAAGTTTAATGAGGGAGTTCCAGGCTTGACTGGAAATAAAAAAGATAATATAAGTGGAGTTTCCTTCCTTTCTTTTCCAGGGAGTGCGTGGGAGGAGGATCATTCCAAAACTTTCATTTTTAATAGTAAAAGTAACGCGAAATACGTACAAACACTAAATCAGTTTATAAACAGTTTGCAACTATGACTATTGTCATCCACTTATGGTTTAAGTACTGTTGGCTAATACCTACAAATCCGACACATCCGCGTATCGCAAAAATGATGTTAAATAAAACTATTTTGTGATCAAAAAGGTACTTCTCTTATCAGTTGCCATACATTCAAGATGAGTCATTTTTTAAGCTTTTCAGACATAATTAATTTATTGATTAATTGAAAGACGATAAAAATATGTTTGGGCTTTTCCTATTCATTGTTTCGTCTAGTTCAACCTGTAAAGTAGACGCCGCGCCATTGAAGACTCTTCAATAAAATTTCTGACGTAAAAGTAGTCAATAAAATAGGAAACGTAGCAATTTTATAACCACATTTATCTCCTGTTGCTGTTTACAGTTACAGTAAAAATACGATCTAATCACAATACCTATCGATGTCATTCGAAATTGGCGAAACTTTATTATGTTTAATAATAACCCGTCGATACGACTGATAACTATAACAATAATTTTTCCCGTGTTGCTATTGAAAAAAGTCTGAAAAAAAAAAATCTCTTGGGTCACACAACAAGTAATAACTACAATATTGGATTGCATTGAAGGCAGCCCTCAAAACGGCTTCCACTACACTTAATTTTATTGTACTGTGAATGGAAGCGCAAAGATAACGGTGGAAATGACGTCTGCTTGTTATTTTATCTAATTTAAAATTTCTTTCGCGAAGAAGTGGGACGATTTAAATAGAATTGTTGCTGATCTACGTACGCTACAGTTATTCTCAACTTAATAAATTCTGATCGTTCTTTTCCTTTTTTTTGTTGGAAAGTTAGGAGAGAAGTCTCACGGAGACTGGATTTTTTTTCGGGATTCTGAACGGAGGTCCTGCTCGAGAGATTTTCATTTCTTTGAGTGGAAAATACCACACAAAAACCTGGCCTCCATGAAATCGATTTTAGATTGTAGAGGTAAATAGCAAAATTTTTACAGCACGCCACTAATCCTGGCATCGAATTTAGAGTATAATATGATTAAAATTAAAGAATGGGGGCGAATTATTCAGATTCATTCGTTTTGTGATTTTTTTATTTACATACATATAGAAGTAAACGTCTTTTTTGAAACCTTTTTCGGAACAAATTTTAAAAATTTGTATTTTAAGAACGAATAAAAAAAATCAAAATGTGTGTCCTTTCGCCTGTAATTTTGGCAGTCATACTGATATTGTAATCAAATTTGGGGTAACACACTTTTTTGACCTGTTTATGAACTGCACCTAATCTCATAATTTTAGACCAAAAGTAACAAATTTTAGAAAAAATTAGATAACAAATAAAAATTTTGGAAATGGTTATCCTTTCGCTTGTAATTAAGGCAATTTTCGTGGTATTTTATTGAAATTGGGTGAAGATACTTTCTTTGATCTGTTTATAAACTGCGCCAAAATCAGATTTAATAAAGAACGAAAAAAAAATCGAAATGTTTGCCATTTCGCCTGTAATTCTAGCAATTTTGGTGATATTGCAACAAAATTTTAGGAAGACACTCTCTTTGATCTTTTTATGGACGCACATCATTAATCCTGTATTCGAATTTAAAATCTAACGGTAATAAAAATTTTGAAACATTTTGTGAATTTTTAGAAAATCTTTTTTTTAGGTATTGCTTCTTTTCTGTCTTGAATTCCTACAATTTATTTGAATTTGGTGGTCGTGGAGTTCCTTTTTAAAAACTTTACTTTAGAATTTTCATGTCCACAGAAAAATTTTAAATTCTAAATTCTTTTATATTCTACATTTTAATTTACTTATGGGTAGATCTCCTAAATTACTTTTAGATTTTAATTTAATCGTAAAATATGTAAATAATGGAACATTCGAGGAAGCAAAGTAATTATTTAATCAAAAAACTTCTCTTTAATTAAAAACTAGTTAATCCGCTTATTAATTACAATTTCGTAAATAAGAGAGAGTTATTTATAGCAAGTCGTAAAAAATATTCTTGTTTATGTCTATTGTTAATAAAAGTCCACATATTGATCACAGCAGTTCTATAAAAAGTGTAAAAAATTTGAACGTTCTATTTTTATCACGATTTGCTTGATTAGCCCCTGTTTATTGACAACTGCTCGTATAAAAAAATCTGTTCTAGAAAAATCAAAGTCAAATTATGAAGTCCATTAACAAACACGATAAATATTTAAAGGTTTAGTTCCAAGGTAATAAGAAAATTGTTATGAAATCTTGTTCCTTTCACGGATGAAAGCGTAATTAGAATATTTAATTAATTCAGAAATGAAGTCTTTTGATGACAAAACAGTCGTCCCAATTTTTTAGCAGTTTTAAGCAACTCGTGGATTTGTAACTGTGCAACAAAATATCGATCCTAACATTAATTATGTAAAGTTTGCCAAGTACTCCAAGAAGTACATGTATAAAACACAATTACCTTCTACGATCCAGTAATTGAATGCTAAATAAGTAATGTTTGGTTTACCTTTTCATTCGCGTGGATAGAATAAAAAATGTGATGTTTATGTGTATTTTAAATTCGATATTTACACTACAGATTAACAACAAATCAATTTGTTTACCTAATATTATCGAATGCTTCTTTGATAAGAATAAATTAAAAAGCTCACCTTATATCGCCTGTTGAAACCTCCTTTTCCGACTCATTGTGGTCTTCAGGTGCTCTACAAAGACACCTACCACTCACGACTATCAGCTGACAACATTCGAGAGGGTGCTAGCATTGTTCTGACCATGTAAAGACCGTACTTTCGAATTCTACCCCTCATTCATCATATATCTACCAATTATTCAACTCCAACGTGTTAATTTTTGCTTGTGGGAGAAACAGAATGGCAACTTTCATACCTGCCCCAATACCAACACGGACAGTAAAATGGATAAAAGCTTTCAGAACCGGAAAGCTCCGACTGTTTAGAGCTTGAAACTTATACGCATGCGTTTCGTTTCGCATTCATACATGAGCAGGGACCGTCAATCGATGAGATTGCATAAAATTGCGGACTAGAACTGGAATGGTGGAAAACAATTACCGGAAAATTTGGTTTTGTATGTGGAGGGCTGCTCTATATAAAAGTGGGTATTCTTCCGATTTCTAATGCCAAAATGGGGGGGAAATTATCGGGGATTTTTTCTGAATGGGGGGATTTCTTACTTGGACAGATGATCGAAGAACGGCGCATCTTGAAATTGCAGGCTTTAATGAAAATCGGGAATTAGACGAGTTCGACGCATTCTTTTGTAAACTTTTTGAACAGGCGATATTTGGAAAAGTTGCGACTTTTTCTATTAGATTGGGAACATCAACAAGAAAATTTAAGAGTTTTTGTTTTTTCGCTTGTAATTCCGGCAGTTTTCGGACTATTGTAATAAAGTTTGGGGAAGACACTTTTTTCTGTTTGTTCAATGCGTCACTTCACACAATTTTAAATCTACAGTAACAAATTTTTGATTTTTTTTAGAGCACAAATTTTTTTTAGGAATGTTTAAAGTTGACATGGTGAAAATTTTGATTTTTCGCCTGTAATTCTGAAAGTTTTTGTGCTCTTGCAATAAAAATTGGGGAAAACATTTTCTTTGACTTGTTTTTAGACTGTGTCAAATCTCAAAATTATAGAGCAAGAGATACAAATTTTAGAAATTTTTATTTTGAGTGTGAATAAAAAAATGTTGAAAATTTTGATATTTCGCCTGTAATGAAGCTTGGGGAAAACATTTTCTTTCACATGTTTTTTGACTGCGCCAAATTTCAAAATTATAAAGCAAGTGATACAAATTTTAGAAAATTGTATTTTAAGGACGAATAAGAATATGTCAAAATGTATGTTTTTTTTGTCTGTAATTCTGACAGTTTTTGTGCTATGGCAATGAAATTTAGGCAAAACATTCTCTTTGCTTTGTTTAAAAACTGCGCCAAATCTTAGAATTTTAAAGCACAGATACAAATTTTAAAAATTTTTATTTTAACGGCGAATTAAAAAAATATTGAAATGTTTGTCATTTTGCCTGAAATTCTGGCAGTTTTTTAGCTATTGTAATGAAATTTGGAGAAGACACTGTTTTTCATCTGTTTATGAACTGCGTCAAATCTTTAAACCAAAACTCACAAATTTTAGATTTTTTTGAAAACGAATAAGAATTTTTTTGAAATGTAAAGTTAACTTTTTCTTTACGACCGTAATTCTGATAATTTTTATGCTATGGCAATGAAATTTGTGAAACACTGTTTTTGATCTGTTTATCGATTGCGCCAAATCTCAGAATTTTAGAGAAACAAATACAAATTTTAGAAATTTTAATTAATTTTGAGGAGGAAAAAAAAGTCGAATTTTTTGTCTTTTTGTCTGTACTTCTGGTAGTCTTCGTGCTATTGCAATGAAACTTGAGGAAAACAATTTCTTTAACCTGCTTATAGACTACAAAATTTCTCAGTATTTTAAAACAAAAGATAAAAAAAATTAAATTTAATAAAAAATTGGCGAAACGCTTGTCTTTTCGTCTGTAATTCTAGCAGTTTTTGTGCTATTGCAATAAAATTTGGGAAAGGCACTCTTTTTGATCTGTTTATGAACTGCACCTAATCTTAATATTTTAGATCAAATGTAACAAATTTTAGAAATTTTTATTTAGAGAACGAATTAAAAAATCGAAATTTTTGTTTTTTTTATAATTTTGGCAGTTTTTGGGCTAGTGCAATAAAATTTGGGGAAGACATTGTCTTTCATTTGTTTACGGTCTGCGTAAAATTTCAGAAAATTAGACCAAAAGTAACAAATTTTAGAAATATATTTCAGGATGAAATAAAAAAATTAGAAATGTTTGTTCTTTCGTCTGTAATTCTGGCAGTTTTTGGGCTATTAGCGTGAAATTTGGGGAAAACACTGTTTTTTTCTGTTTATGGACTGCTCTAAATCTCAGAATTTTAGAGCAAGAGATACACATTCTTTTTTAAACTTTTTGAAGTCACCATTTTTCTATTAGATCGATAAAACTGACAAGAAAATAGAGGCGCTTCAGTCAAAATTAGAAATTTGCAAGTTTCTCCATAGAAACCCGCTTTCCCACATTTCCTTCAACTCGAACAAGTCTCCTCCCATCACAATTTTCTCCATCTAATCATGACCACAGCTTTCAACAAAGTCCGCCGCGTGCAAGGCCACGAATGCACCCTCCCTCAAGAAGACGAACTCATCACCCTCTACATAAACGGAGGTCTCTTCGTCGACTTCCGTCGCAAATTTCGACAATACCTAATGGTGAGTGCCGCGAATCCTGAAAGCAAAGCGGTATTAAGATCAACCGCGCAAATCCGATTGGAAGAGTCACGACACCTCCGCAAGTATTATCACATGATTCATCCATTTAGTGAAGCTAGGATTACTTGGGAGATGATCATGATTGTGGTGTACTTCAGTTTGTTGGTAGTGATGCCTTTGGAGTTGGGGACGGCTGCTACTCCCCCTTTGGTTTTGTACTTGAAGTTTGTTTTGGATATCTTCTCCTTAGTGGATATCGCGTTGTTTTTCTGGACGGGATATTACGACGTGCAAAGGCACAAAGCGGAAATGAAACCTCGACGGGTGTGTCAGCATTATCTTTTTCCGCAGTTTATTTTTGATTTGGTTTCGTCGTTACCGTATAATATGTACATCACTTTCGCAAACAAGCCTGAATTGGAGAGGCTCAAGTACTTCTATTTGTTTAAATTGACGAGGTTGCCCACACTGATTGAATATATCAAGAAATTTTGCATCGTACGACCTCCACTTTTGTATTAATAGTTAATCAAAGATTTTATTAGAGGATGGATCTTTACAGCTATAAATTGTCCACCATCAACTTCACATTGTTTTTCTTAACTCTTGTCTGGTGGGGAACTGCTCTAACTCTTCAAGTTTACGCGATTGTTGAAGGATACGCCCAGGAGGAAGACACGGAAAATGTCGATATTTTTACTCCAACGATGGAGGCTTGTTACCAAATCGTCAGAGCTTTTATGTTGGTAGCAATGAGCAACATACAAACTGATAAAGCCCTGTCAATGCTGTTCAATATTATTTGTATTCTAGGAGGAAGCATCCTCAACATGGTAATTTTAGGTGAGTACACCACATTTTAGGTGAGTGTCCCTCAACTTCTTTGTAGCTCAAGTCATGCAGATCTACCGCCGCCACTCCAGTTCCAGGAACAAATACGACCACCTCATCCAAGAAATTGGAGAATACATGAACTACAAAGAGCTCCCACCTACCACAAAAAACAGAGTTTTCCGTTACGTCGAGTTTAAATTCCAGAAAAACATCTTCAAAGAAGGCGACATTCTCAACACTTTATCAAAGATCCTCAAACAAGATATTCTGCTCCACAATTGTAAGAAAATGGTGGAAAAAGTGGATTTCTTTAAAGGTTTACCGTCTTCTCTAATCCTCCGCTTGGTTTCAAAACTCAAATCCGAGATTTATCTCCCGAATGATGTCATCGTCCAAGCTGGGATTGCAGGAAATGCTATGTACTTTATCTATGTTGGTTCTGTCGCTATTTATGCAACTACTGAAAAAGAAGTAATGTGTCGCATCAGTCGGACAGGTTTTTTTACGTCTTATTTTAGATTTGTCATCTTGAAGATGGAAGTCATTTTGGGGAAATAGCTCTCATTATTAACGAGCCTCGAGTGGCTAGTGTTATTGCTGTTACAAACTGCGAAGTGTACAGACTGAGTCGGAAAGACTTTTTAGAAGTCTTGGAACCGTATCCTAACTTGACGAATAAAATTAGAGAATCGGCTTTGACGAGACTAAGAAATACTCAAAGGGCATTAAAAGAGGAAAAAGAAGAGACAGAAGAGTTGAAGGAGGAGGAAGTGGATGAAGAAAGCGTAGAGGGCGAAGATGATGAATACCTAGAAATTAAATATTAGTTTGAGTTTATATTACAGTTTTCGTATTTTTATTAAAGGCTTCAATTTTTTCGTTTGTCTAAAATTTTAAAAATGGTGGATGCGCCAGGCTCAATCCTAATCTTCTTTCTTTTCCTTTGTATCTTCTTTATCTTTTTTTTTTTAAATAAACGCCTTTTAAAAAGGGGATTAGGGTCCTTTGATAATAAACCTCTTCAAAGTCTAATTTTATATCACAAATAAATTTTAGAATTTTTTTTACCAGTAATTTTGCCTATTTTTGTGTTATTTTAATAAAATTTGCTAAATCTTAGAAGTGTAGAGTAAGAAATACAAATTTTAGAAATTCTATGTAGAGGACGAATAAAAACAATTCAAACATTTGTTCTTTCGCCTGTAAATCTATTAGTTTTCATACTGTTGCAATGAAATTTGGAAAAAACACTCTCTTTGGCCTGTTTCTGGACAGCACCAAATCTCAAAATTTTAGACCAAAAGAAACAAATTTTAAAAATTTTTATTTTGAGAACGAATCAAAAATTTTTAAATTGTTTTGTCCTTTTGCTTGTATTTCTGGCAATTCTTGTGCTATTGCAATGAAATTTGGGAAAACCACTCTTTAATACCTGTTTATAGAATAGGCCAAATCTCACAATTTTAGGCTCAAAATAACAAATTTAAGAAATTGATTTGGATGACGAATAAAGAAATTCGACTTTTTCTTTGATTTGTTTATAGACTCCTTCAAATCTCAGAATTTTAGACCAAAAGAAACAAATTTTAGAAATTTTTATTTTAAGGGTGAATAAAAAAATTAAAATTTTTGTTCTTTAGTCTGTAATTCTGACAATTCTTCTGTTATTGCAACTAAATTCAAACAAGATATTTGCTTTAATCTGTTTATGTTTTGCGCCAAATCTCGGAATTTTAGAGCAAATGAAACACATTTTAGAAATTTTTCTTTTATGAACAAATCAGAAAATTTTCGTGTTTTTTGTCCTTTTGTCTTTAATTCTGGCAATTTTCGTGCTATTGTATAATAAATAAAATTTAGGGAACCCATTTTTATTTGTCTATAAACTACTTCAAATGTCAAAATTTTACACCAATTGAAACAAATTTTGTAAACTTTTATTTTAAGGCAAACAAAAAAATCGAAAATTTTTATTATTAATTTGTAATTCTGCCAGTTTTTTTGCTAATTGCAACAAAATGTAGGAAAGACACTTTTTTTTGGTTTGTTTATGGACTGCGTGAAATGTCATAATTTTAGACCATAAGTGACAAATTTTTGAATTTTTATTTAGAGGAAGAATAAAAAATAATAGAAATGTTTGTTCTTTCGTCTATAATTCTGACAGTTTTTGTGCTATTGGAAAAAATTTTAAAAGCACTCTCTTTGATTTGTTTATAGATTGCTTCAATTTTGGACTAAAAGAAACAAATTTTACAAATTTTGGTTTTTGGGACGAAAAAAAAAAAATCGAAATTTTTGTTCCTTAGTCTGTAATTCTGTCAATTTTTCTATTATTGCAACAAAATTCAAACAAGAAATTTGCTTTAATCTGTTTATGGACTGCGCCAAATCTTATAATATTAGACCAAATGAAACAAATTTTATAAATTTTTATTTTGAGAACGAATGAAAAATTTTTAAAATTTGTTGTTCTTTTACTTATAATTCTGACAATTTTTTGAGAACAAATGAAACCACTGCGCTGAGCTAAGTTCTGGATCTAATGCAGTTCAAAAATTAAAACTAGACTCGTTTATTAAGAAATTTTTTATTTACCAAAAAGCGTACGATTATCATGTAACCTGTATACAGGGTGTGCTAAAATATAATAATTTAATATCACCAAAAAATTGGCATTAAAAACTAAAACTCCAAGCCCTAGTCGATATCTTCTTGCAATAACTAAAAGCCGAAGGTAACCTCGGGTAATGCGCCCCCGGAAAATTAAACTCAACCGAAAGATTGAACATGCCACTGGAGGATCTCTCTTCATTTCTAACGCTTTCTTCATTCTCTTTAACAAATGTATAAGGCGCGTAAGCTACTGGACAGTCAATGTCAACGACGACTTCTAATCCTAAATGTGGAACTGTTTCTTCTTGTTCATCCAACTGCTCGACATTTAGTACAACTTCGTGGTTAACCTCATCTTCTACGTCTTCATCGTTTTGTTCTTCCACATCAAATTTCTGCATGTATCCAGCTAGAAACGCCGGTCAAAAAAATTAAGTTGGTTTGTTCATACCGTCATTCATTGCTCCGTAGCAGAAGAAGGTGTCGTGGACATCGCCGTAGCCAGTATACACAATCACGCTCGGTTTCTTTAGAATGGGATTCGGTCGCACCAGAACCTCTCTCTCGTAGTGTTGTTGCTGCATAAACATTTCCGTGTGAGCTAAAACAATCCTTCGAACTCTCATATGCATCATCCGTTGCTTCTGTGAGAGAGGCATTTCTTTGTCTGGTGGTACACCAAACGCCACAAACCACGCGTTTTTGAAGTAGTAGCTGTACTACAAACAACCATAAAACAGTATCACACTCTACTCTTCGTACTTTGGCGGAAAAAGTATTGTGGATAACTCGCTGGGAGACGACGGTTTTTATTGCAAAGTTTGCACAGTCTAGGAGATCCACAATTTTACAGCCGCTGCTACTCAAACAACGTCTTGTCGGTTCTTCGGTAATTTTATCGAAGTGGATGCAGAAAGTTTTTGTTAAGTAAATTATGTTCTTCACTTCTTCGGGTAAAGCCTTGAATAGTAATTCAGAACTGGGGTAACTGAGTGGGTAAAATTACGTAGTCTCTAACGACGGCGGGGCCATAAATTCGGTACGGTTTTGTGGTAAATTGGTATAAAACAACGTCATAAAGATCTAAAATTAGACCCCCATACATGCACGCCTTCTCAGTGCGATAAAATTCGTTATAAACGTACCGCCAAATGGTGGCCATAATCACAGTTTGCTGAAATGGAGATTTCAACGGGTACTGACAGTCGTACCGTCTTACTTGGAAATTCAGAACATCCAGAATATTTAACATGCGGCAAAAACACTTGATTTCCATGTCGTCATGACTGTAATCAATCGCCATGAAGATTTGCGATGTTAAATCCTTCAACTTCTTCGCCACGTTTCTGAAGGACTTATTCAGCAAGTCTTCAGCTGCTAGTTTGAATTTCCTGTTCACTCTTCGGACTCTTTCACCTGAAAGTTAAAGTCTTTGGAGATAATTCAAGGAGGAACGTACTGAGCTCGTGAAAAGTGATGAACTTGAAGACATTCTGTAGGATTTCTAGAGGCATCGTCATGATGGCATTTTTTCGTTTGAATTGGTTCGGATTAAAATACGAACAAGTGGGCTCCTCTCCATCGTCGATTTTACGTCTCTTTGATCTTAAGTAGTACGTTCCATCGAGGTCCTCCATTTGTGTTCCAACTGATTTTGAATATTTTATGTCAAATTAAAGTTTGATGGAAACTAGCCTGATTCCGTGAAAAGCAATTAAAGTTTCTGTTTGCGCGGAATTCGCAATGAGTAAAGTTAATTAAAAATCATTCGCTCGCTCGCTCGCAACAAATACTCAATATTTCCCAACATTTATTATCCAAATATAGAATACAAAGTATTAACAATAATTGACATGCAACATGAATACCTCTGGACGGCTCACATGTAACGATAATTTACATCAGTGAACGTAATAGTCGGTGCGGATCTTGGATTTCGATGCGGACATGGACCGTGGAAGTGGCGCCGTAAATCACCTGAAGCCAAATTTTCCTAAAATGAACTGATATTAAGCCAATTTTTTTCAATAAAATCAATTTGACCTGGCTGTAGTGCATGGAACACGCGGCGCGTGCTCGATGATGCAATTGCAATAAAGCTCCAGTCTGTTGAGGAAATTGTACTCCATCAATTAGGAAGTTGGCGCCTGGACGACGTAATAAATCAGGAGTTTCACTCAGCCCTAAACAGAAAGAAATTTACTGAGATTCGCGGCAGGGTTGCCACCTTACAAGATTGCATGCATTTAGAATCTTTACAAACTATGAAAAATCTTGAGAATACTAAAGAATTCCAGAGAATTGAAAAATCTAATCAGGACTCTTACTGTCAGAACTAATGCTGCTGAAGAGTGACGACCCCACGATTTCCTCCCTAATCCGTGCTAATCTCTGCCCAGGATCCTCCCCAACCAACCAGTAGGTGCACATTTCTCCCTTTCCCTGAAATCAACTAATAAAATCACCGCTTCTTCGTATTTCTCCCAGTTACTTTAATGGGTATGACACCCCTTTCTTCACAAGTGTAACCTCCCAACTTCTGCAGAAGTGTAAAAGTAGCGTGCGAGATATGAACCCTGAAAGCTTCTCCTGAGCTCTCCATTCTTGACGCTGTGTTAACAGTGTCTCCAAACAAGCAGTACCTCGGCATCTTCAGCCCAACCACGCCAGCCACGCAATGTCCAGAATGGATTCCGATCCGTAACTGAAGAACTTCACCTTGTCTGTGCTTTATTTCAAATTTGCGGATTTTGCTGAGGAGGTGAAGAGCCATGGAGGCTATTTCTCCAGCGTGGCGGTCTCCATTTCGAATGGGAAGACCACTGACGACCATGTAGGCATCGCCGATGGTTTCCACCTGTAAAACTACTGAAAATTGGAGTCTTGAGAGAGTTTCATACCTTGTAGACGTCATAATGAGAGATAATCGAGTCAAAACAAGTGTACAGGTCGTTCAATAAATCAATAACTTGGAGCGGTGTGCTCACTGCGGACAATTCGGTGAATCCAACGATATCACTGAAGTAAATAGTGACACAGTCAAAGCTCTCTGCTTCCACTCGGTCTCCTCTTTTGAGTGCTTCAGCCACGGATCTAGAATTTCACGGATAAATTTGTACAACTAAAATTTGTCGTACTTTGGCAGCATTCTGTGGAGGAGCGCCTCAGTTTTCTTTTTTTCTTCAGTGAGTTGGTTGGTGCGCTCTTGCACCAAACCTTCCAAGTTATAAGCGTACTTTTCCATAATCGCCAGCATGTTATCAAAGATGTTCGGCTTCAAACCTGATTGCATCTCTTTAAGATGAACTCTCACGTACCGGATATCCGGTCTTTGTTCGGGCTCTTCGTGCCAACAAGCCCTCATGCATTTTAGAACGTAATCGGCGGCTTCTAAGTTCTCAAGCGGCGGGCGTAAGGGAATTTCTCGGATTTCAACGATTTGGCTGATGATTTCTGTAACTACAATTGTAGATTCTGAAGTTTTATTTTGACTCACCGAATGGCTCCAAGGCGAGATCTCCCCAGGGTCCTTTCCTCCCCATTATCTCGTAAAAGACAATTCCAAAGGAGTAGACGTCTCCTTTTTGGGTACCTCTGAGGGGGGGATTGGAGTCTCGTAATAACTCCGGAGCTCTCCATAAGGATCTTCTTAAAGTTTTATCCTGTGCTTTCGCGTCTTCTTCGCCTGCTTTAAACTCATGCAGACCAAAATCAGTAATTTGTAGGACCCATCGGCTATCAATCAAACAGTTGCTCGATCTTAAATTCCCGTGGGACACAATATCGCTGTCGTGGAGATAAATCATTCCCTACAAAACAAAAATGTAGAAAAAGAAACAGAATATTCAAACACCCACTTTGAGGATGTCGGTGACCAATGACGACACAAACATGTTGTCCAAGTGAAGATCCTCATTTGCCAGCACGTCTTCAAGACTTCCTCTAGCACTGTACGCTGTTAAGATAGCAACATTACCATGATCAACACTCGCTCCAATAAACGGAATCAAATTCTCGTGTCTAACTTCACGAATTTGCTTCAATTCTTTTCTGATGGACCGTGTGAGGTCCACCGATTTCTTCTTGAGATATTTTATACCAACGATGTTGCCTTTGTACAAACCAATGTCTGTGTAAGCTCGTTTTGGTGAGGATTCTGCCAGATCGGCGATGCTGCTACTGGGAGCATGGAAAACGCTGTGGCGACAAACTTGGATCTAAAATTTTTTAGGAAATAAATTGTTTGGTTGGCAGAGTGGTTTTACCATGTTTTTATTGGAAAGTTCTGTAGTTTCTGTGGGAATTATGGTGACGTCTCTCATGTCGATTTTCCATAAAAGACAGGCTAATTTGTGCTCGTAGTGGTAATGTCTGGAAAATGTAAAATCGTGATTAGATTGTGGAAATGTGAATTTGTTAACTCAGATATTTCTTTACGGCCGTAATTCTGGCAATTTTCATGCCATGACAATAAAATTTGGGGAACGCATTGTTTTTTATTTGTTTATGGACTGTAGCAAATCTCAGAGTTTCAGAACAAGAGATACAAATTTTAGATATTTTTATTTAAGGGACGATTAAAAAAAATTAACTAATTGTCTTTTTACCTGTAATTTTAGCAGTTTTTGTGCTATTGCAATGAAATTTAGGGAAAACACTCTCTTTGATTTGTTTATAAACTGCGCTAAATCTTAGAATTTTAGAGCAAATGAAACAAATTTTAGAAATTTTTGTTTCGAGAACGAATAAAAAAATTCTAAATTTTTGTTCTTTCGTCTGTAATCTTGGCAGTTTTTGTGCTATTGCAACAAATTTTGAGGAAGACACTTCTTTTGATATGTTAATAAACTACATTAAATCTTACAATTTTAGACCAAAATTAACAAATTTTAGATTTTTTTCAAAGAACGAATAAAAAATCTTAGAAATGTTTATCTCTTCGTCTTTAATTCTGACAGCTCTTGCGCTATTGCAATGAAATTATACTCTTTTTAACCTGCTTATGGACGACGCCAAATCTCAGAATTTTAGAGCAAGAGATACAAGTTTTCAAAATTTTTATCTTGAGAGCGAATAAAAAATGTCTAAATTTTTGTTCTTTCGCTTGTAATCCTGGCCGTTTTTGGCTTATTGCAACAAATTTTGAGAAAGACACTTTCTCTGATCTGTTTATAGATTACGTCGAATTTTAGAATTTTAAACCAAAGATAATACATTTCAGAAACTTTATTTAAAAGGCGAATAAAAAAAATTGAAAATAATTGTTCCATCGCCTTGTAATTCTGACAATTTATAAGCTACAATAAGAAAATTTGGGCAACACACTGTTTTTCATTTGTTTTTGAACAAATCTCAGAATTTTAGACCAAAAAGAGACTTTCTTTAATCTGTTTATGAACGACACTAAATCTCAGTATTTTAGACCAAAAGAAACAAATTTTAAACATTTTTATTTTAAGAGCGAATAAAAAAAATGAAAATTTTGTTCTTTCTTCTGTAATTCGGGGAGTTTTTGTGCTTTAGCAATGAAATTTGATTTGTTTATTGACTGTGCGAATTTTCAGAATTTTAGAGCACAAGAAGCAAATTTTAAAAATTTTCATTTTAGGAACAAACAAAAAAATTAAAAATTTTGTTCTTTTTACTGTAATTCTGGGAATTTTTATGTTATGGCAATAAAATTTGACAAAGACATTGTTTTTGATCTGTTTATGGACCGCGCCAAATCTCCGATACGAAAGATACAAGTTTCAGAAATTTTTATTATGATGATCTTGCGCCAGTAATTTTAGCATTTTTTGTGCTATTGAAATAAAATTTTAAAAACATTCTCTCTTTGATTGGTTCATAAATTTCAGAAGTTTAAAGCAAAAGATACAAATTTTATAAATTGAAAAATAGTCATTTATGAAATAAATTTAACCTTCGATTCAGAGATCCTTCGAAAAATTGATTTGTCTGAGTAGATTTCATAAATATTCATTCTATTCAATTTTACATAAAAACTTACAAAGATGTGAATAGTAAAAGACTGTAATTGAAAGATATTTAATTATACCCTTCAAGTACAGAGTTATCCCTTAAGCCATTGAGCTCATCATCGTCAGCAATTCCCGAGTTATTAGGAAAAACCGATTCTTGCATGTTACAGAGTGATTTTTCTTAGCATGCGCCATGAAATAGCTAAGATAATTACTCTTTTTTGTAGAAAATAACTGAATAGAACAGAAATAGAACTTGTGCTATTTAAACATGAAAAAAACTCTTTTACGAAGATCAGTTTTGTATTTTGTAATTCTCGCTCCCCATTTTCTCTTTGCAACACTCCGAATATCGATTTTTTTTAATAAATTCATTTTTAATCAAAAGTTTTTCAATTTTTTTCGATGTTCTTTTCTTGAAAATTAGTATCTAACTAGTGACATCCAATGCTTAATTTTCACATACTTAACGCCAAGAAGCATTCCAATCAACAGAATCAGCGACATAAGCGACATGCTCGCCAAAAACCTCCAATCAATTTTATAAATACACTTTTCCCCATTAAAACCACATCTCGGCTCAGCCATAGGTAATTTCCCACCAACCCATTGAATCGGTCTGTCTTCATCCAAATACCTAAATTCCTACAACAAAACCGCAACTACAATGAACCGATTTCTGTCAGAACCTTTACCCTTACGGGAAGGGCTGAAGGTCCATTGCTGCCGTTTGATTGATATTGGAAATATCCAACAGGTTGCATACTCATTCGAATAGTTCCATTCATTTCTTGATCGTCTAACAAGGCGACCACTGTGAAGTTGCCTTCGGCGTCGCCGTTTCCATCGATAAACACCTAAGAAGAAGGTTTTGACTACAACTATAAGAATAAAACTTACGTCGTATCCTTGGATGGAGTGGTAGGATCTATTAACTATTCGTCTCAGAATAGCCGTCCCATTTCTGGGATCTTCGTTGTTTTGGAAGACTTCAGTCAAAGCCCGAGCATAAATCATAACAGCGTCGTATAAATAAGCCGCCTGAATGGGAACCTGGAATATAAACATCCCTTGTTAAATTTGAAATTCATTAACCCGGCGCATCCACCATTTTTTCTTACCGATATGCTGTTGAATATTTTATGATGATAAGGAACGCAAAACGGCGGTTTGGCCGAAGATGCTTTAATCTTCTCGCAAACGTCCCTAAAATAAAAAATCATCTAACATTTTCTCCCCGTCAAACTTACATGTATCCCGGATTTCGAGGATGAGAAGGAGTAAGTTTGAGCACTGATCTAAATCCCATTACATCGCTTACATTACCCCACGTCTCGCTCAAAAAAGGATCAAGATAATCTGTAATTTCAAATCGTATGTAAATTTAACAACATAACATCAATTTTACCGCGCCGAATTATTTGAATTCGCTTATTGGGGTCATAGATCTCGTCATCAACAGAGATGACAACGTAGTCTCCAGAGTCTAAGAGTTTCCGCCGTTGTAAACACTTGATGAAATCGATTAAAGCGATATGCTCACCGACGAAAACATACACTGAAACAGTTTATTTTGGTTTATTGTTTGCTCATCAGAGCGGGAAAGTAACAAAAAGGGAAAAACACGAGTGAAAAGAAAATTAACGACCCTGAAAAATGAAATCTTTCCATATTGAAATTATGTATTGTTGCGGATCCCAGGATGTCGGTCAAGGATAAGCGATATAACTAAAAAAGGAAACAAACAACCGCAGTGGTTTTCTTTAATTAGATTCAAGAAAATATTCAAGGAAACTTTACGCGTTCTCTTTGCTCAACAGCGATAAACGTTTGTCTTTGTACGAAAAGTCGTTACTATCGAAAGGTTATTTTATTTGTTTGAAACTGAACTTTTCTGGAGTCTACTTTGTCTTTTTAGACAATAAAGATTTCAAGTTCAAGAATGAGTTTATCTCGTGTTTTAAATTTTATAGAAATTTATTAATACGACGTTTACACAAGCGGGGGCAAATATTTGACGCGAATTTCTGGTACGGGAATAGTTATTTACATGAGTCGAAAAATGACGCTCTCCTGAGAAGATGAATTTAAATACCCACGCTCTCGGGTACTTTACGCCTCCGAGTCAAAATGGGTTTGATTACCCAAATTTTTAAATATGTACGTCCAAACCATGTCACAGTTTCTGAAGCTTGATGAAGGTTTTTAATTCTGTGCGTTGAATTTTTAGAAAATTTTATATTTTTCTAGAATTTTTAGGTTCTTTGAATTATCTAGATCTTAAAAGTTTTTTCATTCAGATTCTTCGGGGAAATACCAAAACAAATTCAGTTAATTCAAATAATTGATTGTTTTTGTAGATTCTCCAACAAATTTCTTAAACTGAGTGCTTAAACCTTTCTTGATTTTTCGATTTTCTTTAATATTTTAAGTTCTTTTGATTGCTTAGATGCCAAGAAATATTTTGTTTTGTTTAGTGGATGATCTATATTTTCGTCTTTCCTTTCTTTCAATTTCTTTGGTTTGTTAAGTTTTTTGCATTTATTGAATGCGATTTATTTAAGCTTTGAAATATTTTGGATTTTTTTATGTGCTTTGAGATCTTTAGAATATTTCTGGTAGCGCAGAATTTTATTGTGCTGCACAAACATTCGGTAACTTTTACTTCAGCCTAAAAGTAAAACAATCGAGAAAATTTATTAATTATTACACAACGGTTTTACGCAACCACGTTCATTTTTTTTTAAAGAAGTGCCAAACAATTATATTTTTTTTTCATAAAAAAGCTAAATAATCAGCGATCATATCATAACAATCATTCATTAAAGTTCATTAGTCGAGCTCGGAATTTAGTACAAGAAAGTTTGTGTTTGAAGTTTTTAATTTAAATTGTTTTCAAACTCGAAATTTTAGTTTGACAAAGTTGAAGAATGTTATACAGGTATTCAGGTAAGTATATAAATTTTTTTTTTGTTCTAGATTTTTACACCTTGAATACTAATTAGTTCTTAAGTTTCTTAGTTAGTTCAAAACAGGCTCACTAATTAAAACTTTTCCTAATTGTATATCTAGAAAGTCATTAAAATTAAAATCAAAATAAGATTTTTGAAGCAAATGAAATTTTTATTTTGAGGACGAAAAAAAAATATAAATGTTTGCTCTTTTGCTTGTAATTTTTGTGTTATGGTAATGAAATTTGATGAAGACATTCTCTTTGATCTGTTTATAGGTTTGGCAAAATCTCAAAATCTTAGAGCAAATGAAACAAATTTTAGAAATTTTTATTTTGACCAATGAAAAAAACATCAACATTCTTTTTGCCTTTTATTTTTTGCCTATTATTTTGCCTATTATTTGGGAATTTTTTGTGCCATTGCAATAAAATTTGAAAAAAACACTTTTTTGATCTACTTTTGTAGTGCGCCAAATCTCAGAATTTTAGAGCAAAAGAAACAAATTTTAGAAATTTTTATTTTGTGGTCGAATAAAAAAATTCAAAATGTTTGTCCATTTTCCTGTAATTCTGGCAAATTTCTTCCTACTAGAATGAAATTTGACGAAAACACTTCATCTGTTTATGTACAGCGTTAAATCTCAGAAATTTGGAGCCAAAGATACAAATTTTAGAAATTTTTATTTTGACGACAAATAAAAAAAATCTAAATTTTTGTCCATTCGTCCGTAATTCTGGCAGTTTTTGTGCTATTCCAATGAAATTTGAGAAAGGTACTCTTTTTGATTTGTTTATAAACTGTTTCAAAACTCAGAATTATAGAGTGATAGAAGAAAATTTTAGAAATTTTTATTTTGTAGACAAATAAAAAAAAATTGTTCTTTTGCCTGTAATTTTGGCAATTTTGGTGCTATTGCAATGAAATTTGGGGAAGACACAGTTTTTGATCTGTTTGCTTATAAATTATTAAAGTCTGAAAAATTGAGGGCAAAGAATACAGATTTTTGAAATTTTTATTTTAAGGACTAAAAAATATTCAAAATTTTTATCCCTTTGTCTATAATTCATGCAATTTTTGTGCTATTGCTGTAAAATTTGGTAAAGGCACTCTCTTTTATTTCTTTATGGACTTCGTTAAATCTCAGAGTGTTGTGGCTAATTTTTTTTCTGTTTTAGATGTTTTAAAACTCGAAATTTAAGTGGATTGTTCTATATTTTATATTCCTCAAAAACCAATCAGTTCAATCGTTCGTAGGAGACACTAAGTACAACTCCAAATTTTTTCATTTCACTAAACATGATCTTTATTTTCAATTTTTACTTTTTAATCTCTTCGATCTTGCCAACAACTGAAAACACACACAGCACGTTTCTTATAATTCAACCTTAGCTACAACTAAGTTTCTTAATAAACGCACGCCTTCGCATCTTTCTAATTCGCCTTAATCTCTTTTCCCTTACAAAAAAGTGTTGTGAATTTACGCAATAAATGTAATTAAAAAAGTCATCAAATTAATTTTGAAGCCTCTCAATCTTGAGACATTTCGGTAAGATTCACAGTTTAATAACAATGTCACTTTATTAACATCCATTTACCTTGATGAAAGTGATTGGCGTGCGGTTAATAGTGTTATTGAATGTATTGATAGGAGAATTTAATCAATCTTCTTAGAGAAAATAAGGTAGAGCGTGATAGGTCATGCAGGTTTACCCGAGTCACATGTCATTTCCAGGCAGCGGGTTTTTGTAGTCATAAACAACATTTCAGTGCCTTTTTGTCGCTTTTAAGAAATATTACAGTGTCAGCTCGAGGCGAATATTCTGTTGAGTCAAGAGAGAAAATTATAAAATGATAACTGAAAAAAGATTTCTTTTCGGGTGGAGACAATGAAAAATACTCACCTCGTGTCTTCATGTAGGTGTCAGCCACTATATTATCCATCTGTTCAATATAGTGCGGAATATAATCAGAATATTGTTTAATATCCGTTACCGTCAGTCCATGAATAATAGAGAGTTCCTAAAACAATGCGTAAATCCCCGGATTAATATTGCATTTTCCGAAGTAACTCTGTTTATCCGTCCGTCCGAAAAAACACTCTTTTTATTTGACTTTCCACGAAAATTCCCATCGACAGCTTTAATTACAACGTCACGGGAGCGTGCTACACACAGTCGTAATTAACTTTTCCAATAAAAAAGTGCCTAACCTGTGTAGGAGGTTGTTCACACTAATTTATTGACACAGCTATCAAAAACAAGTCAACGCTTAAAAAACGTGCGCTTAACTTTACAAGAAAGTAAACAATCTTAGCTTTGTAAATGTAATAATAATGTTTACATCCCCACCTCGATTGCTTCTTGAACTTCGCTCGCTGAAGCAGGATGCGTGCCGGAAACAACGACGAAACGATGCCACTGGAACGCCCTCAGCAACGCCACGACGCTTTTCGAGACTTTACTTGACGGTGGAAGAGTCCGAGCGAAGGTGAAGAAGACTTTCTTATCAGAAACGCGCGTGTCGCTGCATTTCTGTAAAGGAGAAAATATGATAACCTGGCGACGAATAATCTATTTAAAGCGCTCGTTGTTTACAAAATCTGCGATATTTGTGCCACCCCTGTCTGTTTAATTATCAGGCAGCACCCGGAAAATTGTCCCGCCGGCGAAGATTTTCCTAATAATTCCTAACTTTAGAGAGAAGTCACGTTTCGTGCAAATTGATGTCAATATACTTACGTAGGAAATCATTGGGAGATTCCAGGCAGCCGCCACCAGCGCTTCGCTGGAACAAGTGTCGTCGGGGCCGATGAAAGCAACAGTTCCGTTGTCTCTCATTTCGGTCATGACGCGGATGGCTTGAGCTGCCAAAGAAGATTTGCTGCGAGTCAAGCCGGAGGCGGGAGAATTCGTGCCAATGTCCGCTGTGACGTAGCGCAAGCGGCGGCCGGGCAATAGCTCTAAAGGAAGATTTTGGTTTCATTATTATTATTGTTTCAGGGGCGACTTAACGTGTCCCCGAAGCACAGAAAAGTGACTAAAAGGTGAATAATTAACAAAAGATACTGATTGGACAGAAAATGGGAAAATTCAGATGATGGAGAGTTTGATGAAGAGTTTTCCATGAAAAGGAAATGCGTTTTGGAACATTCTATACAGCAAATTTTTGTTCATTCGTCTGTACTTCTGACAGTTTTTGTGCTATTGCAATGAAACTTGAGGAAGGTACTCTTTTTGATTTGTTTATGGACTATCCCAAATCTCAGAATTTTAAAGCAAGAGATGAAAATTTTAGAAATTGTTAATTTGGAGACGAATAATATAAATCAAGATTATTGTCCTGTTGCCTGTATTCTGCCAGTTTTCGTACTATTGCAATAAAATTTAGGAAAGACATGTTTTTGATTTGTTTATAAATGACCTCAAATCTCAAAATTTTAAAGCAAAAATACAAATTTTTAAAGTTTTTTATTTTGAGAACAAAAAAAAATCAAAATTTGTATATTTTCGGCCAAAATTCTGATAATTTTTGTGCTATTGTAATGAAATTTGATGAGAGCACTCCCTTCAATCTTTTAATGTACTGCGCCGAATCTCAGAATTTTAGAACAATAGAAACACATTTTAAAAATATTTTAACAACGAATAAAAAAATAGAAATGTTTGTCTTTTCGCCAGTAATTCTAACTCGTGCTATTGCTATGAAATTTGGCAACAACACTCTATTTGATTTGTTTATCTCCTGCGCCAAATCTCAAAATTTTATAGCAAAAGAAATAATTTTAAAAATTTTGATTTTGACGACGAATAAAAAAAATCGAAATTTTTGTCTTTTCGCCTGTAATTCTAACAATTTTTATGTTATGGTAATGAAATTTAGTGAAGATACTCTTTTTTTGATTATTCAATAGGCTCTGTCAAATCTCAGAATTTTAGAGTGAAAGATGAAAATTTTAGAAATTTCAATATTTTTTTTGTCCTTTCGCCTGCCATTCTGTTAGTTTTCGGGCTATTGCAATGAAATTTGGGGAAAACACTGTCCATAATATGTTTATTATAAACTGCTGCAAATCTCAGAATGTTATCTCAAAAAATACAAATTTGAGACATTTTTATTTTGTTGAAAAATAAAAAAAAATAAAATTTGTATCCTTTTCCTTATAATTCTGACAAATTTCGTGTTATTACAATAAAATTTGACAGATACTTTTTTTAATCCGCTTATTAGTTGTCCAATATCTCAGAATTTTAGAGCAAGAGAAAAAATTTTTGTTTCAAAGGCGAATAAAAAAAATCCTTGTCTTTTTGTCTGTATTTCTGGCAGTTTTCGCGCTATTGCAATGAAAATTAGAAAAAACACTGGCTTTGATCTGTTTGTGTACTACGCTTAATCTCAGAATTTTAGAGCAAATAATACAAATTTTAGAATTTTTTTTTTGGCGACAAATAAAAAAACTCGAAATTTGTGTTTACTCGCTTCCAATTCTGGCAGTTTTCGTGCTATTATAATTTATATACTAAAATGTAGGAAATATACTGTTTTCGATTTGTTTATAGATTGTCTAAATTGTCAAAATTTTAGAGCAAAAATACAAATTTTAGAAATTTTGAGGAAAAAAATTTAAAATTTGTATCCTTTCGCCTGTAATTCTACCAATTTTTGTGCGATTGCTATGAAATTTGGCGAAAACACTTTCTTTGATTTGTTTATGTACTGCACCAAATTTCAAAATTTTAGAGCAAAAAATACTAATACTAATTTTAGAAATTTTTATTTTGAGGAAAAAAAATCAAAATTTGTATTTTTTCGCCTACAATTCGGACAATTTACCTGTTTTCCCGGAAGTGCGAGGGTTTTGAAACATTCTGTATACATAAATGCATAAATAAAACAAAACGATCCAATTTTTTTTATTTTTTTTTTATTTTTTATTGCTTTTCTCCGACTTCTGTCTTTTTAAATTTGTATGTACTTACTTAAATTGTCTTTAAATTTCCTTCAAACTCTTTCAAATTTCTTTAGTCTTTTCTTCTTTAAATTTAATGCTTTAGAATCGCTAGTTATAATCCAGGAGAGAAACATAAAAAGCAAAGGCCAAAAAAGAATAAGAGATCTAGAAAAAAAAAACTTTTTGGAAACTTAAATGCGTACTTTTTGTAGGTACTTTTTATTTTAATTTATTACAATCCTCCTCAACAATACTGCAAAGCAAGAAAAATGAGTTCGAAGACGTTTTGTTGAAAAATAAAGGATTCTACTAAGAAATTTTATTTTCTAGAGAAAATTAACGGAAAATAAAAGAGTTAAGTTAAGAGTTAATAGTTTCGTTAATTGTATTGCACATTTAAATGCGCTTACCGAATCATTTTGAGTGTATTGCTGATATCAATAAAAATTCTCATTATTTTGTTTATTCTTTTTAATTTAAAAGTGTTGTAAAAACACAATTTCCTGAAATAAAATAAGGAAAAAAATCAAATTTTTCAAGTAAATTTTACCACCAACCTGCGTCGTCATTGACGGCTTCCACGGCAAGAGGCAGCGCCCCCAGAACCACCTGAGCTTGTCCATAAGCCCCCAAAAACCCAATGGTAACCGCCTCGCTAAAATTATGTGCGCCTGTTCCCATCAAATAATTGTACAAAATTTCATAATCCTGACTCGTGCTGTTTGAATTATTACAAGAAGTGTGGTGATCTAACCCGAAACAAACACTAACATAATAAAAAACAACCAACAAACTTTTCATGACTGGCAAGTCCTGAAAGACCAAGTCATGTTGAAGTGCGCGCTGAAACTGAAGCGAGTTTCAGAGACTTGAATTTATTTATTCTCGTATTCATCAAAGGTTCATGAATGAAATTTATGGGAGCGCTTGCGCTCCTATTGTTATCAACAGGTTTACTGAAGATGAAATTCTGCGTGCAGTGGAAATTTTACAGTACCTTCAAAGGTCACCAAGAAGCTGGAAAATTGACAAGAATTCTTTACAATTGTTGCTATTTTCAGACTGATTGGTTTTGAGGGGTTTCACTTGGGGAATTGTGATTTTTCATGCGAAAATGTTTTGTCGTTGTTTGAACAAAATTGCATCAAAACATGCAAAAAACCACAGGCACAAAGTATTGGAATGAGATTGGGATTTATTTGATGCAATTTCTGTAGAAAATTGAGGTGGGAGTTTTGTTTCAACCCGGCGCATCCACCATTTTTCGCAAAATGAAATTGGAACAGTGCGGATAGTTTATATTACGAATCGATATTTTGGGAGTTTGGGAAACTAAAAAAAAGGAAAATGGTGCGAAAGAGATATGCAAATATCGGCAATCGGAAGTAAAATGTAGTGAACGCTCGTCGCGCCTTGGTGTTCTTGAATTTTTTCTTTTTCTTTCTTTCTTGACTACGTGAACGGTTTAGATCTCAAAAACTTAAAAGTAATGACTCGAAAAAACGATAAACTCTTGAATAAGAAAAAAATGACTTAGAGGACAAGCGGAAGAATAAAGTGTGGAAAAAACTCGACCCAAATAAACAAGATTTGAAGATTCCCTCCCCTCCGTCGCACCTCAATTTATTATATAATTTCACCCTGCAATGTGCTAAATTAAGCCCACGTCTAAAATAACAGGCCGCCCTCCCACTTTGCATTTATTTTGCAAAAATATTGAATATCAATGGATAGATTACCGCAACTGGAGACCGAAAAATTTATCATGTCTGATAAAACTAATTTGTTAAATGGAGCAATTCCCTCGTCACTCTGTAGTAAAAAATCCCCGCATGCGTACTTCACCCCCGTTCAAGGGATTTTTTTCGGTGTTTTCGTCGCATTTTTTTCGGACACGTGTGACTCTGATAATTTTTTCTCCGCGCTTTTTCAGGGAAAAAAAGTCAGGTATTGGGCTCAAGTTTTTATTTCCAATAACACGTATAAAATTTTAACTGACAGATATATCATTTCTATCGGAATAATAATCGTTAATATCCAACATATCGAGTAACTGAGCGAGATGCGGCTGGTATCCACTTCTCGCCACTTTCTTTCCGATTTTGAACAAATATAAGACAAACTCTTCAAAATTAAGAAAAATGTTCTCCAACTTGGAGAAATTCGGATGAATGTAGGTCCCGTTTTCGCATCTCCAGCTCCTGGATCTTAAGTGGTCGTAAAACTTTAAGATGACGACGAAGATTTTGTGGATGACTTTGCGCAGAGGAGCGGACTTCTGGTTTAACATACACCTGGAAAACTCCTTCATGACTCCAACCCCAACTCTAATAATCGCGGTTACTTACAAAAATAAAATATTTTTTATGTAAGTCGTGTGGGCTAAATACAGCGAATCCAAACTGTTAACTTTCGCCAGACTTCGCTCGAAGATCTCCCAGCTCGACTGTAAAACCTCCCCGACGACGTAGTTCTGTAAAGTCTGAATGAAGTGCAACATGACGTGGCGGCACTGATGTAACCTCCGGTATTGCGGCGACATCATCAAATAAATTTCTTTCTTTCCCGACAATTTCGACAAAATTTTCAATTCCTGGAACAACAAGAATAGAAGTGCTCACACCGCTTAAAACTTACCAAAAAGATCTTCTTAAGTACCCAAGAAATTCGGTTCAATTTAATGAGATATTTAAACACCTCGTCGTACTTCGCGATGGTATCAATAGGCAGTACGACATTCAAAGGCCATGGTACTTTGTACGTCAACGAGAGGCAATCCAAGACGTCCGGATCGCCCAGATGGAACCTCTTAGGCAAACTGTTGATTTTAAAAGACAGAAAATTGGAGTTCTCCTGGAATCTGCTCGAAATTTGTAAGGCTCCAAACACGAGATTTTGTAAAGTTCGACAGTTGATCAGTTCTATGGGAAAGTGCACGTCGTACAACTTCTCGAATAAATTCTCTGTGATATTCCGTCCGAATTCACCGTCTTGGAGGAAGAAGTAACTCCTCAAGCTGTTCAAATGTTCGAAATAGTGCAAATTCTTCACGTAAAACTTCAACAGTTCGTTCGCCACAAGTTCAGTTTGAGTCGCCAACGGTATGGAGATGCTCTCGTGTAAAAACAACTTCAGACAATTGGTGCTCAATCCAGAAGCTTCTTCTTGAGTCACGCGCTTCGAGAAGACTCTCTTTTGTAAATCAGTAAAGTTGGTTTTAATCGGAACATAACGAGCCTCCGGGACTCCATCAAAAATAAACCCTTCATCAGTGGCCTGCGTCTCTGCAGTGGTAGGAATGCTCTCAAATTCCCCTTTTTCCACACTAAGCACCATCCGACTTGTGGTCGACTCGCTCATTGGAGTCGTGTCCACGCTCATCGGCACAGGAAGATCATTCCGGAAATCCAAAGACAAACTCGTGGACTTCTTCATCTTCGTATCATCAGTAAGATTCTTGTTGAGATAATTCACGTTGTCGAGTTTGGGGTAAAAACAGTCGCTACTTCCCAAGACCAAGTTCCTGTTGATTTCACACTGGGTCAAACTTTTCTTCAGCGTGGGTTTGATGTCGATACCAAACTCCGAACTTAAGACTTTCAACTTGTTTCTTTGCGCGTCTGTTAACGTGGTGGTGGTAGGAGCGTCTTTTTTAAGAAGCGGTGCGGTTATTGAAATTCCCAACTCTTCTGCTAGAACTTTCTCTTTGATTTTCCGGGCGGTGGCGAAGTTTTCTATCGTTTCTTTAATAGTGTCGGTTTTCTCATTCGCGTTGATAATATCCAGCGACTTGGAGGAATGAATCGCCGGAAGATCTTCTTTTTCTTCGTCCACGGAGTAAAACGACTCGTCCGAAGAATACGGCTCTAGCGGTACCCCCTGATCCAAACAACACTTCTTCAAACTCTCAATATGATTTTCGATTTTCTTCCGGCGTTGATCGGATATTTCGAAGAGATTCACATAATAATCAATGAGCTCGTTCCTAAGAAGATAAAATGAGGAAAATAAGAGTTTACTTAGACACACTTACGCCTCTTTTTCGATTAGTTTATCGCGAACTTTTTCAATAGATAAGTTAAATTCGATTTGTTTGATCTCTGACTCGATTTCCGAGGCGATTCGGCTCTGCTTCAGTTGCATGGCTGAGTCGTACTGTTCTTTAAGAGCGAGCATTTCGTCGAGCTTCTTCTCTTTTTCCTCCTCCAACACCTTTTTGCGTTCAACTGGAATAAAAAGTAAAAAATTATTCTAACCCGGCGCCTCCACCATTTTCCTTACGCTCCAGTCGCTTCAGAGTGGCCGCTCGTTTCCTCGCGATCAAGTTCATGAAAATCGGATCCTGTTCTTTGTTTCGTCTTAGTAACTGTTCAAGGTTGATCCTGGGGCCACATTCTAGAAGAGCCTCGAGGTAATAACTAGTTGCATTTTGCTCCAACAGCGATAATTGCTCCGAGGTCAGACAGCATGATATAATGAGAGGTTTTTTTCCCATCAAATAGGAGCACAATTTACTCTAAAAAGACAATTCGTACAAAAACTAACATTGGGGTTTACTGACCGATGGCAGGGAAAGTTTCAACAAATTCATGGCTTTGCCGCAGTTTAAAATATCCGTTTTTAAGTCGATGAGGAAGTCGGGGACGATGTCTTCACGAAGGGTGTAACTGCGGGTCCAATAAGTCCTTCCGCGAGTCGCTATGTATTTGAAATTGGGTTTGATGAAGAACTCTTCAAACGAGTCGTTGACTGCTCCTTCCAAGATCCATTGTTGTAGGAATCTGCTGAAGTAGACTTGGCAGCAGGGGAATAAAACAGCGTAGAGCACCAATAAAGTACTCTTGTCGGTGAGATTCAAAGCGGTTTGGTACAAATAATTTAAAAGTGACACGCCGTGCGGTATTCGTTCCGTTGTGGAAAACGGACCAACTTTACAAACTTTACTGAGTGTGGATAAGTGACTGCGTAACTTATTTGTGCGTTCGTGTAATTTCAATAGACCTAGAGAGTCAGGTAAACTTATAACACTTGTGCGGTAAAATTCCAAATAGCGTTGAATGCTCTGACATAGTTCCTACAAAAATCGATGTGGTTGTTGGAAGATGACAATAGAAAACTTACTGCAAAGATGTAACCGACTTGTTTGTACTCCCCTGAATGGGGGCTGGGGGTTGACATGTCACTAAGCCCCTTATAACACCTTCCGCAATGAATAAACTCTTCGCTGTAGGCTTGCAACGCTGATGGTGTCAACCCCTTCACTGTTACATTAGGTACTAATAAAAACTCTCCTGTGTTTTTATAACTAAACAAGTTGGAGGCCATTCCCACTGGAAATTCAGATTCAGTGAGAGTTTACTTAGGAGAAATTAATTTACCCAGTAGATATTTAACGTCCTGGACAAACTCATCCACGGTTTTCACGACAGGTTTAATGGTAATATTGTCGTGGAGAGAAGAAGAAAAATAAACAGATGATAAGTTTTCAGTCCATAAATGTGAGCTTTCGCCTAACTCAGTCAAAAAAGGTTTTTCCTTGTCAGGTTCTGACTGGCCAAAATCCTCCCAGTTTTTTCTACAATTGAAGGTTTCCTTTGAAGCTACGTCCCACAAATTAGGTGAAGCGGTCTGTCTTTCTACTTGTTTAACTGAATTAGAAACCTTGGACAGACTTTTAAAAAGTGGAGGCAACTCAAATTCCTAAAACTTCGCATGAAAAAACGTTGCAAAAAAACACAATTCCCTACCGCATCGCTGTCATCAACTGGTAACTGTCGTAAACACATCAAAAACTGAATTATATCGCCCCCATAATTTTCTTGTACATATTGTCCATATTCTTTTAGTTGTTGGCCGTGTTCTACCAAATTATGTTGTGTTACAAGTGTATACTGCCATGATAATAAATTGCAGAAAGCATCAGGTGCCTTTAAGTCGCTAAAATCTAAAAAGGGGGCATATAAAGTTGTGTTGTTTTAATACCATACTTGTAACATTGGGGTTCTTCCTTAATAAAATCTCGTAGGCTTTCGAGCGCAGCTTTTTTACCACGCTCTGATCATTCGAAAGTTTCTCGCAGAGACTTGTTATAAGATTGTATATGCTGTTTTCATTATTTTCCATTTTTAAATTTGAGCGACCTAACCTATAATAACATCTGTCAGTTCACAATTGATTTCGTTACCAACGTGACGCCGCGTAATGGTACTAAAAATGCGTCTAAAGCTAAGACATACGGCTAGGACCACACGGAAGCCTAACTTCAGATCTAATGTTAATAAATATTGATTAAACGATAACCGACGTGTGATTCTCAAATCAAAGTTCAAATTTTCTCTTCTGGGGTTTAAATTGATAAGAATAAAAAAATGACTATTATTTTTGCCAAAAAATTTTAGTCAAATAAAAATTTTAAAAAATTATTAAAAATTAACGGAGCGTTGCATCAATTTTTTTTTTTACTGATTCTTGTTTAAGAGGTGCAAATTGGTTTTCAAGATATTTTAATTTTTGTCAAAATCTATAAAAATTTATGAGCTCTTTAATGTTTTTTTGCCCAAAAACAACATGAAACTTTGCTTACAGCATTATTTAGTACCTTTGAATTGATTTCTGGTGTCAGTTTTTCGCAATTTGTAAGATTTTCCAAAAAAAATTGTATTTTCCGCGTCGAGTACCGCGTCAACAGTACCAGCCAAGCTGAGACATACGGCATGCCTAACTTCAGATTTAATGTTTAAAAATAATCAAACAACATCCGACTTTTTTGAGTCCCAAAGTGACAAAGAGAGTATTTTTCTGTTTTTATTTTTGCCGTCAAGTCAAATAAAAATTTTAAAAAATAATTAAAAATTAACGGAGCGTCGGATCAAAATATCTGCAACAGATTCTTGTTTCTGAGGTCCAAATTATTAAAAAAGCAGATTTTAAGTAATTTACAATTTAGATTTAATTTTAAAATTTAATTACTAGCCCTTTTATATTGGTATTTTTTGAGCGAAAAACATGAATGTTTTTAACACAAAACTTTGCTCACAACATAATCTAGCATTTTTAAATATATTTTTGCTGTTAGTTTTTTAATATCTCTAAGATTTTCCTGGAAAATTCAATTTAAAAATTTTGCAAAATTTGCTTTCTTTTTAGTTCAGTTTTTTGCATTACACATGTGTATAATTAGTTGCATATCTTTAAACGCAAATTTATTTTAAAATAAAGTAACAATTATATACTTCATTAATTCTAGTTTAAAGTTTAAATTCTAATTTTGAAGATTAAAATTAACAACAAAAATTACTTTTTATCTAAATTTTTACCCAAATTATCAATTCTTTTATTTCAAATTTCAAACATTGGTAAAAACAGGGTGTTAAATCGAAAAACCAATCGCACATTCTACTCTTGAGACCCGAACTGATAAAAAAAAACGGGTTTTGGAGAGATTTTAGGATTTGTCGAAATCGATAAAAACCATGAACTAACCCCTTTGGTGTTTTTCGGGTTTAGATTATTTGATATGCGAGAGAAATACATCATCATAAACAAGTAGTAATTACGATAGATGTAATGATATGATAAGAATAAAAAATAAAAAATTGAGTCACGCCACTGTGGGATAATTGTTACAAACGACTTTGTTTACATGAGTTAATCAATTAGAAAATGCTTATTTCAAAACTATTTATTTTTCATTAATATAAAATAAAAATAACGCTATTCATTTATCAAAGAAAAAAAATCTATTAACTACAACTTTCTTTTCATCATGATACAGATTTATTAATTTATTATAACAACCAGAATAACGTGAGATAGATTGTTTTACTCCAAGAACCGTGGAAAAAGTAGAATATGCAACACACGTGTTTGTACTATTATTTATGAAGATAACTATCGTCATTTAACAGCGCTGTTGATCCCGACCAGAAATGCACCCCATACTTCTTTACGTTACAAATCAACCGTAACGACAGGAAATAAATAATCTCCACAATCGACAAGAAGGAAAATCCAGTAAACAACCCCAACAACCCTCCACAGTTGGCAAGGAAATCCGTCTGTCCATACAGCTCGTTTCTTTCAGAAGTGATAAACTGCATGTCTTTGAAAAAAAAGGTAAGTCTGGTCATTTGTACCCTAGAAAACAAGATTAGTAACAATCCCATGGGAGTGGTAAAATAGATACCCAGGAAACTCGCTGAAATTCGCTTTGAACGCTTGAAACACTTTAGGCCAGTTGTAGTCAGCTTGAGATGTCTCAGCGTTGTAAGTTATGGAGGTGCAGGCTGGGAGGCAATCGCACTCCGGGGTTTGAAAAGTAACATCTTCATCGACGCCCTCAAAGCGGTTTATTCCGGATTCCACCTCCCGTGTTAGGAGTTCCTCTAAATCAATCCCCAGAACAATAAAACCGGAGTATGAAGAATTTACTTACGCTCAGCATCAAAGACGCACTGGTTGCTTCCAGAGCCACAAATCTTCGTCGACTCCTCATCTACAACACAACTAAACAACTGTTTTTTAACTTCTTGGAAACTTACGTGGCATGTGAAAAGACACGCATCCACACCTCTTCAAAGTATAATTAGCCACGCACTCCACCTGACAGTTCTGTTGGGTGTAATTCTGGAAAAACATCAGCTCCCGTTCTTCGTCGAAGAAACACTGTCTTCTATGAGGATCATAATTCCGGAGCCCCGGCGCCGTTGTCATCATATCCGGTTTGATTGCCACCACAATCTCCTGGTTGAGAGGAGCCCGGAAATACTGAGTCCCCACTCTGGGGACTTCAGCAGGGTGGTGTAAAAGAACCTTGAAGCCTTGAACCGGCCCGCGACAAACATAATCGAGGTCTTGTTCGTACGCTCTAAGAAGCAGGAACAGACCGGCTTTCGATCCCGCAGACATGGCGCGTCTAGGAAAAGTGTCTTTTCCAGCGGTTTTGGGGTACCCGCTTCCTAGAGTCCACCCATCGGAGCGTTTGTCGTGGCCCATGTAGTCTCCATGCAGGTACACAGCGTTGGTGAAGAGTTCACTTCGATCGAGCATGTTAAAAGTGAAGCACAATCCATCTTCTGTTATCATGGGCGAGAAGAGATTGTCACACGTTTCGTTCACTCCCGTCCATTTGCAGATCCAGAGAACTTCTTCGAATTGGGGAGCGATCTAAACACAGGCAAATACTTAACGATCTCGGTGAAGTAAACTCACCCCTAGCAAATACTCGATGGTTTCGAAGCTTGTTGTTTTATTCCCTTCATGGTACAAATGGTTGTCACAAATGAGAGAGCTCTCAGCGAATCGTTGCGCTCTGGAAAAAGAAAAACAGACTTAAAAGAACTCCGGAGAGTCGTAATAACTTACTCTTCTGCCGTAAGATTTCCGACAGCGTTCGGGTTTTTTTCTTTCGCCTTTATATCGTTGAACACCTTGTGGTAGTAGTCGGTGAAGTTGTACACTCTTTGTCTGGCCTTCGTTTCTGAACAAATTGTGATCGCTGGAAAGGGTATCTGCCAGACCGGAGTGGGACTCTGAGCGAAACTGACCAACACCGGACTCTGATCCCATTTTATCCACGTTTGAATGATCAAATAAATACAGAAGTAGAGGGAAATACAGAAGAGGATCAACCAGTAGAATCTGCAACAGTTTCTTTTAATAAAACAGTAAATTAATAAAGGATGGTACTTCTCAATGATGGATCTCTCCTGTTCGCCCATGTATTTAAACCCATGGATTCCAGTATTGGTAGAAAACTCCGTGAAATAATCGTAAATGTTTTTTCTAAATCCGGGATATTTCCGTTTTTTTGGTACCGAGAATCGGACGTTATCTAACGGACTTTTTTCAAGGTCCTTGGGACCGTTTTTATCGGGGCTGACGGCCATGACTGACCACCGATGGGGTTGTTTTGTCTTATATAGTCGCATCCAACCCTTTCGTTCACATTAGATAAAATTATAGCTGTTTACGTTCATTTGGATATCAATGAGTTCACACCCGGCAGCTTGGGAATTTTGTATTATTTTTTGTCAGAGGGTAACAATGCGTCGTATTAATTAGTATGATAAATTAGCGTCTGGGGGTGAGATATTTCAAGGGTAGGAGTGGAGGTTGATTACGGGGAAATTATTTTATAGAATTGACGCTTTGATGAATAAATTATGAACGAAGATAACGATTTTACGGGAAATTACCAAATGAACAATGTAGTTAACAGAAGAACAAGCTTAATTGCATGAATATTTTATTAACGAAGCCAGTTTAACAGACTTCAATATTAAAAACTCAATACTTGCTCTAGAATGAACAAGATTAGAAAAAAAAGAATAGAAACCGATACAGTGAAAATTGGAAAAATGTTTGTGCACGAATATTTTTGAATGAGTAAAACGACGCCCTGTAATTAAGCAATGGAACCATGGGACTAATGATCTAAATTTAAAAGCTCCGAGGAGACCAGTTTACATGCAGTTTTAATAAATTTCGATTGTTTGGTTAGAAATGGTGGAGGCGCTGGGCCAAAATCAATTTTTTAGTATAACTCAAAATTAGTAAAAATACACTAAATTTGGAGATAACCGCACAAATATGCGCGAAATGTTTAAACTTTTGTTACAATGCTTGATACCCAAACTTGACCCACCTAAATTCTACACCAAAAAAGACACAGACATTTCCAAACACTACGTGGCAAGACAGTTCACTGGTCAATTAAAACTACTTAAACTTTTTTTTTAAATACCATCTAGGGTTCCGGTCATTTCCCCAAGAAAAGTTAATGGCGATTCTTCACATAGGGTCATCGAGGGTCGGTGAAAATGGTAATGAAAATTAGTCATAAGAAAGATTCAATTATTCATAACAAGTTGTTATTACTTTTGATAGTATTTCTACCTAATTACAGAGCAATAAAACTTGAATATGTTAATATTTCTGAGAAGTTCTTAAAAGAAAATTAATTTTCGATAAAAATTTTGTCCAAAATTTTATAATCAAAAATGTACCAATCCAGAAACTTCTACAAATCTTTGAAAAATAGTATTTGTCTCATAAAATGGTTGAAGCGCCGGGCCGAAATATTATTAAAACTTTTAGGGCCGGTTTACAGAAGCTAAATGTAATCTTTAGTTTAAGTTAATTTTACAACTAATTTGACGATTGCTCACATTTGATTGGAGGAAAAACGATCACTTGTCACTTTAACATGATGTTAAGTATTTAATCAAAATTAAATATTTAACTTAGCTTCTGGAAACCGACTCATAAACTCACTTATAAGCTGTGTAAAGTTATAAAGTTCTAAACTAAAAAACAAACAAGAATTTCCAAACTACTAAAATTTCTTCTTATAAACACCTTTAAGGGTTCTGGTCATTTCCGCAGAAATTCTTAATGACGATTTGTCACAGAGGGTCACCAAGGGTCAGTAAAAATGGTAGAGAAAATGAGTCAAACCCTTGAGAGCCTAAAATAAAATTAAATTATTCATAACGAGTCGTTATTACTTTTGATAATATCTCTACCAAATTACAGGGCAATAAAATTTAATATTTCTGAGAAGTTCTCAAAAGAAAAAGATTTTTGATAAAAATCCTGTTCAAAATTCAATAACCAAAAGTGTACCAACCCACAAACTTCTACAAATCCCTGAAGAATAGTTTAAATTATATTAAATATGGTGGAGGCGCCGGTCAAAACTCGTTAATTATATTTTAATAAACATACGAACTCATTTACACATCTAGACCCTTTTTTACGCATAAACAAGCACTTTAAATCAATATTAAATGAGGTACATGAACTGTGACTTCCCCCATAATTTCCACTCAATTTTAATTAAATTCAACTCGTTTTCAAGAACGCAAATTCCCATTACAGTCACTGAGTATAAAAATAATTTTAATACTCAAGGTTACAGTGTACTTCACACGAATAAAATTTAGTTTAAATAAAATGTCTGTGAGAGACTGTCATGTTGAACTTGATCAAATTAAAAAAGAACCAGAGAAACGAGTGTTTTTCCGGAAGAACTTGAAGAATTACTTCACCGAGTACAGTGAAATTACCGGAATCCATGGCGTGCGGTATTTGGGGGAGCAAAAACGCACCATTGTGGAAAAGTAAGTATAAAAAGTACGTACTAACGAAGTGTCACTGTAATTTTAAGGATTTGGTGGCTCATTGCACTAGCCGCTGCTCTTTACCTCTCGGTGATTCTGATTTTGCAAACGTACCATAAATGGGAGAGCTCTCCAGTGATTGTCAGTTTTGCCACTAAAGAGACCCCAATTTGGCAATTACCATTTCCTGCAGTTACTATTTGTCCTGAAACAAAATCCGCGCCGAAACTCTTTAATTATACGGATTTTCTCTTCAAGAAGCTCGACAATGCGACTCTTCATCAAAAAGAGTGAGTTTGAAGTAAAACCTCGCGGTTGTCTCCACTCTGTATTTTCCAGTGAATTGAAATTCTCCTACGTCTCATTCGTCTGTAGCTACCATCCAGAACTCCGTTATCATTTGGACAAATTCGTCGACCCTGAAGACATGTTTGAGTTTTTCCAGAAGTTTTCGCCCTCGTTTGACGTCTCTGACTGTTTCTACATGGGGGATCCTTGCAACTGCTCGGATATCTTCACCCCTGTGATTACTGACGAGGGGTTGTGTTACTCCTTCAATCTGTTGAGTCGTGAAGACATCCTAGCCGACAATGTGTAAGTCGCTCTTGAAAGAAACACTCGATGGTTCTTTGTAGGGTCCACTACAAAGATTTCCATCTCTTGGGGACAAATTCAACGGAATGGTCGTTGGAGCATGGGTACAAAAAGACCGCGGAGAAGAACACCTACCCTAAAAGAGCTCTTCATGCTGGGGCTCTTTTCGACTTTGAGTTGAAGCTGCGGACTTTGGATGAGAATCTCGATTTTACGTGCGGCACGTCGATTCAAGGATACAAAGTTAGTTGAATTATGTGGAGGTTTTATTTTTGGGTTGGTTTAGATACAGATTCATCATCCGGCGATGTTGCCAAGAGTGAAACAGCAGCACTTTCGGATTCCTTTAGATCAAGCTGTGATTGCTGCAATGATGCCCACTATGATTACCACTTCTGAAGCCATCAAAGCTTATCCTCCAGAGCGACGGCAATGTTTTTTTCCATCAGAACGAAGCTTGAAGTATTTTAAGATTTACACGCAACAGAATTGTCAGATTGAATGCAAGACGAATTACACATTGAAGATGTGTGGATGCGTGGACTTCTACATGCCCAGTAAGAAGAACAGTCTTAACTTTCGGGTTTAACTTCTTCTTTCAGGGGAGAAAGACACGAAAGTTTGTGGAGCCCCCATGAAAACTTGCATGATGAAAGCAGAAGGTAACACTCATCTTTGCATTGATTCCTCTTCTAATATTGATTGCAGATGACCTCCTGTCTGAAGGTATTGTTACCAGCATCCGCCGCCACAAAGGCTTGGAAGTTGATAGCAGTACCGACAGTCTTATTAGTCAGAAGTGTAACTGCATGCCGGAATGCACCTCCATGACTTACATAGTGGAGAACTCCCAGTCAGAATGGGACTGGGTTAGAAAACTCCAAGTCGACAGAAACTCAAAATCTCTCAACAAATCAACGTAAGACTTCCACCCTCAACCACCGAAACTTTCACTCTTTTGCAGAACTCACATGTCGTACCTTCAGGTCTTCTTCAAAGGTAACCAATTCATAACTTCTGAAAGAAACGAACTGTATGGACCCACAGACTTCTTAGCCAACTGTGGAGGACTCCTGGGGCTGTTTACTGGATTCTCAGTACTGTCATCCATCGAAATTCTGTATTATTTAAGTCTGAGATTGGTGTGCAATATTAAATTGTTTGGAGCAAAGTTTTGGGCTGGGAAAACGAACTAATTTAAAAAAATGTTTCAGCAGAGTGACACGCCAAAGCTTATTTTATTCCTTTTGATGAATTATCATGCAATGCTTCAGTAATTAGCAAGTAAACACGTAGTGGACAACACGCGAGTTTTATTTATCGTGTCGTTCTACATTCAATTAGGCTCAATAACAAATTGTCTGAGCGCAATCCTCTTTATCTTGTATTTTCTTCTCTGGGGCAGGTTTTGATTTCATAACATTTTGTTTCGTCGAAGAACTCCTTCAAGTGAGTTAATTCTTTGAATAGTTTGGTTAGAAAGAAAAACAAATAAAACAACAAAATTAGAATAATAATAATTTATTTCATTCACTCAATGAAAGTAGTCTGGAAACCCTCTTGGGCATCCCCGGCAACCTGCCCCTGCCCCTGCACCACCTGCTTCACCACAAACCCCTCCTTCTGGTCAACGACAATATCAACGACAACCTCCCCCTCTGGATACACATAATTAACAAACTCCTGGGTCTCGTACTCCTCGTCTTCTTCATTGGAATTAACAACAGTGAAATTCGCCGCATTGATAAGCTCGTCGTCTGCGGCCCCCACGTATCTATAGAACCCCCAAATCCACAACTGGTTTTCCATACATTTAATGTACCCCAACACCTTCGTGAAGAAGTTATTGATATGAATCTTAGGATGAGTCTCTATGAACTGCCAGGCCCGAATCACGTTCTTCTTCTGGGAGCTGCTCAAATCTCTCGCAAACGACTTCTTGGACGGTGCGGCATAGACCACAGAAAGAAATCCTTCGAGTTCTATCAGTTTTTCAACTACGGAAATGATGTTAATTTGTTGCTTCTGCATTTTCCCTTTCGACAACATGATGAAGTCGCGGAGCTTTTTGAAGGGAGCTATCACATTTTCGTTGATTCTATTTTCTAAGCGGTGGACGCAGAAGAGATCGGGAGTGACTTTGGAGATCCATTGGGTTCGGACGTGGTCGAAAATGGGTTTCACCAGGTCGTTTTGACCCATTTCGACAGCTTGTTGCTCGATGTTGGTGAGACCATCAAGAATTGTGTTCACTGGGAGAAGAGGCAACATTAGGATCATGTGGTAAATGTTACGGAAACAAGAATTGGTTTCGAGCTCCCGGGATAATTTCAACGAGCAGATCTTCTTGTAGAGGTTTTGGGTGTAGTAGAAGACCGAGCCTCCAATGTGGGAATCCAAGAAGACTTCGCCGAGGGAGTAATACAAGGAGGCTTCATAATCGGTTACGATCTCCTCAGGCCGGAGATTGGGGGCGAGTGTGTCGTGGAGGTGGGAGAAAATCAGCTTGTAGATCTCCTGGGATTTGGAGTCAATCAGAGCGAACATAATGGGGTAGTACTGAAAAAAAACGGAGTAAAATTGGGGTGTTAACACCCCCAAGCAAACTTACACTATCCGTCAGCCAGACCAGAACAGACACCAAATGATACTTAAAATCCTCTGAAGTATCAATCTTAAACGACGCATCGACGTACATAATCTTACTCTCCGACACCTTCTCAATTGTCTCGCAGTTCGCAAAGACCACAGCCCTCGACCCGTCGCCCCCTTCAAACTTCTCTTGATAAAACTGCGAGTTTGAGTGCGTGAAATGCAACTTCTGCAACTCGTCACTTTCAATCAAATCAAAGAAATGTTTGAACGACGAAATGGGGGGCGACTTTTGGTTCATTTGTTGGCAACAAATCTGGTTTATTACAGTTTTGAGAGGAACGAGTCGTTTAATCTCCGGGTCTTTCTCACAGAACTCGTCGTAAACGCCCCGGAAGTTAAGAGACTTGTCGCTCTGCATCCGGCGCCGGATTAAGTGGAGGAAGATTTGTTTCTTGCGCTCGTCTTCAGAGGGCACGGGGTGGTTGTGCGGGGTTTTTACAATGACTTTGTCTTCGTAGACGCCGCATTTTAGAATTGTTTGTTGCGCGGTGGATTTGCATTTGGGGACCAAGCAGCGGAGCTGCCTAAAAACCAAATTAGAAACAGTGTCAAGTTTAGTGGTGTTATTACCTAATGCTGCCTTTACATAGTCGGTATTCAAACAGATAATTTTCAACTAAACAGAACTCGGAATTATCAATATCTTGGACGGACTGGGCGCTGCACACCTGCACTGGGGTCTGGTTGAGACTGATTTTAATTCCTTTAGGTAGTGCAATCTCATCTGAACCCACTCTGACCACGTTTTCAGTGTCGTCCTCATCGTCGCTCTGTACTTGTATTATAATGTTATCAGCACTTCTCATCTCTTCAGGGATTTGTTCTTCTAGAGCCCTCATGAGCTCAGCTTCTACCTGGTCAAACTTTTTGTCTAAATCGCTGCGCTCTAGACAGACTCTCTTCACATTCAAAGACTGCTTCTGTTTTCGTTTCACGCTCCTTTTGACCTGTCTCTGATTCTTG
Source organism: Gnatocerus cornutus (assembly GCA_029298725.1). Lineage (NCBI taxonomy): Eukaryota > Metazoa > Arthropoda > Insecta > Coleoptera > Tenebrionidae > Gnatocerus > Gnatocerus cornutus. The sequence continues at coordinate 16,859,367 of CM055515.1, forward strand.
TCATGTTCAATACACGCATTGCGAAACTTATAGAACTGAAGGAGGATTTCCAGACATTTGCTGCAAATCCACTTTGATAGGTGGTCACATTCTGAAATTGTAATCTGAGGAATACAAGTAGTGATGATGTCGGAAATGAGGAGGCCTTCATGAGTTTCGAAGATATTCTTGTCAGCTTCATCACATGTACATAACCTACAAACTAAAGTGACATTAGTAGGTTTTTTGATTTTTTGTAAAAACGAACTTATGGATTGTGTAAAAGAGTCTTCAGGTGTCTCTACCGCTTCGCTTTTATAACTACTGAGTTCAGGGAACTCAGAATCTTCATTTTTTTGCTCAAATTTGGTACAAACTTCACTCTTATTAATTATCACAGGTACTGGAAGCTCCTCCAGGACATTCTGGAGGTCACTCACTGTAAAAAACGTGTTAGTACGAGCAAAACTTTGAGGACTTTACCTAAAAATCGGTCTAAAATATCGCCTTCTCCAAAATGTTCCAAACAGACGAAACTCCGTGCTTTTGGTACAAAATCCGACATTTTCAACGAGTCTAACCATTTTGCTAACAATTCCGTTTGTTTTGGAAAAGGAATGCCGGTAGTTGCGGTATTAACACAATTAGGCACAGCGCACCTTTCAACACTCATTTCTGATCTTTCTGGATAATGGCGTGTAGAGTAACGACCCGTTATGACTATTGGGATTTTTTCAAACAGAGGTAACTTCAATGCGGTAAAGAAAAACGGGAATTACTCGACGGGGTTGTTTGATTTTGGCTTGAAAGTAATGAAAAAGTGAGAATGTCCCTTGGAAGAGCACTAGATAATCGATTTTTAGGTTAAATGAAAGAATTAATTTAAATAGCGTCACCTGGAGGGCAGTCGCGCAAGTAGAAGCAATTTGAACTACTGAAAAATTTAAAAAAAAATTAATTCGAATGTTGGAAATGTGAAGCGGGTAAAAAAGTCGCGAAATAACAAAGTTAATCTTATTTTGTTTAAAATTAAATAAATTTGTGATTGAAATTGCAAAAATGATTGCCGAAACCCGGGATTGAACCGGGGACCTTTAGATCTTCAGTCTAACGCTCTCCCAACTGAGCTATTTCGGCCTACTTTTTACATTTTCTTTTTTGGTATAACAATTAGAAACTTTCCAGCCAAATAAACAAATTTAATTTCTACAATTAAAAGTCCTTGTAATAAATTAATTTAAATTACATCATCAGATTATATCAAATTTTGTTGTTTAATCTGATTAAACTTTTCTACAAACACCTTGTGATGCACAATTATTAAAATAATACTTCAATAAACTGATAAATAATGATAGGAGATTAATTATAATCATTGTAAAGCTTTTTTGGCAAAAAATCTTATCATTCCATGAAATGAACTTTTAGCATTTAGAATACCCACTTGAATACAACAGATAACTATTTTTTTATCAAATTAGAGATTATGGCCCCTTATAAAATGGATTTTCCACTGCGAAAATTACGTTTTCTTTCAAGAAAAACGATTCCGAGTGTTTCCTTGAACAATGTCTGAAGAAGCTAATCCTCCTGCCTCAGCTAGAGTCGTCACATTTCGTACTTTGGGTAATTCCCCTTTTTTCTTACTCTTATATCACTTCATTGTAAAATCACCATCCCAAACTGTCCCTACTGTCACCTCCACAAATTTTGAAAATTTTTGAAATCCAAACCACTAAGGTTATGTTACATAACCTCCATTTTTTGCTTTTTTTAGATGTACAGACCCAGCAGTTGCTACGTGAGGCCGTCGAAGGAAGGACCTTCGCTTATTGCCCGTATAGTAAATTCCAAGTGGGGGCTGCTGTTTTGTGTCAAGACGGAACTGTCTTCAAGGGGTGCAACGTCGAAAACGCTGCCTTCACTGTAGGGGTATGCGCTGAGAGAACAGCCGTTGTGAAAGCCATCAGTGAAGGGCGAAATAAATTCAAGGCTGTGGCTGTAATAGGGTTGCAAGAAAAGTCGTTTACGACACCCTGTGGGGCCTGTAGGCAGTTTTTGAGCGAGTTTGGGAACATGGAAATTTACGTTGCCAAGCCCCAGTTGGATCAAGTCTTAGTGACTGATTTAAACCAACTCTTGCCGTTCCAGTTTGAGGCGTCAAGCCTCAATCAGTTTTAATGTCAGGATTTATAAATAAACGCACAAAAGTATGGTTTAATTTGTTTATATATAATATAAAAAGTAACAACAAAAGAGGCAGGAACACAAGTGGAGTCACCACTAGACTAAACAAAAAGGGGGAATTACCAGAAGGGGCACCACCCTATATAGCACTGGGACAAATTCTCGTTACTCGTCGCTTGTTGGATCAACAAATTCACTTGTTTTGGAATCGTCAAAGCTTCTTCATTCCCAAAGTCATTCCCAGTTAGCTTATCTTTGACTCTATTTATAATGATAACAGCTCTCGCGTTGACTTCGTGTTGAGGTTCCGTTTCCTCCGTCATCAACATCTCTCTTTTGGGAACGTTCAACGACTCCGCCAAGTCTTGCTTCTGGGAGCAACTAGTAGACATACTATCATTATTCATCGGCAGATTCCGCACTTCAATATCCATGAGCCTCCAGTTGAGCAACGGGTCATAAACAAACGCCTCCAACACCGCCATAAGACTGTCTTTATTTCTATGCAACATCGACATGACCGACTCGCAGGTCCGTCGATACGTCCCTTCAATCCCCGTGACTTCCATCGCGTTGATCAACATCCGCGTCAGTCTAAACGGGATCTTCTCCGGGAACTTCTCGCGAGTCATCGCCACTTCGAAACAGTCCCCGAAATCTATGTGGAGGATCTTCCCACTTAGTCGATCCAACATTAAATTCGACGGGTGTCGATCACCGAGACCTAGAATGTATCCCACCATGGACATCACAGCCAGAGAGCGCGTGTAGTTTGTTCTTCGATCGAACCAAACTTCTGAAGAAGGGCTTTTCAACCACAACAATCGCGCTAGATCGTCTCCATGGGTGTGCTCCAACGCGTGTTCGAAAACCTCCATTTTCTGCATCACAGTTAAATGGTCGTAATCCGGCGCCATCCTCAACATTATCCGGTGTTCAATGTTTAAAAGAATCTTCTTCTTGTCGCGGTAATCACGAATAAGAGTGTGGAGAGTGTCACAGTGTGGTAACCAACCAATTAGACCGGAATTTGTACTAAGAGGGATGACAGCGTAGCGCTGTATTGTTAAGTTACGTCGGAAAGTGTCAGGGTCTTTCATGAGGAGGGTGTTGACCAAACCGAAGAGCTGCATGACTCGCTCATCCTGGCGCAAGTCTTCGTGGCCTTTAAGAAGGAACATGTATTCTTTTCCGTTGCTACCACGAATGACCAGCTTCCGGGGGCGCTGTTTCGAAGTGATCACCTACAAAAACGACTCTAAAAACTGTTAAACCACCTCTTTTCTTACCTCCAACGAGCGGTTGAAGAAGGCAATTCGCACCACCGCTTGCCCGGGACTGTAACTTCCAGGCACCGCCAGCTCCAAGTCTTGACAAACCAACAGGTTCGGCGACACGTACTGCAATTCCAGAGAAGTCAACTGAGGAAGCTGTCGCGAGATTCTTCGGAAGACGTGGTAATACAAGTCCCAGGCTTGGTTCAAATCTCTGATGTTGCTCGACAACTTGTATCTCTGGCACCACTCTTGAGCCTCGTTCAAATCGCGCCCGTAAGTCTGATTGAAGCTCGTCTCTTTGAGCGTTTGGGGCCCTCTTTCCATCATTGCATGTAAGGGCTCGAGAATCCTCAACATCCCTTTGACATTGCGCTCGCCGAAGTACAACCTAGAAAAGTAAACAGTGAGAGGGACTCTAGACTATCATAACTTACCGTGACGCCTCTTCTAAGCCCTCGTGCCAGATTTCGTGCCACAGAATCGCCACCCGGATCAACTCTTCGGATGCCATCATCGCCTGACTGACCAACGTGGGGGAGTGTTCGCTCATTGATTTCAAAATTTTGTTAGCGGCGGTTCTTCGCCCGATCGAATTACTCTTCGTCGCTACTGTTAGCGGATAAACCAGAGCCTGGGGATGTGTCTTTCCTATATCCACCAGAAGGTTGTTAATCAGTTTGGAGACAAGCGCGTTCTTGTCGATCCTTGCAATGAGTTGTGGGATGACCTGCAGCCACGTGTTCTTCTCCACGAGTCTGATGCCTTCCACTATAGCATCGTACACGTCTGGCAGGTGCCCGTGGTCAAACCACAGCGTTAAGAGACGAAGAGTGTCTTGCAGAGAGCTACCCTTCGACAGATTAATCGATTTGAAGAACCCTTGTACTGCTAAGACAGTGTGTTGTGTCTTCTGCTCTTCATGGCTGTAATACAAAACTGTCTCGAAATTCATGTATGCCCAGGCGTGCCACGCTTTGTACAACTGAGGATCGTATTCCGTCGCTTGCTTATAACACTTAAGAATCTTCGGGATCGACGTGTCGTTGATGCTTTCAAGAGCCAACTGCCAGGCTCCTAATTTCAAATAACACCTAGCTAGAAGCTTCTTCTTCTCTTCAAGCTGCCGCTGTTGCTCCAACACCTCCAGTTGCTGTTGTTGAATCTGTTGCAACTGCTGCTGTTGTTGTTGCTGCTGCTGTTGTTGAAGTAACAACTGTTGTTGTAACTGTTGTAGTTCCACTTCTTCCTTCATCGGATCGATTTGAGTGTAATCCGCGACGAACTGCGACAACTTCTGGTAGGCCTTTTGTTTTTCTTGAGCAACCCATAAGTGTTTAGTGTAGGCCAGAGTCACATGGGGTTGATTTATCGGCAGAGGGAGGTCGGGGCGCTCGCTAGGATCGTACCCTAACAGCATCACGAGGGTCTTCTGTGACAACATCTAAAACAAGTATTGGTGTTTATCAAGGAGGATTGTTTGTACCACTCACCAAAGACCCGCTCTTCCTGCACAACGAAGCGTACTTCACCCAAGTCCGCTTGTCTTCTTGTGGCGTCAGAACTAAAGAATGGACCTGGATGATCCTCTGCCAGTCCTCCACGAGTCTCTGTCCGGATTGGAGGCGCTGCCACCACATGGCTTTGAGTGTAGGTCGTCGTTCGGGAACAAGACGATACTGCATCACTTCTTCGAGTTCTGAGAGCATCTGCACCATGACCATAGCGCCGTAAGCCCTCTGGTAAGACTCCCCAGCCATCGCCGTCAACTCATTGTCAAGAAGATCGCGAGCGGAGTCTATGAAGCGTTGCGCTGACTCGTAATCCTCCTTGTGAATGGCCAAAATAGCGCGGTAAAAAGAACCATCTTGAGTATTCCGCGGTATCACATTTACGTAAGTTTCCATGGACCTGTAGTTGTGTAGTCCAAAAGACGCCGCCGCCGCTAACCGACTGGCTTTCTGTTGGTTGTCTGCGGACAACAACGAGAAGTTTTTTTCGACGACTTGGTGAAGATCTCCCCATTCTCCAAGAGCTTCAAGACAGCGCATCTTTCCTAAACAAGCATCTTGGTCGGATACATCTTCTTGGAGTTTCTCGGTGTAGAGACCAAGAGCTTTTTCCCAGTTGTGAAGTTTCTCGTACCATCTAACTTGCACTTGCATCTCTCGTTGCATGACGTACTGAAGCAACCCCTCTGCTGCTTCCTTCTGTTGGAGCTTGTTGTTAATCGAAATGAGAGCTTCAACGACTTGGCTGCTCGCTCCTCTTTGGAACTCCTCTTCTTTGTAATGAAGAGCCTTCGCGTAAGCTCTACAATGCATGGCGTGGTGCCCCAAAATGTGCGTGTCTAGAGGCAATGGTCCCTTGTCGCAATGTTCCATGAACTCTGCCAGATTCAAAATGGTCTGAGTGATTTCAGGAACGTCAGGCACTGTCAGCGCTTGCTCTAGACAACTAATCAGTTCTTTCTGCATGTTCTCGCTCAATTCGGACCAACAACTGACGAAAGCAGCGTTGAAGAGGTCCCGCGGGAGTTGCGAGTACGTCTGAGCTAGAGTCAGACACGATCTGAGGGCAGGGATGGGGCTCTGTTTCAACAGTTCGATGCTCAACCGTCGCAGCCACTCCATCCAGTCATCCTTGGACACCCTTCTCACCGGAGTCCACGCTTGTTGAAGATTAGACTCCGATACCTTCAATCTTTGGATCATTCCACTATCAGCAGGCATGGAAGGATCTCGATTTTTCAAACTCGGTTTGGTTTTGGACATCGGGAAGTCCCCGTCTTCAGCTAAAGTGGTGTCATTCTGAATCTTCGACATCAACATGTCAAATCTACTGTACTGAATCTTATGCTTCGCCATCATCTTCTGAATAAAAGGCACAAACACCCCGAATTTATACCCCATTTGTTGCATCAACGAACACAACGTCTCCATAGCCGTCGATCGAAGCTCCGGAGAATTATCAATGATCCTCACCAACGGGTGAACAATCCTTGAAATAAAATCCGTGAAATCGATAAATTCAGTGAGCTGGTCAATAGTTTCGATGGCTTTCTTTGACACAACCATCGGACAGTCTTGAGCTTCGAATAAGCGCACGATTGGTGGTAACAGCAAGTGCATGTATTCGTCGAGAGTGAGGCCATAGTTGTGAAGAGACTCCAAGAGTTTGAGGGTGTAGAGACGATCTTTGGAGGTGTCTTGGTTCAACACGCGGAGAATATGAGGGAGCATCTTCGGGAGGTAAACTTTGAACTCCCCGCCTAGAGCTACAGCGATGTGCTCGACTAGCAAAATGAGGGTGCCTTGGATGGTACTGTTAGGAGTCCAAAACTCTTTGATGAGTTGGCAGATGTCGTCGAGATAGTTGCGGATGTGCTGCTTAACGATGTAGATGAGTTGGGCCAGCTGCTGGAAGAGGAACTCTTTGAAGTTGACGTCAGCTGGAAAGATTAATAGTCACGTGGTGGTAGCAACAAAACACTAACTCACCTGTCCTTACCACGTACAAGAGACTGGGCAAAACCTGAGGAATATACGGCACGCATTTGATTCCCAAACTCTTGAAGATGAAGGTAACTGCTTGGACGACCATAGTGTGGTGCTGAGCCAAAGTTGGATCTTTTATAATCCTCATGAGCGTGGCTATCGCAATGGCCAAATAATACTCCTCCAAAGTGTTCGAACTCATGTTCACCAGCATCTCGCTCGATGTCAGCTCAGGATTCAAATCATCCCCTTTGTCGGTCATGGGAATCAAAACGGGGGCTTCAGGGTAATAATCAATCTCCCCTCGATTCATCTTGTGTTTGTACGGGTCTAGAGCCCCTAACAACCCCAGGACTCTTATAGTCTCCCTCCGAATATACGCTTGTTGCTCCGTTTTCAAGAAATTTAACAACACATCCAAGAGGATGGGGTACTGAGTGTAGGGTTGCACCACGTGTCCTGTTACCCCAACCAACTGCCCCAGCGTACAAAGCGCGGCGCCTCGTTTCTCCGGCGCTGACGCATCCCCCAGCATCTCTAACAAAATCCCCATTAACTCCTGCATCCATTCTTGGAGCTCGGATCCTTCGCTGCTCACTTCAGCCAAATCCCCGATGCAAAGAAGCACCGAGAGGACAACCCCTGGATTAGGTTCAGGTTCTCTTAATTTCGGTACCAACACCTTTAGGATGGGCTCCATGTAAGGGCGGACCAAGCGAGGGGCGCTCACCACCAAATGATCCAACATTCTGGCAGCTTGTTCTTTGTTGCGTCCACTTCCTGAGTGTTCCAACTCGGTCAAAAACTGCACGAAAGTCTTCCGAAGAGTCGGCATTATATATCCGGGGTTCACCGCGCTTAAGCGCCCGATGGAGAAGAGCGCAACCTCGCGAATTTCGTAGATCTCATCCTGCATGGCTACAAAGAGAGCGTTCAAAGACTCGGGTTGTCCAAGATAAGGATCAAACGTCCGATCCAAGGAGATTAGCACCCCGTAGCGGATATTAGGATCGGTGTCAGTGAGTCCCACACTGAGCACCCGCTGCAACACTGAAGAAACTGTTCGGACTATCGTGTCCGAGGAGCTTTTATAGGTGCTGTGGATGGCGTGTCTTAACAGCCGACAGGTAGTGCGCACCGCTTCCAAACGAATCTCGTTGTTGTCATGAAGAAGAAACGTGTTCGAGCAGCGTTGGATAAACGGTATCAACCGCTGCCCCTCGAAATCGAACGTAGCCAACGTCTTCAAAGCCAGAAGAATTATCTGAGGGTCTGTGACTTCTGGTGATGTGAAAGATGTCATGCTTCCAGCGAGGTGTCGAGGCATCCCTGGATGAATCAAAACTTTGTTAAGTAAGATGTAGGCCAACATTTTTAAAAGCCCTGAGCTGATTTTCTCCTTGTGCTCGGGAACTGTTCGCGACAACTCCCGAAGACAAATGGTCAACGGCGCCGTAAGTCCGGTTGCCAGCATCGGCTCTAGCAAATTCGGGATGTCCATTTTCGTGTGGTTCTTCAAAGAGTGTGCTAAATACGTGATGCAATTAAAAATAGAGGCGTCGCTGGGGTTCTTCTTGCGCCCTAGGATGTCCCCTCGGGGGAGGTACATTCGGATCACATCCATAATTCTCTCAATAAAAGGCTCGATTTCTTCTTCAATAGCAATCGCGATCATTCCAATGGTAACAAAAGCCTTCGCCCTCTCCTTCTCGCGGTTCTTCACAATGTTAAAAATGTGGTTCATCACAGGACTGAGGTGTTGTTTAACAAAACTCTGACGATTGAACGCCGCCAAGCGAGGCAAAATCGTTAAAAAAGTCTGTTGAATATGCGACGACCGCGACAACCTCTGCGCCAAGACATCCAAACAAATATAATCAAACTTTTCCGCCACGAGCTGTCTGCAAATCTCTGACTCAATAATTGCGATTTGTGACGGCGCCAAAGACACGACTTGGTGCTGCGGGATGCGTCTACTAACTGAAAAAACGTAGCGCGACTTCGTGAAATTAAAAGTAGTCTCTATGGACTGCTTAGTATCCGTGCGCTCGAGGAAGTTCTTATATTTGCGCTCCCAACTCACGTTGGAGCACCGAACGAGTTCGTTTAAAATGAGGAGAAAGCCGTGAACACGCTCTTCTTTCATCCGTTCGCCTCGTTCCACCGAGAGCATTTTCACGGACTCGTCGTAACATTGTTTGTACCATTGAGGCCTCTGGTTTTGCTTAGCGGTTTCACGTTGAGCCGTGACGACGAGAGCTGCACGTAGAGCTTCAACGGCGCTTTCTCGGATGGCTGGTTTGGGGTCCTGAATCGCGAAGAATATCAAGTCGAAGAACTGGGAGACGTGCTGGTAGAAGTAAGTTGGCATTGTGAGAGCAAGCTCCTTGAGGACCAACACTGCAGCTTGGCGCTTACCCTATAGACAGGGGTGAGGATTAAAGTTTAAGAAAGGAAAAAGTAGTTACTTCAATTCTGTCGCCACTGAGCCACTCGAACGCTCGTTTGACTTCAAACTCCACGTATTCTGACGCTTTAGATCCAGAGACTAGCGCGAGTCTCCCCATGGTCTTGGCCACTGACTCCATGACGCTGACGTCGCTTGAAGGCAACAAGTTTCGCAGATAATTGGCAAAGCGTGAGATCCTCGTCGTCATGTTCCCGAAATCCACCCCAATTAGGCACACTGCAACGAAAAAAATTAGATTTGAGTCAATGCTAGTCTAAACTGACCAATGGCCAAAATGCCCCCTTTTTTCTCATTGGGGTCATTGCTAGACACCATTTCGAAAATGTGGTGGTTGAACTCATCCAGGAAGCTCGTGATTTCGTCGGGGGTGGCTTCCCGGAGCTCGCTCTTCACGTACAAGCTCAACTCTCGGGCTGTCTTTTGACGAACGTCGGGGTTGCGGGATTTCAACCCCGCAACGAACTGCTGCATCGCCAGTGTAGACATTCTTCCCTACAGTCCCATAATATAACAAAATTAACCGACACGGAATTATTTTATCGCTTATGGTGCTCCATGATATTGACAGTGACAGCTGACAGGTGACGCATGTCAGATTGACAGAATTCAAAAAGTTTGTCGTGGGAAAAAAGGAGCTCCATGGGGCGCCGAATTTGGAAATACTGGCAAAATTTGAGGGATTAAGAGATTAAAACTGTTTTAATAGGGAAAAAGTTGGCAAAAAGGCTGTTTCGCGTGTATTTTTTCAAGTTCTAGGGACTTTTGTGTCAACAACTTGCAGTTGCAGGAGTGCAGTGGTACCAACCTCTCTTCTATTTGTGGGACTTGTCAAAGAGTTAACCAAAATGGTAAGTTCCCAATATTTTTGATTTATTTTAATCATCCTTGCTTGAAATTCACAAATTTCGATTAAAACGACATCGAAAATTTGAAATCTAATAAATACAGTTGCTATTTGATCATAATTGTTCTTTGTTTTTCATTTCATGTAAATGTGAGGTTAGAATCAAATCTCTCTTGTGTTGTTATCCTCATTCTTCCACTAATTCTACTTTTATTTGTAGGCCAAACGCACCAAGAAGGTCGGAATCGTCGGAAAGTATGGAACCCGTTACGGTGCTTCCCTGCGTAAAATGGTTAAGAAAATGGAAATTACCCAACACAGCAAATATTCATGCAGTTTCTGTGGAAAGGTGTGTTATAATTTAGTTGTGGCCATGGTATAATGGGGCTTTTTTAGGATGCTATGAAGAGGAGTTGTGTAGGAATTTGGGCCTGCAAAAGGTGCAAACGTGTTGTTGCCGGAGGTGCGTGGGTGTACTCTACAACGGCCGCTTCGTCGCTGAGGTCCGCAGTCAGACGTCTCAGAGAAGTTAAGGAACAGTAATTTTTTAATAAATAACTATTAATTACATGCGCTTTCATTTCACCCCTGTGGAACTGTGGTAAGAAGGAAAATCGTGTTTAAGTTAATTTTATTCTAAAATATACACAGCACAATAAATATTCTCTACTGTAAAGTATTGTCATATTTACTCGACAGGCCAAGCTGCCCTTTAGATCTCAAAAATTCGATTATAAAAATGTAAATCTCAGTCTTATCTCTAAGGCACCACACTACAGTAGCTCCCGGATCTCGGGACAAGTTGAGCTATCGCTCTGCACGTCGTCAGAGTCCGAATGGCTCTTAAACTTTTTAATAGAAGTCCTTGAACGTTTCGATCTCCGGGATTCCCGCCCTGACCTCAAAGGTTTTTCTTCTTCACTCGAACTGGTGTCAATTTCCTCAATATGGGGCCCTTGCTTGAGAGCCTTCAAGGCTAATTGATCGCTAAGATCTAAATTCATGTTACTCAGAACAACATTGTACTTGCTCTCAGAAACGGTAACTGAAACATTCTCATCTTCGCTGCCGCTCTTCACCGATTTATTGTACGGAATGACGAGTTTCCCGTTTGACAGTAAATTCTTGATGTGTTGGCCGTCTAACCCAGCATTCCCCGGTCGCCTCTTGTTGTTTCGCTGCCCCAAAGTTGTCCCCGAGCTCTCCGTCAAAGCAGCCTTAATAAACTGGAGATGGGAATCAAGACTTGCACTGCTTCCGTGTTTCCCTGTCCTGGATAACGCTCTGGAGGACCCGTACACATCTCTGGAGTTCCTCCGAAAATCAGGCTTGCGTCTCCGCGTTCGATGTCTTCGGTTCACTTTTCTCGTCGCTTTCAACTCGGAGATTTGTACTGATAATTGGCTGTCACCGGAATTGCACCGGCTTTCGATGCTCACGTGTCGCACCGAGACGTGGCTCACTTCAGAGTCGAGGGAGTTGCTCGAGTAGCCCACCTCATCGACGACGGCGCCTCTTCGGTACAACAATCGAGGGAGGTTAATCCCCCAAGTGGTGCTAAAACTATCACTCGCGGCGTTGTTTAAATCGAAGTCTAAACCAACAGGGTCGATGTAATCAGGGCATTCGATGGAAATCCGCCCTCCTTGGTTAAACTGGTCTCTTTTAATATAAGCCTGAGCGATGATTTTGTGCTTTTGGAGCTTCATGCGCTCCTCCACCTCGCAGTGAAATTTTCTGAAAAGAAGAGTGCTAATTTGGGTTATTCTGGTGGAACGCAATCGGAGACTTACTTGCGGATGTAACGGCTCCAGGAGTGAAGAGTCGCGGGGCACCACACCCACGAAGACATCAAAATTCCGGCCCCGAAAACCGCCAGGAGTTGGAGTTGTAACATGGCCACGCTCGGGCGCGATTCTTGTTTGCAATGAGAGAAATCCAAACTAAGGCTCGTCAATTTGCACCTGTAAAAGAACTAAACTCTTGGTCTGTCTACTTGAGGATACTCACAGGATGTAACTCTGAAGGCTCAAACTCCACGTCTCTGAGTTAATGAAGATGTAGCCGTGATAATTAAAAGTGATGATGCAGAAGACGATCTTGAACAACGTGAAGACTCCCATTCTTACAATGTTGGATCGGATCTTCCTGCTGGAGTGCTCCGGGATGATCTCTTTGCTGTCGCTCTTCACTTTGATCAACAGAATGAGCCCCCGGACGTTAATATAAGAGAGTGCCATCATCGTCACCGCTAGGGGTGTCAACAGCAAGCCAGCTCGCGCCCCGAAGTTCACCATTCCAACGAAGCAGATTCCCGTGACGTAGTCTCCGTCGATCTCCCCCACAGCCATGGTGGTGATGGTAAACATCAACGGTAAACTCCACGCCACCAAATGAAAATAGACACTCTTCTTATCCACGCGCTCTTGTATTTTCCCCAGAGCTTGCACGCAGCCCATGCGCCAGGTATAGCTAAAAATCACGATCCAAACCATCCCGGCGATCAAAAAGTAGTAAACTAAGACGAAGACAATCACGCAGGAGAGGTTCTCCGTGGCACTCGGCTCAGACTTTCGCAGAGTCCCGTCTTTCTTGCAAACGATGTCTTCGCGGGTCTCTGAGTTTAAAAACTGGATGGACCAACCGAGAGTTGAGATCAAGAAGCAGATATTGACGTAGAAGATGGCGAGAGCTGGGTACTTGTTGGCGATGTTCCAGTCGATGATGAAGGTGAGGACGGCGAAGAGGTGGAGGACGCCGCAGATGAGAACGCAGTAACCAATGAGTTTGTGGATTTGGTAGTGCTCGTTCTCGGTGTAGAGAGAGTCCTTGCAGCGGAGGCCGCACTCCTCCACGTCTGAAGAAAAACAAGTGTTAATTACATCATACTATAAGAATGTTACACCGGAAATGGAGTCATAAAACCTTAGTTGGGAGAATTATGGGTTGCCTACAAACCTGGATAGAACCAATTTTGGTTGTCCGTTTTGACCAGAGGATCCATGCAGAATCCCGTGGTGTTGAACCTGAGCTCCTGGACGTCGTTCTTGCAGTTGGAAAAGAAGGTCCTGTCATCGTCGCAGTTGAGGAATTTCGGGAAAACGGAGCTATTATAAAACATTTTACAAGGTTTCAGCGTTAATTGACACATTTCTCTTGAGGGCATGTCTACTTTGCCATTCTCACACTTGGGCATGTATAAGGCACACAGAAAAGGCTGAATAACAGCCCAACACTTTGGTATATATCGTAGATACTGGTAATGTCTCAGTCTTTCTTGTACGTTTTCTTGTGACGAGAGATCTGTGAGTTCGAGGGTTGTTGAATAATAGGGTAGTTTCATCCCCATGCAAGAAGTGTAGTTTAATTGCTGGCATTTCGCTGGTTTTTGGCAGTACTGCTTGAAATGCCTGTCGAATCTCGCGCTGTCCCGATCATTATGCCTCACCACCACCTCGTTAGCTAGCGTCGAATTTCCTTCTGGGAGGTCTTGGATGTATAAGGCATTAGTTACCACACATCCACTGACTAAAATCCAAAGTAAAACGTTCATTTTGTGTCAGAATTCCTCACTTAACTTCTTTCTTTCACTTTTCGCATCTTTCCGAACAATAACACCGAAAACTGCACGTGTGTTGTTAGTTTACCGAACTGTGGGGGAAACGAAGACGAAAATACGAGTTTTATTGGAAAAAAAGGAGATGGATGGACCACCCACAGTGGAGGCTCATAGTTTCCTAGAAGAGGGAAGCACATGGGCGGACGAACAGGAGAGAAAGAGATGTGAAAGCAGACCATGGACCTCACACATCAAGGTCAATTATTTCTGATTCTTGGAGAAAAGGAGATGGGAACTACAGGGCCCCAAAGGTTGTGTCACACTGAAAGCAAATTCCATTAGAAGACGTGCAAATTGTTTCTAATGAGTTCTCAGGCTATTAATTCCATTTGAGAAAGCTGTGAACAATAGCGCAATGTGGGTTGCATACCCCACGTGTGACTTTTATTGGTTATGTTATTGTCATCTGGGAGCATTGCCAACCTAACAAACCAAGCGATTGTTTTCTTGAAAATGTGCCACCGTGAGACGTATAATTGTTAATAAACGACAAATTCACTCTAATTTCGTTATAATCTAACCAAAAAGTGCCATTCTTTCGTTGATTTAACTCAGTTTCGAAAATCTGGTGACAACGAAACTCCCCAGACACCTGTCAAAACTGTCAATGACTGTCATCAACTGGGCGACGTTGACAAGCGGTCCTAAATATTAATTTCTCGCCACTAGTTATATTTTCTTCCGTTTAAGTTAGATTTTACCATGGTGAGTGTACCTTTTTTAATCCATTGCAGTACCCGCAGCCCCTCAACCCCGAATTTATTTAGTGAGTCACACCCATTCTTATCTCACCTGTTTCAGGGCGAGCAACAATTCGATTGTGCTTTGGATTTAATGCGGCGGTTGCCGCCCCAAGAAATAGAGAAAAATCTAGGCGACTTGATTGATTTAGTCCCTAGTTTATGTGAGGATTTGTTGTCTTCCGTTGATCAACCCCTAAAAATTTCCAGAGATAAAGAGACAGGGCGGGATTACTTGTTGTGTGATTATAACAGAGACGGGGATTCATATAGATCTCCATGGTCTAATACCTACTATCCTCCGTTAGATGACGGGTCCATGCCTTCAGAGAGGCTGAGGAAGCTTGAAATTGACGCAAACGACGCTTTTGATCAGTATAGGGAGATGTACTTTGAAGGGGGCGTCTCTTCAGTGTATTTCTGGGACTTGGAGCACGGATTCGCGGGTAAGGAAGTGTGCAACGTCGCCCCAATCTCACTCTGTCTTTAGGTGTGATTCTTATAAAAAAGACTGGGGATGGCAGTAAGAAAATCAAGGGCTGTTGGGACTCTATTCATGTGGTTGAAGTCCAAGAGAAGAGCTCCGGACGCACTTCACATTACAAAATGACTTCCACTGCAATGTTGTGGCTACAAACCAACAAACCTGGCTCTGGGACCATGAATTTAGGAGGGAGCCTAACCAGACAAGTGAGTTGGAATTTTTAAAAGACTTCAACTGGAGTTTGTTTGGTAGATTGAACAAGACGCTGCGGTTAACGAGGCGAGCCCTCATATTGCCAACATCGGACGCATGGTTGAAGACATGGAGAACAAAATCCGAAACACTTTGAGTGAGATCTACTTCAGCAAAACTAAGGATATAGTTAATAGTTTGAGATCAGTGCAATCTTTGAGTGAGAGCATGCAGCAGCAAGCGCTGAAGCAAGATTTGGCGGCTGCGCTCCAACGCCGACAGAATAAAACAGATAACTGATGTTCCCAGAATTCTGAAATTTATTATGAAGATGATTAATATTTATAGTTTCTTATTATTTTGTACATGCACTTTCGTTCATTACGCATAAAATATATTTATTATCTATGAAATTCGCTTTAAGGAGGCATGGCATTTAGGGATTGCCCTTATTGAATGATTCATTTACATCCTAGGATCAATAAATGATTTTTGAATACTTGTTTAATTATTTCAACACTTACATTACACGGGAATCGCAAGATCCCTCGCTACCGTGGTCAAAATCTGCTCAACACTAAACCCAACATTCTGAATGTCTTTGGAAACGGCACACCACAGCTCCCCATGATGGGGCTCCGCCGCTAAACACCTCTGTTTAACCTCCTCTTGTTGTTCCGGCGTCCCGTGGAGTTGCTCAAATCTATACCAGTAAGCCCACGCGTCTCCGAGATCAGGTTCTATTTTCAAAGTCCTCTGAAACCACTCTCTGCATTTGCTGGTTTTGCGTTCGGACCAGAAGAGTTTGCTGACTGCTAGAAGAACATTTGGGTCGTGTTCACACTTCTTCAGAGCGTCCACGGATCGAGTTTTTCTGTGTGGTCTAGGCTCCATGAAGATCGATTCCGACCACAAAATCCCCGAAGATGGGCACTCTTGAAGAGCTTTCGCCATCATGGCGTTGGCGATTTCTTTCATTCCGGCGCGAAGCTCGATTCTGATGGCTTCCAACCAAAGCATCTCGTTCTTGGGGTTCTTTAGACGTGCTTTTTCTAACATGGATCGGGCTTTGATGAGAAGACCCCGTTTTTCTTCAAGGCGCGTCAATAAGATCCACAACATTATAGAATTGGGGCACTTTTTGATCTGGAAAAAAGTGTGTTAAAAACAGATTTGGGGAGGGGGTTACTTACCGCAGCGTAGTACGTATCAAACGCCTTCGACAACTCGTTCTGCTGCTCTAAAATTTGTCCTGACATCATCCACAACTTCGCAAAGTCCGGGAAAACCTTCAAAGCTTCATCTAACAGTTTCTGGGCGGCCTTTAAATCATTCAGCGACCATTCCAATTTCGCGCTCTTCATCATAACTCTTGGGGTTGGTGCCGACCCTCTGGCTTTAGCTAGTAACCGGCGAGCTCTTTCATATTCGCGGTTCTCTGAT
This sequence comes from Gnatocerus cornutus, assembly GCA_029298725.1. Lineage (NCBI taxonomy): Eukaryota > Metazoa > Arthropoda > Insecta > Coleoptera > Tenebrionidae > Gnatocerus > Gnatocerus cornutus. The sequence goes on from CM055515.1 coordinate 16,876,096, forward strand.
TCCAGTTTGACGGCAGCGAGCCAGATTTCTTCACTGTTGGGATTAGCTTGGAAAGCGAGAGCTAGGATGCCACGAGCGGCGGGGACGTCTCCAGCCAACCATTTACTCTTCGCTCCCATCAACCAGAGGATCTCGCTCTTGGGGCAATGAGCCACGGCTCGTTGAAGAAGACCTTCGAGGCTTTCTCTCGATCCGTGACTTTTCTCGAGATGAGCGGCACGTAACCAGATGGATTTCTTGCCGGGGAAGGTGGCCAGAGCGTGGTTGTAGACGGTGCGGGCGCACTCGTAAGCCCCCTGACTCAAACACTAGAAAATACAGTTAGTTTTACGTAAAATCGTGGGATTTTCTTACGTTTTCGGCGTCTTCTATCCAGGTGTGCTTCTGGTCCTCAGGCTCCACCCCATAACCGATGATGGACTTGACGATAGCTCTACAGCAATGCACGTGGCCCCCTTTCTCGCTCTCTATCGCTTCTTTGAACCACTGCTCTCTGTTGATTTCCACTCCATTCGAGCTTAACGACGCGATGGCTCTCTCGATGATCTTCTCCACCATGTGGTGGTTTCCATTGGCTTCCTCAAGTTTCGCGGCTGTCGTCCAGATCTGTTTATCCGTAGGGATGTTTTCTCGGGCTTTATTCAAGACTTTCCTCGCATTTTCGTATGTTTCCAGTCTCGCTAGAGCCAGCCATAATTCAACAGCGCTGGGACAACACTCCACAGCTCTTGAGAGTAGAATTCTAGCGTCTTCAGGGTTTTCTAATTCAACAGCTGCCTTCCACAACCTCACAGAGTTGGGGATGTGTTCCAACGCCTTTCTATAGACGCGTCTTTTAGCTTTAGTTTCTACCTCCAAGTCGGCGGCTTTGATCCAAATCCTAACAGAAGTAGGAATGTGCCGTGCAGCTTGTGCGATCACCGCCTTTGCAGTGTCCGCGGGATTAATCCTCGCCGCTTCCAGCCACAAATCTTCGCTATGAGGGTTGACTTCACACCCTTTCATGATCAAATTCCGCGCTGCTTGAACCTTCCCTGTGACTTCCTCCAAGCGAGCGCTAGCAATCCACGCAGGGGGATGATTCGGATTGGTTTCTCGCACCGATTTAAGCAACAATCGCGCCTTCTTTATATCATTAATATCGCCCCCATACGTGGGGATCATTGACTGCAGATCCGTGAGGTAGCCTTTGGGGTCCACAACAGTTTGCCCCGTCACGGAATCCGACACTTGAGACAACTTCACGTTCATCAGAGTGTTTCGCGCCTGACCGATCTTCCTCAAGTCCATATCGCCTGTAGGGGTGAGCATACCGGGGGTAGCGACCCCCGGAACCATGCTAGCTAAACCAGATGTTGGGTCAATGGTGGAGGAGGTTTCACCTCCTAAATTCCGCGATAACACACTGTCAGGCAAGGGGGTAAATTTCTCAGCACGGGGATTCCGTTGTTTGCGGTTGCGAGCGTCGCCCACTTCTGGAACACTGCGCCACTCGTCATCGCTCACGTTGCGGAGATCGCGTTTGAGATCAGAGAACTGCTGCTGAATCTTCGGTCTAAAAAATATAAAGTTATTTAAAAGGGATTATAAAAGTTGGAGTTGTACCTTTCTTGACGATATTTCTCTAGTTCTTCTCTCAAGCGTTTCTCTCGGTATTCTTTGCGTTTTTCGTCCATCCTCTTATCAATCGCTTCGTAAATAGCGTCGGCTTCAGCATCATCCTTATCATAAGGATCTTTTGAGAAAAGGGAACCTCCATAGCCGCTGAACTCGTCATAATTAGAATCGTTCAAATCCTCTTCTTCCTACAACAATCTTTGTTAATTCTTCAACAAAAACCACCCTCAAACCTACTTCTTTTTCTTCTTCATCTTCCTTTTTTTTCACCCGTTTTGCTGCAGGGGGTGCATGTCGATCATCCCTAGAAACCACATATTACTTTGGAAAAACAACTTAAAAAAGCAACTAACGACACATCATTGGCGTCTCGAGCAGGACCGATATCCGAACGTGTTGTGAAACCAGTCGCACTAAAACAGAGTAATTAGAAAAAGCCCCCTTTTGCAAAAAACTTACCCTCTGCCCACACCGGCGACATAACCAAGCGGCGCGGGAACTCCCAGAAAGTGCTTCTTGTTGCGATTTGCGAGCGCTTGCGGAGTTGCGGACATGTCTCAATATTCAACATAAACAAGTGTTTTATAACCTCAAAGCAAACGTCACTTCAACGCTGGGGTAAAGATACAGTTTCCACTAGATTTGTGAAAATTGAGAAAATTCGGAGATGTCATTGGTTGATTTCAAGGGCGCATTTGGACTAAGCTAAGACATAATGCGCATGCCTAACTTCAAGTCTAACGTTTAAATAAATATTAATTAAACAACCTACTTACTTTTAAATCTTAAATCAGAGTCTAGATTTTTTTTCTGAGGTTTAAATTTATAAAGAGAGTATTTTTTTGCTTTTATTTTTTGCCAAAAACATTCAAGTTTTGTAAATAAAGATTTTAAAATTGAATTTTCCACGTCGAGTCAGACATACGTCAAAAATCTGTCTTATCTTTAGAAACGAAATCCCTGTCTTAGATGAAAGAATATATAGATAGCCCACTCTACAGTAAATGTTCGGAAATCCGCCTACCTCAACATCGCCGACTTCATCTTATACCAAGCCTGTTCAATTTTGATTTCGCCCCTTTGCAAAAAGTTCCCTCAAGGTCATCGCCGTACATACGCCAGCGACCCCAACGACGAAAAAACGTATCAAATTCTGGTGATAATTCTTTCATTTTGGTGACATTTCCGTCACTTTGAAAGTTGCAGTGATGATAGGTTAGGTACGTCGGGTAAATTCATCAAAAATTACGGCATCTGGAATGCAAGGAAAGCGATTTCTCCGAACTTCCATAAAGAAAACAGATCATTCTCTTCGCGGAAACGGCTACTAATCAGAAATATAAAATTAAAAATCAAAAAAATGCCAGAACGGTGTTTCAAGAAATCGTCGAGAGTGGCGCTAGCTTACGCACTCCTTACGTACTCATGGCCTACTTCGCGGGAACAGATCTCGGAAGCTATTGAACAGGCTTGGTATAAGATGGAGTCGGCGATGACCTCAACATAAGGTAGCGACCTCTATAAAAATGTCACACAAGCTTTGCACAAAAGTTTAGACCCAAACCAGCGCTTTAGTGAAGACACAAACCGTTATAGGCATTTTTTTTTACTGGTTTATAAATTTGAATTTTAATAAAAACAATTTTCGTTAAAACATTTTTATTAAGACATGTTCCATACATGTAACAAAAATAGTCAAAAAATAAAAGAAATTGCATACTTTTTTAGAATGCGGATGTTCATTTTTGACGATTGCAGACGCAAAATTAACTTCTTCACTTGGAAAGAACTGACTTTGACTCTGCTCACTGTAATCGTGTAGTAAATTCTTTCAGAAGTATAAATTGTGTTTAAATGTCAGCTGATGATAATTCTGGCTGTTGAATTTTCATAGTCCATCTATAACAATTTAAAACATACTGCCAATTTGGTGTGAAATGGTAACTTACCAAGTAATTTCTCTGAAGAATTGCAAGTTGGTGCATCTCTGGTGAAATGTTAGAACAGCTAGCCTCTTTATTAGACCCCAGTGTAGATAATTCTACAAATAAATAAATAAATATAACTTTTATAAGCAGAAGATTAATGGAACTCACCAGTTTCAGCTTGGTAATGAATATCGTCATTGCTGAATCAACTATTTAATAAATCCAAACAAGAAGAACAATGTAACTTCAAGCTTTTTC